>JAUEDM010000004.1:1200000-2400000 GCA_033439685.1 Apodospora peruviana | reverse complement strand
TCAGCCCCATGAGGGTCATTCACACAGATTCGCCGGAGATCTCGTCTCTTGCCGTTTCGGCACTCTATGTGGTTCACGGGGGTAGCGATGGTCTAGTCCAGGCTTGGGATCCTCTTGGGTCCTCGCCAGATCCTATTCGTACCCTCAATGCGAGGTCTTCGGGCCGGATTCCGCGACATATTCTCAACGCAAATCCCGCCCTTCAGGATGTGAATTACTCTGCTGTGGGTGCAATCTTTTTGGATCCCGACCCGACGGTCCTGCGAGGTGTGCTGTCGTTTGGCACCTTCGTCCGATTCTGGACGTACAGCTCAACAGGTCAATCCCCTGGTCGCCGTCGGCGCCTTCGTCACTCGGACATACATGGCCGATTGGCTACTCGCCGCTCGGGCGGTACGGTTTCTAGCTATATTGCGGCCGAGGAGGCGGAGCTCCGTCGAGAGCAGGAGCACGAGTCTCGCGAGCTCATGCGACTTCGTTCGCGCTTCGGAGTCGGGCTGGGAGATCTCACTGAAGAAGAGGCCATTCAATATGCCCAGATGATTTCAGAAGATGCCTTCCATCAAGACGAACAACGCCGTACGAGTGCCAGTGATACGGGGTCTGCAGCTGATATTGGCGAAACTGGATCCTCAACGGGCAGTCTGGACACCGTCACGCCAGAGCCAAGTCTTTCAGGCGCCAGTCCAACTGCTGGCGGTCTTCAACCTCTCCAGGAGGAAACAGACGATGACTATGAGGCTCAAATCCAACGAGCTATCCGGCTGTCGCTGCTCGAGGGCGTCAACGATGAAGGACAGTCCCCACGTGGCAACAGCTCGGGCGAGTATGAGTTTCAGGTCAAAGTCAAGTCGAAGAAGGACAAGAAAAAGGGCAAGCCATCTTCATCTACGTCACCGTCTGCTAGCACCCCGGTGATTCAGTATGGTGAGTCGAGCCGGGGTCTTGCATACGTTCCGGCTGATGTTGGGGTCAATGCCGATGATGATTTGGCGCTTGCGCTGCGCCTGAGCTTGGAAGAAGAGGAAGCGCGACAGTGGGGAGAACGTTTTGAGACGGCCGGCTTAGGGATTCAGAGCGAGGAGTATCCGTCTTTTGAGGTTAATGGCAAAGGCAAAGGAAAGTGCTGATGAGATCGTGCGACTTGTTGTTTTTCCTGGGTTCATTTCATTCGTGGGCACACTACTGTTAAGTTGTGGCTCTAATATTTCCTGTTTCTCTTCACGACTATTATGCACCCCGTGTGTATTTTGAGTCAGTAGTTGTTCCGCACCTTTTATGCTACATGATAACATGTGTAGTCTTTTTTCTTTCCATTTGGGCAAGTAGGCACTCTATACCTAGGCAGCTAGCATCGTTCAACACGGGCAACAAATTATCAATCTGAACCTTGATTGCTACAAGTTGTGGATATTCTATACTGTGTAGATTACATGGATTTCTCGCCGCGACTGAAGTTGTTTTCAGGTGAAGTCAAGGTTACGAGTAAGCCAAGACGATATGGAATCGTTCCTTGTTTTTCTTCAATTGATGCTGTCGCTTGTTGAGTTGTCCGAGATTACTCCAATTCCCCTCCCATGGTGATATGCCACAAATACAGTTTTGTCCGTTACACGCCACCTATCGACATATCATTAAGCAAGCACCATGACTTACCTTCCGCCGTTTATAATCACCCTCTTCCAAGGTTTTTAAAAGATCCGATGTCTCATACCTTGGAAATCAAGGGTTTCTTCTTTCTTTCCGACCCCGTTAAGCGCTATTAGTCTACCTACCTGATTTTTTTTGTTCTCAATGCCCGGAAAGATAGCTCCTGTGTGACTACGTTGGACAATTTGCGTGCCGTGAACTTGGCAACTCCCCCCCGTCACTGCTTGGTGTGTGGTGTGTGTGTGTCAGTGTGGCTGGAAATGGCGAATTCTGTCCTGTCTGTACTGTTCGGGAAGCGATATGGTCCCGAGCCACATCCATCAAGGTAGGACGGACTCAAAGCGCGTCTGTTCGGATCCGAGACGCAGCGGCTGAGAGGTCTTTGTGGGCATGCGGCGAGGTGAGTAAGGGGAGGCGAGACGGGCCGTGGATACCGTCCCGTCTGCGCCTCACCGTCCGTACCTGTATGTATGCATACGCCATACGCTAAATTAGCTGTGAAGATATGTAGAGACGGTTAAGTAGGTAAGTGACTGCCGGGTTCTATTATTTGCTTCTAGTGTAGTGTAGTGTACGTATGTGTGTGGAGGTTTACTAATAATAATTTACTTACCTTGACTTTTAGCTGAACTTACCAAGATATTTTCCGGTTTGACCGAGTGATCCGGGTGGGTGGTGACGATGACGGGCGGCAGGTAGCGGGTTGTGGGCAGAGGAGTTGACATATTTAGACATACACATCGTACTATTGAACTTGTGTGATGTTTGGTGATGGAGGTGTGGGTTTGGTGGCAAGCAAGTAAACTTGCTCTTCCTGTTCATGAGAACTCAAGTCACGAGGTGAAGTTGTTGGATAAGCAGTGGGAAGCAAATACTTAAAAGTCCTTCCAATAATAACTTGGGACGGCATATTGTTTGGAAGTTAATTTGTTCGATTCGATATACATGTAGGTGAGGTAACTAACTCGTGTCGTTCGTTACCAAGGTCTCAAAGTAAGGTAAGATGATAGTGCCACTTCTTGCCAACGTACTTATTTGCAGTACCGGCCCCGGCAGGACAGACTTAACTCACCTCACTCAACTCCCCAAGGTCAAGCGGCCGCGCATGAACTCAGCTCCAAGCTACACGCACAGGTAAGGTGAAGTGTGTTACATCAGCCCGCCCCTGACTGCAACCCACCCACCACAACCACCACTACCATCACGAACTTGTCGCCCCTCAAATCCCCCTTTCCCCTGCTTGTCGACAGTCGGGCATTATTTTCGGTAGTTGTGTTTCTTCTGTCTCTTCGTACCTTGCTTATGTGCAGTGATTTATCTGTTAGCGCCGTACTTTACACACGTGGCCCGCTTGTCTACCCGCCTGGGGTACATAGAGGAGGTTTTTGATCAGGTCATGTCAGGCTAGGTTTCTCTTACCGAGTACTACCATGCTCGGTGTCAGGTAATGTAGCTTGCAGGAAGGCATATGTGTAGGTGTCAATGTGCATACTTTAGCTACGTATCTAGGTATTAGTTACGTAGGTACTCACCAGCCTAACACAGCCCCTTCGAAGAATGGATAGATTCAGATTGGTAGAGCCGTTCGAATGGAATCAACACTCCCAAGCTTGTGTGTCCAATACATGATTGCTATTCTTGTGAGGTATACAACACCAAGCTACCGTATGTATTGTATATACCGGTAGCTAACCTACTTACATAGGTAGCCAAAAGGGAAGATATGTTCATGGCTGTTCCTCACAGTCCCTCCATTGATTCCTCCCTGACTCTCTCTCTCCGACATAACTGCAGGGTATCGTATCATTACAATAGAAAGCATGTACAAGAAGAAATAAGTTAAACCAGAAAACCAAAATGTCCCCATTGTTTGTTCGCCTCATATGTGTTTGAATATCCAACGCCATCAAAAGCCTAGGTAACTTTTGATACACTTTAAACCGAAATCGCTTTTTGAGTAATTTCGTCCCGCCTCGTGATGTGCCTGCCTAGAATCAAAAGAAGAAGGGTGCCTTTTAAATACCAAAAACCATAACGCCAATTGCTATGCATACCGCAGAGCCCAATCGGCCGCCCCCAATCTCTCCGGGCCTTATCCCGGCCGCAGCATTCTCCGGCGATGCAGTGGGGGTCGCAGTGGCAGCGGACACGGTCGCAGCAGGAATGATCGTCGTTGTGGGTCCGAACGGATAATCGAAGCTCAGCGTATCAATGGCGACGCCGCTGGGCCCAATCGTAACGGTCTCGCCACCGACGACCGTCGTTGTTGTCCCCGCTCCTGGCCCAACTGTGTACGAGACACCCTCAATCACCACGACCGATGCCCCAATCTCCGTGATGGTTGCTCCGCCCACAATGCCGTACTGCGTGTCGCCCGCTCGGGCGCTGCCTCCGCCGAGGGTGGTGCCGTGAGCCACGACACCCGACAGGCCCAGGGTGAGTGTGTTGTCGCCAATGACCGTGGTACTCGTCGTGCCTGACAAGCCGTACGTTATTGTGGTGCCCTGAATGACTAGGACTGACTGCCCGATGGCGGTCACGAGCTGACCGCCAGCAACCACAATCTCGGTCGGTGATGGGAGCGTGGGGACGGCCAGCGTCTGGCTGGCAATGGCGATCCCGCTCGGCCCGACGACGACAGTCTGGCCGCTGACAGTTGCGGTGGTGGGCACAGGCCCGATGGTGAAGGATGTACCGCCAATGACGGCCACTGAAGAGGAGACGACGACCTGGATCCCACCAAGCGTCGTGCTTGTGGGCGTGGGTACAAATATGCCCCCTGTCACAGATGGTCTGTTGACGGTAGCGCCGGCTCCGACAACCCGGGTCGGGTCGATGGTGAAGGTCGAGCCGCTGATTACTACAATTTGGGTCTTTACCGGCGGACTGTCCTTTATCGTGTTCCCGTTGATCACCACTGCACTTGGCTGCACTACGACTGTGACAGGTTTTGGTGTAGTCTCATGTGCAGGATTGTTTGCTGCTTGACCAGGAGTAGTCCCTTGTGCCGGATTGTTTACTGCCTGACCAGGAGTAGTTTCTTTTGCAGGATTGTTCACAGCCTGACTTCCTTTGTGGGAGTTATAAAGGGGAGGCGAGTTCGACGTCTGATCGGGCGAGGCCGATTGGTGTTCCCCAGCACCGCCCCTGGGCTCGGTAGTGACGCCATAATCGGGCGGCTTCACAGTTGGGAAGATCACCGCAGGGTTCTTGTCCGTAGTTAACATGACAATGGTTGCTGTAGGGCTCATCGTATGCGTGCTAAGCTGTGGACCGAAACCCCAGTCGGTGCTCGTGGTCTCGGTGCACGTCACGTATTTGGTCCCAGTCCCGGTGGACGAGCAGACCGATAGTGTAAATCTTCCCGGGTTCATAGGCACTACACACTCGGGAAGCGGCGTCACCATCGGCGTCGAAATCGGAGCATAGGGCGGGGTATAGTCCCCCGGGTTACCAAACCAGGTGACCGTGCTGGTGTAAACAACGGACCACGACGTGTAAACAGTGGCGGTGGTCGAATCGGACGGCTGGCAGTAGCTGATAGACTTTGTCGGCAGACCTGATGGCCCCGACTGATTGGCCGTCCATGTCTGGTTCGGGTAGCGGGTATAGGTTGAGAGAGTTGTCATATTCCAGCCACCGTTCGGAGGGTCAGGCATGCTGGACGCGGTGCTCGATTCTGCTGTAGTCGATGTGCCGTGGCCCAGATTCATGCTCTCCTCGATGACTTGTGTAACGGGCACAGTGGTGATTATCGGGGGTGGGCCACGCGGGCGCGTCACCACAGGCACTGGGGGCGGCGTTGTCGTAGTCTCCGGCTGTCCTGGTCCAAAAGTATAGCCCGGATCGTCCTCATACACCGGCGCAGGAGGAACTGGCACCCCGCCCGCTCTTGTTGATGATGGCGGTCGATCAGCAGGAGGTGCAACAGGGGGTGGCCCAGGGGCTGATCCCGAGTTGGGCTGGACCGAAACCCTCGACGGCGCCACAGACCTCGTGGGCGCACGGTAGTCGGTCGTGAGCTCCCCGCTTGCTCCATAAACCCCAGGATAAACATAGTCTTTCTCCGTGCTCGAAGTATAACCAGCAGGAGTTGCCTTCATTCCCACGGCGCCCAGGGACGTGGTCGGCACTGAGCCGACTTCTGATGTGGCCGAATCGACCACACCTAAAACTCCTTGCTCATTGCCTGCCAATATTTGACTCGAAACTGCTTGAGATGGTGAGGCCATTGTCGGGTTAGGGGTGTTGACTTCCACCTGTATGTCCAGTAGTTGCGGTTCTGACGCCCCTGACGCGGTAGGGGTATTGACTTCGACGTTTTGTGTGTCCGGTATTTGAGTACCGAATGGGCCGGTCGGATTCATTGGGACGTCAAGAGATATTGAATCCGCCAGAGTGGCCGTGACTGGCACCGCGGGGAGAATCGGCGGTGGTACGGCGCGTGCTACCTGAAGTTCTGGCACATCGACAGCATCTCCACCGCCAGAAGCAGCCCGAAGGGCATGAGAAGGCCCATGACCTCCATTTTGTTGTCTTAGTCGACCTGTGACCAACAGTTAGACCCGAAACACCATTGCTTCTTGACAGAAGAGCCGAAAAAGACAATAGCTAACCTCCTAGGACCGTCTCGAAACCAGCACACGATAATACTGCGATCGAGAGCAGTATTTGCTTGCCGGCAACCATGCTGCTAGCCTGTTCGCCCTGGCGGACCCAGGTTGGGGGTATTTCTTCCGTGCCTCCTCCAGAGGCCGATCGTTGAAAAATGCAAACTCACGCCTGTCCACTCTTCACAACACCCACGGGCCAAGATATGGGGGAGGTTATCGTCACCAAAATGCCCCGGCCATGGCGTTCGGGGCAGTCTGTTCGCTGCAGAGGTAAGAACGCTGCCAGACCTCAAGGGCAAGCGC
Organism: Apodospora peruviana; assembly: GCA_033439685.1. Classification (NCBI taxonomy): domain Eukaryota; kingdom Fungi; phylum Ascomycota; class Sordariomycetes; order Sordariales; family Lasiosphaeriaceae; genus Apodospora; species Apodospora peruviana. The sequence continues at coordinate 2,393,434 of JAUEDM010000004.1, read as the reverse complement.
TGTCTGATAGCAAACCTTTCCAAGGTTCGGGTGCAAAGAGCAATTAATATCGAGCGTGCTGGAATGGGATAGGATGGATACGGGCAAGCACTTTGCCGCACGCTTATACAGTGTAAGTAGGTAGCGCAACTCAAGTTCTCAACGGCCGAACCCACCGCCTCGGCCAGTTACCTCGGAGGCTAGACTAGTCTTCAGATTCACAAGGGAATGTTTCCACGCTAGCTTTTAAGCCTAATGGCACCTTGTGGGCCGATCATTAGAGATGCCGGCCCAGGGGCCACGGTGGGGATGGGGAGGTGGGAGGAGATCCGGGGGCGCCCAATGCGTTGACAGGCTGATAAACAAGAAGGGGCACCCAAAAAGGGGCAAGATGAGGATCGGTCGAGAGCCAGGGTAGCCCCCTGCTCGTCCTGCCCACCCCGGAGGGACGGGACTCTTGCGGGAGACGTGGCTGGATCGTTCATTGGTCGACCAAGCCTCTGACCCAGACACGTCGGCCTTCCAGTTCAAGTTGGCTCCCAGCCCGGCGAAAAGAAAACAAAAGCGGAATGCGACTTATACACTGCAGCTCTGCAGCAGGCAAGCAAGAAGAAGCTGTTCAAGACGTAGCAAGTACAATTCTCACGTAGCACGCAATAGGCCTTTATCAGTGTAATGCAAAGACCCGACAAGAAGATTGAAAGGGGTCCCTGAAATGATAAAGCTTTGAGAGACAAAGTGAAGCCTAACCAGCCTCGGAGACGAGTGCCACACAAGCTGACAAGGTAACGCTCGACACTTACCTAGCGTGAACGGTAAATGATTTGCATGCGATCGCTTGACTGGTGACACCCTGGCGCGAATTGAGGTCGGCGACTGTTAATGCTTCACTGAGCCACAGTCTCGCTTGACGGAAGACCCATGGAAACTTCTCCCGTCCGTTCCTGGCTGACCCTCCGACCTGCTTGCCAACCTTTACTGTAACACCCACGGCGGAACTTGGAGAGACGCAATCCCGGGTGCCTCCAGTCCACGTTTCCTCTCGTGTCTGCTGTCACCGTCTCTTCAGCCGGTGCGGATCTTGGTTTCTGAAGAAGAGAGGGGCAGCGAAGTGGCTCGCGCCTTCCACAAGACCGCGTGAGTGTATAGGTAATTATGTAGTACGGATGTACGGATACGTGGGATCATGGTTGTTTTGTCTGGATCGTTGGCTTTTCCTTTGCTCGACCACCCCTGAGTAAATCACAGATTCCGACGATCCAGGAGACAGGAAAACAAGGAGTCGAAGCGTAATCCGTAATTTCGACGTGTTTATGCCAACTCAGTGGTCGCATGTCGCAGGTCAGCAGGGCTTTGCAGCCCTCTGTGGCTGGATGCAGCAAAGGTCACTTGCACGGCAGCGGCACTGTTCCTTGACACCCGATGACCGAGGTCGCAATGCCTGCCGCGATAGGTGAGACTGGTGAATCCGCCCGAGCCCGGCAATTGGTGGGATTGCCACTTGGTATTCTGCTGCACTCGTTCTTCACCAGCCCAGGCTGCCGACCAGCCGACGCTAAATCGGCAATGCATCTCGAGATCTGGTGGGAGTTCCTGTTCAGGTGTCCGGGAGGCTTGAGCCTTTCCATTCCAGTCTTGGCACTCCGCCGGATATGTCGCTTTGGTCTCAGGCAAGTCGTTCCTCGGTTTTTATCACTCAACAAACCGATCGCGCGATAAGTTAGGCTGCTTTGCTTCGCGGGCTTGAACTCGTAAGAGCTGAACACCACGGTGACATCCACAGCCCAGAAAATACGTGTATGTACGGATCGCTTTGCCTGCATACACGCAGAACCGGTCCCTGGCCAATGAGGAGACTGGGCAAGCGAGGATGAGCGACAGCTGACATCAATCTCCAATGCCTCAACGGTGAGAAGTCCAGTGGTAAAGGAAGGTTTCTCGATGACTGTTATCGAGAGCCGCACCCACGGCCCCTGGCAGGAGAGTTGGCACAATCGTGAAATCTCACACCTTGGGAGAAATGTGATACCAGTATACTAACTCCCGGCTACTTTACTGTCTCTAGTCTAACCCGCACTTGTTGTGTTACTGGTCCAAGTCAGTCATTTATCAAAGACAGAATCTTGGTTTGGTATGTGCGTACCGTTTTGTCCTCAGAGCTCCGTGGACGTTTTGCAATGCCTGGCCCGACGTTTTGCAGATGACCGACGAGCCAGACACCGAGGGGAAGGTAATTAATTAACAAGTCCGTCATGTGGCTGTCTTGTGTGGGCAGTCGACACGGGCTGGGGCGGATGCGAACCTGATGTGGGTGTCGGCAAAATGTTGACCTTGAATTTAGCCAGAGTGTTCTCAAACCCCCCCATATGGCCGAAATATATTACCTCTGCCGTGTCTTGTGCCTCCCAACATGCCCTTTCAGGCCATTACTCTCCTCTTCCTGCCCTCCTCTGGGAAGCAGTCATCCGGTGGGAACAGACCATGCTGGTGAAGATACAATTTTGACACAATCTATCTGCATCACCAGCATCCCTGCAACTTCTGTAGTCGCCGGTCATCTTTTATGTGCAGGACTTGTTGTCGATGATGAAGGCAGCCCAAGTCGCCGAGCGTCTGTTCTCGACAGTTTGTGACTGGCAGGGAGGCTAGAGAGTCAACTCCCCGTACCCCAGACCCCAGACCCCATTCTCCCGACACTTGGGGTCTAGGTGCGTATATGCATCCGGCAAGCGAACCCTTTCCAATATCCAGTCGCGAGGATGATGTTATCGTCGAGTCCATTTGTGAGCTTGGTGGAAGAGACTTGCCTCTCTGCTTCGACAGAAGATAAGGAGAGGCGTCCAGGATATCACCTTGATTAACCGCCTTCTGGGTCGGTATGATGTCGCCCGGGCATTCGGGGCGAGTATACTGTAATGTAATCTCGGTGTCGAGCTGGGTTGGTTTCGCCTGCGTCTTTCTCCACGATCAACTGCACAGTACTGCTATGCAGGGCCGCTGCCACGCTCGTCGCGAGGCCATTACAGGTAGGTCCGAGGCACGTACATAATGCGCACGACGAACGATGCATGCCCTTGCCACGAACATCATGGTCTTGTCGCCTCCTAGATAACGTTATTCGACGAGTGCAAGTAGTGTAGTTGGGATCGAGAATTAAAGATCTCATCATCCAACGGCACCACCCGGTTGTGGGTTAGCTTCTCGGGACATTGTAAGCCACTGGCGTCCGGGGTGTCGAGGCCGGTTGGGCGCCCCCCACGTGTGCCCCGGGAATCTTTTTTGCGCTGGGAGCAGTCTAGCTTCACGTGTGAACCGTCGTCGATCACAGATCATAACTCGTTCGAAGATTGAGGTTTTGTTCCCAGCTGTATCTTGGTAGTTAGTAAGTTGAAAGCACCACTGCTTCCAAATGCTCATCGCGGCCGAGGCGTGTCGGTGAGATGCGAGCGAGCGACGGCCATGGCGTTATGTTCTGGTGCTAGTGTCGTGTTACGATTCATTTGCCTCGATATTAACGGGCGGGCTTTTGATTGTGAAAGTGCCCCTGCCGGGTACAGCGGAGCAGAGGCTGCGGAGGACGAGGACGGGCTACTGCCATCGGGTGGCTAGCAATTGTCTATCGGTCTGTGTCGGTATGCCGGGGCAGTATTCCGTACGTGCTTTCCTCTCCAGTTCAGTTTACACTGGCAGGTAAGGTACGGTGTTTGAAGAGACCCGACAAGTTGGAAGCTCTGGAGACAAGTTCCATTCTTCAGCTAAAGATTCGATCTCCTCACCGACGGTCTGACTGCAAGCCACCGTTATGCCTTCCCTCCCCCTGTGCCGTGTGATGCCTGCCTGCCACGCTATCACGATTCACGAGGTAGGAACGCAGGTAAGGTAGCACCTTCCACCTATTAGATATAACCACAACAGAGGTAAAAGAAAGATGGGATCACAGTCGAGGAAGGCAGAACGCGCATTGCGGAAGACGGGAAGTGGAAGGCGGGGAGTACAGCCTGGATCCATCCATGCCATGGCCCCATGGGTATCCGTATGCCATGCATCCAATGCACCACGGAGGAGTCCGAAACGGAGCACGCAAACCTGGAAAAGACCACCCTGCCATCTCACATCGTACCTACTACCCTCTCGGCCACCTAGTCTGCCAGTGTCGCTAATATCCAGGGTGGATAACAGCCAATCCAGCGACCGGCATGTTGATCTTCTGCCCAAACAGCCTGCCCTCCCCCCCCCCCCCCCCCCCCCCCCCCCCTCCAACCCAAAGAGCCAGCAGTGAGGAAAAAAGAAAAAAACTCCCTCCCGTCCCACCACCCCCAGCTTCAAGCTTCCGTTTTCCGACTGGACGCTGGCCTCTCCCTGCTGCCACTCACCCACTGCACCGGGCACCGGCTTGACTGGCCTAAACTGTAGCTTGCTTGCTGGCATGGAAGCAGTGCCGTTCTAGCCTGCGGAGGTCGTCCCATCATCCTCGATCGTTCGTCCGCACCTCCAGCCCGGGCATTTGTTCCCATTCGTCCCATTCGTCCCGCCAGAAACTTGGGCTCCTGTTGCATAGTACCCTGGCACCAGCCCCGGCTCCAGTCCCGTGTAGACTACAGAGGAAGTGGGTGAACAGACGAGAAGACCAGCAGACGACTACTTGCTGCATCTGCCCGCAGTTGATGGAGGTGGACTACCGTCTATCAACTTCCCCGTCGGTCGTCCACATACAACAAATTCGCCTTCCAGTCGGTTGAGGAGTTCTTTTCCCGCTGTTGCGGCCACACGCAGGCACCACCGCTTGCTTTCTCGCTGCCAGAGTCAGCATTTTCGCGCAGTACACACAACTCCCCGTTGTGGTTGTGTCCGACAACAACTCTGCGTGCAATTGCTTCACCATTGGCACAACAGCAGCTCATGGAACACCGAGACGGCCTCATCAATGTCTTAGGACCTCTTCTCTCGTGACAGCTGCAGATTTCGCCCGTCGCGCGCCCTGTCGCCGTCTCCGCCCCCGTCCGCCGTCCCCGCGACGTCAGACCGGGCCCAGGGCGTTGCAAAAATGCGGTTGCCCTTTCTCGTGGCCGCCGTCGTCTGTGACATTCTGCTGTTGTCCGCACCGCTTCTTGTCGCTGCTGCCGATGCTCCATCCTCCCAAGCTCTTTGGATCCAACCATCAACCACCTGGTATGTCGTGTGCCCATATACTCAATCGTCCTCTCCTTTGTAGCTCTTCTTTCTCATGCCGGCTCTCTAGGTATGGCATCGACGGTACATGGTCCAATTTTATGTTCGCCGTGGGATCCCCGGCCCAGCTGGTCTATCTGACCGTAGCCACGGCTCTCTCTGAGCTCTGGCTTGTCGAATCGGGCGGTTGTCCTCCACGTAAGAACCATCCCCATCCGGAGTCCAAGTTGGTACCAGCAGTCTTGTTAACAGACCTTTCAGTCCCAATATGTACAGACGCGCGAGGCGGCGTCTTTGAGATAGGGGCGTCTGAAACATGGCGATCTCTGGGTCCCTGGCAACTGGGTATGAATTACACGGGCATGGGAGGCAATGGCAATTATGGCCTCGAGACTGTCGCCTTCGTCAACACGGTCACGCGATTTACATCATCCGTCGACGGCGCGCTAGTAGCAACACTCAACGACACCAACTACTATCAAGGCTATGTGGGCGTTGGCGTAACTCAGGGCAAGTTCGGGACCAATATCACCAATCCCTTCATCTCACAGCTGGCCGAAACATATGGTGTTATTCCAAGTCACAGCTATGGGTACACGGCTGGAGCATACTACCGCAACAGTAAGTCAAAGTGTCCTGGTTTCATGGCAACCGTTGCTAACAAAACCCAAAGCTGGAAAGAGTAACGGCACCTTTGCCTCCCTAACCCTAGGAGGCTATGATACGCTGCGGCTTGTGCCCCACGACACCCAGTTCTATCTTGACCCAGTCAGTCGGCTTCCCAAACTTCTCCTTCGCGGAGTCACTGCCAAAGTTCCCTCCTTGGACAAGGCACCGAGCAACTGGACATCAACCTCCCAGGCCTTGGTGAACATGGGTGATTCTATCACCGCGCTTATTGATTCGTCCACGCCGTACCTGTGGCTTCCGACCGAAGTATGTGACCGATTTGCAACCGCCTTGAACCTCACGTGGAAAGAGGATCTAGGAGTTTATACCTTCTCTTCCTATGCTCAATACATACGTTTCCAGACGGATGAGTCTTTATCGTTCACCTTCTCGGTGTCGAGCTATGAGAAAGTGGATGACTTTGGCCAGCCACTTGATCTTCCTGGCGTCGTTAATATCACACTCCCTGCTGCCGCCTTCGCACAAGTTCTCCGGTATCCTTTCAAGAACGTCATTCAATGGGGCGAACAAAACATCCCATACTTCCCTCTTAAGCGGTCATCTAAGGAGGTCAACGATAACCAGTACATTATCGGCCGTGCATTCATGCAGGAAGCCTACATCATCACGAATTACGACAGTGGTATCTTCTCCCTTCACCAGGCCCTGTTTCCCGAAGATTCCGCGAATAATTATACATTGCAGACCATCCAGAGGCCGCCCGACAGTCCCTACCCCGACTTTAAACAAGATACTTCTGGAGGTGGCGGTCTAAGCGCCGGGAAAACCGCGGGTATCGTGCTCAGTGCGTTCGCGAGTGGTAGTGTTATTGGGTTTGTATTGTGGTGTTTGTGCCGGAGAAGGAAAAGATCAAAGAAGGACACCCGCGAACCGACGGAGAAGAATAAGGAAGAGTCCAACTCTGACGAAGGCGAGCAACCGAGAAGCCCAGTTAAGCGAATGTTTTCGATCATCGTCCGCAGGAAGAAATCGAAGAAGCCTCTGGTGCACGAAGTACATGGCAGCAGTGCTCAGCCGGTCGAAGTTGGTGCTGACGCACACCATCAACTCTTCGAGCTACCGGTGCCTCCCGAGCCTGTTGAGCTGGATTGCAATGACATTGGGGACGATGATACCGATCTTGGAGGCGACAGTTCCCATGGGTTAAGCGAGTATGAAATCACTCGCCGGAAAATGGAGAGGCAATTGCAGGGGCCAGTGCCGACCTACTCCCCTTCAGCAACGGATCACGACTACTCCCCTTCATCAGCGAATCACGAGAAATCGATGCAGGATATAAGTGCGGTTGGGCACTACCGTCCATCAGATGAGCCGTCGCCAGCATCTTCGCCGACTTACGCGAATAGTAACTCCCTTCCCGAATCACTGCCCTCGCCTCTCTCACCGCACCCAGACTGGACGGTCACCCGCCATTTCGACTTGCCGTCACCAATGACGGTCGCCCCGAGTTTTCATCCCTTTCCGCCTCCTTCTAGCAGTACGGATCCTGGTTCCAGTTACTCGCCCGTTTCACCTCATTCATCTCAGTCTCCCCAAACATACGTGCCCTCGACCATCAGTCGCTCGGACTCGAGTAATATTTCGCCAACTTCACCCGCTGGGTCGGTTGGGTCTCTGAGGTCCTTGCGCATGACCACTCCTGCATACCAACGAACGCCTATTGACCCTTCACGGGTAATATGTCTAGGGCCTTTACCCGAGAATGTCGAATTCCCAGTCCAACAGCCACCGATACCACGCATTATCACCCCGGATGGCCGAATAACAGAACGCGAACCTCCTTTGACCCATCCACAGGACAGTTCTTTACGGACCGGGTCTCTCAAGCGTTCGAGCTCAGCTAGTCGTGGCTCAAACGAAACGCTAGGAAGCAACTTTACGGTGGAGGAGGAGACTCGCATTCAAGAAGAAGTGGTCAGGCATGTCAGCAGGAGGCAGCCGGAAGAAACAGAAGGCGAACATTACTTCCCCCGAAGTCCTCGCAGCATGGAGCGTATAGAAGCAGGCTCCGAATTGGTGCACGTACCGCAAGTGGCCGACAAACGATACAGCTGGGAGGAGAACGACGATAGGTGACACCTACAAACGATGCTGCAACGCATATAACCGCCGTCTCGATGTACGGTTCAACCATATTCATCACTGTGGTAATCTCTCGGCCAGACTTTACACAGCCCCGGGATATTCACCCACTTCCGACAAGCTTGACGCAGCCCTTTTCTTTCAGGTCGAAGCTCTTTCTCTTTATTCTGTCTATACTTAACCGCACTTAAATTGTGCATATATATATCTACACTGGAGAAGTGGTGTTTCAAAAATCTTCCAGACGGTTTTATTGAGCGGATTTATACCATAAGCTAAGATCACTCACTGATCAGCGAACTCTTTTCATTTCTCGTTCGTACTCGGGGATAATGGCACCAACAGGATACGGCGCTCAGGACAGTCAATTAGCTTTTTGTTTATTTTTTGAAGATCGGGGCTGGCTGGTTGGCGGTCCCTTGCAAAATCGGTTATTGGGTTTTTGGTTATCTGGGCGGTTCGGCCGGCATTGAGATGACATGAATGAAATCCGGGGTAGGATGACTGGCAGTTTTAGGATTTGAACTGTCAGGCAGAACAGGCTACATTATGTACTGTTGGGGACGAGGACCAAACTGCTGTCAGGTTCTGGTGGTTTCTACTACATACACGTACCCGCCATACCTGGTTAGACAGGATAGTATTGACGTAGCTACCAAGCTCGCTTCTTGGAGAGGTGTTGCTGCTAGGTGCTGAATTACCATAAGAAGAAGAACAAATTTAGAGATATTTCTTCATTTTTATCTTTGCAGTTTCACGCCGTGCGAGCCATGAAACAAGATATCCATCTATACTTCAGACGTAGTAGGGTAGTACCATCGTCCAAAGTCCAGTACAGCCAGACGAGATTCTATAGCCGTTATGAATGCGCAGCACCGCCGGATCGGTGCCAAAACGAGGTCAAGCAGCCTCCCTCCTATGTTTGGATTGAAATGGCTGGGTAGTGTCAGGTAGGTATGGAAGAGCTTATGTACCTACAAATGTTCAGCCTTCCTATTAATATGGATTAGAGCATTTATGAAAGAACAACATCATGCGACCTTCCTTGATTATTTACCTTGGTAATGCCAGAAGAAAAAGCACTTCCACATGAGACAATTATCTCTCTCGTATTACCAAATCACACTGAAAAGGGGGGGAGGAGGTTAGTTATTCGAGAACATCTGGGTACTAACAAAGGCCTTGAGAGAAGAAGATCATAGAGCTTGGATATAATCATGAATTCTTAAGAATTGCGCTACCCACATAATCTCGCCTTTTTTATCGGAGAGATAAGATACCTTCTCAAGACAAAAAAAAAAACAATAATTCGCTTCCAGGTTTGACCTATCCTCAAATCCACAACCACCAAACTAAACCAACAAACACACCAACGCCACGGGGTAATTTACCAAGTCTCCTGCCAATATGTGCACTGATCCTTGTCATCAAGCCACTTCGCGGCCGCTTCCTTGCTATCAGAAATCTTGCTGATCACCAGAGCATCAATCAACGCGCTCCGCACCGCGGCCGGCATACGTCCAGCATTTCCACAAACCATGAAGATGGGATATGGGAACTTTCGCAACAGATCCCCAATCTCATGGGCATGTTTCCTGAGTTGGTACTGGACGTAGTTTTTTCCAGCGTCAAAATTGGTATCCCTGAAGTCGCCGCTGTCCGGGATGACGAGCCGCCCGAGCCGCCCACTGAGAACTGCGGTGCCGAGCGCCTTTTTATCTTCCTCCGGAATGGGGTCTCGCGAGAAGGCCGGGATGACCTTGACGTTATCTTTATACTTCTCCCAGGTGTCCTGGAAGTAGAAATCGGCGTCCTTGTTGCGACATCCGAAAAATAAAATGGTTTGACCAGGGTGGGGGAAGTGATTGCGATCCTCGATCAGAGTTTTGATGGGAGCTATGCCAGTGCCGGTGGCGATGGCGATGAGCGGCCGCATGGTTTGAAAACGATCACACTGGATCGGGGAGGACGGGCCTGGCAAATTTAGCGTGACTGTGATGCTTGAGTCTTCAGCTAGCCACTTAAGGTAGCGAGAACAGAGACCCTCTCGGGGCTTCCGGATGACCGTTTTGTACTCGACGAGCGCAGCGATGATGCTGAACACGAGGGTACCGCCATCCCCAGTGTCCACATCCCCTTGAACGAGTTCTCCTCCCTCGGCGACACTGAATTCGCGACCTCGGATCAAAGGGAACAAGCCGATAATCTCTTGGTAGGGGATTTTCACCCCGGGAAAGTCTCGAAGTACCTCGAGAATGGTACGGCGAGGGCGAGAGGTATAGTCATAGAATTCGGCCGCATCGTGGGGGTCTGAGAGCTCCTTGAGTCGCTCCCGCTCGTTTGGGAGCTCGGTGAAGTGCACCAGCTGCTTGATGAAGCTGCGTTTGGGCACGGCCGTGAAGTCAATGTTATGGATTAGCAAATCCCGCAATGTCCCGCCACCTCCGTGTAAGAGGTGAAGATTCTTAGGTCGATTAGTAATTGCGCTCCAGTTGATTTTGTAGTCGGCAACATCCTCCCATCCCATCATGGTGATTAATGTCTGGACATCTTCGGGGAAGTTCTTGGGGTAGATGACCACCGTCGCTCCAGCATAGAAGCATGAGAAATCCCTTATCTCGTCATCTTCAAGCTCTATCGCCAAAGTTATTTGTCGGACATCCTGCCAGTGGGTCACCGGCGTGATTCGATGGTTTGTCACTACCTCTGCTATCTTGGATCCTTTGATATCTAGCCATTTGTTCGTCGGAGGGAACTCCCATAGCTCGTCGAATGACTTTTGAAGCAGATATTTGTCGGGATGATCTGTAATGATGTTGTCCTTGTCCAAAGAGCCAAACCGTCGGGGATTCCGGGTCTCCCATACATCATCTTGCCGCGCGGTTTCGGTTGGAAATGCGTCTTTGCCGTGAATTCGGTCCCACTCCACAATCAACTGTTCTGCCGGGGATCTGGGGTGGTCGACGTGGGTGAGCACGGCGGCCGCGGTCTTGGTTGCGAGGAACTTTTGCTCGGCGTCACTTGTAGTGTCGCCATGGCCACTCTGACCGTTTGACTTGGTGGGATCCATGGGAGGTACCAACCGGAGGATGCAATTTGGCGGGAGCCGAATGTCGTCGGGTAGAGGCTGTAGGGGTTCGGGGAGAGGATAATTTGCCAATAAGACAACCCTAAGTTCCTGATACCACGGCAAATAAATGCTGTCGATGCTAGTTTGTAAAAGATATGTGAACACTTTGCCACATACGAGATGAAAGAAGGGTTATGAATGATGAGGTGCTTACCCGTCGTCGTGTCGCTCGTCTCCTTCCCCGGGCCTGAAGAATTCGGAAGCCCCCAGTTGTAAGAGCCTCGCTCGCAGTTTCCTTGCTGCCCAGTTGAACCTGACGCCATCGAGTGGTGAGTCAGTTCCAGATCCGGTTCAACCTGTCATCTAAGTGTCAGGTAGTCAGGAGGGTGGCTAGCTACTCACTTGGGGTATGAGCTGTCGCCTAGTCCGAATATTGCAAAGTTCACGGCACCGAGGCAGTTCGTGTTGTTAAGCTTTTCGCGCCTAAGGTTTCGCCAGAACTTTGCCGTGTTTTTGGGCATGTCTCCCTGCCCAGTGGTGGAGGTCACGAAAATGGCATGTGAATACCGCAACAGGTCGGTCTGGAGTCGTGCAACGGCATCGGCATCGTCAATTTATATGTTACAAACGAAAGTTGGGACGGAATTTGTTGGACATACCAACTTGAAGCTGTCCATCTCATCGACCACTGTTTGGAAGTGAAGCCGCTGAGCCATCTCAGCGAGTTCCAGTGCAATCTCCTCACCGTTTCCAGTCTCTGAGCCATACAACACAATCATACTTCTTCCCTCGATTGCCACCGGCTTGGTAACCAAACCATCCTGCGTTGGTGATAGTTCAGCCATGTTGCACCACTTGTCGAGCTTTTGAGCTTTCGTGCCGTCTCCGGTCTCCTCCTCGACCTGTTGATCTCGCAGAAAACTTCTTTACCGTCTAATAACCCCGCAAAGTATCTCAAACTTTGCGCACAAGGTTTTTGGTGAGAATACTGCCGACCGAGATATCGTGGCCGTCCGAGCTGGAGATAGTCTACGATCTACGCAAGGTCTCGAAGCCACTGACACTATCAAACAAAAGCAGCCCAAAATATCGTGAGAACAGAGTTCAGGTGGCGGAGAAGGGTCTTGCCGCGGTTCCACTGTTCGATTCTCTCGATTGACTGTGCTGGAGTCGCTGGAGTCTGGCTCCAAACATACAAGGTTCTGTGAGTGGATCCGTGGAGATAGCGGCAGCCCTACATTTCGTCAGCTGATTCAGAACCGCACCCGGGGTGGTCTAGGCCTCCGAGAAACAAATACTTATATCGGCGATTACCCATCCATGGAGGTGGCCTGGGGTTATAAGTTTGAATAAACTTGGACAATCAAGAAAGAAATGTGCGGGGTGGTCATTGCGGTTTATTCTATGAGTCGGTATCCTGTAAATCGGTTGAAGCGGACCCGAGATCGGCACCCGCGCCGCCGCTAAAAGCGCTCGGCACGGCACAGGGAATTACCTAGGCGCCACATCTGAACCACAAAACCACTCCAGCCTCTTGGATGACATCAGATAAGTACCTATCAAACAACAGCCTTTTGAAGTGCCTGTACGGGTTAACGGGGAAGTGGCGGCGTTGTAAATACCAACCTTGTCGCTGCATTTATTGAATAAATCGACAGAATTTGTATAGGCAGTTCCGTACTTGAGGATGCCTCGATACCTGGTAGACACAGTGCTTCATCTACGGATACGTGGTGTTCATCCTGTGCACGATCCGCCGTTGCCGTTGCCGTTGCCGTCTGGTGGAAGTTCGGGGTCCGTGGATCCGAAAAGCATCAATTTAACTCGATATCCACCTATTAAGAAACGGACGCGCACTGTCCATCATTCACTGTTTCATTGATGGCAGATGGCAAGACTGTATTTCAAAAGTGTCAAGCGCACTGCTCTGGGGTGCTGTGTGTTCACAGGGAACTTGTAAATAGATGTTGCTGCTTCACAACATCTGCAGAGCGTAGGTTTTGTCCTTGTGGATTATGGACCGGTGCATGCCGCAGCAGTTTGGTTGCAGTCGTCGGAGATGCCATTTGAGATGGACAGCCTGACGCATGAAGTTCTGGAGAGCAGAAATTGGATTGCAAATTCCGCGCAAACCGCAATTTCAAGAATGCCAAGGCTTGCTAGTCTAAGGCTACAGAAGGTCATATCACCATGAGAACGACCAAGGATCATTTCATTGAGGCAATGAAATGCTTGCCTTGGAAACATCTGGAAGCCATCAAGGCTCCCTTGTTGTCGACTCATCCGGCGAGCTAAAAAGTAAAATGGGGGGGCTTCCCAGAGAAGCGGAATGTAGTCAAGCATTCTGCAATGGTTCGCGGACTGGACGGTTTGATTGGGCAGCTATTGTATAGGCAGCCTTGCCATGCGGCTGACAATTTTCACCATTTCTGCGACATATACACTTGACGGAGTACCGGTTGGACGTAGTCTTGCTTGACATTAAAGAGACCCGTGAGATCCCATCATGCAGACACTGCGCATTGCCGGGTGCGTCTACGGCTACCTTACTTGTTATTATTGTTCGCATCCACTCATCGGATCAAAAGTAGTGGAGGTCCACGTCTCCAGGAGTTACCCAGATTAGGTTGATAGACGGGAGGACCTGCTACCCGATGCGTCACTTGTCGACCTAGCAGTCTGGATGCCAACCTTGAGTAACTGCTTTTATAAGGCACCTACGGCACCTGCCGACATCCGGAAATTCTAATGAATTCCATTCCTACCCCATCGGATGACAAGTCATTATATCCCCTCTTGCTTTCCGGACTCCGTGGTACGGGTCTTCCTTCACCCGTACTATTGTAGTAAGGCTGTCCAAAGTCAATAGCAAGCTCTCACGAGTCACCACAGTGAGCGAGAAACTCTATTGCCATAGCAGGCGTCAGCGACGCCCGAGAATTTCCCAGTGTGTAAGTTGTCGTGGAGCAAGACGGAACTAAAAGCACTTGCCACAGGGCAAGCTCGCACAGAAGTTAAGAAGTCGCCCACCAAATTTATCTGACAGCCCAGGTTCGTTCCTCACATTGGCAATCTGTGATAAACTGTCGACACAGGCCTCGATTTCCCCTTTTAATCCACCCGACACAATCAACATCCCACGGACACGCTCCCGTCAGGTGCACAACAGGACCAAACTCTGAACTTTCTCCCAGGTGACCAAGTCACTCAATAGAACCAGCAAGAGCTGATCACGACCAACCTGCAATCGCCAACGCCTGACCAACTCGGAATCAAACGGGCAATTGCTGCCTCGATAATCGATTATTCGTACGTTATATAAGACCAGGCCAACTTGCCCCCTCGCGTCCCCACAAGTGTGGTGTGTTTTCTGGAGCTCCGAGCTAACCTGGAAGGTACCTGGTACTGTCCTTGATTCACGCAGCCCCTCCTCAGTGCAGATCAATCATCAGAGGCCACCCCTGCCCTGCCACCTGCTCTGCACCAGTGCAACTTCCCCTGCGCAAACCCATTCACCACCCCGTACTCCATACGCCCCCTGTCAGGCAGAAGGTACGTACCCTCCTTGCCGCCACGCCACGCCTTCCATTCGCTTAATTCCCCGAACGGTCAAGGTAAAAAATATTTGATTTTGACCGCGCCGACTCACATCTTCCCTCCCCGTTCTTTTTCTCTCCACGTCAATCATCAAAACATCGATCAAGCTCAACCCAAACGAACATCACCCCCCCTCAAGTCCTCTAGGGCACGTAGCTACCCTTCAAACTCCCCCTCAATACCCAGAGTTCAATTTTCACTCGTCCGCGAACGTCGCCGTCTCATTTCCTGACGCTCTCCAGTCTCTCAACGAGTCAAACACAAGATCACGTCAACCCACCACATCAAATCGCGAACCTCGACATCCATATTAGCAACCATGTCTACCATCGTGGAGAAAGTTACTGACGCTGCTGCCAATGCCGTCAACGACGTAACCAACGCTCTGGCCAACACCTCTCTGACTGGCAACAAGGCATCTGACGACAAGTCTCCCAACGATGCTGTCCTTGCCAGCGCAGCCGAAGGTCGCCGCCTTTACATCGGCAACCTGGCTTATGCGACAACAGAGGGGGAGTTGAAAGACTTCTTCAAGGCCTACCTTGTGTAAGTTGCCCTCTTGCTCCACCTCTTTCTCTTCCGACACTCCAGACGTTTTGTCATCTTGTACGACGTGAGGCTATCGCCATCCCCGGGGATGTCCAGCCGGCGATACTTGCAAGGCTCTCGGCCCGACGCTCGACGTGTCAAACTTCATCTACTTGAATCCTAGCTTATGTGGTGCAACTTGCTAACGGTCTCTCCACGGATTAGTGAGTCTGTTTCTATCCCCAAGAACCCTCGCACCGACCGTCCTGTCGGCTACGCCTTTGTCGACCTCTCTACTCCCAGCGAGGCCGAGCGTGCGATTGCTGAGCTCTCGGGCCAAGAGATTCTTGAGCGCAAGGTCTCTGTCCAGCTTGCCCGCAAGCCAGAGCCAAATGAGAAGGCCGAAGGTGCCAACGGCGAGGGTGGCAATGCTGATGGTACCCGTCGCCGTCATTCCACCCGCGGCCGCGGCCGGGCGGGACGTGCCCGTGGTGGACGTGCCCGCGGTGGACGTGGTAGCGGAGTAAGTTGACCATGAGAACCGCTTGGTATGTTCGGATGGTATTCTAACTTCCTCTAACAGGACGAGAAGAAGGAGGAAGGCGCTGCCACCGAGGGCGCTGGCAATGCTTCCGAGACCGGGGCTTCTGCTGAGGTGCAGCCTCTTCAAGATATCACCAACGAATCTCAGACTGACAACGCTGGCAAGGGACAGGCCCGCCCTGCCCGCGAACGCCGGGAGCGTGGCCCCCCGGCTGACGGTATCCCTTCCAAGAACAAGGTCATGGTTGCGAACTTGCCGTATGACTTGACCGAGGAGAAGGTTAGTGGACCCCCGAGCAGGAAAGGTGTCCATTATGTGCTGACCCAAGAAATAGCTCAAGGAACTTTTCACCGCGTACGAGCCTTCCTCTGCCAAGATCGCTCTGCGACCTATCCCCCGCTTCATGATCAAGAAGCTCCAGGCTCGTGGCGAGCCCCGCAAGGGACGTGGGTTCGGCTTCGTTACTCTTGCTTCCGAGGAACTCCAGCAGAAGGCTGTTGCCGAGATGAACGGCAAGGAGATTGAGGGTCGCGAGATTGCTGTCAAGGTCGCTATTGACAGCCCTGATAAGACCGACGAGGAGGCTAACGCCCCCGAGTCGACCGAGGGTGCAAGCAAGCCCGAGCAGGAGGCTGCTCCTGTCGAGGCCTAGATGTATGCTCTTGAAGAGCATCGATCCGCACACAAGCCGACGTAGTTGCGGGTAATACAAACGCCAATTCGATTTTGCCAACGCCCTCTCCGTGTGTATTATCTTATTCTTGGACTGATGCATTTCCTTGACGATTTGGGACGGATTGGGACGAATTTTCCTTACGGTAGACATCCAGTACACGAAAGCGAGATTCAGCGGCGGGATAATTCTCCTGGCGTCCTGGATTTGCACGGGGCTTTTCTCAAAAGTTGGAAGGCTCTTTGCTGGTAGACTTCAGGAATCATTATCTTCCGCCTTTGCACAAAAACAACTCTTAATCTCCTAACGACACTTTTTCCCCAGTTCATCTTCTGTAGTTGATAAACACCTTCGCCTCTTTTCTGCTTGCATTCTACGGGGGTGTACATTAGGTCGTCGCCGGAGATGGGATCTGGGGATTAGGAAAAGTTATCTACGGCAGATACAGTAGTTCAATGAGCGTTATTTTGTTCGACAACATTCGTGATGATGCGAAGCTGAGTGACGTACAGAATGGTAATCAGAATGTGCCTGTTCCAAAGCCCTAAATACCAGGTAGCTGAATGAAATACGCTGTTCCTGCAGGCAGGACTGGGACCTTGCAGGCGGTGTGGCCTGGGATTGGAGTTGTAGGAGGCGTCCTTAGTCCCCCTGCCGGTCCGACGGGAGTCCAGGCCCTGGATGCTTGAAAGGCTATTGGCCCCGCCGAAATGATTCGAGACGGACCTCTCCTTCGACACCCATTCATTAATTTGATTGATCTGTCAATTTCAGCCAACAAGAGCACAACTATCTTTGTTTTGTTCTGACCGTTATACGTACGAAGTCTGTAATCCAAATTGAAGACAGACACGACTGTGGCACGTACCCTACCCAAGACGAAGATAACACTTGGCGTCAACATTATTATCTCACGCGGGACCTGGCGCATGCGATTTCACGACGGACCTCCATAACTCCACTCGGAATCTCACGATATATTAACTCTCTCCGTCCTTTCGCAACGGTTCTATCCTTCGGCGAGCACGGGTTACTGCGTGGTGGTTACGGGTCCGATCGAGCATAGGACGAGAGAAGTTAGATAGCTGTTTAGGGTGTCATTTTGTGTGTCGTCGCTATGGCTTCTAAAGCTATGTGGGAGGTGGATCCCGAGACGCGGTCCAAGGTTAGTTCACTTTGGCTTTTCTGGCTGTTGAGAAAGAAGAAGAAGAAGAAACGAGCGACGATTTACTGACACTTTCTTTTTAACCTTGCTTTGCAGCTCGTCACCATCCAAAAAGAGAACAAGAACAGCATATGCTGCGACTGCGGCGCGCCGAGCCCGCAGTGGGCTTCCCCAAAATTCGGCATCTTCATCTGCCTCTCGTGCGCGGGCGTCCACCGCGGACTGGGCGTGCACATCTCGTTCGTGCGGTCCATCTCGATGGACGCCTTCAAGGCGGCCGAGATCGAGCGCATGCGGCTCGGCGGTAACGAGAACTGGCGCGCCTTCTGGGAGGGACACGCCGACACCAAGATGCGCGGGTTGACCTGGGACGACGCTACCATAGCGGAGAGGTACAGCGGCGAGGCTGGGGAGGAGTGGAAGGAGCGTTTGAGTGCAAAGGTCGAGGGCAGGGAGTATGTGCCTGGTGAAGCGAACAAGGAGCCGCAGAAGTCGTCGTCACCGACCAACGCCACGGTGGCCGCGCCGACAAGGAGCGCGCCGAGAGCGAATACACCGTTGGGTGGCGGAGGTGGGAATAGCAGTAATAATAGCAGGACTGGGAGCCCCGGTCCGGCGGGAGGAGCAGGAAAAGTGAAGGTGGATGATCGGTATTTTGCTAGGCTCGGGGCGGATAACGCGAGCAGGCCGGCGGACCTGCCGCCTAGCCAGGGCGGTAAGTATGGCGGCTTTGGCAATACGCCGATGCCGCAGGCGAGAGATGGGCAAGGAGGAGTGGCGCTGCCGGGCTTGGACGAATTGCAGAAGGATCCCGTGGCCGCGCTAAGTAAAGGGTTTGGATGGTTTACTTCGGCGGTGACCAAGACGGCCAAAACCGTCAACAGCGATTTTATCCAGCCTACTGCGAAACAGGTATTTATTTCCCCCGCTTTGTTGCTTTTTTATATTTTTGTCTATGATACTGATACACCTACTACCCCTCCATGCAGATTGCCGAGTCCGACTTTGCTGCCCAGGCGCGCCAGGCGGCAGCGCAGGCGGCGAAAACGGCTCAGGTGGGAGCCAAGTCGGCGCAAGACGGCTTCCACCGCTTCGTCGAGGGTCCCACGGCGGGCGGTTATAGTTCTGTGCCCATGGACGAGAGCAAGCGGCAATTTTGGGACGACTTCTCGAGCATCGCGGACCAGAGGAAGCAGGGGTCTAGTTCGATTGGTACGGCGGCGATGGGGAAAGGGGCTGGATCCGGGTCCGGATCTGGAGGTGGTGCACCATCTGCCAGTGCTGCTAAGAAGGATGAATGGGATGATTGGTGAAGGGAAAGTTTGTTGGTTGCATGGGTTAGATAACTGGATCGTGATGTTGGCTAGTCTGGCCGTTGTTGTTTGGCCTGGTCTTGGGATGAGTTTTGAGTTATGTGTCTCTTGACTTTTATGCATCACCTTTTCTGCTTGATATCATCTACCTACAACTTTACTCCTTTGTCTCTGGTGGGTGTTGTTGAAGCTGGTTGATCTATCAAGGCTGCAGATAGATGAGGTCGGCTTGTCCAATTAGAACTTGGAGTTCTCAAGTTTATCAGATACAGAGCACCGCAATTCTCCCATCAACAGAGGTTGTCGAGGTTCTGAACTGATGTCGTGGAACCTGAAGTCAGGCTGTCTCGGGCCGGCGGGATAAAGACCAGGGTTAGGGGCACGTGTGTAACCGCTTGACCGAGGTTGGCATCGGCGCTTGGCGGTCTTCGGTTTCCGGTGGGACCCAGTCTTTTGGTTGAGCCGAGCTCCCTCCGTCGTCATGGATGCTCCGACGCGACGATTCCTCTTTCACCCGTCCACGTCGACGAAGCCATTGAACCTCAGCCTTGCGTCATGTCAGCCCTACGGATATTGGTGCCCGTCAAGCGGGTGATTGACTATGCGGTACGTGCTTTGGCTGTCAATCATGGGCGATTTTGTTTCAACAGGGCAATGACTCCACGGGGAGGACGAAGCGCTAATGCGGGTGATTACGCCAGGTCAAACCACGAGTCAACAAGGCCCAGACGGGGGTCGAGACGGCCGGCGTCAAGCACAGCATGAACCCGTTCGACGAGCTGTCGGTCGAGGAGAGCGTGCGCATCCGGGAGAAGAAGTCGGCTCCCGGCGGTGTCGAGGACATCACCGTCATCAGCGCCGGCCCGACCAAGGCCCAGGACATCCTGCGCACCGCCATGGCCATGGGCGCCGACCGCGCCATACACGTCGAGGTCAAGGAGGGCGAGGATCTCGAGCCCCTGAGCGTCGCGAAGCTGCTGAAGGTCGCGGCCGAGCAGCACAAGAGCAATCTCGTCATCCTGGGCAAGCAGAGCATTGACGACGACGCGAACCAGACGGGCCAAATGCTGGCTGGATTGCTGGGCTGGCCGCAGGCCACGCAGGCGAGCAAGGTAGAGTTTGGAGAGAACGATAGCGTGAGCGTCACGCGGGAGGTTGACGGCGGTTCCGAGACGCTCCGGGCGAAGCTGCCGATGGTTATCACGACGGATTTGCGGCTGAATGAGCCCAGATACGCAAGCCTGCCGAATATCATGAAGGCTAAGAAGAAGCCGATGGAGAAGAAGACGCTGGCGGACTTTGGTATCACGGCGGAGAGGAGGTTGAAGGTGGTCAAAGTTACGGGTGAGTTCTTGTTGTCCCTGCCAACCCTACTAGGTATACGATGGCTAATTACAATGCACTGAATAGAACCTCCGGTAAGGCAAGGCGGAGGCAAGGTTGAGGATGTTGATGGTTTGGTTTCGAAGCTCAAGGAACTCGGGGCCATTTAGACTAGATCTCTTAGATGATGAATCCATATTTGGGTATGTTGATATTGACTCTTAACCATTATGATGCCTCTATATGCTGGTTACACATCCCAATATTGAATGGTGATTGAGAAAGGGGATTTCGGAAACAAACGAGTGCCAAAGCTCATTGTTCCCTATTTCCCTCTACCTACTCCGTCACTGACTCGTTGTGTTACGGATATGCCCTTTGGACAGCAGTCAAACAGACAACTAAGCCTTGCTGATTGGGTGGAAGGAACTCTACGGCATTCTGCTAATTTCTTTTTCCCAAGTCTGGGGAACAACCTTGATTCTTTTAAGCACTGCCGCTACAAGATAACTCCGCCCGGCTGACGGGAAGGTTCCGTTGAGAGGATCGGAGCCGCATCGAAAAGCTCAAACCCAGAACCCCGCCGTCCCCTTGCAAAACGCGCACAGGACTTCTCTCGGGTGCCCCGCCCCGTAAATCGGCCCTGGGTTTCACTGCGTCACACCCCTAGCGGACCAATCAGAGTCTCGACAAACTGGATTGGCGTTGAAAAAATCTTTGGGTCCCAATGACAAAATCCAATTTTCTCCTCTCAACAAACCCCTTCAGGTTTCGGTCCTCGATTCATCACAAGCTCGCCTCGACTTTTGACTTTTGCATCTCCCATCGCAGGATAACTGCGCACCTTTGTCCTTTTAACTGATCGACCTTTGACATCCTCCCTTATGAACGGGCGCCCGTCAGTCTTCACCTCCCAGGTACGTGCTTTTGCATTAGTTTGGTCTGTTCTTTGACGTGGAATCAAGGTTGGTCGTTGAATTGAGCTGGCCAAGTTGAGACGAACCCCGCCATCCCAAAATCCTTATTTCACCGCTAGAACAGACTTGCGCGCCACAGTCGTCCAAACTTTTCACATATCCCAATGGCCTCAATTGCGTTGTTCATCCTTCTATCTTTATTATCTCAGTGATTCGGTCAACATGGCATTGTCAATTGAAAAGGAGATCGGCACTAACATGATTGTGTGCTTGTGTTCTAGGATTATCTCTCAGGTCCGCACACCCAGGTTTTAGCTTGACTCACCGCTTCGATACGGCTACTGACTCTCTAATCTTCCTTGTTAGACCATCTGTGGAGAGCCCTATCCGCATAAGATCTCGGCATTGCCCCAGAGCACTTAGCACACTTTCACTCCCTCACCCTCGACATCAAGATGTTCTCTCGCTTGACCGTCCGCCTTCCCAAGGCCTCGGGCCTCAATGCCGCCGCCCGTCTCTCTACCCGCCTCCCGGCCCAGACTCGCTTCGCGAGCAGGCTAGCGGTCGATGGCAGCAAGGGGAGAGCTGTGCCCGATCGGATCGCCCGGGCAACTGCCGTTGCGGCCAATACCGAAGCTACCTTGACCATCAGAGTACGCTTTCTTGGTCTATTCGAATTGCACCTAGGTGTCTCGAGGCTGACTTACTCCTATAGGATGGCCCGGTCTTCCATGGCACTGCCTTCGGCGCCAACTCCAACATTTCGGGTGAAGCCGTCTTCACCACCTCCCTTGTGGGATACCCCGAGTCTATGACCGATCCCTCCTACCGCGGTCAGATCCTCGTCTTCACCCAGCCGCTCATCGGCAACTACGGAGTTCCCTCCAACGAGCGTGACGAGTTTAACCTCCTCAAGTACTTCGAGTCGCCCCATATCCAGTGTGCTGGCGTCGTTGTTGCAGATGTGGCTACCAAGTACAGCCACTGGACGGCGGTCGAGAGCTTGGGGGAGTGGTGTGCTCGTGAGGGAGTACCTGCCATCTCAGGTGTGGACACCCGCGCCATCGTCACCTATCTGCGTGAACAGGGTTCGTCTTTGGCGAGGATCTCTATCGGTGATGAGTACGATGCCGATGAGGATGAAGGCTTCATTGACCCCGGTCAAATCAACCTGGTCAAGCGAGTGAGCACCAAGGCGCCATTCGTGGTCGCCGCCCCTGGTGCTTCTTTCCACATTGCCCTTCTTGACTGCGGCGTGAAGGAAAACATTTTGCGCAGCCTGGTCGGCCGGGGCGCCTCGGTGACCGTTTTCCCCTACAACTACCCAATTCAGAAGGTTGCTGAGAACTTTGATGGTGTCTTCATCTCCAACGGCCCTGGTGATCCGACCCATTGCCAAGAGACCGTCTACAACCTCGGCCGTTTGATGGAGACCTCGTCAGTTCCCATCATGGGTATCTGCCTCGGTCACCAGCTTCTGGCACTTGCTGTGGGCGCCCAGACCATCAAGCTCAAGTACGGAAACCGAGCCCACAACATCCCAGCTCTGGACTTGACCACTGGTCAGTGCCACATCACCAGCCAGAACCACGGTTATGCTGTGGATGCTAGCACTCTGCCCAGCGAGTTCAAGGAGTATTTTGTGAACCTGAACGACGGCAGCAACGAGGGTAAGCCATTTTTCGATGTTGCATATGACTCCAGTATGTTAACAATTCTGTCTAGGAATGCTGCACAAGACGAGACCCATTTTTTCGACCCAGTTCCACCCCGAAGCCAAGGGTGGCCCGATGGACAGCTCCTATCTGTTTGACAAGTATCTTCAGGACGTGAAGATGTTCAAGGACAGCGCCAAGATTTACCGGGACAACAGGCCATCGCAGCTTATGCTTGATATCCTCAGCAAGGAGAGGGTGGGCGTTGAGCCTACTCCTCTTGCGAATGCCGCCTAGTTGTCTTGTTTTCTGTTTCTTAAAATTGGGTTTTTGGTTTTGCTTCGGGTTCAAGGGGTTCGGGGGTTTAGCATTGATTTCGGAAGTGAGAAAGGTGGATAAAAAATCATCTGATTACGCACGTCCTTCGATCATGATTCAGTTGCCGCAAATTTGGATGAGATTGTAGCGCGACGGTGAAATGGCTTGGTTGGTTTTGATATTTCAGAATATTCAATGCACTTATAAGCAAGCTTTGATATTAACGTCGGTACATATTGATAAATCCGCCTCTGATAACCTCATGGATAATTTATTAGATGCACATAAGGCGAGGCATATAATGCGTCGAGATATACGGCACATGTGAATTTATTGAAAGAGGGTGAAAATCAGGTTCATTCGAGTGTACTCATTTTAAGGGGTATCAATTATGATGCAAAGCTACGCCAGTATGCTAAACCCTATCTACCCCTTGATGAGGAGAAAGACTTCTTCTTGTCTGATGCCAACCAACCATCCATAAACTTGAAGGACCATTGTCCTATTTACAAATAATATTACATGATTTATTTACTTACGCCACAGCGCACCTATTCGGAAACAAAGCCCTCTAATATCCCGCACGGGGGCGTGAAGATGGAGCGAACTCCATAGAAAATACAAAGAAGAAACATCAAAGGTCTGACGAGAATTTACCCTATTCTCTTTGTCAAACAATGATTTATTTGCCCTCAGAATGCCCTCGGTGCCTTCAGTTGGTAGCCAGCCAACATGAAGTTCAAAGTTGTGCATGCATTACGCCGAGGTACTTGTTTGAGATGTACCGTCTCTTACAACCTCAAGGTGATGATGCTTAGCACTAACAAACGCAGACCTGCTAGCCAAGCAAATGTGCAGTTTGTAATATAATCCGACAAATTTTACAGAACCCCCAGAACGAGAATGTACCTGTTCTCTTTTGTTCTCAGATCAAGTTCGTCCATTTCTTTCAGTAACGGTTGTTGCGAAAGTTATCGCGTCTGCCGCCGCCACCGCCGCGTTGGTCGGAACGGAAACCGCCTCCTCCTCCGCCGCCATAAGTCGGCAGCGGTGCGCCATCAAAGCGCGAGCGGGGAACATCGTCGCGTCGTGAAGGTGGAGGCGGCTCGTTGCGTGAACCGCCATAGTATCGATCGCCACCACGCGGACCGCGGAAAGGAGGACCTCCACGATGCCGACCCCAATCGCCGTTTCCTCCGCCGTATCCTCCGCCATAGCCTCCTCCACCGCGGCGACGCTCATTCTCCCTGTGGGGAGGTCGAATTCCAACAAAAACTTCCTTTCCGCGGTCGACGAACTGGTCGCCGTCCTCAAAGGTGTACCGGTTGATCTCGTCTGGGCGACCCAAGTCGCGGTGGCGGTCTCTGGTGTAGTACGACCGCATGTTCTCAAGACGGCGCTGGGCCAGCTCTGCGGAAACGGGTTTATAGTAAATAACCGGTCCGGCGCAGGTCGTCCTCTTCATGCCTTCCGTGTCTTGAAATCCTCGCATGTCACGGGTGTTGCCTCGGCCTCGGGGGCCGGATGGTGCCGCTTCGATGCCAGGATACTGGCGAGGACCAGTGGGGATGTTAACTGCTGATGGGGGAGCTTGTGGTCTTGCGGCTGGCTGGCGAGGAGGAGGTCCTGCCGCTGCGGCGTTGACCAACTTAGCCATGATTCTACCATCCTGATCCTCCTCGTAGCGAACTTCCCAGCGACTCAATCCTCCTCGGGGACCCTCTGCGTTCTCTGTCGCAGACCACTCCTCAACCTTGTCGGGCGGGATAAAGTCCACCCAGAGCTCTTTCCTATTGCTCTCTTGAGGCCAGACCTTACCGTGCAGGGAAACTCGGACGCGCGCGGCGGCTGAGACACTGCTGAATCGCACAAAGGCATGGGTTCGAATCTGATCCAGAAAGAATTCTTCTATGATATTTGGGTCAGGCGTCTTCCCCGGGGGTGTTGCAATATCCTCCAAGTATTCCCTAAGCATCGGCGCCTTAAGAGGTCTCATAAAATTCTTGATATAGAGGGCCGTTGTCGCAGGATGCTCTGCCGGCGACAGGTCTCCGGTTGTAACGTCCATGCGATCGTCGTTAGTACTGGGGCGGCGCTCGTACGTATCGGCCCGGTGGGTATCTCGGTCGCGATCCTCCGTAAACAGGTTATTTTCTTCTTGCGCTTGAGCGCCATTCTCCTTCGTACCTGCTGAATCCATCTGGTCGTCCTCATCCGGATCTCCCTGTTGGTTAGACTCGTGTTGAGTTTCCGGGATGTCTGGATGAATCTTCGCATATGAGACATCATTGCCGGTGAGGTCATCTTGAAGCGGCATCACCTCTCCACGAGGTGACTTAACGGTGATGGCATGAATAGGAGCTCCGTTCTCCGTCTCATTCTCATCGCTGGGTCGTGTGCGCTTACGCGAGGATTCGTCGTCAGAGGGAGGAGGGCTTCTAGATCTGCGCTTTCTACCGCGGATGTCTTTGGAGAGGTCGGGAGAAAGCTCTGGCGCGGTAGAGTCAGGCTCGGCAGAGACGGGGTCCTCCATTTTCTCGTCGGCAACATCTCCCACCTTCGTATCAGAGACTACTTCTGACTTCAATGTGGTAGCGGCTGTTGAGGGAACATGCGCGGTGGTGGGTTTCGAAGCGTCCTCCGTGTCGCGTTTGTCCTCGGGGGCAGATTCTGCAGATGGGGTCGAGGCTGAGAGCTCCTTGGCAACTTCAGTTGCTTCAACGTGCTCGAGCTTTGAAGTGAGAGTTGGTTGAAATTCGGGTGACTTTTTGGCAGGTGTTGACTCATGCTCCTTCTCGTCAGGTTGGGGAGTGAGCGTGTTGGAGGTTTCGCGAGCGCTGTCTTCTTCGGTGTCGGCTGTCGCCAGACGCTCGACCAGATCCGCTTTCTTTCCGGTTTGCGGTAGTCCGCGCCTCTTTAGCTCCTGGCGAAGGTCAACGACCGTGAGACGACTCCAGTCTGTAGCCATAGCGATGGCGTTGTCGGTTTGCTTTTGCGATTCCCGATTGTGGCGCGTCGCAAAGTGTAACGAGGAAAGTAACACGCGAAGTGCCGGGCGCAAAAAAAAAATCAAGAGTGGGTGCCCAAGTAAGGAAGGAACGGCAAGGATGTTTAGCGTTGAACTCCCTGCAGGGCCCGCTGCGATGGTCCACTTACATAAGCAAACAGGCCCCACACTGACGCCCGAAAGAATGGTTGCTTGCACTGGTTTGGGCACCGTTGAGCCTTAAAAGCTTAGGTGTAAGTGACTGGCGAGTATCAAAAAGTAAAGGCTAAAGAATTATAACAAAAATTGCTGCTTTCTACTTAAAGATCCTGTCTTTAATTTGGTGTTATATATATTCAACTTACTCCTAGAAGCTGGGTTCAGGTTACCTCCAGATGCAGCCACACAAAGCTGCAGTCACTTTCATGATCAAATGGAATGCCCCGACCTTGGTGCTCGGCGGGGTGTAACCGAAGCCGGGGTTTGGTGGAGCCAGGATAAGGGAGGGGTGAGGGTGCACGGTCGCGTGCAGTCGCGTCTGCTGGCTGCCACGCGCTGCCATGGCGGCGCCATGTCGTTATTTGAACGAGCGAGTGATACCTGATTCGTACAGCGAACACTTGTACCTGAAGAAACCCAACCGTGCCAACTTGGAACCCGCCCCCCCACAACGGCATTTGGGCGAAGACCGACTACGGGAATAAACAGGTTATCCGTGATGATATTCTTTTGGCTGCCTTTCTGCCGCAATCATCATCGTCACCGGAAACGGCTAACAAAGGTTGGGTCTGGAACCAAAGAAAGGAGCCTGGCGTGGGTAACGAATCTTTTTGCATTTCCCGCTTCCACTGTCGCAAGCGGCAGTTCTATATCAGAGCAAGCTCCGGTAACTCACGTCAGTCCATTTCCTGCACGAAAACAAGCGCCCGCAGAGACGAGTTCAATATATTGTTCGGCTTTGTTAACGACCTCATTGTCATTTAATCAGTCCCATCTCCCTCAAAGATCACTGTTGTCATAGTTTGGCCGACTTTGTAGGAGCTTGTCCTTCCTTGGTGAACACAAGCAATTCTGTCTTCACCGCGTTTATTTCAGCCTGTCAAAATGACCTACTTTGGCGACATATCGACGTCCAGCGCCTCTAGCTCAGCTGGCGCTGGCGCAGGAGCAGACTGGGAGCCACAACAGCTCTCCCCTGGAGATCCCCTAACTGCCGCCAACATCGCACGTCTCTCGATTGTTAGGCAGTCCATTGAGACAAGCATTGAGCTCCATGGTGGTGCACTCTTCCAGGTGACCAAGGGAAAACCGCCGAGTTCGAGTACCACCGATTCTGAGGATGGAGGGGGTGACTACGTTGGGATCAGCGACTGGGATGAGTACGGCAGTGTTCCAGAGGAGCTGCTGGAATACAAGAAGAAAGTGGCTGCCCTCGAGGGCAGCAGTGGTTGGAACGCCGACCAAAGAAAACTTCACAAGTTGATCTTCATGCGAGGCCTTCACCCAATGATCCCCTCTTGGTGGCGGATGAGTTTCAGGATGTGGGGAATCACGCAAGAAGAACTCGACGATGTTTTCACGCCTCCGGGGAGCAAGAAGCGTGTTGTCATTCACGCATATAGTAACGAGGTTGCTGGTACGTACCTACCTTAGCTGCTGTCTCTGGAGTGGAATGTTACGCATACTGACAGCCTGGTTAGCTGCGAAGGCTCTCGAGTCTCTATTTTACCTGTCCCAAACGGTAACAGACTACGAACAGATTGGGTACGAGGATAAAATCGCGCCAATGGTCATCAAAGAAATTCTCAAGTACTACCGCTGGGCTCTGCGAGACGTGGGTCTAGACAAGTTCAAAGTCAAACCGACCATGTTAATACGAGAGTACCGCCCTGAATTACGCTGGCTCAAGGAGGAGCGCGACGAAGATGACGTTGACGAAGACGATATCGACGAAGATGCCCTCACAGATGCGGAGCGTCGGGCGAGATTTACCGAAGCTGTATCAAGAGATCTGGAGCGGCGGCTACTGAGCATGGCGTTGACCTGGCGCGACGTCCTATGGGATGACAAGACCGGGGAATATGTCATGCAGCCTCCAACGCTCTATGCCTTTGCGGTTGTTCAGCACATGGTGATGCTCGTTAGTCACGACTCAGCCGAGGTTGATAATCCTGTTGTTGTTCTTGACCAGGTCCGCTTGAACGAAAGAGGTGCTTGGCTTTGGAACGCTCTGTCGATTGCGATTCCCATCAACATGATCCGAGATGGTATCAACCATAACCGCCATCCCAGGGTGATTGTGCCGAGGGCCGTCGACCCCAGTGACGAGGATCCGGATCTTTGAGAGACGGAGTTGACCAGAAAAGAGATGATGTTATGCTTGGGCGTTATCAGGGAAACGTATACATGAAGTTTTTGCTACCTGCTGTTTATGTTGTTCTGTTGTTCTGCGCTTTGGAAGGTCGTGGACATGATTTTAATAAGATACCCTACGGCTCGGGTGCTTTGGTTCGTCTGAATTCACAATGTGTTTACAGAAATTTTGGGATGTCTGTTGGTCTGGAGATTCCAGTCAGGCTGAAAGATAGAAACCCATGGAATGTCAACAGCTTTGCTATTTGATGCAATGGGGTTACAATCTGGCATCAAAGTTCCCGTCTCTATGGTTTGCCATGCAATTGTCATTCGCCAAGGACCATCAAAGGTGCATACATGAACCATCAGATTGCCTTTATCTCCCTGGTGGAATCTGTTAGCGCACGACATGTTCTTATCTGAGGCCAGCTGACTTTAACACACTAATAAGGTGCCCCGTATTGTATGCCCACTTGCCCAGACGGCGCCCAGTGACGAGAGGAGGTGAGAATAGACTCGGAAACGTATTCCCCGCGACCCCGTGTGTGCCTGAGGCTAAGCTGGTGTTACAGTAGCTTGGGCTCAGTGGCTTGGCTGCCCACCGACTTGCTGCGAGAGCGCTAAGATGGTGCAGCAGTTGGTGGTGGGTGGTGCACTCGGGATCCGCAAGCGTGGGATACCTACACCGATGCAGGAAGATGGATTTGATGGGCCCTGATAAAATTGATAAAAAGGCTTGGCGGGACTTTTGGCGGGTCCGATATGTCCTATCAGATCATTGGCGATGGGATCGGCCGAGTTCGCCGAGATACCGTCAACATGGTTAGCAGTAGGTGTGGAGGACTGGCCATCCATCTTATTCGCCCAAGCACCAACCATTGTAGCGTCTCACTCCTCACTTCTTCCATCATGGTATTATCACGAGACGGTCTGACTGAAGAGACCCGACTGGTAGGCTGCCTTGGGATGTTTGTCAGCAGACGCGCAAGCCCTTCGGTCACTCAACAGTCAGACATGTTGTTCCTCTGTCAAAATCACCTTGGACAGACGCCTGTCAAAGTCCATCCGGTTCCCAAGTCCCAAATGGGCGGTGCGGAGCTGAATATGGTGTCCTGTAACTGTCCTGTAGGTAGCAGATCGCGGCAGCGCCAATGCACCTAACTCGCCGCGGGCGACGTCAGAAAGCCCAGAAGCGCCTAGTGCGTGCTCCGCAAAGCCCGACTCGCTGAATTGGAATTGAGTTGAAGGGTTGCATCTCGGAGGCGTCCCTCGTACAACCGCCCTATCGTCAAATGATTTCCAGCACCGGGTGATATCTCG
Organism: Apodospora peruviana; assembly: GCA_033439685.1. NCBI lineage: Eukaryota > Fungi > Ascomycota > Sordariomycetes > Sordariales > Lasiosphaeriaceae > Apodospora > Apodospora peruviana. Next base: position 2,363,750 of record JAUEDM010000004.1, on the reverse strand, counting down.
TTTTAAGGGAAGACCTGGGGTTGAAACTGACAGATCGGCATGGGACAAAGAAGACGTTAATAAAGTTCAGAGGTACGGGTTACAGCCGTAGAACCATGACGGTCTGCCTCGAGACCCTGGTCGCACCCACTTAAAGACCTGGCTGCTGACATTGCGCGGCTCATGATTGGGCCTTCCCCATCGCCATGTGGGCCACAGTTCCCTGATGGGACTCCTTCTAGGCAAGCGGTGATTCCTCTCAGACCTCTCTCTGCCCGTCCGCGGCATATCAACTCGCATACCGAGTTTAGACGAGAATTAATAGGTCGAGGCGGGAGAAGCTGTGTTGCAACTGGACTAGTCTATCTCATTCATACCTGACGGCAACTTTGCCTGCCCCCAACACGACACCGTGACGCTTGCCGGTACACCTCGAGTCCCTCGCTGTGCTGTCTGCTGTTACTTCAGTTCCATTGCCCACCCAACTGCATCCTTCCACCTCGTCAACCACCTATCCCCTGACGCAGCCTGCCACCGCTCTTCTGCCACTCACCATCTTACCCAGTACGCCTGGTCCAGTGATACAGATCCCGGCAGCAAGGCTTCGACGGTTCTTACGTTTACATTTACGTTACGTCTCCGCTTCAGCCCTCTGGGCTAGGTACCTACCAGGTAGCTTTCGTCGAGGTTGATCAGATAAAAGTTCGCTCCACAGATGGTTCTTCGAACATGCTGTCCCACCCCTAAGCACGAAAGTTGGTGCAGGCCTGCTCTTTCCTTTACACACTACCTTTCCTCTCCCACTCACACCAGCTACACCTACACCGCACCAACACCACCTGTTTCCAAGTCGCAATTCCTGGGCCGTCTTCAACCGTTGTAACTCGCCGCCAGTCCGACCTTGTTCGTGCTACAACAACTACCAGGTATCACCCCGACCTATACCGGCCTCGTCAAACCGCCTACCCCCCGTCCTGGGAGGACTGGATTGCGCAGTTAAGATACTACCGGTAGCCCTGGACCGGCCAAGTCGCATCGTCTTGTCCTAGTTCTAGGCCCAACCGTCTGTTCTTTGCGCCTTGCGCTCTGCTATCAGCAATCGGACCCTTCAGAAACCCTACTCCGTTCCACCCAGAACGTGATATAGACACACTTTCGTCCCGGACATCGGCACATTATCCCCCCCGCTTCCTTGATAGGATTTCCACCTGACCGTCAGGAGACGACGACAGGTGGCGACTGCACCTTCTGGTTCTCTGCAACAAGTTGATCCTCTTAATAATCGAACGAGGCTCCAACTCCCTTCCAGTCCTTTCGCGTACATCTCCTCTTACCCTTTGCCAAACCCACAAGTATGGCGTTATCGGAATCGAAACGGCTCATAGCCTCTCGGACGCCAAGGGATATTGCACCCAGTCCGGGCCGTACAGCCTTGCCCTCGAAGCCTTTGTCAAGCAGAAGTCATGACGAGGGCTATCCCCAGTCGAGGCATGTGTCCATCCTATCAGATGACGATGGTCCGGTCATGTCTGACGTAGGGACTTCGCCACGTCCAAGCCGAACTGGGTCCGTTCAACCCAAGGCCCTCAGCCCGACGCCGGCCCGGACAGGCAGCCCACCAGACGATGTAGTAATGGGCGGCAATACAAACATGCCCGGGATTGGGACTGTCCAAGCGCCCGCCGGCCAGATTTGCAGGTGAGCTATCCCATTCTCTCACACATCAACTGTCTTGCTAACTTTCTTCTAGCAACTGCCACACCACTCAGACCCCTCTATGGCGAAGGTCTCCCGAAGGAGCCACCATTTGCAATGCGTGCGGTTTGTATCAGAAAGCGAGGAATGCTGCTCGGCCAACGAACCTGAAGCGCCCTCCAAATGTGGTGGCGAGCGGCGCCCGGCAATCGCCCATGAAGCTATCGCCAAAGGCCAACTCAGCTGTGCCGACAACCCAAGGAGCGACATATGTTGCCGCGGACCAGACACCCACAGGATCGTGTCCCGGGGGAGGGAGGTGTAATGGTACAGGCGGTGCCGAAGGATGCAGTGGCTGCCCTGCGTACAACAACAGAGTCTCAAAGAGTGCCAGTCTCAACATGTTGAAATGCCAGGGTGGAGCGTCCGCAGCGAAATCAGAGAGCAGTGTCGACGCACCCGTTCCTATCGACGTTGCCGCGTTGCAGCAGCAGGAGCCAAATACAACTGTGGTTATCGCATGCCAGAATTGTGGAACGACCATAACACCATTATGGCGCAGAGATGAGGCCGGGCACACAATCTGCAACGCTTGTGGTAAGTTTGCCAACCCGAGTCGATACTCACCATTATGGCATAAGCTAACCTCCACAGGCCTCTATTACAAACTACATGGCGTGCACAGGCCGGTGACGATGAAAAAGGCAGTAATCAAGCGGAGAAAACGGGTTATACCTGCTGCTGGCGGCAACTCGGAGGTAGAAAGCGGAGCGGGCGAGCCTATGGATTCACCATCACCGGATCCTGACGTCGACATGGAGAGGGGCTCGACGAATGCCGATGGATCGGTCAATCTTGGCCTCCGAAGACGGCCAGAACCAGAACCAGAACGTCCGCTCACTTTGGTCCCGGAAGACCAGTTACGGAACACCAGACAGGCATCGCCCTCGACGGGAGGCGGCCTGAGACAGTACCATTCGTCACATGCGACCCAACATCACAACCTACCGGATTCTCTAACCAACGAAAACCGTCTGGCACCATTAACGGGTATAACTGTCCCTGTGGAGCGCCAGTCTTCTCTATCACCAGCGTCCTTCCTGTCGCCCTCCCGGAAGCGCTCAATATCGGCTGCAGATATGGAAATACCGAATTCCAACGAGGGCGAACACAAAAGATTATCATCCATCAAATCTATTCTCAATCCTGCGGCTTCGGACTCTGGATATGAGGACTCCCCCGACCACTTACGGCAGCCTCTGCGATCCCCCGGCAGCACGACAACATCAGCGCCGAGTCCAGGATCGTACTCTAATCATGGTGTGCCACGCACCCCGACCCCGTCGCAAACTGGATCGTCGCGAGAACCGGCTGCTGGCGAAAGTAAGAGGCTCAAGGCTGAGAGGCGGGCAGCCCTGGAGCGCGAAACGGAAAGGATGAGAGAGATGCTGGCGGCCAAGGAGAAAGAACTGGCGGATTTGTGAACCGAAAGATGCGAATTATACCACTAATGGGGGTGCGCATGTCGAAAAGAAAGAGAGATATATGACAGTGTACTACATGAGCATGCCGCCGCTGCTACTATTTATTGTCTGGTAGTGTTCCGCTGAAAAAAAGGGAACCCCATCAGACTTCAACAATTTTACGGTCCGGGATGGCTTGTGTAACTTGAATGAGTTCTGCCGTAAAGGAGAACAAGTTGCTACCGAATAGTGTAGCATATGGCGTCGTCTGCCGCAAGAATATGGACCGAGATGGAGCGAGTTACAGACCATTTACCTTGGAAAAGGGACAAGAAATCAAGCATTAAACGAGCGTGGAATTCCACAGTGTAAAAGAAGCCCAATGAAAACAAGGAGAATGTCACAGCCAACAGTACGGAATATAAACCATACCTGATGATGCAGAGTAAATTCCACACGTGAATGCAGATACGGGGTGGAAGGTCTCAAGAAGCCCCGCCAAGCATCCCCTTCTGGGGCACTTGTGAGCGGCGCTGGGGTTTTAGGTGAGCGGAGATTGCCGCGCGGCGTTGGCGCGGTCCCGGGTCCCAAACCTGTCTTTCCAGAGTTGAACAAAAGTCGTCACAGCCAGCCAGCCATCCCGTTCCGTCCCAAAGCTTACATTGATCCATCAACCATTTCATCCGACCACCACCATCGTCGTCACCGAAATTTTGGTTTTTATTGCTGCCTAGTTGCTACGACTACTACTGTACGACGACGACTTGATATCCCCCACCTTAGCTTCCCCATATACCAACAACTCCAACTCTCTCCTGTCGCGCGATCCCATCCGCGAACTATTTCGACGGTCATCCAATCCCATCACAATCGCATCCCATCCATCATTGAACCAAGGCGGCGGCGCAAACATCAATAATGGATTTCTCCGACTCCTTGTACGTATTGTTTCTTCTGTTTCCCCGCTGCGATCTCTGTCTCGATGGCGGTAGCTACCATGCTTGGTTTATCTGGCGTCTGGATAGCTACCTCGCCACCTTGGGCATCTATCTGCTCATCATGAAGCTGCTCGCGCAAGCTATTCTAACCTTGGCGCGTGCTTGCTTGCACCTCAACAATTTTTCCAAAGCTTTTGTGGATCGGATTGCTAACGTTGCAATTTTTCGTGTCAAGTCGCATCGTCAACCTGGCGGTTGCGGTGATTATGATACTGGGCGGAATCGCTCAGTTCTTCCCGATCGGCTTGTACGTTTTGTCGCCTTCTCCCCTCAACTCCCTTGTGGACTATATCTCGAGCTGCGGTCGACGTGCCGGAAGAGACGGCGCTGGGGGTGTGGGCGCGGGCCGCCTGGCACTTGGCTCGAGAACTGCCCCCGCCCCCCAACGAAACTACGCGGAGCGATTCGAAGTTGGCATACTAACCGATCGATTGATATCGCCTGAACAAGGAAGAACGAGTTTTGCTAACCGAGTTTCCACAATACAGTCAACCTGTGATTGTTGGATGCTACGTCATCATCTTTGGTCTCGGTAAGCTGGAGCAACTCTAACCTTCAGTAGCAGTTAGATAAAGATGGCTAACTAGATCCCAAAACGAACAGCTATCGGTCTTCTTGGTATGCGATCTTTCTTCCTCCAGCTCGCCCTCTCTCACAGAGAGCAAGCAAGCTTCGGATTTGCGGTTATGCTAACACGATCTCTCCACAACAGAGTTCCAAATTCCCCCTCAGGTATCGCGCTACGCCTCGTTCCTCTTCTCTTTCCTCGGCCGTGGTATCTGTATGTTTTATCACCCGTTTCTTTGCGGCGAAACAGCTCACTAATTGGTTTTGCTGCGTCTAGTCTACATCTTTGTCGGCTGCATCATCCTCAGCGGACCCGTCCTCAAGATCATTGCCGGTTCCATCGTCGGTCTGATTGGTGTCGCTTATGTCGTCCTCGAATTCATTCCGTCCATCGAGCCGCCGGCGAACATGCGGGAAGCAGATGCGGGCTGGGGCGCGGAGCAGGTCTAAGTTCGTGCGGTTTATCACCTGCCCATATAAAACCAGGCAAATAAATAGCTCGCGCGCCTATCCGAATTTCTCGATGGGGATATCACATGACAAGGACGGTCTAGGGGCGAGAAAATGCTCGATCTAAGAGATTGCTAAAGAGAAACAGGGGCCTTCCGAATGGGTTTCTTCCAGGGTTGAGGTCTGGAGATACAGGGCAGAATCTCTTGTTGTTGCAAGAGCGGGTTTTTTGCATAATTCTCCTACTTACGTATGACAACTTTTGTTCAGATAGGTATATAGACGGGGTGTGTATTAGGCCGGGTGCCACAGGGCTTATTGTGGGGGTTATGGAGGGAAGGGTGCGTGTGGAAACCTGGAGTCAGTAATTGGAATGTAGGATAGGGCAGGCCTTTTCATCTGCGATGTAATTAGGTTGTGCTGCTGCGCTTGCAGGTTGTTGTGCAAAGGAGATGTTCGACGTTAATATGCGCTGCGAGTAACCCGTGTTCCGTTCTATTTGTTAACCCTTATCAAGGGGCCGGCATCACTGGCACCGGCACGAGCTTTATTGTCAGGGTTAGTTGTAGCTCGTCGATAAGGGTTCTTATCAGACCTTGTGTGAGGGGCAGGTATAACAAAAAATTTAACGTTCCGGCTTCAGTGAACCTTGAATGTGAGCCGCCTGCACGATATAAGATATATTCTCTTTTCTGAGCAGAACTTTCGAACTTTCGAGCGATCTAGCAAGTTTGGCATTCCGAGAGACAGACTGCGTACCGGATACCATCAAATAATTACTCAGGAAGACAAACCATTTCATTCATTATGGGGAAGAAGCGTTCAAGAGAACAACCTCAAAGTGACCCCACCGTCGATAAGATGGATGAGGATGACAGCAGCTCAGATGAGGTGGGTTTGTTCCCTAGTGATGAAATGAAATAAATATGTAGCATCATGCATGCTCTTATATCAATTTGGCAAGTTTCAAATTTGCTAATTCAAGATGAGAGAAAAAAAAGGACATGGACATCGTCAACGTCGACTTTGAGCTCTTCAACTACGACAAGGACATCGATTTCCACGGCATCAAGACGCTGCTGCGGCAACTTTTTGACGCTGACGCACACCTGTTCGACCTGTCGGCGCTCAGCGATTTGATTATTGAGCAGAACACGATCGGGTCGACGTGCAAGGTCGACGACAAGGCCAACGATGCGTACGCATTCCTGACCGTGCTCAACGTGTCCTCTGAACCGCGGAAGCCGGTCGTCGCGCAGCTGGTCGAATATCTGAGTGACAAGAGCACCAAACAGGCTGGTACGCAGAAGGTGGCGGAGGTGCTGAAGTCCAAAGATGCGGTTGTTGGCTTGGTGTTGGCGGATCGGCTGCTCAACATGCCGGCCGAGGTGATCCCGCCCATGTGGTCATGCATGATTGACGAGATTGAGGCGGCCGTCGAGGATAAAGAGCCGTACGAGTTTACGCATTATTTGGTTGTCTCGCGCGCGTACCACGAGGTCGCGTCGAACCTGGATCAGGAGGAGCGGCGGCGGCAGAAGAAGGCGCGTGGTGGCGGAGACGAGGAGCCGACGCTGCAGTACTTCCACCCGGAGGACGAGGAGATGCGCAAGCACGCCGCCGCGTCGGGGGCATATTCTTTTACTAACGACGGCGAGTCGGTGGCGGACAGCAAGCGCGCGTTTCAGGAGTTGGGCGTCAAGCCGCAGGGGTTCATGATGCTGATCGAGGCGGGCAGGTTCCAGGGCGCGGTGAAGGCTATCGCCAACTACGTAGGATCGGCGGCGCAACCTTAGCAACATATCGTATAAACATCATAAGAAAGATAGATGAAAGGGGCTGAAAGGTTATAAAGTATTTTCTTATCTCGGTTTATTCGGATAATACTGGCTCTAATCGCTGCATGAGGTACTCGACCTCCACCTCCTTGGTCAAGGGAATGACAAAGTCCTCGTACATGGACACGACAGCATCCACGTTGATCTTGGCCTGGTCGCCGGCATCAGCGCCGAGCGACGGGTCGGTGCCGTACGTCTGCGCCTTGAGCTTTAAGCGCTCCAGCACCTTCTTCTCGACCGCCTTGTTAGTGATGGCGTCGCCGAGGCCGTCCCGGTCGCCGGCACGTATGAGGCGCGTGAACCTATCCGTCTCGGACTGGAACTTGGACTCGGCGACGAACTTGCCAAAGTGGATGCGCCGCGACAGCGCCTGGAGGCAGGCGATGTCGCACGTGGCCGAGGAGCCGTAGTTTTCCTGGGACACACCCCGATCGCCGTGGCCAAAGTCGGGGCACACGTTGGGCAGGAACTGCTCGGTGTAGAACTGCTTGATCTTGTCGTTGACGTTGACGCCGTTGGGGTGCAGGATCCGGGGGTAGTGGAGCGCGTCGAGTATAGGCTTCTGCACCGCCTCGGGAAAGAAGGGATACTCGTCGGGCGACTCGTAGCGGCGGATCAGAGACTGGAGGCGTTCCTGCTCGGCCAGGTACCAGTCCATGAAGCTCAGGCTGCTGTTGGGTATCGGGACGGCGCCGGGGACGTAGATGTTCTTGTTCAGCGGAAACTGGACGCGCTCGATCAGATGGAAGGTGATTGTGTCCTCCAGCCGGCTATGCGATTGCAGAGACAAAAGGTGTGAGCAACTTGGTCGAGAATCGCTAAGGCAGCCTCTGCTATCGCAGAAACCAGACGTTATTAGACTCACATCAGCTGGTAGCGGATGCGCGAGAGGTCCAAGGCCTTCGACGCATCCGAGAGGTCTATAATAGAGTCCATCTTGGCGTCACAGCAGACAGGACAGACGGTCCCTTGCCTTGAAGCAGCGGTCGGCCTGAATGGTCGAGTGCCTGGATAACAGGTCTTTCTCGCCGAGGTCGTAGGTGGGATGTGACTTGATAAATAGAGGCTCGATGAGGGGTCATCAAACGACTCACACAACGTCCAAACCCACAGGCTGAGACTTGGCACTGCCCTTCGTTATAAATCCGTCTACGTAGTACGTACCGGTATTCGCTAGTCAGGGACCTCGTTTTCCCGCAGAAGGACCCACAAAACCCAGACCTCCGAGTTACGAGATGCCCAACTGCGGCGTACAAGGCGACGATGGGAGGGGCCCGGAAGCCGGGTGACTGAAACAGCAAATCGGAGGTGGGATCGGAGCCTTAACGGGTGGTGCAGACGGGGCATTCCATGATGCACCAGATGGGTGGCCCCATCACACCAGAACCCCCTGTCGCAACTTTAACTTGGCGACCCGCGACCGAACCTGCAGCATCCTCAGCAGGCCGAGCTGCACTACCTACTCCGTAGGTACCAATCAATGCTCGCGTGGCTTGCCCTGGCTAGGTTGGAAGCATTCCCACCTCCACCAATTTTGATGCTGCAGCCAGTTTCCATCTCAAAGGTCGACGACGCCTTGCCGTGACATCACGCCCCGCTACGTCAACACCTGTCAACCCTAACACTCAGGAATCTCCGCGCTTCATCACAGCTTCCATTCAATTCCAATTACAGTCGACCGACAGCCCTAAATCCATTGCCCACCAAGCGAAGGCGAATCCCGCCGGTTGCCGACGCATGGCCAGCTCCAGCCAGAATGACTACCCAGACGTCTTGTCGTCAAATGAAGATGACTCCGTGATATCTGTGAGAAACCCGATACTCCGACTTACCTATCGCAATTGAGTATACAGTCAAAAATATTGGCTAACGACATGTCATCCGAAGACGCGAGGCCTCGAGGCTTTTGGTCGTAAAGTGACCACGACAGCAAGCCACTTGATGGGCCCCCTAGCCGATCCGTCCTCGCATCCCCATTACCAAAGCGCCATGAGCGAAGTCCAGAAGCAGCTCCGGAGGCCAAACCTTCAAAGGAGCATGTTCTCCATGGCGCGCACGACCCCGACCGACCTGGTGCGTTCCAAGCTTTCAACCAGGGAGATCCAGTCGCGCGCTCTATCATACGTGCCCGACGACATGCTGCAGAACATCCCCGAGAACGATAATTCATACTCGCTATTCCAGGGCTTTCAGGCCACCTTTCCCGAACTGACTGACGAAGGCAAGAAGCACAGGCGACGGGTTTCGCGGGGGAGGAAGCTCCTGGAGGAGACCCCAATTCAGCCCGGCAGCCCGCATGCCGTACAGAAGCTCAAGAAGGAGAAATCGTCGATGATCCATCAGTTTGAGATGCTTGGTGTGCGCAAGAATATGGCCAGTAGCGAGATTCGGGAAATCGATAACAAGATGGCCAATTTAGCGGGCATGCGGAAGATCATCCTCGACCGGTTAGCTAACCTGGAACAGGAAGAGGCATTGCTGGAACACGATAGTAGGCTGCTGCTGAAATTCAACTTTTCTTCATTGCTAACAGTGTTTTTAGTCATCGAGGTCGAGGGCAGGCTGGAGGATGCCCAGGAGCTTGCCGAGGAGGCCGAATCAATAGCCATGCAGACGCCAACGAAATCGGAGCACGATGTGGGAGGAGAAGATTCGCCTGGTTTCATGTCACAGTCGATCTACGAGAAACTTCCGTCAGCCAGCAGCACGCCATCCAAGCCCAAGAAACCGAGGAACATCAGACGCAAATCCATGCCAATTCTGCACGAACACTTCCAACCGGGCACGATGATTCGCTCAATGCGCGCGCACCAAGACAGCATCACGGCTCTCGATTTCGATGCTCCTTTTGGTCTGATGGTTTCGGCAGCAATGGACGACTCGGTTCGAGTATTTGACCTAAACGCCGGGCGTTGTATTGGCATGTTGGAGGGTCATACGGCTTCCGTCCGGGCTCTCCAGGTTGAGGATAACTTCTTGGCTACGGGATCGATGGATGCCACCATCAGACTCTGGGATCTTAGCAAGGCCCACTACGACCCACAGGGCAGCCAGTTTGGGAGGGACGATGAGGACGACGGAATGGCGTTCGAGAACCCGGACGACCAACCGGTGGATCCGCCTGCCGGTAGCATGGCCGACTGCCCACTGTTCACGTTGCAGGCACATCTTGACGAGATTACCGCATTGCACTTTAGGGACAATGTGCTGGTTTCGGGTTCTGCTGACAAGACGCTCCGACAATGGGATCTTGAAAAGGGACGTTGCGTACAGACGCTGGATGTAATGTGGGCATCGGCGCAAGCATCCGCCATGTCTGCGGGTGACAGCACCTGGAGGCAGACCACGCGTTCTACCGATGCGTCGGCAGACTTTGTCGGCGCGCTACAGGTGTTTGAGTCGGCACTGGCCTGTGGCACCGCGGACGGCATGGTGAGACTCTGGGATTTGAGGAGTGGGCAGGTGCACCGCAGCCTGGTTGGGCACACCGGACCAGTTACCTGCCTGCAGTTTGATGATGTACATTTGGTGACAGGAAGTCTTGACAGAAGCATACGGGTAAGATTAGCCCATACCTCGTCTCTGGTGATTAATACTTATTTCCAATACTACAGATTTGGGACCTCCGGACAGGTTCAATCTACGATGCTTATGCGTACGAAAACTCGGTCACAAGCATGATGTTTGACTCGCGTCGCATTGTCAGTGCAGCCGGCGAGGACGTGGTCAAAGTGTACGATAAGGTGGAAGGCCGCCACTGGGACTGCGGCGCAGGGATCGCCGAGGCGGAGGAGGGTAAAACGCCCGCCATTGTCGAACGCGTACGCATACGGGACGGATACATGGTGGAAGGCCGAAGAGATGGCGTCGTCGGCGTGTGGACCTGTTAAGGAATGTAAAGCTGGGACAGGCAGGTGATTCTGTTGTAACAACATTGCCATATTATACTTTGCAGATACGCTGTCTCGGTTCGGGAGGTGGTGCTGCTCTTTTTTGGGTGTCTACTAGGTACCTACCTGAATAACACAAGGCTGCCGACTTCATGCGGACGCGGGCTCCTGTGCCAGTATCATGTGACTTGCTTACTCACTGCCTACATACGTGCATTGCTGTCTGTCTATCGGCGAATGATGTCTTACCGCCAATTTCGTGGTAGAGATGTCTGATGGACTGAGACGGGAATAGGATGACGGGGATAGCTGGATATACCGTTTGGAATGCTGATAAGCTTAGCTTGGTAGGCTGTGCCATGCCGTCGTGCCGGACCGTACGACGCACGACTACCTAGGTCCTTTACGTGTTGCTTTATTACTTAGAACCAAGTAGGAGTATCATACCGAAATGTGCCTGCGTGAGTAAGGTAGATGGGTAGGTAACTGATGCAGTAACCTTATCCTGCAAGGTTCTGGAAGCAGTATCTATATGTCACCCACGTATAAGTAAAACAGACCCTTATACTTTGGGGCTGGATATCTCATAGTGGGGATATTCATCATGACGTGTTTGATTTGCTGTGGTTGGCAGCTAGCTATCTACAGTTAAGGGTGTACCTCAGACTTACCGAAAAACGTGGCTTGCATGTAGGGGAAATATCGAAATGTGTGTGATGCCGTTTGCGTACAGTATGGTTTAATGCTAGGCGGGCGGTCGGGGATTATCTCTGATTTCCTTGTTGTTGCCGTTATCGACGATCGGAGTTGTTGGTGCGTGCCCCTCTTTGGATTCTCGGTTGATGCTCTTGACAACGGAGAAAGAGAAGCTTTAGAGGAATAGGGTTCCGGGAGGAGGGGGTTAAGAAGCGGGATATATAATGCGGTCTCCCATGGTGTTGTCGAGCTCTCTTTGATGCTTTTTATAAATAGCTTCGAATATCGAAGGGTGTTGAAACAACGAGATTCTATACTGAAAATCAACTCAGCATAACGCCGCTATCCCCTATCTTCACTTCTTATAACCCAAATACCTTAACGAAGCGGCAATACAGCTATCAGAATGGCCTCCACCGCGCTACCTTTTGCTCCCCCCCCCCCCAAAAAGGTCCTCTGGCCCGCTACCGGATCTTGTCGCCAAGAGCGAGTCTCCGGGTAAGCCCGCTGTGCCTGGGCTCCATGAACTTTGGCAATGCTTGGTGAGTTTTCTACCCGGAACTTGATGCCATAAAGTAAAAGTAAGTCACTGATGCATGCTGGACTATCACAAGAAAGACTACATGGGAGAGTGTGATCAGAAAACCACTGGGGGTATCTTGGACGTCTACTACGAGAATGGAGGTAGGTGGCCAGCTTTCTTTTGATATTACAGCAGGCATGCAGTCTAGTGAGTAGAACCACTAACGATACGGGAACCTACCTTAACTACTTAGGCAACTTCATCGATACCTCGAACAATTACCAGAATGAAGAGTCAGAGACGTGGATTGGGGAGTGGATGAAGAAACGTGGAAACCGGGACCAGATGGGTAATTCACTCTCCCAGCGTAGCGAGGCCCGATCTTGTACTATTGCTGAGGGTTTTCTGCTTGTCAGTTATTGCAACCAAATTTTCAACTAACTTCAGAGGCCGAGCCGGCGTTGAACCGAATGAGATCATGGCCAACTTCAGCGGAAACGGAACCAAGAGCTTGCATGTTCTCGGTGGCCGCCAGTCTGAAGAAGCTACAGACGGACTACATTGACCTTGTTAGTTAGAATCCACGGTGACATACCTCGGTGACATGTGCTCTGACATCCTTGACAAGCTCTATGTCCACTGGTGAGACTTCTCGACGTCAATCCCGGAACTGATGCAGTCCCTAGGCGCGATGGTCAAGAGCGGAAAGGTGCTGTACCTCGGAATCAGCGATACGCCGGCCTGGGTGGTCTCCAAGGCGAACCAGTATGCCCGCGACCACGGTATGCGCCAGTTCAACGTCTACTAGGGCAGGTGGAACGCTGCTTCGCGTGATTTCTAGCGGGAGATCATCCCCATGGCGCGCGACGAGGGCATGGCCATCGCACCCTGGGGAGCTCTCGGAGGCGGGGCTTTCAAGACGGAGGCACAACGCAAGGCTCAAGATGGCCGCCAGGCGCCGCCGGACAAGAAATCGGTCAAGATCAGCAAGTTGCTAGAGGCAACCGCAGAGCGGAAGAACACCATCATAACCAGCGTTGCGCTTGCGTATGTCATGCGCAAGACACCCTATGTCTTCCCCATTGTTGGTGGCCGTAAGGTCGAGCACCTCAAGGGAAACATCGAAGCGCTAACCTTGAGCTGAGCGACAAGGACATCGAAGAGGTTGACGGTGCTGTGCCTTTCGAGTTTGGATTCCCGTCTGGCTTCTTGCACGGCGAGTAGGTCCCGAAGCACCCGGGTTATGTCTGGCTCTTGAACATGGCGGGAACTTCGACTATGTTCCGCCGCCGCAGTCAATGTCTCCCGTCAAGGAGGGCGAGTGAGGAAAGAGGTGATTTTGGGGAACAGACGACAGTGATACTCAAATTATGACCATAGGTTGTCGGGAGGCAAAGGTTTCTGAAATTGTAAGAGTCAGCAAGGAATCGGTTGCTTGGCCAACCACACACCAAAGTTCTTGGCATTGGAAAAAGGGGTAGATGTCTCGGTCAGAAATGTGTAGGTGTTTATTCTTCACCAGTTGATCATTCTAAAGCCCACAAGAATAATGATGAGCAAAATGACGGGAGCGTTTCGTGTCAAAAACGCTTTTGAAGTAATGGAGCAAGAGCGTTGGTACATTTCTTCCCTTTTGGCGCACAGCCGAGTTCGTTCCTGCCTCCGCTGGTTGAGGTAGGTTATTTGACTCACCGCCATGACCAAGAGCGCCTTCCTCTCGAGCATCAACATTGAGAACAAACTCCTCCTGATGCCTCTTGTGCATTCCAATCTAGGTAATTTTCCCGTTAAATTGGTGGTCATGCTAGCTGCCTGCCTCATTGCCTTCTTCTTCTTCCTACTTCCGAGATGCGAAGCTTCGCAGAGACTGCCTAGAGATGACTCTATCAGCTTCATGTCATTTAAGTGACTATTTCTGAATTCCTTCTTCAATGTTGAACAATGTCGTCTGCCCAGGCTGAACCCATTCAGTTCCAAGGATTCTTTGCTACCGCGCCACCCAGGGAACGTCCCCTTCGGACCTATTCTCTCAAGGGTAAGAGCGGACGTGTTGGATTACTTCCACATCTCAAACCGAAGGTGTCGCCTGTCAGGCCTGCACGAAAACAAGCAGCTGACTGGTCACCATTTCGATCCGGTCGAGACATTTCAGCAGCCAATGTACCGAAATTGCCTCCTGACAACTTCGACGTCAGAGGTGTGTATGCGGAGGAGAATCATATCGCCCCCGAAGTCGAGTTCGAAGTCGAGTTTGCCGATATAAACAATGAAGAGTTCAGATCAGGGGTTTCTGGGTCAGAAGGCAAGTATCAACGGTCCCTGCCTGAGACCAAGTTGACACAAAAAGCTGAAGTGTCGAAGACCTTACTAACTTTTGAAAAATTCAGCGCGCCGAAGTCACTCAAACCTGTCCTCCTTAGTAGACACCGACGAAGACAATGGTGATGACGACGAATCACTTTCCACCGCGAAAACGTCTCTTGAAAGCGTCTCTCGAGGGTCCGCCGGACGGACCACCACCCGAACTTCAAATCAACCAACCCGTATACGACGGAAGCCCTTCTTGATATTCAATAAGACTATCGCCAAGCGCACCAGCTATAAGAAGCTAGTGCCCAAGGCCGACACTACCAAGCTGTCTCATCGTCCAGGAGACGGATTCTCGGACCGAGAGGCACGACCAGACAGTCTCTTCCACTTACCAACGAAGAGAGGACGGCCTTCCAGGTTAAACAGTGTGCGTACCTTGGATTTGACTCAGACACCGCCGTCATCGCCTTCTGTTCAGGCCAAACAGCCGCCAAAGCAACCGAAGAAACCAGAGAGAAAAAAGAGAAGGGTGCAAGACAACTCATTTTTGCCTGACAGTCCGAGGAAGAAGAAGAAGGCTACTCCTGACCATCGTCGTCGTGACGAAGAAAAGAACCGTTCCAAAAATGACCCGCGGCTTTCAGTCCTTTCCGCTCCATGCGGGGCAGCGGCCAGTGCTATATTAGGAGAGCCAGTTTGTAATGGAATGGAAGCGGGTGCATTGCCTCAGAGCAAAGAGAATCAGGATACGCCAGGAAAGAATGTCGCTCCAGAGGAAACTCGCCCAATCGGTATTTCTCCAATATCAGCGGATGAGCAGGGAGGCATCGGTGTTGTTTGCATGGAATTTTCAGACCGACCGCTTCTCGGCTCTGATCGGATAAGAAGCAGCGGTCTGGATCGGAATTATATCTCGGACACCCCGCCTCTTCGGGAAAGGGCCAAGTCAGAATCGTTTCTTCAGCCTCACGCGCGGCGGGGAAAGGAGATGATTATCGGTGCGACAGTTCAGACATGGCAGCGCAAGTTCCGAAGAGTCAACACGACTTAAGTCAGATTATATTTAACTACCTCATGCCATGTAAACACCAACTTTGGTGGGCAAGTAATTTCATCCTGTTGCATCATCGACTTATCTAAGGGTGGCTGACAGGAGTCTCTACCTATGTATTATAAGAGAACCCCTTTCTCCGAGCTCGATATTAGGTATTCATCTTAGTCTAGCTCAGTCAGTACCTATCACTTGGTAGACTCGGTAGCAGCCTTTTAACGATGATATAGCGACTTTGAATGACTTTGCAACAAGCAGACCCGAACTCGCAACGACCCGTATATTTTCCCTACACCCATCCCATGGGAATGTAACGTATTTTGCTGTGATCGAGAGCTCCGGAGATATGTCAACCAACTTTGCTAATTATGATAGTAGAAATGTAAGATTTTAGATTTGCTCGAAATCTTTCATTAGCCGCCTAATCAGCCATTCCAACCTAGAACGCCAGTCAAAATAGCAACAGTAACAATGTAAAGAAAGATCATAATGTTTTTCTTCCGCAAGACCTACTCATTCGTTCATTTGGCTCCCTTGCCCCGAGCTTCGTTCTCGCCCAACTCCCGAATAAAGACCTTTGTCCTGCCCTCGCCGCTATAATCCTCCATACCCGTCTCGAAGCCGGGGCACACGCCGATGGCGAGGTACTTGCCGTCTTTCGAGAATGCGAGCGCGGCGACGCTGTCGGGAAATTTAGTGAGCTGGCGCATCCTCCGCTTAGCCTCCGCGTCCCAAAGCGCGACCGTGCTGTCGCCGCCTCCGGACGCGAATGTGCCGTACTTTGGATGGAACGCCAGCGCGTTGACCGGATAAACAATGTCGCCGCCTTCCTCCTCGGGCGCCGGCAGGCGGTGGCATTTGAAGGCGTACTTGCGGGCCTGCGACTTCTCCGTGTCCTCAAACCATTCAACCGCCACGCGGCCCTCTATGCTGGAGGTTGCGTAGCCTGCGTCGTTGGGCATGCAGGCGACGGCACGGGTGAGGAACTTAAGCGAGGACTCGCGCTGCTGCCAGGGCTGGACGACCGGTTCTTTGGTGGTGATGGCTTTGGCGATAGTGGGGAGGTCATAAATGTGCACGAGGCGGGCGGTCATGGCGACGACGAGCTTGGACGGGCTGGCGGCCATGGCGTGGGGTTTGCCGGGGAGCTTGATGGTGAGGGGGAGGGGGGAAGAGGCGAGGCCGGTGGCCATATTGTGGACGTGGAGGGTGCAGTCCCATGAGGCGGAGATGAGAAGGGCTATAGTAACGCAGAGTTAGCTACTCGTCATCAGTAGTGTTGTTGCTTGACAAGGATCGTAACTCACAGTGCTCCGGGCTGTAGACGACGCAGCGAACAGGCGCGGTATGCTTGCTCATGAGGGTCTGCTCACCAGTCGTGAGATCAACCCTGTCATAACAGACGGTGTCAGTTACGGTACTCTTCCTTCCTGTAGATCGGCCAAGTATATGTAGGCGGACCTCTTGACTTGCTCATCCAAGCCGGCCGTGAATGCCTCATGTTCGTCGGCGCCGAAGCAGGCGTCCAGGATCGGGGCGCGGAACTCGTATGACTTGATGAGACTGGCCTCCTCTGCACCGTTGGGGCCGACATTGTAGAGGTAGACGTTCTTGTCCCAGGACGAGACCAGGAGCTTGTGCGAGTCTGGGACGAAAACGAGCGACGAAACGGCGTCGTGAGGCGGTTGCGCCACCTCCCATTGCGTTGCTATTTGATTTGTCTTTGGTTAGTCTTTACAATATAACGGTAACAGAGGCGCAATTACATACCTGGTGCCATTGTTACGATTTACAAATTTGATCTGCGCAGTGGAAAGCGACAAAATTGTTGTATAGAATAGCGCGGATAGCTTACTGTGTGTTGAATGTAAATAACACAATGATTGCCGCCAAACAAGGGTTCGCGGGTTCGCAGGTTCTGCCATGTTCTACCGCCAAAATTCACCCCCAACTTCCCCACGTTGATCGTCATTCTGCAGTGGTGGGCGCCGTGCGGTTAGTGGGGCAAGTATACATACGGATAGTGTACCTGGACCTAGCTCAACCTTCAGTCTCAGCACATCCATCAGCCTTTGACGAACAAACTAAACTTTTCGTCCTCGAGCTTATTAGCGCCTGCTTCCAATAAGCGATCATACATCATACATATATAGATTCCACGGCCTCGATTACTCTCTAAAAGACTCTTATAACAACTCATCAGCTCACCCCGCGAAAATGCCCTTCGGACAGCTCGTCCTCGGCAGTCCCGGCGCAGGGAAGAGCACCTATTGCGATGGCAGTACGTTTCCTTCTCCCAAGAGATAATGGTCGGCGCATGTTTGGTCGCGGTTCTATCTAACACATCTTCCCATCTCACAGTGCAGCAGTTCACGGGCGCCATCGGCCGACAGTGCTCTGTCATCAACCTCGACCCAGCCAACGACCACACCAACTACCCCTGCGCGCTCGACATCCGGAGCCTAGTCACCTTGGAGGAGATCATGTCAGACGACCGGCTAGGGCCCAACGGCGGCGTGCTATACGCGCTCGAGGAGCTCGAGAACAATATGGAGTGGCTCGAGGACGGCCTTAAAGAGATAGGGGAGGGTGACTATGTCCTCTTTGATTGTCCCGGGCAGGTTGAGCTATACACACATCACAACTCGTTGCGCAACATCTTTTTCAGGCTACAAAAGCTAGGATACAGGGTTCGTTGTCGCTGTGAACACCAGGGTATGGTTCTCGCGCATTTTGACTGACAGCGATGAGCAGCTCGTGGCCGTCCACCTCTCCGACTGCTTCTGCCTCACACAACCATCCCTCTTCCTCTCCAACACTCTGCTAGCCCTGCGCGGTATGCTGCAGATGGACCTCCCCCACATCAACGTCCTCACAAAAATCGACAGGCTATCCTCGTACGACCCGCTTCCCTTCAACCTCGACTTCTACACAGAAGTCCAGGACCTCTCCTATCTCATCCCCTCGCTCGAGGCCGAATCGCCAGCCCTAAGAAGCGACAGGTTCAGCCGGCTGAACCAAGCGGTCGCCGAGCTCGTACAGAAGTTTGGGTTGGTAAGCTTTGAGGTGCTCGCCGTCGAGAACAAGAAGAGCATGATGCACCTGCTGCGCGTGATCGATCGGGCGGGCGGGTACGTCTTTGGCAGCGCCGAGGGCGCCAACGACACCATCTGGCAGGTCGCGATGCGCAACGAGGCGTCGTTGATGGACTACCAGGACCTGCAGGACAGGTGGATCGATAATAAAGAAGAGTATGACGAGATAGAGCGGAAAGAGGAGGAGGAGCAAGATAAACTCCGGGAGGCGCAGGCACAAGCTGCTCAAGAAGCTGGCCTTGATGGTGGCATGATGATGTCGCAGCCTGGCCCGGATCATGGTATACGTGTAGCACGTAAGAAGAAATGAACTGATTGGTCTTGATATAAATCAACCATCTGACAACATCTCGTCGTTCTCCACCTCCATCGCATCGTTGTTGTCGTCGTCGTGATCGTCTTCCTGAGTCTGTAAAGTAGCAAGACTGCGGTCATGCCGGTCTTTGCCGCCGGCGTCGCTGCGGAAAAGAGCATCAAGAGCGCCAGCAGAGGTCGTGGTTGTCCCGGTCGTCATCTCTTCTTCTGCCGCGAGGATGAGGAGCTTGGCGCGCCGAACCGCTTCCTCCTCGACCTTGCGGATGGTGCCGCTCACGCGAACGACGCGGAAGATGCACGGCCGGCCATCCCTCATGGGCAGGCGGTTCATGAAGGAGAGAGCGGCCCAGACGAGCCGGTATTGCGCCCGCGACACGCGCAGAATGAATGTTGACGTCGCTGGCGATAAGTACTTGACTATATAGGAATATACAGTCGCAATTAGCGCATTTTCCTTTCTCGCTTTTTTGGGGGAAAAGACATACCTTGAAGACTACGATCTACGGCGCCGGACCCGCAGTCGCCAAACAGCGAGGCGACTTGGCTGCGGATGCCCTTGAGCAGCATCTGTGGCCTGAGCTCATTTGTCGTCGGCTGGTTGAATAGTAGGAGGTCCGACACGGCGCCGGCGGCGCCGTCCTTGTTCGGTTGCACTACTCCTCCGCCGGCCGGAACATCCGAGTAGATGATGGTCACCAAGAGGTAACGGTCTTTTAGGCGCACCATTGTTTGTTGTTCACCTAGTTGGGAAAGGTCAGGTAGTTTGGTATAATATTTATTAGTTTGAGTTTAAAGGGTGCTGAATGATGAGCTTGCTTGTGTTGATAACTGGGATGTCTGAGGTGACATAGGTCCGGCCAAAAATAACTTTGGCAGCTGGCTGTGAGCCAGTTGACAGCTCTAATCTCCAAGTGGGACCAACAAGCCAGCATCAATGACCCGCCGTGTTTGTCTAAAACACGCCACAAACTTCACCGACTGGATACAGTCACTTAAAGGCAGTTATTTGTATACACTCCTTCTTTGGTATTTCACTAAATAAAGTTCGAGCTCATTCTAAGAATTACGCCCAATGAATATCTCAAGGATAAGAAGGTACTTAGGAACGAGCATGGCAGTTCGCCTGGCTCGTGTACATCAAATATACATCTCTCCCATCTCCCCTGTCCTCTAATGTTACACCTTCACGCGCCATCGTCCCTCGCCATCCAATAATTAACGGCACACTGGCCTCCCCATGAAGGCCCTTCTCCAACAAACTCGGGTATAAGAATAAACAACGAAGTGAAGAGGCAGCGTAGTGCCGATGCTGGTCGTGGTCGCAGTATTAAGTCCACCCATCCTATGACGAACTGCGAGCCGTTTTCAAGGCGCCCCGAAATATGTGTGGTTGGGAGGTGGTTGAGAATAATTAAGGTCATCTAGAACTGAAGCCATTGAGGGTGTGGTCGCAAAGGGTTTCGTTAGATTCTATGAGCGAGAACCAGCGCTGCGCGGTTAATCCAACGTGCGAATGCGAACACCGGAATGATGCAGATGGCGCGCAAGCTGGATGAGTTTGCAAGCTTCCTGAGACAGAAGTGGGTGGGTCCGTATCAGGATCAAACGCTGTAGGAAAGCATGCCGTGAGACTAAACGCCATAGCCTATGCCGAGGATAAGAACAGAGGCTTCATCGAGACATTAATTCGAGAGTGATATCGAGCGATTGCGTCATAAACATCAGGTAAACCACCTTCAAGAGCCCGTAGTGGTCGTATGTTGGTGGGCGCTCGATCCTGTTTCGGTCGAGCCATCGCCCTCGATGGTTTTCCTCCAATGTTCCGGAAGGCACACGCACACCAGCGGAAACGCTTTGATCTCGCCGCTGACCGGTGGTGATGTATCCCGTAACCGGCCGGATGTGTTCGAGACTCCACTGTCTCGTTGTGCCTGTCGACGGGCTTCCCATTCCTCCGCGCGCTCGTCCACCATGATACCGGTCGCCCAACCATCGTCCCAGATGCCCACCACCTTAAGCATGTCGCCACGATCCAGAGCAAATTCATCAGCAGCACGAGGTTGGTATGCCCAAAGAACAGCCACGCGATCACCCGGATGAACATCATCTTGAGAATAGTAATCCTTGAAGAAAGGCAGCTGCTCCGATTGCTGGCTTGCCATCCCTGGAGGGGATGACATTCCCCCGGCGCTAGTCGGAGACTGCGCGTCGTCTCCAGCCAGGACTGAGCCGCTGGAAAGAGATCCGTTTCTCCTGAGCGTCGTTGGAGGTGGCCGGAGTATTCCAGTAGCGCCTCGGTCAGACTCGGGGCTGTCGCCAAACCCATCCGAGGAGGAATGATCATCGCCCCTTCTCCTAGACGCCGCGGCATATCCTCCTGCTGCCCCTACAGCCGCTGCTGCGCCCATGTCTCGGCCAGCATGGTGGGAAGGTGACTCGCCCGAATGGCCCTCCAACGCCGACATCCGAGCTATCCTCCCACCTGGGAGAACTTCATATCCATGCGGAGGAGCAGGCTGGGCCATCTGCGGGGCTGTCATCCCTTTTCTAGCCGGTGACGGTTGGTTGAAGATGCTTCCGTCCTGACTTCCCCTTCTCTTCCTGGTGTATCTGAAGCAAAACCAGATTGCCAAGGCGAGAAGCAAAAGGCCCACAATGGAGCCAATGACAATGCCAGCAATCGCGCCACCAGATAGGCGGCTAGATGGATCCCCCGTCACTGGGCTGCTAGTCGAGGATGAAGTGGGAGTTGAAGTTGGTGTCGTAAAGGTCATTGTCGGCGTGATATCCGGAAGCGCCACACCAACGCACCGGGTCTGAGCATTCGAGCTGTAGCAGCATGTATCAGTCGAGTTGATGCCACCAGACGCGCAGTAAGAGCACAGGCCAATAGTGCTGTTGGCATAGCCACAATTATCGGGCTCATTGTCAATTCCTGAGATGCAATTGTTACTTGACAGGGAGTTGGCAGGCAGAGCGCAATTGGTGAAATCGGCTCTGATTTGCGTCTGCGCGTTGCTGCCGGGGTTTGCGCAGAGGTTGTTATCCGCTACAACATAAGCCTCACTCTCTGCGAATTGTGCCTGTGAAGGGGTTAGCACCAGAAACCCAGGCTAGGTGGGCAAGAAAGCCGCTCGACATACGCATGTTTCCGCACAGACAGGTCGGGAATTCGCGGGCGAGAGATTGCATCTGCTAATCGAGTTCTGGATAATAGCATTACATATTACAGTGGTCGTAAACCGAGCGTAATGATCGGTGGTGTTGGTGAGACTAATGCCTCCGCAATCAATAAGATTTTGGTATCTAGTGCCTGTTAGAACGGTCGCCAACTTTAAACTCGAGGCTGCTCACTTTTCTTGGACGTAGCCTATCTGCACCCAAGACTGCAGCTGTTGATCGAATGTCTGTGTATTTGTAACATCTCGTAAGAAAGGACTACAATGAGCTGTTAGCATTGCTCAGTCTATGCCCAGTCCCAGTCACCGATGACGGATGCGCCGCGCGCAATCAATCATCGTAGTTAAGGTAGCTGGACGGTGGAGATGCGACTGAACGTACTAGAGTCCAACCATAAAGCTGTCGGTCGAAATTGAAGCTGATTGGAAGGCAGAACAGGCGGTAGACCCTTGAAGGGGTATACACGCCGCCATTACGGTGGACGCCGTCGACAACGACGAGAGCCAGATAGACTGGGCGTTTAGCTGAGCACACCTTGCCCTTCTCAGAGACAATGGCGGACCAATTGACCGTTTGCTGAAAGCTGGAGGTTGGGTTTTGGCTCTTGTAGTCGTGTCGTGTCGTACCCCCAAGTCAACGAGGACCGGGAATTCGCGTGCGGTTACTGTGTTACTGTAGTTTCGAATTCATGATTGTCGGCAAGCCTTATCCTATCTCATCATCCAGCCCGTCGTCGAGTTGGGCCGTGTCGAGTGGAACCAGGCAACAGAATCGGTGACAGCTCGGTGTCTCGAGGCTTGTGTTGTTTTGGCGGGTTAATAGGGTCCTTGCTTGGGTGATATTGGGCGTGCTTAGTCCCTAACCAAAATCTTGGTGCGGCGTCGAACGAGTCGGCAACGGATCCGAAGGAATTGTAGGTGGTTACGGTCTGGGTCGCGAGTATGGGCGATGTCAAACAGATGTTGTGGTGACGAGTGGCTGGGTCGGGTCCCGCAGCATATATGGAAAAGGAACGGCAGCAGTTGGGGAAGGCAAGGCCCAGAGCAGAAGGGATGGTCGAGGCCGGCCACTCTGGGTCACTCTTGTCGGTTGCAGTGGCAAGTGCAGAGCGTTCTGCCAAGTACAGATAGCCGTGCTGGTGGTGGAGTGTAGAGAAGGCAGAATTTGGGGGAGGTGCGGGCGAGGTGGTTGGCAAAATGCAGGTTTGACAACGACAGGACAGAAACCTGCGACCTATGGAAGTCCAGCAGCCAGAGCAGAGTAGAGACGCGAGTGACTGTACACTGCAGTAGTGAGTATGCAGGTTGCAGGAACAGGCCAAAGAGAGGACCGAGTTCACCCACCAGACGATAAAGGAGCGTTGAGTAAAGAACGGCACGAAACAAGAGAAAAGAAATCTATTCTGAGGGTGTGTAGATCGTGAGGCCGGGCTCGGGTGTGAATGTGGTGAGGTGTCGCGCCTCCGAGGGACGGGAAGAGGAAGAGTTGGAACGAGTCGAATGAAGAATTCAAGGTGAGCAGCCCTGGGCATGCCTGCCCTGCGACCTCGACCGCTTGACAGCAGACGGCTGGCTGTGGATCGCGCAAGGTGCGGTGGTCCAATTTCGCTTGAGATTGCGGATAGTTTGTACCTTGTACCTGCATGCTGATTTAGGATTAGGGCGGCCCTTTTTTCCGCAAAAAGACCCCTGCCCTGCTTCTCACTGACCCTGTTGTTCCGGGCCTTGGCAAGACCTCTCTCATCGGACAACTTTATTCGAGCGAGCATCACCGCAACAAAAGGAAGGAGAAGACTCTTAAACCACACGACGGATCCCATTCAAGATAACAGACGTCTCAACCAAAGAGTCCACCAGATTGGATCTGCGGGGGAGGCACTGCAGACGGCGCCGCTCTGGACGAAAGATGAAAAAGCAGCGTGGCTCGTGGCAGATCAGTTAAGCCTGACGGCATTGTGCTATCATCTTTGGATCATTAACGGCGCCCATGCGAAAACAATGCTTTGTCCATTCCCTAACCAAGCACACAGAACCCAGGATTCCGAGAGACTATCTCCAACCAGACTGAAGTGATCCAGTAGATGTCAAAACCTTATCGACCTAAGGAATTGAGTTCGGGACTGCGCACTAACAAACGCCTGGGCCGGGCCAAAAGGTCTGGGAACCGTGGTAGACGCTACAGTATTGACAGGTGCAGCGGTCCGCAGATAAAAGGAGACAAGGAAACAAACACGATCGAAACAACTTTGTAATGCTCCGGTTCCCATGCCCAAAACTTGTAGCAAAAGGAGCAAATGAGTGGCACCAATATTGTTGATATCGAGGCTCAAGGATTGCCAACAATCGCGCGCTCAGACGTGTGGCTTTGCTAAAAACCATTTTTATATCCCGAGCCTGGAAAGGCTTCAGTTTTGTCGTGAAGACCCGGTTCAGACTGTTGTTTTGACGCTTTTTTACCGTGTACGAAGATATTGACCATAAATCGCGACCGCTGCTATCAGATGGCAGATGCTTCAGGAAGACGAGCAGGACTCGTTGTCGTTGGCCGACGCAAAGGCGGCCAATGTCGCTTCAGCATCTCTTGCAGAGGCTTGGATGCACTTGTTTCTTTCCCGGACCAGGGTGCCTAGCCCGGTGCTAGCGCCCCATCAGGAAAGTGCACGTATGTCGGGTCCAATTGGCGGCGCGGGGGAACTACCCGAGTCTGAGAGCACGAAACCCGACAATCCATCGCCCGTTTCGAGTGTTTGAGACAAGTGGATTTTATTTTCGTTCGATCCCGTCTTCCCCAGCTTCCACTTGTCTGGCGGTGAACACGATGTTTCTCCCTCAAACTTTAAAACAAACGGCCGCCGTCATCGCTTCTCTCCACATCCAAGACAACGCTGACAGATTTCACGCTATGGCATTCTGCAGTTGCGGGATGGCCAACACTCGTTACCATCAGGAAAAGAGGCAAGAGAAGCTGCAACTGCAAGCTGCAAGTGCAAATTAAATAAGCGCTTCTGATTTCTCGACAGAGCAGTCTAGTGGACGAGGGAGCGCGACCTGCTCGGTATGACGGCAGATGTCTTGCTGATTGAAGCGGTTGGCTCGTCTATCAGCCGTCGACATCCGATCGGCTCGCCTATTCTTGGAGTCAACCCGCGCGCACGGAGGCGTTATTCTTGGGATTGCAGCCGCCAAAACCACAAATTATCATGGCCGGATAACCTGGAAGGTAAGGTACCTACACCACGGAGACGGCTTACCACACACACTTGTATCTGTCTGCTAGACTGCCCGTGGTGACACCCTCGATTACCGAACCGCACTCTCCGCAGCACCCGTCATTACCACCATCTTGACAGTCAGTCTCGCTCAGACCCTCGTGCAGAAAGTGCGCAATTCTTGCCCTGACCGACCGCGTCTGCGCTTGGCCGATTTGCCGCGCATACCCTACACGCTCCGGCATCGTGGTGGCATCCCGTTTCCCTCTCTGGTTTCTGTCGACGACCACAGGATGTTTGAGTGTGGAAGTGCTCCATCCCGACCATCTGTTGAAAACCACGTTGATGAGATGCAGATCAGAGACGTTTCGTTTGCGACGTCAAGGCTACCAGTCCGTCTTGAATGATGGGCGGGCTTCACTTTATTCCCCGTTGTCACTCAGTCCATCATGGGCCTGGCAGACAGATCAAAGTCGGATAAGATATCAGCGCACCTAGGATGTCGGCCATCGATGAAACCGGACACTACGCACTCAACTACTCCTGTAGTGTGCGGCATAACGAATGCATCCCTAGTCGATATGTTCGGGCAGTTATGATTTTGCTCTTTGGACATTATCTGTGCTCGCAATGGCCAGTGCCATCAGGGGTCTCACTTTCAGGTGGGTTGCACATCGACAAGTTTATTCATGCGGCGAGGACAAGCCCGCACATCCAGTCGACCGCTCCAAGCAGCCAAGTGGTTGTTTATGCAACAGTCCAACCCCATACCATCAAGAACCACACCTCCTTCCCTCTTTGCTCGCAACCCTTCTCTTCCCCAAAACGCCACGAGATGGCGGTAGCGATCTCGGGGTCCTTGTCAAGTCGGTGTCACAGACTCGCAGCTTTGGATACCACTACGAAGAGTCCACCCTAAGCTTATACCAACGTATCATTCTACCCCCCAGTCTGATACACAACGACATTGCGGCAAGATCGCAAACGCCGTACATCTGCCTTTGCAGCCCTTTAGACACAGAGCGTAGCCACTGCTACGATGTATCTAAAGATAGGCAACCCATGAAACTACCTACCCAATTGCCCGTTATCTCGACCCAGACGCTAACGTTTATGCTCACCGATGGGTCACTCTTGCGAGTGCTACGCTCCAAGATCGCATCGCATCGCGCAGCGAAGCATCTCTCCTTCCCGTGCTGAATGGAGCCCTGCGCTTCCGAATTCCCAGTCCGCTCCCGCTCCCGCTCCCGCTCCCGCTCTGTGGTGGGGAGGAACGGATTTGAAAATGGTCGTCTTTTGACGCGGTTGGGGCAGCTTCTTGAGGGAAGAGCATAACAAGGCAGATGAATAGCAGTAGTAGTAGGGTTTACGCGGGCATGCGAGTCACCCATCTCGTTGGTCTATGTAGATCCGGGAGCCGCGCTCAGCCGGGAGCCCATCATACCAGATCCCAAACTCTATCTACAAATCTCCGGGGCTGCTTGCAGCGAGTCGCGTGGCTTCGATTACACCTCAGAGGCTATCCATCCGTATGATGGCAATCGTGATCGAGCAAGATCGTGGCTGAGCCAACCCGCCTACATACTCAAATCCTGGGGAAAGTCGATCGAAATACAGCCTGTTCTGGTTCACGCTCGCTCGCACGCGCCCCACGATCTATCTATCTGTCTATCTGTCAATCTACCGGATAGGGGTAAGGTAAGGTAGAAATAAGGTAAGGCATAAACTTGACCCACAACTTCCCGCAGAGATTCACAGATCGGTAGAGGTTTATCTATGAAGATGTGTCTGTGTGCAACATGGCAAAATCGCACTGCCACGATTTGGATCTCTCTATGCTGTTTACATACCCCGCGATTTCGATTCTCTCTTTACGAGCCGGACGGGATGATCTGACCACACCGGCCAGGACAGGGCAGGGCAGGGGGCGGGCCAGGAAGGGGTCGTCGTTGCGAGCGTTTGTTGTCGAGTAAACTACCGTAAGTATCTATGTGTGGGTGTCGGTGTTTCAGCCGCATGATGTCGATGGAGATCATCTTGTATCCGAGGCCTCTGTTCCTCAAGACGACACCTGGGCACGGTACTTGACATTGGATGATAAATAAATTAAGTACATAATGGATGATGCATTGCAGTTGCCACAGAGAATAATAATCATAAGTTGTATTTGAAAATACAAATATAAATTGGTGGTGGGGGTGGGGGCCTCTGAGAGCAATATCGAGGATTTGTCTCGTTTAGGGATGCCTTTGCTAAGGAGATAGTGATGTTGTTGCTCGGTCTTGCCTAAAGGAGAAATGTACCTAAGTTATATGTGCGATGTACTAAGAGTTGATCGAGTCTTGCCGAGGACAAGTGAGAAACTGCTCCAGCTTTTTCTTCAGGAACGGGCAGGCAGGCAGGCAGGCAGGCAGGCAGGCGGTCGGGATGATACTGGTGGTATCCATGGTTCAGGAAGAGTATCGTGTCCATTCTTGCAGTGGACCCTTTTGCTAGGGAAGGTACCATGGCACGCTTGGGTAAGTAGTTGTTGAGTTGACAATCGATCTAGATTGGTAAAATGACCATACAGGCTGGTTAAAATCGGTAATTAAGTTGGACCGACAATCAGGAGGACCTAGGCGCGGTTGTGCACCACGGGTGCGAGGGATGGGTGAGAGAGATAGGGGGAAATGGGTGGAAAAAGTGGGAAAGGAACAGTCCTAACCCCTATTACACTGTCTTGGATGTTTATTTATTATTATAGCTACTGCCACCACGACATCCTAAAACATGAAATACTCGTCACGAGGTAAGGTAGGTAGGTATCTATGTGGCCAAAAAAAAAAAAAAAAGGAAAACAAAGAGAGATAAAACAGGAGAAATAAAATAAAAAACCCCATACCCACTTCCTATGTATGATAGCTTCCATTCCTTTTTCCTTCTTTCCATGTTTCAGAGCAATAACATACCATGATCATTTCATCTTCTACACCCTCAACAAGAAATAAATTTTCAACTAGTATCCTTCACTGCTTCTGCTGTTGTCTACGTGGCCTCTGCTCCGTGACTGCTCTCTGCCTCGTCATCATCACCGTAGAGTTCTCGCTGGTTGATAAGAACAGAATCAATATTGGCGCTCTGGTCCCAGTCCCCATATAAGGGGGAAAAAAGGAATTGTAAGACTTACCATCGCCCTAGCCACCCACTCCATATCTTCCTCCATGATCAGGCTCTGGGTATCACTCGGCGGCTCTTCATGTATGCTCGTCACGCTCCACGGCGCGCTCCGGGGTCTCTCCGCGCTCTTCTTGGTGGTCATTGGTAAAATCCCGATCGACCTACGCTTCGACTTCTCTGACGAACCCGACGCTCTCTTGTTACTATAAAGGTACGTCGGAACCGACGATCTCCTCGAATCCTTGTTGCTGTTGTAAAGATACGCCGCAGACGGCTTCTCAAAATCTGCCAAGCTGTTCATCCCGGTACTACCCCGTGGTCCCGTAGTACGCTGTGATGATCTAACCGAAACAGCCGACGACGACGACGACAACGGCCGCGTGGTGGCGGACGACCTCTCCGGCGTCGTCATGCCTCGGTCATCCTCGGAGCACGAGTAGTGTCCCGGAGCCGAACTACCGTCGGGCACGTGGAAGCGCTTGTCAAACCGCGACAGCGCGTATATATACACGACCAGCAGCTCGATGCCGAAGTTGAAGCAGTAGTAGCATGCTTTGGAGTGAAACCACGCAGGGTTTCTGATCGGACGGCTGTAATACGCGGTGGTGGCGCGGAAGACGGCTCCGGTGGCGAGCAGCATGGCTGTGAAGGTGAGCAGTGCGAACTTGGTGCTGAAATGCCCCTGGCCGAACTTGTCGATGCGCGTGCGCCGCGGAATCAGCGCCGCGACGACGAGGAGCGGGATGGGCAAGAAGGCCACCACGGCGAGGTAGGTGCCGCAGAACAGCTGGATGTCGCGGTCGGTGCGGCGGGCGTCGGGGTCGAGCGTGAAGAAGCTGTGCACGGTAGCGGTGACCACGGCGATCAGGATGGCGACGATGGACAGAAACAGAACCTTGAACAGCCGGCTTGCGGCCGGGTTCCAGCCGAAGAAGGGATGGTAGGCGCGGATGATGCGCTGGGTGAAGATGAGATTGGTCACGAACAGCAGCATGACGCCGGCGGCCGTGAAAATCTGCGACGCGATGGCCACGTTGACGTCCTCAGGATCCGTCGCCCAGGCGATACGTGTCGCCAGAGCGAGGATCCGCGCCATGCAGAAGCCGAACAGCAGAACGGAAAAGAGGAACTTGTACCCGTGTCGTAGGTTGATCTGGAAGACGATCATGTTGAAGGCCGCTCCGGCGGTGAAGAGACACAAGAAGACGGCCGATACGGGGACGTCGAGGTCTACCGTGGGATGCCCACCCAGAACGGCTGTTTGTGGCAGATAGGGGGGGCCTTGTGGTTGGGGCTTGAAGGCCATGATATTGTCAGTCAACAATGTCTTCGGCAGCACCGCACTTCCCTGCTAGACGACGGGGTTCCGAAGGATGAAGAGATGATCGTCAAACATACCGGGCCATTGGGGGCCGCCGGAGCCGCCGGTGTTACCGTCGGAGCGGCGGGAGCTGTGTAGTTCGACATGGTAATATTGTATTTCCCTTTCCACACCAACTGGGGCTCAACCCAGGAGGATGGGATGGAGGAAGAAAGAGAAAGCGAAGAGAAACAACCCCTGAGAAATAATAACCAGGACTCGGTGTGTTTTTCGTTTACATAATGGACGCAAGAATGTCAAAAGGGGGCCCGGCGTAGGCGAGCGAGCGAGCGAGCGGACTGGACTGGACTTGAGCACGTATTTATTCACAATCCTGGACTCAAAGACAATAGACAGTAGACGGAAAGATCAAGTACCGGTCTTCCGACCTTGTCCCCCTGTGTTTCTCTCTCGAGCTTCGTGGCGCCGTTCGTCCGTTCATTCGTTTTCTGTCGGTTTCTCCAACAGATATCAAGGTCCTCGGTCCCGGGCATGTTCGGGCACTCGTCTGTTACCAAAGAGGCAATCAAACCTGTAAAATTGGGCGAATCTGACGAAAAAAAGACGCAATGTCAGAAGGTATCCTGAGGGTGGTGTAGGCAGGTAGGTGCCTAAGGTTTATGGATGCATGTCTATCATGCAACCAGCTCAGCACCAGTAGAAGCAAAACAAGGTGGCTACCGTACCGTATGTGGCACCAGGCTCTTTTTCCCAAGAATTCTGGGGATACAGCGCGAAAGAGAGAGAGGGAGATAACTCAGAAGAAGTCAAATTGCTACTCAGCCTCTCGCGTGTTCATCTGTCTCTTCTTCTCGCTGTTCCGTCTCGTCAAGTCCTCCAGACCTTCGAAAGATACTGATAAGACAGAAAGACGACTGGCTCCAGCGCCAGAGATTGGGCCAGAGAGCTCGTGGAATGAGGGTATATCGAATAGCAAGAATACCGAGCCGGGCCTTAAAACGCTCTGTCCTCTGGGTCCTCACAAAGGTCATTTGGAACGAACCTCGGTGGCTATAAGTATCGAGATCAGCACAGCCCTCAGCTCCATCGTCCTCACCATCAGTCCTACCAGAACACCTGGGTGATTTCAACGACGGGTTCTAAAAATATCCATCCCTGTTGGTGGTTACGTACCTGGCCAGTGTTGACATTACAAACTATTCTGATTTCAACGTAACGCGGATAAACGGCGCGGCTAACGTGGTCACCTCTTTCTGATTCAAGAGCGAGTAACCTGTTTGTCCTTGTTTATTCAATGTCTTTTACGAACCATTTGTTGTTGCTTTTGAGTTCACCGGGCACGGGATAGACCTGTTGTCCTATGCGCTAGCTTCGGTCACCGCCGGCGTTTTGACCTCTATCAACTCGAACCAGAGTTAGGCGTGTAGGTAGAGAGGTAGCTGCACACAGCCTGCAAGACCTAGCAGGGGTTTTTTCTTTGTCTCGCATCAGGGTAGAACGTCTTACCAGACTTCATCATACCGGGAAGGGTGAAATCCTGATGAAGCAAGACTTTTCTTCCCTTCGCCTCGCTCATCACGTCGATCGACCCTAGGGGAGATGCCATTACGCGGAGGCGCCGAAGAGCCAATCCACCGTCACCTTAAAAAGTCTACACGTATAGGTGTCGACCGAGTTAATAACGATGGATTAAAACTTAAAAGTCCTCTTCCTCCTCAGCCATCCATCCATCCAGTCTTTCTTAACCTTAACGCAGCTACGCATACCTGGTGACATGACGTCTCCCAGCCGTCATCCGCGCCATTAAACTACTATAGCTAATAAGTAAGGTAGGTATATACCCGGTAGCTATTGCAGACAAACGACAAAAGAACGACATACTGAGATGCCACTCTAGCCATTCCAACCCCAAAATATAACCGTTCATGACTGATCAAACTCTCAACGTTGATCTATTGTCCTGCGTTACAGGGTTGAGCTTTAAATCACATTCGCTTTACAGCATAGAGTTGACTCATCTCGCACCTCATTACGCTCGTGTGGATGGGTACCGTAAAAGACCTACCTCCATGGCTGGTTACCTGCAAGGAGAAAGTCCAAAGAAGGCCGTTTTGGAGACGTAACTGCGAGGTCCCTGCACAAATCGACTGGAGATTGTTTTTTTTTTGGCACACACCAGGGGAGTCACCGTGCTCATCGGGAACTTACCATAGAACTTGACATTATTCATCCTTTCTGCCTTTGGTGACTGGCGAAACTCTCACCATCTTGATACCAGAATAGTCCCCCTCTCCCACCCACAAGAACAGCAATAACAAACACGGAAGGATCGCCAAAGAACGGCTCATCCCTGGTCTAACCTACAGGGAGGCCTTCAAAAGACTTCAACGGGATTAGATCTATTGGCCCCACCCGTGTGGTTTTTTGTTGTTCCCGACCACTTGCTATATCATCTGTCGCGAAACATGGTAGAGGGGCCTAACTTCACCCTGAGAGAGTAGCGGGAGGTCTCTACGCTGATACATCCACGATCCCATACAGTATTCCCAACCATCCCCTTTGCCCCATAAACCGCCGCAAAATCTGGCGGCGGCCAGGCTGTGGCAATGTATCATCATGATCCCCGCCACTATCGCTATCCGTATTCTCCGCAATGCATGCAAGCGAAGTAAGTAGCCTCTCATTCACAGGAAGTAGTCCGGTGTTCGTCTCGAGACCATGGGTTCGCCAGCCCTAGGGCATGGGTCGAATTGCAAGCTAAGCCAGCGGTTAGCATAATCAAGTCAGCCTCCAGTATGTGACAGTGCAAGCTTACAATGTGTATTTCAGGTGCTCATCGATCTCCATGATGGCAGCCTGGTTACCGCATCTATAACAGTAGTTCGGAGCTGCACGCCCGGTTAGCGATAAAAACAACGAAGTCGATGCATGATTATGGGGCCTACCAGAAAATATAGTGACCACATTACGGTCTTGGGACCAGTTATATCCTTCCATGACCAGTTGATGCGCTCGGGCAATGAGCGTCAGCCCGTTGTTATGGTTGAAAGCCTCGGATATATCCTGTCCGAAAGTGTATCCCGCACCACGGGGAGAGATTCCCCATCCGCATCGGTCATCGGGGTCAGACCACAAGAGGTCGCACATCGGGCCTTCGTGGGGAACCTCTTGGATCCGGTCCAGTGCCCGGATGTTATCTAGGGTATCGATGCTGGGCGAGAGACCGCCGTGCAGGCAGAAGATCTGGTTGTCGATGAGGGCGGTGAGCGGAAGGTAGTCGAACAGGTCGGTGAAGTACTTCCACACGTTTGCGTTGCCGTACTTGCGCAGACACTCGTCGTAAAAGCCGTATACTTGAGTGATCTGGCGGGACTCATGGTTGCCGCGAAGGATGGTGATGCGCTGCGGGTATCGAATCTTTAGGGCCACCAGCAATGTGACGGTCTCGACTGAGTAATAACCGCGATCGACATAATCCCCTACACCACAACGACAATCAGCACCCAAAGCCCCAGCTTTATTCGACGGAGAAGCAAACTGCCATACCCATGAACAGGTAGTTGGTGTCGGGATTCGGGCCACCAATCTTGAAGAGCTCCATCAGGTCATGGAACTGACCATGGATATCGCCGCAGACAGTCACGGGGCATTTCTGGGAGAGTCGATGTGAGCTAATCCCAACGGCGTATCATTAGGTCCAGGTTCAAGACATACCACTGGTTGTACGTTGGACTCGTCTTGGAGAACTTCGCGTGCCTAGAATAGAAATGTTAGCTTGGTTCGCACCATGAGCGCACGCGACTGGCAGCCAGCCTCGGCAGTGGCTTAGCCAAGCGGTGCAGGCATACAGGGCGGCAGCCGCGCTCGCAGGGAAAGAAGGCGAAAGGCTTTGGGTAGAGGAGCAAACGGACCTTCTCGCACAATCTTTGAACGTCCACCTCGGCCAACTGTTTGCAGTTCATCAAGCTCTCAATCCACCCGTCCAAGGTCCCCACGGTGGCTGGTTCAACTGGGGTGGATGTCAGCTCTGCGGGAGTGCGCCCAACGTCCTCCATGTTCGTATCCATCTTGGCGGATGCTTTGGCTGGGTTATGCGAGGAATCGAGGGTTTCGCGTGATGGAGCGCAAAGTCGGGTTATTGCTTTTATATTATTCTCGTGGTTGTCGGCGGCGGGTGATGATGGATGGCGATGGTTGATGGTTGAGCAATGACGTTGTATTTCTTGGGCGCGGCGCGGGTCCAACTGCTCAAAATTGGGCAGGTGGGAGGAGGGAGGGCGAGTGAGTGAAATCGCGGGTCTACGGTGGGTTTCGTCTCAAAGAAAACGGCTCAGCGCTCAAAGCCGGTCATCAATCGTAGGAGAATAAGATGAAAAGTCGGCGGTCGATGGGCCGCAGGTTTCTCGAGGATATTCAGCACAGGGTATAATGGATGCAATGGATGGGAAAGGGCAAAGGTTGCAGGGCGAATTCTGTTTTGCTCCAAGTTGGTTGTGATTGTGCGACACTAAGACTTGTGACCAGCCTGAGGTGCTGCTGCTTCACCTGCTGCAATGTCTCTATGAAATTGCTTGAGGCGCTTGCTCGATCTGGATTGGATGGCTCAAGAGGTGCCCAGTGGCTGCTGCGCCCGATGAATACCAGCGCTGAACCGCTAGCATCCCTGCCTTATCCGCACCTTCTTCAGCACCTAATCAGCTAATCAGTGGGAAAAAAAAGGAGGGGCGCATATGGCCCGTGCCTCTATCCAGACTCAACTGCTGCGCAATTGCATTTCGTTGACCTGGACATCAATCTGCAATGCCACAATACTGTATAATTTCGAGACGACCAGTTTCCCGTGTGGACCAACTTAAACCCAAAGTCGCAATTTTTTTGTACTCTCCAATGCATTCTGCAACGAGAAGCGTTGTAAGGTAATGTTCAAGTGGTACCTAAGGTAGGTCATGAGTGAGCAGTTGAGTTTGGACGAGAGGCAATCACAGACATGAATTACGGGGGTACACGCACCCAACAACACGACAACTCTCCAACTGATTCATATAAACCTGCTAGTCGCAGCTACCGACAGGTAAGGTATCAACAAAATTCACAAAACGGAAAACCAGACAAAGAGCAGAGAGACAAACCCTCACAAGAAAAGCCAAACAGAACCAGTCATCTCCACACCAGAACTTCGTCCTCCTCTCTCTTTTATTACAGAGTTTTGTTCGCAGTTCCCTTCTTCTCAAACTGGCCCGTCAACGTTTCCCTCGTGCCCTTGGCCGCGAGCTCCTCGTCCCTCCGTTGGGCCTCATTGTCGCCTGCAAAGCTATCGACTGCCGCGGTTGCGTTTCCTCTCAAGCTCTCGCCGATGCCCTATTTCGCGAAGGAAAACAAACATCAGGACTCTTGTTATCTTTGACATTACTGGTTTTTGGTTGACTTACATGGCCCTTAGCGAACAAGCCCTTCGCCTTCTCGCCAATGGATGCGCCGGTGCTCCCCGGCTGATGAGTAGTGCCACCAGTGGTTCCGGCGGCATTCTTGTTGACGAGGAGGTCTTCGTCGCGCTTGAGGCTTGCGTGAGTACCCTGGGCGGTGTTCTCGTATGAAGACATTGTAAGGTCGCTACTTATGTGATTTGATGAGTGCAGAGGAGAGATATTTGGTGATATAATTCAGGGGGAGTTTGTTGGCTGAGCAACGGTATTGTTTTCTGTAAGAGCTAAAGTTTACTGGCTACGGTTTGATTTGAGAGCTGAATACACTGATATTTATATACCTTCCATACAATTCCGTCCTGCCTACTAGTGAATTCAGGAATACCGTAGGGCATTGAGCTGCTGTTTCCAGTCCGGATCCTTCCGGGGTTGAACGGGACCGACGTCATACGGTCCACATGCTGCCCCTAAGCAACACACAAACGTCATCGACACACCAAACCATCTCAGGTTTATACCATTCGTAATAAGGCATCAAGATGGACAATTTGATCTATCTCTGAAATAATATCTGCCGTAAGATCAAATCTGATACGTGCGAATTCAATCCTTTTCGCGGGCTTTCACAACGTCACACAATGGCAATCAGTGTGAATTTCGACTTGTATTCAACCCGCCATTCGCCCAGGAACTGAGATATATGTACCGCTGCTATTACATCGTACAAGTCGAGATATATCGTAATCCAGTACGCAAAATGGAAATCTTCCGCTAGACAAATCATGACTAACCCAACAGCACTTGTAACCCTCACTCTATACTACTTCTATGCCCAAAACGCCAACGGTTATCCCAAATGAAAACCGCACTGCAATGCATGCTGTGCCCGAACAGAAACTGCCATCAAATCAGACGAATCTCCCAAACGCTAGGTAACCGGAAACCTCATACACTGAGACCAATACACTTAATCCGTCGCCGTTCCCTTGCTCTCCTCCTCTTTTAACCGCACCATATACTGATGCCGAATCGTCGAGAGAGTAACGATCAACCCCAAACCACAAGCGCCCAGCGTTACAAAATACGCGTTCTTGTAACACTCGAGGCCATCAGGACAGGAACGCTCACCGCCATCGCCCACTATGCTGTGGCTATCGAAGACGGTGCCATAGAATAGGTTGAAAACATTCCCGGAAATGACCGGACTCAGCGTCATAAAGCCCCAGTTCTGACTCAATCCGTGAATACCAAAAGTCTCCGCCACGATGGACGGAAAAACGCCAAATAGGAACCCGTAGCCGAGGCCCGAAAGTCCGGATAAGAGCCATAATAGTTGTGGGTTGGTGATGTTAAGGGCGCATACCTGCGCTACGAAGAAGATGAAGCTCGCAACCACGAGGCACCAGGCCCGGCTGGCTTTGAGAACCTTGACGAGGAAATCGGACCCAACACCTAAATGATATATGTTAGAATCGCCAGTTGAAAGTGGGGAACGTAAAAGTGGCAAATAGTAGCTGGGTTCTCACCGCTGACAAGTCTGCCTGTGAAGCTGCCCACGGACAGAATCGAGACGTGTAATTGTTGCCTGTGAACGAGAAAGCTCTCATCCACTGAATCGTCGTAGTGCTTCCAAAGCGCGTTGACATCGTGTCCGATGTTGCTATTAAACACAGTACGATTAGCAAGACCGGACCGGTAGGTACTGGGGCGGATGCCTTAC
This sequence comes from Apodospora peruviana, assembly GCA_033439685.1. NCBI lineage: Eukaryota > Fungi > Ascomycota > Sordariomycetes > Sordariales > Lasiosphaeriaceae > Apodospora > Apodospora peruviana. The sequence goes on along the minus strand of JAUEDM010000004.1, from coordinate 2,326,869 downwards.
TTGATTGTCATCAAACCAATGCCCGCGAGAATGCCCATGATGGCGAACAGTTGCCAGAAATCGAGATTGCAAAGCAAACGCCAGCCACGGATATCTACACGATGGGAACGATCCATATCAACACTATTCTGTACCAAGACATCGCCCGGCAGCGACGAGCTTTTGGATACAAGGGAGGACGTTTCATCAACATCTTCGGCGCCGTCTGCATGGGCATAGGGTAGAGCCGCCTCGATGTCGGTCCGGGCGGAGGGGCTCTCGCCTCGAGAAGACGAAGGCTCGGCACGTCCATCCGCTCCTCCGTCACCGACGACCTGGGTGGACGTTTCGGGAGTCGTGTAGGCAGTGGGCGACGACATACCAGGTTCTGCTTCTGGGAAGCCGCGACTCGTGCGCTTAGCCTCTTCAGAGGGCGTCCTGCGAAGCTGTTGGGAGTCGGAGAGCCCAGCCCCGCCGTTAGGGACGGCATGGTAACTCGAGGTATGTGGGTACACGCGCAGGACGAAGAAGCCGACGAAGGTCAGGCCAAATGTACCGGCGGCCAAAAGCATAAGGAATACGCTGGTGTTTCCGGGAAAGAAGACGCCACCAAAGAGCGAGAAGAAGAAGGCGCTCAGACCAAACGCAGCCAGAGGGAACGCAGTCGCAGTGCCGCGATGATGGGGCCAGTTGAGAGCAGAGGTCTTAACTGACGCGGCGAAGGCCATACACCCCCCAAGACCGGTGAGGTAGGAGAAGAAGCACATCAAGGCAACGGAGCCCGAAGCATTGTCATAGGCGGCCTGGAAGGGAAAGTATCCCAGGCCGAGCAGGAATGCACCGACAATAACGGCTGGGCGGGGACCTCGGTGGTCGACAAACAGGCCGATGGGCACGCCCATGGAGTACATGCCCAGGTTGCCTGCAAGTCCGATAAGGTTGCTCTGGGTGGTGGTGAGGTGCAGTCTGTCGGCAAACTGCGGAGCCCATGCCGAGTAGACATACTGTCGAGCCAGGAGCCGTCAGCAACCGTCCATGATCCAGGCTGCCCGTTTACGGCATGGATTGTAGACTCGGGATGGGAGCGACGAAACCCACATTTGTACCACAGGCCAGCGAAATAAGTGTGGCCGCCACGCTCGACACCACGCGGGCGCGGTGAAGCTGCCGATCCAACATCGTTGGGTGTCGATGTGGACGGGGAGGGTCACGGATTATATCGTGTGTCGGCCTCAACTAAGCATCACGGCGATGATTCGGCGTTGCCGTAGAGATCGGCAAGTTCGAGAGCGAGAGAGGGCGTTGGGTGGTGATCACGACGTGAAAGTCGAAGACAAACAATAGAGAGAAATGCAATGGTCAGCCTTCAGTAACAACCGGCGACAGAATTGAGGAGTTGCGAAGTGTTGTGTCGAGTCGCTGATGTCAGTCGTGGACTCGTGGTCGCTCCTTTATCGCATCAAGTTTTGGCCGTGCAGGCCAATGCGATGGCGGCTCCCCCTTGTGACATCTGTCCGTGATTGACGGTTTCGGCTGTGGCCGTCGCGCAGCCATCATCCCTCCCGCATGACTTGATTGGCCCGTCGGGACACGGCACCCAAGCTCGGCCGATAAAGGAGCGACCTTAGCAGGCGGATGAGGACAGGATGCCCTGGACGACAGGCAGCTCTCATCCCCACGGCGAGCAAATGAGATCTGCGAGACGCTGCACAAGCAGGCTTGGCACCATCTTGTACAGCTTTCACCGCTTGTGTTGGTCCATTATCTCGTGGCAGCCTGATCAGTGTTTGAGTTGAATGACTGGGTGTTGAAGTGCTGGAGCATGATGTGACAGTGCCCTGAGTGTCGGGCACTGGGCAGGGCTGGAAGGACCTGTGCAGCTGGGACCGGGTGACCAGACCAGCCGTGTAAGTGCTCAAATTTGATCACTACTGTACCTACTTTGACCCTGACATGCCGTGGTGCTTTACAGAATAAGAATTCACAAGCAAGAATTGTACCTTCAACTCCACAAGTGTTAACATGATCTGTTACGGATTACATAAGATAAAACATAAGAAAAACCAATGGTAGTGGGGGCCCTGGGGAATCGGATTGAAGGTCACGTGGTTACACCCGTAGGCTGAAGTGACTGGCTGGTGGCGCAGGGCTCACTCCACTTGTCGCGACAGGCCGACGAAGGTGGCTGACGTCGTCTGCCCAACAGCCAGAGACCACCATCAACTTCGCCGGGTTCGAACTGCCCAACAACACAAGTAATCACATCCACGCACCACTTCATCTCACGACGACGAACACCAGCCGCGTTTTCTTCATTTTACTCATCGAATAGTGGGAAACTTCCCGAGTCTTCGCGATGGGCGCGCTTCTATCGCTTCCGCTGCTGGCGGTCCCGAGCATGGGCACTGTACGTAACTTGGAGCCTTCCCTCGACTTGCATAGAGATCCTCGCCAAGTTCGCCGAAGCTAACCATCGTGATGTCTCGTTGTGTAGCTACTCTCGTTCGGAGCCAGCTGTTGCGGAGCCGCAGCCTGCTCCGTCATCTGCAGCGCCTGCGGAAAATGCGGTAACAGCGTCGCTACCCGTATCGCATACGCCCTCATCCTCGTCATCAACTCGATATTGTCTTGGATCATGCTCACGAAATGGGCCATCGAGAAGCTGCAACATCTCATGTTGGACTACGTCAAGATCAGCTGCGGGAATGGCGACTGCTACGGATGGCTGGCCGTCCACAGAATCAACTTTGCCCTCGGCCTGTTCCATCTTGCCTTAGCGGCCCTCCTCCTCGGCGTCCACTCATCCAAGAACCCCCGCGCCGCGATACAGAATGGCTACTGGGGGCCCAAGATCATCGCCTGGCTAGCCCTCATTGTTCTCACCTTCTTCATCCCCGATGACTTCTTTATGTTCTGGGGCAACTATGTTGCTCTCATCGGCGCCATGCTGTTCCTCATCCTCGGCCTGATCCTCTTGGTGGACCTGGCACATAACTGGGCAGAATACTGCCTCGCGCAGATCGAGGACACCGACTCGCGCGTCTGGAGGTTCGTCTTGATTGGCTCGACTCTTGGCATGTACCTGGCCTCGCTCGCCATGACCATCATCCAGTACATCTTCTTTGCCGCGAGCGGGTGTTCGATGAACCAGGCGGCGATCACCATCAATCTGCTCTTATGGATCGGTGTCTCTGCTGTGTCGGTCCACCCTAGCGTGCAAGAGTACAACCCCAAGGCTGGACTTGCTCAGGCAGCCATGGTTGCGGTTTACTGCACCTATCTGACGATGTCGGCCGTCTCGATGGAGCCCGACGACACCGAGAACAAAGTCTGCAACCCGCTTGGCGTCGGCCAGGGCACACGCACGACCACCATCGTCATTGGTGCCATTGGTACCATGCTCACAGTTGCTTACACTACCACGAGAGCGGCGACCCAGAGTCTCGGTCTCGGCGGAAAGGGACAGATTCAGCTGCCCGACGATGACGAGCATGATCTCGTGACCCAGCAGCCGAGCAGCCGACGAGAGATGCGGGCCGAGGCGCTTCGCAGAGCCGTGGAGGAGGGCAGTCTGCCAGCCGATGCGCTCTTGTCAGATGATGACGACGACAGCGACGCGGGTGCACGCACAGCCAACGACGACGAGCGGTCCAGCACGCAGTACAACTACGCCATGTTCCACATCATCTTCTTTTTGGCCACGGCCTGGGTGGCCACGCTTTTGACCATGGGCTGGGACGACAAGAGGCAAGGCGACTTTGCCACGGTCGGTCGCACCATGTGGGCGAGCTGGGTCAAGATTGTCAGCTCGTGGGTCTGCTATGCCATGTACACATGGACCTTGGTGGCACCAATCGTGCTTCCGGACCGCTTCGAGACTTACTGAAACCCTCTATGCATATATCACATTCTTTGGTCCATCTTTTGTGTGAAGGAACTTCATTGTGACGGCGTGTTGGAGTTTAGGGTAGCCGTTTTTGGTCTTGTTTCCTTTTCTCGACGCATGTAGCCGAAGGGAAGGACCTTTTGCTCAAGTTTGTTTTATAGACTAGGTGTATTGTCGAGCAACTGTATGTCTAATTGTTTGCAAAATTCAATATACCTTTTGTTTCTCACCGCTTTCGAGATTGGCATGTGCTCCAGGTGCAGTGCTATGTGTTATTTCCCCGCATGGTGTTGAACAACAGATCAGATAGCACTGTAGTGCAAGGAATTTGCATCTTAGGGGCCTGAGCCGCACAGGTAACCATACCTGAGGTACCTCTCTGAACGGGTTGATTTTAGGATGGGATGACAACCCGGCTATGGCAACATGACGTGCTAAGTCAGCATGACATATACTTCTACTCGCCGATTTTGGGAGACTGTCGACGTTATCGGTATCACCGGCGTGGCTTAGGCATTGTATCCTCGTTCTTCGTCTCGAGTCAACTATCGCGTTGGCGGGATGCCACAGCAGCTGGGTACGGGTTAGAAAGTCATCCAAAAGCTAGCAAGGAAGTGAGTAAGGTACTGTACCAAAGGTAGACAACCATTACCTTATCCTGTCTTCTCTGTATGAGATAGATTACAGTACAGTAAGTGCCTCGTCTCATGAAGCGAGGACTTCGCGGTGGCGGATATTTACGGATAACTACGGATAAGGGGCTGCATACCTTACCTCACCTTGGGACGCATGGAAGGGGAGTCAAGATAGGCAGGCGTTGGTGGGCTGTTTTGTGATCCGAGGCCGAAGTCGATGGGGGTGACGACCCGTCCCGGACCTTACCTTAATCTCATGTCTTCTCTCCTCTTCCCGGTAAATAACTGAGATAGGTAGGAAGCAAGGTCCGGTCGGTCGGCCGGTCGGCCGTATTGTTGATTGCCACTAGTACTGCTTGCTGCTTGGGACTTTACGATAATATCGTGCCTCGTCTCGCCTCATTTCCGGCAAGGAGGTAGGAAAGGTTGGTCTGTTGGTACTGCCACTACTGCTTGGGACTTTCAGAATATATTCGGCCGGTAGATGCATGTATGTACCCACCCATGTGGGAAATTTGAAAAAGATAACATCGTGAGAGGAACGGAGGTAAGGCAAACAAAGCTTGTCATTATCACGTCGCTTGTAATAAGGCCCAAGCTGAAAAAGCCCCTGAAGAACCTCTGTTTCATTCCCGGCCCGAGACGACGGCATTGATCGGCAATTACCTGGTTTGGCGCAATGGTGATCCCAGTGTCCTTTCTGTCTGTCTGTCTCAGTTGCGCGCTTCGTACTGTGGAAGAGCGCGTAGTGAAAGCTCGACCTGGAGCATTGACGTGACGGGCAAGTACATAAAACTTGAGCATGTTTTCTTTGGCTCTGGCAGCGAGAGATCTCCGGACCAGTTGGCCATTGCCTTACCTCAGCCCCGGCCATGGTTATAGTATTTCATAATTATTACTCTCTGGTAGAGTGGAAAGGGTGACGTGGCGTGGCATATACGAGACAGCGTGCTCTCTCTCTACGACTATGCACAATATATATCAGCACACGTGACACGATGATAGTCAAGATGTTTACCAAAGATAGAGGACAACGTCCAAGAGGAAAGAGCCTCATCAAGAGTATCAAGAGTCACTTGGCCCATAACCCTCACCGATACTGTTTCACACGGTTGATAAGAGCCCAGCCAAGTAGTTGGGCGCTGTAGCAGTCGAATCCGAGTCATCCTGGACTCTGCAGGTTCCCGTCAACACTTTGCTGTCAGCCTGTCACTCGCTTGGACTTGAACCCCAGTCCTGACTGTTTCCATGCTTGCCACTGACCCAATCAACTCGGACAGTTGAATTCCTCAAAGGAAAAAAGAGAGCATCGTGAACTGGGGTACTCAATGTCGGGCACCGCTGGTAGTCGCAGCGAGACCAGCTCCTGCTGATTCCCGGATATTCAGACAGAAGAGAACTTCAGCAGCCCAGGACGCTGCAGAAAAGACAGAAGTCTTTCCTCTTCACCGCCAAACCCAGAGAATGAGAAAATGCTCAACATCCACATGGCAGATGGCGCATGGAGAGAACAGAGAGAAATTCCGACTGATGCCCGTCACTTTGCTTCTCTTCCATTGATTATCGTCGACCGACCGGTCCAGACCAAGCCACGCCGGCCTCGTTACAGGCCAGGCAACCAGCGGCCCGGAGCCTTCTGCGAAGAGCCGCATCCATCTCCTTTGCTCACCGTCACGTCAGCGGCACAAACGTCAAGGACACAGGAACAATGCAGCTGCAAATGTTGCAAGGATCGGGCATCGAGAATCTAATCAAATCCATGCTTCATCTTATAATCTCACTCATACATTAGTTCAACAGCACAAACACGATACCCTAAAACAGTCAGCCAGCACATAGACCTCAAGCACAACGAGAACATATTGCTGTCTTGATTGGACGCCACAAAACATGCACTTTCACTTGAGCATGAGGTGGATGAGGGGAAGGAAGAAAAGCAAACAAACAGACGCAGATCATGAGAACGGCTTCTAGAGCAATCAAGGCTGAAAGAAAAAGCGGACTCGGTGCACGATCCGGCGTCCCAGGTAAACAAGGAGCAAATAAAATATTGATCTCGGAAGAGGACCATAGAATCCATCTTTGTTTCGGATCACCGACGACGACGACCGAGAGATGTGTCGACGAGATGAATATATCCTATAATTATGTTTGCCACGAGGAAACAAAACAAGACACCGCCAGCGAATCATGTCCGATACACTAGTTGCAGTAGGTAATTTTCTATGCACCACCGTCAGGAAGTTATGGCTGCGACCCTTAGCTCCGTCTGACTCTCCTGACTCTCCTGACTCCCTGACATGGCGTCGTCCTCCTCCTCCTCCTCCTCCTCCTCCTCCTCCACCACATGTAAATAACTCTCCGAAGTGCTAACTCCATCGAGTCACTAGACAAACAACCAGACAACACAGTCTATATGATTGCAGCTGACGGGGATAATACTTACACACCTATTTGCAATACTGGCAAGGGAACAAGCAGGAAAAGTGATAGATACCTTACTTCAGCTGGAAGGGTCAGGTACGTAACCAATAGAATACAGTAGCGAGACCCATCGAGTTCCTCGGCCTTGGTCCCGGGACCGCTTGTCGTGTCGTGCCGTCCTGTCGTGATGCTTGAATGTACCACATGATGATAGAAAGGCAAGACGCCAAGGAAGGACTAGACATATGCAATAAAAACCCGGAGCAAAAAAAGAGAGGAGCAGCTCATGGACGAAATGACAGATAAGACTTACCTTAGGTAGTTTGGTCCAGTGACACCAGTACATAGTATAGCACACAGCACAGCACAGCACAGCACAGCACAGCACATCACAACAGGTAATACAAGACGAACGGCTACATACAGCATGAATACCTCCTTGCTTGGCTTGATACGTATCCATGCCCCAGCTCGAACCTGCAAGGGCACTCACGCTGGGAAAGACGCGGAGAAGGGACGAAGCTCCATGCCTCCAGAAACGAAACCGACGAGCAGTCGGGTGAGAACCTGTGAGAAGTGAGAAAGCAAGATTGGGTTTGCGGCTCTACTAACGACCACGCACACACCACGCATACCATACACACCACACCCTGTTGCTGCTGCTGCCACACACCACATACATCCTGCTTCTGCCCCACACACACACATCCTGTCTCCAACCCCTGAGCTATGCTCTCTCGTCTTCGGGATCATCCCTCTTCCTACCTAGGTAAGGATGACCCGATCGTGAGCCATCACCACCCTCCACCGGTCCCCTAACACCGGTGTATTAGCCGCAGCAGCGTGGGAGAACGCCAACCAACGTTGAAGGAAAGGTACCTAAAAGTAGGTGTGTGCTTTATTGCTTTTCTTCTGGCTTTGCCGAGCTAGCCAAGCAGCCACATTGATGAGCGCGTGTGCGTGATCCAGACCCTTCCTCCAAGTTTCACGCCTTCCGCGTGTTCATCGTGAGGTAGGAGGGACACACACATGCGCGCACACACAGGGGAAATAGGAGGAGTTCGATAAACCTGAGGTAAGGCAGAAGGGGGGGCTACCAACCGACCGACCGGTATAAAAACCACAACTCAACACACACATGAACATCGTGGAATGTGAGTATATAAAGACTACCTTCATCGCCAGCATCCTGACCGTCCGTCCACTCCACCATCGTGAACAGGCAAGCGACAAACAGACAAGAGAGAACCCCCTCCCCTCTCCCCCCAAAAAAGTCCTCCTCTTGAACCCCAAAGATCACTTTTGCTTCAGTCTCTCCTCTCCTTCCCCTCCCGCACTTCTATCCAAGAAGAATAAAATACCCCATTATATTCCTCCCACCTAGGCAGGACGAATTATCCTCGGTAGTATGGAGAATAGTGGTCGACAACAACAAGAACAACAAGCTGCTGGAGAAGGATCCCCCCAACAAGGGTTCGTGTTATATGCCTGCCGCTTTGCGTTTGCGTTTGAGGAGCGAGGTCATTTGCAGCCTGAGTTGCCTTCTCACGACGATAGCAGCGCCGCCACGAGCCAAGGAGACCAACAAAACCCACCAGCACCGGCAGCAGCGGTACCCACGACCAATGGTTACGGCCAGGACCAGTCCCCAATGCTGGTGGACTGGCTCGGGCAGAGAGACCGTGATAACCTCTCCATCAACGAGGTTCTCCTGAGTGACGTCGTCTCAAGGTACGCCCGCGCAAGTTTCCGCTTGCTTTTTCCCCTTCTAGGCTGAGTTTCGCTGACCGATACCTTCTTCAGATCTAGTACCTAGAATTTGACCTTGGATATACTGGTGAAGAGAGTGAGGAGGAGAGAGAGCTGCAGGATGTGCTGCCCTGAGCAGTCCGCACGTGTCACCACACAACACTCAGCGTTGTATATGTTTTACCATCATGACGATGGTATCTGCCGGCTGGGAGCAAGCGGTCCCAGTCCAGTGTTATTTTATAAGTGCCTTTTTGATGCAATCCCAAATACCCATCCCATACTCAATTCCGCTGATAAGCGAGAATGCTCGTGAATGCGATATGGTCCCATTGTATCCTGTAGATACAGTCGAGCAGCCAATCGACAGAAAGTTCTGATGTAGGCCATTAAGCAGACGTCACCTCGCCTTCTACGTCCACATCAGTTGCGTGGAAACCGTCAAGTGTGAGTATCACAGCGCCGGCTTGGACAAGCTATCAAGGGAAGCAGATTAGAGCTTGGTGGCCCGATAAACATGAATGCGGAGGTAAACTTACGGCCCGAGTCAGATCGTCAATTAGATCATCCACATCTTCAATACCGACACACAGCCGAATGATGTCTTCTGGCATTTGTCTCTCCTTTCTTGTCTTGGCGTCGATGCTGGCATGGCTCATTCGGCATGGCATACTGATCAGACTGTTGACGCAGCCGAAACTGACGCTGATCCCCCAAAGTCTGGCAGCCTCCACGATCCTCTCAGAGAGGGCGACGTCCCCAGTCTCGAATGAGAGAACAGCCCCCGCGCCTCTGGCAATTGACCAATGGAGATCGTACTGTGGGTGCGACTTGAGGCCAGGGTAGCGAACCCGGAAGCCATGCGACTCCAAAAACTCTGCAATTCGCTGGGCATTGGCCTGTTGCTTCTCCATGCGGATCGCCAGCGTCTTGATACCCCTCATGAGGAGGAAGGAGTCGTTGGGGGACAGCCCGCAGCCCGTCGAGTTGATCGTGAAGTACATCTTATCACCCAGCTCGGAATCATTGCACGCAATTACACCGGCCATGATGTCGTGGTGCCCCGACAGATACTTGGTCCCAGACTCGTACACGATATCGGCACCGAGGTCCAGGGGGTTGCATAGCATGGGGGAAAGCATGGTGTTGTCTACAACCACCAGCGCCTTGGGGTTGGCCTCGTGCGATGCTCTCGCGATAGAGGGGATGTCGACGATCTTGATCAGGGGATTGGTTGGTGTCTCCAAGAGCACCATGGCAGTCTTGTCCGAGATTATGTTCTTGACGCTGTCGACATTTGTGGTGTCGACGTGGTGGACAACGACGCCTTGGTGGTTCTTGAGGTATGTGAGGAGGCGGTTGGTTCCACCGTAGAGGTCGTCCCCAGTAATGACTTCGTCACCCGGCTTCAGGAGACGGGTGATGACATCCAATGCGCCCATGCCGGACCCGACAGCCAGAGCACGTATCGCGTTCATGATCTTGGCCATGTGTCTCTCGAGATGAGTCCGGGTCGGATTGCCCGAGCGGGTGTAGTCATATTCCATGCCGCCATTGGACGATGTCTGCTTGAAGGTGGCAGACTGGTAGATTGGGATGCTCGAGGCGCCATACTGATCTTTCGTTTCGGTATACACGAGTTCTGTGGCTAGGGCGTAGCGCCGACGACCGGCGTGCGGGCTTGACGGGGCGGGAGAGGGGGGAAGATCGTGACCATCTAGATCAAGGCGGGCGAATGCCTTGTTGGACGCCTGCAGGGACGGGCTGCTGCTGCTTGGAGCGGCCATTGTGAGGGAGGGTGGTGACTCAACACAGGTTCGTTGAACGATCAGCGGCCGTCGCGAAGTTCGAATACCGATACTAGCGATTGCCGGACAGAAACAAAGCCGCAGTCTGACCGTCTTCTCAGTTCCGCTGCCTCAGAAAAGCAAGGACAGATACCAATTGCTTTGTGTGGTTATAGCAGCACCGACCTGAGTTGCAAAGGCATTCAAAGGGGTTTTGGGCAGTGTAGGGAGACAGGTAGCAGGTGATCGGTTCAGGTTGTTGATAAGTCGTACTAGTTCTACCTCAAGTTCCTCCAGGAGGGTGTGCCAATGCTCGTCTCTGGTAAAAGTCGCATTGGTCTGTGAGTGCCCCTTGCAGGTCCACCGCTACTTGATCCCGAGTCCGGAGCAGTTGGAACGTGGAGGAAACGGGGGAGGGGCAAGGGCAAGAGGATGTCGAGCTACCCCGCTGTTCACTGACAATAGCCGTGTCGTTCGGGTACCTCTCTACCACTTTCATCCGACCCGCTGTGGGGCATTCTGAATGACGTGCTTTTTGCCTGCCGCCCGACGGTCCCGATGATAACGTGAGAAACCCGCGATCAACGGCGAAATGACGGTTTATTGCCCATACCGGGCTTGCATCACGTCAACAAACCGCTAAAAATTCTGAACAGTCCATGCTCCTGTTGGGAGGTGATTGATTCATCATGGGCGTAGACGGAGCTAAACCACAGTAGCACGTTAAACTGACGACATGCCTCGCAATGGCTGGATTTGATATCCATCTATATTCGAGAATGGAGGCCGTAGGTATACATGAGCTGGATTCTATCAACCATTCCCTACTCCATTTCTATTAACACAGGCCCAGGCCATCCCATTACAGATGATCGTGATATAACCTAGCTAGGAGACACGGGGACCATTTCGTCCTCCGGATCCTCCCACTGATCGCTTGAAGATGATTTCCCACGTCGGTTTGCTGTGCTGGGTTGGGGAGTGGGCATCTCCATGAGGATCTGGCCGCCTCCTCTGCGGCCAAAGAAGTCTTCGTTTCGAATGCCGCGCACTCGCTGGGGATCCACGCTGCTCATGGCGGCGCCGGACGCCCTGTGCTCTCGGATGTACTCGCGCATGGGGACCATGGCAGCGTCACGACATGCCTCTTTGATGTCGCTGCCAGACATTCCTGCTGTGACCTTGGCGATGTAATCCATGTTAAACTCGGGGTCTCGCCTCGTGTCCCCCAGAACCAGCTGCAGGATGCGAAGCCGCTGTTCTTTCCCTGGCAGCGGCACAGGGAATTTCTTGGGCATCCTCCGGAGGATCGCCTCGTCAATATCGTTGATTCTGTTCGTAGCCCCGAGCACAACTATCCTAGAAGGCTTGCCGGCAGCATTTGTGGACGTGAGACCATCCCACAGAGTCATAAATCTACGACCATCATGTTAGAGGCTGGATGTATGTAGGCTTTGTCGCCGGAACCTGCACTTACTCGGCCTTCACCATCCCGCTCGCTTCATGCTCTCCACTTCTACGCGTGCCCAAAACGGCATCGATCTCGTCGATGAAGATGATTGCCGGCTGCAATTTGAGCGCAAGCGAGAACACAGCCCGGACCAGCTTGTTGGAGTCGCCATACCACTTTTCCGTCAGAGTCGAGATGTGCAGGTTGATGAAGGACGCGCCGCTCTCGTGCGCCACGGCTTTGGCCAACATGGTCTTGCCGCAGCCGGGTGGTCCGTAAAGCAGAACACCAGATGGCGCCGACAATAGCGGTCCGCCATGCGAGTATAGATGCGGCATCGTCAGGGGGTAGATGATGGACTCCTTGAGCTCTTCGATAATGTCTTCGAGGCCTCCTATGTCGTCAAAGCCGACGGGAATGTCTTCGGGCGCAACGACTTCTAGGGCTACCTGGTTCTCGTATTCGTTGAGTACCAGTTCCTCGACTTTTGTGGTCTGGCGAGACCCGTCGGTGGCGTGGCCTCCATCGTCTATCGCTTCGCGTTTCGACCGCTGTATCCTTTGGAGGTTTGCTTGCGCCCTGAGCCTGGCCTGTTCGTGCTTCTCACGGTCCGGGTCGAGTAGTTTTGCAAGATACGGGGCGGCAAACTCGCGGAATAGGAAGTAGGTCGATAGTGCCTAACAGAAAGATTCGAGTTAGCAGGTGTGAGGGTACGCAGCTCCGGTTGAGCGTAACGACAAACCCCGGCAACTATCATGAGCCCCGACAAAAGGTCCTTCGCTCGCTTTTGGTCATTCATTTTGCACACTAGCGCGATTGATCGATGGCGGCAGTTGTGGGCGCGCTGCGCAGCCGCAGGTTTATATGGTAGTTTGCGATATGTCGCAAGATCGTGGACACGTCTTCGTGGTCGCGTTCGGCTGCTGAAAAGGTCGGTAGCTACCGATAGGGGAGAGCCTATCAGGCCGAGGTAGAAAGCGCTAATCAGTGAGCATTCGTCATGCGCCACCGGTGGCTGAAAACAGCAGTCTAGATCTCGTCGAGACTACCTTACGCAATACGTGTCGAGTACCCGTAGAATGTCCGAAGGAAATGTCGCTGGATGTAGCATGTGCTCAAGTGTAATCCGTACGGAATACTTGGTAACCCTTGTGGATTACCTCGCGCCGAGGCTGCGTGTTCTGCGAGGATGGGGCGTGCTCTAGTCTCTTTCCTGCCAAGATGGCACTGAAAATGGCGGGCAGGGTTGTTCTGGGCATTTCTGTGTACCTGATTGGCTCTCTGTAGCTTGCATCGGTGCATCCGGATGCAGAAGAACGGCCCCACCTTACGGATACCTTCCGTTTGATCGACAACCTCCGGCCATCCATCCACGGTCAACCCTGAGACCCGACCGCAACTCCGTCTCCGCCGCCGGAGCAGCAGCAGCAGCAGCAGCGAAAGACGAGTGCTGCAACAACCATGTTGTCCTTCATTCTCATACAAAATAGGCAGTGCGTACTACCAACCATCTTCAGACAATTGATAAAACGAGAGCAGCGCGTTGACAAACAAGTTATAGGGGCAAGACGCGGTTGGCCAAGTGGTACGTCCCGTACAGCGATGACGAGAAGATCAAGTTGAAGGGCGAGGTAAATCAAATCAACAATACTACCACCAATCTCACTCTACTCGACTGACAGGTGTGTGTATTAGGTCCACCGCCTCGTCGCCCCGCGCGACCAGAAATACCAGTCCAACTTTGTCGAGTTCCGCAACCACAAGATCGTCTACCGCCGCTACGCCGGTCTCTTCTTCTGCGCCTGCGTCGACACCAACGACAACGAGCTCGCCTACCTCGAGGCCATCCACTTTTTCGTCGAGGTGCTCGACTCCTTTTTCGGAAACGTCTGCGAGCTCGATCTCGTCTTCAATTTCTACAAGGTCTACGCCATCCTCGACGAGGTCTTCCTGGCCGGCGAGATCGAGGAGACCAGCAAGCAGGTTGTCTTGACTAGGTTAGAGCATCTGGATAAGCTGGAATGATCGATCCCGTCGTTTTGTCGGGACCAAAATGAGGGATGGGTGGCCGGCCGCCTAGAAATTGTTGGAAGATAGGTACTGGCTGAAAATACTCACTCAGGAATGAATGCAACGGGGCCAAAAGCAAATGATATTCATATACCATCCGGCCGGCCAAGCAGTAGAAGGAATGGTTTGAACAAGATCATGACCTGGTGGGGGTGTAATAGGAGGCCACAGGTCGTGATTGGATGAGTCTATCACCGACTGTCTAAGGTAGCTACGTATCATCGGTTCAGCCCCTTCGACAAGATCAGAGGGCCAGCTGCTCATTTGACATGGGTGGGTTGCAGAGACTCTGTACTTGCTGGAAGGAGATTAGCCATCGGCTCGGCCAACAAGATCAACTTTAGAGGATGAGTGGAAAGATATTGGAACTCGGTACTCAATAGAGGTACTCTAGTTTGCTTACATACGAAGCATCGACGACAAACGAAAGAAAAGGGGCCAGGGAAAGAGGATCATAGTCTAGTTTTGTTTCAAGCAATACATGTCAGCTAAAGCCGCTGATGACTTAGAGCAAGCGTCTGATTAGTTCAACCAATTAACAAAATAAGTAGCCCGTATTAAAAGCCAGGGCGCCACTTATATCACTGCTAAACCGCGTTTAGCATGAAAAATAACCAAGAATATGCAAATCAGGTTGATCTCTATGTAGCCGGGCTATCTGTTCGTCATATATAGCAACAATATTGTCTTGATGTCCTGTATATAAGGGTATCATGTCATGCGATTCACCCCTTTATATCCTGTCCGCGGCCTGTTTCTTCTTCCTCTCTCTAACCCAGGTGGCCCACTCCGTCCTCGTATTGCTAGACTTAGTCCCATAACCAGAACCAACTGACGCAGCACCATCTCCCTCCTCGCCTCTATCATTATACCCACAAATACCTTCCATCCAGCGTCTCTCATCCCACGCGGTTCCCAGTCCGCACAGATGTCGCATCGTCGGCCGCCCGTGTGGGCAGTTCCACGGCTGCTCCATCTCGCCCATGTGCCTGACGACCTTTTCCATCTGCCTCGTCGACAGCGCCCGCCCTATCATGATGCTACTCCGGCAGGCGCGCATGGCGAACATCTTGCGCACCTTGGAAGGGCGGGGTATGGATATCGTGGAGGTGGTGGTCGGGTTTTCGCCCAGCAGGAAGATGAGCTCCTCGAGGTCGGCGAGGGAGAAGCTGGTCTCGCGGCTGAGAGGCAGGCTAAGGAGCACGCACCGCGAGCCGACGGGCTTGTCGCCGGTCTGGTCGACTTGGATGTTGAACCCGTTTCTCTCGAGCGCGGGCATGTTCTCGATGATAATCTCTTCCTCCAGTGCCGTGAGCTCGAGCGTCTTGGGCTGGACGAGGCGCTGCGACTGGACGACGGTCGTGGATTGGAGACGCTCAAAGTTGTACTTTTCGTCCGAGGCGTGTTGGTCGATAATGAAGAGCTCGTCATCTTCGGCGCTGGCGGCGGCTTCCTCGGGAGGCGATGACGATGATATTGTTCCCGAGGGAGTTACAGCTACTGTAGTTGAATTCTTTTCCCGAACGGCGAGAATAAACCCGAGATTGAACTGGCCGACAACCCGCATCTTAGCGAAGTCTGATTTCGAGATTTTGAGGGCAAGCTTCTCCTCTGCCTGATCTTCTTGTAGTTCGAGGCTATTGTCGACCTTGGTGGTTCCTTGGGATGAAACCTTGTGCGATACGGACAGTGGCGTTGAGCTGGTTGTCCATGCTGCAATGCGGCTGGTGATTATTCCTTGATCAATCTTGAGGTTCTGGACAAGATTTAAAGTCGAATCTTTACGCTTTGATCTTCCCTTGAGGAGCATCTGGGACCGCTTCTCTCCATTTTCTGTTGGTTCACTGGCTTTGGCCTGTGCAGCACTGATCATCTCCTGGACCTTCTTGTCTTCCTGGGCTTTCTTCTCGTCCTCGTCAACGTACTCCTCGTCTTCATCGCCGTGGTCGGCATGCTCGCAGTGATCAGACAGTGAGTGCTCAATGGATTCGACAGGGCTACCCGCATCACCTTCTCCACGCCTTGAGTCTTCCTCTTCTTCCTCCTCCTCCTCCTCCTCCTCCTCCTCTTCTTCTTCTTCTTCTTCTTCCTCCATGGATGCGCTGGGTATCAAAGTTTCAGGCTTTTCCGTATGAACTGCATCCTCTGCATCCCGATCGCCATTTTCGTCCTGGGATACGAAAAGAGAATCCTCGTCCACTTCCTCATCTTCTTTTTGTTCCCCATCTTCATCCGTGTCCTCCTCGAAAGTGACCTCAACGTCTTCGGTCTCAACCTCCAAATCTTCCATTGGCCCGTCATGGATGGCTGCTGAGGCAGAGAACATTTGCGATAGACGCCCACCAAAAGATGGCAATGGGACAGTTCGAGTGCCTGGCTTACTACTACTATTCGCATGGCTGGTCATACTTAGTCCCCCAGTCACCTTAGCACGTTTTGCAGTCGATCCGATAACGCTGGTGACGGAGTGATCGCCTATGGTGATTGTTGCTATCTCTTGAGTAGAGCGCTTTAGTGATCTGGTAGTGGGTACAAAGCTTGACTTGGGCATCGGAGGTTGTGATGGGGGCGGGAGTGCAAGCACTCGTGGCTCATCGCTTTCCGTATCTATCTCATCGCCAGATTTTTGGTTGTGTGTAGCTTCGATATCTTCCTGTGCGGGTTCGGTTGCCGCATTCTCTCCGGACAATACCTGTAAAGTCGATGACGGGGCCTCAAACCCATCTTTGGTCAGTGTTTCCCCAGCCGATTCGCGGTTTCTGTCAGACTCAGGCTGCTCATTTCCACGTTGCTTCATATAAGCGGAATTGGACTGCTGGCGAGACTCAGACTTCCGTTCGACCCAACGCGCAAGAATGCTTCCACTTTGAGGGGTTGAGGATGTTGCTTTAGGTGGACCCGGCCGTTTACTTGGTCTCCTAGATAGCGAATCGCCTTCTTTATCGCCCGCCTCGCCGCCATCACTGACTTCCTCGTCGTAAATGTCATCATCGGAGCCTTCATCCTTCATCGAGAGACTTAAAGTGGTGGGTTCGATAGACAGGGTTTGACTGTTGTTTGCTCCCTTATTACCGATCCCTTGAGCAGAGGCTGGCGTTTGGGAACGAGAGATTGACTGAGGGTTCAAAGGTGTTTGAGTAAACTTCTGTGTCTGAATTTGAGCCATAGGGATTGTAACATCCTGCAATTCAAAAAGCTCAATCAGCGATTCCCTCAGGTTGTCCAGCATCTGGCCTTGGTCGTGAAGAAGAATGGTCCTTTTGTCGGGACTGGCGTTGACATCGTAGAGGTGGGTGTCCAACTGGATATCAGCAAATATGAAGGGCGACTGCGACGTGTTGTAAGACCGGTACACCTCGTTGAAGACCTTGGCAAACTGAGGCAATCCGCAGGGCCGCCCATTAACAAAGAACATCTGCCGATCCGGCGTCTGTCGGCCTTCGCCGTGCGATGGCCGAGACACGTGGCCCCGAATGCGGACTTCTGTAGTGCTGTCATCCTCCCGGGACTTCCCTTTCTTAGTAGGCCCGGCTGTGGGTGTCAGTTCCAGCTTCAGGTCCAGTGTAATCATGGCTGCCATGGTCTTGACGCCAAACACGTTGATGATGTTCTCACGGGTACTCGGGTTGCCCTTCGTAGAGAACAGGACCATCCGCTTGCCCTTGGTGGGCTGTTGGGAGACGGTGAATTTAACGCCGGTCTGTATGCAGGCATACTGGTTGAGAAGACTGATAACCTTGCCCCATTCTCTCTTGATGTTCCGCTCGAGCTCGCGACGGCGGACTGGCAAGTTGCGGAAGAGGTCTTCAACCACCACGGTAGTGCCTCGTTGGCCCGAGACAACGCTGGTGCTCTTAAGCTTCCCAGAGCTCTCAAACTTGAGCTTCTTGGCCCGCGGAGCTTCCTGCTGGGTGCATGTGGTTATCGAGAAGTGCGACAAGGCGCAGAGGGACGAAAGTGCCTCTCCCCGGAAACCGAACGTCTGCAGAGTCGATAGGTCGTCATACGTGGACAGCTTCGACGTGTAGTGCTTCAGGGCAATGGACTCGTAGTTTTGGGGCGAGATACCCGAGCCATTGTCCTGGACCTCGATGGCATCAAGGCCTTGGTTTTTGAAGCGAACATCTTGGCCCATAATTAGTTTTGTCCTCCTGTGAGTGGGGTTCTGCATACCGATTGCGGTTGCGCCAGCATCGAAGCTGTTCTCGACGAGTTCCTTTGCCACGGAGCAGAGGTCGACAATGACTTGGCCCGATTGGATTTGGTGGACCGTGCTGTGATCAATCGCCTTGATTGTGCCATCTTGGGCCATGATCCCAGTATCTCCAGGATATCATAGGATATCATTATCCCAATCTACTAGTCCCTGCCTTGGTGTCTGCCGTGTGGTTGTTGGCGATGGACGATTAGGCGGGAGACGCGATACGCGACTTGGTCTGAGCACCGCGTTAATGAGTTGCCCGCTGCGGGACCCCGCTATCCTATGATTGCTAAGATGATGAGATCTGATGGGAAGAGTTCCCCAACTAATCGCATCCTTCCATGGAACCCAGTTACAAAATGTTTATTACAACTTGCAAGAAAGCAAAGTTTATAGTTCATATAAAAAATCTGCGATCGCATTCTGAAAAGGAGTCCAAGGCTCTCTAGTTCTAGGTACTATCCTAACTCGTTCTCCAACCCACCATCAGGGTCTGTCTACCTTAGCATTACTCCCCCTCTTCTATCCGTCGCCAAGTACGGAGAGCACTACAGAAGTCCTGGGTGGGGGCCTAGAATTCGCCTAGCAAGCGCACCAACGAAGATATGCGAGGCACTGCACTGGACGGAAACGAAGCGTCGTACCAAAAGATTATCGCCTGCAGCTCGCTACTTATCTTGATGCAACCATCTCGCTGTTGGTAGGGACGAAATGGCGGCCGTAGGTGTCCACTATCTAGACCTATCGAGTTCAATAGGTGACGCCGTCTTAGAATGCGAGTGAAGAGAGCTATCCATCCTGTCCTTACATCTTCACTTTCCACCTGTCCGGATTTTTTCGGTACCCAGATCTCAACAGCAATAGCCGTGCCCGGTAGAATGGTTTATCGTCGTGAAATACGGGATCTATAAACCACTGAAACGACAACCATGAACACGTATAGTATGACGTTATGCTTGGCCATGGTTACATCAAGCGAGAGCTCTGGACGGTCAGTCCGCGTTAGACTCCTGTATTTGCCGCGCACGTCGGTCCGTTTTCAGCAAACCCGAAATACATAGGTACCTACCATCGGGAGCACGCCATACCACCGGCCAGGGGTTTTAGACTAACTCTAGGGATCATCACCAGAAAATCCGGCTGGATACCTCGAATACCTAGGTCTGTCTCGGGCAGTGACGAGCTCACTTTTGCATCTGGATGTGACGACGATAACTTGATAGGTGGGAACTCGGACAAGCTTACCGACAAAAAAGAGCTTTTGGGAACTGGTGGTCAGCTGGTGGCTGTGACTTGGGGGTGGCCTAGGTAGGTAGCCGCGTGAAAGGAGCGGCACTGATAAAGAGATAAGGAGCGATGCAGGGGTGGCAGGGCGCTCTGCCCGTGCTCACTGCTGACACGCTACGGCGTCGACGGGAAGCCAACTGAGGAACTTGGCAGGTGCATCGATACTGCATCCGGACCTTGGTGCAGACCGGAGACAGCAGCCTTTTGCCAGAGCTGCGTTAGCACGGCAGCCACCCCGACGATAGCGACATCGACCAGGAATCATACTTGGCAGATCTACCGTAGGTGTAGTCTGCATTGTGGAAAGCTGCCCGATGATATCTACCCGCCAACTAGTATAGTGTACGAATCGCCATACCGACCAGGTATGCGTTAGCCGGACCATATACTGCAAAAGCCGGAATATCACGCTTTAGCTTTCTTAACTGTTTTCTTGCCACCTTGACAAGAGACCGAGCGAGATGCAGCGGGACGGAACCGAGCGAATCCCCCTTGTTTGGTGTTCGTTGGCGGATGAGAAGCGATTTCTGTGACGGGCGGCTCACAGGCTGCCAGGAACCCGACCACTCTGGCGAGTTCGCAGCAAGGCACCCAAAAAAAACTGGTGGCGGGTAAGATGGATGCAATCCGTAGATGTTGGCCCTGGCCGGGAACGGGATGGGATGCAGGTGACGGCTGATGGGTAGGTAGGCAGCTCGATATTGCGGGAATTGGATACGACATTCCGCAAGTGTTGAAGCTACAGGAGAGGTTGCTGGGCAATCAACCTCACCCGTGCAGACACTTTTGTTCGACAATATTCGAGAGATGTGAAGCTGCAAGGTTCAACGGCTTGCAGATAGGGTCTGATATGGTGCTGTAGCATCGAGAGAAATGACCCCTACGACATCAAGGTACAGTACCTTATTTCGGTTGCCATGTGCGTGACCGGATGGGAACCGTGGATCGGTGATGTCGATGTGGGCTGGAGTCTCGATTGGTTTGCAACCGGGCTGGAAGTTTGACGGGTTTATGAAGCACGCTTTCCCCTCTGTCCCGGATATGAAGCATTTCGGTCAGCTCGGCGACTTCTCCCTCTCCGGCCTGCAGTGGACCTCCTCGCGTTTTCCCCAGTCTTGGCTCCTAGCCCACGACATTCGTTGAAACCCGCTAACCATCGCCCATCAAATCTAATTTAGAGAAACAGTGACTTTTTTCGGGGCTCGTTCAAGTCGCGGCGATTCTTAGCCTGAGACTCATTCAAGTTGATTTCAGAAAGGAAAATATACCAGGATTTCTTTACAAAATACCTATCCAGGTCCACAACGTCAAGCTTTACCGAAAAAGCTTATATCTCGGTCGTTGAGTTCTCCCAGAACTATCACAAGGCGAACCGGTATAGGCGACAGACTGCACCGTCAGGTGTGCACCGATATCTTGCTGTCGCCGAGGCGTCAAAAGTACAGTACCTACCCGGCCCTAAACTGATAATAAAAGAGCACTACGACGAATCAGCTCGGCTGGGCCCGCTACGAGGCAAGTCGGGCGTGTTTCCAAGCCAAAGTCCGGACACGGCCAATTGGTCAAGCAAAGACCCCCAAAGGGTCGCTGCACGCAAGCCGTAGCGGCCGGTGGACTGGGGGGTGGATTGTGTGCTGTAGATTGTGTGCTGTGGATTGTCCGAAGTCTACGCCTTCCGCACCAAACCTTTTAGGTTCGACCTTCTCCCGTCACGTCAATTGGTTTTTTATCCCTTCTTCTTAATTAGACCAGACCTGCGCGAGGGAAAGCTTGGGGCACGACCCAGCCTTGCACCAGCCCATGAACCTGACCCGACAAAAGTCATTCGCCTCTTTTACGCCGCAATTGACGACAAACATCTCGCCTCGGGCTCATGACTGCAGTGCCGTTCCGCCATCCCTCCAGCTGCCAGTCTCGGTGTCGCTCTCAGAGTCGGATGCCACCCGCTTGGTCGCAAACACTATCCGCACTCGCACCAGCACCTGCATGTCGAGAAGCGCATCGAGCCACGGCTGGGGCACCGAGTCTCCCGAAACCGACCCTGGAATGAGGAGGCGCTCGTCAGGATCCTCTGAAGACGGTGATCGCTCTCCTGTCGAGGTTCCTCATGTCGACCGCTCGCCCGATCCGTCAGTCTCAGATCTCCTGAGACTCACGCAGTCAAGCCAGCCCCCGACCAAGCTCAACCGTCGTCCGGGCGTTGAAGGACGGTCTTCGTCGTCGATAAGCCGACGATCCAACAACATGAATTGGAGGTTGCCAGGCCCCAGTGATGGTTCGATAGCAAAGCCGCCTCCCTCCGCGCACTCGACAACCTCCTCCCCGCTCAGTCTCGGCCCGCCTGTGCATGGGGTGCAGACAAAAGAGATGGAAAAAACACAAGAATCCGGGTTTGCTGGCCGACGCCCGCGGTTACGCAGTCCCTGGGCCGTCACCTGCTTGACCCTCCTCGTCTCAGTTGTCGGCATCGGTTTCCTAGCGGCAGTCATAAATTCTTCCGCGACGCGCCAACTTGACCCGAAGGGCTGTCGCATGTCTTACATGCGCCCGTCGTACGCCAGGCTCCATGACTTCGACACGGAGCATACGCGGTTCGCGAGCAAGTACTCACTCTACCTCTACCGCGAACAGGGGATTGATAATGACGTAAAGGTTTGAAGCTGTCCGATAACGTGCTTTAGTTTTCCTTTGCTTACCCGTGTGCCACTGCAGGTCAAGGGCGTTCCTATTCTCTTCATCCCAGGCAACGCCGGTAGCTACAAACAAGTACGGCCAATCGCGGCGGAAACCGCCAATTACTTCCACGAAGTTTTACAACAAGACGAGAGTGCTATCAAGGCCGGCGTCCGGAACTTGGACTTCTTCACTGTCGATTTCAACGAGGATATCACGGCCTTCCATGGCCAAACACTCCTTGATCAAGCCGAATACCTAAACGAAGCGATACGGTATATACTCTCGCTCTACCTTGACCCACGCGCATCCGACCGAGACCCCGATCTTCCGGACCCGACATCGGTGATAGTACTGGGTCACTCTATGGGAGGGATTGTTGCGCGGACCATGCTAATCATGCCAAACTACCAATCCAACTCGATCAACACCATTGTCACCATGTCTGCTCCGCACGCCCGGCCGCCCGTGTCTTTCGACGGCGAAATCGTCAAGATATATCAAGACATCAATGACTATTGGAGGCACGCTTACTCCGAACAGTGGGCGAACAACAATCCGCTATGGCACGTCACATTGGTATCGATTGCTGGGGGCGGGCTTGATACTGTTGTGCCTTCGGATTATGCGAGCGTTGAGTCTTTGGTCCCCGATACACACGGCTTCACCGTATTCACCTCCACCGTGCCGAATGTGTGGACGAGTATGGACCATCAAGCGATCCTATGGTGCGACCAATTTCGCAAGGTCGTTGCCCGTGCCCTGTACGATGTTGTAGATGTCAACAGAGCGACACAGACGAAGCCTAGAGCTGAGCGCATGCGTGTCTTCAAGAAGTGGTTCCTTAGCGGTATGGAAACCGTGGCAGAAAAGACTCTGCCCCTCAAAGAGCCGACCACCTTGCTCACCCTGGCGGATAACTCGGATGATATCATCGCACAAGGACAGCGCTTGACCCTGCGAAGCCTCGGCGCCAGCGGCACCGCACGCGCTCACCTCCTTCCTGTACCTCCAGCAGGATCTCCTGATGCGAAGCGTTTTACCTTATTGACGGACTTGAAGCTGGATAATCCTGGCGAGAATGGGAAGCTAGAGGTGCTGTTCTGCAGTGTTTTCCCCTTGCAATCTGGCCAGGCTGGGACGGGACTCGCAACTCATATGGATCTTTCTGGAGGAAGCACTGGATCTACGCGACTGGCTTGCAAAAATGCGGCATCTGATGTGGTGGTGCTTCCTGCGTCTACTCGGTCGTCCCGGTACCCGTTTTCTTCGGATGGGAAAAAGGAGATTGCGCCTTTCTCATATCTCCAGTATGATGTTGACGATATATCTGAGCATCAGTTCGTGGCAGTTGTAGAGAAGACTACCACCCCAACTCCGGGCTTCGTTATTGCCGAATTCAGCGACCATTCGCAGTCACACCGCACGAGACATATTAGCCTCCGGCGACTGCTCGCCTTTGGTATGACGCTCCGCCTTCCATCTGCGCGACCGATGGTATGCGAAGTCAAGATCCCGTCATTGCAGTCCAGCTTGTTGGCTTATAACCTGGAAGTGGGAAACCAAGCATGTGGTGACACAACGGAACTTTTTGCGCCACTTGTGAGGCAGTACCTGACTGAGCCGTACGAGTCCAAGTTCTTTGTCAATGCAAGGGACATCACCGTGAGCCTTCATGGCATTGCTCCTTATGTACCGCCACCGCTCAAAAGGAGGTCGGCAGAGGATGGGTTGAGTTTTCAGTTCTGGACCGACCCAACGTGTGAGTCGAGCATCCAGGTCAAGCTGACCATTGACGTTTTGGGAAGTTTGGGCAAGCTGTACATGCGTTACCGTACGGTTTTCGCTGCCTTTCCTCTACTTGTCGTTGCGCTGGTGTTGCGAAAACAATTCCGCGTCTATGACACCACAGGGATCTTTATCTCGTTCTCGGAGAGTTTGGACCTGTCTTTACGACAATCCATCCCCCTAACGCTTGGCGTCCTAACAATTCTATCACTATCGACGACGAATTCCAGCCAGGCAGGGAACGCAAGCTTTTGGCACTGGAGAAACAGCACGGCCACGACCCTCGACTTCCACCAGAATGACCTGCTGGTCGGGACGCAGGATCCATTCTTCTGGTTCCTGATACCACTAATTGGTCTTGTCTGTGTTGGGGTGTGCACAGTGCTAAATTACATGACTCTTGCTCTCACACACGCCTTGAGCATCGTCGTGAGCTTGCTGAGTTTCCGACCGGGATGGATCCGGAACGATGATCGACGCAAAACAGGACCGCCAGGCTTTTTTCCCTCATCGCCCCGACGGCGGATGATCACGACGGTCTTTCTGCTGTTCCTCGTGTCGACGTTCATTCCATACCAGTTTGCCTATATGGTCGCCTGCTTGGTGCAGCTGGCCACCACCGTCCGAGCCCAGAGGATTGCCTCTGATCTACGCTCTGGCACCAACTCCAACTTCTATAACTACGTCCACTCGATTCTTGTCCTCATGCTCTGGATTCTCCCTATCAATCTGCCAATCCTTGTGGTCTGGGTCCACAATCTCGCAGTCCATTGGCTCACGCCGTTTTCGTCACATCATAACGTCCTATCCATCATGCCCTTCATCATTCTCGTCGAGACCATGACGACTGGAAAGATGGTACCACGGCTCAACGGTCGCTTCAAGCATTTTACAAGTGCCCTGCTGATCGCAATCTCCATATATGCCGCTGTGTATGGTGTCTCCTGCGCCTACATGCTGCATTATCTGGTGAACATGGTCGCTGCGTGGTTGGTGGTTATTCACTCTACGCCGGGCTCATGGTCCCTATCGGGACTCAGTGACCTTTACGAAGGCGACGCCGAGGATCGCAAGAGAGGCAAGGAACCCTAAGTCGCCAAATTATATGATGTTCCAACTGCCGGATGATACCCTTTCTGTTACGCCTGCGCGCCTTCTCGAATTTTCACCACACCAACAACAAATGTATATATTTTGAGAATTAAGCGACGATCTCCGGTTCGGCCAGCTTTTTTCTAACGAGAAATATGACGGCCACCCCTTTGTCTACCGATCTCGCCTTGCCATACCAGACCCACCGCGCGGCTACCCTCTTACATCTTTTTATCACCTCGAACTTTATCGATTGCACGAATGGCGTCTTTGGGTATTTTGCTTTTTTAATCAGACATTCTTATTTTTTCTCACACCATTCGATTCCACTGCATCTGCATTGGGCCGGGGTTTAGCGCGCAACTCTCCGCGCTTCTTTCTTCCATTTACACGCTCACAAGGAAAAGATGAGCACCTTTATTACTTTGATCTTTTTTGTAACCCTTTTTTTGCCATTCATGGACGGCGGCGCATTATCCACTATTGTTATTTAGAATCACACCTTTCATCGCCAACCCCTCCCCCGAACATCTTAATGGGCATCATGATCGGGTCAGCTTCAGGACCTTCTTGTTTTAAGTGGTACAAAGCTTGGATACGTAATCTGGGGGGGTTTTTCAAACAATAGCACGTTCAACTTGACTTTTTCTGTTGTTGCGATAGCCTTCTGGGGTCGGTGGGTGGTTGGTGTTCTGTACGGCGGATGCTCTCGTTTTAGATTTCTCTTGCCTCTCTCTGCCCGGTGGCCCGGTCTGGTCGAAGCTTTTGCGGAGCTGATGCCTCACCGACCCACCGCTCACCAACGTCTATAATGTCTATGCTGGCCTGCTGTGTCTATATAAGTTGGCGTGTGTGTGTGTTGTCTTGTTCTGGATGGGCGTGGTTGATACCTGATGGAAGGAGCTAGTCTAGCAAGCACTAGGGAAGGAATAAAGGAAGACTTTCTCCCATAACATAAAGCAGGAGGGTTCGGGGCTTTGTCTTTCTGTGGTATAAGTGAGCTGCTTATATTTGTCAATACCTGTCAGGGATAGCCCGACGAGTACGCTGACCTAAGAATAGCTTTCCTCTACGAAGTATTTCATCAGGTATGGTGGCTACACTCAGCCATCACAACTGGCAGGCATCCGGGGAAATCCATACAGTGTTGCAACCATACCAAACTATCCCACGGACAAACATGACTCCATTATAATCCTCAGATACCCTATTCATACCCAGCTTAATCAGATTCCAACACCTACGCTCCCTCATCCAGACATCCAAACATTCCCACAATATCAGCTTTGAGTGTCTTCCCACATACCCTCTCCATTGCCCCGTCGTCCAAAACACAAATAGACCAAGAGCGAACTCCATGAGGAAAAGCATTGACCCGTTAATGCAAACAAAAAAAAAACCAAGAGCTAACTCCAGTCACCATATTGCGAAACCCAAATTCCAATCCCAGATCCATCTTTTATTCGCATATCACTCATTCAGCGTGCTGTACCGCGAATACCGGTTCTGTCCGCCATCGGCCCTGCCTTCCTCCGCAATCTTGCCGCTCACATTCCGCCTGGCAAACCCCATCGATACACTGCCCAGATCATAATCATTACCCGACGAGACCTGGCGATTCTTGCCTGGCAGCATAACCGGCGGAGTCCCTGGCTTGAGTTGGCCGTACGGTTTTGAGTAAAAGAGATTCTCTGGCTGTATAGAGCTATCCCGGTTGCGTTCCCACTTGCTGTCTCCTCCGCCACCATTGCTGGCTGTGTTATCGTCTGCAATGTCCTGACCGTCACTGACCCGACGGTCATTGAGATTAACTTCGGAGAGAGCCGGCTTATAGGCAGTATATGGTTGGCAATTCGTAGGAGGAGGAGGGCTGGCGGTAGGGTTAGAGCGAAGAGGGTTCGGATGGCGGGAAGATGTGCCGAGACCACCTAGATCACCTTCGCTGTTGGACTCGTCCTTTCCGGGCGCCAGATTGGACTTCCTCAAGCTGTTCTCGTCGTTCTCCGAATCGGAATCAGGCAGGTCGTAGGACTGGTTCAGCGCCTCATAAGCTCGACGCTTGCTGGCTGCATTCATCTGGTTCACGGCCCGGTTGCGTTCTTGCGTGCGATTGACGAGGGACTCAGATGCATACCATGCTTCAGTGAATTTGGCGGCGCGTGGTTGGGCCGTGTGAGTGACAGAAACCTGCTCGGGGAAGTGAGCGACGGTGCCACTGCTGGGGCGGCTGCTTTCGGGCCGTGAGTAACTGGACACAGGGCGGGAGTAACTGGAGGTAGGACGTGAGTTGCTGGCGTTGGTGTCTTTCAACGGGACTTCCGTGTATGAGTTGCGGTTCGACGTTCGAGGCGGAGCGGACATGCGCTTCAGGTCTTGAGAAGTGGCAGAGTTGCG
This sequence comes from Apodospora peruviana, assembly GCA_033439685.1. NCBI lineage: Eukaryota > Fungi > Ascomycota > Sordariomycetes > Sordariales > Lasiosphaeriaceae > Apodospora > Apodospora peruviana. The sequence continues at coordinate 2,299,454 of JAUEDM010000004.1, read as the reverse complement.
AGGAGAGTTACCAGGATTGATCTGATACTGACGGCTGGGAAGATCGAGACGGGAGTCGCGAGTGCCGAGTGATGTCTGTGAGCCTTGGCGAGTGTGCATGAAGGGGATGCTTGGAGGTCTAGACAGATCCGCTTGGGAATAAACAAAACGGCGAGGGCCGTCCAGAGGTGTATCAAGACGCTTTTTGCCGTCCGAATAAGTCGAAGTGGCAACCGAGGACTTGTTTCGCTTGTGCGCCCTGGATGTGAAACGACTTTCCAGAGGATTCATATCGGGCGGCATCATAACGATGCGGCGGAACATGACACTAAGCCAAAGCGATATAGAGAGTGAAAGGAGGTGTAGGCCTCCTGCGCTAATCAAGCCGTAGTACACAGCTGGAACAAAGTAGGCGGCCGTGAGCGTTTCGTTGTGGAGAAGAGTGCCCCAGGTCTCGCCATTGTTACGCGCCGTGAGAGCTCCATAAGCGAACAATGGAAGTATGGCTAGATCGGAAACACCAGCGAAGACATGATAGGCAGCCGATGAGCCCGGAGTCCGTCCGCCTGCTGGGCGCGAAAGATGATAAGTTGCGTAGATACAATGGAGGATGGTGACACCAAGCTAGACGAAATCCATCAGCACCAGCCGGGAATGTTAATGCCAGAAGACTTGGAGGGCGTACTGTGATTCTTAACACCCAACCAGCAAGCACTTCGACTTTATCGAGGAGGATCATAAGGATCGACAGGCCGACAGCTGCCACCAGCTCCAAGACTCGACACGCGAGCTGAACGAAGCGCATGTAGACGATCCAGTTCTTGGTCCGGCGACCCATTGGTGTGAAGCCCTTTGAGCGCTGGCTCGGGGCCATGTGGGCGCTGCATCAACGGTAAGCTGTTAGACATGTGGACTCTGGAGACTGGAATATCGGGGTGGTGGGGTTTCATACTCGGGATGCCGGCCGAACGAGACAAGCGGGCCGTCTTGCTTGGGTTTCGGCGGCTTTGCTTCCCAGCTAGCACGAGTCACTGCTTTGGGATCGAACTTTGTCGACTGGAATCGGCCGTCGTCATGCTGGACGGCTTCGTAAATGAACGGCTGCCGCACACCACCCATATTCGCAACTCTTTGCAGTCAATGCAAAGCAATAGCAATATCGAAGTAGGTGTGAGGGTGGAGGGATGTGTGGTTGCAAATCAGATTTGCAAGACCCAAGAACCCAGAGCCAGACACTTATTATTATTAGGTGGGCAAGGCAGCACCTTTGAGGCGGGTGGGTGGGCTGTTTGCTGGGTTGCTGTTGCTTGCAAGCAAGGGGGGACGATGCCTGTTGGCAGGGCAACCACGCACCTGTAGGGCGCTTGGCTGTGTGACATCGCTCAGCTTCACCAACCTCGGTGCTTCAAACCAAGCCTTGTCAAACCAGAGCGGCCAGACCAGGGCAACTGACATCTGGCGACATGATACCTAGAATATTCATGACACCTAGAATAATTGAGAGTCATTACCGTTGTAGAAGAGATAACTTTGGATCAGTTGAAGTGATGGATTTGATTGAATTCGCTAGGTAGACTAAAACATGCCAATAACCTCCGTAGGGAGTATGCTGAGGATGACTGCCAGTCTCGCGAATTTACTAGTTCGCGACACAATTAAACATGACAGAGAAACATCAACTGGCTATTTCAGAAGGTAGGATACTTTGAGATATAAAGGCTTACTTCTAGGGATTCAACTCAATCAATTGGAGTCGCCCGTTGCGATCAACAGAGTGAGTGAGTGAGCCTGGCAGTGGCTCAGAGCGGGGCCATTGTCGGCCGAGAAACTCGGCGTTTTCGGACAGCTCCCGTCCCCCAATCAAGCTTAAAATTCACGGCGCAACAAGCTGTTCGATTCCTTTGATTCCGAGTCTAATTCCTGTCCAAGGCGGCCCTGGTGCCCCGAAATTCGCAATTATGTCGTCTGTCGCACGCCTAAATCCCAGGATATGTTTGTTATGTGCTGCAGCAGCAAGGCCGCAGGGGCCGTCAGTTGCCCGGAATTGGAGGGCCTCATCAACCGACGCCGCCTCCCGCGCCGACCGTGGCGAACCCTTTCGGGTTGCCGTGATCGGTTCGGGCCCTGCCGGGTTCTATACCGCATACCGGCTCATGTCCAAGGTCAAGGGCGCAAAGGTCGACATGTACGAGGCACTGCCGGTGCCCTTCGGCCTGGTCAGATTCGGTGTCGCCCCGGACCACCCCGAGGTCAAGGTAGTGCCTGATTGTATATTAGCATATACACATAGAATTGGTATCTGACATTGCCTATCAGAACTGCCAGGACAAGTTTGAAGAAGTGGCCTCCTCGCCAAACTTCACCTTTATCGGCAACGTCTCCGTTGGACACCAGCCTGGCCACGCGGATGCCAGTGCTGTGCCATTGGCGAATATTCTTCGTCACTACAACGCAGTTGTGTTCTCCTACGGCTCCTCCAAGGACAAGGCCTTGGGCATACCCGGCGAGGCTACTCTGAAGGGCATCTACTCAGCCCGCGAGTTCGTCGGCTGGTATAACGGTCTCCCAGAGCACGCCGGCTTGGCTCCTGATCTCACCCAAGGGGACGAGGCGGTTATCATGGGCCAGGGTAATGTGGCTCTCGACGTCGCGCGCATGTTGCTCGAGGATGTCGATGTGCTCCGCAAGTCAGATATTGCAGAGCATGCCCTCGAAACATTGTCAAAAAGCAAGATCAGGAGGGTTCACGTGGTTGGACGCCGCGGTCCCATGCAGGTTCGCATCACCTCTTGTTCTATCTTGAAAATACTTTGGACTACTAATCTCTTTTTTCTTCCACACAGGCCGCCTTCACAATCAAAGAAGTCCGGGAACTAATGAAACTACCGGACGTCTCGTTCCACCCGGTGGACGACGCCCTGATCCCTAAGGACCTCAAGAAAATCCCCCGGGCTCCAAGAAGACTTATGGAAATATTACGCAAAGAATCATCTCAATCAACATCCTCCCCACGACCTTCTTCCTTCTCAAAATCATGGTCACTCGACTTCTGTCTCAGCCCCAAGAAATTCCTCCCCAACCCTTCCGACCCATCGCAAATCGGATCCACAGAATTCGAGCGCACCTCGCTCTCCGACCCGTTCGATCCTATAGCCTACGGCCTGGGCACCGGAGAAACACTGCAGATCCCATCGTCCATCGCCTTCCGCTCCATTGGCTACAAGTCGACGCCGCTCGGCGAGTTCGCCGAAGTCGGCATCCCGTTCGACGAGAGGCGAGGCGTCATCAGCAACGACGGCCAGGGCCGCGTCTGGCACGAGGAGCGCACGCAGGACGGCGCCATGTCCTACGGCCACTTCCCCGGCCTGTACTGCGCCGGCTGGGTGAAGCGCGGCCCGACGGGCGTGATCGCGTCGACGATGGAGGACGCGTTCGCCACGGCCGACGCTATCGCCCAGGACTGGGTTTCCCAGGCTCCGTTTCTCAACGCAAACAGAGCAGGTTCGGGCTGGGAGGGCGTAATGCAGGACACAGCTGGTCTTTCTAAGGCGCAGGTGGTGCACTGGGCTGACTGGCGCAGGATTGATGCCGCGGAGAGGGAACGGGGCCGGGAGCGTGGTAAGGAGAGGGAGAAGTTCACCACCACGGCAGAGATGCTGGCTGTGCTTGGATAGAGACGATGTGAGAGATGAGCAGTACCTCAGGTAGCCATGCCGACGCCTGACTTTGTGTGTAAAACATACTGTCTACTGTACTATACAAAATTACTTTTTTATTTCTGATGTATAAATAAACTACGCCTTGTTCAATTTCTCCGTCAGTTCTGGTACCTTCTCAAACAAATCCCCCACAAGGCCAACATCGGCCACCTGGAAGATGGGTGCATCCGCATCCTTGTTGATGGCCGCGATCACCTTGCTGTCTTTCATACCCGCCAGATGCTGGATGGCTCCCGAAATGCCAACGGCCATGTAAAGCTGGGGTGCTACGACCTTTCCGGTCTGTCCAACCTGCAAGCTGTTGTCCGCGTACCCGCTGTCGACGGCGGCGCGGGACGCTCCGACGGCCGCACCCAAAGAGTCGGCGAGCGGGAGCATGATCTTGTCGAACTCCTCCTTGGACTTGAGTCCTCGGCCGCCCGAAACGACCTTGGTCGCCGTGGCCAGGTCTGGCCGGTCCGACTTTGCCAGGTCCTCCGAGATCCACTCCGTCGGGCAGTCGGCCTTGGGATCTACGCCGTCCTCGATAGCCGCAGAGCCCCCGGCAACCTCCGCCGCCGGGAACGCAGTACCTCTGATGGTAATGATTTTGATGTCATCGGATGACTCGACCGTGGCGACGGCGTTTCCGGCGTAAATGGATCTGACAAACGTCTTTTCGTCCTCAATAGAAGTTATGTCGGATATTTGCTGCGAGTCCAGGAGGGCGGCGACGCGCGGCATGAGGTTCTTTCCAAATGCCGTGTGACCGGCAATCACATGCGTGTATCCCCCCTTCTTGATGTTCTCGACGAGCAGCGGCGCATAGTTCTCGGGCAACCCCTACGTATAACCTTGTCAGCCGCCGATGACCGTTTCGGTTATTCTTAGAAGAGATATATATATGACCAACCTTGTCATATGCACCGTTTTCCACCGCAATCACCTTCTCAAGACGATCGACCTTTGCAGCTTCCTCAGCAACCCCCTTGATGCTGCTTCCAGCGACAAACCCATGTATAGAACCACCGAGCTTCTCGGCGGCGGTAACGGCGCTGAGCGAGCCCGTGTTAAGCTTTCCATCCCTTTGCTCGAGAATAGCGAGGGCGGATAGTAATCGGCGGATGGCGGCGGGGGATCTGGCCGCGAAAGGCGTCGCTGCTTCGCACAAACGGGGGCGGGCAAGGCCTGTCAAGGCTCGCCGACCGGCCGACAACATGGCTGAGGCTTCAATTGATATCTGAAGTTCGGGCTGCTGTGCGTGGACGGGAGTCTGGAGCGGTTTGAGGGCGGATGTTGAAACGTGGGTTGTGAATTGCTCCGGGCTCGGGGTCAGTGACGGACCTGCTGGATCGATGACGGCCTGCGACGGCCCGAGGTCAGGCGATGACGGGACAAGGGGCTGTCGCTTCAGCCCCACTTGAGACCGCTGACAGTGACTTGTTAGGAAAGATCTGTGGCGGTGCTATGGATGGACGGTGAATCAGTGCACGTGACTTGAAACGGCGCTAAGGAGCTTGCTCTGCAGGGGGTGCAGAAAGGCTGGGGGCCTGAGCAAGTCCGCTTCACCGTGGCCTGGCGCGAATATTTCTCCAAAACGCGACGACATCACGAACCCCCCCGACTGGCTATCGCAACACACCCCTTTGCGCCGCCATACGTCTCCATTTCCATCTACCGATAATCGACGCCGGTCGCATTCCATTTAATTTGACCCTGGAAACGCGTACTGTCGCCCTGCCCTCTTTTGTTTCTGTTGCTTTCTTTCGGCGGCCACCGTGAAGCGTAATTGACCAAATCTTAAAAGTCGACTTGTCATCAGCTCGTCCTCGCGATGGATGAAGGGTCGGTCAACTATGGCACGCCGACAAATGGTGCATCGCCAGGTGCCAATCCTATCTTGGCGCAACCGCCTCTCCCAGACACCTTCAACATTGGTGAGCAGAGCGAAGGTATGTCGTTGTCGATCGATTCCTCCCCGATCGGTCCCGGTTGTCCGTTATCAGCTTTCTAACACGGACCTTTCGACTTGTGCGCAGATGTCCAGATGAGCGAAGGAACCGAACCCGCGATCAAGCAGGACAGCACGACGCCAGCACCTGGCGCTGCGATTGACAACCCCCTTGACGCGCCTGCGGCCCCCGCTGCCGAGACCACAGCTCGGGAGGATGAAGAGATGGGCGATGCTCCGAAGGACGAAGCAGCACAAAATGGCGAAGCTCCCGCTGCTCCCGATGGCGCGGCCGACGTGAAAACGAAGGAGTCGATTGAGAACGCAGCCCGGGAGCACTTGATTTCACAAACGCATTCAATCGTCCTTCCCAGCTATAGCACATGGTTCGACATGCACACGATTCACAACATCGAGCGAAAAGCCTTGCCCGAATTCTTTAACAACAGGAATCGAAGCAAGACTCCAGCCGTATATAAGGACTACCGCGACTTCATGATCAATGCCTACCGCTTGAATCCAGTCGAATATCTTACCGTCACCGCCTGCAGGCGCAATCTTGCAGGTGATGTCTGCGCCATCATGCGCGTCCATGCCTTTCTGGAGCAGTGGGGATTGATCAACTACCAAGTAAGAACATGTCTATCTACAATTCCTTTTTTTTAGATAGGACTCTGACATCATGTTTAGGTTGATGCTGATCAACGGCCGTCACATGTTGGGCCACCGTTCACCGGCCACTTTAAGATCATCTGTGACACTCCCCGTGGTCTCCAGCCATGGCAGCCTGCCGCAGATCCTGTCCTTGCTGAGGGCAAACAGAGCAAGGACACCGACGCCAAAGCAAGTGCTACACCAGCACCCAAGAGCGAACTCAACCTGGAGGTCGGGCGCAACATTTACGAAGCCAATGCCAAGAACAACAAGCTCAATAAGGCGGAGAGCAAGCAAAACGGCGAGACCCCGACAACTAACGGTGTTTCGGGCATGGATGAGCTCACCAAAGCGCCAACCGTCAAGGTCAACTGCTCCAACTGTGGAGTCGACTGCACCCGGGTCTACTACCACAGCTCCCAAGCGGACGCAAACTCCAAGGCCAAATATGATTTATGCCCGAGCTGTTACCTCGAAGGACGCCTACCTGGAAACCAGACTAACTCACATTATACTCGCATGGAGAACCCTACCTATTCATCAATTCTCGATCGTGATGCGCCCTGGAGTGACGCTGAGACATTGAGGCTACTTGAGGCCCTTGAGCGCTATGACGACGATTGGGGCGAGATTGCCGAGTATGTTGGGACAAGGACACGAGAGGAATGTGTGCTTCAGTTCCTACAGTTGGATATCGAGGACAAATACCTAGAATCTGAGAAGCTGGAGGCCCCGATTGGCCTACAGATGCTGGGCAGCCACGGTGGGCAGCTTCCGTTCAGCCAAGTCGACAACCCTGTGATGTCCGTTGTTGGCTTCCTTGCTAGTCTGGCGGACCCGGCGAGCACTGCCGCCGCCGCGAATAAGTCGGCAGAGCTCCTCAAGCAAAATCTCCGCGACAAGCTCGAGGGCTCGAAATCGGAGGGCACAGAAGCCAATGGCAAGGGTAAAGAGAAGGAGGGCGGTGATTCTATGGAGCTTGAGACAACAGTTGCCAAGTCATCGTCTACTCCTCTCGCCAATATCCCCCTCGCGACGATGGGGGCCAGAGCCGGCGGCCTCGCCTCCCATGAAGAGCGCGAGATGACCCGCTTGGTGTCAGCTGCTGTGAACGTCACGCTCGAGAAGATGGAGCTCAAGCTCAAGTACTTCAACGAGATGGAATCTATCATTCAGGCCGAGAGACGGGAGCTTGAACGCGCCCGGCAGCAGCTCTTCCTCGACCGATTGGCTTTCAAGCGCCGTGTCCGGGACGTACAAGAAGGGCTCCAGTCGGCTGCTGCCATAGGCGGCGAACAAGGTGCCAGAATGGCTCAGGAGCTCTCCATAGATGGCGAGCGGATGAGCTTCCATGCGCCACCTGCTGTAGGCGCGGTGCAGCCACTAAGCGCCGATGGCCAGATCAAGAGCTACGAGGCCTAGGACGCTTCGCAGCAGGAGATGGCCCGCGGCGACTATGCTGTACCGATGCCAAGGTCTGCACCAATGCCAAAGTATTTTGGTGCGCAGTATGGCCCGTGATACATGGTCCCTGGGGTACTACTTCCCTTTTCTTAGGTATTATTTGATTCTATCTGTGATGTTTCTCTAGGCGTCTGGATTCGGAGCACAGTCGAGGGGGTTTGTTTGAGGCCTTTATGTTCTGCGTGGTAAAATGCGGTGTATGAAAAGGAGCCAAGACCTCTTTACGTGTATCAAATAGCTATTAGTCCCGCAGAAAGTATGGTGGCATTTCGGGATGATCGAGGGTCGGTTTTATTTATTTTGATTTTACTGGTTAATCTTTTTTTTTTCTATTTGAGCATAGAAAAAGAGCTTCCGTCATGCGGCTCGTCTCCTACCGTCGACTGCTGCGCCGAATATGATACGCCGGTTGGTGTCAGCAACGATGCAGTGAAACAGACCTGGATGGAATTCTTCTTTTTATTTCACTCGAAGCAGTGCAAAAGCATGTGAAAAGTCCGTGGCCGGGTTTCTCTTGTCTGGTCCATCCGCTAACCCGCGCCGACCCGCTCGCTGTATGAACGGATCAGACGGGGGGAAATGGGGTCAGGCGATGGGCGACCTGGTCGCAGCGTTCGGCAAGAGGGAGTGGCTGACTGGGCCAATGACGGCACAAAGGAGGAAAGCCGAATTGATGCCGCTGACTCGGCAGTCCTAAGCAGCACAACAGGTGGAGGCTAATGACGCCCGCCCACCCCGGCTATTTGCCTCGGCTCGAGGGGGGTCGCTGTCGGACAAACGCATCCACTTCATCCCGCGCAGAGCCACGACATCCCTTCAACCCCGTAAATACCCTGTACCGAGCGCCGATTCCCCGTACGACGACAGACCCTCAACCTAGAAAAGTGCCTAGGCTCCTGGCTATCCTAGGTGGCTCCCGGCTTACCAACTTGCGCACTAGAGACGGGAAGTGCTCGTGAAGACAAGAAGAACATAGGACCTGCCCTGCCAATCCATTGGCAATCTCCCGCGGTTTCACTGCTGTGTGTTGTATCCCAGGTTGGTTGTTACTGCCGCTGCCGCTGTTGCAGACACCTGCACCGCTATCGCCTCCCGCGGTCCCGGCCCCCAGTCGCGAGTAGCAAACATCTCCATTCATTTTCGATTCTTGTCACATACACACAACTTGGCCAGCTCAGCTCTTTGGGATGTTCTCCTCGATCACACGGACTGAGAGTCGGTCTACCACACTCAGGCACCTCTTTAGACAGACGCCGACAAAGATCTCGCTGGTTTGTGCTGCCCCATCCCCCACTGAACTTGCTTGTATATTGTATGACTTGCTTCAGACTGTAAAGACCGACATCGGCTGACGCTCAGTGGTGATGCTCAGAGAATATCAATGGCGCCAGCAAGCAGACGGAGCAACAGCTCACTCCCGGCAGGTATGCTTCGATCTCGGGAAAGTCCTGTTTTGGGTCTGACATGCTCACCAAGATCGCCGCAGGTTATGTCGAGGACAAGTCCAAGGGGCCCATGCTCCGCTTCCAGGAGTCCCTCCCCCGTCTCCCGGTACCGACGTTAGAAGAGACTACTGCGCGGTATCTCAAGACCCTTCGCCCGCTGCTCACCCCAGCCGAGCTCGAAGCCAGCACCAAGGCCGTCGAGGAGTTTGTCGCACCGAACGGACCCGGTCGCAAGCTGCAGGAAAAGCTGATCGCGCGGCGCGAGAACCCGAAGATCAAGAACTGGCTGTACGAATGGTGGAATGACGCAGCCTACCTCAGCTACCGCGACCCCGTGGTGCCCTATGTCAGCTATTTCTACTCACACCGGGACGACCGGAGGAGGCGTGATCCCGCCAAGCGGGCCGCCGCCATCACCAGGGCGGCCCTCGAGTTCAAGAAGCAGGTGGACTCGGGCACGCTCGAGCCCGAGTACATGAAGAAGCTTCCCATCTGTATGGACAGCTACAAGTGGATGTTCAACGCCAGCCGGGTGGCCGCCAAACCTGTGGACTTCCCCGTCAAGTTCGACCCGAGTGAGCACAAGTATATCGTGGTCATTCGCAAGAATCAGTTCTTCAAGGTTGCGCATGAGGTCGGGGGCAAGCAGCTCAACGCGTCCGAACTTGAGCAGGCCTTCCGTCGTGTCTATGAGCTGGCGTCAGCGCAGCGCGCACCCGCTGTCGGCGCCCTAACATCAGAGAACAGAGACATCTGGACAGACGCCCGAGCCACGCTTCTTGCTGCCGACTCCGGCAACGCAAAGGCCCTCGAAGCTATTGAGGCCGCGTCCTTCGTCGTCTGCCTGGACGACGCTGCCCCGGTGACCCTCGAGGAGCGGGCGCACGCCTACTGGCACGGCGATGGCCAGAACCGGTGGTTTGACAAGCCCCTCCAGTTCATCATCAACGACAACGGCACCTCCGGTTTCATGGGCGAGCACAGCATGATGGACGGCACACCTACCCACAGACTTAACGACTACGTCAACGATCTCATCTTCAACAATAAGATCGACCTCTCCGACCCCACCGTGCGCTCGAACCTGCCCGAGCCGCAGGCCATCAAGTTTGCCGTCACGAAGGAAGTGCAAGCCGAGATCGACCGCGCCATCAAGGACTTCAACACCGTCATCGGGCAGCACGAGCTCGCCGTGCAGGCCTACCAGGGCTACGGCAAGGGCCTGATCAAGAAGTTCCGCTGCTCGCCCGACGCCTACGTGCAGATGATCATCCAGCTCGCGTACTTCAAGATGTACGGCAAGAACCGTCCGACGTACGAGTCGGCCGCCACCCGCCGCTTCCAGCAGGGGCGGACCGAGACGTGCCGCAGCGTGTCCGAGGCGAGCATGGCGTGGTGCAAGGCCATGGCAGACCCCAGTCTGGACGACAAGACTACCGTCGAGCTCTTCCGCAAGGCCATCGACTCGCACCTCGAGTACATCTCTGCGGCTTCGGACGGCAAGGGCGTTGACCGCCACCTGTTTGGCCTCAAGCGCCTGCTCGAGCCCGGCCAGGAGCTCCCCGCCATCTACAAGGACCCGGCGTTTGGGTACTCGAGCTCGTGGTACCTGTCGACAAGCCAGCTGAGCTCCGAGTTCTTTAACGGATACGGATGGAGCCAGGTTATTGATGACGGGTTTGGGATTGCGTACATGATTAATGAGAATAGGTTAGTAAACTTTTGACACAGAGTCTCTCTCATGATTATTCTACAGATGGAAGAACTAACGCATATTGTGTCTCTGCAGCATCAACTTCAACATCGTCTCCAAGGGCCTCGGCAGCCAGAAGATGAGCTACTACCTCAACGAAGCCGCCAGTGAAATGCGCGACCTGCTCGTCCCGACGCTCGAGGCGCCCAAGGCGAAGCTCTAAGTCCGAACTACATAACCGGCATCCTTCAACAAGTAGGAGAGAGAGACAGTTTCATCTATCGCATAATGGGCCATATTTGGAAAATTGGTGGAATTGGTCTTGACTTTGCGTGTTTTCGGCGGGGATAGATTCCGTCGGTTACTTTTACGGCCAGCAGTAGCAGCATCTTCCTGCGTTACTATCTATTTTCTCTGAATTTTTAGAACGTAAAGATCCTTTTTGGAGCTCTCGTTTCTTTGCGATTTCCTGTTGCTTTATCAGTTATGTACCAATATAAAGATTTCAGCATATCCTTGATTTATTAGTATATTCGACGATGGTCCTTGAGTTATTCAATTGCTGATATATAGCATCGTTACCGGTAATATGGTACATCCGAACTATCTTGACATCGCTGGTGAGAGAGGTATCTTGTATGACGAAGGGGGTAGTATATTTCAGGGGATGTGGATATATACGTAAACAACGGAGGGCTACTGCTACTTTCTACAGGCTAACATCACAAATAACAGACAATATTTTGAACACACAACACCGCTTCCTCCTCTGAAGCGAAACACACATTATAAATCCGCCAAAGAATATCCCTCAACCAGCATGAGAAACAATCTCATTGATCAAATCGCCCTTGCTCTCATCATAATGCGAGCATATCTGCGACGGCAGGGGCACCTCCTTGTAGTCGTCGTCCGGACCAGAGATAACATTCAGGTTGATGCCTGCCGACTTGCTCGAAAAGATGCGCGTGGCTATGCTCTCCTTGCTGAAATAGACCTGCGCGCCGTCGATCTGGTCCATCATCACCGTCGGGACGCTACCCATCACCTGCAGTGCAAAGTTTTGCGACTTGACCGCATCCACGGTCGACACGAGCGAGTCGACGACGAGCGACAGGCGGTTGGTGTTCTCGATCGTGACTGCGTTGGCCTTGCCTTTGACGACGATAGTCGTGTTGTTGCACCTGCTAATCAGGATGGAGTGGGACATGGTGGCTTCGATCTCGACGGTTTCCTTTTCGAAGTTTTCCTGCAAAAAAAAAAAAAAACACTCGCGTTAGCAGACAGCCAGGAATTGACCCTTTGGGTTTCAGAAACTTACAATTGTCCACTTGTTGCCCTCGAGCTCCTTCTTCGCCGGCTTCTTGATGCGCATGCTCTCCGGCTTCGGTTTCTTTCCGGGCGCCGGGCTCTTACCCCGTACAGACCCTTCACGGTCAGGAACAGTCGATCCGGCCCTCAGGTTCGGGTTCTTGTGCGTCATTTGAGACTTGTCCACCTTCTTAAGGCCAGCTGTGACCGATTCGCCTCTGTTGAGTTCCGAAAATACGGCGCCAAGCCCTCCTCCCGCAGCAGCAGGTGCAGATGATTCTGCTTTCTGCTCGTTGATCTGGAAAACCGGCGCCGGGCCAGGCGGTGGCGGAGGAGGAGGAGGAGGGCCGCCGGCGGGGAGCGGTGGAGGGGGGGGTGCTGCCGAGGAGAGCGACTTGGCGACTTCTTGGGCCGGCAGACCCTTGGGGTTCCAGGGCACGCCGTTGGGGCAGTAATTCTTCACGTACTCGGTGAGGTCGCGGAATATTTGGTAGAATGATTGAATCCATTCGACCTGCTGAGGATCCCTATTGCCACAATTTGTTAGAAATAGTTTCATGAACAGCAAGGTACTAGGGTAAGACGCACTTGTCCTTGTGCTCCTTAAGCACTTTGTTGCCAAAGTATTGCGCAGAGCCGAGGCACTCCTCGACGTGCTTATAAGGGCGGTTCTCAACCGTTACCCACGCCAGAACTATCATGCCCTCGGCAACGGCGCTCAAGTGGCTAAAGAAAATGCTGCCTCGGTTGGAGTCCTTAATGTTGCTGACGGTCACGATCGCCTCGTTGGTGGGCTTCAGCAGATCCTGGTAGGCAGACGTTTCCGATCCGGTCAAGTCGGGCTTTTTTGCCTTGGTCGTGATGAGCAAAAACTTGCGTTGTTCCTGGAAGCCTTGTAGTACCTTGGCGGCCTGTTCGGCAATAAGACCGCCCAGCGCTTTGCTGTTCTTGACATACTTCTGCACAGACTGGCTGATAAAGGCGTCGAATTCCTCAACAGACTCGGGGAGAGGTTCGAGAGGCGTTTGGGGAGCAGGTGGAGGGGTGGGCGCAACGGGGGCGGCGGCCGGAGCAGGAGTTGATGCGGCGGAGGCGGCGGATCGGGGAGAGGCCAGGGTCTGCTGAAGTGCGGGAATAGCTTGGGGCAGCTCAGTTGTCGACGAGGCAATATCTTCAAGACGAGAGGTGGCAGCCTCCAGTCTGCGCATTGGGTTAGCACTTCTCTCTCCCCAAGGCGATCATTGAGTAGCGCTGGTGGGTGGAGGTTCCAAGGGAAGGAGCAAGGTAGAGTACACACCTCTTGATCAGTGTCGTCAAGTTGTGCATATTGTTGGCAGCCATGATGGGCAAAGGCGCAAGGGAGAGTGTTCAATCGTTCAAAGCAATGGACTAGATAGACCTCGGGTGTAATGTGAGCTTGTCGGGGACGCGGGTCCTAGTTCTAGGGAAGATGGCGATAGCTTGCAACTGAGACCAAGGAGTTCTTGCGGGTATTGCTTCTTGTTGGCAGCAAAACGAAAAGATGGCGGCCGGACAAGTGGAGTATTATGAGTATTATACGGGTTATCCGTAAGGTAGTTTGAAGCATAAACGGATGAAGTTTGAAGTTTTGGGGCACTTTCTGACAGCCTGGAGATGACCCAAGACATTGAAGGTTCGACCCCTGTATCTCTCTCCATATTCCCCCTGACTGCAACGCTCGGGCGTGCCCATAGCTTCCACCCGAACTGGGAGCGAGTGCCAAAGTGGGCATTTAACTTGACGTGTGTACGTAATCACGATCCACGACCACACTTGTGGCCTCTGAGGATTTAACTACCAATAGTGGTAATAACAACAAGCACAGTATGACTAGGTCCGGTACCTACAGGAAACGGAAGCCTGAAACATCATCTATTAAAAGCAGGCATTGACAAAGAGGGATATTCAGACGAACATACAAAGTCCATGTTTTGATGCCTGATGGATTGACCTGACGGCGCAACACCCGCATACGCGTTTTCCTATGCTCCAGGTATAAGGTATCTTGCTTTCTCAATACTTGTCTACACACTAATCAAGTCGGTAGGTGGTGTATTTCTGTTCCAGCTCGGAAGCAGACCATTCTCATTTTAAGGAAAGTTATACACGTACTGGTAGCAACGCAACCTGGGCAGTGAGCACCGAGGTACCTCCACTGTCCCAGTGGCACTATAACCCGCAGGGACAGACCAAGAACGGCTGCATGCAAGGCCCCCAATCGGGCCAACTGTGACAACCCCATCCAACAACCGGTCCCGGGCAGGGCAGCTCCTAGATAGCTCAGCCCAAGAGACCATCGTCAGCCCTGCCGTGAATCATGCATGCATGCATGCACCACCCAAGCTGGGCTGCCAGGCAAGTGCTAATACACGACAAGACTCTCGTTGATTTCTCACTCCTTCATCTTTCATCCTCATCGCCGTCTGTCCCCATTACGGCACCGGAACTCCGTCCCGTCCAATTCTTGCCTGACTCGAGCAGTGAGTGAGCCAGTGCCATCATGACAACTTGACTAGAGTTCGTATTTCCCTGCTGCCAATTCGCCCGCCCAGTACTAATAAGTAGGTCAGGTAGTTGGGCAACAGGCATATAAACATAACCTGAGCAATCCCAAGAAAGTGGTTGAACGAGAAGCGTCGTGATTTCAAGGAGCCCAGAAATGGATCCGGAGGTATCCGAGACTACTCGGACCCGGGCCCTGTCCCGAACCGATGGGACCCATCCCGATCCCTCCCCGGATGATGCCGCCGCCGGGGCCGAACCGGAGGCGGCTGCGGGCGACTGCCAAGATATGATTGACTTTGTCACCTTGGGCATGTTCATCATTGGTAAGGCAGACAGACCGCCGCTTTTACCTCGCACTGTTTCTCCCCTCAACCTGTTCACACTGACACCGACAATCCCCAAGACGAAATCGAGTATCTCCCTCCCCGGCCACCGGTCCGGGACGTCCTCGGCGGAGCGGGGTCCTACTCGGCCCTCGGCGCCCGGCTCTTCTCACCGCCACCCCTGTCCAAATCGGTCGGCTGGATCGTCGACCAAGGCACCGACTTCCCGGCCTCCATCACCTCCCTCATCTCCTCATGGGACACCTCGGCCATCCTCCGGCCGAACCCGGACCACCTGACCACTCGGGGTTGGAACGGCTACAGCGGCGGCTCATCGGACCACCGCGCCTTCCGGTACACCACCCCGAAACGCCGCCTGACGGCCGAGGACCTCTCCGGCACTCCCTTGCTCCACGCCCGGGCAATCCACATCATCTGCTCCCCGACACGATGCCGTGATCTGGTGACCGAGATCCTCGCCCGCCGGAAGAAAGAAGCCCCCGAGAGCTACACCAGACCCATCATCGTCTGGGAGCCCGTGCCGGACCTCTGCACCCCCGAAGAGCTGCTCAACTGCACCAACGCGCTGCCGCTCGTCGACATCTGCAGTCCCAACCACGCCGAGCTGGCCGGCTTCATGGGGTCGGATGGGCTTGACCCAATTACCGGCAACATCTCCCGTCAGCAGGTTGAGCAGAGCTGTGAGCAGTTGCTGGCTAGCATGCCGCTACAGAGTTATACTCTGGTCGTCCGCGCCGGCGAGAAGGGTTGCTATATCGCCAAGAACGGAGGTCGGAAACGCGGGGCAACAACAAAAAAGAAATCGAGCAGCACGGCTAAACGTAAAAAGGAGTATGTTAGGGGAGGTCTGCAGCACGACACGGACATGGAGGCGCTGTTCGCCGGCCTGCTGCAGGACGAGGAAGGCTTTGTTGCCCGAGAAGAAATCGAGGTCGACCCCGGCATCGAGAAGTGGATGCCCGCTTATTATTCTCCGACGACGACGATGGACGCAGACAACACCGCAGGTAGCGAAAAGAAAAAGGTCGTGGATCCGACGGGCGGCGGGAATACCTTCCTCGGTGGGTTGGCGGTCGCGCTGGCGAGGGGCAAGACCATCGAGGAGGCGTGTGCGTGGGGCACGGTGGCGGCGAGTTTTGCGATTGAGCAGGTCGGGGTGCCGGTTTTGTCTGCCTCGAATGAGGGAGATGGGGATGGGGGTAGTAATGGTGGTAGTGCGACCGAGAGGTGGAACGGTGTCAAGGTGGAGGACCGGTTGAGCGAGTACCAGAGTCGTCTTTTGGCTTCTTCATTTTGATTATTTTAAACTGTGGGCGTTTCCAGCGCTTTCGATACCTATTTTGTTTATATCCCATGTCTGGCTCTAGATTTTAGGTAACGCCGGGTGTTAGGCTTTGATTAGAAGAGAATACATTCCAGTTTTTGTAGTTCTCTCGGATGCCTGTTTAGCTGACAAGGAAGCTGAGACGGGAATCGATCATTACAGTGCAAGAACTTATAGCACCTGGAAAGGTACCTGAGCTTGGAGTTGAGGTATACAAATAGTATGTCTAAATTGCTTGGATATAGAACGAAAGCGGAAAGGCACCAGATATGTCCAAGTTTCGTTACTTTCTATACCTAACGTAGAGAGGTATTCAACCAAAAGTGAAAACAAAGAACAGAACAAACGCCCTTGAACCGCACTCCTCTGGCCCGCCATATCCCACAAATAAAAAGACCAATCATGCCAGTTGATACGATACCTACCTCACACCTAACTGTCCATCATCACTACCGTTCTTTTGTATCATCAATGATCATTACACCCAGCCGATTGGAAACAAAGACGAGACAGACATTAACTTTATTCAAATCCCTCCTAGCAACAAGCCATGTCTCCAACCAACATCGGGAATAAAGCCTCCACACTGGACCGAACCCCAACACTTAAGTTGGATATGTATTAGATCTTGTACACAAGCTCGCCATCGGTATACCTGGAGTTAAACAAGTCAGCATATCATCAACAACAAAATGTAAATGTGAGCAGGGGAAGGAACACATACATGATCATATTCCTCCCATCCATCTCCTTGAGCGCCTTGACGGCCTCCTCACGGGCAAACTTCTGACTGCCGCTAACCTTCCTATTGACAGCGGCAATAATCTCGTCCACATTGGCCGAGTCGTCCTCAAACAGTGGTGTGTTGAGGAGCGTGCCCAACGCCCGGCGGAACACCTCGAGTCGCTGGTCGCTGATGGGCTGGTCTTCTTCTTCCTCTTCATCCTCCTCTTCTTCTTCATCGTTGTCATCGTCATAGCCAACCGATAGACCAGCTGCGCCACTCGCCAGCGTAGCGTCTGCGTCTTGATCAGTGGAATGAGTACGCGCCGCCGACGAAGAAGGGAGCGGTACAGATGAAGCAAACGACGGCTGTGCGGATGACGATGCCGCCCCCGAGCGTGTTGACCGACGCGGCGCAGCATCGTAGATCTCATCCTCATCATTGTCATCACCCGCCTGGAGTGTCGGGGTACCATTCGGCGCGGGGCCTTTACCGCTACCATTAGCACCGCGTGGACCGGGTATCCGTGCAGAGCGGGTCGACCGCGGCGCACCGGCACCGCTGGACTTGGCCGCGCTGCTGGTTGCACGATACGCATCACCATCATCATCATCATCACTGGAGCTGGTCTCCTCGTCCTCACCATCCGCCTCGACCGGGCGCGTCTTTCTCCGCTTCTTGCGCGACTCGTCTTCGACAACCTCCTTGAACAGCGCAAACCGCAGGATACCCTCAGCAGCCGCCGCGTCGCGCTCCTCCACGCGATTTGACAGCCGCGCCTTGGCGTGCGCGGTGGCGAGACGGATCAGCGTCTCGAGCGTACGCACCGTCATGGGGCTGGTCTTACGCTGGTTGCTCTGCATGTCGTCGTTCCGAAGACCGACGTAGATGTCGGCGATCCGGTCCGAGGCCTCCTGGGTCAGAACCGGCTTTATCCTGTTCTTGGCGTACTGGATGTACTTCTTCATGAACGGGATGCTCAGCACCTCGGGTTTCTTGTTGGTGCTACGGCCGGTGCCGCGCACGCCCGCGTGCAGCATCGCGTCGAACTTCTCGTACACCTCGGTTGGGTGCTGCGCGTCGGCCTGCGCGTTGAGAGCCACGTTCAAAGACTGCTGCGCGTTCTCGCGGACCGGGGCGCCCTCTTCTGTGCCCGGCTGCCGGTACCTATGCATGCGGAGAACGTGCTCGGAGACCTGCCGATCCCTTGTGTCTTCGATATCGTCGGTGACGACGAACAGAAGATCGAAACGGGACAGAAGCGAGTCGGGGAGCGCGATGTTCTTGTGCGGGTCCTTGTGCGTGTCATACTGGCCAAAGATGGGGTTAGCGGCGGCGATGACACTGCACCGGGCGTTAAGCGAGGTGTGAATTCCGGCTTTAGCAATGGTGACTGTCTGCTGCTCCATGACTTCGTGGATGGCGACCCGATCGACGTCGGACATCTTGTCAAACTCGTCAATGCAGACGACGCCGCGATCAGCCATCACCATGGCACCAGCTTCTAGACGGCGCTCGCCAGTCTCCTTGTCGGAGGTAACGGCAGCGGTCAAACCGACGCCCGAAGAGCCGCGACCGGTCGTGGCAATAGCCAGAGGAGCGGTATTGAGCACGAAACGGAGCAGCTGAGACTTGGCGGTGGAAGGATCTCCAACCATGAGGATGTTAATGTCACCTCTCAAGTGAGTGCCGTTTTCCAAGTTCTTCTCCATTCCGCCCAAAAGCATGAGAAGAATAGCCTTCTTGATATAGTCGTGCCCGTATATACTCGGGGCAAGCGACTGCGACAGAAGCTCAAAAAGCTTGGGCTTCTTTGCAATCTTGTTGATGTTGCGAATATCGGTATCGGTAATAGTAGCGGTAGCCACACCACCGCCCGACTTTGAAGAGAGAAGCACGATATTGTTTGCCAAGAGAACCGTCTTGAAGAGAGCACTGGCGTGGTTCGTGTTTCTGTTGCCAAGCGTTCTGAAGATGCCGACGAGCTGGACTCGGTCGCCAGGCTTGACCTTGTCAACCAAGTCGTCGTCGAGGATCACGTCGACGCCACGAGGCAGCTGGCCGGCAGGCGCTCGCTCTGGCATTTCTTGAATAGAAACGGTCTGGTGGTCGCGGTAGGTGCAGAAGCCGTACTCGGTAATCAGAGGATTGCCTTTATCGTCTTCCGTCGGGTAGACGCTCGAGGTGGTGACGCCATTGGTCATGGTCTGGTCACGGTACTCTCTGTAGTGGAAGATATTCTCAACCTCGTTGAAATGCACACTCTTGACCACCTTGGGCCGGATCAGGGATGTCCTCGTTACTATGCCCTCGATCGAGACCATGGTGTTCAAATGCTGAGACGACAAGGTCCTGGGGTTGCAGGCGTGCAGGCCGAAACTGCCAGCAAAAGCACAATAGTACAGGACCTCGGGGTCGGTCTGGTCAGGCCGCGCCTGAGGAATGGTCTTGACAATTTCTTTGAGCGCATGGTTGAAGGCCAAGCTGTATTCGAAGGGGTCGGTGAGCAGGCCCTCGGCGATTTCGGGGTTGTGGTCGCGGACATGATCGATGTTAACGACAAGTCTGCGCTGGTTCTTCTGCAGCATTAAAATGATGTCGGGTCTGTAACTCCGCACATGCTGGTCATCTGCGCTCCAGAAAGTCAGTTGCTGGTATCAAGTCATGAGCGAGCGAGCGGTTGGGACGAGAGGACAGCTTACGGGGATCGAGAAATTCTTCGGCCTGGCGCAAACGATTGCTCGCGGCCTCGTCGCGGAGATTTAGACTGTCCATGTTTGCTGCAACATTAAAGACGAGAGTGGAATTCTTGTCAAGTGAGGGCGTGCGGCGCAAAAGGACGAGGGTTGAACAGAAAACGGCGGGGTGTTGGTGCTTGGGAGAGGGGATCTCGTGTAGTCCGTACTACGGATCCGTAGTGTTTCGGCGGCGCTTGTTATCCTTTCGAATTGCGGAGCACACGAAAACGCGACCGCGACGCGCAAGTCGCGTCGCCCACCAAGACTACTGACAGGGGCTTTAATTGATTTTGGCGTTCCTTGTGGTTTGGCTCGTTTAGACAGTGTGAATTATGTCTAATTCCCGTTGTCTTTCAGAAATTTGGCACTGTGCTACATGCAAGCTGTTACGCTGGTTGGCCGGTCAGTGCTCAGGGGGCATCCCTTTTCCAACCTCGCCTGTCCACATATCAAATCTCATAATAGTCTCTCGAAGCTGGTTGTGGGTTTTCTTTGTGTTACATAGTACAGATGGAGACAGCTGGATCACGACTTTGGCTTATCAAAGAAAGACTTGCAATTGTCCACCAAAAACCCAACCAGCCCTATTCCATTGACACTCCCGTCCCATCGGTTCTCTAGCACAGTCTACCGAGTTTGCCACATCACCTGTTGTGAAAACCGGCATTCCCTTGCAATCTTTTCTCGCAACCCTTCTCATCTCGGTCATTCTAGCGGATATCCACCCCAGGTCCAATTGTAAATGGAGGTTCCAATTTGTTGGTAGTTAATCCTGGCGAGAAGGAAGTACAGAAGAAAATAAGGCTATTTCCATGTCTGCAGTTTCGCCATCGACAGACCAAATGAAAATATATTTCATATTGGGAGCTAACATACTAACGTACCTAAGGGCGAAGGGAATCTTATTTTCACTTCGGGAATAAAAACCCGTCACACCGACAGTTCCAAGCTTCCCGATGTCATCCGGCCAACATCTCGTGAGGAGCAGCCCGGTGAAGGACAGTAGAGGATAAGAATTGCATCCATACCTTCAATGGGAATTGTCTGATTGCAACGTCCGTCCTTTCTTCCAGTGCCGAAACTTTGAGGTTCTTTCAGTCGATATGCCGTATCGGTCGGGCAACTCGAATGTTGTATTGGTAGGCAACAGGGAGGTGTCCATTTCTATTCTGTGGAACCAACGACATACGCGTGTGATGTCTTGTTTCATCCCACCCCAGAACGCTTTGCCATTCCACTTCTGTTTAATTATCTGTTTAGCCGGGAAACACGTGCGGTCCGGCTGCCCGTAGCCAACACGAGCCATCCGGGCCGTCCGTTGCCAGCTCGATTTAACGAGAAGCCGTCCGGTCGATGGATTACTACCCATCTACCAGGAAAGATTCTACTCACATGATACTAGGAAACGATCAAAGTTTCCGGTTTCGGCCGCGGTGGTCCAAAGCCTAGGCGGGTGCTCAGCTCAGCTGCCACCTTCTTGAATAGGTAGAGTGTGAGTATAAACGGGTCATCAATTCATTCCATAAACTCAATTTGGTCGTAAAAACCGCAAAGGCATGCTGCGTAACATATGAAAGCTGTCCATCATGGTTGGAAGGTCGATAGGTTAGACGACGGTACATCCTTACCTGATGGTGTAATCACTTCGAGGTGCATGTTGATTGGCTACCGCCTTACTGGAAAGTTGCTTTCCACACCAACCAACAACATGCCTGTATATTATTACGCAGGACTGGGCTGGCAACCTCCATTGCTCCATAGTCCATACCGCCGCGCCCATTGCACAGAGACATGCTCCTAATGGCCTGTCTACCTGTATTCGGGGCCTTGTCAGTGACAACTGATATCATACTTCGATCTGCTCCATATCTAGCCGCTCAAATGGGATTCTGCGGTCATCTTGAATTGCTGCCATAATGGATTGACGGAACGACGTCATAACTTTTAATCCTCTTTCTTATCGCCTACCCAGAGGCTTTGGATTGAAGGCCTCAGGCGAAGATCCAAAATATGTCCAGGTCAGACAGCGACATTTGCTTTGAGCACCACGGCGGTGTGCGATTCTTCAATTACCTGATTGCAGAATGCAACCGCAAGCACGTTGGGAGATCATGATAATCACGAATCCAATAAAGACCCCGGATTGGACTGCCGTCATCAATGATTGGCAAGTTTCGACGCACAAGAGCCAGAATGCATTAGTGGGTTGCAGTCTCTGACGCTATTGACTTGCCATGTACCTTAACATGCAAAGTTCCATGAAGTTTGATTAGGCGTAACCGACAGTTTGACTTCGGACCCCGGGCCAGACATCGGACGGGAACCATAACCTAATGCAAGGCAAGATACGGCACTCCTCGTTTGTGATATCTGACAGAAGTGTAGCATTGCAAAGCCGCCAAGAATCGCAAGGAAAACTGATGTCTAGGTTTTTGTACACTGGTCGACATCGACCACAGCCTTATTTTGGAAATATCGGATAAACGGAGTGACTCGACACAGAATACTGGCCTGGATGCTCCTCCTCAGCAATATCACAAACGGGCCGTCTCTTCAGGGAACGAGCAGCCGAAGTAATTCCCATTGACACTCTGTTACACAGCATCGTGCGTGGTGTGTTGGGCAATGCACCGAAACGTGCGTAGTAAGAATGACAAGGCCCAACTACAGGACGGGATTCCCACCATCTTCGGCTGACCACCGTCATGACGCAGGTACTTGATTTGACATTGGAACGTTGGCAACCTTTGAACTATCCCAGCTGCGCACACCGCTTCGCATTCACCTTGCACGGTGCTTCGGACTGGTTTGGACATTGCAGCGCCATCCGGGGCGAGCTTGCCGACTGTTCCGGGAGGTTTATCGGCAAAGGCAGACCATTCAAGGATGATGGGGGCGTGCCGACGGCCCGTGACTGGTTCTTCGTCGCAATTCACCTTGGAGGATCCAAGTCAACGGTATTGCCAATATCTATTGCGGAAAGGTACAGCTTGAACTCAAAAGTACCTAAATGCACTTTTTTATCACAAAAAGTAACGTCTCGGGAAGACAATTGATGGGTGAGGGGCCGAGGTCGGGACGCCGAATCCAAGGCTCGTGGCCCTAGCTTACCCCTCACTGGTGCCGAAAAGGGGCTTGGGCATGGCTTCGGTTGCACAGCGGTGACCACGACTCGGGAAGTTCCTGAGGGCGGGAGACCGCAGACCGTTTGTTGCACGTGGTACATGTCGCCGTCGTTTACATGGCCTTCTTTCATGTTTGGTTCGTGAAGCCCACCTAAGCAGGGTAGATGATAGATCCCAGGGATAATGCCACTTTGCCGCGGAATGGATGGTTTGTGCCCGGCTCTCAGATGCATCATGGGCCCCCAGCCCATGAGGTCTGTCACGAGGAGGAGGCCCCGAGTGGCTAGTGTGAGATGCAGCTTCCAGACCAACAACGCAGGGCCGCTCGCAGCCTCAGCCAAAAACAGGATACCGATGTGAAGCGAGGAGTGCATCCGGACCAGGATCACGGAGCATGCACCGGTGACTCTGCCGGAGCTTGACCCACGCATAGTGAATGTGATCCGGACTGCGTGGGATGATATGATAACACTAAGAATGAATGGCCGCCAGGAGAACCGCTGCTCCACTTTAAGGTTGCCCGACTGGCTTATAAGTTCGAGGCGCGGGCTGCCTTTGTTCGATTAACCTTTCTACCACCAACGCTGGTACCTCCCAGAACTTATTAGACGCCCCAAGCTTGGACATCCAGACTTCGAGACTTCGAGACTCCAGTAACGTACATCAAGATGGGATCCCTTGAGCTCGACCTGGAGCCTCAGGCGAGCGACGCCAACGGAATCACAACGGCGACAACTTCCGCGACAACGTCTGCGACAACTTCGGCTGTCCTCCACCGACACTTGGGACACGATTTTCTTGCCCTGGATAGGTCCGAGGGAAACTACCTTATCCTCGAAAATGGGCAGAAAATATTCGATGCTTCCGGAGGCCCTGCCGTTGGGTGTGTTGGCTGGGGCAATAAACGAGTCGTTCAGGCCGTGACGAACCAGATGCTGAAAGCTGCATATTGCTCGACCTTGTTTTATACGACCCAGGTCCAAGAGCAATTGTGCCAGGAGTTGATCGAGTCGACAGACGGGAAGCTGTCGCGGGCTTATATAGTCAATTCCGGTAAGTCATTCTGCGTGAACCCTCCCTTCGCTAAGCTGACCACCTATCCAAGGCTCCGAGGCGATGGAGGCGGCAGTCAAGCTTGCAAGGCAGTATTTCCTCGAGCTCAAGCCGTCTCAGACACAGCGAACTCGCTATATCTCTCGCAAGCAGTCTTATCATGGTACCACACTCGGCGCATTGGCAGTCGGAGGACACGAATATCGGCGAGCAAAGTTCGAGCCACTCATGATGAAGAACGTCTCCACAGTGTCACCGTGCTTCAACTTCCGAGGTAGAATTGCAGGCGAGTCGGACGCCGAATATGTCAACAGGCTAGCAAAGGAGCTAGATGACGAGTTCCAGAAGCTGGGACCCGAGACTGTCTGCGCATTCATTGCTGAGCCTGTTGTCGGTGCTGTAAGTAGCTCTGCGCTCCATTTTGTTCTGCCGGTTCTGACGACTACCATCTAGGCACTCGGGTGCGTGACAGCGTTACCCGGTTACTTCAAGGCAATGCATGCGGTTTGCCAGAAGTACGGCGCTCTCCTCATTCTTGACGAGGTTATGTGTGGGATGGGCCGTACGGGTACGCTGCATGCGTGGCAGCAAGAAGGGGTCGTTCCCGACATCCAGACAATAGGGAAATGCCTTGGTGGTGGCTATCAAGCTATTGCAGGTGTGCTCGCAAACCACCGTGTTGTCGATACCATAGCGAGAGGCAGCTCGTAAGTTATGCCGATGAGACCCGATCCCCCGAGGTAGTACTTGCTGACGCGAACTCCGTTAGGGCGTTTGTCCATGGCCACACATATCAAGGCCACCCAGTCAATTGTGCCGCAGCTCTAGAGATCCAGCGGATCATCCGAGATGAAGATCTCATGAAAAATGTCCGAGAGATGGGGGTGTTGCTTTCGGGGCAACTGAAGAAGCAGCTCGGACACCACCCCAATGTGGCCGACATTCGCGGTCGCGGCCTCTTCTGGGGCATTGAATTCGTTGCCGATAAACAGACACTCCGACCGTTCCCTGCCGAAGCTCATGTTGCGTTGAACATGGCCGAGCTTGGATTGACTGAGAAGTATTCCATCAACGTGTATCCAGGCAGTGGTACAGTCGATGGAATTGAGGGTGATCACATCATTGTCTCGCCGGCATTCAACGTGAGCAGCGAGGATATCTTGATGATCGTATCGGCAGTGACGAGACTCATTGGCGACTACTTTGCGAAGCAGAGCTTCGTATAATCGTGCCTCTGAGGGTGGAGGAAGAGAGAACTGGGTGGGCGGGGCTTCCGTTCACCTGCTTCTCCGGGCGGCTGTGGTGATTCATGAGCGACTTTCTTGGTAGCCGTCCGTATCTCTGATCGACGAGAAGATCGGAGATGGGCAGGTCAGCCTAATTCTGGGCAAGGGAGCTAGGTAGATGCACAATTTGACCAAGTTGCCCATGTGTTGTTTGTGACTGATTTTTATCGTGGTAATGCATTCGAAGTGGTTTTTTAAGGTTGGTGTGACACGAGAGGAGGGAAATGAGGGAAAAAGAGGAAGCATGACTTGCAAGGAATCGTGGAATTTACCAAAAGAAGAAAGCATTCACCCATCACTGCAGAGGTGTGTACCTACCTACCTGGTAGGTAATCGGTATTCGGTACGGTATACAGAACGTACCAGCCACTGCGGCAATGTAACATACCACAGACGGCCTGGAAGGAGCATTGGAGGGACGGATTGCTCGGACAGAGAGGTCGACTCGGGAATGGGCAACTGAAATAGCTCGGAAACAAGGTATCCTGGAAAGCGAACCCAGACTGTCGGGACTTACAGCAAAGAGCGCCAAGGTGTTTGGATCCTTCCATTTATTCGCCAGACCTCAACCTCCAGCTCTTGCCTCACTTGCAAACTGGGACATTCGAAGTTCCAAAGAAAGAAGCAATGGACCTCTCCCAACTGGTCGGTTGTACAAGATATGGACATAATTTTGGAGCGGGGTCCATCCTTACATGTCAGGATGTCGTGATCCGAATGGTGGATGCAGCCAGGTCTAAATGCGTTCGTCGATGCACCGCAACCGATCCGGGAGTCGTATTAGGGGACGCTCGGTGAAGTCTCTGAGTGGCAAGACCTTCCTCGTTCTTTTCTACAGGCAAAGCAATGATTCCTTAGCTCCCGACGATACCTCGGATCTAAAGGTCTTGAATACCATTGTAAATAGTTCGACTGCAAGGTCCCAGAAAGTCAAGGCAATCATCCTGGTTACTTAACGGGAGCCATTGAAGGTGGTAACTTGCCAATTTATGGCTGAACATATTCTACGGCTCAAGGACTTGGTAGACATATTTGATATTGGTGAAACCCCCGGATATTTAATACTCGCAAAATAACCGTACAGCCCCAGTCGGGAATGGAAGACATACCAACTTGAACCCCCTTTTCAGGTTCAAGTTGACTTGGCGTCCATCCCTAACCCTGACAAGCGCCGTGGCGGCGCTGCACAGTGCCAGAAGTCGCACCGATGGGCGGGCACCGTCAACGTCCCACTGTCAACGACACCCAACAGCACACGGAAGACGTCCAGCCGACAATCAAAAAGCGACGACAGTCTAACTACCATCCATCTCAGTTGGACCATTTTCTGTTTTTCAGAGGGGGCGGATCTTTTCTTCTGTCACCGCTATCTGACTGCAACAATGGCCGTTGGTGTCAGCAACGGTCGCCATGCCGCCGAGGAGGAGGCCCGAGCCGAGGTCGATGTCCTCAATTCCCGGCTCGAGAAGACGACGCAGTTGACCAAGAAGATCCAAGCCTGTCTGGGCCGACTGGAGGCCACAGGAAAGAGTGTGCGCGATGTCGCCGGTCCGCTCAATGGCGA
Source organism: Apodospora peruviana (assembly GCA_033439685.1). NCBI lineage: Eukaryota > Fungi > Ascomycota > Sordariomycetes > Sordariales > Lasiosphaeriaceae > Apodospora > Apodospora peruviana. Next base: position 2,272,575 of record JAUEDM010000004.1, on the reverse strand, counting down.
GACCAAGAAATTGCAAATACTAGGCCACAGTAAGACCACACAGCTCCTTGTCTCGGTTGATTGGTGATGTCAATCTACGTCATCACGACACTTTGCGCCGGTGCCTCCTGGTGAACGACGTCGTGGGCTAATATATATCTTCTCTGCAGACATCGACTCAGTCATTTCGGCTATCGAACGTCTCCGTCAACCTGCCGACAGCAAAAATGACGAAGAGCAGGTCATCCGAATGGGCCCCGACAAGGCTGGGCTCACGAACTACCTTGCATCCATCAAACGCTTGACCAAGGCGCTCAACGACATGAAGGCCTCGAACCTACGATCAACACTGCAGACGGTTGCCGAATTGCAGCGTCTCGTAAAGTCTGGGAACACCCAACTCGAGAACTCGTTTGACAAACTCCTGCGGAGCGAGACACCGAGAGCAATCGAACCCCTGCATTTTATCACAAAGGAGAAGCAGTTCCCGATCCTTTCACAAGACAACATCACCAGGTTGGGCCTTATGAACTCGTATATCACCGCAGTGTATCGACAAAACGGCCCAGGTGGGGCCCAGGAATCTCCCGTTGCTAAGATCTACGCCGAGATCCGGTCCCAGTACCTCGCCTCATCATTGGGAAATCTGGCCGCAGCGAGCACCAACACGGCCAAGAAGAAAAATCCAGACGCCATATATAGAGCGGGGACAAGTGGCATAGGCACATACGCACAGGCGATGGAGGGCCTCTTTCTCGCCGAGTACGAGAACATCTGCAACATCTTCACGAGAGAAGACTGGGGTCCTGTGCTCCAGGCGACCTGTCAGGCTGCATTGGTAGAGCTGAGCAGGACGCTACGGGAACTGAACAACCACATCAAGACTCACGTGAGCACGGACTGCTTCCTGGCGTATGAGATTGTTGAGATTGTCTCGGCTCTGTCAAACAACCTAGAGAGCCGAACCGGCGAGCTAAAGAACTCGCTTGCTGGGTCTCTGAAACCCATCCGGGAGACAGCCAAACTATCACTCGCAGAGCTCCTGGAGGATACCAGACGAAGGGTCATGAATTTACAGTCAGTGCCGGCAGATGGCTCGCCCATCCCCATCGTATCGGAGACAATACAACGCCTGCAGTCTATGGTGGATTTCTTGCGACCCATTTCAAGTATTATGATCTCTCTCGGAGATGGTGGCTGGAAGTCAGCTGCCGCAGCAAGGGGCGGCATGGCGGATGGAATCCCGAGTCTCTCCTCATTCGATATCGGCGCGGATGGAAAGGACATATTTGCTCACTACTGCACCGACACCATCGACGTGCTCATGGGGTCATTGGAGGCGCGGGCAAGACCACTCCTCCAGCAGAAGAAGCCGGTTCTTGGTGTCTTTCTCGCCAATAGCGTCACCATCATTGAGCGCATGGTCCAGGATTCCGACCTCGCGCCGCTGCTAGACTCCCGCCTCCAAGTGCTCGACCAGTGGCGCAAGAAGGCGACGACCATGTACACGGAGACGTGCAAAGACCTCAGCGTGTACCTATTTGACGTGATTCATACCAGCCGCGGGCAGCGGCCGACTTCGGGCCAAGGTGCCGTCGACTCGGCGTCCATCATGAAGGGCCTTAGTTCCAAGGATAAGGAGAACATCAAAGCCAAGTTCGCGGCTTTCAATGCAGGCTTTGACAAAATGGTAAACGAGCACAAGGCGTACAGTATGGAGCGGGAGGTACGCCAGATGTTCGCCAAGGACATGCAGTACATGATTGAGCCACTCTACTACCGTTTCTGGGACCGATACCACGAGATCGACAAGGGCAAGGGCAAGTACGTCAAGTACGATAAGTCCGCAATCGCTGCTATTTTCCTCACTCTTTATTAACGAGAGTCGGGCGTTGTTTTGCTCTGGTTGCGACCTGCAGGCCTCCATTCAGCGCTGGGCTGGACAAAGCAAGTGCTCAATTATCTGATACATAATCTGATAATTACCTTACTTACACGCATATACCAGCTATACTATAATGAGGTTCTAAATCTCCGGTATATGCGTCCAAGTTAAATGAATATCAGGTTATGTATCAGAGGCATGTTTTCTTGTCCAGACACGACCTTGCGAAAGTCATTCACTACGGTTTTAAACGTGGCAGAGATGTTATGAACTGGGACCGAGGACTGGTTAAGAAAACAAGTTAATAGGCAGGCAAGCATCAGGCCACAATTGCGTCAACACCATGCAGCTCCATCCGCATGGGGTTGATTGTCTTGGGTGTGGGACCGCAAGAGATCTGCTGGGGACGCAGACATCTGTTGCCCGCTCACGATTCTTGGTCGATTGGTACATGACCACGAACAGGAAACGCTCTGGGAGGCGTATGTGAGCGTACTCTTGGCGGCTTCTGCATCGGCGGCGGCGGCGGAGGAGGCGGAGGCGGCAATGCGGGATAGGATCCAGTGTTTCCTTGCCTGTTGGAGTGAAGATCTCTCTATATGCATTGGTTCTCTTGGGATTTTCGTTAGGTGTTTGTTTTCTTGGATGATCGTCCCGCGGGGAAGGTGTGTCTCTGTTTTGTTTCGGCGCTGGCGGGATGGCACGTTCATTGCATGAACAGACACGGCAAGATACCACTTCTGGGCAAAGGTGCATGGCGTCTTTTCTACTTTTTTTAGACAGCATATCGCAAGTTGTTTATGGGCGTCTTTTTATCTCCAATTGTTCATTCCGGTATTATTACGGCATGGAGATTTCCGTTGCCTGGTCTCATGATCATTGCCACTTTCTAACCATGTTTATGTATGTCTAGCTTGATGGTAAGTGTTTGAGTTTTGGGTGGATGCTACTGTAGCATGTACGTACGCCGTTGAACAGAATCTGTAATCTCTCTGGTCCTCATTAACAGGATGCTACGGTACAAGTCGCGGATCTGCATACTATCATAACGGGCGGGCTGTATTATACCTCTTGTCTCTCTTCCGCCACACACTCACACCCTCTCTCGACGCGGGTAAGGCTAACCCGTCTCTTGGACCGTTTGACCTCCTGAGAGGCAAGGTACATATACCAATCTAGTGTAGCGCTGACACGAACTTGGTGATCTATTTGCGGTATTTCTCAGTCTGATGTTCTATTCTCGATATACGCCAGCATCTGCAAGGTAGCCGGGCTGTACATAATTTTTGAAATGCATGTCGGTAATCGTCTGGAGGAGGCTGCTCACTCACTCTCCAATGGCGGCCATCTTCCTTACCTACTGACCTAGCTGTCAGTCCGTTTGATTCGCTACCATGTCTAATAACTATGCTTTGAATAAATACACCTATATGCCACATCCAAACTTAAGACGGTCAACTCTCTTCCTCTTTTTTCACCGCCACTCCAACTTTGCTGGAGAAGTTTCTTAGCCCGGTGAGCGGGGATACACTCCTATCTACACACATACGTACAGACAACCGTACACTACCTAGGTACACAGGGAAGCAACTGTAGGTGCTCTAGATTGCTCCGGGTATGCCGGCCCAGACCCACGGAAGGTAAGGTAGGTAAGTAGGCCATCAAGGTGCCAGCCCAGTCTGTCTGTCTTCGATACACATGCAGGCAGGTATGATCTTTTTCTATTTGGCGAACAGCCTGCAGATTTTGCCCCAAGGCATAAGGTACCACCTCATGCAATGCTACCTACCTACCTTACCTATCTTACCTCCCCTCTCGCTCCGCTAACAGACACACAACTTGAACAGAGAGGTAAAGCGTAGGGAGGCACCTGTTCAAGGTTTATGTGGGTATGTATCAGAGAAGAGAGAGGCACGAGAAGGGAAGATAAGATGATCAAGATCAACAAACAACAACGACGATGATGACGATCATCACCACCACCACAGCAGCCAACAAACCCGAAAACGTCTGCCTCTCCCTCTCATTTTACGAATCATCAAAACTAACCGAGGAGGATCAGTGGTGGCTAAAGGTGAGTGTGGGGGGTTTTGGTTGACTGATGATGCCAACATACTTGCCTCCTTAGCGGCGGCGGCGGAACGAATATGACTTGCACACACCAAAATGGTGACTGTTTGCTCGAAATACGGACCCGCTGGAAGCCCGAGCTACCGAGAGAGGGAGGGCTCACGAAGATACGGGACGTATGTAGGTATCTATGTTAATACATACTTTAGGTATGTAAGGTATAGATTGGGATGGAGCTCATTATGCCTGTTTGTCCGTACCCTATACCTACCTTACCCACGTTACCTAGGTATATATGTGTATGAGCGAGGAGGAGAACGCGAGGACGAGCATGAAACACACCTAGGAGAACAAAAAAAGAGACTCAGGGATCTCTATCTCGGCCAACCAGACCGACGAGAATCTCAGAATTTGTAATTCTTACCTGCTGTGCGACTCTCGTCCGGCCATTTGAGGGAGTTCCTGCAGCGCACGGACAAGACGGACTGACTACTCTGCAGCAGGCCCACCAAGAGTGCGAGGAGAGACCAAGATCGATGGATGGGCAACAAGAAATCGTCGGCACTCCCATAGGTATGCTCTGCAGTCGATGCTCGTTAAACAGCCGGTTTCCCGATTCTGGCAAGCGGCACCATGCGCCAAGTACCGGCGTGACTGATGGTGCTGACATCGAATACTGCAACCGCGGACAGTAAACTTTGAGAAAAGGAGAGCAAAATCCATAAAAGTCTTTCACCACCAATGATATGGCTTTCTAGAAGTACAACGGGAGCAGTTTCAAGTCGCCTCCCCACTCGAACGCCATCGTGACACATCAGAACACCTCCCTTGGCTGTTTGAAAGAATAATACCTATCCCGCTACCCGTATGCTTGGTCATCCAAAGCGCCCTTCCTACCAGATGAACGAAAGCAAGATATCCAACCATTGATCCCAAAGGCGCCATAAGCTGACAACGAACTCCAACCCCCAAAAACGAACGCGACCCATACCAACAACGCCTTGAATTCGACCACCTGCTCGCCGAGGAAGCATAGAGAAATCGAAAAAACAGAAAAACCACCAGGTGAGTAATCGTGGGGGCTATGGGGAATCGGGGAAGGGCCCGAACGCCATCCCTAGGGTGTGAACAACCACCCCGTCCAGCCCTACCCTAGACGGTCATGGTCTCCAGTTGTTGTGCAGCCCGCAGGACGAATGCATGTGTGTGTATGGGATGTACAAGGGAAAGCGGAGGATGTGATGCAAGCAGCAGCAAAAGGAGCGCCGGCCGCTATCAGCCTTGCATGCGGGTCAAAGGACAATGCATCCCATCAGGTTGAGCATCAGAGAACTCAGTCGGAAAAGAGGCAAACGGTCTGGACAATCCCTGTTCCCGCAGCAGAGCATCAAGGCGGCGAGCAGCGGGGACCGCCCGACGGACGAGGCCGGTTGAGAAAGCGATGCGAACAACAAGAGGCATGCTCCTTGATGTTTCTTCGTGGGAACCGAGTGAGCTGAGGTCCAGAGATGCCGAATATGCCATGACGTTCGATTTCCAAATCAACCAACTCCCAGAAACCGAGGGACTGTGGGGCCGTCAAGGCAGTGGTGGTGGATTTTGGCCGGCTCCAAATCAAGGAGGGGAGGGGAGTCGCCATATCGATCGGTCGGCTATCTCCAACTCCACAGCTTGACCGGTGAGGGTGAACAGGGTAGGGAGGCAGTGCTGCAGGAAGACCTGCATACATGTGGTGGTCCAGGGCGTTGTTCCATGCAGCCAGCCCAATTCAGCGGGACTGGTCTGTGTTGTTCGTGCGTGAGGTTGCCATGGATGCCGCTTTCAATAAGGGCAACGCGCGCAATGCGCGCCTGCTGGGCAGTAGTCATGGGTGCCGAAATCAACTGCTTTGCAGCAGAAGGAGCAGCAGTGGTTGACGAGAGGCTGGTGTTCTTTGATGTCCATGATGGCAGAGAGATACCCGCTTGGTAACGTAGAGGCAGTCGTGAGACTTGGCTGGGCTAGGCTGGTGACTCGGAGAAGAAGTACCTTATGTTTAAGTGAAGTGTGTATCGTGGATCTATTCAGCCGACAGGTGTTGAGATAAGATATTTGAGAATGGGCTAGGTTGCTTGGAATCTGGATGAGGATATAAAGAAGGTTCCACTGTGATCAGCGAGAAAGGAGGGAGGGAGCCAGGAGCCTTTAAATATTTTGGTGTCTTGGAGGAAGAAGGCGTCGTTGGCACCTGGCCATGGCCTTGGCGGTTGGCGTGGGGAGCAGAAGGAAAAGCCAAAGATCAAGCTCGACTGTTCTGTGTCCACCGCCCACATGGGAAATTGGCATGGCAGAGCACAAAGAGTCGGTTGGTTGGGCAGGTGGGGTGGAGGTGATTGACATTGGATAGGTACCTTACGGGGTAACCCGTAGTCCAAGGTGAAATGACCCTCCGCCTTGCGCTGTACAACTTCGTACCTGACAAGGGAGATAGATGTAAATGGAAATGGAGATCGAAACGGAAACGGATAAGTCAGTTCGAAAGCACCTTATCTCCTCGAAACTTCTGTGCCTACCGAAGGCATATGTAGTGCACTCGATGCCACGCAATGGACCCTGTCCAGCTTGGAGCCCAAAAGAGGGGCCCCGAAACGGGGGCAGGTGGAAAAGGAGACTGAAAAAAAAAGGAAAGGGTTTTAAGGGGGAACCTGGAAGCTATTTTGGGGGAAGAAACCTGGAAGCCAGCCCACAAGTCGAATTAAAGTTGCTCGTGGGGATAAAACGGCAGCGTGCCAAGGCCGCCAATCCCAGACTTTGGAGAAAAAGGTACCCTGCCGGTCCTTGTGAGGGCAGAAGGGGCAGTTTGTCTTTAACGAACAGGTTAAGGTGGCCACGATATGGAACCTCATAAAAGCACCATGATGCGTCCTTGGGGCGCGAGAGGGGGTCACGAGGGTTACGGGACGAGATGAATTGGGCTCTTCGATTTGTCCAACACACTGGGGATGAATGGCTTGCTTCTGTGACTGCCCTGTTCCTGTCACACCGGAACCCGATGTTGGAACTCGGGCGCGCCCCGGCCGAGCATCCGTTGTCCATCCCATCCGATGGACCCGCCGCAGGCTCGTCCTTAGGCTGTCGAGCAATGATATCACTTTCCCGGCATCTCGTGCCATCACACATCTTGTCAACCTGTCTCACCGCGTCTTTGGCTGCTTAGGGAGGTAGGGGAGCCGAGAAGCCGGGTTGTCTCCAATGTCAGGTAATTGGAGGACAAAATCATACCCACGGCGTGCAGTGAGGGGTCAATACTATGCGCTGAAGGGCAGATCCGGAGGCCAGAGACCTGATCAGTGACCCGACGGCAAAGACGAAAAAATGAGTCCCCATGCCGGGGAGGTTGCAATTCCGAGATTGTTTGGCACTAACTGCCTGCGGTAAGTCGTGTCTGAGTGTTTCAGTGCCTACACGTGTAGTCACCTGGATCATAAGTTGCTCCTCATCCTGTATGTCGATATTGTTACTCGCAAATTAATAGTATACGTCCCCTCACCTGTACGCCGACAACAGGGCAGCAGTCTCACCCCCGCACGGAGAAGCCTGGTCGCTGATATGATACGAACGCGCGAGAGAGAGGGCTTGCGACGCCGAGTATATATTTAGTTGCCTAAGCATTATGCTGGGCGCTGGGTGCTGGGTGCTGCAGACAAGTCGGCGCAGTTGCAGCTTCTAGTAGAACTGGGGTAATCGTCCTGAAGGAGTGCATCTTGAGAGTCGGGGGCCAGCTGCGCCTATCGTCTGCTGTTGGAGGCTTTCGCATTAGTTACACTACAGGCACTTTGCTGCGGTGCTTACTCAACTAAGATGGAGAACTGATTACGGGTGTAGTCGCGTTTTATGAGATTTGGCGCTGGGCGAGATCGACAAGGATCTCAAGGGTACAGAAGCCAGCAGTCAACAAAGTCCTCGCTCCCGCAGGCTCTCTTCCGCAGGTTGTCGAGCCACTGGTCGGATTGCTCAGCATGGCTTTTCTGATGGCATACCTAACCCGGATGTGGTGTACTTCGGAGCGTCATCAGCGCCAGTCAGGTCACTGCCGACGCGCCGTTCCGCCGGATCGCTAAGTAGGTCATCAGGTGAGGTTACCTAAGATACCTTAGCTTGGGATCTATCCATCTCTGGCTCGGTTCGGTTTGGAGACGCAGTCATCCCCCGCGCTTTCCTGCCCTGATAAAACTTGGGTCACTACCAGCAAGTGCTACGGAAAACACGCGGCCAGTTAGGCAGGTAAGGCCAGTAAAAGGGCAAATCCCGGTGGGCAGGACCCCGCTTGTGACGTAGGTTTGGCCAGGATGGCCCAAGAAGACACCGCCAAGGCCAGGCACTCTTGGTCCGTGGAGATCAACCGACGTGGATCACCACCCTGCCCCTTCCGTGATCATGGGTCCCAAACTGCCAAGACGAGCTTCTCGAGATTCTCTTGCTCCTTCTCTCTGATTTGGTCGGCAGGTGTTAGCTCCAAACCTCAAACCACACTAAAAGAGCGTGAGGAGCGACCCAGAAGATGTGAGTCAAGCAGCCATTTGCCGCCATTGTAGCACCGACGTTGAACACCGACCCCACTGCAGCTGTGCAGCATGGGGATACGCGCCATGGCGGGTGCGGTGAAGCGAGGAGATATGATGTGCTGTGACTACCTTACACGTGCCTGTACATCTTGGTGCTGTTGTGCGCTGCTATCCAGGCCAGGCACTCCGACTCGCATGCAGCATCAGCTCACGATACCTTCGTTGGTCGCTAGTTCACAGCGCCGGATAAGGCAAACGGGCAACCCGACCCCGTCCTGCAGCAGCAACCTGGTCCTTACTCCTGGGCCTCGGACTACGGAAAGATATGGCGCCTTTATCTGACGTGGGGGAATGGTATAGCGGCCGATAGTCGATACCAGGCCGTGAGCCTTGACACTCTGTCGTCAGAAGGGCCGCCGTTTATCACGAGCGTCGCTGTCATGGATCGGTGCTTTGCATGTGCCATCGACCCTTACCAGGTGCTGTCGTTTCTGATACCTCACTATCCAATATACCTGCTCTTCGCCGATTCCGTGGATACTCGGTGGACTGGACCGCTCCCGTTCACCACCAAGACCTGCACGTCAAGCAGCAAATACAGTCAGCTTGCACCGCCTGCACCTCTGTTACCGTACATGCTGACTGCTGCATTCCACGGTAATGGCCCCTGCGGAATCGCCTCATCCACTGATGCTGTACGGCCGGACTCTGGCTCGATTGGCTCATGTCTTTTGATCTCGTGTGTCTCCTTGCAGATCACACATGAAAGTTAAGGTACAGGACGCGTCGATATGCATCATCGAAAGGCTGTGGTTGGAGAAGCAGAGCTGCAGAATCATGGTCACCACCAGCTTTCGACCCCATTGTCACATATTTATATGCCTCGACATGCCATCCCAACCACTGGGCGATTATTATCGTGAGTACAAGGCGAATTGTCTTGTCTGTCTAGGTACAGTAGGCTACCTGAAAGAGTCATCACACAGCGGGAGCAAAAACGTGGGGAACAGCTAACAAAAGCTATGCAGTGAGCCGCCATACTAAGCTTCTGCTGACAATGCATCTTATAGACCAGACCGCCTTCAGCAGTTAAGCTCCATGAGTACGAACGTGCATACATCCATAGTCTGAAGCAGGTTGGCAGAAGCCTTCGATAGTCAATTCAGCGTACCGGTACTCTTCGCCCAATCCAATCAGGCCAAGAACTCTGGATTGTTGTACAAGAAAAATGCCGAACACGCCATTCCCAACCTCCGTTGGTTGCCTGGTTGCCCGATGGGTAACTATTGAAGGCACATCAACTTGCTGTATGTTCACACATATCGACATTACAGTCCTGTCGAGCAGTCTGAGTCCACCTTTTCCGTTGTCCATTCCTGGTCAGGCGAGTTCTATCCCTTGTCATAACTCAGATACCCCTTAAAAGCCCGTCGAGATAGTTGCTCCAGGACCGGAGACATACCCGCCAGCGTGCTTTGCTCAGTCCGGTAGTCTGGGTGGGTTCTGAGCTGAGATATGAAAGATTTGACATTAACCCGGGGCAGCATGGATCGCAAAGTGGTTGAGCAGATTTAAGTCCAGCTCATCACAGAGCCGTCACCCACGGTCATCAAGATACCGGTGTTGTTAGCCCAACAGCTTTCAACTTTTTGATAACCCACCCGCTCCCAGACCGCTAGATCTGCTTCGTCTCGCAGGCTATGTGGTCAGATAACTACCGTGCGCAGTTGCATTGGTCTAGGCCTATCTCGAAGACCATCTGCCAACAACGGAAGGCGAGGGGAGCATGTTCTTTAAAAGGAGCCATGATATCTACATGTCAACTAGGCCGAGTGGCCAGGCATTTGATGACAGCTTGGAAACCAGATATTGAGCAGATGCCGAGCATGCAGCCTGGTCTCGCGTCACACCTCTCCTGCATTCAAAACCGGGAAGGCTCCCTTAGACGGTATCAAGGTGGTACGACTTCTAGTCTCTGGTTTCGATTCCCCCAACTTGTTATCTCGGAACCGAGGGAAGGCCATCAACTTGACTGCATCTCTCGACTTACATATTGGGATCTTCCTATCGATAGCACTGTCCCAAACGGGACGGTATCAATCACAAGGAGTGTTGACCTCGGTCCAGTTCTGGAGAGGTCTGATAGTTGGCCAACGAAGCCTCTTATCAATCGCTCAATGATGGCTCAGTGATCGTCAAGTGTTTGTACCTGCTCTATTGAAAACTGTTTTCTCTCAACGGCCGGATCTGTCGGTTGAACGGCAGCACCAACCCCTACCGTAGCTTCTGATGCCTGGAGCACACGAGTCACTGGAACTATGCAGGACATAACTGGGGCAGTGTTGCAGATCTGCATGGAGTCTACAGTAGCGCTATCGATAGGTTCACGCATCACATTCTCCTTCCATGCTGGCAGATCAGACGACAGGAATAAAAATGACAAGAGGTTGAGGGGTGGGCAAGGGTGCTAGGATGCATGTAACGGAAAGCAAAATTACGGAATGGGCCGACCTAGCTTGATCAAGTCGCCGCCTGTCCAGGTACGAGACTGCGTACAGTACCTCATCTAGGCCTCCGGATATGCCACTGCCCGGCCGGCATATCCGTCCCCAGAGGCCGCTGACTTAACTGGCCGCCTTGCCCTGGCAGCCGGGGAAAAGACGATAAGTCATGTTGACTCTAGACTCTAGCGGCCAGAGCCCCCCAACCTCCCATATTCGGATCGGCTTCTTTATTCGGTTTAGCAGGCGGAAGGGCTCTCGCTCGCTTCATCTCAGTTGCATGCGGAGCAGATTATCGACTGGTTGTCACATATTCTGTGTAACGGGACGAGCGGTGTAGTCTTCTTTGTGATAGGTACACCGCACACCTGCGAAGTAAATATTTTCATAGGTACGTGAGACTACCAGGTTTCTTCCCTCTTCTTAACTAGGTACCCTGGCATAATTTAAATGACGACTGTTATGTATACCGGACTGTTACACTAACATGTACGGAATAGAGAATCTGCTGTTGTTGGGAGATGGTTATGGTTTTGGCAAAAAATTGTCGCCGGTTTGGAGGCCAGGACCGTGAGACGTACCTGCCCCGTATCCGTATCTACCACCTGAAAGAAGCTAACATTGCTTTTTCTGTCAGTTTTCACCTCCCCAACTCGGAATTCGGACAACTTATCAAGCCAGCCATTCAGTGAACGGACAGCGACCCAGGGGGATGGATGCGAGCCACAAACGCTTGGAAGCCCACGCCCACTGCCCTGGCCCCGCTACTGCAGGAAGGCTACGCGAGGCACAGGTGAGCCAAGCAGAAGACGTACCACGGCCATGGCTTGTAATAACCAGGTTTACAAACCTGAGCAGGTTATGAGCTGATCACTCATTTTCGTTCAGGATTTATCTGTCGTTGTACTTGGTAATTAGACGCCATGTTCTACTCTTGTATACGATCCAACCTTATCCGTAGGTGTCTAGGTAATTAGTCGAGTCGAGTGGTTAACGGTGTGTCAGTACCTTGGCCGAGAATGGGGTGTTTCTCCGATCCGATGGGCTGCCATCTCGCTACGTACCTAGAACTTTCAAAGTTAGATGCTGTCCGGGACATGTATCCGAGTGGCGTATTTTACCAGGTACCTTAGGTAAAGCAAAGGCACCGTGCTTTTGGTCTTTTTTGTTGTTGAGAAATTCTTCCCGTTTTTAAACCGACAGGGTACTGTACCTCCCTGCCCAACAGGCAAATTAGGTAGCTTTCGTCTATAAGGTATCTCGGTCATGTTGATCATGGTAGCCGTATCACCGTAGCTGAAGCCACTGAACTTCAAGTTTCGAGTTCTGGACCCTAACCCTCCTTGATCGGTTCAAGTTCCGATTTCCCGCTGGGAATTATCACCGTGCCGACTTCAAGTTCAAGATGGTGCTATTTAATAACGAGATTCGACGATATGTTTGCCATTGTTTCTCGGCGTCAACTTTTGACTTCCGAGATATGGACGGTGACATCACGTTCCGTGGCCCACTGCTGGCTGCACTGCCGGCCCCGCCGCCACAGTCGGCTCTGGTGCCTGGCTTTCTCGGCGTTATGCTGAAGTCGGTTCGGGGCTCGGGCTAAATGCGCCCTGCCGCTCGCCAACTCAACGAACTTCCGGGTTTTCTTCACCCCTTGACTTACAGTCCGGGGAAACCATTTGCCCGGTTTTCAACGACGTGGAACGAATTGACCTAGTTCCGGACCCGTTTGGTAAAATGAAATGGAAACAAGATCTGGAGGTACCTCCTGTGAAGGCGGTCAGCCAAATACAATCCATTCACCTCGGCGGTTTCCTCGCTTTAACTTGAACTGCTGGAAGACAGGGAGACTATACCCCGGATCTGTTCTAGTGGACCCGGAGGAGCTCCGTTTCCCCGCCTGCGTAACCGGGGCCGCTATGCCCATCACGAGCGAAAGGCCGAGTTTGGCATCACTCGAATGCCGAGGCCGGGAAATCTAGACCGGCCGCCGCTCTAAATCTACGAATCTGGGTACCTACCTACTTTATGTTTCTATATCTCGATTCTTGTCAACCAACCAGTGTTACACTGAACAATTCCGTCTCTACTTTTACCTTTATTGTTTTTGATTCTGGAACAAAAGAACAAACCGGTCTCATTCTCCGAATAAATTATAAAATACAAATTAAAAAACACAATGGCTCAATCACGACCTTCCGGTCCATATAGACTTGTCACCGTCAATACGGCTCCTGACCGGGCGAAGAGGCTGATCGGTCGGGTCGTCGAGGACCTGAAGGACAAATATACCATCATCCATGCCGCCAATGTGACAGCCATTGAAGAAGTCCAAAAAGCAGTCGAGGACAACAAGCCGGATCTTTTGGTGAGTAGTCGAGTCGAGTCAACACCACGCATTCGGTTGATCAATGTTGACAATGTTGCAAAAAGTTCACGGCATCCATGTGGACCCCCGTGGAGTCCCAGCGGGCCATCGCCATCGCCAAGGGGGTGAATCCAGACATCAAGACCTTTTCGCTACCTCAGGGGCTGCAGGTGGAAAGAGGGCCGGATGCGGTGGTAGAGTATATCAAGGAGAATTTGCCTGCACTTCTGGGGTGATCTTCGTTAGGGGGGCTAGAAACTAGAGGAATTGGACTGGGCAACCAACCAAGCATTGGAGCATTGGACGAAACGTAGAGTAGAATGAATAGAGGAAGAGTTTTAGAAATGGAGACGACATGGGAGCAAATACAGCATATGATGAAGCGTATTTACAAAGACCAGTCCTGGTGGATAGAGTTGGCTGGGAACCGAATAGGGGATAGGTATTTAAACACCCCTTTCCTTTTTCTCTACTTGAGCTTCCACATGTTACGCATACTGATATCTGTTGTTAGCTATCATCCATATCATTGGTTCTCTATATATATCTAAACCCAAAAAGCGTGCCCGCACTTTCCACAGTGGAAATTCTCTCTCCTCTACTTCTCATTCTGCATAACATTGTACAGGCTACCAATATGCGGCAGGATCTCAACGACAAACTCATCACCGTCATGGAGCAGCTCCTGGGGTTTCTTGGCGAAACCAACACCAGCCGGCGTGCCCGTGATGATGACGGTGCCCTTCTGAAGCGTGGTGCCCTGCGACAGAAAGCTCACGATCTGCTTAACAGAAAAGATCAAATCGGTAAGAGGGCTGTCCTGCAACACCTTGCCGTTCTTCAGGCCACGCATGTGGAGCTTGGAAGGCTCGGGGATGGCGTCCTTGGACACCAGCACGGGTCCCAGCGGGCACGCGCCGTCGAAACCCTTGGAGTAGCACCACTGCGTCTGGGCGAACTGGGACGCACGACTAGAAATGTCGTTGCTCGCGGTGTAACCGAGCACGTAATCGAGTGCGTCGGCCTCGGACACGTTCTTGGCCTCCTTGCTCAGCACGATGGCCAGCTCGGACTCGTAGTCGGCCGAGTCGCTCGCGATGGTGTGCTTGGGGATGATGGTCGTTGCCGGCCACGGGTCAGCAAGGCAAGTATCCGGTTTTCTGTTTTTTTTTCTCATGTAAGTCCCATACATTCACCCATATGTTTTGAGAACAGGGACAACTTGAACTCACAGGAAGACGGTCGGAATGTCAGGAATAGACATCTTTGCCTCCTCGGCATGCTTCTTGTACTATTTCATTGGCTTGTCAGTTTTGAAAAGATGGAAGAAATGTATAAAAAAAAAGAATAAAAAAAGAACTCACATTCAACCCAATGCACCGAATCGTGCCCACCTCTTGTCTCGCCAGGGGGGAAAGAATCCGCCCAATAACGGCCGTCTCGCCGGTAGCCGAGCCGGGGTCGAGCACCGAGGAACCGCTAAACACATTCACCTTGACCACCTCACCCTTACGGACGGCGGCGCCGACGTCGACAGCGGCGTCAACCGGCTCGCCGAGCAGGACCTTGCTCTCGTCGCTCTTGGGCACGAATCGCACGAGACCTAATTTAGTTACCAAATTACTGTCAGAACCCAACCAATAAAACTTAAGCTGGAATCGATGCACCATGCTCCCAGCAACAAATAACAGAAAATAACTGTAGGGGAGACCGAACTCACGTTGGAAAGTAGCCATCTTCGTTTTGGTAAAATGTGATACAACGATTAACGTGAACAAAACTAGATCTTTTTTATCTAAAAGAGAACAATAAAATCAGAAAGAAACAAAATGAAACGAAACTGAAGCTCCCGGCAGTGACTTATAAGTTCTCGTCCCCATTAGGGACATCAGGCTATAATTTCCCACTCACCCGCCGCCCCGAGACGCAACTAGTGAAGCATTTCTCCCCCGCCGCCGCCCGCTGCCCGCTCCCCAATGAAACACCCGCCCAAGTTCCATAGAAACAAAATTGTCCGTACCGTAATACTGGAAGCTCAGTGGAAGCTCCCCCTCCCAAGTGCCGGGCGTACACCATTGGGACAGGGAGTGGGGAGCTCCATCCACAGCACTCGTTGGGGTTCATGTCCGTTCCCGGACTCTCCTCACACTCCCCACATCCCCCGCACTCTTTCTCCTCTGTTGCTTGGAGCTTTCCCCTTGTTTTCTTTCCCCTGGCGTGTCTTGGTCAGAATATGTCAGCGCTGAGTTGATCAATGCCCGAGCTACTGTTGCATATCCATCTATTTGTTTTGTTTTCAAAAGCGGTTGAAATACATTATTATGGCCAGGTAGGAGTCACTACATCATAAGAGAGTTCTTTCTATTAGGACTTCTCGATATACTGGGTATTCTACAAAACATCCATACAGAACTACTATACAGTACCGTTCCTTCGTCCCTAGCCAGTCCCTTCAAAAATCTCCCACTCTTCTTGAGAATATCAGAACTCGTCTCAAACCAAACCCCATCTCTGCACCCAAACGGTGCGAGGTGAAGCAAAGCCCAGGATTTGCTTCCATATCGTACCCCTAAACATACAAAACTCTTTTACCAACAACCCCTGGACAACAATGTAAGTACCCATCGTAGTGACCGCTTGTCCGGGTTTTCGCTGTGATGTTTCTTTTCCCGCCTCATGTGGACCCCTATTTCTCGGTCCCCAGATTTAGCTCGCCGTGCCCGAAGGACCAACTGCTTGGCATACTGCCATTTTCGATATCCACATCTCCTTCCTTTTCCTTTCGAATACAACAAGAACAAAAAGAAAATACGAAAAAGAAAATACAAAAAAGAAAATACAAAAAAGAAAAGGATTTCCGTTACTTGTCCACCCCCAGTTATTCCAACATTCATCGCCATCATCTCGTCATAGTTCTTTCAAAGAAGGGTAAAAGTAACCTCTGGAGCAGAGATGGCTCCAGGGTCCCGGTAAATGCGGTCCTTCCACATCGACTTGACCTGCTTCATCTCCATCTTCTCCTTTTCCTCGGGTTCCAGTCGTTCCTGCTTCACGATAGGCCCTTGTTGGGCACCCATAATCTGTTTCTTCGGATCATGGTTCTTGCGGTTCTCCTTGGTGAGGCGTGGAGGAGATGGAGCCGAAATCGCGGCACGAGGTAAGTCGCGCCCTGTCTGCTCCCTGTTCTCAACCTTTTTTAAGACACTTGTGAGTCATGCCAGTAGAATCTGCCTCCCGGGATCGTGGTTCTCGTGGTTCTCGTGGTTCTCTTTGGTCAGGCCAGAAGGAGCCGAAGCAGAAATCGCGGAACCGAGTGGATCACGCTCTTTCGGCCTCCTCTCCTCAACTTCTGTCAAGGCATGCTCTAGGCGTGCCCGTAAAATTTGCTTCCGCCGATCGTGGCTTTCGAGGTCCTCATTGGTCAAATCATGAACTGAAGCCGGAGCAGAAATGAGGACCGGCTGCGTGGGCTGGGGAGATATATTTGCGAGGTCCGCGGGTTGATGTTGGCGGACAGCAGTGGAACGACCCCTACCCGACGAGTCATCCTCCAGCCTTTTCTTGGCTTTTTGCTCAGAACGCCGGTCTTGGCAAGCTCTCGACGTGCCCGTATGAAGTGCATGTCTCTCTTGTTGCACTCCACCTTCTTGCTCGATTTCCGGTTCAAGGTATCTTCTCGCGGACTCGTCAGAGGTCGCACCTCGTTATCTTCTTTTGCAGTATCAGTAGCTGTCTCAGAAATATACAGTTGAGTTGGTATTGGAGGGGTATCCATGGGTTGAGGATCTTTCCCCAGACGACTTTCAATAAAAAGCTGCCAGTTTTCCCACTTACCGCCTCTCAGAAGTGCCCACTCGTTTTTATTCTGCGCTGGAGCTCGGCAGATGTTGTTCGTTCAGGGATAGAGGTGTGTTCACGGGTTGCGAGTCTTGCTGATAAGGGACAGCTTTAGACGTATGCGGTGAGTTTTTCATAGATAAAACCACAACGACAGAGCAGTTAGCCTTGTCGTTCGCTTTGTCCAGAGCTTCAAAGTTTCCCCGGTCACTAGAGGCATGGTTTCGAGTTGAGCCTCAGCGACTTTGGGGCCTTCCATTCTCTTGACGAGGTTTGGTTAGACTGTCCCATTGGGGCAGTCCACCTTATTGTCAGGTTCCTTTGCAGCCTGCTCGAGTTTGGGAACATCGAATTCGAGTATAAAGCTGATGAGCTTCGGACTTTTCACTATGTCGACGACTATTTGTTTAATCGCGTCGCGTTGTACGAACTTGCAGCATCGACTTTTCCAGTGCGTTATCAGTCCCGTGAAGGAATTAAAGAATCGATACATTTGGGACAGTGATAAAACTTCGGTTTCTCTGGGTCTGCAAAACAACGATCTATGAAATAGTTAGTGATTCGCTTCTAGAGCGAGATATCTAACATTCTTGGAGGCAAAGGAAGGTACTAGCCCGTTGGGTTGGTCAAGACATTGTAGGGGTCCTTCAGCCTGAGTGACGAGTACATCTGTTGTTTACTCCGAAACTGGGAACACAGACAACCGCCCGACTCGACATGACCGCTGAATACTTCAGCATCGCGGAATAGCTTGAGATAAAAGGGGTAAGACGGGCCATGTCCGACTGTGACACTCTCACGTTCGTGCTGTTCATAACATGTTAGCTTCTATGTACAGCTTAACTGGTTTCGTTCCACAGGGTGGTAATGGGTAATGACTTGCCTTTTGAAGTTTCCAAAGTTTCGTGAAAACGCGCTCGCAAGTCTTGCACGAATGCTGTTTCTTCTTTTGCCTTTATTCTCGTCAGATTGCCGAACACTCAACTTTTCTTTGCTCACATGCAGAGGACCACCTTTGGTAGTCTGTTTTTTGTCGACGGCGGTTGATGTGAGCTCTCCAGAAAAGTTGGCAATGGCACCAAGAGAATGGTCCTCGGCCTCGTGCTCTTCGCATTGCTCCTCGGTTCGCCAGCTAATCTCACAATACAGACAGACATAGTGCCAGCGGTTAGTCACCTCCATGTGCTTCTCAGCGGCACTTTGGTAGCGGATCCGCAGCGGGCAACGCGCACATTCGAACGGGGGCTTCTCGTGGCCGAACGCGAGGCAGTGCGCGTCTCTGGCTTTCCAACTCGCCCGAAATATTCCGTCACACGAGCCGCATGAGAAGTAGTCCAAACTGCCATTCGCTGCTGCGGGGGAAGTCATGTCGTTGTTGTTATTGGTGACGAGAAATGGAACAGACTGAGAAAACTACGGAGAGAATAAGAAACTGCTGAGAATTGCTGATGAAATATTGACTCGAGATGACTGCCGATAGAAAATGGCTGATGATGATTGCCTCAAGCTCAGTGTGGTGGTGATTCAGACGGGTGCAGGACTCGGAAAGAGGGAAAAAGGGAAAGAGATGGAAGCTTGTAGAGTAGGGCAGTCAAAAGGTAGCGAAGTAGTCGATCGTACTTTCCTCCTCCACACTTCTGGCTGGTAGCTGGTGCCTGCCGTAAACTTGGGATGAAAGTGAAATGTAAACAAAACGACCGGTCACCATACCTGTACCGTACACGGGCGATTATACAGAGCAGCGTTCATAAGACTGCTTGCCAACGTACCTACCTACAGACCTTTGCTGGATTTTGAAAGAGGTGCAGACTCGATCATTATGGATTTGCACTTCACACGGACTCGTACTAGACCAGGTCAGGTTTGGTATACTGATATCAATGCTAATACGTACCTGGGCATGTTATCCTTCATGATGTAGGTCCGTCTGTCAAGCCAACAAGTCACGAATACTTTACACCTATGCGTAGCGCCGTGATCTTATACACAAATTTATTACTGTCTACTCTTAGTTATCCATAGACTCCTTTCCGGTGTGGTTTCCCTCCTATTCGCACTGAAACAGACTTAAGAACTTCAAACTTGGACGAACTTAACTGACGTCCTTGCTGGCCAGCCACTATCTAGCCGTCAAACTGATCATGATGCTCATGCTCCCGTTATTTCAATGCCCCAAAATAAAAATCCCGAAAAAAAAGCAATCCATAACAATAATAACTAATGAACTTGGGCAAAGACCACGGTTCATATTTCGTAAGGCGTCGGATCGGTGAAAATCAAGTGTGGTTTGCGCTTGGCCAGGTCCAGAATGGTCGTGGCAAACACCCCGTTGGCCCAGGCGAACCAACTCCCTAATATAATCAATCAGTGTCAGGTCCACCCAAAACAGAGGGAAAAGACTCACGAGTATACGATATAGACCAGTTCACATCCACACTCTCATGAATCAAACCAAGCCTGCTCGCCTTCAGCACCAAATCCAAACACTGCTCGATCTCGTCGTCGTCGTCCGACGTCTGCGCCTGTACCAACAGACTCATCGGCCACGCATTCTGCAAGCCAATATGCGGACCGCCAATGCCCTTGAAATCGGTCCCGACAAGATAATAAGGGTTACCAGCCTTCTCAAGTAACATCCTGCGCGTGTTCCTGTACGTTTGGTCGTCCGCCTCCAGAAACCCCATGAGCGGCAGCGCCAGCAGACTGGGATAGTTGGCGTCATCCATCAGCAAGCTACTGCCGTATCCGTCGACCTCGTACGCGAAAACCTCCCCGTACGTGCGGTGGTGCACGACGCCATGCTCCCAAATTCCTTCCCTGATCCGCTTGGCCAACCTATCAACCGTCTCGGCCAACAGAGCGTCCTTTTTGTCATTTGTCGACCGCAGGATCGCGGCTGTGCGCTTGAGCTCGACTGAGATCATGGCGTTTGCAGGAATAAAAAAACCGAAAATGGTGGCGTCGTCACTCGGCCGGAATGCCGACCTGATCAAACCCGTCCCGTTATTGAGCGGGTTGCCGACGCCATTCAGGTTCAGTGTCTCAGTGCCCGTGTTGGTCCGCCGCTGGAAGGTGTACTCGTTTCGCTGGTAAGAGCCGGTCTTGTCGCCGAAGGTACCCCTGCTCTGCGCCTCCAGCAGGTCGAGCACTGCCGCCAGCGCCTTGTACCACCGCCGGGTCATGAACTTTGTACTGCCTGTGTATTCGTAGAAGTTGTTCGCGAGGGCTAGAAAGTGCGCGACGGAGTCGAGTTCGTACTTGCACTCAAACACGAACGAGGGCTCGTACATCGGGTGGACTGCATCGTCCTGGCCGTTGTTGCTGACCGGGAGACCGGAAATAGGGGGTGGCTGGAAGGCGTTGCAGTACGGCGACTCGATCACGTACTCACTTTGCGTGTTTATGGCGCCGAGGATCAGGCTGAAAATGCGAGGATCCTTGGACGCCAGCGGTTGGTACGGGGTCAGCTGGTTCGTGCTGTCGCGCAGCCACTCGGCCAGGATGTCGCCCGTAATGATAAAAGACTGGGGACCTTCCCACTCGCCCTCGTCCAGATACCACTCATCGCCGTCCCTGCTGCGGTGCCCCGATTTTTTCTTCTTTCTCGGCTCCTTCTCTCCGTCGGTATGAAACTTGACCGTCGTGTCGGTCGTGGAAGGGAAAGCATTTTCAAATAGCCGCGCAAGGTCGGGGTCCTTCATCCGCGCGGTGATATCGGCAATGACCTTCTCGATCGCATCAGAGCTGAACGTCCGACACCTTGGGTCAGGCCGTTGGTAAGGGAGCTCCAAGGGGCCTTTGCTCAGGGGTCGGCTGCCAGATAAAGAAATCAGCTCTGCGCGCGCATCATATCCTGCATAGAACCAACATACTGTGGGTATTGCGCATAGGATGTGTAGTCAGGGCATGCTGCCGTATCGAACTTGCCATCAGCCAATGGCTCTTGTGTCGAGTCCCAGACGAGCTCTGCTGCTGCCACCGCGGGCGGCGCGGTGAAAATATGCGCCGTCAGCGGCAGGAGGAGGGAAGGCCATGCGAATCGCCCCATGTTGTGTGTTTTAGAGGCACCCACGGCCGCTGCAGAGAGGTACGAGTTGTCTTCTTGATCGGACGAAAGGGAGACGAAATGCGCGCACGCGAGGGAGGCCAACCGGTAGGGTGTTCTCAAATCGACGAAAGACGCGGGTCGGGAGCAGGTTTTGGAGACGAGGGACAAGGAAGAAAGGCTCAGTCCCTACGCGCAAACAACATGCACATCATTCTTGAGCAGTCAATTACAGACCTCGAGCGTCTAGTGCCAATATGTAGCAAAATGGAAGCTCTTATACTCGGAGGTACACAGCTATGAGGTGTTCGGAGAGATGCGCCGTTGTTGGGGTCGCATGGGTAAAACTGGCCAAATCGCCCGCCCCGTAGGCGCGACCAGGCGGGATTGACCCAGTCTGGGCTAGCCCCTGTGCCGTTGGAGCGGGGCGCTTGCGGGAGTTAATGCCGCCTTGCGGGGTGCACATGCGGCGTACAGGACCAGGTCCGCTAACAAAATGGTCCCGCCCTGTCGGGTTGGCGATCTTCACCCGGGCTGATGCTTGCAGATGGTCTTAAGCCCGGTCAACAAGGTTCGGCCGGACATCCTCTCCATTCCATGTTTAGAAATATGGGAGTATACGTCAAGTATACACGTATTCCGTTCGATCCTCTCATCCGATCGGCTTTATGGGTTTTCAAGACGTTCACACTCTCGTCAGCTCTCAATACCTTCAAAATGTTGCGTGTTCAGATGACGAAAACTTCGCCATATAGAAAATATATCTTCTTCGACTAGTTCTAGAGGTAGGGACTTATGTAAATTAAAATTATATAGTTATTTATTTGTGCAATCCAACATACTAGAAGTGTTGCTGACTACAACCCGACTGAAATGCATGCTACAGCGGAAGCCAAACGACCCAACTAGGACTATGGCCCAGAACGAAATCCAATTGTGAATCAAGCAGAGGGTGTCCGCACATGAATTTCAGGTCCAGCAGGGGAGTCATCACCATCACCGCTGTTGGTTCCTCCAGGGCCGCCAGAGTAAGAAACGACAGGAGAGGCAGGAGGACTCCTGGAATCAGCAACAGCAGCTACGCTCCCAAGACCAGCAATCAAACTGGACTTAGGTGATCCTGACCTCCGATGCAACGCTCCCTTGCCCACGATCTTCTCTGTCCAGTTCCATGTACTCGGGCTTGAACTCCGCTTCTCCCCATGATCAGCTGCGGCAGCTGAAGGTCCTCCTTCATCGCTCTTCTTGTTCTCTTGGCTGTGACGACGCACACTTCCGGCAGGCATGTCCTCATCACTTTCCTCTCCGCTCTCGAGCCAATCACGATCGCTCCACGTCACAGAGTCAAGCCGATCTAGCCGCGGTCGGGCTGAAGGAGACCCAGACGACGGGGTAATCACGCCAAGCGCATTATGATGCGATTCAGAGCTCGGCTTGGGAGAAGAAGGCAGATCAGAAATCAAGTCCCTGGCTTCGTTTTCGCTGCCGTCTCCCGCACCGCCTCCCACGGTGGTGGACGATGATGCGCCAGCAGCGCCTTTGCCCCGGGCCCCAGTCTTCGTCTCAGTGCCCGTCTCGTCCGGCGGCTCCGACGCTCCCTTGGTCCGCTCCATATTTGCCGCATCCTCGTCGCGGGTCCTCGCCTCCGCTGAGTCACTGAAATGGGCATCCACCAGGTGGTGCACAACCGGCCAGCCAAACGCGTTGGCAAACATCCGGCGCACAATCACGTTGTTGTGCGCGTCGGGCTCAAGCTTGACCAGGACCTTGCGCCAGGAAAGCCCGCGGTGATATGCCCTGGCAATCTTCTCCTCCACTTTCATTTGAGAGCTGTCAATCATCTGCGAGGGGTCCAAATCTGAGGGTGTGTCGTCGTAGTCTTGCTGCGACAATGTAGAGTCTTCACTTCGGAGCGCCGGGGAGGAAATAGGCGATGAGTCATCAGTGTTGCTGGTAGCTTGCGTCGACACAGAGGCAAATGTCTGAGTCTTCGATCTGCGGCGGAGAGTTAGATTGTTACTCAAACCCGTCGACCGCTTCTTGAGCGGTGGCGGCGGAATATCTGAAGGGTGGTATATTCGGTCGTGGAAGATGGTGCGAGGTCGTTTAGATGGATCGATGAGGTACTCGACAGGAGGCAGCTTTGGGTTGAGCAAGTCGCCCGCAGCTTCAAAGAACGTTGTTTTGGGTGGTGCCGATAAACCGTCGAAGCCATCCGAAAGTTCATGCCCCGAGGTTACCTTGGAGATAGAAGACGCAGCGGAGTTCGAGGTGGATGGGTCATCAAATTTTAGTGTCTGACTTCGTTGGTAGATTCGATTTTGTTTGGGGGACGGGGGTGGTGGCATTTTAGGTTGCTCGTTGTTGCGAAAGAAGTTCATCAACCCGGTAAAAGGGTTGGCATTGTTTGTGGTTGACGACTGCTTAAGTCCTTGGAGGTCGGGGGAGGCGGGTTCGCGAAAGGGAGAGGTAACAGACCGGAGGCTTTGTCGATCATCCTCCAGCATCACGTTGGTTGGTGGCTGTGGTACTTTGTGGATGTCATTGGATCCAACAGGTGTTGAGGTGCCTGTGTCACCAGGAGTTTCTTTCCCCTGGCTCTCTACTGGTGTCCAGGGTGTCAACCTTGGAGAGGTAACATTCGTTCCTGTCAGTTCTGCCCATCCAAAGCCAACGACAGTTTCCACCAGTCCAGCCTCTCGACGGGCTTTTTCTACTCGTCCCAGACCTTGCCAGTCTAGGAATAGAAGACAGCTCGTTCGGAGTGGGACAATGCCATCGTTGACCACGTTTGAGTATACTGTCCTGTTTCGAAACTTCTTCAAGGCAGTATGTGCTGGTCCGGTGGGCAAGATCCGAAGCAGGGGCTTTGATTCGGGCTGAGGCTCTCCGTAGACACGCCTGTGTGCGTTCTCCCCAAGGTTGCCAACAAGCGCTCCCCACCCGCTCCGAGCAATAGTCGGCGCCCTCCAAGTCAGTCCCAGGTCTTGGCCCGTCCTTCCAACCAGTCCAAAGTCCAAGGCAAACTTTACGTAGAGCGGATTCTCGTGATTGAGGCCGAGGAGAGGTGATGCGAGCGTGATGAAATTGATCGGCTGAATAAGATCGAAAAAGTGTGGCGAGTGTTTCTGAATGTAAGCTATGGCATATGTTTGCACAAGGCCGCCAAGGGAATGCGCGATGAAGCTGATCTTGGTTATCGTGTATCCTCTCTTACCTTCCACCGATGAGTTTGTTTGCCCAGGGTGATCTTTAAGTGCCGGTGCCTCATCCTCGACGTTCTTGCTCTTCTTGCGAGAACTGGCTCTAAGCGATTGAGCAATAGCCTCCGAAGCTGCTTTGGCGGTTGTTGGCAGGTGTGGCTGATCTGGGTGTGTCATCGTCAGAATGAATCTTGCAAGCCGCTTTCCAAGATACTTTATGCCCTTTTCCGTTTTCGTCGCATTGCCCGAGAAGCCGCGCACGATAACCTCTTCGTCTTCTTCATCGTCCTCATCCTCGTCCTCCACGTTCGTTTTCTCCCCAGAATCCGCAGACCTAGCATTGTTGGCACGCTCTTGGGCTCTGCGAGCTCTTGCATCAATCTTCGCTTGTTTAACTCCCGCATCAATGCTCTCCTTGAGAAAGAGCATATCAGCCCCGAGATTACTATGTAGCCCATGCGTGAGAACAACCAGGTGGACCATTTTCTGCTTTCTCTCTATACTTGACTCTTCAGGTTGGCGGATGCGCATGACCGGCTCGACGGCGGCATCGGCATTGTGGTCGCCGTCATTTTTAAGCCTCTGCCGTCCGCCCTCTTCCCAGCCTGGAAGCTCCGGCTTGTTCCATAGAGCGGCTGTATCTTCCACCTTTAACCTTATAGCCCTCGAAAAGACACCCCTGGGCTGAGCGGGGTGGTCATCTTTCGCACCGACGCTTTGTTGGAAGTCGCTGACCCGGCCCGGCTGCGGAACCTGTGTTTGGCCTCCAATGACGGGTACCACGGAGCCGAGGTTCAGGGACTTTTCGTCTCGGGCCAGCAAGACCTCGTAGTGGACGGCGGCCGAGGTGGAGAAAATCACCTGCGATGTCACCTCGATAACCCACGACACACTTTCCCCGTCATGCGCGGGGCCGTTCCCGAATTGTCCGTGCCTGCTGGATCCCTCCCCGGCGCTCTGACGGATATTATCTGGTACGACGAGATGGCAGTTCCATGTGGCTCCTGCTTTGAGCATGGGCTCAAACTCGGGAACGCCATAGCGGCGAGGGTTCTCGAACTTCTCGTTGGGGTTGAAGTGTGACGGGTAGGCAGCCACTGAGAGGGTGTAGGGGCCGTGTACGAACGCAGCGCGTAGCGCGATAGCCGACGTGTTCTTGATGCGCAAGAACAGGAACTCGGGAGACGGGAGGATACGGTCGGCCGAGGGCGTATAAGTCACAGTGTAACGCACGACTTCGCCGATTTTGACACTGCCGGCTTGGTGGAGAAGGAGCATCGTCGGCTACTTGTACGCCGCGTCTGCCAATGGAAATCCGACGTACCCAAGGAAGAAAATCGGCAATCAACGCGTTCATAAGGGTGCTTGTTGCGGCCAAGACACGGTTGCAGTGGTGGGGCTTAACGCAAGACGCATCACGGAGGGTGGATTCCGTCTTGGTGTTGATGTCGGTGTCGGTATTGGCCCGGAGTGATGAACACAGTCTTCCCAGGAAATTGCCTGTATCTCTAGGTGGGGTTTATGACGACATTGTGGGTTAGAGGTCTCGATGACTTCGAGATTGAGGTATGGAAGGCAACTTTTGCTATGATAGGGCTGAGACGAGTTGACCAGAGACGAGATTGCCCTTCAGTTTGGACGGATCATTCGGGCTGACTGACAACTTGGGTTGTTCAGCTTGGTCCTGGCTCGGAACCCGGCGGTCGGGTTGAGGTCAGGCTGTCCTGCGCCGTATGGTATTGTAAGTTACCGTGTTACCCGGTCCGCTCTCACATGTCAGTGCTCAAACTCAGCCTTGCCGGATACAGCACGCACTGTAACGGTTATTGACCTGTATTCCATATGCCGTCCAACCTGGAATACGGATTACGGGTTGGTTGCTAAAAACCAAGATAGAATCGTATCGTCGAACAACATTTTCATGTTTTGTACTTGCACATAGGTCAGGTATTCTCATCACTTAAGTATTTTGTCAGCTACCTTGCATTCAAATTGGAGACCTCATTCATCTAACCCGTAATCTATACAGGCTCTTGCGCCAATATGGACTACCTTACGGATATCTACCAAGGTACGTACTGATATCCTGCAAATGACTAAGCATTCCACCAAGCGCCAAGAATTGACACGTGATAGGGCCCACATATAGCTCCTTTTTGGCTCTCGAAGGAAACCACGGTGCCTTTGACCGCCAACATTTTTTGACCGGCAGTATTTTCACATTTCCAAGGACCCCTCCTTCATCGTCTGCCTCACCGTCCCTGACCGACCTCGTCACCGGCATCGGCTCCAGCACCTGCCCTTCCTTGCGCAATCGCGTGCGCACTCACCGCCAACAGCGAACGTTCCAATCCATTTTCCACAATTCGATGTGCCACGCCGCCCACTAATTGGCACAATGGGAAGAAGGCCGAATGCTCTGATCCTGCAGTACTTTGAGCGAGGACCAAAGCTGCAGGACCAGAGTAATCGCTACCCCCATACCTGCAAAGCGTGGGCTTCCCGTCCCGAAAGCGTTCCATGTCCATTCCACGTCGAATGCTGACCATGTATCGATCAATGCAGTTGCGGGGAGCACTTCCCACGAGGTCGTATCGACGCCTTGACCACCCATCTCACCAAGCGATGTCCCGCCATTTCACAAGAAGATCGGCTCAGCGCCTTCATGACATTGTCCGGCATGAATCATGCCGCCAACAAGATTCAGCAGCGAGGGAGTCAGGCCCAAGGTCCGGTACAGCCCAGTGGCCCTCCGGCTGACGTGCCCATGATCCAAGGCGAAATGGAGCGTGATTGGACTGCTCTTGGGGTTCTTGCCGAAGTTTCGAGGCATTTCGACCTGAACGAGAAGATTGATGACCACACTCAACCCGCTAACGCGGAAACCTTGGGTCCGGACTCATCTGTCCCGCAAACTGTAGAGCATCTCGAAGCCCAGGAACAGCTAGCGAATGATGTTTCGGTCCCGAGCAATGATGTAGCTGTGGAAAAGCAAGGTAGGCATGCTACTGGAGAATCCTTGGGACTGGAATCAATCAGCTGACAACTAGCAGCTGAGCTAGACCCCCAGCAGCAGCAGCTACAACAACAACAACAACAACAACAACAAGACCCAGATAAGGCACTCAGTGCTGAGGAGAGATTACAAGAAGCTTTGCGAGCAGAGGATGCCAGCGCTGACCCGACAAATCTCACTATGGCTGTTGCAGCAACGGCTCGACTACCTACGCTCCTTGATCCTCAGTTATTAGGCGAAGATGTCGCGGCTGCCGCAGAAGTGGCCAGCGCTGGCGTCGGGCCCGTCGTTACCGGCAGTCTTGATCCTGTCCAACCAGGAACTTCTGAGGAGTCTCCTTCCATACCCACCTCAAGTGTCTCTCAACCTTGGGGAGAGATAACGTATACAAGCGAAACATATGCACCGGGGGGAGTTGGCGAAGCTGTTTCTCACCAGATGGTCAACTTGACCAAAGGCGGCTTCCGATTAGAGACGACTGGCTTGATTGGGGCTAAATCTCGCCATTCCCGAGCAAGATTTGACCCAACCAGGAGGAAACAAGTACAAGAAGTCCGCAAAATTGGCGCATGTATCCGTTGTCGCGTCCTCAGGAAGACCTGCTCTAAGGGCGAACCTTGCGACACCTGTCGTAAGGTGCTATCCCCAAGAGTCTGGCGCTCGGGCTGCGTCCGGACGAAATTCTCAGAACAACTGGACCTCTACTCAGCCGGAGTACAAATCGTCTTGGCCCAAGGCAGAGTCAATAACATTAAACAAAGCATCACTGTTGGAAATCGAGGCTTGTATATTGAAGCGTGTCATTTTCCAGACCACGAAAACGCTCTCCAACTCCAAGTTCTCCAACGAGCTGGTAACCACGCCCCAGATGGCAAGGCTGGGTCGATAGCCCCAGTCGACAGCGTTACACGAAATCCCGTTGTTATGATAGACAATGATTCCCAGGACGTCCCTGCTAAGGTCGAGGCTTACATGCGTAAAGTCCTACCCGAGTTAATCAAACGAGAGACTTCAAACTTCATGCAAGTCACCTTGCAGACTGCTTTTGATGTTGCCGGTACAGCGAATGATGAGCTTCTTAAAAAATCGCTTGAGCTTTGGGGACTAGTGGAACTCTTGGATCGAGAACGTCAGTGGCAAATTTGCGTCAAATCTGGACTTGAAGATGTCGCGCTCCACTACATCAAGGAGGATGACGAGGACCAGGAGGTGTTTACCACAATCTGTCTACAGCTAGCAGCGGCAGCGGAGAGGAAGGCTGCCGCCACTAGCAAAAGCCTTCTGACGGGAATGCAACGAGTCCTTCAGGACAGCAAAACGAAAGTCGACTTCAACATGTACTTTGCTACACTAATCCTCCTAAACTGTGTTGAAAAGTCCACTTGGGCATTCAAGGCTTGGGAGCAGGATAATTTGCGACAGCTCTGGCCATTGGAGAAGGAACCCGGTAGCTTTACTCAACAAGGCTACGTCATTGCCGATCTCCTACGGATGCTGCTTGGTATTCGGAAAGCCCTGCCTCGGACGATCTGCCGCGAGGCCGATGGAAAGCTGGCTACCGAGGAAGGGGACCCTGTAATTCAGGACTATTTCGAGGCGGTCAGCTTAGACGGTAAGTCTTGAGCAAAATTTCCCACTCCTTGTAGCCATCGTCACTAATGTTCTGTTCGTCACAGTCGCCCACATCAAGATGAAGCAGGAGCAGCCTGACTTCTCCCCGACAGATCCGCGGTCCTTCGAGCTTCTTTTCTGCTCTACCCTTCTTCTTCCCGGACCAGATTAGGGATCCGGACTCCGGGTGGAAGAACGGCAGGAGATAGCACCCGCCAGCTTTTCCCATTGCTATTATTATGACCAGACTATTCATGATCCATATTATGTATGATGAAAAACGAATTATTCTTTGCGAGCGTTTTCGGCTTTTGCTCGCCGCTGAGCGAGGGGGTAATAACGGGTTAGGTTGGTATAGACAACTGTTAACTGGCTTTTGTTTCTCTCGCGTTGGTTTTTTGCCATATCTTTTCCGCTCAGCGCAACGAGGAATGGACGGTTCTGAGCCTTTTGGAGCATCGTCAGCTAATGAAGGGTATACGGGGTGGAATAAATCCGAGCCCATAGACGGAACGGTTATCTGAAAAGGGACTGGGCTGGCTGTTGATACGGAATGGCGGGACTGATCAACTCTAATGGTTTCTCTCCCTCTGTTTCCCTTTTCCTTTTCTTTCTTTTCACCATAGATAGAATACCCTTTTGGCCGGTTCGGAAAACTCCAACAGGGATCGATCCTTATAGACATAATAACGTTACCTCGGGATAGACTTTTACGCACTGTTCAGACCCACACTCACGTCGTGGCTATTCGAGTCTCGATGAGACGCTCTTTTTCCGATGAAAAGTATTTATCGCTTCCGAGATTTTGTCATGACAGTAGCTCACTCCTCCTCTACCTAAGGTAACTAGGACCATGCCCTTCCATTTAGAATAAGACGCTCTGCTCTACTCCCTCTTCAACCGCCAAAGAAATAAATAACAAATTCGGAAACACCAAAACACAGCTCAAATCTTCTTATCATGAACTCCCAATGCTCTGGCCGGTATCGCGCCGCTCCGGCCCAGTACCAGCACGCTTCGGTTTCCTAAAACACGTAAACTCGCTCTTGCTGGCATCGCGGAGGCGCTTGAGCACGGCCCGCATCTCGGGCAGCTCGTTCTGGAGGCGCCCGCGGGCGTCATTATCAGTACGCCCGTCGAGCTCCTGATACACAAGGCTCTGCAGCTCCGACGCGCGGTCGGTCGTATAGTGGCTCAGCGTCTGGGCGACGAACTCGACATCCAAGGTAGCCTGCATCAGCATCTCGAGGTTGTACCTGGGGCGCGTCTTGAAGGCGTCGAGCAGCTCGCGCGACGTCTGCTCTAACAAAAATTGGAGCACCTGCGTCGTGAGTGATGCCGCCGTCGTCGACACCTGCGTGTGCACGAGCACGAGACTCAGCAGCGCCTCATACACGTACGCCTTCACCTCGCGCGGTTTCACGCCGCGCGGGGGCGGCCAGTCAGCAGCTGTCACGCCAGCGCGGACGATTCGGCGCAGGTTCTCGATGGAAGGTTTAGTGTAAGTCTGGAAGAGCCGCTGCTCGATCTGGCCGAGGACGTCGCGGATCGTTTTGGTCTCGTCTGTCAGTTTGACGGAGAAGTTGTTCTCAAATTGTATGTTGAGATCCCGGACCACCTCTGTCCGGAGTGATTGAAGGTTGCTGAGGGTCAACAACATACGGACGTTCTGGAAATGACGGTTAGCCTTTGTGACATGGTTGGGCGGAGAAAGATAGTAGTCTGGACATAGTTACTCACTCGGTTGCCAGCATCCACAGTACCACCTCCAACCATCGAGAAGCTTGAACTTGTCGGGCTGTTCAGAATCACATAGCTGTCTATATCCATCGTCCAGTCATCGTCTGTCTTTTTGAGTGGTCGCTCGGCATTTTCGACCATCCCGCTAAGAGCCTTGTATAGTGTCGTTACATACTGGCTTCTAACCATCTGCAGCAGTTTTGTAGGGGGTGGAAGGACAATGTCCCCAGCTCCAGGCTTGGACATTACGTCGGATACGTAGAGAATCTTTTGCATCCCGGTTAGAAGGGCGCCCTCAAATGACGAGAAACTCGCTGGCATCTTTGTTACGTCGCGACGAACAGCCGATCGATTCCAGTCCTCAACGTATTTTATGTTCTCAGCGTCCCTGTTCCATGCCGCACATAGCGCGGTCACACATCTTTCCCTCGCCACGTTGACCAGGGTTTTCAACCTCTCAACTTCAGCGGCATCTCCTTGCCCGACGGGAGTAATGGAGGCCATGTCTGATGCCCCTGACCCCACGAGAGCTAGTATCTTGGACAGGTAGTGGACACCACTGATGGAGTTCGACCAAGGTGGCCAGAACGCGAACTTCTCCCAGGCCTCTCCCCTCTTTGGCGACGGGGGCGGCAGGTTATTCGGATCAAGGTTGAACCGAGGATCCCTGAAGGCTGTCGGTGTCAGAGACCCAGATATGGCAGGAGTCCCTGGTGACTGTGGTAGCGGAGAAAACAGGAGCGAGATATCCTCGATCGGAGGTCCCGCAAAGAAGGAGAGAACATGATCTCGAATCAAGTCAACCAGCTCAATGGTGCCCTTTTGGAGGTCTATCGTTCCTTGTTGTGACAGTCTATGGTGCTCTTTAGACTCGCCATTGTAGCCCGCTGGCAAGGTCATCTGCGTCTTGCCGTCAATAAATCCTTGCACAGTCTGCCAGAATTCAACCACTTCACCCATGATTCCCTGGGCAGAGAGCAGATTGTTCATGAAAGCCACCATCATCTCCCAGAGCTCCACGATATCGGCAGAGTCAAATGACGTAGGTTTTCCCTCGACAGATTGACGACCGAGCGTCCTCAGGTGGGATGCGATCGTCTGGGGACTGGGTTTTTCGGAGTTGGCCAACCGACGCCGCAACACTTCGATTTCCACTTTTGATCTTTCCGCCGTAGACTGGATCCTACTTTTCAAGAAATCATAGCGACTGAGCAGCCAAACCCAAATAGGGTTGTCCTCAACGCCCAGCTCCAGAAGTAATGTGATCAGTTCCATATGTTGATCCTGTGCCTGGCCCGACGATGTATCCGACTTCGCAATGCTTTGGGGGGAGATGAGTCTCCGCCAGACATCGCGCTTGAAAACACGGATTTGCTCTTCCACGTCATGCCACATACGTGCAGCTACCAGAATGCGATAGAGTTGCGCATCGCTAGGCTGAGACTGTCCTGCCTTCTTGACAAGCTCTTTCGCCTCCTCGGCAAATGTCCTCGCTTTTGTATACTCTTCGATTAGGATCTCGTGGTCCTTACGCTTGATGCTGTCGGCTATCGCCGCACTCGTCTCCACATACTCCTTGTACGCGTCGAGCGATGATGCAACCGTCTTCAGGGTTTCTTCCTTTTCTCGTCCACCGAGCGCTGGACCCCAGACATCCTCAGCTTTCGCGGAAACATCAAGGAGCGGCGCCTTCACACCCATAACGCCGTACTCGCTCTCCTTGACCAGAGCATTCTTTTTCCGAGTGTCTACCACAGGGGCGAGAGGACTGGTGATACCGGCATTTCCGCTACTGCCTCGAAAACTATTCCTACTAGCATGACGAGAGTGGGTTCTGGCACGAGGAGGGATAGAATCAGCACCGCGGTATTTCATTTCCTTGTAGACGTTATCGATGGTAGCTTTCGCGCGGACGAAACGCTCGAAGTTTGACTCTACGAGAACCTTGAGGGACGCAGACTTCTGGTCAATAGACCTTGACAGAACGTCGAGTCCATCGAGCAGCGACTCAGTCTGAGCGGTAGAATGCATCTGCGATAGAAAGAGCGCCGGGGAGAACGTCGTCGACGAGAGGAGAAATCGATTGCCTGTCATTGGCCGTGTCAACCCTCACGCCTAACGTAGCCCATACCAAACGTTCCTGCTGAAGGGTTTGACTCACGAAGCCGACTGTCATCTTGAAGCGGGACCCCAAGCTGCTTCAATGTCCGCACCACACTGTCGGTGGTACCAAGAGGATCAGGCTCGTCTCTCTGAACCAGATTGCTGACACCGCTTCCCGAGGTCTCGGAGCCCGGGATGTTGCTGCTTCTATTGCTCACTGCCCTTTCCAGAGCCTGATATCTGGACTTCCTCCTGTTTATCTTCTTCTTCTTATCCTCGTCCTCGGAGACATCACTGTCGATGTTCTTCTCGGCGGGCCACTCCACAGGATATAGAGTGGAGACCCCGTAGAAGTCGAGTACCGTCCGTTCGAGGTCGGCCATGGTGTGAGCTGGTCAAGCTGTGCCAGCTTCTCGCTTCTATCCCAAGATTTTGTTCGCGCGTACGCGGTGTGCTCCGCGGTAAGCTGTCTCGACTGATGGTGTCAATTGGCTGCTGTGCATCTCCATCGGGTCGCGTTGGATCACATAAGGGTCTATTGGGTCCCTCGTGGTTGTCGACTTGGGATGAATTGAGGTTATGTACTGAGTACAGGGCCCGGTGGAGCTTGCAGGGAGGTGCTCTCCCGGTTTTAGCGGCGTTTGGCTCGCGGCAGGCAGGATGAGGTTCCAGGTTGACCCTCCCGTGGCCAGCGGCTCTCGTCGGCGTGGGTGATTGAAAGTCCGGCGACCTATGGGGGCGCTTGGCTTGTCGTGTGCACAGTGACGTCCTCGGAACTTCAGGCGACTGTTCAGCCCTGGCTGGTGGCAGGTGGATCCTTGTCGTGCACGGTCCGGATCGCAAACGGAAAACTTGCATCGAAGAAGGAGGTGGGTTGGTTCCATCTCAGTGGATTGCCATTCACTTTTTACCTCATCGACGGCTCGCCTTTGATTTTCGCCCATCCCATTGCTCGCCCGCCGCCCACTTGCCAGATAGCTTTCATACATCACAAAAGCATCGTACGTCAAGGGTATTCCGAAACCCATCTCCAAGATGCTGGCTCTCCGCGCAATTGCTGCCCCGGCGCAGCGCCAATGCTTTCGCGCCGCTCCCCGCGCTGCCATCACGCTCTCAATCCAGGTCCGCCCATAGCTCTTTCGCGTCCACCTCATGCTCGCGCCTTGGCTTCGATAAGACCCAGCTAACAAAGGATACAATACAGAACCAGAGGCAATACTCGGACAAAGTCGCCAAGTTCAATGGAAAGAAGGACGCCCAAGTAAGCCGCTCTGCTCTCGAAAAAAATTGCAACGATCCGGTGGTGTTGCGGCCGGAAAATCACTCAGCCTCGAAATCGATGCTCGCCGTCTCACAACACAACGACTCTCGCTAACAAATCAACATAGGGCAACTACCCCGTCAGCTTGATTGAAGGTGATGGCATTGGCCCTGAAATCGCCGTCGCTGTCAAGGACATCTTTGCCGCTGCCAAGGTGTGTAGATAACTTCGTCTATCCAGCGTCCTCGATGCACCCCCATTGGTCCTCAACTAATTCAATGCAGACACCAATCACTTGGGAGCCGATCAACGTCGACCCCATATTAAAGGATGGCAAGACGGCGATCCCTGATGCCGCCATCGAGAGCATCAAGAGAAACAAGATTGCCCTCAAGGGACCTCTAGCTGTACGACCTGCCTTTTTGGATCAGATCTGAGCATCTAGCATTCTGACCATACGTTTAGACGCCAATTGGCAAGGGACACGTCTCCCTGAACCTCACCCTTCGGAGAACATTCAACCTTTTTGCCAACCTGCGGCCCTGCCGATCCGTTGCTGGCTACAAGACCCCCTACGATGATGTTGACACAGTTCTGATTCGCGAGAACACGGAGGGCGAGTACTCGGGCATCGAGCACGTTGTGGTGGATGGAGTTGTGCAGAGCATCAAACTGATCACTCGCGAAGCCAGCGAGCGTGTGCTGAGATTTGCGTTCCAACATGCACAGTCCATTGGCCGCAAGAAGGTGCGTGTTGTGCACAAGGCGACCATCATGAAGATGAGCGATGGTCTTTTCCTTAAGGTGGCCCATGACGTCGCAAAGGACTTCCCTGATATCGAGTTCGATGCCGAGCTTCTTGACAACACCTGCTTGAAGATGACGACCGACCCGATCCCGTACAACGACAAGGTCCTGGTCATGCCTAACCTGTACGGTGACATTCTCTCCGACATGTGCGCTGGACTCATCGGTGGTCTCGGTCTGACCCCCTCCGGCAACATCGGTGACGAGTGCTCCATCTTCGAGGCCGTGCACGGTTCGGCACCAGATATCGCAGGCAAGGGACTGGCCAACCCCACCGCCCTGCTACTCAGCTCCATGATGATGCTGAGACATATGGGTCTGGGCGAGTATGCTGACCGGATCGAGAAGGCCGCTTTCGCGACCCTCGCTGAGGGCAAGGTTCTCACTGGCGACTTGGGCGGAAAATCTTCGACGAAGGACTTCACATCGGCCATCATCAAGAAACTATGATACCATTACGTTATGTATGAATCCTCAAGCTAGTGGGCTCTCTTTAGACTGTATTACAACACATCCATATCCATTGTTTACATAATGGCGGGGCAAACGACGGATTACGATAGCCTAGCTGTTTTTGGTGGGAGAGCGTGACGGGTGCTCTCTTAGTTTTGGACGATGGAACTGCGTGTATAACAGAGCGGGCGGCGATCCATTCACGTCCTCTCGTGGGACCGTCATAGCGTTAATCAAGATGTTTATAGGACACTCAAACAGGAAGATATTGATGAATGGATGTTTTTTATCTACCACACTTTATACCAACCCGCTCGGAAGGATAACTCCACAAGATGCAGAGATTTCATCCGATATATACAGTTATGCCAACTGTGGAGTACCTTTTTCCTGTTCAATTAGACGCGCTTAGAAACAGAAGGATCGGTGGAGGACCTGGAGAGACTACCTATTAAAGGAAAGAAGTGCATCAAATATTTAGCCAAGATATATGGAACCTGGGACTTCCAACTGCTTTCGTGATTCACGCACGTGGGACACACTGCGAGTCATTTAGGCGCTCCCAGATTGATTCTGGCTCCTGTATTATCAAATGAACAACTACGTGTCCCCTGCTCTTCATTCGAGCTGTTAACCACGGGAATCGTTTTTTTTTTCAGGCACGCTCCTATCTACGGAGTATTCCGTACATAAGTTGGCATTACCGAATCAGCAAAGAGTTGGAGAAAACTGTTGATGTAAGAGTCGGCCGGTTATTGGTGGAGAGTGACTGGCCCGGCTGGGTGATACTACTCCTGTAGCACACCAAAGTTGAGGAAGGTCCAGGTTGCCTTATTGCACCAAAATCAAACCTCTCCCACTTCGAACAACATCCAACGCACCAGAATTCTAGACAGCGCAAGAGGGAACTGTGAAAAAGCAGACCAGTTTAATTATAACCGAGACCCGGACTACTGATAATTGAGTCAAAGCGACGACCACAAGCCCGAACTTGCATAAGGTACCTATCCAACGAGTAACCCGGAACGGGCGGATGCAAGGCCGAACAGGCGACTACGTGTACTCCATAGATCAACCGCTCCCAAAACATCTCATCGGTACTACCCGGCTTGACGCTGTGCAATGTGTCCAGGATGGACACAGGTAGTGCTCCTCCATGTGCCAATAGGCTCCCTTTTTCTCGAGGAAACACATACGTCCTTTATAGTCAGACCCCCGTCTGACCTGGCCCCAGAGTCTGGCCGAGCGTCAAGTCTTAGCCTGCCACAAAGCTCAGTGGTTTTTGGTTTCTGGAGCCATCTGGTCAACAGAATCCGGATATCTCCCACCGCAAAACCGGACGCGTTAGTGGCTGCTCATGGACATTTAACGTCGTTGTGAACACCCGAACTCTGTCCGGCGGTCAGGATCCACCTCAGGTACCTTACAGACCCGCAGATTTCCCATGCAGTCCGCGACTCGCGAGTTGCTGTCCAACCTTTCGGCCATTTTGGATCCCGGATACCGATGTCGTCCCTCGCGCTAAACGACATTTCCGATGCGGAATCCACTGCCCAGTTACCTGGAGTGCTCTGGCCGCCATGGTGCCGCCCCTTCTCGGCAAGTCGGAGTCAATGCCAGATCTAAAACTCCTGGCTAACAATAAGCTTTACAAGGATGAAGCCGAGTTGAATCCAGCAACGCTAAATACTACTTGCTTTCTTAGCACTCTTAGGTGGCTTTTGCCAGCAACACCAGAGCAAGATACCTTGCTGGTTGATGAGATTCCAGATATCCGGATCCAGGCACAATACCCTTTCAGCGCAGAGGTTGTTTGGGTTCGGCACACCAACAAGTAATTCCCCAGAGGTTGCGAATGCGGTACGATCCGCCAGAAGCACCAGCATGGATACCCGGGTTGCGCAGTCGCGGGATCTCGGAATGGACGCAAATCACTCATCATCAGGGCTCACATTGCTCCTCATCCTCCACCACATCCTTATTCTAATTACAAGTACAGATCCACTTGTAGCCCCAGAATCTCATTGTGTGTCCAGTGACACCTAGTGTACGCCTTTCTGTGTCCGGTCTATATAAGTGCACACCTCCCACACCCTTCGGACTCTTTTCCCCTGGTTTTTGTTTCCTCTTTTTCCAACCCATCAAGCATCCCCCTCTCGCAGCGCAGTTCTCCTCGTCTTTCTTTTCAGTTTCCGTCTTTCACACACAAAGGTCCAGTCCAAGATGCCCGTTTCCGTAGCTGCCACTCCCTCGGCGGACGACGCCCGTGTCAAGGCTATCCTCGAGTCCCAGAGTCTCAAGTTCCATATTAGGACAGGAAGCAACAAGTGGCGCTGCACTGTGACGGATCGGGCTACCGCGTAAGAGAATCCATCCGCTGGTCCAGATGGGCCGGCAACCAGTGGTATCAGAGTCGTGGTGTTAACAGGCGAAACTCCAGTGAGAGGCTGAGGGCAGCAAAGGAAGCCGCTTCCTCCTCCGCGGTTTCTACTACATCCTCGAACTCGTCTACGTCTTCCCCACCGGCAGCTCCCACTGAGGGCTCATTTTGACCTCGGGCACTGACAGCTCGGCGCACGGGAGTCGATGCCACGGCATTCCTTTGGGCAGGCAATAACCTTCTTCCATTGTCATGCTCGCCGTTATCTATCAACTTTGCACGTCACATATACAAGCATCAAGCGAGGATTTTTTTCAGTATTGATGGGGAGAGCACGGGAAAGGTGCCGGGGATATGGAGTCCGCAAGGTCGACGGTGAGGAGTGGACCCTTTTGTAGTCATCTCCGAATCTCGGCCACCGCCACCTCTTTCTCCTTCCTGTCCTCGCTGCCTTCCCGGACGCACGCTACATGCTCTGTTAGGGCCTCTTGTTTTCTGCATTTCATTAGATTGGTTTGGGAGGAGAACTCGGCGCAAGAGGGAAAACCACGGGTCAGGCATCCGTGTGGTGTTGTGAATACCTCATAGACTTCTGTTTGATTTTTATTACATTACCTCTTCCTAGTTCTGAAGTCTCAAGTGGACTCTACACGACATGACCATGATGCATAGATATGAAGATGCGTGTCCGGATAGAAGATGTCTACAAACATAATTTGCCTCATTCTCTGTTTTACCACTCTGAACGCGTGTGAAAGGTTTATCTTTTGAGTCTAGCTCACTCAGGTAATGTTGCGAACAGTAAAAATCACAAGCTTTTGTGTGATGGACTCGGGTGTGGACCTCAGCTTGAGAAATGGTGTCCGCTATATCCGGTATTTCGAACCCCCGTTTTGGTGGAGAGGTTGACTGCCGAGTTCCGAGTCTGTCTTGTCTCCACACCCTCGGTATTCTTGAGACTCTGAGTAGGTTCGACTGAACTGGGCTGTCATTAGTGTTAAAGTTACTGAGGTGAATTATAGGGGTTGAAGGTTGACGTTGTCTTCTTATATAAGAGGTGCGGCGGAACAGCTCAGTAGGTACCTATGTAAGGTACGAGTATTTATCCCAGGCTACACTGCTTTTGATACGTCGTGTGACGAGCCAGTGCAATGACCCAAACCATTACACCAAACCCCACTCAATCGCAAAAGGATGCCAGAATACCAAAGGTGCTAACCTTCGGAATTCTAATGGGTTATATACCGCTGAAGGTCGCAATCAATTCAATCAAGGCTCAATCGCACCAACCGTCACACGCCGTAAGATTAACGAGTCTCTATCATAGCATCGGAGCTTTGATACTTTGTATATACCTAAGTAACATCTGCCTATGCCAAGTTATTCATTCCTATCTTAGAACGCGTATATTAATCTAGGATTATCTCTTATAAACGTAATAATTAAGTACACTTCTAAACACGAAATGGCTAGAAAAGTAGATGTTATTGCCCTAATTAAAAAGTATGAACTGCTAGGTCTGAATATAGCGGATTGGCCTCGAGGGAGACGCGGTCTAGGCTAAGTGAAAAAGAAGTACTTGGAGAACCTCATATTTCCTTATATTTTCTCATCCATTGATAACCGTTGTCTTGCAGGAAATGTTGTTACCGGCCGGCCTCGTCTGAAATCCTCTCGAGTTTACAGTAGAGAAGGAGAACCTGCAAGTCTTGCTCTTGCAGTACGCACCATCACGAGAGTTGACTCCTGTCTCTCGATCGGTAACAAACTCCAAATGGAATTACGCCACCGCTCACCAGGCTCCGCTTGAAGTTATGTACCTACCTAGGTAGGTATTCCGTACTCTTATTGCCGTCGACCGTTCCGCATACGGATTACTCAACTGCCCAAGCCACGATAGATGGGAGGGAGGGAGGCCTTGTTGGGCCAGTCACAGTGGCAAAACGGGATGCTGTGCCTCTCTCAGTTATGTTTTCGATCGTCCATTCTCATCAACATTTGCCGTTTCGCTGCTTCGTACAAATGCACCTCACTTATGGCATTCGAAAATTAAAGCTTGTGTAAAGCTGTCAAAATGCAACAAGGCTCTGGCCGATAGTGATGTTTTGTCTCTGAAGAAATTCCGTGGACGTCAAAACGTCTTGCCTTGGCCGTTCGAAAGAAGCGGGGCGCATGACGCTAGACCCAATGGACTGCCACTGTGCATCCCAGTTGGTAGCTTATCGCCCACGCTGCAGGCCCATTTGAAGCTTGCCTCGTCATTAGCCTCAGCTATCCGCGTGTGCCCCTCACAAACTTCCGCCCCGATGGGCCCCCCGTGCCCTTCCTTCTGCGTCCTGTTAACTTTGCTTGGTGGTTGACTGCCCTGACTGCTTTCCATTACCTGATCGATGGGAAGAAGCAACCAGCCAACTGCCATGTCATGCACTTCATAACACCAGAACGCCTACACTAGTAGGTTCAGGTTTGTTATAAGCCAGGGTGACCAGCGCTCCCTCTCCCAGGGCATGTCCTGAAGTGTCTGCCCGCCCCTCTTGCATCCATCACCTCTTCCTTTTCCCTTCCGCCCACACCGAAGATCTCTCGGGTCGTTTGAGTTGGGATTGAAAAACCACCATCTGATACCAGCAAAATGCCCGTCCCAATCGCGGCGAAAGGTAAGAAAGACAGTTATTTTCTGCGAGATCCCGTCGCCTCCTGTTATTCATCAGTTGTGCTCCCGGAAACCCCTGGTCACAACCCCGCGCAATCAGGTGCGAATCATCAAGCTCGCCTTCGGAAGGTGGCGAAACACCTATCCGAGGACCACGCAATCACTCGTCCTCTCTCGACCACTGTCGACCAAAGCGCCTAGATTTGTTCTCTCTTTCGTCTACCTGTCAACAGATACATTCGATATTGATAATCTGTCGTCGTTTCTTCACCTTTGGCTCTTCTTGACTTCACTCCACTACCCACACCTGCCCTAGAGCTTGTCTTGCTTTGTATCTCAAAGATGCCCCCAGTTAACCAAGCTGTACTTGCTTCAGCCGGCATCATCGCCGTCTCGGTGGCCGTTGCTGCTGCCATCGCCGTATACGAATCACCCGAGATCCGCCGCATGGCCGAAGACCTTCGCCGACGCATCGCCATCGCCCTTCACTCACTAGGAGACAATGTCGACCCAGGCAGACAGGACGATCCCCTCTTCAATCGCCCCGAAGATGCTGAGGGCTTTTTACAGTCGCGAGGCGTGCTGGGCGCTGACCAAGGAGTAGAAGCTGACGAGGAGACGAAAAGGAGACAGCGAGAAGAATTGATGTATTGGAACGCCCGTCGTGAGGAGATGGAGGAGAAGAAGCGCAGGGAATCCCAACAACAGCCTCGTCGATCGCTCAGCCGCGCCTCAACCTTTGACGACTTCCTACAGGAGGATAAAATGGCTGTTGAGCGCGGAACGTTCGTTTACAACACCGGAGCAGATGTTTGGGGCAGTAGCGGTGTCGACCAGGGGGTTGTCAGGCGCCGCGGCCCGCTCGAGGGTGTCCGTGGCCTCAACGCATCCATGGTGGCGAATGCCTTTGGCGACGAGTTTGGTATTGAGCTCGACGATCGACATGACATGGCGCGAGAAGCCGAGGCGGAATCCGCGCGTCTACTATCACCCGGTCATGACGAGATCATGTCCGACATTTACGACGCCACCCCTCGGGACGGCAGATCTACCGTTTCCCATACTATCTCCCCTCGGTCGAAGCCGGTTGTCCCTGATGTCCTTTTTGATTTCGACTCGCAGCCGCGGAGCGGGCCTGCTACTACAGTTGAGCAAGAGGATTCTCGGCCACCGTCTATGATGGAAGCCCGAAGCGTGACTCTAGAGCGGGAGCTCGCCGACGATGAGTACATGACGGCCGGCCAAGAAGACCGCCAAGATGCCCATGCGTCCATCCAAGCCTGGGCCCAAGGGTCTAAACCCAGCTTCTATTCCCCGCTGCCGGAATCACCCGCCGCGCCGCTCTCCGTTGTGTCCGAACCCGAAGTTATCAGCACCGGCGATCTTACACCGACTGATTCGGCGTCGCTTGCCGGCTCTGGCGAGGACATTGGGAACTATGCGACCTCCTCCAAGGACGGTGATTATGATGTCTTGAGCGAAGATGGAGACGGAGTGGCCACTCCTAACAGCTGGTCCGAGGTGGGCAGCCAAGTAAGCGAGAGCGACAGCGCGGTGCGAGCATAGTGATTTCTGGTACTGGTTTCTTATATCGTTTCTTTTCTCTCGGCCTCTCTTGTAAAAAGGATACCACCCATACAACATAAACACTACCCCCCTATTTTCAGGCATTTTGGGTATATGGCGTCTAGGGTATCGCCGCAAAGGGTTCATCAACGGAGGAAATTTTGGGTTCAGGGATGAAAGGAGTGGGGATATCATTTTGGTATTTATTTGGTCCACGGGTCGGGACAGGGACAGACCTTTAGTGTTACAGAATAAAGGGATATACGGAGCCTTGTTTCTCACGTTTTGTACTCGCCCGGTGATGTAGATTTCGTCACGTTGAATAAACTTGTTCGGATCTGTTGACTGGGGAACTGGTTGATCTGTGCGAACCAGAGAGGTAAGTGGGTATATTGTGAACTGGTTGGAACCACGGGGTGATT
This sequence comes from Apodospora peruviana, assembly GCA_033439685.1. NCBI lineage: Eukaryota > Fungi > Ascomycota > Sordariomycetes > Sordariales > Lasiosphaeriaceae > Apodospora > Apodospora peruviana. The sequence goes on along the minus strand of JAUEDM010000004.1, from coordinate 2,230,131 downwards.
CGGTTAGACAGTTCCCTACTATCACCCTATATCGTTTATGGATATTACTCTTAACAAGTCGACCCCTACATGTCGGGAAATGGTCTATTTTCCTAGCACTTTTCATTTTCTTTACTCTGTTTCTCAACATAATCTTGCCATAACTGCTCCACAGGGCGACCAAGGAGCTCTGTCCAGAACGGCTTGACGTTGTATTTGTGCCGCCGGAGCTTCTCGTTGATCCGCCGGACGGACCCGGCACCGAAGCGGTTTTCAATGTAGTCCAGAAAGTAGGCTGTGTGTTGGTAGCCTCTATCCCATTCTTGATTGATTCCAAACATATATGTAATGTCAGTCATTTTTCATTGTTCCTGATAGGTACCTAGGTAAGGGGAGGAGGAAGACATACCGCCGGCCGTCTCACGTTTCCAGTGAGGCGGGCTCAGGTCGCAGTTGAGCCGAACCCAGTCGGCTATGCCCTCGACCAGCCCGCCCGGACAGGTGCCCTTAGCATCCCACTGGTAGCAGTGCACCAGCTCGTGGGTCAGCACGCCGGTGATCTCGGCGGTGAGGCGCGAGGCTGGGGAGATGCCGTTTATGTAGCCGAGGGAGAAGTGGATTTCTTTGTGGTCGCTGTCTAGATCGGTCTTTTTATAGGGGGATTTAGTTTCATGTGGGACGCGTACTCTGGATATATTTATCACTCCAGAAACTTGTACAAAGTTGAAATTTTGGGAGGAGGAAGGGGAAGTCTTTTTTATCAACTTGGTCTAGATGCCCAACAGAGAGAGGAGGAAGAAAAAGCAGTTTAGTTACCCCCGTTGTGTACGCTACACCGCCCATGTCACGCAGGATGATCGTCACAGACCGCGTCTTCGGCATCGTGGTGTGCGGTTCCGCTGGCGACCAATACAGGAGCCGTTGGACGTTGCCGACGGCGACGGACAGAATCTTGCCGGCGTTGACCGCATCAAGGAACTTGGCTGCGCCGGGGTGATCGAGGTCCCGGATCTCCAGGCGAAGCTTGGGCTGTCTGAAGCCATCATCATCGCCTCCGTCTCCGGTCTCCTCGGCGTCGTCTTCTTCATCTTTGTGGTTGTCCTCCTTTACACTTTTGCTCGTACCTGGCGCAGGAGGGGCATTGGATGGTTGGGGAGGAGGGGGGCCTGCTGCTGCGCTGGATGTCGGCGGGGAGAATATAACAAGAGCCGTTGGAGCCGGAGTTGTCTTTGGTACTGTCACGGTCATGATGGTTGGAGAGTGTTGAGGTACGATGGAAAGTGGTTGAAGCTAGGATTGAAGTGAGATCGGAAATGGGGTGAAACATATGGAACGGCTAGGTACTGTAGATACAACGTGACACAAAATGTAGACCAAATCTTGTGTGTGGATAAGGTAGTTTCATTCAAAGCTGTCTGTGTTAAGTTAGTCGTCAAAGTCCGTTTGTTGTGCTCTGATAACAACTTGAACTACCTTAGGGATAACGCCCACATCTTGATCCCATCTCCCTGACCTTGTGTGAAGTGGTGGTTGCCCGGTGCCCCTCCTGGACATCTCCAAACAAAATGGCGGGGTTTTTCGAGCGGGGCATACAGCTCACAGGGGTGTTCTGTGGGATTGTTCAGAACTGGACCCTGGACGGGAACTAGCGGAAGGATTGTCAGTGCGTCTGGCCGAGAAACTTGAGGTATTGCGACAAGGGTACGGATTGAACGAACGAAACTGCGCGACTCCTAGGAAACACCGTGGGCTTGGCAGACACCTCACAACCTCGACCTACTGATTGACCGTCTGCGACGAGCATCAACCGCATCCTACCGCACCCTGCAGAATTCCTCGAGTGTATTCTTTTGCTCCGACTCAGATTGCCCGTAAAAACGAGCCTCAACTTCGAGTGTGTCCCTCAATATCCTGTGCGACGCTCCTGTGCGGCACCGCCTGCTCGATTGTTTTCTTTTTGTGTTTTGTAGCCAAGAAAACAAACCCGGACGGAACTTTCTCCCGCGACAAAGAACAATTTTGACGCCACGCCGACCGTATCCTCTTCTCAAGGGGACATGGCGGACAGAATCACCGACAAACAGGTCGCCGACCTTATCGCGATTTTGCGAACCGATGCCCCGATCGACGGCAAAGTCAATCACGTCAACATTATCAAATCCGGCATCAAGCAGCACAATGTTCCCGACACTTGTATCGCACCGCTCTTCGACGCGCTTCGCACCGCATCCGTATCTCAACACGCCGTATTGGTTAATGCCGGCTTCACATCTCTCAATCACTTGCTAGCCCGCTTGTCGCGTCAAGACCCAAAACAACTTGGCAAGGAGGCGCCGCGCACACTGCCATTGATCGTTGAGAAGCTGGGTGACCAGAAGGACAAATTCCGCTCGCTTGCTCTGCAAGCCATGAGTACATTATATAAAGTTGCGCCCCTGGATGTCGAGCGTTCCGTGCGCAACACTGCCATGGTGGGCAAGAACCCGAGGGCAAAGGAGATGAGCTTGACATGGCTCCTTCAAGTAATGCGCCCCCCCTTTTTCACATTGCTGGGTATCGTTGCGAAGCTAACATGTTTGTAGATGCATCAAGAAAACGGCCTGCAATTTCGTGGCTATGTACCGACATTGATGGAGCTGCTCGAAGACGCGGACGGCATGGTTCGCGACGCTGCTAAGTCCACTGTCATAGAGCTATTCCGGTATATCCCACAAAAATATTTTTGCGGTACCGTTATCGAAGCTAATGGATATGTAGGAATGCTCCAAATGCTGCCAAGTCTGACCTTAAGAGGCAGTTGAAGACCTTCAAGGTTCGGCCTGCGATCGAGCAAGCTATAGTCAAAGAGCTTGCCCCAACAGCCTCCGCGCCCCCTTCGCAATCCGACGGATCAGAGGAGACCTCCCAGTCAACTCGGTCACTCGCTGCAAGTGTATCGTCGCTTCCTAACGAGCGCCCGATTACTCCCGCCATGCTGGATACTCGCCCCGAGCAGGTCGACCCTATGTATGTGAATACACAACGCGAGCTCGACGACAGTTTTAGGGAAATGCACATACATTTCGAAGGCAGGGAGACCGAACAGAACTGGTTGAAGCGAGAGGAGAGCGTAACAAAGCTGCGGAAATTGATGGCTGGCAATGCTGTCTCGGACTTCCACGACAGCTACTTCAGCGGAGTCCGCGGACTACTTGACGGTGTCATCAAGGCGATCACCTCCCTTAGGACCAGTCTCTCTAAAGAGGGCTGCAGCTTTGTCCAGGAACTCGCTAGAGCATATGGTCCGGGAATGGACCCCATCGTGGAACTTCTCATGCAGACCTTGATCAAGCTCTGCGCTGCAACCAAAAAGATCGCTTCACAACAAGCCAATGCTACAGTTGATGCTATTATTGGAAGGGTTACGTATAATTCACGGATTATGCAACACATATGGATGGCTTGTCAGGACAAGAATGTCCAGCCAAGACTCTATGGAGCTGACTGGCTGAAGACCGTGCTCAACAAGGAATCCCACCACAAGAGCCATGTTGAGCATTCGGGCGGCTTAGATCTTGTCGAGAAGTGCATAAAGAAAGGTCTTGCTGACCCCAACCCAGGCGTCAGGGAGAAGATGCGGTCAACATACTGGACATTTGCTAGAATATGGCCCGCGAGGGCCCAGTCTGTCATGAGTGGCCTTGATGCAACAGCACAGAGGTTATTACAGAACGACCCGAACAACCCGAACTCCCCTAAGAAGGCCGAAGGAGCGCCTGCCCGGCCAGGGCTTGGCCTGTCTAAGAGCACGCTAGGAGGCCCTCCCAAACCAAGTCTTCGGGACACAATCGCCCAGAGGAAGGCGATGGCTGCCAAAAATCTGCCCACTCGCCCAGGCTCAGCTATGGCACATTTTTCCCCTATGAGGACGGTATCGGGCTCGTCCCACGCATCTGTATCTTCTGTTGCAACAACTACCACAGTCCGCCCGCGGTTAGATCACGGCCATGGAAGCGCCGGAGGAATATCAGGGGCTCCGGTGAGGCCTACAAAGAGAAGGCCCGAGTTGGCTGCCAGACCGGCAACGGCAGGACCGTATTCGATGCGAGGCCATGACCATCCTTCGACCGAGGAGTCCAGCCCACCGACTAATATCCGGTCAAAGGCAGTTACTCCGAAGACGATATCGGCTTCGCCAAAGCGGACAGCCCCTAGAACGAGACCGGGCCATGCGGCAACAGCCAGCGAGTCGAACGTTATCACTCCATCGAGGCTTGCCGCTGCTAAGGCCTCAGCGGCAAAAGCCAGCGAGTCGAGCGATATAACTCCATCGAAGATTGCCGCTCCCAATGCTTCAGCAGCATCGCCACGGACGACTCCTTCAAAACCGAAGCATACCCCGCTGAGTGCAAACCGTTCAACAAATTCGCACGAGGAGATGACACTGTTGGTTCCTACTGTGTCTGTGTCAGATCATAGGGCACCGTCATCTCCTCGTGATTCCCACCGTGCACCAGCGCCAATTGAGGAGGCTCTCCAGGTGTCACCTGACACCCCGTCTCAGCCTCCTCTCAAGGTTTACGAGGACCCATTCACTCACGAGGACCAGACCGCACCCAAACCGGCCTTTACCGTTCCCGTCTTGGAAGACAAGCCAGTCAACGAGGATACCGGAAACCTCCAGCGCCCAATCGAGGAAAATGGCGGCACTCCTCCTGTCTCTTCTCTGGAAAAGGCAAAGCAAAACGTCCGCCTCTTAGACAGCGGCATCTCCAAGGTCAAACAAATGTCTCTTGACGTGCATGGCTTCCGGAAGCTTCAGGGGATTATTCGAGAGAACAAGGCTGTGTTTACGGACGACAAATTCGACACGCTGTTGACAGGTTTGTTTGAGTTTCTCGAATCTCCTTTGACACAGAGCCAGATCCCTCCGGAGAAGATACAAGATGTGCGAGCACAGATCTTGGCGACCATCAAGCTGCTCCTCAAGTGGATGCGGGGGAACTTCCAACCGCACGTGTCTCGTGGTCTGGAGAGTTTGCTGAGGGCTCGAGCGGCGTACGACGGCCGAACGCACATCGTAAGCGGGCTGGAGCTGCTCGCGGATGAGCTGGTGACGCTCGGCGACGCCTCTGAGATCACGCTGGTACTCTCGCGCATGCTCGGGGCCATGGACCTGGATAATCCGGCTGGGTTCCGGTCGCTGAGCATGGGCTTGCACGTGCTGAAGGAGATGGTGGACGCCAGGGCGCAGTTTGTGCCGAGCGAGGCGGAGCTGAATACCTTGGCTGGGTTGGCGTCTCGATGTCTGGAGTCGCTTGAGTCGGCGGTCAGGATGGATGCTGTCCAGTTGTGTGTGGCGCTGCATTCGAGGGTTGGAGATGTGAGGTTCTGGGACGCGATGAAAGGGGTTCGCGATGATCCTAAGAGCCTTATTACGTATTATATTGTCAAGAGGCAGAGGGAGAGCCAGGCTGCTAACGGCAGTGTGCGCTCTGGTGTATGAAGAGGTTTGTTGGGGAGTTCGTTTTCTTTGATTGAAGTTCTCGTGGTTTTCTGGCGAGGTGATGAGCATGATGGGGTAACAGCAACCTCTTGGTGTTTTGGACGTGGGGTGCGTGCCTAGGTCACATTCTCGGAAAGCATAGCGCGGCGTACTAGGGTGTGTCTGTTTCTTCTAGTATTCTCTTTGTTTGTGCTTTTTGTCAGTTGGTTTGGGTTGGTGGACAGAGATGACCGTGCGTGTGAGGTCGTTTGTCGTCCAGTCCAGTTCAAAAAGGGATGGGAATCAACCTCAATTTAGTATCTATTGTAATTCTTACTTTTTTCCCTGCTATTATTGCGTTGCTTGACTAGGTATATTACCTACCCAATGCGCTTCATGCCTCCTGTATGTTGTAAATTCTCTAGCTACCTTGGGTGGTAAATTGTAAGATGTACACTATCCAACCCGCCTCCCCCCCTTGAAAGGTGTGTTGTTAACTTCTCCGTATGGAAATGATCTCTAAAGTTTTCAATGGCATTGTTACACGACAAGGGACTGTACAGATGGTTACAGCGTACCCGTGCATATCAAGTGGAAGATCGCATGAAAATCCGTGTAGTAAATCATTTGCTCTGTGTTGCAACCTTACCTGCGTGAGGCAGATTCCAGGTTCCGCTTTCAAAGACGGATTTAATCCCTGTTGAGAATGGTAAGCTCGTTGGTGATTTGACTCCAATGCTAGCATACTATATGTATTTGTATCCGCATGTACGGTATGTACGGGGTCTTCCATATTGGCATATCGTAGATTACCACTACCGCCCGGCAACTGCAACGTCGCCAAGGGGCCCTGAAGGGGGGATACTATACGGATTAGGGAGCATCCGTTCCTGCATTTGCCCAGGCACCACCACTGGGATTGGCCATTCGGTTTCTCGTATGTTATTCAACTAGTAGACGTACGAAGGAGCAGCAATGATAGTCAGTCAGTCAGTCCAAACAGATATGTGAAGATAACGGAATCCCAGCCAGAAGGGGTGGACGCTGTGCACGGAATAGTTCTATGGAGGGGCGAAAAAACATGTACAAGGGCTATACGTGTATGTAAGGTGGCAATATCAAAGATGTTTGTGATGGTCTGCAAAACGAAGCGCCGGCTCTAGACAAGGAGAAGGACCACAGCTGCAGTCAACAGGGTGGTTGATGGATGGTGTGGATCATCGAATCCGGGGGAAACAAATCAGACGGAATCGAAACCCGTTTCTTCTCGGTCCAACACGCGCGAAAGCCATGCAAGCAGAACGGCACATGTGCCTGTGGTAAGAGAGAGGGAGAGAGGGGAGTGAAGGCAAGAGAACAACTTTCATCAGGCCCCCCGATAGTAGGCCAGCGGCGGCGAATCCGTTTTCCAGAATACGTGCCGAATATGTGGTCTTTCCGGAGGTCGCGAGATCGCGACCATCACCACCGCCGACTTGACCAGAGTTATCAGACCAGACTAGGGACAGAGAGTGTGGGAAGTACCAGGGGTTCAGCCGGCGAATGATGCGCGAATAAATGGGCATGATCCTTGAAAGTTTGTACAACCAGGGATAAGTCTGAAACGACAGGTAGGGAGCACGAAAGAAAAAGTGTCGTCTTCGGGATGCCTGCCTGCCTGCCTGCCTGCCCTGCTTTGCTCTGAGGGGAATGGTAGTTATGCGCTGACAACATCAGGGACGAAACCTCCAGTGACCACGGAGCACTCACGGAAGATGAAGAGTTTTCGACGCTGGTGTAGACTCGATGCTGGGTAGCCGGTATTGTACAAGCTGTACCGTACATACCTACGGTAGGTTGGTACCTTATGGTGTCATGAACCCCCAGAACCCATGGGGTAGGGTATGCGAGGATCGCTCTCATGATGGCTATCATGCGGATAATTCCTTAGCCTGATTGTCGCCAGGTACGGGTTACTGTACGGATACGTATACATACAATGGTTGCAGCTGCAGTTGCGGGTGATGGATGCTGGGACCCAGTGTTTGGGAAGGCTACCATAAACATGAAACATCTAGGTAGCTTAGGGGCGTGTTTTCGTGTTGTTGGCGTGGCGCGTCTGCTGCATGCCCGGGTTGCTATTGACTGAATCGGAGTTCGCAGGATCGGTCTGGCTTGGGTCATCACAGGCAAACAGCTGCTGGGAGTTCCCGAGAAATGGAATCGAGGCCCAGGCACACTTGGGTTGTGCATAGTCAAAGCCTCAGCTGCCGGGACTTGGAGTTGTGCCTCTTCCGGCGCTGTGGACCATTTGACGACGGCTGCAGCCACACGGCCCCAAGCCAAGCAACAGTCGGGATCTTTTAGTATACTCGGCCATGACGCCGCTCATCATCATGATCTCTCTCTTCATGTGCGAGCTTGACACTAGGCGCCTCAACTACGGATAGGTAGTTACGCTCGGGATGGGGGATCGAAAACAATGGCGGCCGCGAACATGACCACAGACAACCCGGACTTGTTGGCTTCCAGTACCGTCCCACGCATCGGCAAACACCCACCTTCTGCACGGAACCAGACAGCAGGCGGCTGCTCTTCTTGTTGTTGGTCTTCAGGCTGACAAGTCTCGATGTGCGTGGTTAGTCAATCCTGCTTCAGTCATGCGTGATTCGTCGCCCCTTATAAGACGTGCATAGAGTCCCCGCCTGTAGTCGAGCCCGCATCTGGCGCCCTCGGATAGGCTCACGGCGACATGCGGCTGCCACCATAAGCATGGAAAGATACGTACCACACCGTCTGGTCTTGGCAAGAATCTCGCCATCTTCTCGCATCTCGCATCTCGCAAGCGAAGGCAAGATGCGGTAGTGGTGTTTTCGTCCAGCAGGCTCTGCAGGTATGCCGACGAGCACGGGTGTGTTAGGTTAGGAATGCTTTACGCCGTCTTCGACCTAACCTAGAACTGTCCCCAAGTCCCCAGACCAGAATGAGGAAGGGTTGTTACGGCAAAGCGACGGGTCCAGCTAAAGCAGACTGAACTCGAGGATGAATGAATTGGAGACCAGAAGAATCAAACAAAATAACATAATATAGAAATCGGACTATTACCGATTCGCCGTCGCTCAAAAGGATTGTGGCGCCTTTTGGTGATCCGATCATTGCTGGTGGAACATCCCTCCAATTGGCAACGTCGTCTGCCCTTTCATGCTCTACGCTGCTGTCCCACCCGCTTACCTAAACCAGAATCCAATGGTGCCTACCCACTGCCCGGGCACCTGTATCACCCCTGTGAGCTGCCCCTGCTGGACCCTCGATAGTAGGGCCCCCGGCTTTTGGCCTCCCAGTGTCCACCAAGCAGATGCGAAAGCCGGGACAGCCCCTTTGATGAGAGGAACAGCCCCCCAAATCTGTCACAGGGAGCCCAAAGTGCACAAAGTTCAAACCACCGCATCCTGCGAAGTCTGTCCACAGTCGTCGTCTTACCGCGTTTCGCTTCTCGCCGCGGACAAAGCTCGATTCCGAAGTTCAAAGTCGAAGATACCCAGACCGGGGGGCGTTGCTTCCTGCCTGTGTGTTTTCTTCTTCATACCGGGTCTATTCTAGGACACCGTCTCACCCGACAACTTCGACCCTCTCCCCTACCTACGGTAGCCACCGCGTCCTTTGACTAGGTATTTGCATTATCGCTACTGCAACTTGGAAGCTACAAGCCGACAACCTCGGGCCATCATCTTTCCATCCGTCCCAAGTCCCAGTTGGACAGGCGACGCCGCCGTCACTCTTAAGCGCAATACTCTTGGACTGTACATCCATTGCCTACAGGGGTTACCGATTCATCTCATCCCGAGTCTTTAAATAATCTGCGAAAGTGCCGTTGCTGCAGTTTTAATTTGTGAACGACCCGCGATCCGAGACCCGCGACACACCGTTTGACGTCGCGCCGCCTCCACACTCGCCTTCTCCCGTTAAGAGTCGCACATCGACGATTCACCGAGCCTACACACATCGACGCTCGTCGCTCACCCACCGTCGAACACACGACATCGACAAACAAGAGATCGATCGCGAGGTCCCTCTCGATGGGCCCTCCATTCTAGGCCCACTCCAATCCTCGACACCTGCCTTGATGCTACTCGGCCAACTCCAGTCTGCTCGTAGCCGCTGGTCCTTTGGCGGTTGAACACGTCCACAACCCAGCGTGATCAGCATCGGAACATGACAGTCATGGACGACTATCTGGATACCCCCATGGATGCGGATGATGTATTTCCTTGCAAGGGTTGTGGAGAGGTACGTCCCTAATTCAGCTCTCATAAGGTCTATGTGGTGTACATGGGCTCTGACACGCTTTGGCATCTAGATCCTTGAGGAGGGTAAGGCCTTCGAACTCTGTAAGTACTCCCCATATCTTCAACGACTCTGTTGCCCAGCCTTCGTCACGAGTCCAATTGCCCGCGTTACCCGCAAAATATCCCAACGCACTTGCGACAAGTCGAAGAGGCTGTCATGTTTGTGGACAAGTCTAAGTGAATCCGCGTGCTAACTCGTCTCCAGCTGGAAATAGATGGCATCTTGACTGCTTCCGATGCAATACATGTAATACCCTACTCGACTCCGATGCGAACCTCCTTCTCCTCGGTGATGGGTCGCTCATCTGCAACAACTGTACCTACAGTTGCAATGCGTGTGGGAATAAGATCGAAGATTTGGCCATCCTTACTGGGGACCAGGCCTTCTGCGCAACATGCTTTCGCTGTAGGAACTGCAAACGCAAGATTGAGAATCTCCGTTATGCTCGGACGTCACATGGTATCTTCTGCATGAACTGCCACGAATCTTTGATGGCTAGGCGCCGTAAGAAATCGAAAGCTGCCGCTCAAGCAAAGGCGCGGGAGAAAGAAGGGTCACCAATGATCACCGAGAAATCGCTCCCTGCGTTGCCGCCCAATGCCATTCCTCCCAATGCGCTTTCGAACGAACGGGTAACCCCAGACTCGGACACACCAACCGAACTATCACCGAGACCTCGTCCCGCTTACACAAGGAACGACTCGTCCTCCCGGAGCAGTTCTCGACCGGACCGTTCTCCCGAGAGGCAACCCGAGTCAACAAAGGATACGACTCTGGCACCCCCTGCCGCAAGTTACAGGAACAACCGAAACTCGACAATTATATCAGGCGATCTTAACAATGGCGATACTGATGGTTTCTTCATTCCAGTGGCATTGGATCCCAGTCCTGCACCGTCAGCGACGCCGACCCCCCATTCAGTGTCAGATGTGTTCTCGGAAACGAGCAGAAGGAACAAGGAGAATGACTACTTCAATGCGCCCAAGTTGAGTGCTGCGTCAGACAAGAAACCCGACTCGCAGGCTGGAACGCCACACATTGCGTTCCAAGAGAAAGGTAGACAAGCATCCTCAGATTATGAGAGCACACAGCCACAGGAGCGCCCGACACGGAAACTCTCCAAGAGGACCGACCGGAATGGAATTCCAAGACCTTCACCTATAGCAACAGATGAGAGCAAGGGTGTCAGCGGGAAGATACCAAACAGCAATGACGACTTTAAGTTGCAAGACGCCCCGAGGAGCAAAAGGCTGGTCAGTTCTAGGAGCAACTCGCAATCCAGCAATGCCCTCGAAAATGGTTCGCAGCGCAGCAGAGATATCCTTACGAATACCCCAAAAACCGAGTCCCCTATCATTTCATCCGCGACAGACAAGGCCGCTACACCGTCGCCTTCCCAAGGCCCTCGCCAGAGAGAGGAAGACGAACTGCGCGGGTCGCTTGACTCGTTGAATTCTGGCCCGTCGGATATACCAAATATCAAGCCCATTGTTCGAAAGGAGCTCCCTACAGGGGTATCTCGAAACGCCAATGGGAACCCGCAACTGGGCCTGGGTTCTCAGTCTGCTACTTTGGCGCGCCCAGGTATGCCTGACACAAAGTTAAGTAACACTTATATGCAGCCCAGAGCACCACCTCAGCCCCCGGCGCAGGCTACGAAGGAATTATCCAGTTCGTCCAATGAACCCACAGAGCCCAAGGTTTCCCCAAAGCTGCCGCGTTGGAGTGCGGGCGGAGATTTCAGCATGGACGAGGACATGGCTAGGATCCTGGGCACCGACGAGGGCTCGTCCTCGATCCTACGGCGTGTGTCGAATGCTGTACGACATGGACGAAACAACAGCACTGAGGTGCCCCAAAATCATGGCAGGATCGCCCATAGCAGGAGTGTGAGCGAGACCACTAGAGGGACAACTTCACCCCGATGGCCGAGAACGCCAATCGCTGAGGATCCCATGAATGGCGGGCAACTCAACGACATTAGTAGCCCTATCTCACTGTCTAGTGCTGGCCAAGAAGACCCGGCGTTCCTGAAACGGCAGCTTCGAAATTCAGAGCAACGAGTTGCAGAACTCGAGCGACAGTTTACCACCGAGAAAGATCTGAAGAATTTAAATAAGAGGCTGCTCGAGAAGAAGAAGACGGTCTCGGTGCTCGATACTCAGACGGAGATCATGGTAAGGCAGCTTGAGGTCCTAGCTGGTTATGTCGAGCGTGCAAAGAGGACCAACGAACCCCTGGACCCGCGCGAGCTGGAGGACACAGCTATCAAAGAGTTTGTGCAGAAGCTGGAGAAACTGAAGCAAAATGTGACCAATCAGATTGAGCAACTCCACGCCGAGCGAGATGAGCTGATAGAGGCGAAGAACCAAGCTGCTGCGGATAGAGACCGTGCTCTGCTTGAGTTTGCGCAGCTATCGTCTAAGAATGCCCAGTTAGCTGACATGAACAATGACCTCACCCATCAGATCCAAGAGAGGTTCAAGCAACAGATCAATAACGCTGATCTGAGGTCGCCTAACGGGCTGGGTATCTACAGTCACGCCAAAGGCGTATCGAGTGTGTCGGTGAACATGGATGCCTCGAGTTTACAGACAGCTTCGACGATGGTCGCCACGGATCCCGAGGACCCTATCGTCGAGGGTCCAACCGTCGTCAATATTCGGAAGGGCCAGGTCAAGAAATTCAACTGGAAGAAGGGCTCTAGCAAGGTGGCACACAACATTACCAAGGGAATCAATCGTGCAGCAGTGGCGTTCCAACAGCAAGAACAAGGTCGGCCTCATCAGGGGCTAACAGGTGACAACATTGGTCTTCCTTACAACATGACGGTTTCTCAGGTCGAAGCTCCGGTACAGGTCGGCCCTCCTATGGGTGGCCCAAATCGGGTGGCGATTGACAATTCTCGCCAAGGATTTGGGTTCTTCAGCAGCAAGAAGCAGCCCACCAACATGGTCAAGTCTATGTCGGCGTCAAACGTTTCAACCCCCACCATTGCCGAAGCTCCTACTACCCTTTTCGGCTCCGACTTGGCTGAGCGTGCCGACTATGAACGCCGCCAGATACCCAGCGTGGTCACGCGCTGCATTGAAGAGGTCGAGCTACGGGGTATGGACGTTGAAGGCATCTACAGGAAGACGGGTGGCAATTCACAAATAAATATGATCAAGGAAGGCTTTGACAAGAGTCAAGACTTTGATATCTCGGATCCAGGTCTCGACATTACGGCCGTCACGAGCGTGCTGAAGCAGTATTTCCGCAAGTTGCCTAACCCGTTGCTCACTTTCGAGGTATACGAACGTATTTTGGAGTCGAACAGTAAGTGGAAGCATGGAGACAAATCGCGAGCAAACCTGTACTGATGAATCCATTGAACAGTGATCCAAAGCGAAGAGGATCGTTGCGCTCACTTGGCCGACACGTTCAAGATGCTCCCAACACAGCACCAACACTGTCTTGAATTCCTCATGTTCCATCTCGCTCGCGTGGCAAGCAGGGAGCGAGAAAACCTGGTATGCATTCTTTGCCTTGTTTTTGGATTGTCATGATTTCTGACATGATTTCTGACTTGATTTCTCCGTCACAGATGTCGCCCAAAAATCTGGCTGTTGTTTTCGCGCCGACGATCATGAGAGACCACAGTCTCGAAAAGGAGATGACGGACATGCATTCCAAGAATCTTGCGGTGCAGTTCATCATCGAGAACAGCCATATCATCTTTAGCGAGCCTTGAAACTGTATATTTCTCCTTCAGTGCATTATTCTATTACTTCCTGTTTAGTTTTGGGGCCGGACTGAAGCGACTTTGTTACCCGATTAGTTTTATCTGTCACTCAGGGCGCTGGATCAAGTACACACACAAACTGCCCTCCCCTTCTCACGAAAGTTGGGTTCTTCTTGGCGACATGACAGCCTGCGTGCATGGCAAGTGAGAAGCATGAAAAGAAAGTATATTTTTATTTGAGACCAGAAAAGTAACACACACATTGGACGCAACGATAGGCATATAAGACTACTCACCCTAAGCTGTTGTTTTTCATTTTCATTTTACTAGCAAGGCGATAGAGCGAAATTCGGTATGGGGATTATCCCTTATTTATTAGGCGTTTTCTTTTCTACATATTAGGGCCCTCCATTCTTGCTCTGTTCTTTGCAAGACACCCCTCTTTTTCTTCCGATTCCTTTCAGGATCGAGACTGGTCGAGGGTTCTTCTGTGTTCTTTTTTCCCCTTCTTTCTGGACTTGGATTTGGACTTGGTACAATGAACAAGCGGATGGATTTGTGATCAGCGCAACATAACACAGCACACAACCAGCTATCAACTTCTCATCATAGGAGTACCAGTAGTCTCTTATACTGCTTATCCTCTTATACTCCTTATCCTTTTTTCCTCCGACTTTTCTATCTATTTACTCCTTTCGGCAGAATCATTCATGTGCAATCAATCGAAGGTAGGAGCTACCTCGCGTGGTCCAGATCCGTTGATTTCAACCTGAATAATTGTAGACTTTTTTGGTCTTGATTCCTCACACTCTGCATGACTTGTTTGGCCCCTTGAAACTCAGTAAATATTTTCTCTTATATGACTCTCTTCTCGTCACGGCGTCTTGTTTCCTTGTCCAGACCCGAACTAGAACTAAGCTCTGAAATCTTAGCAAAGGCGAATGAGAATATAGCCAGTCAGTCACACTCATCACGCTCTCCTCTCTCCCGAGAATATATGAGTCGGGTATCATCAAAATCTCATTACACGGATATAGAGTAAATCAAGCCAAATATTGTAAAGCCACACACACATATGACTGCCAGACTTAAGATTCCGATACAAGCCTCTTCACTCTGTCAAGCAGTAGGTTACTCTCGCGACCAATCTTGCGCTTCCCGTCCTTGCCGGGGGTCCGGGCCTTGGCCATCGCCTTGCGGTACCGCTCGCGCTCGGCGATCCGCCTCCTCTTCTCCTCATCGCGCCGAGCAATCTCTGCCGCTCGCGCCTCGGTCTCGGCCTTTTTGCGTTCCGCCTCCGCTAACTCCTTGTCAAAGTAACCCGGGCGGCGCTGTTGATGGGATCGTCGGTCCCGTTGAGGGTGGTGGTTGTTGTGGCTGTCGCCTTCCTCTTTACGCTCATCTCCCTCCCCTCCTTGCTGCTGCTGCTCCTGCTCCGGGTTCTTGATACTCGAATGTATCCTGACTCCGACCTCGGCCGTGTTGTCTCCGGACGCGGTTGGCCCCGCGCGCTGGCGCTGTTTTCGCGTCGACCGTGCAGTGGGCTGTTGGTCTTGCTGTTGGTCGGCATTCTCGGGGTCGTCAAGGAGGAGAGCCTGTCGCGACGGGTGGATCTGCGGCGCTGCTGCTGATCCTGCCGATTGTTGTTCCTCATTTGTTTGCGGTGCACCATTACTGTTGTCTTGTTGATTTCCTCCCCCATCTTCCACTGCCGCCGCTGCCTGCTTCTGCTGCTGTTTCTGCTTCTCGAGCTCTGCTTTAACTTTGGCGTACTGTTTCTTCACTTTGGCTTTTGTGATGAGGTTCTTTTTTATCTTGATCACTATAATTTAGATTGGTTAGTACTGTGAAAATGGGTTCAAGTTGGGAGAGATGTGTGTGCATACCTTTCCGTCTCCATGTTCCATCCGGGAGGTTCTCGGGTCCAACGCGGAAGCCGGTTCTTGCTTTTTTTCTCTCATTGCCGGCGGGCGCTTGTGAACCACCACCACCATCTCCTCCGACCTCATCCTCACGATTCCTTTTGCCAGTCATGTTATGGGAGTGGCGTGCCTGGATATGTGTGGGTAACCTATAGCTTCGGCGTTGATTGACGACGATGGTTGTCGCGCAGCTTTTTTTGGGGGGTGGGCTGCGATAAGAGATATTCTGCCAGGCTTATCAATTGGAATCAGTTAATGGTTGTGGGGCGGTAAAGATCCCAAGGTGGGCTTACCCTGCACTGTATACTAGCGTGCGGGATGGTACTCCGTATTTTGTACAGCACCTTTTAAGTTAAAATATCTTCCCGGTTTGTTTCATACCCGATCTTACGTACTTCATCCACGGATCAGGTAGTATGTTCAATTTACAATAGTATCTTCTTCCAGATGGAATTCACCTTGCTACTCGCAAATGGACCGCCCACGCTGCCTGATCGCCGGCCATATTATCGAGGCCAGCAAGTGAAATAACAGGAGCCTCTCAGTACGAAGAGAAGATGGCCTTGGATAGGAGAAGGCGTCTGAAGTAATAACGCACATTGTGCTCTGGATTAGTCTGGGAAGAGACGGATAATAGCTCATATATTGCAATGAAAGGGGGGCATGCCGGCAGAGGAGCATCATCATCATGCCACGATGAGGTGCATTCTGTACAGACCTGGTACATATGTGCTCTCCGGAAGCGGGAGACTTGCTGCTGGCCTGGTGCCCAGCCGCCTACTCCACCGCCCTGCAGCTCTGCGAGACGGCGTGGACTATCCTGACTCCACTGACTCCGTTGGCCATGTCACATGTGCCTTAATGCACAAGCAATTGGCACTGTACAGCACAGCACCCTCCTGTCTCTGTCCGTCCAGGTTCTTATTACAGTAATCCGTAATCCTTCCCTCCCTTCCACCTCTCACCTCCAGCTGGTTGCAAGCTCAAGATCACCACTCTACCTTGTCGTTCAGTCTCTAGCACCTTGAAGTTGACCAGGAAGTGCTTGGACTGGCCAAAACTCTAATACCTTTACTGCAAGTCCAGCTTCGGGCTGCTTCTCCTGTCGTGGCTTTGACAGGTTGACCGCGTCGGGTCTTTGACTCAAAGTCCGCTCCAATCTATGATGTGACTGTCCGAAATCAGCCGCCACCACCCGATTTTTTGAAGCCCGCACTCATATTTGAACGATTTGAAGAACACTATCTTTTAAGTGTCGTGTTCTCCTACGACATCAACCGAGGACTGTAGGGTGTGGGACGCCCGACTCAAAGCAAATACAAGAGGCAGCCTGGTTCCATCATGGGTGGCTTTCCGACCTAGCTAGACTCGAATTATCAGGCGTTAGCAGATATCGTCTCTTTTTGTGTCACGCTGTCTCCCGTCAACACCTTTACGCCTCGATCCACTCTTTCTCGATTGTCCTAGCTGAAGCCTTCGGCGTTGGCTAGCGGAGGACGTGGAGCTGCTCTGACTCAAAATGCCTATGCTCCAGGACCATCCGGAGCCGTTGGGCTCACCTCCTGAGAGCGATACCAACGGTCGCTCCAGTCCAATTCTTATCCAGGCTTTGACGGACCTCCATAGGCCCTTGAACCGGCGCATCTCGGAAGAAAGTATTCGAACCGAACTCTGTGAAGGACCAATTCCGGATAGCCCATCCAGGCCGGCAACTCCTGAGCAGGAGCTGTCCAATGTTGTCTCGGACCGAGCCGAGCTCATCGAGCGGTTGAAGAGGGGAGAAAGCCCGACATGGATACCTAATCGTCACGTAAGTTCTGGCCGTCTTGCGACAGAAGCAGTCCGGGTTGCTAACTACAGCATAGCTCAAATCTCTCTTCCACCAGAACGACACCCGCTCTCCTCCGCGAACACCCCCCGCACCGACTTCGACGAGCCCACCGCTGTTACCCGCGGCCAGTATTACACCAGTGAAACAAGACGGGGCCGATGACCCTCTAGTTGATGTACGGCTGCAACAAGGACTGAACCTTGAACGCCCGCGGTCTGCCCTCCACAGCGGTGATTTCACATCCGAGCAGCCGTCTCTGAGGGTTGGGGGTGGTGGGAATGAACTTCAGGGGGAGGATGGTACACCGTTTTTGTCGGCCAGAAACCCATGGATTGCGTCTTCGCCACCAAGGGATTACACTCCATTCAGTTTCGGACAGTCTGCGACGAGTTACAGGAAAGAGGCTTTCAACTCTGGAATCTCGTCCATCTCCTCCTCTCTCTCTTCAAGTTTTGTTTACAAGCCTCCCACGAGTCCTCTTGTGCAGTTCCAGAGCAACGAAGATGTCGATTTGAGCTTGCCCCTGAACAATATCAATATCGCCACAAACAGCCCTCGCAATCCACGACGGCACACCCTTAATTTTGCACAGTCTTCACCATATATCAACACTACAAGTCAGAGACAGATCCCACAGCGCCGAAACAACAATCATCCATACCAAGCTCACCAACCCCGTCGTTCTTTGAATTTAAGCACCGGGGTTTTCCCCGTCGACTCTTCACCGCAAACACCCGCATTTCTCCGGCCACGCCGACCCTCGTTCAGTTTGGATGCGTCGCCGCTGCAACATGCATCAATGGTTGGGTCTTATGAGGAGAGTATCCTCAGGGGTCGAATGTCGACCACTCCATCCAAACCGCTGGAGTTTATGGCACAGATTGGTGTTTTAGGCCTGGGAAAATGCAAGTCGAGTTTGCGTTGTCCGGCGCATGTAACGCTGCCGTTTTCGGCTGTCTTTTACAGCTATGCTATCACTTCTCACGGAAGAAGTAAAATAGAGGACGGACCTAGTCCCTATGTCGGACAGGTCGATCTAGAAAACGGCCTTCCAAATCCTGATGAGGGACAGCGGATGAAGCGGAAAGTTCAGGCAAGATATTCCGACCGGAGGCCTGCAGATGAAGAGTCTGCAATGCCAGACAACCCGATAGAGCTTTCGGACAGAGAGGAGACCAAGGCTGTGAAGCCCAAGCGGCGATCAAGATCACCGAGGGCTCCTCCCGGCGGACGCTATCGGATCCCGGAGAAAGGACAACTCCAGATCATCATCAAAAACCAAAATAAAACCGCAGTCAAGCTTTTTCTTGTCCCATACGACCTGGCTGGAATGGAGCCGGGGACGAAGACGTTTATACGCCAGCGGAGCTATTCTGCCGGGCCCATTATCGAAAATCTCCCGGAAACGAATAACTCGAGCTCAGCGAACCGCCCAATCCTTCGGTACCTCATCCACTTGCACATTTGTTGTCCGTCAAAGGGTCGCTTTTATCTATACAAGAGCATTCGCGTGGTATTTGCAAACAGAGTTCCCGACGGTAAAGAGCGGCTCCGAAACGAGGTTACCTACCCGGAGCCGCGGTTTACGTCTTATAAGCCCGTACGCGTCATGCATACGGCTCCTGCGTCTTCATTGGCGGCTGAGCAGGCCTTCAGGAGGCGAAGCTCTGGGTTCTCGTTTGCGAATTATTCGCCCTCATTTGTCGGGCTTGACGGCATGCAGAGTCTACCCAAGCCGGTCATGTCCGTTCAGAACTCTTTTGGAATTTCCGCCAGTAGCAATATTCCTGTTGAGTCGGTTCCTTTCGGGTTATTACCGAGGAAGAACTTACGGGGAGGAAGCGCTAGCACCGCAAGTAACCAGGACCAGTCATCCGATCCAATAGAGCCCGGCAGTTGGCAGTCATCGGCCCAAGATGACATGAACGGGGTCGAAATGACTGGGCCGCCTGCCGGTCGTCTCGACAAGTACGACAAGCTCAACAGGGGAGATATCGGGTATGGAGGCAATGCCTTCACGCCGGCGGCAGCCAACGGCCGCCCCAATGTTACCGAGGGTCTTTTATCACAGCGGCTGAGGTCGCTCGGGATGCAAGGCTATCTTTCCGATGATGACGTTGCCCAGGCAGAGGAATAGTCCGCCCACACGCCTGCTGCGTATGGTTGTCGAGTCTGCGTTGATCTAGTATTGTGCTTCTGGATATCTGGGATGGTATGTCTTATGGAGGGATGCCTTGACATTTATGCGTGGAAATGGCTGAGAATGTATTATTCCTGGAGGTTGTACTATCTACCATTATGTAAAATACGCTGGTGGGAAGGCATGTAAAATGGGGTGGAAAGGGTAACGGCGCAAAGGGTGTTGGTTTCGAGGCCGGGTCGAGGTCGACGTACAAAATACGATGAGGATTTGGGATACCATAGATCACAACAGTAGCATACATGTTCATGATACAGCCAACCAGCTCTCAAATCTGGTGGTATCTATTCATTTCTCGGGGCTATATGCATCTACATGTAACGGGACGGGGAGAGTGGACATCCATTCACAACGATGAAGGGAATACTCCGGGGTGATATCAACACATTGCTTCTCAACTACCCTTAAGTACCTTGACTACTCAAAAACAAAACATAGAGATCCACTTGCAAGTAGTCCTTGATCTATCAAGAAGCTCGTATGGTGTAGTGGCTATCACGTCACTCTCACACAGTGAAGGTCCTCGGTTCGATCCCGAGTACGAGCATTCACATTTTGTTCATCTACGTATTAGTTTTAAAATCTGGTTGAACTTACATCGTCAGACCCGTTCTTTTTTTGTCTTCTTGTATATATTTGGTTTTGGAGATCTTCCAAGGTTGGTGCGATCGAAGGCGAGATTACAGATCGACCGCTCGAACCAAAATAATCAACCTACTCAAACCATGAATCTAGGCACCCTTTCTCTACGACTGTATGTGTGTTCGTTGCTTGTTGTGTTGTAGGTAACTCCGATTCGGCCCTTCAACTGATTACTGGGGACTCGTTCCGTATATCAAAACGGCAAGTAAAACAGGTCCAAGTCTGAACTTGGGTATTTCGAGAAGAAAAAGCCGGCCATGAAACTACGAAAATAGGCACGTAGATAAGTATTGATATAATAAACCAGCAGACTTGTAAGTTACAAAGAGGGAAAAAAGCCCATGCATGGCTCTATCATTTATTATACAAACAGTCGTCTATGTCTAGTGCGTTGGCAGAGATGATATACATATATGTACAGATAACAAAGAACATACATGAACCGCTCGGGTTTCCACCAGCCGGGTATCCAAAAACGGTTTCTGGTGTTTGTACATAGAACTACACACATATACAATCAAGTCCCCATTTACCAATCAGGGGTGCTCGTCTTTTTCTTCGACTTGGCCTGATTCTTATCGTCAAACGCCCTCGCCAAGGCTCGTTCCAACTCATCGTCACCCTGGTCATCAAAGGCCTTGTGACTGGCATTTTCATCCTCATCAGAGGCCTTGCGATTGGCATTCTGGTCATCAGGGGCCTTGTGATTGGCCACTTTTGAATCTTTGCCAGAGAAAAGTCTAGCCCTGCGAGATGGGGGAGCTCTTGCTCGTATCGGCTCGTTAACCCAGTCATCTCTGTGAGCCCTGCGAGGTCGAGCAACTCTAGCTGGTGCCGGCTCGTCGATCCAGTCATCTGTGCTACCCTGGCGAGGTCGAGGAGTGCTTGCTAGTGCCGGACCAACCCAGGCATCCACGGTGTCGTCGGCGGCGGTGGCGGCAGTGGCGGCGAGGGGCTGTGCAGCATCTCTGGACTGCACATGATCGCTGAGCTGCGGATCAAAACTGTCGCCCATATTCATATCGAGATCAAGCTCGTCGTATACCCTCAGAGCTGAAGCGTTCCTGGTAGAATTGATCCGTTCCCGTTCCTTTATGGTACGTGGACTCAGCTTTCTGGAGGCTTTAAGAGCCTCTTCTCTACCGCGCTCCCGTTTCAGTCGGCTGTACCCAAGGATGTCCCTTTCGAGCTTATCGTTGGCCGGTAAAATCGTGGTCACTGCCTGTACCGTCCGGTGACTGTTCTTGTTAACCGTCTCCAGCGCGCTGGCCGCTTCGCGAGACCACAGCGAGGTCTCCTGAAGGTCAAGGTACACCTTGGCCAGTACCAGGAGGGTGTGCGATATTGGTCGGGGATATTTGGGGTTCGATCCGAGCCGGCGCAGGTTGAGCGGAAGCAGGTTCTTGACAGGGCCCAGTTGACGTTCACGTTTCCAGCCGGTCCATTGCGGCATGAGTTGCTCCTCGCAAATCATGAACGCTTCCTTCCACTTGTTCAGCCGAGCGAGGCCCTGCACATAGTAGTTCCAGTTCTTGCTGTCGAGCAAGAAGCCTCTTTCCCTAACGTCCGCCACCATGGACATGAGCCCATCCGCGTCACGTTGTTCTAGATAAAGTCTCTGCATCGTCTTGAGAGGGTCGGACATCTTGTACATGTAGGAGGGGAAAATGGCGACGCCGTCTCCCTCCTTAGGAGGTGCAGTTGAAAGAGGTGGCTGTCCCTCGCGCGCCGTTCTTTCCAAGATGAACCGGAACGTCGATTTGACACGGTCATATTTCTTCTCGTAAAAATCAGCGAGCATAATGTCATGTAGAAGGTCGATGGGAATGGTGGCAGGGCTCGCGTGGGCGGGGAAGTGGCTGTAGTAGAGGTCGAGGATCTCCTGCATGCTAGCCATATCTCGCATCCGGACCAAGAGGAACAAAACATGAGAGTATTGCTCCGTGATGACGTTCAACTTTCCCGCGATCTTGCTGTCGCTCTGTCCCAAAGAGTTTCGGAAGACCTGAAGGGCCCTGTTCATATAATCAAGTCTACTCCGGCCTTCCTCAGAGGTAGAGTGTGGACCGCCCATTCTGCCCAAGGCGCGAATAACTGCTGTCAATCTTTCAGCATCATTTGGAAATCTCCTTTCGATCAGCTCATTAATTTTCAGTGCCGCCTGCTCCTGGCCGGTATATATATGGGCGGACATCAAAAGCACATAGTGCTTGAGTGTCGGCTGGAAGGTACCCTGCTCATTCGCGACTTTAATTATCGCTAGCGCATGGTGCGCCTGTCGACAGAGAACAAGAGCAAGAAGGAGATGGCTATAGGTGTCGCTGGTGTAGGGAATACGGTTCTTCGACATGTAATCCAAGAGGCGTTGGACTGTCGGCAAGTCGCGCCGTCTTGCATGATGGCGCAGCAGGGTATTCCATAAAATCGTGATTTTGCCTTCGATATCGCGAGCGTCGGTCGTCTTGATGCACAGTTTCTCGGCCTCTTCATATCGATCATTCTGGCAGTACGCTTCAACCAAAGTGTTTACCATGGCGATGTCTGGTTTAATCCCCATGTCCTTTGCTAATCCGAAGAGCTCAAAGTTGAAGCGCAGGTCCCCGCGAGCACCCGCCATGCCCATGATCTCTGCAAAGGTGTACTTGTCGGGCTGGTTCTCCTTGCATATACGTGCAAACGTTGCAATGCCACCTTCGTAGTCTCTTTTGACCACATACGACTGGAGCAAAATGTTCCACAGATCGATCTTGGACGGCACTCCCGACTTCGCTGTGCTTTCCTCCAACACTCGAAGAGCAGCGTCACTATCACCCCTTACAGTGTGAACATGCATCAGGGATGCAGTGAGGGTCCAGTCTAACCTCGACCACCTGGGGTGCCGTTTGGTAAACTCATTTGCCATCGAATTTACCCCGGCCACGTCACCGCGTCTGGCGTAGAACGCGATATACCTTTGATAAACCTGAGAGGGGAATATGAGGCTAGGAAACACGGTGGGCAAGTCCTTTAGCACTTGCCTCATGCCCAATGCATCGTTTTGGTGGTAGAATACATCCATCATCTTTTGCGGGATGCTGACGCTCCTGCCTTCTCCCGGAAGCTTGCGATACTTTCTGTACACATCGGCAGCAAGCTTTGTCGAGCCGCTCTCCACACAGTGACCGATGAATGCTTCGTAGGAAGACAGACTCTTGGCATGAGAGAGAATGTGTAAGGCATCTGTTGGTTTGAACAGGAACAAAGCCCTTTTTGCCACAAATGCGAGGAAAGTATCGAACTTGCGACGCATCTCATACCGCTCCGCCTCTTCTTCAACGGCTTTAACAAACTTGTACAGTTCCTTGATATGCTGTGTGAAGCTGTCCATCGAAGACAGTAGCGTAAAGCTGACGGGTGTGAAACGATCTTGCTTCGTTTCCGTCATCGTTTGGTACATATCCCACACCTCGGCAAGCAGAGACCATTTGGATGTCTTAAAAGCGTAGAAAACCAAGGCATCCAAGCCCTGGACGAGCCCGTTCTGTTCCAGTGCAGCGCTGAATATAGATTTGGCGGCTTCGTCGTTTTGCTCCATAAGCTGCGCCTTGATCGCTGCCACGACCACATCGTCTGTCCATTCTTCGGATTTAAAAAGAGCGAAAAGCTCGTTAATCCTACATACCTCGACTGGGCGGGTTGAACGAGCGAGGTGGACAAGAACTTCGGCTTTATATTCATCCCGGAGGACTGGATCCAGACGGCTGTAGAGAGTCCAGACTTCGTCAAACATTGTGGTGTGATCGGACATCAGAAGCTGTTGAAAAGCTTCAAAATCTGAGGCCCTCGGCTTGTTCCAGGGCGCAACTTCTTCCCCAGTGCGGTCCATGGTATCTCGCGCCTCATTTCCCGGCTCTTCCTGGTATCCAATCGCGCCTTGGTTTGCCAGACTCTCGTGCCGGTCGTCTTCGTCTACCTGGTCATCCAAGGTTTGCAGGCCCGGGGCAGCGTAGCCCTTTGGGGTTGGTGACGCAGTCGAATCGAGCGCGGGATTGGGGTCGTTCGTTGTGTCCGGTTTTTCAGGAGTAGAGGTGTACAGTCTGGCAAGGCTACGGGACTTCTGGCTCATACTAAGACCCCGTAGGAGACCGAAGGCAGAACGATACTTTCGCAAAATGGTGGCAGCTCCGTTCGGGTAGAGGAAGTCGAAGAGAAAGGCCGATGCTATCGTGGAGTCTAGCCTCGTCTCGGATTTGGTCGGCATCGAAGAAGCATCAGAGGCGACAATCAAGGGCATGCGCACCAGAGCATGGCAGGCGTTGAGCAGCTCAAAGTCAGCTGCGCCATGTTGCCAGAAACCGGTGTGCAGTTGGCGACGGGTTTTCAGGGACGCGTATCTGGAGGAGGCAGACGGGAGGACTCTCTGGAGGCCGCAAGGTTCGATGCTCGCGGCAGTCCGCTCCAGCATGGCGGTGATGAGGGAAGACGCGGCCTGGCAGACCTCGAAGCAGACCTTCCAAAGCAAGACAGAGAAAGGTCAGCGTTCGACCGGGCACATGGCCGTGGGGCGTGGTTCCTGGATGTATTTCGGCTCGCGAATAAGAGGATGTAGAAACCCGTCGGCGCGGCGCATGATGGAGGAAGTTCTCCTCAACTTGGCCGTTCGTCGTTCGAGTCGTGGTTCGTCTTCGCCGTTTGCCGTTTGCCGTTTGCCGTTTGCCGTTTGCCGTTTGCCGTTTGCCGTTTGCCGTTTGCAGTTCGCCGTTCACCGTTCGTCCTCCCTGGCGACTACTGTATGATGAGCGCGCCGCCCAAAAAAATTGACCGTTGATGAAGTGGATTCGCCATCCGAAGCTCAAGGATGGGACGCTTTTTTTTTTGACAGGCTCTGCCAGCCAATTGGCAGCTGGCACTATAAGTACCTTAATTCTCGGCCCCACTACTCCTTACACAGCTATGTAGGGGTGACGCTGGGGTCGCATGGAGGCGAGACTTTGTGCGCGGGGCAGAACTCGAGAGTTCCTCCCGCCAGAGACGAGACCAGAGGCGCAACGGGCACAACGACAACGACAACGACATCCAAGCCCAAGAGTTGCCCCGCCAAATCTGAATAGATCGTGGAGGAAGGGTGGACTTTAATCAAGAAGCATGGATATCACCAAGCTCGTTGTCTCTTCGCGGGAGAAGGCCATGCTTTATGGCGACTACTCGACCTACCGCTCCCAACTGGCTGGGAAGCTGCTTAACTGCCGCAAGAAACTGCGCATCGCGACCAAGAATCGCGGCGATTACAAGCCCAAGCCGCCAATCACACCCGAACAGATTGCGGGAGACCATGGGTATGAATGACTTCGCGGCTTCCTTATCTCGTAGCTCTCGATCGCCCCCATTGACCCGCCTGTCCCTCTAGATATCTTCACCTCCAACTCCTGACCGCCGAACGAGCTTGGGCACACGCCATGGCTCTGAAGGCCGCCCATTCGGCCGACACAAGAGGCATCTCTGCCCAGCCCCGATCTCGAATAATTTCCAGGCTCGATAAGGCTGCACGCACTGCCGAGGTCGTGGCGGAAACCCTCTCTCAGAGTGGTACGAGCGGTGCTAGACCTACCGACATTCTTGAGGCCCACGCTTACGCTGCTCTGCTGAGAGGCACTGCCCATTTCGAGAGGCAGAGCTGGGAGGAATGTCTGAAGAGCTACTCTGTCGCTCGCATTATATACAGCGCCGTGTCTACCCCCGTGAAGGGTGACATCTTCAAAGATCTCCTCTCGGAGACAATTGATCCATCGATACGATATGCTGCGTATCAAGCCAAGATTCCCCGAACGCAACCTATCACCACCATTGTCCGCAAGGCTTTCTTACATGCCGATACTGAAGTTATCGACCTCGTCAGGACCTTGAATCCCGACGTTATGGAGCATGGTGGCCAGGATGCGAAGCAGGGAGTCTCCGGCACCGAGGGCACGCCCACCACTCTGAAATGGCGAGGACGGGAGGTCAAAATTGAGGACGCAGCTATCGCCACTGCTTGGGCCTCTGTAGAAACAGAAAAGGCTTGTTTGACCGAGAAGTTGTCGCCGTCCGATTCCCTGCGGCCAAAGGACATGGCTGCGGCTTACGATGACATCCTGACTGCGAGTCAGGATGCCGTCGATGTGACCAAGCAAGCCATTGACGAATTCAAGGCCGAGGGAGTGACACAAAGTGACCCGCGTATGCAGAGTCTGCAGATCACTCGCACAGCCGTGAACTACGAGCTGGTTAGCTGGCGAATAGGCCGCAACAGGGTCCTGATAGGCGAAGCCGACGGCGCCCATCCGGACGTTGGGGAAGCGCCAACGAGAAAGAAGACCAAGGAGGAATCAGAGCCTGAGAGGCACAAGGATGTAGCTCCTGGCAGACAGATTGCGAGACTCAAAGAAAAGGTGGTTTTGTACGATGGAACTCTCCAAAGTATCGAGGCTGTCACAGAGCTCCCCGGTGTCGCAAACGACCAAGTGTTATCGAGCCGCCTGGAAGCCACCGCCCAATATTTTACTGCCCTCAAGTATGTTCTTCCCGGTTTCACCCTCGTACCGACTTATCGAGACTAATATACAATCACTAGGTGCCTAGCGATTGCGAGATCCCACTCGATTGCCGGTAACGACATTAACACGCTAGCGCTGATCAAGTACGCGCTCGACAAGTGCCAGGAGGCACTTCCCGTCCTGTCAGCGGTAGAGGTAGACGGCGAGTCGTCGCCACGGAACATTCTCGTGACTGGCCGGGACGCCCGGCAGCTCCACGAGCTCCTCAGCGGGGAGCTGCAGCGGGCCCGCGCACTCGTCGGGATTCATCAACTGGAGAAGATGGCCAAGGCTTCCGCTCAGGCGCAGGACTCGTCTTCCAAGCCTCCTTTGACCAGCCAGCTCTCAAACTATCCTTCCGGCGGGCCCGACCTTGGAAACATCGTCCACTACCCTCCACAGGTCGAGTCCATCCCCGTGAAGCCGATATTCTTGGATGTCGCGTGGAACTACATCGACTATCCTGACAAGCAAGGCCAAGCCCCCGGACGCTCGACTACCGATAGGAGCCAGGGTGTTCGTGATGATGCCAATGCATCTTCGGCGACGGAGCAGGAAGCCAAGCCCCAGAGGAGAGGCTGGTTTGGATTTGGTAGATAATTCTTTTCTTTTTTATCTTGGTTGGTGTTTGGTTTGTTCGATCTCTTACTGGACCAAAAAAGCAAGCCATAATCCATCCTTTCTTATTTTGTTCAGCATTGTAGATTTGGGGTTCCGTAGGGCTAGAATTTTTTGTGTGGATGAAAAAAAGAGAATACAACGGCTGGATGAAAGAATACCAAAAAATCCGTGGAAACCCGGTGTCGCCATTAGAAAGTCGACTGATTTTCTAGCTACGCTCTGAGACAGGGTTGCTTTCCTCGATTTCCAGACGTGCCTCACACTATCTCGGTACTCCAATGCTATAACGGAACTGGTTCAAACGTCACATATAGCACAACCACCTTAGGTATCTACCTCGAAATGGCTAGATTAGATGAAATGTTTCCCCCTCGCTCAGTGGCAAGTGAGTGATTGTGTGATTGCCTATGGATCTATGTATGTTGGGTACCAGGAGGCAGTGACGGCAGTTCGCCTCTTGGTTTCCAGTGAAAGCCAACGCCTGACCACACGCCTTCCAAAAGAGATAGTGCAAAGTAACCACAGGCATGGTCGACTCGTAGATTTGAAGGTATCTACCTACTCGCTCCATTGCAAGTCGATCTTCAAGGAGAAGAACAATAGCTTGAAATGAATTTTGGTAATTGCCGTCTACCTAAAACAAAACTCAACTTCCAACTAATGAGGGGGGAATTTCAGACTATTAGAGTCTTGTAGTCGTGTACAAACACGTATATACATGCAACCTGTCCGGCCCCCCTTTCCCATGCCCCGCCTTATCTTATCGAAAATCGTAAAATGATCTTCCCATGAACCCAGCAGTTTTGATTCTCGAAACGCCTCCAGCCGTCTGCGGTATTAAACATAGGGTAAATAAGCCTTCAAGACATGATATATGAGTACAAAAGAATACAACGGAGGACCTCTCCGAACTACTTAGACAAGTGAGAGAATAAAGTGTGTGGGGTATAGTGGTAAAAGGCTAGGCGCGACGAGCTTATTGCTTGGTGTCGTCCTTCTTCTCTCCTTCCGCGCCGGCATCAGGCTGAGCCTCGCCAGACTCAGCACGGGCCTTGTGCATCTTGTCGAAGAGGTTCAAGCTGGCCATCTGCAGCTCATCGGTCTTCTCCTTGATCTCGGCAGCAGTCGCAGTGCCCTCGCCGGACTGGCTCTTGGCAACGAACTCGCGGAAAGACGAAATCTTCTCGCGGATCTGGTCGGCCTCGGTCTTATCGAGCTTGTCGGCGTGTTCGTTCAGGGCCTTCTCGGTATCGTTAAGGACGCTATCGGCGCGGTTGGCTGACTCAATGGCGGCCTTGCGCTCCTTGTCCTCCTCAGCATACTTCTCAGAGTCCTCAACCATCTGCTGGATCTCCGAGTCGGAAAGACCGGAACCGGAGGCAATAGTGATAGACTGGTCCTTATTGGTGGACTTGTCCTTGGCATGGACGTGGACGATCGAGTCGGCGTCAATGTCGAAGGTGACCTCAATCTGGGGAACACCACGATGGGCTGGGGGGATACCGACGAGCTGGAAGTTGCCAAGAAGTTTGTTGTCCTTGACAAGCTCACGCTCGCCCTGGTAAACCTTGATCTCGACGGCTGTCTGGAAGTCGGCCGCGGTGGAGAAGACCTGCGACTTCTTGGTGGGGATGGTGGTGTTACGGTTGATCAGGCGGGTAAAGACACCACCGAGAGTCTCAATACCGAGCGACAGAGGGGTGACGTCCAAGAGGAGGAGATCCTTGACCTCACCAGACAGAACAGCTCCCTGAATGGCGGCGCCAATGGCGACAGCCTCGTCAGGGTTGACGGACTTAGCAGGATCGCGACCGAAAATGCTCTTGACCGACTCGGCAACCTTGGGCATACGGGTCATACCACCAACCAGGATAACCTCCTGGATATCCTTGGCCGCGAGGTTGGCATCCTTCAGGGCCTTGCGGACCGGTTCAATGGTCTTCTTGATAAGAGGGTCAACCATTGCCTCGAGCTGGGCTCTGGTCATCTTCTGGTTGATGTGCTTGGGTCCGGAAGAGTCGGCAGTAATGAAGGGAAGGTTGATGTCGGTCTGCAGGGAAGAAGAAAGCTCGATCTTGGCCTTCTCGGCAGCCTCACGGATACGCTGGATAGCCATACGGTCGCCCGAGAGATCGATACCGGACTCCTTCTTGAACTGCGCGACGAGGTGGCGGACGAGGTGGATATCGAAATCCTCTCCTCCCAAGTGGGTGTCACCGTTGGTAGACTTGACCTCAAAGACACCATTCTGGATCTCCAGCACAGAGATATCGAAGGTACCACCACCAAGATCGTAGACAGCGATAATGCGATCAGCCTCCTTCTCGAGACCATAGGCAAGAGCGGCGGCGGTCGGCTCGTTAACAACGCGAAGAACGTTCAGGCCGGCGATTTGACCGCTATTGTCAAGTCAGCATGTTGCCGTTGTTCAGTTGGTTCTCTTAACCGAGACATCTTACGCATCCTTGGTAGCCTGGCGCTGTGAATCATTGAAGTAGGCCGGAACGGTGACAACGGCGTTCTTGACGGGCTTGCTGAGGTAGGCCTCAGCGGTCTCCTTCATCTTGTTGAGGACGAAGCCACCGATCTGCGAAGGCGAGTACTTCTGGCCGCGGGCGGATACCCAGGCATCACCGTTTGTGTGTTGGACAATCTTGTATGGGACCTCCTTGATATCTCTCTGAACCTCGGCATCGGTAAACTTGCGTCCGATTAACCGCTTGGTGGCGAAAAGTGTGTTCTCCGGGTTTACAACGGCCTGGCGCTTAGCGGCGACACCCACGAGGCGCTCTCCATCCTCAGCAAAGGCAACAACGGACGGCGTTGTCCGGGCACCTTCGGAGTTTTCGATGATCTTGGGGATCTTGCCCTCCATGATAGCGACGGCGGAGTTAGTGGTACCTAACGGCGATAATGGTTAGTCTTTTGGCAAAGCTTCTTCCTGGCCGGGAACAGCTGAGCTACGTACCAAGATCGATACCGATCACTGAGCCCTTGACCTTCTCGTCTGCTCCCGTCGACTCGAACCGCGCGAATGCGGGAGTGTTGGGTCTGCGCAGAATGCCCGCAGAGCGGGAAGCTACTGAGGTAGCTCTGGGCAGCTGTATTGCATCACGGTCAGCGATGAGGGATTACGGAGATGGCGGAGCGCGTTTACGCGAGGGCGGCGTGCTACTTACAGCCCGGGAGAATCGTGACGCGATCATCCTGAAAACTGTATATTAAAAAAGAATCTCACACTCTTTGGTGAGTTGGAGTGATGAATCAACGGAAAGCAGACGGGAGGGATGTGGTTGGGCTTGTAAATGAAGATGGAGATGGATAGGAGAAAAGGAGAGCAGGTAAGGTCTTTTGTACTGGGGAGAAAATTCATAACCTTGTCATCGAAGGCGTTCGAAATTTTGCTACCATCCACTGAGACGCCGGCAAGTGGAGCTCGGCGCACAGGCCATTTCTTCCAGGAACCTCCATTGCTCCATTTGCTTCGGTCCCCAATCCCCATTGCTCAATCCCTGCACTCCAAAATATCCCACGTGACCTCCAAGCATTCCGGTCCATTTTCTGATCAGTTGGAGTGCCGGGGTTGCTCGTGCATCACAGAGTCAGCTTGCGCCGTTACGGGTGATGAAGAGCCGCCAAGTCCAACGATGACGGACGACCGTTGTGCTACGGACTTTTTCTTTGGGAGTTTGCAAGCTATCGGTAATCCGTAGGCTTTTGAGCTGCACTTCCAACGGTGGTCGTCTCTACAATTAGAAGCACCGAAGCTCTTTTTGATCCATTAACCCGTACAAAGTGTTAATTCTGAAGCTGGAGGTGCGCCGGTGGCGACTTCAACTGGAACGAATTTCCCGTCGGTCGGCGGTGCGCATTCTGCAGCCGCAGGCAGCGCAACAAACTGGACGGCAGTCCCGCAATGACGATTAAGCTCTGACGGACATCCCCGTCCACCATCTTCTTTGACGCCGAACACAACTTACGCCCAGTCGCCATCTACACAACAACCGATTGAGTATCAGTCGTCTCGTCTCCTCTAGATACAGTCCCCGTCGCCGTTTCTTGCGCCCCGAATTCCACCTTCATGGTCGCACCACGTTAGCCGTCTCGCCAAGCCGCCCGGCAACATGGCCGTCAAGGACGATTTGTATGAGATACGCCCGACCTAGCGTTCAAGAGACACGCCGTGCGACCGTTGTTGCGCCGGTGTGCCGGATTCTAAAATCTAAATTGCTGACCGGATTTGTTGCCCGTCATTAGTTACCATCCTACCGAGGATCTTATCCTCGCGAAACCACGACGACACTTTTGCACCAATGTCCACGCTGTGTATGTCTTCAACCGGACCCTCATTGCCACGGTCTGAAAACCAATTCGTCCGACCATGGCTTGCTGACGATGTTATTCAAGACACTGGCAGCTGCGATCCCTTATTGGCGCCGAAAAAGACAACATTGTCTACTTCCCCACCGGACACAACAGCCTCGACGTCCAACAGCTCAACACTACCACCCACAAGACCGAAATAATCAAGCGATTGCCCTTCCAGCCTAGGTGTTTGGTGGCGCAGAACGGATGGGTATGCTGTGGTGGAGAGACTGGCGAGTTCACTGCCATCAAAGTGGAAGAAGAAGAGGAACAGAACAGCGCCGACGCAACACTTAACTTGGATCTTGACGACATTGACCCGTCACGCCGAGAGGAGGAGACGTCAATTCTCGCCTCATGGGTGCAGGCCCGTACCGAGAAGAGTCTTTTGGCACGAAGCAAGAAATTCGGCAAGGAACGAGTGAACTGCATCACGTTGTGGTTCCCTCCAACCCTGGTTAAGCGGTTTCAGGGCGCATACGACCAGCCTGTTGCCGTTCTGTCTAATAACGACAAGACAGTTGCCTTGGTCGGTCTAAATGGGGAACAGCAACCTCTGGACGAGCTATGCTACCCGGACTGCGTCAATCGCGCGGTGATATCGCCTGATGGTCGACTTCTGATTGCCATCAGCGATGACCCGTACCTTTACATACACGAGAGAGCTGAGAAGTCCTCGGGGTCTTCCAGCGCATTCCGAACAGCAGACCGGCCGGTATACGAGTGGATATTATGCCGCAAAATCCATCTGAAAAGCCAGCGGAAAGAGGACCGCACAGATAGCAGGTTCGTACAATGTTCTCCATAGCGGTGCAAGCACTCCGTAATGCGCGGGTCGGCTGACTTGTAACAGGGGTAGCTTTGCGGCCTGCTTTTCCAGCACAGGGAGATACCTTGCTGTTGGGACGCAGTACGGGACCATCTCCATCTTCAATGCTGGGGCTTTCACCATTGCCGACGAGGACCCACTCCTTACCTCCTTCAACTCCTCTCGGCCTTATGCGGAATCCGGTGCAGTGCGGGACATGGCTTTCGCCCCTGGTCCCATTGATTTGCTCGCCTGGACAGAAGACCGCGGCCGCGTGGGTATTGCGGATCTTCGTAGCGGGTGTCTTGTACGACAGATTTTGAAGCTGGACAAGCAGGATGACTACGAAGACATCGCTGTCGTTGACAATGTCAGGGACCGGGGCTCTATTGATCCCAGGCTCCTAGAAACCCGCGGCGAGCGCAACGACACTCTATCTTCGAGCTTTGCAAGCACGCTTGATTTGTCTCTGGAGAGCAGAGGTAGCCGTCGATCGGAGACGCGGGACCTCCTAGAGCGGTACCATGGTCCATTGGGACCGGACGAAACCAGTGTCTTGGAAGCTTTACAAGAACACCGAAGGCGGCGAGAACAGCGAGCAGCTGGACAGCTATCCGGGGCTCCCGGTCCAAGACTGGCCTGGCCCGAAAGAAGCATACGGACAACGGTGGCTAGTGAGAACGCACGGCCCAGAGAGCGCAGTGCTAGTGTGTCTCGGGCTGTTAACGATATCCTAGGCAACATCCGCGATCAGCGAGAGCGCATCCGTGACAGCCAGGAGCGACTGCGAGCCACGATGCGAGACGAGAATGAACGGCGCCGTCCGGCCGTTCCTCCAACGGCGGGCGCGGCGGCGGCAGCAGTCACGACCATCCCTGGGCGGGCGACGACTGCAGCGGCCATCGAAAGGAATGCGCCGGTGGCAGACAACACAGCCGATCGCCGTGCGCTGGTCTCGCGCCTGATCGCGGCGAATACGACTCCGGCCGCCACCCAGAGCGGCCTGGAAAACCTTGAAGCATTGTACGATTATAACTTTCATTCTCGCCAGGAGGCCCCGTCTTTGTTTCAGCGGAGTGTCACAGGTCATGATGCTGACATCCGCCGTTGGCGGGCTACTAGAGCTGCATATCTCATGCGGGACTGGGACGAGCCGACCCGGCGCAGTCATGGGAGCGGCTTCCCATCGCGCGGTCTCGTCTCTCCCGATCCTTACGATACCGCTGGCCTGGCATGGAGCGAAGATGGTCATTACCTGTGAGTTCTTGACGTGGCCATTATTGTGTAAGCCCTTGCAAGTTCCGGTGACTGACCCTCTTTTTCTCTATAGATTTGTCGGTGCCGAAAACGGAATCTACGAATTCCCTGTAAATGTTTGTGGAAGAAGGCTCTTCCCCAGCATCGGTTTGCGTTGATTTCTCTTTCTGTTTTTCTTTTCTTATTCGTATGTTTTGTTCTTTTTTCCCCGTCAAAAACAACGGGGTCCGTACATTACGTGACATGAATTATTACCAATCTTTGCATTTTACGACCAGATTTTGACGGAAGGCGTTCTTGGGAGAAAACATGGCTTTTTGTCATATTCATAAATCGCGCCTGTTTTGGGAGGGAGGAAGTCTACTGTAGCAAAGCAAATTGGGGTTGGGAACGGGGAAATTTTGACGGGCTCCAGATGACGCCACATTTCCCCTTCATGGTTTAATCAGTCATTGCATGCGTTGAATTAACTCTAAGGGCGTATGAGTGATAAAAGCAAGTTGGAAGTACAAAAATGTAGTTGTTCAAGTTACCTAAGGTTGCTCCTGTGTATGGTCTCTCCGCAGCACTGTTGTTGAATGTGTACAGTCCAGCTCTAATCGTCTGATCTATTCATTACTACATGCCTGGACACGCAGACCACATATAAATAAAAGCGCTCTCTCGTTTGCGGTTTATAAGCGGGAAAAAATTATTAGATCAAAGAATGACTGCCAGCGATGCTCTTTGCTAGGTGCTTTAAAAGCCTGAAATTGTGTCTTGAGGGAAAGGGGGAACAGGATAGGAAATTATTCGTTTATTACCTAGGTCGTCAGTCAGTTATACAAGAGCCGCGTAACCTTGTCTGATATGGACAAGCAGCTCGTAAGGCCGGGACTCTCAATGTTGAGCAGGTTGATCCACCCCTTATACCCTTCCTCCTCGCGGATGGTAAAGTCCACAAACCCCTTGCCGTGAGCCACCGCGCCCGCCTTGGCAAGCTTTGGGCGTATGCCGGCATAGTCGGGCTGAAGTTGTGTCTCATCCAGGCTAGGCAGATACTTCTTCACCTCGTCGATCGTTTCTGACAGCCTCGAGGTGTTGACGGCGAGGTCATCGGGCGAGTCGACCCACTCGACGTCGGGGCCGAACTTGATGCGGCCCGCCATATCCAGCGTCAGGTGGGTTCCTAGGCCTCCGTGACCCGGCTCAGGGGCAGGGTAGACGAGGGTGTTGACCTTTGGACTAGAAGCGGGATAGGAGAAGTAATTTCCCTTGGCGTAAAACATTTGCTTGCGCCGGTCGTTGGGCACGATCATGTTGTGCACGTCCACAGCGCCCAGGCCAGCAGAATTGATAATCGTATCGGCCGTGATGGTGGACTCCTCGCCAGACACAGTGTCGCGCACCCCGAGCACCCAGCCCTGGCTTCCAGGGACACGTCCCACAGGTTGAATAGCCCCCACGGCGCTCGTCAGGGCGAGAGTGCCTCCGGCATCTTCGAACATGCCAAGCAGAGTCATCATCAACGCGTGGCTGTCGATGATGCCCGTTGTTGGACTTTCCAGGACGCCCTTTTCGGCGCGGACGGCGGGCTCTCGCCGCGCCACCTCCTCGCGACCGACCCAGCGGACAGGGACATTGATCTCGTCGGAGCAAAACCGATAGATGCGCTCCAACGCCTCCACCTGCGTGTCATTCTGGGCGACAATCCACTTGCCGGTGCGGCGGTGCGGGATATCATGTTTCTCGCACAGCCGGTAGAGCTGGTCTTTGCCAGGGATGCAGAGTTTGGTCTTCAGCGAATCGGCGCCGTAGTAGATGCCGGCATGGATCACCTCGCTGTTGCGGCTCGAGGTCTCGGTACCAACAGCGCTGTGACGCTCCAGAAGCACGGTAGACCCGCCCCGCCGTGCGAGGCTTTGCGCGATGGCGAGGCCAACCACACCCCCGCCGATGACGGCATGCGTGAAATCAGATGACAGGCTCCTTGGTGTGCTAGAAAACAGACGGCGGCTGGTCCGCTGATATGGTGATTTAAAGTCGGCCTTGCAAACCTGAGCTAATGCCGCTTTGAGCCGATGCGAGTGTGGGTGAGCAGTGAGCATGATTGCCTGTACCTGTTGAAGGTTTTCTCTTTTCCGATTATTTGCTCAGATAGCCCAGATTCAGAAAAGCCAGGTGGAGTTGTAAAGCCCGCACCACCAAAAAAGCACCTTGCCTCGTTATCGCGGTTGTTCATTAGCGTGCCGTGCCAAGCAGCTTCCTGCAAGGCTGCCGACGATCTTTCACCATCGACAAACACATGCCAGTGGACAGGCTGCAGCTTTCATTGATATCAGTAGATGATAAGGACAGTGATGCTCAGAAGATGGGGCGTATCCGCAAATGGGAGTACTGAAACCGGAAGCGCGGTAGTTAACCAACCTGGCATAAACCTTATGCGCAATATCTAAACAGCCAAACTCATGATTGGAGTGGCCAATGTGGTGCTTCAGGTGACATTGCCGCCGTGGGTTGCTGGTGATTTTGCTGGCTCGGAAGACTGACCACACACCATGGACAAGGCTGGTCGATTGCCTTTGCACCGGCCTCGTTTCCCACGGCTTTAGCTTGAGGGGTATAATAGACAGGGAACATGTTCGCCCGAGCTTGTGAAGCCAGACTATGAGGGCAAAAAGAAGCAGGGCAGAACACGGGGCAAAGAAAATTTATTTCCTAGCAACTTTTTTTTGTGCAACCTCAAAAGGGACCCTGTACCGATCTTTGGCGCGTCACGCGCTTTCCTCCGGGTTTCAACCGCCTAAAAGAAGTGGTTCGCGGGGACTTCAACACCCCACCTTCT
This sequence comes from Apodospora peruviana, assembly GCA_033439685.1. Taxonomy (NCBI): domain Eukaryota; kingdom Fungi; phylum Ascomycota; class Sordariomycetes; order Sordariales; family Lasiosphaeriaceae; genus Apodospora; species Apodospora peruviana. Next base: position 2,193,617 of record JAUEDM010000004.1, on the reverse strand, counting down.
TCCGCTTCTTCTTCCAGGCGAGTCACGGACCTACTAACATCAAAGCAAACCACCAGACCGTCTAGTTCTAGACACACCTCCACCGATCTTAGGCATTTACTGTGTCGTGCCCGGTCGTTCTAGCTGCCTATGGCCTCCAGGTCAACAGGTAATCACCTCAAAAAGAGTGACTCGGAAAAGGATCTGCCCACTGCTGGTGCCCTTTCCACAATACTCGCTTGTTTCCCGTGGCATTACCTCATGACCCCATCCCGTCCGTGACGTGCAACTGCCCATCCGGCCCCGTTGTGGACTGTTTTACAGTACGGGTTAGTGGTGCAGCATTCCTGGTTCCCGACAGACCGGCCGATTGCGCCTCCCACGCAGGAGCACTGAGTCCACTGACGCGACTAACACCCCCCAATTAGCGGCCATCCTTGGCCCCTCCGCCACCTTTCTTTGAAGCATATCAGGCGAGCTCTCGCCGGAGGCCATGGCTCCTGACCTGAACTTACTTTCCTCTGTAAACCTACCAACATCGCACACAATGTCGTCTACTACAGAACAGTCGATAAGTCAGTTCCGGGACGGCGGCTCTCCGTCGCCTTCTCCAAGAAGAGGGTCTGTCTCTCTCCAAGCTGCCGCGACGCTCAACGCTGGTCTTCATCGAGGCGGCGAATCTACTCTCCGTAAAGCTCTCTACCGTACATACCTTACCAGAGGAACTATATGCTTACTCATGCCGTTTATTTGTCAGGCTCCTCAAGCTCCCTATCTCGAAATCAGCATCCCTCCCCGAGCTCCGCCCGCCGCCGCTCCCAAGTCCTTATGAATCTCCAGATAGCCGACCCGAATACCCCGGCCCCTGGCGAGATGATCCCCGAAACGCACAATACAACGTCCGGCTATCGGGCAATAAGCCCACATCCACTGTCTGCCTCTCCTCAACCACTGTACTCCGGGGAGCCGCAACATTTCCGGGCGCCTAGCCTCGGCGAGATACACCAGGAGCTGGAGAATGAGCAAGAAGTAATGCGACGCCTCGGATAGTGTTCGTATATTTTTAAGATGTTAATACCGTATAGTTCCAAGTAAACCGTCTTCTTTCGGAGATCCGTCGGCTGCAGATGCAGGTACAGCGCCAGCAGTCTTCTTCGGCTGTCGCCGACGAGACCACCCCGGAGCGTTCCGCGCCGATTCCGACACCGGGTTCGGCTCCACAGTCTGCCCATCCGGCGCCTACCTCGGGCTCTCTCCCCCGGTCGCCCGGTTTCTCACACCACCCGCGTAGTTCGTTCGACATGGCGCGCGTCGATCTACAGCGCCGGTCTAGAACCCCTAGCCGAGGCGCTTCGCCCAGGCTGCGCTCCACCTCGATCAGTGCTGAGAGTGGGGAGCAGTGGATTCTCGGCGGCCGTGACGAGAGTGCCTTTTACCAGGCAGAGACGCAGATGTTGGTCAGGGAGAATCAGATGCTCCGCCACCGGATTCGAGACCTAGGTAAGTCGCATAGTTGCTGTGATACGGGATACATATGCTGACAAAATCTCAGAGCGACAACTGGCAGAGGTTATGGGTACTGCTAGCAACCTATCGATTACTCACGAGCCATCCCATGCTTCGCATCTGAATCGTTCAACGTCTGCATCCGAGGAGGAGAGTTCTTCCAGACCTCTCCCCACGGGGACCGCCCAGCCACCGACGGCAGCAGACGATGATTAGCTGGCGTATGTATGAGGCTGAGGAGACCTCCCATCGACCTCTGTCAGTCACCCCAGCTTTCCCGAAATGCTAAGACCATCGAAACGTCACTCAAAGAGTAGCGGGCTGGTTTCTATGTTCCATCTGCTGTATAGGTTGAATGCCCGGCGGAGACGTGTATTCTTTATTGTTACGATTCGACGTGTTTGAGTGGCCTATCATGCATGTGTGCTATGGAGTTATCAGGAGGTTTCTGCCCAGTTTCGTTGGTGGAAAAGGAATTGGCGATTTGTGGAATTTTACCCCGGGGTATGGGCAGCCTGCTTTTCTTTGCCAGAAACGGAAGTACGAGCATGGTTATATGGCACGTATGTTTCCGACAGAAAAGCCGTTCTGGAGTGTCAATGCTTTGTGCAGACACCGTATTTCATGGAAGCCGATGACTCCCTCAAATTAGGAGGCTTAAAAGGGATCTCTACTGCCATCACGCTTCCCGAAGACTCTGCAGGTCTCTGAGTACACCTTTCAAGAGGACTTGGACAGATCTAAAAAAAAGGGGGGGGGGAGCTAGATGTATGTATACGGAATACGGTACTTAAACGCATGCAATTGTGGAGGCAAGAGTTCATTTCGTATCAGATAACTACATACTCTATACAACTACTCCGTACCTTACCTGAGTATAAATTCAGTTGAACATGTTAACATATATACCCAGAGCTGAAGCAGGAACTACGACTGTTTTTCAAGCAACAATCTCCAGGGAGAAAAGTTGAACGCAAATCCTAAGGTGTGCCGAGTGCAGTACCTCTATACTTGGGACGGGTTTCGTCTTGTGAACTACACTACCCAGGCAGGTGCCAGGATTGGTAGGTCAACGCGTACCTTAGTTAGCAATAGGAGCAAGATACCTTAGAGAGACTGAACTGGACTGGACTTCTACCGTATGATCTCTTGAATACCGGATTCATAGGTGGGTCAAAATTGAGAATATTATCAATGGTAGTCTCCCACTTGGACCATTAGTTTGATAGGAGCAATAACATTGTGAAGGAATGGTCCAAACGGGATGCTACCATTGGACAATTTTCTCAATTTTGACCCACCTATGAATCCGGTATTCAAGAGATATGGCGAAGCGGACGAAAGTCATGACGACAGTGCTCAGCTACTTTCAGTGTATCCGTAAGGCTCAGGGGATCAAAACTGAAAAGAAACCAGAGACAGTTCGAGTCGCGATACCTCTCGTATTCGAATGTTTAGACCATGCGGTGAGAGCGACGTTATACAGCAGACGGGACCGGGCAGTTCTTCCACTTCTGTTTGGAGTGAAGTGATAGGTAGGTAGCTTTGCGTCTTCAGTCTTTTACCTCTTGTGTGGTACGCAGGGTATGTGTAAATGGCCGATGAGGGGGAAGTTCGAGCGTTGATTTTTACCCCTGAGCGAAAGTTCTGCAACAATAAAACACCCCCTGCAGCCCTTCGAAGCAGGTATCGAGCGGTCCGCCGCATGCCCCTCCAAAATTCATCTGTGTACGGAATACGAAGTAACTGCGGAGTACGGGTTGTTCTGTTGTTATCTGAGTTTTGTAAGTGACAGTTTCCATGATACCGTCCGGATAGTCATGAATCACAAGACCTGGGCGACACCGAGCTGAAAAGCACGAGACGCACTCAGGTAATTGAGGTTTTGCCTCCGGCGGTAGACATTGCTATCCGAGACCGTTCCTGCCTTTTCAGACGTGAGTGCGGTGTGCCTGCCTCCCGTCGTCAAGCGACGCAGCTGCTGAAAGTTAGGGAAGCTAACATCCAACAGCCCAGGAGCTCCAATTAAACGGCAGCAGGTCGGATGGACACTGGCAGTCTTCCCCGAGGTCGAGACCCGACCTGAGGTGAATGTTTCATCAGTTGGCTAGCTGGCGCGAAAAATTTATTTGGAGATCGTCATCTCCTTTTTCTTTCCTTTTCTTTCCTTTTTCCAAGTCTGGATAGTGGATGCTGCCTCGATGACACCGCAGCAGTGCCAATTTCCATACACTGTCCTTCAATTCCGGTTGATGCAAGTAGAGTCTTTAGCGTCAAGTAAAGTACCTTAATTGCCCGTGACCCGTGAGTGTACGGAATAACCTGTACTGATCCGGACGGTAGGCTGACGTGGTCGGCACCGAAAGTTCACGGGCCAGAAGTCTCGCCGTAGGGCGGATGTTAACGGCAACTGGAGGCACAACTCAGGGGCTCCCGGTCGTCGGCTCAAGGGGCCCCTGCCTGCACTTTGGTGTTAATCGCACCAGGGATTAGCATGCCCGTCACGCGAAAGGCCTTACTCCACCCGTCGGCTCCAATTCGCTGGAAGCCTTGATCAGCGCCCTTGTCCCCTGTCGACTCTTTTTCGCACGGAGCCACAAGGCTCGCGATTCGACCAGTTCGTTTCTTCTTTGTTGTTCACTCCCGCCTTTGTTCCTCAAAGTGAAGCACCTCGAGACAACCTCAGTTACATTCGAGATGTGCACTTCATCCGCAAACTTGGCCGTCGTAATGGGTCGCAGTAGGCTGGCAATGCGGACTTTAAGGTTGACCATGCCGCTCAGCTGCTTCCAAGGCGTCGGCGCAAAGATGAGATGCGCTGAATGCCAAAACCCTGCGAGCTGAAGTACAGAGAGACAGATCAGCTGATGAGAGGTCAATCCGAGCCTGGCCCTTGGCCCCTGGGGCAGCAAGTACCGATCACAACGGCGAGACTCGAGACTTGAGACGCCAGACCTGCGTTCCGCCTCTGCATGGACCCCCACAGGCCAAGGCGCCGCTCGACAGGTAGGCCAGTCGAGGAAACATGAAGTTCAATGAACAGACACGGCCTGGCACACCCCGACGCCAGCCCAGACAATTGGTTGTCAACTTTTGAACTGGTTCCCCAGAAAACAGCTTGTCACACCAGCACAACTTGAATCTCTGTCTCGCAGCGTGCACATGGTACCTGACAGTGGAGGTATATAGCATAGCATCTCGCTCTGCACCACGGCCCCGCGTTGTCTCCGTCCGGTCTCTGCCTCTTTCTCACAGAAAATTACTCCGTACAGTCTCATCAGACGCGACGTGCCGACGGGAGCTACACGAACCAGACAGCCCAGGCAGCTGGGGTGCCCCGGAGCTCTGACGTATATTCGGCTGACTGTCGTTATAATTCCCCGATCCTGGCCACTCTCCTTCCTCCCTGGCATCCCGTGATGCAGAGCGCGGGAACCAGGACGCGCCCACATCCTTTCCATACAACCATTTCACGCGCCTGAATTGCGTCCCCCCGTTCTCCCGTTGCCGTGTCTGTCTTATTATGACGGCTCGTGTTTCTCCCTATCCCAGGCGAACCTTCTCTGAATATCTTCTCCACATATTCATTTTCACGTTCTACTTGTAGGTTTTCAGTATAGGTGACCCGCCTTGCGAATCCGGGTTTTGGCTTTCTCGAAAACGCCAATGCATTGTCTAAGTGGTCTCGCTCCCAAGTCACACGAACCGTCAACACCACACCGCATCGTCGCGTCACCACCCACTGAGCCGTGAAATAGGCATCCCGTGTTTACCACCTCAGTGGCCGCATAGTGGGCCATGCCCGACTCTACGGGTTTGGCCTCGACTGGGGCCACGTTTGAATTTTTACAAAGCCAGGCGTCACAGTCGCGGAGAGTACGACCGCCGGGTCCCGATGCTGGCGATGGGGTGGACAGAGTGCCACTGCGGGCCGAGCCCGACAGGCTGAACAGGAGAGAGTCGAGGTTAGGGCTGCGCAGTCTCTTTGGCCGACACAAATCAACAACAGATTCCGACCGCGCCCCGACGCTGGCCGCCGCGCCGCCAAAGGAGTCGTCTCAACGGGCCGGAGGAATACGAGCGTCACTGGCCGGAATCGGTAACTGGCCGTACGGGCTGCATAATGGCAGCAATAATAGTCGCCGGTCCGAGAGCGTGTTGCCATCCTTCACGCTGTCGGCTGAGAATGATGCCCAGTCAAGATCTCCGCCTACCGCCGCTTCGAACTTGAAGCACAAGAAGTCGGCAAGCGTTGTTCGTGGCATGCGAGGTTGTCTGGCAGCCTGGGATCCTCCACCGCTATTTAAGGCATATCCCCAAGCCATCCAGCATGCTCACCTTCCTGCTTGCACCTCTTCAGCCGAGGCGGTACTTCGCCAACATCACAGCAAAGCGGGCATGTCTCTCATGGACGGCCTGAACCAGAGTTTATTGGCACTTGGCGTAACAGATGAATCCACGGGAGAGAAAACCGACAAAGCGAGGAAGAGGCATCGCAGGAACGCCTCGGTGTCATCACTCAAGCTTGAATGGACGAGCAAGATCTTCATTCTTGTCACTTCGGGATATCTGCTCCAATATGCGGGGGAAGGCTCCTTCGACAGGCTACCCGAGAGAGCCCTCCAGCTCGGTAAAGATTCGGCAGCATTTGCGAGTGATGTTATTCCAGGACGCCACTGGGTACTGCAAGTGTCCTCGGCTGCAGATTTCGAGGGGACCACAACTTCTCCCACAAGCCCCTTTTTCGCGCGGCTGCCTTTTCGTAGCCATGAGAGAAGACAGGCCTCGGACTTTCTGATGGTTTTCGACAGTGCAGAGGAAATGGATGGCTGGATTGCGACTCTGAGGCGAGAGATTGAGGCCTTGGGAGGAAAGCAGAACCTGTCGGAAACGGGTAAGCCCAAGGTCGGAGATGAAGTCCAACGATTGAAGAACCAAATCAGCCAGAGAACACTGGTTGTAAGGGACCCTGATCGATTCCCGCGCGTTATATCCCCCGATATGGATTGGAATTCGGTTCCCTCAATGACCAGCCCGGATATCCACCTGGAGCTCGCCGATTCCGACGGGGCGCTGGATCGATCCTTTGACGATACGTCTACTGCCAGTGGGATTTCTCATGATGGCAGACAGCTGGATGGACTGAGGGACAGCACCCATCGTTTATCTTATATCTCATCCGGACAACGAACGGTTGTTACCTCGGCAGGCTCGTCTCCCATGTCCTCGCCAGTACGTGACTCGTTTGCAAGTTACCAGGATGACTGCTCCGTACCGGACTTGCAGCCGCTGGATGACCAGACACAGCCTCGGCTGAGGCCGAATGCTGCAGCAATTAATGATAGGAGGCAGTCTCTGCAGATGATGAACCATCTCATGGAGATGCGACTAGCTTCCGCCCAAAACAGCTCAAGACCGCATTCGAGCTACTCGAGTTCCTGGCATCCTGATCTCGCACCCCACGTCGTTTCAGCACCACAGACCACACCAAACTTCAGTGTCCCTCAGGGAGTAAGCAAACGGTATTCTCTTGCAAGATCTGCTGCTTCGGGCTTTTCAGAGCCAGCCCCAGCGCCATTCTCGTTTCCTCCCATGGCATCACGCTCAAGCTCAAGACGGCCACCGCCCACCACCCTATCTATCAACTCGCGCCCTTTGTCATTTGTAGAGGACCAACCTTCACCTCTGTCGCCCTCGTCTTCCCAGTTTGATGTCGGTACTGCGCCCGACACACCGTCAATGTTCTCGCCTTGGGCAGAGCAGGCCGATAACGAAGAGTCAATGGACCGCAGCTCTAAGTTTTCGGTCAGTAGCTCTAGGCCTGCGTTGAAAGAACACTGTGTGCAAGAAGACGAGCAGCACAGGTCTCACCACCATGTGAATGAGGAGTCACTGCGAGCCTTAACTCAAAACATCGAGGGTCGGAGAGGAAGCCACCCGGGTTTCCTGACCCCCGACCAACGGTCAGACCACCCGGCTATCCCACGACCACGTGCCAAATCGTCCCTGGGTGATTTTGGAAGAAGTCGATCGCCTGAATCGGCATCGACGCAACGTACTCTTCGAACCAGGAGACTGAGCTTATATGCGCTGACTGCAGAGCAACCTCTCTTCAATCCCTACGACCTTCCCCTGAGGGCGCGGACGCCCTCGCTAAAACCGGCACCCCAACGATCTTCGCAGCATCTACGGAAGGATTCTTTTTCCAAAAGCTTGCTGCAACGGCGAAGCATGTCGCATTTGGCAGAAGGACCCCCTCCAGCCCCTCCACCGAACCGAGCTCTCCCTCCCATTCCTCCTAGGAAACTCAGCGCCGCCAAATCTGCGACAGGGAAACAACAATGATACACTCGTTGAGTATCGGCGAAGCCCGAGACCCTTCATTTTTCTTCCGAACTGCAATTTTAGTGTCAGGGTTTGCTGTTTCTCGAACATTTGCACGAAAAGCTACTAGGGGCCATATACGCACAACCCGGAATTTTCTTCTTTCTCGGAGTTACCGCCCAGTCTTTTGTTTCTTGCTTCCCTTCTTTTTACTTAAACGGCGCCGGGAATGTGAAATGAAATAGGTTATGAAGACGAGAGAGAATCTCGGAACGACTCCGGAGCCTCGTCGAACATCTTTCACGTCATTGGACGGACCGCAGTGTTGTTCACCGTCTTTGTTTTTTTTTTTTTTTTGCTCCAAAACGAGCGGTTACTTATGCTCCTCGACGTCGTATATATATATATATACCTTAACGCTTTGTACATTACATGTTTGCGTGTAACTATTACTCTTCTGCTTGAGTTGGAATGGGCGGATATTACGTTGGTTTTATTTGACAACAGTTTAGGGCTTGATAGGTACCCTGAGGTGTGGATGATGTCTGGTATTTCTATGCTCGAGCCTAGAAGGAACTATCCGTACAGAGATATTGCCAAATGCAGAGCTTATTCCAGTGTCATCAAACCTATGTAGCCTTGTACCGTCTCATCGCGAAAAAGGGGTGCCGGAATTAGGTCCTACCTACAGAAAATGAACCGTTATCGTGCCGTGGGTAAAAGGATATACAATCACTGTCTCAACATGTTATGTCGTCTGTCTTGCACCACAGAACGTCAAAGAAAGGTTACATAATCATCAGCGCCAAGGTGAAGTCTACGGTGATAGGTAAGGTAACTAGTTCTGATATCTGTACCGGTCCGGTGGTGGCGGGCCGAGCGACGCCATGGAACCGGCAGCCTGGCAGGCAAGCCGCAAAGCTGCCGCGCGGGCCACCAATTTTTGCCCCACACTCAAATATCCCAAAATTCGCCCTGCCGAATCTGTTTGGCCATCTTCACAACAACCCCACCAAAAACCGCTGCCGAACTTCAAGACGTCGTTACAACCCTGACAAACGATCGCAAAACGAGGATTTTCGCAATTCCTCTGCAATAGTAAGTTGACGACGCCGCAATCGTCTACCAAGAGAGACCGCAGCACTTTGCGCATAAATAAATTACAATCAAAATGGCAGCTCAAGCTAAGTACGTGCACGTTCACGTCCATCACATCGGTGGACACTTTTCTTTGTCCGTCTCGACATTTTTGTGCGGTGGGCTAACATACCCGTTTCTGTGTGAAGACACGATTGGGCGGACGACGAGGACCTCGACGAGACGACCCAGACGACGGCCGACCTGCCGCCTCCCCAGAAAATCAACAACAAGGACGGCAGCACGACAATCATCGAGTACCGGCTCAACGACAACGGGCAGAAGGTCAAAACCACGCGGCGGATCCGCTTCATCACGCACCGCGAGGTGGTGAACCCGCGCGTGGCCGAGCGCAAGAGCTGGAGCAAGTTTGGGCTGAGCGCCAAGGACGGCAACGGCCCCGCGCCCGACACGACATCGGTGGGCGAGAACATCATCTTCAAGCCGTCGGTCAACTGGCGCAAGGACGCCAAGGATGAGGGCAAGGACCCCAACGCCCAGGCCATGAAGGACAAGCTCAAGGACAAGAAGGTCAAGTGCCGTATTTGCAACGGCGAGCATTTCACCGCGCGCTGCCCGTACAAGGACACGATGGCGCCGATTGGGGAGGCGGGTGCTGCCGCGGATGTTGCGGCCGGCATGGGCGACGATGGAGCGGGCGAGGCGGCGGGCGTGGGTGCCGCTGGCGCGGGCAAGAAGGGCTCGTACGTGCCGCCTGCCCTGCGTGGGAACAGGGCCGGCGGTGCGGCGGGTGAAAGCATGGGTGGTAGCAAATACGGCGAGCGGGACGATCTTGCCACACTCAGAGTCACCAACGTATGTCTTTCTTTCTTTCTTTCTGTCCTTGGCACGCAGCAGAGTTGGCTAACCACCTGTTCTAGGTCTCCGAGATGGCGGAGGAGGGCGAGCTGCGCGATATGTTCGAGCGCTTTGGCCGTGTCACTCGTGTCTTCTTGGCCAAGGATCGTGATACAGGTCTGGCGAAGGGCTTTGCGTTCATTAGCTTTGCGGATCGATCCGATGCGGTTAAGGCCTGCCAGAAGATGGATGGTTGGGGTTTCAAGCATTTGATCCTGAGGGTGGAGTTTGCGAAGAAGACTGCGTAAGTAACTTACCATCTTGTGAACAACCATGTTATGTGGAATGGAGGCTAATCTCTTTCAATAGGGACTGAGAGGTCATTGGAGGAGTTGGAGTGGTTGCAGGTGGCCGCGGTCTATAATCAGAGATGTCATCCGTAATAGGCTCTGCCAACGAAAGTTGCTTTACTGTTGTTGATAAATCTTGCTGCTTCGGGAGTATCCTCACACAGAGGTTAGGGACCAGGAAACCAAAAAGCGAAGATATGACACTTCTCAATGAGGCATCAACAGCATAAACCAAATGTTATAAATTGTTCCTCTTTAGTTTTCAAGTGCGATCTCCGCACCTCCAGAGTGCATTCATCCGCTTGATTACGACGGCAAAGGTGTTGGGGGTTCTGGTCGGGTTTATTTGGGTATCTTGCCTGATAGTCTAACTGCTTGTTGGTCACGCATTCGGTTTGCCAGTGGTTAGGTAGGTATCTGTAGAGAAAGAAGAGAATAAGGCTACTCTGGGACTCCTCTCCTACCTAATCACTGCTGGATTGCCTGGACAAAGTTGATGGGTATAAACTTGTGTAAAATGGTAGGTACATAACGGCAAAAGACAAATGTTTACATGGTTTCTTGTCATCATTATTGCCCTTTGGCGTTTTATCGGTGTGTGTCTCTGATGTACTACTAGAGGTGTCTAGGTCAGGCTGCGAGAACAATATTGACTTCTATTAGATCATTAAAGGAGTGTACACTAACCTCCTTGACCGAGAGACTGAAACCAGTCAGGTCCCCCATACAAAGGGGGAAAGCAAAAAAGATATATACAAACAAAACAAACCAGATCCACAACTCAACCCAGCCCAGCCAGCCCAGCCCAGGCGACCATTCATATATCAACAACCAGATCGTTTGCCACATGATAAAGCATCATCCCCATCTTCAACCTCGCCAGCTAGTCTCTTCTCTTCTACTTCCAATCGTACACACCTGGAGCGATACATCGTCCGTCCGACATCTATTTTAAATCTCGCCATCCTCAACCAACTCGGCAATTTCATCAGCGTCAAGGGTCTCAACCAGAGGGTGGCCGCGCCTCAACTTGATGTGATGGAGCTGAATCTGCGCGTTCCGTACTTTGAGCGCAAGCGCGCGCCGAGCCGCCGCCGGCGTCGTGGTGTTCGCCATCTGCACCGGTACAACTCCTCCAAAGGGACCAGCGCGGGCGTCGTTCTGGCACCGTACCAGGCAAACGTTGTCCTGTCCGGCAACCGATCCGGTGCATTCCTGGTTGGCCGGGACCGCAGCAGTCAAGGGGAAGTCGGTCGCTGCGCCCTCCTGTTGTTATCGAGATAATAACTCCGGTCAGCATTTATGTGGATACGAAACAAAGTGAGAGTATGAGAGTATGTGTGATAAAAGACACAAAGAGGAATTGTAAAACAAAAAGAAACATACCCTGTTTCTTGAGTTCCGTCCAGGCGGCGTCGTCGTGACCTGGATATCGGTCCAGTCGGCACCGGTTCCGTCGGCATTGATCATGCACGTGTACGGACCGCCGCCGTCGGCGTTCACCTGGTGGAGCGTCATCTGCACCTCTCCGCCCTGCGACACCTGGGGCAGCACGTCGCCCGTCTCGGCCATGATGGCCGCGGTGCCAGCCTCGAGCTGGTTGGTGCCGCCGCCGAGGGTCTCGCCAAAAGTGTCGGCGGCGTCGCCCTTGAAGCGGGTGCTGTCCTGCTGGAACGGGTTGCGCCGCGTGCCGTCGCGCGGGGTGCTGGTGTCGATGCCCAGGGCCATCCCGGTGCCCCCGGCGTCGCCTGAGGCAGCGATGATGGCGCCGTGTCCGGCAACAAGCTCGGCTGTGGCGAGTATAGTGAGGGCGAGAACCGACTTGATGTAGGCCATTTTGGGTCTCTTGTCTGTATTGGAGAAGAGATAACAAAGAGGTTTAAATAGCCTGGCCTGCAGGAGGAAGGGGATATGACTGAATGAAAAAGAGGTATGAGTCGGAGGTTGGTGAGGCTTCCTGTGGATGCTGTGAGGATGAGGGAGAAGCAGGAGACGGAACTACGAGGGTTGGTTGAGTCCATCTTATAGACTTCGTTGAGTATGAGGAATCATCGCGAGGCGAGCACAACATATCACACTTGTAGTTCTGCATACCTGTGGTCGAGGTGAGTTTCGAGTTTCGGCTCTCATTGTCCAACCGCAAACCTCCTTGAGGCAGGCATTTCCAGAGGGGACCCAATCGCAAGAAGGATCAGAAACAGATGAGACATCGTGTAATCACACCTAGAAAGGATAGCAGGAAGTGAAGCCGGTGGTCGGTCTGTGTCTTCAAGACCCTCCAAAGGACTGCATGTAAGACTCTGCACAGCAAGAAGCTATCCACAACCGCATTTGGATCTGAGAGTCTCTCGAGAGTCACCACAGTCCCGGCCCTTGCCGCTTCTGGACGATCTCAAACAGCATACCATGTTGGCGATCCCGAGAATCCAGGATATGACCTCCAAAAGTTCCCTGTATAGAAGCACATCATGGTGATCACGCTGGTCTGGCTCAATATATGGCGTCTGCTCCATGTCCAAGTGCTCACATCTGCGAATAGGAAATGGTTATTCCCTGGCAAGGGGTAAGTCAAGGGCTCGTAAACAAACGAGGCAGTGCAAAACTCTGGCGGCGATCCGGCTTGGCTCCGGGGTCTTCATGTGTGCCCCCATTGTAACAAACATTGTCGAGATCTAAGTGGTTCCGACAGGGGGGATTCCGTGCGCCGAAACTAGGAACTTTCGAATACGATTCTGGTAAGGCGTGTTTTTTGGATAGAATTAAGCTCGGGGGCCGGTTTCGCCGCACAGAGCATCGACCATTCTCAGGATCAGATTCGGTGTTTGATGTAGTGAGCCAGATGCGGCATGATCTACCAGGTTGCTCTGGGGCTCTGGGGCTCCATGTGAGGCTCTTCAGATCTGTGTAACATGCATGTTGCACAGCCCCGATCAACATCCCCGAACTTCAACGAGGTCGACCCCCGGGCAGCCGGGCGACTGCGCAGCCTTGTCAAGTAAGGTATGTATATGGGCAAATTGATTCCAATCAGAAATTGTGTGCTTTTAGGAAGACCGACGGTTATGAATTGCTCGCCTCGCTTCCCTATCGGTTTAATAATGAGGTTGAGTTGCAAACTTATCAATCAGTGACAACCCCGGAATCAATTTCAAGTAGATTGCCACGAAACTGCTACTAACCACATTTAATCATTGAATCATACATTACCGTCATGCCTTTTGGCTTTTGGCCAAGCTTTCGAAGTAAGTTAATGTTGATGAATTCACCGTGGGTACGGGGAGTATCAGTAGGAGGGGATACTTGAAACGTTGGTTTCTCGAACCAGCCTGTCGTCGATCAAACTGCTTTGACTTGGTACGATTGAACGAACATGAGGAGCCAATCGCATCGGACCTTTCAGCAATACTTAAGCTTCCAAATCTCGAAGACAACAAGCTTTGCGTAGCTCTTTGTGTCCAGAACGGCCACCAACAAAGCGCAGAAGCCTGCCAAATCCGACCACCCACCAACTGCCGACCCCTGATGACGGTGCGATGTGACTCGGCCCAGAACTGAGATATAAGCAACGAGTGCGACGCCGTTCTTAGTACCCACCCATGCTCAAGGATGCTTTGATAGTGAAGCAATTGACATTCATTGGGCGAAACGGCGTTGCGGTGTGCTGCACTCTCAACTCTTCAAACGCCCTAGGCTCGGCGTAAAGGGCCTGGGGGCGGATCGTAGATCCGAGGAGGAGGCCTCGCTAACGACTCAATATTCGTGAGGCCGTCGCCTTATATAGCCAAAGCAGTTAGCATATGGATGAGAAAATCGCATTTGCATATACTAACGCCCAGCTCTGCCCAGTGGAGCTCTCAGACCCGCAGGATCGGCTTGTCCATGTGCAAATCTCACACCCGAGTCCAGGTTGGTTCCCAAGTGTCTCCCAAAGCTGTCCACGGCATGGTTCTGCGATGTGTTTATGGGCTGATGGAAGCGACTCGAAGTTCTGGCTGTGCCAGGAGCATTATTGGAAACCGAGGTAAGCCCTTCAGTCCTATGGTTTCCCGTTTGTAGATGGTGAGATTTCGGATTGGACGTGTCTGTCGTCAGATATTAGCTTCAACTTTCTACTTGTCGTATGATGTTCAAGAGCAGCACTCACACCGGGAAGGGGCGGATCGAAGAGGCCCCGCGATAGCCTGGGTCCGAGAGGTGCTATTCGCAGAGATGTAGTCCGGTCTCTGATTCATATCACCCCCAAGAAGACCACGATGAGAGACCTGCGCCTGATTCCCATACGGAGCTGGATTGGCAAGGCGGTCTACGTGACTGTTTGTGTCCGCAGCATGTCTTGGTTGTCTGATATCGTGGTCGGCAGTGGGAGGGGAGTTTAGGCCGCATTTTTGCTTGATCCTATTATAGAGTTCCGTAGCTGTCGAGAGTGCTGCAGTTTTGTCCGTCAACCGGTTGCGGAGATCGTCACACTTGCGCCTCAGTCCGGCTTCCTCCAGTTCCATGTCTAGAGGCGCGCATTAGCTTGACAGGGAAGGGTGTAAGGAATGGGAGCCACAGGCCTTTTAGCTTTTCGGTCAAGCCGGTGATTCTGGCGTTTGCCTGATCTAGCAAGGAGTCAAGCTCGCCTTCGAGTATACCGCAGTGCTGCTGTAAGTTTTTGTTTACTTCTAGTTGAAAACGGCTATGGTGCAATTGTCAGACTTCAGGATACCAGGTCAGGGGGTTAGGCCGAAAGCAAACAGACATTTGGTTCGACATCTGGTACGACCAGAAGCTCAAGGCTCTCCCAGCACATTCCATGACGACGGTAGGACTGAGTCCGCACAAGGTCACCGACTTCCAATCCTCAGAGGGACAAAGCAACTGCCTGCAAATCTCGGACCCGCTGAGGAGATGATTACAAACAGGACACGAGCAAGGAACTGAGTCCATAAGTCCATAATGGCTGGCACAGTCCATACAGATAGCATGGCTAGATTGAGTTAACAGAGCGAACAAAGACAGCAAGATGGCCACACACCTGCAGGATGTCACGACCGCTTGGCCGGTGATCTGGGCTGAGCATTTGCTAACATTGCAAGTCAAGGTTTGCTCCATGACCATACTTGTAGAGGCCTCTAATTGTATGGATTGTCTCTTGCTTTCCAAGGAAATTACATACGACAGATGTAACAAAGAGGAAAGGGCGGTCAAGTCCCTTGGTATTAAATGCAAGTCTTGAGATGACGATGGGTAGCAGATGTGTCCTTTGGAAGGTGAAAATGAGAACGAATCGAGCGCGTCATTGATTGCTCAATTTCGTGGAGTTCCTATGGTAGTCTCCAAAGTAGGCAAGCGCAAGACATCGTGACCACTTTCCCTCACGAATACCAACTTCTGTATCTCGATGGGTGATGTCAGCAATTGGAATGGAAGGAAGCTCCAGGCAAGCGCGATAGTTTACTTCTGTGCACTCCACAAACACAATAAAATTTACCCAGCATTTGCTAGTAGAAACCCAATGAAAGGGGTTCATCAATTTTACCAGTGACCTCAACCGTCCGAGCTGCCAAACGGACCTTTTCGCGATTATAAAGGTTGAGGGAAGACTCTGGGATGTCAACTGAAATGATCCAAACAAATCACCACAATCCGTACAGACCCCTGTTATCACAATAAGCGCCACAAGTCACACAAGCCACAAGTCACACAAGCCACACGTCAACCTCTGTATCCGCATTCCGCAATCCCCCGCTGTGGCTTTGGCTTGGCCTGTGAGCTTGATCTCCGGCAGGCATCCGAGCTTGTCAGCGACCAACAAGCTAAGGTCCACCGCACCGCGCCGCGCCCGAAACCCCACTTCACTTCCACCCGCAACATCACCACCGATTACAATAACCTACATCAGCCTGCCCAGTAGAGGAACTATCGTGTCAGGCGAAATGACCGAGATAGTGGCAAGCCAGATGCCGCCGATTCTGCATGGCCCATCCGAGAAGGAGCGCAAGTATGACCGCCAGCTGCGGTTATGGGCGGCAAGCGGCCAGGCAGCTCTGGAATCCGCCAACATCTTGCTTGTGAACTCGGGCGCAGGCACCGTGGGCGTCGAAACTCTCAAGAATCTTGTCCTTCCAGGTACCGCTATACCAATCCCAACTCAGCTGAATTGCTGCCAAAACCATCGGGCCATGCTAATGCCCATGTTGAAGGTATCGGCCGTTTCGCCATCTACGATGACAGAGTTGTCGACGAGGCTGACCTGGGAGTCAACTTCTTTCTGGATGAGGATAGCCTAGGCAAGCCGCGATCTCAGTGCGTCACGGAGCTGCTTCTTGAGCTAAATCCCGAAGTCCAGGGTGACTGGTACCCAAAGGAAGATGTAAGACTTGTCTGGAACTCTGGGGATCCCCTGGCTTACATGGGACGCACAGGACGCGACGCTCGAGTCCCTCCTCGCCGCCTCCCCGATGTTTACGGTCATAATGTATACAAACCCAGTACGGGCGGAATATATTCACCTCTTCGAGTCCTACAGTCGGCAACACAAGACACCCTTGGTGGCGATACACTCGGCTGGCTTTTATTCGTCCTTTCAGCTCCACCTTCCTGGCGCGTTTCCTATCGTCGACACGCATCCTGACGAGACAGCAACGACTGATCTCCGGGTCCTTTCTCCATGGTCGGAGCTTGGCGAATTTGCAAGGAATATGGCTATTGATATCGACAAGTTAGACGATCACGAGCATGGTCATCTGCCATACGTTGTGTTGTTGATCCATTTCATTGACCAATGGAAGCGAAGCCACAGAAATGAATACCCTTCGACGTACAAGGACAAGCTAGAGTTCCGACGGCTTGTGCAGACTGCCGCAAGGACTGGCAATCCCGAGGGTGGCGAGGAGAATTTTGACGAAGCAGCAGCAGCGGTGCTGAAGGCTCTTGTACCTCCTTCTCTGCCTTCCGGCCTCAAAGAAATATTTGATTATCAACCCAAGGACCCTGTAGGCTGTCGAGCCCTCATCGTATGTTTGAATGAACGCTAATAACGTGATGTAGGACGAGGAGAGCTCTGGCTTCTGGATCATTGCAAGTGCCGTCAAGGATTTCTACACAGAAAATGGATGCTTGCCACTTCCTGGTAACCTTCCAGATATGAAGGCGAAATCATATGTCTACATCCAGCTACAAAACATTTACAAGAGAAAAGCGCGCGAGGATGTCGCCCAAGTCCTCGGACGGGTACGAGCGATCCCGGCCGGAGAACATATTGATCCCGCGGAAGTGGAGCTTTTCTGCAAGAATGCAGCTCATGTCAAGCTTATCAACGCCACGGGAGGGAAAGCCGAGGTAGACACCAGCCTAGCTGGTCGTCTAAAGAAAGTAGTTGGTAAGTCATGAGAGTTTCCCGTTGACCCTGGCCGGAGCATTTCTTTGCAGTCATGCGCTCTACCAGGGTTGTCGATGGAGAGTTTAGATTAATAGTTTGCCACAGATCAGGAACTAGCAAATGATGAGTTCGCGAAGGAGGCCATGATGCCCCTGTCTCTTGTGCCCATCTACCTGGCCCTGCAGGCGACGGCGCACGTGGCCTCGGCAAGCGCTCAGGAGATCATTGCAGAGGTGGCAAAGGTAGTCCCTGACGCTGCCCAGAACGAAAGCATAGCCAGTGCTGCGCAAGAGGTTGCCCGGGCCGAGGGCGGCGAGCTGCACAACGTTGCCGCCCTGACGGGTGGCATGGTAGCGCAGGAAATGATCAAAATCATCACAAAGCAGTACATCCCCATCGATAACACCTGCATCTTTGACGGCATTAATAGCCGATGCCAGGTGCTCCGTTTATGAAGGGGGATATATGTTGTTAGTACTTGTTGGCAAATAGGTACACGCCTCCCCACCCGGCCCTGCACTGGTCTGTCTGGCTGGGACTTTCCCGGGATCTGAGAGGTTTGCGGGTGGCAGCCGGGCGGGAAAGAGAATTTCCCTGGCAAGTAAGAGAGAAAGGCAAAGTCTTTGGTAGAGGGGACCATAGAACAAAGATAGACGAGGCCCTCTCGCCCAGGTTTGGGCGGTAATGCTTTAAGAAGCTCACACGTATATACGGGCAGCAAAAAGCATGCGAGGTGACAATAGACAAGACAGCCTAACATGGAGAGAGCGGCTCCCAAGCCGAGGGCAAATTCGGCACTGGGGTGGTGCACATCCGGGATAATCAGGCGCCAAGGATTTGGAGAAGAAGAACAAAAAAGAAAATGGAACGTACCTACTAGAAAGATGTGGCAAGAAGGGGGTAATGAAGGGGGGGGGGGGGGGGGGGTAAAGTGGAGAGAGGAAAAGGGAGAGAGGAAAAGGGAGAGCGATTTGGGGTGAAGGCTCGCTCGCACGCGCGTATGTATGTACCGTACCTTGCTTGCTGTACGCCGGCCGGGTCCATCTCTCTCTTCCCCTCCTGCTCCTCCTCATTGTTCATCCTAGGTACCTACCTCAAGGTCCTTTGAACCAAATCGCCACTCTTTTTCCTTCTTCTCTAACGGTTTTCTTTTCCGTGCTAGTCAGGTAGGTTAGGGACCTCCTGGTCGGAGGTAACATCGTGGTTTCTGCTTTGCGGCTCCCCTTTCCGGTTGCGTGATAACGTACCTCCTCCTTTTCTTGCTTGGTCTGTCAGCATCTATGTAGTATGATATGGCCCGATGTAGTCAAGTGTAAGGTGAGGTAGGTTATGTAGTTGGAGGCTTTTTTTGCGTTTGTTCGGACCGGAGGTCCTGCTGTCCTGTTCTCCTCCTTCTCATCGTCGTCGTCGATAAAACCTTGACGAACAAACAGATGATCATGATTGTCATACCAACCCGACCACAGGTTTGTAGAATCAAGTCAGCATTTTATGAGTGTAGGTTACTGCAGGACCTACCTGACCTTGTCCGTTCAATATTTTCCAGTGTGAGCCCCCTTTTTGTTTGTATGAGCAGCTTGTACTGGTACTGTATATAAGTGAATGGACCCATTGTATAGGTAAACTTTGTGGAGTGTTCGCCTCTCTTAGATTTCTTGCTGGGAGTCTCGGGACCTAATTAGTAAAATGTTCTCTTTATGGTCATTTATCCCACATGGCATCTTTCTAAATTTGGTCAAAATCCCTTCGTTTACTTTGTGGAGTTGAGCCGCGTTTAGATCTCATAGTCATACTCAACTGCTGAGCTTGTATTATCAGCCGCCGACATGTAGAACAGTCCGCTAGCTATGTTGCTATTCTGATCGTGACATATCTAGGTGAAGAGTTGGACGATACGAAGGGCCTCACCTTTCCCTTGTGGAGTTGGATGATTTCAGCTAGGTACTCCGTTCTGGGAAGGAAAGGGAACTTACTCCGGCGGAGTGTAGGGGACCCGGAGGCCTGCGTGTAGGTAGGTGCTTTGGTGAATTATGATGTGAGGAGATCTCGCGGATCACATATCTATCAGATTTGTGCACTGGAGGTATGAGAATGGAAAAGAACGGTTGGCTAACACTGTGTACAACGGACCAAGTTGAGTCCATCGTAGGGCGCACCTACACTACTGCAGGTATGTCAAGTAGGGCACTACGGCACTACATAGCCAAGGTAGCATGACTACGACGACAACAACAAGATCGGAGCTTTTTCATTCTTTCACGGGTTGGACAGCCGTGACTAGCTTTGCGGGATCACCGCCATTGCAACCCCACCGACCACTAGACGGAGTTCTATCATCATCATCCGATCAAGGAGAGAAAGAGAGGGCGAGACTGTGAGATAGGGCGGGCAAGTGAGGAAGCAAAAAACTTGTCATGACCTCTTCCCGTAGGCGGTTGGACGCGCTCTCTTCAAGGTGAACGGCCCGGACTCGGGTGAAACAGGGCAATATGCGAAGTCCTCCAAGGCTACCGGTCCGGCCTTGCGCGTCTCTGCCCATCACTCACCACCAAATCATTATCACATCCTCTTGCGAGATGATGGGGTCAGTCTCTAATACAGACATGTGGAGGGGTGGTCCCTGACAAACTAGTGAGGCGACCAGGGCAATCCCTTCTCAGAGCCATGTTCGCCAGCAGGGCTGTTTGCTTGTGCACAGGACTGGGCAAAACCAAGCTCGGCGCCCGGATGAAATGACGGTTTCTTCCAGGCATTCCAGAAGACTTCTTCCGGTTGGCACTCTGCTCGACGCCAACACGGCTAACCACAATCCATGCCCATTGGGTACACCTGAGGTTAGGTCCATCGCTACGCTACAGTATGATTCCAGCTTCGACAGAGTTGCTTGGTATTACGGATACTAGGAGGGAATCGTTAATGGCACTTCTCTCAGGTCCATGACGTCCGTTATTGGAGAGATGCGCTGGCAAGTTACAGATTAAAGCGCAACACACCCGTCGCAAAAAAGGCCATGCTTTTGCGTGGTATTCCGGTGTTGCGTAGGTGACTTGGGTTGGTGACTGAGACCTTCATGCACGGCGCTGCGATAGGTGATCTGCTCGAGTCAGGTGGCCAAGGGACTGGACCAGCCGGCTACGAGAGACGACAAGACGGGATGGGAGTATTTTAAGCTTTGATGCCAGGCGGTCCTGCGCCGGCCGCCGATGGGAGCCTCATTCAACTCGCAACACTTGTCCTGGCGAGGCCGATCAATGCGATAGAAGGCCTGCTCAGGGCATCGCGCCATCGGCTCGGAATGCGGCAACGTAAGCGGGAGGCCCTTTTTCGACGGACTGCTGCTTCAGCTTTGCTGACAGAGTTAAGAGTGTCCGACGGGTAGGGACGGTCCAAATTCCAACAATAGCATGGGCGACTCGGGAGGAGAAATTGATGTTCGCGCGCGTGAACAGGTGGACTGCTTCGCCAAATGCAAATTAATTCAGGACGGCCGGATTAATATACGCGACTCTGCAATTCCGCTTCGTCTGTCATGGCCTGTCATCTATTCCGCACTGGTCAGTCACTGAGGGGTGTGGCTGACCCTCTTGTGGACTGTGGTGCGTGCCTGCACTAGCACGAACTCACGAGCCGCGGGGCCCCACATTTCCCCGCCATTCTTGATTTTACAAGTGGTGTGGAGAAGGGCAAGAGGTCCCTTCAGTTCTGATAAGGGTCAAGTCAGGAACAGGAAAACAGCACGAAACGGCCAGCCCACGCCTGACTCGTGAGAGGAAAACCAAAAGAACAGCTTGGAAGGGTCGGTGGAGACATGTCATCTATGATGCGAGATGGGCGCAAATCCGACATCTAGACTCGTCGAGACTGGCAATTAATATGTCTTGATCCCCCCGAAGCATTTGTTGGTCGTCAGTTGAGCTAGGAGCTGATGGGGATTAGTGGATGGCAGTTCATATCCCTGTTTGTGGAGGAGAGGCTGGGGTGTGAAGCCACAGTTCGGATCAATCCAGCCCTTTCGAGTTGGACTTGCGAGCAAGGCATCTCCGATGCTACCGGCTACCTAGTGTAAGTCAAGCCACGCACCGACAACTGACAGCCGAAGGTGCCACACCACTGTAGACCACCTCAACGACCATCCTTGGAGCAAGCTGTGGTACTGTAAAAGTGGTGGTGTCACCTACCGACCTGAGAAAAACAAAAAGCCTTAACTGATGCGTGCTATGATATTATAGTTCGTACGAAATACTGCGTAATCTTGAGTGAGTGGTGATAGCATTGCTGACACTTGTCTAGCATGGCCAGAGATTAGATTGGGCTCACCAGATTTGAAACGGACACGAGATTAACGCTGGCCCGAACCTGCTGGCTCTCATACCAATTTCAATGCCTCGTGTCAGTCTTCAAATCTCAAACTGAAAGAAGCCTGAAATCTCGCGCCAACCGACATTACCGAACCGACGAGATGATGCTGCTGCTGCTGTCAGGAACACAGGACCGTAAAGAGTGACGAGATCTCAGATATGGCACAGCGAGGTCGGCAACCGCATCGCGCTAGGCTCGCTTGGCCGTCGTTCCAGTCCTTCTGCGAGCTCTGCGGGGTGATGCCGCGAACGGTGCCAGGCAGCCAGACAGGAAGGGGGGGCAGCACTGGTGGTGAAAGTTTTTTTCGCTCTTCACGGCTCTCTTCAGTCTCCCTTATTAACGTTTCTAAAGTTAACCGTCAACCTCCCTCCAGGACGTTCAATGCGCGATTAACATTATCTTGTATGCGTATATGTATTCCGTATTCCGTATTCCGTACCCATACACATACACTCGCGTATTATGTATGTGCGCGCACCGCAAGGGCCTCCTGAGGGCCTCTCAGCTTCCTGTGGCCTGACACCGACCTGACAAGTGAAGTGAAAGGCCCGGGGCTAAGGAACCGATCTCCAAACTCGGAGATTGGCGACGACGGAAAACAAGCAGAAAGGCCGAGGACAGCAAGAGAAAGTCGGCCACAGCGAAAAACGCCAAGGAATTCACAGCTCAACTATCTCCACCGTTTCTCCAAACATGCCGTCCGTCGTCTCAGGTCACGCAGGAGGTACCTCAGGTCGGCCGACTGCCTACATACGGTACCTACATACTGGACGTGTACAGATCCAGGTCCTCCACTCACGTCAACGGGAACGACGGGAAGTCTACCAGGCCTACCTGACCGTACGTCTAGCGACAGCCTACTCGTCGGTGCTGAGCATGCAGGCGACGGTCCGGGGCAAACGCTGTAGAAGCGGTTCCTCTCAGAGAGCGTTTCTCCCTTGCACATTCACTTGTCTTCATCATACAGTCATGTCCGCGCTGACCAAGTCTTGATAGATTAGCCGTGACAGGTCATGTGCACCTGTAAAATGTCCTGAAATCGCCACTGGTCCGTTTATTTCTCCCTCCTCAGCTGGAGGGAAGGCACCCTGCCGAGGTATTTCTGTCCCTGTGGCTCGCGACGCACAGCTTCAAGTCTGGTTATCTCCACGTCGTACTTCAGCTTTTTGCCTCTGCAGGAGAGCTGACCGCGGTCTTGCGGCCCCAGATCTAGCCAGCCGCTAAACGTCTTGGTTGAGATACTATCGCCAACGAAGCTCATAGGTGATCAAATTTACGACAGTCGCATGCACCGTATTATCTGATGATGGGGATGGATAGAGTGTCATGTCTGTGGAGCTGCAGTGCACCCTACCTTTCCGTCTTCCGTATCCCGAGCGCCCTTCTTACTGGCGTGCCGTCTCCGTTTTAGACTGACAACCATGCCATTGCCATGCGATCCCCAGATCAGACCCGTCGTCCTTGGACGGTTCCCCACACCCACACCCCAGACTGCAGAGCACCCCTGCCTGCCCTGATCGGAGTTGGGGGACGAGGATCGCAAGCCAGATCCACACTCCCTGCCCGTTGCGTTCGCAGCAAGGGGAATGTCTAGCGTCGAGAGGAACAACGGCTTTGGTTCTCCACAAACGGCTGCCACCCGGGCCCACCATGAGAATCGAAAGAGCCCTTGGGGCCGACGGTCCCCTTTCCCCTCTCTCCAACTCTCCAACTCTTTTCAGATTCACTCCCCCCTTCTATCCCGTGCCCAACCCCGGTACGGTGCTGCTTTGGGGCTCTAGTCGTACAGGGAAGAAAGCAACATTCGATATAGTTACTGAAGTATCTCTGGGAAGACATGGACAAAGCTCGCCTTCTCCAGGCTTAGCTAGAGGCGAACCTCGAGAGTGGAGGTGAGACCAAGTTGCTGTCGTACCCGCTTGAATTCACCCCGGATTCCCCAGGTTCTCGGCTCTCAAGGAACTGGGGGCTGGCTACGGTCAAGTGACCGAGTGCTGCAAGCAGTCCTCATCTACCTCACTCGGCACCCGATTGTGGTCTGCACCGTCATCAGGATAGACGGCTAGTACCTCGATCTCTTCCCGCTGTACGACGCAGTACATGGCAGCTCCACGTGTGCGATCCTTGGTTGTCCTGCAGCATGTACGTACAAGCCTCCCAATGCACCCCGGTCCTGGCACTGAAACGACGAGCGCGAGAAGACTTACCCAGATTTCATCGGGCTCAGGTCGAGGTCTGCGGGTGGAAGAAGCTAGTGCTGCTTAGAATCTCAGACAAGATTTACTCTTTCTCCAACAAGCATCTTTCTCCGAGTCCAGCTCTCCGTCCTGGCGTGACCTTCGTGGCCCGCGTGTTAATATGAGTTTTCAGGTACTGCCAGTACGGGCTTGCCTGATTGGTGATATACACCAGACTTGTGCCTGGTCAAGCAAGCAGCCTTGCCCCTGTTCGGCCGCCAGTCTTTGTGGCTTGATGCTGGGTAGCCCTCCAACACGGCATTGACCCCCGAAGACAGTCAAGCACTACTAGCCTCGTAGCATACATTACTTTCCGCACGCACTTTATATCAACCTTACTTGACGAACTATACTGAGGCCATAGCACGAGTACCAGCATCTGCACTCGAACCTGTTATACCTCTGTTCTAAGCTTGACAGGTCCAACAATCAAGCTTCTCCACAGGCAAGCACCCACAATTCCCTGAGTCCCTTCCAAATTTCTCTCTCCCCACACCCGCTGAGAAGCCAAATCCCCAACTACAACAATGTAAATATATAAGTCTGCATTCGTTCCCCATACTTTTACCTCCTCGTCATCGTCCATATCTATCTTTATCCTCGCGCTTACCACCCATAACCCAATCTCAGGCCTCGCTCTCCTTCCCCGCGCTCTAGCTCATGTAATTAACACCCTCGCCACTTATACTGCTTTGGTCTTCCATCCCAAACGTCCCTTGCCGGCCTCACCTCCGCATATATATCCACGCTCCCCGGCCCGCCCGGCTCTCGCTTGCCTGTCTCGCAGGCTACCGAACCTGCTTCTTCACCATTGCCAGTCTCACAAACCTTGAGAATGGCGCCGACTATCCCAATTCCCGCCCAGGGTGGCATGTTCCATACCTGCAAGTCCGCCGCCATCCTCGTATGGGTGGACTCTCCGCTGACCATTGCCAGTCCAAGGTGTCACACCACGAAAAGCTTCAACAGACTCGCAAGATAGTGCCAAGGCTAGCAATGCTGCAACGGCCAAAAGAATAACAACTCCACATGCCTGTGCCGAGTGCAAGAGGCGCAAGATGTAAGTTGTTATGGGAGATGTTTTCTTAAAGTAGTCTAACATGTTTGGTTTCCCAGCCGATGTGATGGCCAGCAACCCTGCGGTCAATGCCTTTCCAGCCGTGCCCCAAAGAGGTGTTTTTATGACAAGCACCGGCAACGAGTGATCCCCTCGCGCAAAACCCTCGAAGCCCTGTCTCAGTCCCTAGAAGAATGTCGGTCGATTCTGAAGCGTTTATATCCAAACCAGGAGGTCCATGCTCTGTTGCCGCTTTCAAGGCACGAGCTTCTGAACCTCTTGGACCGACCTGTTCTTGACACTTCAGTCGGCGGTCTACCATCTCCTCCATTGCAAACCTCACCAATCTCCGACCTAGAATCACCAATGATGCCAAAGTCTGAGAATCTTTTGGAGCAGATTCCGTCCCGCGATACGGAATGGGATGAGGAACGACGAGGGAGGGACGCTATCCCTGCTGAGGCCGACGATATCAATGCCCTATCACTTACAGTAGATCGGCAAACCTCCTACCTCGGTGCTTCATCGATCAAGGCAGCCTTGATGGTGATGCTCAAGGTTCAACCAGGCCTCAGGAATTCTCTGGCTACACCATTGAACAGCGTCGAGATGTCGCATAACTACCCTGTCATCAGACAAAAGTCTGCGGCTCCCAAGGATCCGCAACGCATTCCGTGGTCCTGGAAGGGTCAGACACTCATCGACGCTTACTTCAAGCGCATCCACGTCTTCGTTCCAATGCTGGATGAGACTACCTTCCGGGCCGACTACCTTGAGGGACAGAGGTTCGATGCGCCTTGGCTCGCACTGTTGAACATGGTATTCGCAATGGGCAGCATTGTGGCAATGAAGTCGGATGACTACAACCATATCAATTACTACAACCGAGCCATGGAACAACTCCCCATGGACGCTTTCGGAAGCAGCCATATTGAGATGGTTCAGTCACTGGCCCTCATTGGCGGATACTACCTCCACTACATCAACCGACCCAACATGGCCAATGCCGTTCTCGGCGCCGCAATCCGTATGGCCAGCGCTCTCGGCCTTCACCGCGAGAGCTTAGCACAGAGCGCAAGCGACGTTGCCGCCGCCGAGACGCGGAGGCGGACATGGTGGACGCTCTTCTGCCTGGATACCTGGGCCACAACCACTATGGGCCGACCGTCCTTTGGCCGATGGGGCCCGGCGATCAACATCCGGCCACCCGAGTTTGGCATCAACGCCGGGCGTGACTCGTCTCAGCATGCCGGCATCCTGCCGCTCATCGAGAACATCAAGTTCTGCAAGATCGCCACACAGATTCAAGATATGCTCGCCATCTCGCCACTCCTCCGGACCGAGGACCGCTGCAGTCTGGACGGCCAGCTTGTCAACTGGTACACCAGCCTGCCGTGGCTACTCCGCACGACAGACCCTTGCGCCGAGCCTCTCTATATGGCGCGCTGCATCATGAAGTGGCGCTACCAGAACCTGCGCATGCTTCTCCACCGCCCCGTTCTGCTCTCGCTCGCGAGCTCCGGGCTCAACCCACACACGCAGGCATGCGATGCCGACCTCGCGGCCATCGAGACCTGCCGCGAGCTCGCCGCGCAGACCATCGATGACATCGCGCGCGAGTGGACGCGTAACCAGATGTCCGGGTGGAACGCAGTCTGGTTTCTCTACCAAGCCGCCATGGTCCCGCTAGTCTCTGTTTTCTGGCAGTGGGGCAGCCCACGCGTGCCCGAGTGGCTCAAGCAGATTGAGACGATCCTGGATCTGCTCGAGGCCATGGAGGAGTGGTCGCTCGCCGCGCGGCGCTCGCGCGAGGTCGTCTGGCGCATGTACGAGGCCAGCCGTGCAATCCAGGCACAGCAGGCCGCGCACCGCTCGCAGAGCCCAAGCATGCACATCACAGTCACGGGCGACGGCATGCTGATGCCCGCCAACTCGGACATTCACATGAGTCCCATCGGCCTCGAGCCGGTTGAGGGCCTCGGCATGATGGGCATGCTGGACCAGGGTGGGCTCTGGGACCTGGACGGCATGTACTGGGGCGGGCAAGGCGACGACCCGGCTGCTGCAGCCGCTGCCGCCGCCGAGTACGGATTCGGTGCTGCGTCTGCGGGTGGACATGGGCCCGGAGGCGTTCACGATGCTGCCGGCATGATGCACATGGACTACGGGATGATGAGCCAGGCCCAGGCTGCTGCTGCGGCTGCGGCTATGGACGGATTCCCCTATGTTCACTGAGCAAACCAACGCCTTTTTTGTTCTGTTCTTCTCTACTCTCTATTTCTTCCATTACGGAATTATCTACGAGTATTCTCTACCTCGTTCATTTTCCCCCCTCCTTTCTTACCTTTCTTTGTCAGACATCTAATGACTTGAAATCGGGATTGATTGATGCTACACACGAAAGCGATGGAACTGGCTGCTGGCTGGATCGAATGTAACCTCATAGAATGTGGGGTGCAGCAGCACATACCTCATTGGGTGTCTTTTATGCGTGTCATTTTTCTTTCAATCTGGGGTAAAAAGGGGTTGATGGAGAAGGAAACCGGCGGCCCGGTGTGAGTGGAGTTTGCTTTGGTGCGGAGTTGGCATTTCATGTCTTATAGCTATTTGTGTTGCAGTATGTCTCGGGTGCGCGGATATCGTGTCTCTCCTTTTCCTTCTCATTGTTTTTGATGCCTGCCAGTTTGGTGTTTGCTGTTGCTGCCGTGGGGAGTTTATGTTGGAAGATTGATGGATATACCAAGGAGTGTTTTCGTTGCGCGAGCACATATCTCCTTTTCTTACTCGTTTTTATTTATGATATCTATCTGTTTACGACGGGATCGGGAAAACATGGCAAGGAAACTCACTACCTAAGGACTTGGGAAGGGATACAACGGGAAATGTTTGTATGTGTGAAAGGAAGTGGGTGTTGCGAAAAGGAATATGGTTTATTTTTGGATGGATGGAAAATGCGAAATACCAATGATTCATTTATATACGGAATTACATGAATGAATATGCGTGTACGACTTTGAGTGAGAAAGCATTGTTTTGGCTTCTATTTTGCTGTTGACATACGTGTAATGGCTGGCTTGGACATGTTCCCACCACATAGCTCTCTGAATAAAAAGTCCATTGAACCCTTCTTTTCTTCCTTCCATACCTACTACTGTAGTAGGTGTGTGGATTTGGACTTGAACACATGGCATGAAAGCAAGCTCTATGGGTAAGGCGGGCAGATGGGCTAAGGAGAAACGCCACACACATTACCGTAATTTGACCGACGGCTGGGCCGGCCGTGTCAGGTTCGCTGAAGTTTTAATGAAGCCAGACACACGGACACACACATTTATCGCAGTGATTACCTAGGGTCTGTGTGTGCGCCTTCGAAAAGTGTTCTAGCGTATTGCCGATTACCTAGCGAACGAAGCGGGCGTTTGTGTGTACTGTTCATAGCGCTTTCTTTGAGTGTGATGACGAGGCCACCCCTATAATTCTCATTACATACTATACTGTATAAGGCAGGATATATTGAAGGACAGGATATGATGGGCCACACACTTATAATCCAATCTAAACGACATGGTCCACCCGCACAAACCTGTATAGTAAAGCCGAGTTTCCAGAACATCTTGGGCTTTTTCTTCTCTCCCAATCAATGGATATGTCGAAGCTCGGCTTTGACTTTTGAATTTAATTGTGCTGGCGCGGTTGTTCGCGGCTTTTACTTTTTTTCCGTTTCTCTCTTTTCTGTTGGCTCTGATGTTGGAGTATGTAAGGTATCGTGCCTTATGTAATGGCACTGAAACTCTGGTTTACCTTTTTTTTTGCGTTCTGTTTCTGTTTACCGTCCGTGTGATTGTTGCAGTTCAGTCCCCTATAATTGTATAATTATGCCTTTCGTTCTCTCGGAGTGCCGGACGCTACTCTACCGTACCTACCTACCTATATCCCAACCAAGCCAGCAGTTCAAGACAAGGGTGCTAGTGACGGATGATTTTTGAGGTTATTCAGCACATTGTTGCAGCACGCACCTCCCCGGCAGAGTGAACAAGGTACCTTTGCTTTCTGCTGCCCTGTCTTTCCTGCTGGCTGGCGGCCAGGTTCGTTCGTTTTCGGA
This sequence comes from Apodospora peruviana, assembly GCA_033439685.1. Taxonomy (NCBI): domain Eukaryota; kingdom Fungi; phylum Ascomycota; class Sordariomycetes; order Sordariales; family Lasiosphaeriaceae; genus Apodospora; species Apodospora peruviana. The sequence continues at coordinate 2,164,405 of JAUEDM010000004.1, read as the reverse complement.
TCTGCCGGTCACGGCTTTCAGTACCGACATCTCCTGTGTGCTATACACCATGGTCGCCCAGGATTCTGGACAAGAAAAGTCTGGGGGTGTGTGTATATACATCCAGAATGACAAGGTTACATGTGGGGATAGAAGGAGATGAGGCCCGGTCCGCCAGAGCGCCAAGCCGCCATCATCATGGACAACAAGAGATCAAGGCTTGTAGCAAAGCTTGCCTTTTTCTCATCAGCATGTTCTCTCTTGTTGTAAAGAATGGAACAAGAAAATGCAGTTAACCGACGCAGATTCTTGGGAGAAATTCAGGTCCACATGATCAGCCTTTGACGCCACTCATCAACCCATCATTCCACATTTCAGTCACGCGAGTGGCGTTTGTCGCGTGGATGCGCTGGGATCAACATACACCATACATCTACACATATGTACGTGCACGTCCCGATCTGGACACTTGCAGACAGCGCGCGTGGTGTTCTCGAAACATTTCAGCACACATTGAATGGAAAGGGGGGTGTGGACGAGAGAAGGTGTTGTTGGAGAATCGGATCGGGTCAGGAGCCGAAGAGAAAAAAAAGAAAAGAGAGAAGAAAACGGTTGCCCAAAGCGGAGAACTGGGGTCGGAATGCTCAGGTACGATTGGTCGGATGAATGGAGCGCTTGGCCCAAGAGTAGATGGCTTTCCCGCAATCTGGAGTGACGGCCCGTGGTGTGTCGGTGTTGGTCTCGGAGCTCAGTGACCTGAAGGCAGGGATGTTTTATCTGCAAACGACCCCAGCCACAGAGGTACTCAAGACTTGAGACATTGGGGTTCGCTTTCCCCTGTCCATCTGAGATTTTGGAGTGCGGGGTCCAGGGTTACAGGGGGTTGTGTCACACGAAAAAGATGGAGAGAAAGGCGGGGAAATCTTGTAAGTTGCAAGTCTCCGGTCTCTACCGTACTGGATGCACCTTGACCTTATCCATCTTCCGAACCTTGGTACCACCGAGAAATACCGACAGACACCTGCCTCTTCAAGGTTGGCCGTAACCAAGAATTGCGTAGATGAATGAAAGGGCAATAGACAATGGGTGCCACACGTCATTATTTACTGGTACGCCCACCCGAGATTCCTCAAAGACAGAGGGAAACGGTTTTGGTTCGCACTGCCGTTTATTTACCGTGCACCTCCACATTCTGTACCACAGCGATGAACCTATCTCCCGTAAACTTGGGCTTCCTTCTCCACCACAACCGGCTTTCCGTAATGCGGGGAGGGGTTGACAGACCAAACACCGAGTTTGCATCCGTCGGCATAGCATTAGACGGCATGACTTACACGGCATGCCAAGGCTTTTCTCTGTTGGGCTGGCCTTGCGAGCTGCCTGCACGCCCGGATACCTCATCACATTCGCAATTCAATTCATCCCGGTCCCGTCCGTCGGAGGTGAGCGATCTAGCTCCGTCCGTCTCCGGGTTTGTCTACGGGGGTCCGGAGGTCCCACCCACCAACTCCCGTCCACAGGTCCGAGGCCCGGGCCTGGACTGGCTTTCCCGTCAGTTGTGGTTGGACGGAGGTTTTTGTCCTGGGGCGGCGCACACCTGAATCACATCACACAAGTCGGCAACTGCACCGGCATAGCAAATTGGTGTTATAGGATGTCCGCCACATCCAAAGCATAAAGGTGTTCGGCCACATCCACGTTTCGTGGAACACAGGTTTACCGTACTAACAAGAGCAAGGAAGAGCATACTCTCGCGTCATCCGCAGCTCAACCACTGTTTATCTGAGTCTGGTGCCAGGCCATTTCTCCAAAATGTACTATGGTTGTACACCAGCCCACCAAGTTTGTATCTTTTTATCTCGCACGAGTCTTGGTGTTGTAAGGCAGGATATTTGGTTGAATCGTGAAGAAACACGCACCTCCCGGTATTTGCTGGTAGAGGTTCATCCCCCGCATTTGCCAAACCCCAGGTTACCAAACGACGATTCCTGTGTTTCTATTTCAAATCTTTTCGACTCAATCATTAGACAAAAGCAATGGGGAGGCGCGATGCGTCTGTCGTCCGACGATCGATGTGGTGCGGCGCATCATCTGCCAAGGCGTTTAACCTATCCATCCTCTCGTCATCCACCTATCCGCACATACACAATGTCTCTCTATGCTTTCGTATAGCTTCATCCTCTCAGCAGGACAAAAAAGTGTGTGACTGGTGAATGTTTCGACTGAAAAGTTGACTTGATCAGATTTCATTCGACGACGCAACTAGAAAGCTACAGAGTCCCTGAAACGTGTTTCAGGTCCTTCTTTGCAGCTTCTGTGCACACAACTTCCATTGCTACCTATCTCACCTACATATATATCTAAGTCACCTAGCACGGCAGAAGCAACAGCACAATGCAGCGCAGTCGCAGGAGTGCCAAATGGCTGGTTGCACGGACATATGATGTGTGGCTGTTTTGTTTTGTTTGTTGGCGATGGCGGGCGACTGGAGCTATATCTGGGCAGCTGAAAACTTGTAGCGTTTCCTTGTCAGAAAGACGGCATCTCTCCTGTATATCTTCCAGCTATAAGTCCGTGCTCTACGTCCGCAATCCTGAAGAGCGGCTCGTTGTCTGTCGTGGACGGCCGCCTACCTGCCCCCGGGGCGGCTGACGACCGACATTTATGGTTATGCGGATCTGGTCCTTTCGCGGCCGAGAACACCTGTGTCGTCTTGTTTTGTAAGTTGTTTGTCAGAAGTTTTCTTATATCGTCTTTTACTCACTAGGTTGTTTTGTTTTGTTCATTCACGGTCTCTTCTCCGCACGAGACATCTTCACCTGAAACGCCTCATCAGAATGGTGCTCGGCATGGTCACTGCGAGACCGAAACCTAAATCAGTCAAGTGAATACGGAGGAAGAGACCAAGAGAGAAACTTGACGGCTGGGGAACGCTATGTCCTGACTGGAGAGATTGCTCCGTTTTGAAGGGATGAACATGACTGGTGAGGAAATAGTTTGTGAACTACCTATTTTGGTGACCAAGGGAGCGATTCAGAGAAGATGATGCGTTGACAAATCGCCCAAGGAAGGAGATGGTGTTCATAACATCCTTCGTTTCGATACTTCTTTATTGTTAATGAACAAAGTTGACTTTAAGAACGTAGTGTACTTGGCAACAGAGCTATCATGGCCAGGTATTTTGCACCATCCAAAGACTGGTACTCCGTACTTGTTCAATCTTCTGTATAACCCTAACCCTATCCCTTTCCACTTTTTCCCGCCAGAAGGGATCCAACTTGAAGTCAGCAATAAAGCGACCAATCAATCATAAGCGCAGCAATCGTTAGGTACTTTAGCGAGTGCGAGTGCGAGAAACCAACGAGCTTCAACTCCTTCCTCTCAACCAACTCCCACAACCAGGCCACAGGAGAATCAAGCTTTGGACTTAAGCCAAGCGGCCCAACCCACCTGATCTCGCATCAACAAGGTGCCATCGAGGGCTTGAGTATACGTTGTTGGGTTGTGAGCATGCACAGTCAGAGTCTCGCATTCGGCTGTAGGACTACCTTTTTTTGTTGCTAGTTGTCGATATGAGTGGGCTGGGGTCCGAAGGAGCCGACAACTGGTGGAAGTATACGATGGAACTCTACTCTAATCTGACAAACCATCTCAGCGGCGGAAGACGATGACGCTGCTCTTCCTCGCATTCGCTTCTTCTCACACTCTCTCTGAATTTTTGCCTGTGATCAAGCTGTTCACGCAAAGCATATATGATTCCCTTCGAGGACCAGACATTCCTCTATTTCACAATGCTTACCTCTTACGACTCTCAACGAAACCCAAAATATACACATAGATGACGGTAAACTAGTTGTCTATCTCTTATTTCCAACCACAGTCAGTTTTGTTTGACAGACCCGAGCCATACGGATGGCGGGAGATCATCAACAGCCTTCATCATCTGGCCCTGTTGCAGGACTCTATTCCGGCGAGGATGCACCACCAACCACTGCCGAAGCGGGTGATCTGCAAGACACAGAGAAGGGACCTATTCCAGGACAACAACAAGGTGATCCCACTACCAGCCATGGCGAGAAGAAGGAAGACGGCCTTGCCATCCCAGAGCTACCAAGACTGCGGTTCCTCATGCTAGGAACGGGGTGAGTGCTGTTCAACCTTCCCCCAACCAAGCCGCAACACAACGGCACAGACAACAACAACAACAACATCATCATGAATAAATCAACACTGACCACACGACTCCACCCCATCGTCCAGTCTAGGATTCGGCTTGTTCCTCGCCATGCTGGACTCGTCCATTGTGGCCACAAGCCTGTTTACGATTGCGGCCGAGTTCCACGAGATCGGGACCATCAACTGGGTCGCGCTGGCCTACACGCTCGCGTTTCTCAGCTGCGGCGTCCTGTTTGCGCGGGTATCCGACGTCGTCGGCAGGAAAGCGGCTTTCTTGGCGGCCTACTTTATCTTCATCGCTTTTTCGCTGGGCTGCGGCTTCAGCCAGAATCTCCAGCAGCTGATTGTTTGCCGGGCCTTTCAGGGCATTGGGGGCTCGGGTCTTTATAGTCTTACTATGATCATTTTCCCTGAACTTGCGTCAAACGACCAAAAAAAGATTATTGCCGCTTTCGTTGGTGTCGTTCTCGCCATCGCGGGTGTCTTGGGCCCCGTCCTGGGCGGTATCCTTACCGAGTATGCAAGCTGGAGATGGGTGTTTTGGATCAAGTACGTAACCTACTTTCGCCGTTGGTGCCCCAAGACTACGTGTTATCTAACCGATATTTTTCTTTTTCTAGTGGCCCTGTGGGTAGTGCCTCAGCTTTGCTGTTTTTCTTGACATGGCCAGACAAGAAGTACCTACCCCTCCTTGAGAGGAGGGCTTGGAAGGAGGTCGACTTTCTTGGCTCGTTTCTGCTGTGAGTCTGATTCTCTCTCACTTGGTTCATTAACAAGATACCTTACTGACACAACTGCTACTCAACAGCATCGCATCAGCGGTGCTCATCGTCTTCCCCTTCCAAGACGCGGGCATCGAGAGCGATCAATGGTCCCGAGCCGACTTCCTGGCACCCCTAATACTGGGGATAGCGAGCTTTGTCGCCCTTCTCGCCTGGCAGTACTACATTGACCGTCGGCGCAGTGACAAAATGGCCGCCGCAGTCCCGCTAATCCTGTTACGCAACGGAGTCTATACGGCTACCGTCCTCAACACGGTGTGCATGGGCTTCCCTTACCTGCTCTCGCTCTACGTCTTCCCGACCCGGTTCCAGGTCGTCAACGGTAAGTCGGCCCTCGAGGCGGGTCTCATGATGCTTCCCATGCTGGCCGGGGCCGCAATCGGGAGCACGGCCGCCGGCGCTCTCAACGGCAACAGGAACAGGCTCTTCGAGACGCTGATGGCCGGGTGCGTCTTGCTCATTATCGGGTGCGCCGCCGAGACCACCGTCTCGGACGAGCGGCCGTACGAAGCCAAGTCGTTGGGCTTTCTTGTCTTTATTGGGCTGGGGTTCGGGTTCTCAGCCACGGCGTCGACGATGCTGGCCAACATTGAGTCGACTATGAGGGAACATGCAAGCGCCCAAGGAATCGTTGCTCAAGTCCGGATTCTCGGTGGGAGCATTGGCATCGCCGCGTCGTCGGCGATTCTGGGCGTCAACACGCGGTCTGAGCTGGCCGGCGTCCTTCCGGCCGAACAGCTCTCCCATCTGGCCTCGGTGACATCAAGTCTCTCGCCGGAACAGCAAGGAGCAGTCAGACATGCGTATACCTCGGCGCTCCGTGAGGACATGATTGTGTGCTGCGCAGTGCTGGCGCTGGGCACGGTGTGCACCCTGGGTGCCTACAGGCGCAACCGATTGCCGATCGCGGATCAGGTGCGGGAGCAGCATCGGCAGGAGGAGGAAAGAAGACGCGCTGTTAGGGAGAGACAGGCTAATAACATTCTACCTTGAGTTCCTGTTCTGACCTCAGTCTGGCCCCCTTTTTCCCCCTTCATTTTCTGGACAGTCGATATTTTTGGATTATGGTCATCTCAGCATAGCAACCGGCGCTTTATGGGTTTGGTTGGTTTATTTTGGTAGAGTTGATAGACAATTGTTCAGCTTATTCCCTTGCATAGTAGACACTAAGATGGCGTGAGCGCGGGGTATTTGTGGGGAGAACAGTTTCCCAAGGAGACGGGAACTGATGGATTGGATTTGAAGCCGAAGAGGTCATCCCGTTATCGCCGCTGCGACTCCGCTGGTGCGGGGCAACGCTGCGGCTTCCAAACCGCAACCACCCGATACGATACCTAAGATACCTAGGTATGATACCATCAAGTAATCAAGTGTAATCAGGTACCAATATTATGCAGGAAGAGCATCAGCAATACCTTAACAACGGTCATCATATATCCGTCCCATGTTTTCAACAGCAAGACATTTACTATCAACACCAAATCGTCGTCTCCATAACTTGAACCGTTCGCTACTACTGCCGGTGCTCTTCCAATCCCGAGTATCCGTACTGTCATCTCCCTTTCCCGCCTCTTTCAAAATGTCAACATCCGCCATGGCCAAGCGCCTCGAGGGCAAGACCATCGTCATTACAGGCGCGTCGTCGGGCATTGGCCGGAGCGTCGCCTTTGAGTTTGCGCGCACAGCCCCCAAGAACCTGAAGCTCGTCCTCACGGCCCGGCGCATCGACACCCTCAACGAGGTCGCCGCAAAGATCAACCAAGAAGTCGGCGACGGCGTCAAGGTACTCCCCGTCAAGCTCGACGTCAGCAACCCCAACGAGGTGAGGGCGTTCGTGCCTGGTCTGCCCGACGAGTTTAGGGATATCAATGTGCTGGTGAATAATGCGTAACTGTCACTTTACCATTTCATATACCTACCCAAAGTAATTGACTGACTTAAGTCGGGTAATAGAGGCCTAGTAAAAGGAGGTAATTACGGCATCTTTTATATATTCCAAGACTCACAACAATCATCTCTCTACACCAGAACAAAGACTTGTGCTAATATTCCCCGAACAGTCGCAAAGGCACCTGAAATAGCCGAAGAGGACATCAATGTCATGTTCAACACCAACGTGACCGGGCTGATCAACATGACCCAGGCCGTGCTGCCCATCTTCAAAGCCCGCGGGACCGAGGGCGGCGCCGGCGATATCATCAACATCGGTAGCATCGCCGGCCGCGAGCCCTACGCTGGTGGCAGCATCTACTGCGCCACCAAGGCCGCCGTCCGAAGCTTCTCCGAGAGCTTGCGGAAGGAGCTGATTGCCACGCGCATCCGTGTAATGGAGATTGATCCCGGCCAGGTCGAGACGGTATGTCTTCTCTCTCTCTCTCTCTCTCTCTATTCAGTCAAGACTGCTGTGTCGGGTTAGATACCCAGCTAACTAATGATGACTTGATAGGAGTTCTCTGTTGTCCGCTTCTACGGAGACAAAGCCAAGGCGGATGCCGTTTATGCGTAAGTTCCGGCTTGAGATCCTTCTGATTGGCGCATGTTTCTGACCTGAGTCTCTGCCTTATGTAGCGGATGCGATCCCCTGACGCCGGACGACATTGCAGAAGTGGTCGTCTTTGTCGCAGGGAGGAGGGAGAATGTTGTGGTTGCTGATACGTTGATCTTCCCCAGTCATCAGGTGAGTTCCCTCATTTTAAGGAGTCTCGGGTGATTTGCTAACACCTATACAGGCCGGCGCTGGTGTATTGCACAAGAAATCGACGTAAAAGAGATGTAGCTTGTAAATACGATATTCAACACGGTCGTCCATGGCTTAGCTACAGCTTTTATAATAGAACAAGATGAATTTAAACTAGGTATCAATCAGAGCGATATCTCCGCTCGATTAAGCGATTTGCATTCCATTCCAGCTCTACCTATTCAGAGGTAGTAGGTACCTACGCATCCATTTACAAACCCCTATCCCATGGCCCCTTTTCCGACAACACTTATGAATGGTGCCAAACAAGTCAAGACGAGCATAAAAGTTTGAATGTGTCTGTAATGCCCTTACCATACCAACCAATCACAGTAACTGCATCAACAGATCAGTATATCACTGCAGCCATCGCAGCTACCCCTGAAAGCTGTCCGTTTTCACACGCAACGGAGGCGTGCAATTGGAGACACCAGAGGGCGGGAGCACTTAGAAGGGACCCTAACCCTAACTAACCACTGAATGAGTGGGGCGTTCAGCTAAGATATTACCATAGTTCCCGAAACTAAGGGGCAACAAATCACATTCGCCCAGAAATGGTTGTGTAGTGTAGTGGTTATCACTCTGGATTTTGATTACATCAAAATCATCCCTTCCAGTAACCCCGGTTCGAACCCGGGCACGACCTATATTTTTCCTTCCTTTTTTTCTTTTCCATTCTTCATGATTCCTAACTATAGTTTAATAGCCAGTCACTCATTGTTTGGATCTAATAAAGCGATCGTTTTTAATTTCCCTATTTATCTGACATTCCTAGTATTCATTTCCATCTTGGCTCAAATACAAGCAAGCGCTAACGTCAACCATATCTAACAAAATCATCGAGATGTCAACAGCAAAGAACAGAACATTTTAGTTCATAATCCGCAAGCTATAAACCAGTTCATTCGCTTGCCAGTAAACCCAGTCTATCACTTTCTGGAAAATGCCTAACAGATCGATCGTCTGCAATAGCTCGCTAACGTCGTCCGAGGGCTGACTTCTTCAACACAAGCAACCCCTTGCTCCTTAAACCCGAAACTCGCTACTGAGATATGCACCAATGACCCTCGGCTATGCTATCTCATATTTCTAAATGTCCTCTAGCCGGACGCATCTCAATCCTGCCTATCCACAACCATACTCAGACACAAAACCCTCGCCTCGCCAGTTCTACAATCCCTCGGGAAACTTCTCGGTTACTGGCGTTGACGGCCCGTTTGAAGAATGCGACATGCTATAAGGTGCCTGTGAGTTTCAAATAGCTAGGTTAGCATAATTTCGTCAATAAACCACTGAACCAAAGATCACGTACAAGAACCTGCTTGGCGTTGCATATCCTCCATGCCAGCTTCTGAACCGTCCCGTCGGCCGGAACCACCGCCGGCGCAAACTCAATCCCAAACATTTGACGGATGGCATAGACCACTCTCCTAGCGTATTTGCTGTCTCTCTCCACATGGCCGCCAAACCGCTCGTCCACCGTATTAGGCGCGATATCCGGGTCGCGGTCGAGGCAGTTGCGGACGATAGGTAAAAGCGCGACCTCGACGTCGCTCTCGTGCACTGCCTTGGGGTCAATTTCGGCATCTTCGTCATACAGCTTTCCAACCCGGACCTCGAATGGCTCCGAGATGGACATGACGTGATGGCCTCCGCCATGGTGGTAGCGGAACTCAAACATCCCCTGGGTCCACCACAGCTTGTCTCCTTCAAAGACCATCTCGCCACTGACGAGATCCACGTCCGAGGACGCAGGCTTCACCAGAGGCTCGTCCCACGTCAGAATGCCCTGGTCGGTGGTTGTGTCATACTGGCTCGGGCACACTGGAACCCAACGACCAAGCGAAGGGACCTCCGTCGTGTCCCTTGAACGGTTATCCGTCACCATATAAAGCCCGATCCAGTCCTTCTTGCTGTGGTTGGCCGGCGCTGTCCACTTAACCCGGATCGGCGCGCCGTACTCGAATACCTGGGTCTTGATAGCCTTAGGAACACGGGCCTCGGCGCTCTCCTTTCCAGTAGCCTTCTCGTCCGCCCCGACTAGAGGTGTGCCTTGCATAGATAATAAATAGTGCTTTGGGTCGTACCCGGCAACGTCGGGACTGATCCGGCTGAGAGTGAGTCGAGCAGGGTACTTGTTGAACAAAGCAGATGTGTCCCTCGCAATGGTCGAAGAGCCGGCAGCCAGCCTGGAGCGGGCGATTTCGACGAATTCGTCAACAAAGTGTTTGATCTCATCCGACACCTTGTCCACGCTCATCTGCCATTCCTTGACAGGGGGCGGCAGGGAGCGTTTGATGAACTTCGTAAGGCCGGCCTCGTCGCGAATGTTGCGTCCGTACACTTTCTGCATATGTGGTTTCTCCACGTATGAGATGAACCCAAGGGTCAGAATATGTCCGATGAGAGCCATCATAAAAATGGCCCGACTCCAGGTAATGAGAGCAGCACCCCACAGCCCGGCAGTACCGATGACACGCTCGGGATTATTGAGAAAGCGGTAGATGGACTTGTACGTAAGCTTTCCGGTGCTATCGAAAAAGAAGTCCCCGTAGAACCATCCGAACTCGCCGAGGGACTCATAGATGCTCGTGGCGGTCCAGATCTGGAGTGCGATCAAGCTCAGGCCCACAATGTGCTTCAGGAGCACCCAGCCATAGTTCCAGTCCTCAGGGAAGTTGTACATCTTCCAGCACGCGGCAATAAACGAGGCATGGCAAAGCGCATTGCTCAAGTGATACATGCCCTTCCACTGGCGCCATGCCTCCCCCGGGCTCTCACCGTATTTGACAAAGTGTCTCGTGAACATCTTCTCCTTCGACTGCATGGTCAGGATGACGCCTAAGCCCACGGAATACCATAGGCGCCACAGTATGGCGTGTGCTACAAAGAGGGTCTGGAACATTGGCGTGCTCGGCGTAACAATGGTTAACATCGCGAGATATCCTATTAGGAGCAGGACAGAATAGTCTGTAGTTCGAAACAGATCGAGATTTTTGAGACCCAAGAGGTTGTGAACGGGCTTCGGAGTGTCTCTGCTCCTCATGGGCGTTCCAACAACGTCGGCCGAGCTGTCTAGCGTCTGGCTGCTTGCTTCCGATAGAACGGACTCAGCGCGAGCCCGCGGTGGTGGCGGATTATATGTCTTCTCGATATGGGGATTCTCGACAATCGCCAGGAAAGCGAATTGGGCAGCATGTGCAAGGATGGAGATGAAGAGCACGTCGTAGCTTGCGGCCATCATGGAAATGCCATAGTATCCGGCATACCCGATGGAATACATTGGATGAGGAGCCATCTCAAAAACACCGTCAAAGGTCAATTCCTGCTCGATGAGGTAGAAAAAGTCTAGGATAGTTAGTCTCGAAGAAAACAGGCCCTCCTGACGAATGGACCATTAGCTTACCGCCCCAGTACCATGCATAATCCTTCACGACTCTGTGAGCATCCAGTTTAACCCAAAGATTGAAACCGACCAGCGCCACACCAGTGCCCCAGCGCGCCACCGTCATGGCCAACGACTCTCCATCGGGTTTGTGGCCGCAGACAATGGCAAACAGGCAGTACGATACAAAGTCACACATGAGAATCAGGTCCACCACACGACGAAAGACAAGCCACGTGTTGTACTCGAGAGGTGCATCGTCGAACTTGTAGTCGTCCGGGATTTTGGCCTCGAGCTCCTCCTTGACCAGCTTATACAGCCATGGACGAGGATTCTTGCCGGTCGAAGGGTGTTCAAACAGCTTCCACCTCTTGGCCCATGTCACCAGCAGCTTGTACTTTGACTGGACTGTCAAGAGGTACCCAATCCCAACATTGTACGAGGCTCGCCAGAACAGAAAAATGGCGGCAAATATGGGCCGCTTGAGGTTGGATGGAAGGTAATAAGCGGCGAGAATGTGAAGGGCGAGCACAGCTAGCACAGCAACATCGGAGAGATTCTTGGGTTCGCGGGGGTCGAGCAACTGCGACACCATGTCATGGGTCGTGGGAACGACGAATACTGCGTATGTCCCACTGTCAGCATGCCTCCTGCGGCAATAATTTCTACTAAGGAGGTGGCTCGCTCCATACCGGTTCCGTCCGGAGTGCGTCCATATGTCTTCTTGGCCCTTGTCTCTCCGTCGCGCTCCTCGATCGGCGGTGTAACATGGGCAGCAGGCGACGCCTTTTCGTGCGCCGGGGACGAATGCGCGCCGCGGTGGCGGACATTGTCGACGCCGGCGACCGGGTTGTCGACTGGAGGAGTCATTCTCGAGTGTTAAATCCGGGTGCCCAAGACTAGATGAAATGACGAACGTTGAGGTTCCGCACAATTGGTACCATCCCACAAGATCAACAGTAAACTTGAAGCGTGGGGGGGGGGGGGGGGGATCTAGGGCAGATCGAGGGTCTTGTGTGTGCCGTTGCGTTGGCCTCCGACTAACGGACTCCCGCGGTATACCAGATTTGGCACTGAATAAAGCTAAAATTTGTGGTGGTCAGCAGGGGTCTTGCGGTACAGTGCGGGCGGCTTGGATCGGCAAGACAGTGAAATATGTTGGATTCGTCGGACAAGACGAAAACGACGTCACAAACTGTACCTACTTTGTTAATGAATAGTTCTTGGGATGAAGATAGTCAAGTCAACAGGTGCACCAGGGCATACCTAGGGGGGAAGGGGGGGCTTGGGTTTTGTGCTTTTCACGTGCTTGTCCATGTTGTGGGCTTGGGTGGACCTGGGAAGTATTGAGGTTTCCAGTTGTTTCCAGAGACCCGCATCGTCTGCTCCCGGCATATCCATGTCTCCTTACTAGCACCTCTTCTTAGGTTGGGAGAGACGATGTTTTCGGGTAGCCTGACGGCCTGCATGAAAATGGTTGCCCGACAATCAACGATAGTCCACGGTGTGTAAGTATATACCTAGGTGTAAGGGATCACCGTAAGTTTTTGCACCGGAAACAGAGGAAAGCGAAAGACCTTGTGGACAGAAGCATGCTGGGTGCCAGCTGCCTTAAGTAGGTTCCTACAGCGCATAAATGATCCTTATCTGATGAGGTGGTGGGTAACCGGAAGTTGCGGACAACCAAACGCCGCTGGGTCGCTTCCCATGGGAATACTCCATGGGAATATACGAGGAAATAGGAATTCAAGGTACAGCTGCAGATCTTACTTGCATTCTGCAACCTGCTCTGTTAACCAATCGTCTCGACCTGGAACCTATCGGACTCTCGAGGAAGAACCATCACATTAAGAAGCCCAAGCCAGTTACCCGGGATAGCCTGCCGAATATCTGCGAAGAACCGAACTGGCCAATGCTACACTATCACTCTTGTCCTTCTTTCTTTTTATCCCTTTTCTATCTTTTCTATACATCAATCCGGAGATACTTCATCGACAGATAGCCGTCAACATTCAGAACCGTACTGATTACACCACTATTACTCGCTACTTATTTACTCCCTGGTATCCATCTCTTATTTGCTATATTCCCATGTTGCTTACAGAATTACAACGATTCCTCGATCTTTATTTGATCTCATTTGCTACGCTGACAAATCAACGCAATCATATAAAAGTGTTTCTTGCCTCACAGCCACTTTCTCTACTTTCTTTGTCTTCGTTGGAAAGGGTCGTATGGAGTTGGCTGGATCGCTCAAAAGGGGTTTGTTTTATCAAGTCTCGCTGTATCATCAGTCTTCCTTTGAGGCCTCTTTCCTTTCTGTCTTTCGTCCAACTCCGCATATTCTCTTCAAACTTTCATATCGGTATCAATATATCAAACATTTAACTTAAAACCCGGGCTGGTTGATATTCTTGTGAGCTAATCACATCAACCGGTTCGAGCATCCCGTTTCCACACACCTGACTCACTATATTATTGGATTTGTGATTGAACTGGACGATCGACACTCCGGAGGAAACAGGTCTAACGACATTTAAACATTTCCTTCCCCTCTGTTGTTCTTGCGTCCCTACTATGATGAAGGCGACTCTCCAATATCTGATATTGCCTTCCGATGTTGGGTGCCCAAGGCTTTCATTGGCTTTCAAGTGCCGGACTAGAACATATCTAGCATCTGAAGTGTTAAAAGATAAGAGATGCTGGGTTGAGAATTGGCGCTCGTGGTGGTGTGCGAGCTACTGATGGCTGTGGTGGCGTTGGGAGCGATAATCCCCCGCATGACGTCAAAACTGAGAAAGTCTGATTGCTCCAACGACGTAATGATATTGCGGTTTTGCTGTATTAAGATGAAAATGAGAGTGATATGGGAGGTGTGGCACACACATCCTCGAACAAAATGGCATTGGGCAATGCAGTGGGCAACAGCACAGCCCTCTTAACGGCAGCTTCCTTTCAGTTATGATTGGGGAAGCACGGAAGGAACTGGTGGAACTCGGATGGGATGATGATAATGGGATCACGGGACAGGACAAATTGGAAAGGGACGATGATAAACGAGTGTGGCTTTTTCTTTCCCCCCTTCGCTATCTCATTTGTTCCTTCTCCCTGTCCGTCTCCCCGTCTCTAGTATATAGCTCAACACCCCATCTGCCTAACCTTCTAACCTTTACATCGTGAGAACATACCCAAGTACCTTACCTATCAGTATCGATATTTGAACCTAAGACATATCGCTCTCCTCTCAACCCACCTTATTTCCCTACCTAAAATACCTAAGTCAAACACACCTATTCGACAAAAGCAATGGCCGGTAAGGCTTCCCTCCTCCCCAACACCAAATCAAAACATATCTTCTACCAGGAACGTCAATTGACCTGTCGATTTTGCAGATTCTCCAACTGAACAACAGCAGCAGCGGCAGGTGCAGTCGGAAGGGATGTTCTCCCAGCAACAACCACAGGAGTCGTCATCGTCACCTGCTCTGCCTTTCGCTCAAGAAGCAGGACAGCAACGTCGTGGGAGTGCTGAATGGGGTAAGCTTTTCTGACATATCTTGCATGTCGATAATATACAGGCAAAACAAACAAACAAACCCATGATCTCCCGGGCAGCCCCTTTTATCCCCTGCACAAACAGACCCACCTCTCCCCCTTTTTACCCTTCCAGACAACCGACTCACTGAGCTGCAACTGATTTCTTGCTGCTATCCCCGGTCTTGACCAACCCTTACATTTCTGATATCCCCTACCTTGATTCAGAAACAAACCGATACCCTTTTCCTATCAAGCACATTGACTGACGTGCCCTCACCTCGTGATCTTTCAGACGCCTCCAAAGTACCCCCCAGCCGCTTCCAGAAGCGCAAGGGCTCCATCTATGCCGTCCCCAGCTCGCGCGACGGACACATTGACAGTAACTATGCTTCAAAATTTCACGAGAAGCACGCCGAGAAAGGGTACAGCATCTTTGGAAGCAAAAAGTAGATAGTACGTTACCCTCAAATATGGCCATGATGGAGTTTGGTTGTCTGTGCATGTTACCCGCCTCCAAGCACGAACGAGTTTGTATCAACAGGAGAATGGATATACCTACCCGGCAGAAAGGAGTTTTGCAATTTTTGTCATTTTCTTTATGTTCCTCTCTTAATGCCGGAGTGTGATACCTACCCCTATTGAGGAGTTTGTCTTGCAATTAGTTTTTCCACATCGTCTTTGGAACTACCAAGACTGGTAGAGAGTGAACAAGAGCAAAGGGCTGACGTCGAAAGAGCGAGAAAAAGGTTCTTGTAGAGGAAGGGTTGATTTTCTGTTTTCTGTATGTTTTCTTACCTTGGCATGTGGTAACATATCAACAGTGGTATTACTGATTTCCAAATATGCTTCTGCAATTGTCGTAATCAAAGAGAACTCTTAAACTGAACTGATTTGGCAGAAAAGAAAAGAGAGAAGTCGGTCTCGCTCTCTGGTGCTCGCCAAGTATCTAATTGACTGAGAACAACAACACCACACCGTTGACAAGACTTGATGAGCAATGTAGTAAATCCCTTCCTCAAACTGGCCCTTCCCTATCCTTCCTGCCCTATGTAACCTACCCATCATCAACAAACCAACCAGCCTAGTCTCCTCCCGAGAAGAAACAAATGAAAAAAACGAACAAAATAAACCGCCCATCCATCGACCCGGCATCCCCCCCACCCCGACGGCTCGTTGTATGTATGTCTGTTATGTACAAGTTTGGTGGCAACACGTAGAATACCTCAATCTTAAAGTAAGGTAGTCTTATTCATCCATATCGTCAAGGTCAATAGCATCCGGATTTGACACCTCGACCGGCGGCTGTTGAGAAAGCGCAATACCGCCCTTCGGCGCCTCCGACGAGGCGACAAAGCCCGCGGGCGCGCGCGCTTGCCTCTCCAGCTGCTCCATCGCATCGGCAACCTCGTTGTCGATCTCTCCATCCCCAGCGCCCCCGGCATCGAGGTGTGCCTTTTGCTGCCGCGCCAGCGCCTGGGACGCGATAAAGTTGACATCGGTGTTGTACTGCGCCTGGACGCTGCGCTTGATACGCAGCATCTCCTTGAACGTGTCCTCGTTGCCGTGCTGTACCTCGAACGACTCCCACTTCTGCCAGAAGCCCGGGTTCGTGCGAGGGTCGCAGAACTGCGACGCGTGCCCGTAGATGGCCCTGGAGCGGTCGATCTCGCCCAGGCGCTTCTCCATGTCGGCGAACTTGAGGCACATGTCGCGCGCCTCGTTGTCGGGCAGCGCGGCGATGGCGCGCTCGTAAATGGGGCGCGTCGACGGCAGCCCAAAGTTGGAGGCCGACTTGGTGATGTAGAAGTTGAACATGTCCGCCCGGTCTTCGTCCGAGACGGCGCGGGTGGCGCGCTCGTAGATGCGCATGGCGTGACGGGCGAGACCGCGTTCCTCCTCGAGGTTCCCGTACATGAGATAGATAACCTTGGCGAACCGCGGAGGGCAGTCCTCGACCGCCTGCTCAAAGAGATCCCGCAGCCGCTCGATGCTGATCTTGCGGTCCACGGCCTTGGTTAGGTAGAGGTTCCAGAGCTCAAAGGCAACAGGGTAGCTGAAAAGATCAAGACCCCGCTCGTAGATCTTGAACGACTCTTCGTAGTATTTGTGTTCCTCCATGAGGTTGGCGTAGTTCACTACCGTCTGAGGAGTGGCGATTCGGAGCTCGAATATCCTCTCGTAGACCTTCTTGGTTTCGTCCAGAGAGCTTACGCTCTCCACGAGATCGACGTAGAAACTCCAGAGCTTCCAGCTCTTGTGGACTCGTTGTTGAGGTGATAGGGTCTCGTCAAAGTAGTCCACGGTCGACCTCTTTGGTGCCTGTACAGCCTTAGCCATGATCCTGACCGCATCGTCGAAGTTCTCGTTCCGGAGCTCCATATTTGCCCATTCGATCCACATATCGGCGAGTTCCGCAACTGATTTGAACGGCACCTTGACAGCCTTCTCCATGATAATTCTGGCGTTGCGCAGATCTCCTCCGCTCTCGTAAAATTTGGCGTAGTTGGTCCATAACTGGTGGAATGCGCCCACGGCTTTCTTGGGTTGGATTGAAGCAATCGCGTCGGTATATGTTTGCACGACTTCCTGCTTGTTATCGCCCCAGAGAGCGACACGCTTCTCCCATTCGGTAACGCTATTTGGGTTCTGCCGAAGGAGCACGTCGTTTAGAAGGAAAGGTCGTCGATCCATAAGGTGCTCAAATCGCATCATGCGAATGTCGAGGTCGAAGTCGGCCACCTCGTCAACCACCCCCTTCTCAGCTCGCGCTGAAGCCAACTCCATCAATGCCCCGATGATTGACTCCTCAAATTCTGTGTAGGAATCAAAGATGAGCGTAAAGTCGCGTACCGTCATAACTGTCGTTATGCCCTCTTCGAACACATCCCTCGCGCGCTCGAAGCTGCCGCGCCGGATCCAGTATGTTGCCAGACCGCACCACAACTTCCCCCTCTGATCGGCAAATCGTTCGATTCCGCTTCGAATGATGCGTTCCACATCGATCCCCGTCTCATGGCCGGTCTCGACCTCAGTCGCGTGCTCGACCATCAAATCGACCATTTCGCTCCAAAGCTCGTAATGCCCTTTTCCATTTTTACTTGAAAATCTGGGGTTGTTCAAGATGGTGATGTACCTGTGGACGGCCTCCGTGTGCAGTCCCACGTGCGTAAGGAGCTCGATAAAATCTTCGGCATCTTCGGGGTGGACCTGCATGTACCGCCGCCAGATCTTGACCGCGGTTTCGCCTTCTGCGGAATTCGCAAACGGTCGGTAGAGCGCCCATATCCTGTTGTGCTGCGTGATCGGCAATGCTCGGAGGGCTCGGTCAAACGTGTGTCTCGTGAGAGTAACTAGCGGCTGTTGCATTAAAAACTTCAAGTACATTTCCCATATCCGCGGCATTTTGTTTAATAAGATCAGCGCCCGCTCGAATAGCGCGTTGACTTTTCGGTACTCGCCGGCGAAGATAGCGGCATTGAGTTTGGCGACGTGTTTCGTCCTAAATCGGAGATACTGTAGTCATGTTAAATATGTGACGAGTCCTGAAATTGGTATGTCAACAGTACTAACCATCTTCCAAAGCTTATATGATCGTGGGAGTTGTACACAGGCTCTCTCCATCACGAAAGCTTGCTCCCGCACCGTCCCGTGCTGGAGTTTGTATTCGATGTAAGCGATCCATGGCTTCGTATTTCCAGGGTTTCGTTGGATATCTTGTTCGTAGGGATGGTCGTCCTCGGTCTAGAGATCACAGATTAGCGTCGTTCAACCGAGTTGCGCAAAGGAGGGCTAAACATACCACCAGGGCTAAGTCCAGCCGGCGACCTGACCTTTGAGGCAGTGTCGAAAACATGGCCGAGTTTGCTGGCTTGTCGACGGAGCAAGCGATGGGCGCCTGTCGCGACGGGGTCGCAGGATTGGAAAGACAAGTAGAGAAAAAGGTTAGCAAGCAGCTGTTGTCACGTCATCACTGCTGCACGCTTCTGAGGAAGGTTGCTCGCGCGACGGCGAGGATGACAGGTCGAACGTGGTTGTGGTTGCGATTCTAACGAATCTTTTTGTGTTTCGGTACCCAACCCATTCATTGGACGACCCGACGTCTGGCGATTGACCGCAAACCAGCTGGCTGTTCCTAAGCACAAATACTGTACGCTCAGACCACCTAAGTACTGGGCTTGGCATGAACAGAACCCCTGTTACAGCCGACTCCAGCGGGCCGACGTCGCTAAACTAGTACGGAGTAACCCGGTACGCCGCTACGTAACTACCTGCACTACGTGAATTGCCAGATGCTGTTGGCGCCTGCAGTATTCCGTACGGCTGTGGTGGTGGCTCGGCGGGGGAGCTGACTTCTAACATCCAACTGCCCTGCGCGAGATCCCTCCATCGCGAAGCTCCAAGCTCCACCGTTAACGGCCCGTCCCTCCAATCTCCAGTACATTCACAGGCTTCAACCTCAACCCTACCAACAGGAATTCTATGCACCCCTATATTCCCGCTTAGACCTCCCTTTCGTCGCATCCTAAACCCCCTTTGCTCAGCAGCCTGCCCGGCGATTCGCAAACATGTCTGGAGCCGCAGTGGGTTCACCAAAGCTATCTCCTAGCATCAACCGCCACCACCGAGGAACAGGAAGGCTGACAAGATGTTCAGGACCGCGAGGCCGTTTTCCCCACACGGCAGTCCCTGGGCTTGATGAAAGCCAAGCTCAAGGGAGCTGAGACCGGCCACAGCTTGCTCAAGAGGAAGAGTGAAGCTTTAACCAAGTATGTATCCCCCCCTTTAATGAAAGTTATCACCTCGACAGGACTAACGCGAGCCTCTCCTCTATTTAAGGCGTTTCCGAGGTAACATCACCCGTGCCGAGGGTATGGCGAGCATGATGGCAGATCCTAACCATATCAACACACTACTACAGAGATCACGCGGCGAATCGACGAAGCCAAGCGCAAGATGGGCCGAGTAATGCAGATTGCGTCCCTTTCACTCGCCGAGGTCACTTACGCAGTCGGAGGAAACATCGGTTACCAGATCCAGGAGTCGGCTAAAGCCGCGCGCTTCCGCATCCGCGCCAAACAGGAGAACGTCTCGGGTGTCCTGCTTCCCACCTTCGAGGCCTACACCACGGAGGGCAACAACGATTTCGCCATGACGGGGCTCGGAAAGGGGGGCCAGCAGGTCCAGCGGTGTCGGGAGACGTATGCCAGAGCGGTAGAGGCGCTGGTTGAGCTTGCCAGTCTCCAGACGGCCTTCGTGATCCTGGATGAGGTCATCAAGGTTGTCAATCGCAGAGGTGAGTCCTGTCCCGAGGGTTGTCAAGTTGCCGTAGACCTGATCCTAACCGTGTTTCCTTTAGTCAATGCTATGTAAGTGATCAATACAGCATCAATGCCTAATTCAACTTTTGATGCTCTTTGGCCTAACCAGACGCAGCGAGCATGTCATTATCCCAAGGACTGAGAATACCATCAAGTGTAAGCAACCATCTTGCTATCTCGGGGACTTGGGGGGATAGACCAATTTGCTAACCCAATAATGCAGATATCAACTCCGAGCTCGACGAGTTGGACAGAGAGGAGTTCTATAGACTCAAGAAGGTCAGTGCTCATTGAACCCGCGTCGTGACACTTATACTAAAGATCAATAGGTTGCCAACAAGAAGCAACGTGACAACGCCGCGCAAGATGCGGAAATGAAGGCAAGGAAAGAGGCACAAGGTGCGATGGACGAAAAGGATCAGGTAGCAGACGATGGACCTTCGGACATCCTTGGGGCCGCTGCTGCCGAAGACGAAGATGTCATCTTTTAGAAGCCGCTCTGGATCGAGCGGTGGGTGCTTTTTTCAAGATTGTCCCTTGGACCAGGCATAGGCGCACTCCAGGAGTTATTTGCTTTCTTGTCATTTCTTTTCCTGTTCGCATTGGGTATCTGTCATGTAACGCCCGCAACAACACTTGATCCTTCTGTCTTGGGAGGATGAACTGTAAAACTATAGCTCTTGACCACCCTACCTATTTACGGACATGAATCCTGATCTAATGCCATCACGGACCCTCGCCGATTTTTTTGATGGTTAATAAGGTACTCCCTACTAGCGCATTCCCTACTGGCGCTGGTAGGTGACCTTCATGGTCTTCTCTCCGTTCTTCAGTGACATGCCAGCAGTATTTTCCTTGGCTGCAATGGCACCACTCTCGGTCTCGTACTCGACGAAGGCGATACCGCTGCGACCTGGCACAGTACGGACCTCGCGGAAGCCCTCGAAGCGGCTGAAAATGTTGATGAGTTCCTCCTTACCAAACCCATCTGGCAAGTTCTGCACGAAGAGGATCCTGTTGGGCGGCAGGTACTCGTCGGGTATAATGGTAGCGGCGGCGGGACCGGTAGGCTTGAGACCAGCGCCACGCGCGTTCTTGACCGGTCGGGCGTCGGCGGGCGCTCCTGGCATGGGTCGCTTGAGACGCTTCTGCTCCTCCGCGGCCTCGAGCGCCTTCTTCTTGTCTGGGAGACGGCCACAACTGTAAGTTCATGTGCATACATAAATAATTTTGAGAGCGGTAAAACATACCCTTCTCTGCGAGGCGGCGACGCTTGTGCGCCTCAAACTCTTCCTCGTCGCCCGTGATCTTAACGGTGACATCACTCCGAGTGCGGGCAATGGCGAGGTGCATGGGCTTCTCGAATAGCTCGAAGCCTTGGACCTCCTCGACTGCCTTGGCCGCGGACTCTGGGTTGTCGAACACGACGAAGGCCTGGCCTTTGGCTTTCAGGTTCGTCTTCGCGACGATGTCGATGACGTTGCCATACTCAGAGAATATGACTCTGAGCGTCTCCTTGAGCGGTTCCGGCTTGACACGCTCCTCGAGGTTGCGCACATAGACCCTGTAATTTTGGGAAGGAAATCGATCAGCTTTTCTTTTCTCAAACTTGCCTTATAGACGAGATCACACCAGGTATGCTTTTGTACGTGTCGGAGTGCAATGACACATACGTAGCAATGGGTGGTCCAGATGCCATCTTGTCTGGATTATTTCTCCTCTTTTTTCTGTTGTTGAGAGAGAAAGGCGCGAATCACAAAAACCGTGAATAGCTTTGCAGTGGTGTGCTGTGAGGTTGGCGCGTTTTGCAAATTGGAGGTTGCCGAGATGCGACCGGCGGCCTGCGTCTTGGCGGAATTACAGGGGATTTACGTCTTACGTCAGGCGTCACCTGATCTATCTCCAGCTGCTGGGATTTAGACTGAACTCACTGCACGCCATAACGCACGCTAGCCAGCTTCGACCCCACCTCCATATCTGGCCCGCATGCACCACCGTTCATTATATGATTGTATCCGACCAGAGCTGGAAAGACCCAAGGATAAGGCGTCGTTTGGCGGACGTCGCGTCCATTCATTCCGATTACTCTGGGCACCCGCCACCATAGGTCGACTCCTCTTCCACTAGCATCCCGCACCCGATTTCTTCTCACCTATTCGACGATGCCACAAACCAAATGAGGACCTCGATACGCCTTGCGCTGCACGAACCGAAACCCGTGCTTCCGGATCTTCCCACTTGCCGCGCCGTCCCATCGCGCTCCTAATCTCCCTTCTGCTGTCACCCCGTCGGGCACCCCTCCGACATCCTCGAAGCTCCTCGGGGCACTATGGACATGGACGAAGCAGGTTTCGTGGATGCGGTGACGACTACCGCTTCGTCCGCCGCCGTATCTGCGCCGCAGGTGGTTTTCGGCAACTCGAGCGTGTGGCACAACCTGACGATATGGACGGCCCAACATCTAGGTTACGCCATGAACATGTCCAAGCTCGCACCTTCACTCGAAGACTTGGTCTGGGCTGGCCCACGCATGGTTATGAAGCTGGGCAGGTTAGGCTCCTTTATTTCGTTCCCGGACGCCATTGATGGTTTCGGCCAGCGCATCATTCCCGAGTCTACCGACGCCGGCATCTTCCACACGCTCTCTGCCGACAGCGCGGCGTCCTTCCTCCAGTCATCGGCTCCCACTACCACTCC
Organism: Apodospora peruviana; assembly: GCA_033439685.1. Classification (NCBI taxonomy): domain Eukaryota; kingdom Fungi; phylum Ascomycota; class Sordariomycetes; order Sordariales; family Lasiosphaeriaceae; genus Apodospora; species Apodospora peruviana. The sequence goes on along the minus strand of JAUEDM010000004.1, from coordinate 2,141,795 downwards.
ACCGGTTACTGTCGGTCAGGATCCCATTGCATTTGCTTCACGGTTTTCAATGGAGGGTGCAAGAGGTCTGGGAAGCGTTTTCAGCTACGCAACGAGCAAATGGGCACTGATGTGCATTCTCATGGCCGTTATTTTCAACCGTACCCATATATTCGCAGCTACCCGCCGAAGACTCCGACTCAAATGGCCCATGCGCCTCCTGCTTCGTTTTATACCTATCGTGTTCCTGATTTTCCAAGCTCGGAAATTATTGCAGTCGATACAATGCCAGACATCCCCTAACTTCGCCGAACTGCGGTGGGGCAATGCCAGCAAGAGTTCCGACTTGATGTTCTCCCAGTCGAACGTATTTCTCCATGGTTTGAGCTCGTCCCTTCTTCTTGGGGCAACCGATCAGCACTCCTGTCAGTCGATACGGATGGTACCTTGGGACGATCAAGACCAGCCAGAGTTGGAAGGGTCAATGTCACGGCTATGGCCGCTTTTCTTAACTTTGTGCGTGAGCCAGTTCGTTGAAGTCATCTCCTGTACGCTGCAGGGTCGCCCAGTCGGCACAGAGACAGGAATGACTCTATTTGAGCACTCTCTGGCTTTCGCGGAGGCCGACGCCGCTATCAGCAATCAACTGGGCTGGGGTCTGTTTACGAATGGCGCAAACGCTTCATCGGTCACGCTGGGGCAAGCCGTTGCCTTGACTAGAGCCATGATCATGAAGAGAGTGAATACATCACCAGAAGTACTTTTGATCGCGTTTCTCTCCGCCATGAACCACGTCACTAGCCTTGTGCTAGGAGTCGTAAACCTGCAGCCCAGGTTTCGACTTATCAGCACCGGATTCTGGGCTCTGTGTTTTATGGGTTGCATAGCATGGAGTGCAGTTACGTTCTCACTCGACGATGCCGCTGGTCAGGGGTTACTACGATACCCAACCGTTTGCATCCTCGGTTTCATTCCGCACGTTATTGTCTTTGTTGGACTATCCATTTGCGGCGCCATATACTTCTTAACGCTAATCATCTCGGCGGTTGCTTACTCTGAGCCAGGTATTGGTGGGCGGCGTCTGTCCTTCAAGGAACGGGTGGCTCGGGCTCATGGCAACATGCAGGCCAACGTGTCCCTGTCCGATATCCGCATTCGGATGGACATGGACTTTTACACCGCCCTCCTCCGAGCTGGGTTTGGTGCTGTCACCATGGCGAGCGAAGCCGTTTACCTCAACGAAGACCGCCGCGTGGGTTTGAAACGCTATACGTGGCTGGAAGATGAGAGGTTCCAGGAGGTTGAGACATATCGAATGCAGTATTTCGACATTGGTATGCCTGGTGCTGGCTTCGACTCTGTCGGCGCGATAGGCCTTGTACCGATCAAGGACGGGCAGGCAAACGCAACGAGCGGCTATGCGCGCGAGAGAGCAGCACAAAAGGTCCCAAAGAACAATAGCTCAGGGAGGAGACTTCGAGATGGCGTGGGCGCCGCAGAACGAAGCGGTAGATGGCTGATGGCGCTGGATTACATGGTAAATATCGGCAAACTTATTATCACTACGACCGCCTTGATCCACGTTAGGTTGTTATCATTCGTGGGCTTCGTGAACCCACCTCGTTGGCTTCTTCGACTGTCACAAAGACCCAAGGCAGCTACGCCGGAGAGCAAGAAGTCAAGCCGAGAGGAACGTTCAGGGCAATTCACGTTCCAGTCTCGATCGGATGGCGCGGATTCCGCTGGTAATGGACCGATAGATCTCGAGGCCGAAATGCGCCGGCGATTTAGAAACGGGGAGGGCTTCGGTGTCATCCGAGATTCAGATGCGAGTGAGAGCGATATCGACTCTTACCTCTACCGCTGGTGGCTAAACGGAGGCTGGTGGGGAAACTCGGATACGAGCGGCGATTACACGCCCGATCACGACCTGGACGACCCTGACTTTGATACAACTAGCGTCATCTCCACGACGGAGACGGCGGAAAGCGAGTTTGGGTGGGAGTCTGATCCTGATGATCAAGAAGGCGACGGGCTTGTAGAAGGACAGCGGACGCCCACCCAGCGCTCCGTAAACATGTTTGCGCCACCAGTATCAATGGGCGCGTCTTCCCGGGAGGCAACCCCGATGATGGACACGCCCATGGACCCCGCGGATCTGGCCAGGCTATTACACCCGCAGAGTCCCGAAGAGCGCGAAGAAGCTCGTGCTCTGGCAGCCCATCTCACGAGTGACACCATCATGACGCGCTCGCGCTTCAAGCGTCACGAGCAGCGCCAGCGCGCCCAGGTCCTGTTTACGAACCGCCAACACTTCCGCATCGGACCGGAAAAGATGACTCCTGACGAGGAGGCACGACGGCTGGAACAGCTGCTTCTCTCGCGCCGTCGGGCTGCTGCTGCAGCGCAGCCTGCTGCCGCTGAGGCTGGTAATCATGATCGCCTAGCTGATGCAGGCGAGTCGTGGGCCACGGGTGCTGCGGGACTGGGACCCGATGGCCCGCAGTGCGTGGTATGCCAGTGTGCACCGCGGACGATCATCGTTTGGCCGTGCCGGTGTCTTAGCCTGTGCGACGATTGCCGCGTGTCGCTGGCCATGAACAACTTTGACAAGTGTGTCTGCTGTCGGCGGGAAGTGATTAGCTTCAGTCGGATTTACGTACCATGATTAAGCCTCGCCTTTTTATGCTTTTCAACATTCAACTTTTATCCATATTTTCATTTATTTTGGCTGCTTCTCGTCCTAAAATCCAGCCACCTCGCTTCTTTTCTTTTCCTATCTGGATACTCATAAACTTATTTGCATTGGAGGCACGTGAGAGGGAAGGGGAAATTTCATGATTGATCAATGGATGGGCGGCGTTTTTTGTTGTTTCCCGATAGTGAAGGAGATTGTAGTTTATCTTCTCACCGTTGGTGTGCGATTTTTGTTGGTCGTTTATTATGCGTATTCATACGCGCAAAACTCGGTATAGAAGCACATATCTTGTACAGACTGTATGTTTTCCGTGAATGGGACTGGCTGTTTTCGCGAATGGATGCTCCAATCTTACCGGTATTTCAACAGTGACAAGGGCACCACGGACAGCACAGGAGATATTGGTTGCCAACAATAGATTGGTTTATTACATGTCGAACTGTAAACAAAGTGGTATCATAAATCTGCCCCATATTCCCCATCACATGCCCGCCCACTCGATGCAGAACACTCGCAGATCTCCGTCTGCTTGTCTGTCTTCATCCCCCTGGTCCCGATTCTTTGCCGCGGGATCTCTGCCCCCGAGAAGAAAACTCTTCTTCACCGCGGTCCCTAACCGGCCGCTGGTAAGAAGATCGAGCATGGGAATTGCCTGGTCCCATTCATAGCTGTTGGCCAGGTAATGCGCATGGTATCTGAACGGGTCTCCCGGGTAGACACTGTAGTCACCGCCGAACCGGAGCCCCGGCGTGATGAAGTAACCTCGGACGTTGAGATACTTGTACAAGGGATACGAGGAAGGGACTTCAATGGAAGGATGGTCACCGGTTGGAACAATCAAAGCATTGCTGGTAGTAGGAGTAACCGCAGGCAGAATTTCTTTGACATGTAACTGCTTAGCAGGCTGTGCAGGTAGCGGGTCGAATAACGCGTCTCCGTCTGGCAAGCTCACTTGGTCTGTCGCATCTCTCAGAGGTGTCTTTGCTTTCCGTTTATCCTTGTGCTTGGCAAGTGACTGGGTTTTGGCTTCATCGAAAACCAGCTTGGCATTCTTCCTCTGCACGTTAAGTGACTGGATGTAGGCTTTGCGGGCAGATGTATCCATTGCTTTCAACTGGGATAGATGGTCGGCCGGGTCATCAGCGATGTACCCAGCCTTCCTCTCGGCCAAAAGTTTCGCCTCTTCAGCATAAAGCTCTACCGGCAGACCGAGGAAGACATTCTGCGTAGGATTCTGTGGCATGGTGCCAGTGAAAACGGCACAGATACCATGGTTGCGTCGGATGTACGCAACATCGTCAATGTCAAATACAAGGTATCGGCCTGCAATTCTCGAGATTCGAACCTGCCTGTCCGGTTTGGTCGACGACATCGTAGACGAGATCCTATTTGTCCCAGTTAGAAAAATATCAGGCAACAAGCTGGGTGTCTAAGGGAAATGGGTGTTGGAAAAGAATTCATAAGCCTTGGATTCCGTACTGTCATCACAGAAAATCTCAGGGGATTGACAGATTGATTATACGTTTGGTTTATAATCATCATAGTTTCATTGAGGGAAGAAGTGAAAAGTTGCAGTGTGACTCACCTAAGATGTTGGACGCCGGCGGTGTCGCCAGAGAAGAAAAGAAGAAAGGGAGAACGCTTCGCCAGCCTTCGTGGGGGTTTTATGGACAAGCTTTTGGCAGAAAAGCTCGGTAGGCGGTGTGGGACATAATCAATTGGCATGGCGGATCCAATTCAATTTCAGAACCCCACATCATCCACAGTCCTCAGCTTTGCAGGTTGCATCATCGGACGAGACGCGATTCAGAATTCTAAACCATCTTTGGCTTTGTCCGTTGTTCCCGACGACTTCTCTTTTGGCTCCTCGTCCTCCTCCATCGGAGGAAGGCTGTAAGGCTTGATCAACAATCCCTTGGAAGCGCTGAGACTGAAAGAGAGATTCTCGCGGAAGTGGCCCGACTCAGCGCCACCACCGCCTTTTTCGTGATAAATGGGCAGGCTGTGAACTCTGAGGAATCCCTGGGGCGACTCAGTTCTCCCATACTTTTTGTCGGAACTGGATGGCGTGGCAGCAGCGGGCGTGGCAGGTAGTGGAATCAGCTCGACCACGCCGTCACAGAGGAGTTCCATCCACCGAACCAAGCCAGAACTGCGTGGGAATAGCGATGTGGGAAGAGTGATAAGAGCTGTGAGCTGTAAACTGTATTGCCGTAGCAAGGCTCTGAGCCCGTGTAAAAATTGCAGGACTTCGGGCGGTTGGCTACACCCAGGGGCGTATAGACTGGGCGATAAAAGACTAGGGACAACCACTCGATGGATGGCACCTGGCACGGAGCTCTCCAGCTTGGTTTGTAAATCCTTGATGATCGCCTTGAACGGTGAAACAGGGCTGTAAGGTGTCTGCCCCATCGTGGGTGTCCCGGTTGACGATAGTGGTTGTAAAGAGCCTTTGCATGACCCGGTTGCGAGTCGCTTGGTGAGGTCGAAAGAGTGACAGAAGATAGCAGCCGAGACATCAACTCGATTTTGCGCCCCAGAACCAGGGGCGTTCCCCAAAGCCTCATATCTCCAAGCAATCTTCATCTTCTCTTCGGGCGCCAGGGCTGGCTGAGCCGTCTTCGATTTCGGATCCGGTACTGTCACAGCTGGGAGCTGGTATTTCCATTCAGGAGGGAAGCCCAGCGTATGCACTTGGTGACCCTGCACAAGTCCTTCGGCAGCATAGTATCGCAGGAGTACACCGGAAAAATCCGTAGTCCCCTGCTCCTCAACCAGCAGGCATCTCCCGAGAGGAAGTCCACCATGGCCTGCGAGAAGCTGGTCGAGAGAACCTGTGCCGGTGGAGGTGGTTAGCCTGCCGTCAAGAGGCGATGGCCGGAGCCCGGGGGTAAGTTGTTTCTCCTCCGCTTTTGCCCTAGGCGTCGCTCCGGGTGCAGGCCTAGCTGCCCCGGAGAGCACCGTATTTCTCTTTGTAAAGGATGACATGTCTGAATACCAGAATATCCAATCTTTTTTGTGTTCAAGCTCCGAGGATCTTGGAGTGGTGGAGGGGCAGCTTTTTGCTTTTGATAGAGAGAAGCAGCTAACAAAGCCCCACCACTCAGCCGGGCAGCTGCCTAGGATGCCTGCCGGGAAGCCACCGCAGGCATCCCTGTCCATTGATCCTTGGTCCTTGCCCCACCAGCCTTTTTTTGATCAATTCATCTTCCATCGAAATCGTCCAACACCCAGACCACCACGACCACGACCACGCCATTCGCCTTACCAAAGAAAGTGAATATTGACGTCCACTAACGATTCCACACTGACGGATTTATATCACAAGTCTACAAAGAAGACCTCTTTTGACCCATCGCCATAACGCTTGTCGATTGACTTGCCTCCGCGCTCACTCTGTCCGATCCGGATCCGGCATCTCTCCAGAGAAACTCACAATGGCGGGCCTCGCGAGTGACGCACAACTCTTCGAGGAGCACTTCAAGATTGACGATATCAACGACGAAAAGTACGACCGGTGCGCCCGTCTGTTCTGCAAGTCGGTCGACGGCTCCATCTCGATGGACCTGGACGTCAATACTGAGCTCTTTCCCTGCACCGTCGGCGAGACCCTGAAGGTGGTCCTCGCCACCTCGCTTTCCCTTGATAGTAGCAAGGACGACGAGAGGGGTTGGCGCGATACCACCAAGACGGAAAAGGTCGAGGCCACGTTGGCCGACGGGTTTGACTACGTCTGCCACGGAAAGATTTACAAGTTTGAGGATGGAGACGATGGGCAGACGATGTGAGTTCCTTCTAGTCAGGAGTTGTTCAACAGCGAATATCTTTTCTAACAATTTTGGGGACAACAGCAAAGCATATACTTCCTTTGGCGGCCTGCTCATGGCCATGGTCGGGCCTTACAAGAAACTGACGCCGCTTCGAGTTGACTATGTCTATTTGCTAGTTAAGAAATGAGCTTCGCTCGTCTGGGTAATATATCTAGTGTGATTGTCTATACATGTTTCAGAGCCGTCGCCGGCTTGGGATAGTGGCCGTTATTCTCTCAGCGAGGAAAGGTATAGGGTCTATCTATCTACTATAACTACTTTCCCGGGAGAAGGCATGGGTGTCGAGCCGCGGAAGTTCAAGAAGGATGGGGAAGGGGACCTGCATGGGAATTTGGGAAAACAGAGGCAAAAAAGCAAATGAGAACCTTGGGCAGCGAGGGAGCTTGGCGAAATATGGTATGAATAAACAAAGATACCCAGAAATGCGCCTGTATTTAAGCACCCTCTCTATTCGTTTCTTTTCATAACGAGGATTGAGGAAGGCGATAGGTTTGGTGTGGGCCTGGGAAGGGAATATGACGATGGGCTCTTGTGCGGAGGTCTTCGTAGTACGGCTCATTCTCCGGCGTATAGATACCATGCCGCAAAAAGAAATCAAGCATCACCACCGCGCAGTTCGGCTTCCACAGGCCTCGGGCAAGCTGGTCCTGGATCTCTTCCACCGTGCATAGGCTGAAGCTCTCGACTTCGCCGTCTTTGGGCGAGGGGACTACAGATCCGTCCGCGGGAAGCTCGAGATCGTAGACCCATTGGCACTCGGGATAGATATATCCCGGTTCGCCGCCGGACCTCTCATCCGTGATGTAGATGTAGGTGACGGTGCTGACCTCCTTGGCCGATCTGCGCATGACGTCTTCGGGCAAAGACGCCTCCTCGTCGGCTTCGCGAATTATGCACTCGAAGGGATCCTCGTTGGTCATGAGCCCGCCGGCGACGGTGTTGTCGAGCATGCCTGGGTAGTTTGGCTTGTTAGGAGACCGTTTCGGCACCCAGATCCTATAATCATATTTGCTGCTTTTGCCGTCGTCGTCGCGCCTGATGAAAGCTGTCATGTGGACGCCGTACCGCGTTGTGCCAAATAAACCCATTGCGGCGCGCTCCATGCTGAACAAGAGCTCGCCATTGCGTCCGTACACCGGCCACATCTCATTCCGCCATCCCTTGAGGATGCGAAACGTCTGGTTCTTGCGCCAGTACGCGGTGAGCTTGGCGACCAGTTTCGTGCGCTCTTCCTCGGTCTCGACGTGGTTGAACAGCGCAACGGTCCTCTTAACGGGGTTGATATCCAACCGACCCTTCACGCTCGCAGGCGTCGTTGCCAGGGCATCGAGTACGGCAGGTGGGAGATAGCCGATGGGGAAAGAGCCCTGCTCATCGACCCAGACCAAGGTCCAGAGGTCTCCCATAAGTTGCGCATAGCGCTTGGGTTCAGTTTTCTGATAAGGGAAACTGTGGGTTCGGGAGGATATAAGTCAAAAAACCACCATTCAGAGTCGGGTACGGGTTACAGGGGGTTCAAGGGTCTAGATTCTAGTGTAGAATGGCCCCTGTTGCTTGGTGCTAGCTGTGCCTCAGCCCTCAACGATGATGCAGCCGCCCGTTGCCGATCCGCCCATGTCTCGGCTGCAATGTTGCATACATGGTGGCTCGGTAACGTGAGCCCTAAATCCCTCTCCGACGACAGTACAGTTCCGTACGAGACCTTGCCTTGTACATCGTCCACCCATGACCCTATGAAGGGCTGGCGGCCGAAGTAACTGCCGCCTGGGCAGCCGACATAAGCCAGAGAGGGTCGGCTCGGGTGGCCGGCAGATAAGGCTTGGTGCAAGTGCAGTGCAAGTAGGGAAACATAGGACGAGAGAAGTAGATTAACTTACGCGTCGCATTTCTCGACGAGGTCGATGGTGGTTAGCCGTGGGGGAGCCATGGCGGATGGCGAATGGTGGAAAGTGGGAGTACTTTTTGGAGAAATCGATATTCCCGAGAGGGCTTTCCAAATCTGGCGCATGAGCATGTGCAGATGCGAAACGAAGAATGACACGGGAAAGAAAAGAGGCTTTCGGTTCAGGAACTCGAAGCCCAAAAATGTGGGCGACGACTCCGTAGATAAATGGAAATCTTTCATCCGTTCTAATCTGGCAAGGAAGGTATGCTTTCGCCTTTCGCTCGAACGGAACAAGGAGTCTGACAGCACAGTCAAAGGAAAAAGCGGCATTCAAACAACTGGACATGAGGACATGGTTCGAACACCTCGTCCAAGGTTCTCAGCAAACAGGCAATCTGAAGTGAGGTGCTCGGCGACCAAGGCCAAGAGATATGATTTTATGCCCCCTTCCAAGTTATCATTTATGCCCCCACGCCGGCAGCACTGTTCAGCATTCGGCAACCTTTCAGGTGCTTCGGCCTCATCGGACCATGATCGGTCTCGGCCGTCATGCGCCTGCCAAGATATGGATGTCAACACTGCACAGGTGTAGACGGACATGTGTAGGTCGCAACGGTCCATCGTGATCCGGACGCAAACCATGGTTGAGCAGCCAATTCAGCAGTGGCATCGAACCGCTATTAGCCCCCAAACTATTGTGCCTGTAGGTATTCCGTACCGCTCGTGCCACCCACTGGCCGCCGGAAGCATCTCTCCCTGAACCCCACCACCTCGCCTCACGGCCCGGGACGGCACTGGTCTGTCAATGCTCCCGAGAACCATCGGTACCCCTCACCAGTCACCACCACAACCGCAGCCTTCTCCTGGCCGCAGATCACTCAGAACCCGGCACCAGGTTCCAGCGAGCTTCCATTACTCGACACGTGAACACCTCCTGGCAATCCTAAGCCCAATCCACGACAACGAAACTTGAGACGAAACTCCCTAGCTGATTTATTAACCTGGTATCCGGTACTTGTGCACTTGACAAATCTCTCTCGGCGTGGGGTCAACTTCCAACTTAACCCTGCTTCAACAGCTCGAGCGCCGCCCGGACCAGCGAGGCGCATCGACAACCACCTTTCATACGACACTGCGTTGCACATCCGGGGAAGAATTTGTGTGTTCGACCACAACGGCCACAGGTTGCACGTCACCCTCTTACAACAAGATCAGCAACTGCCATTCGTTGACCCGGTTCAGCTCGTCGTGCAATACGCGTGTCGGTACCACAGTCTCATCGCCAGTAGAAGCTCAGGTCCGCTGACTGCCCGCGCTTCAACCGTATCATCCGCCACACCTGCTCTCGTTCGTGCATAATCGCAAGGATACCGATATTCCTCTCTAGTTGTGTTTCACTTCCAAGGCCCAGCCGTCAGCAGTCTACCTGAGGAACGATCAGGCTTTCGTCATCGACATTGGCCAACCACCCCTCACCTTGACCGGCTTCGGCATCTGCACTTTGCAGCTCCCTCTCACTCTTTTCCATCTCTCTGTGCGAGAGTGTTTGTATTGGCATTAGGCATTGGCGTAGGGGTTGTGCCTTGAGGATAGTGGTCATACCACCACCTGGACGAAATCTACACACGCATTGCTCGGCCATATTCCCCTCTGCCGTTGTTGACCTGGATTCCGGGCACGAGACAGCGTGAAGGAAAGCCTGTCAGAGAGTCGACCTTCCAGAAGCGAACAGGCTCCTCGCCTCTTCTTCTTGAAGGCCATTCACTGCTCAGCCACGTGCTCTATATCGGACATATCACGATCCTTCACACACTTACATTCACACATCAGCCATGTCCCAACCCCTCTTCGGCTTAGTGCCCGCGGGCCAGCCCGTCATCGTGACACCCACAGAGACGCCAACCCCCACCACTTTCCTCTACTCGATCCCGGCGCCAGTCAACGTCAAGCCGTTTTCGCATATAGTCGTCTTCTTACTACCGGGTGTTGTCTTGCTCGAGGGCACCGCGGCTGCCATCTACCTCGTGACGCCGTCACCGCCGGGTCAGATCGAACCCAACTTCAAGTTCCTCGGCGGCGTTGGACCCGGTAAGGAGAGCGCCATCTTCAAGCTGGGAGGACCCTCCGTCGACGGCCAAGGTCAGGGGAACATGGTAGTCTTAGGAATCTCGGTTGAGCCTGCCGAGTCCGTGGCAGCAAGGATAGTCGAGATCACAGCAGCAAGCACTGAAAATAATAGCCAGGCGTTAGTATCCGCTCGACAGCCTCCCTCAACTCTCGTGTTGGCTCAGCGCATCATCAAAAATGCCTTCAACTTCTTGGCTAGCTTCAGCGGAACGGCTGGTCAGGTCGAGGTGGTGCCACTCAAGGCGTTCGAGGAGTGGTGGCGCAAGTTTGAGAGTAGGGTGCGGAGTGATCCTGGGTTTTTGGAACGGGATGACTGAGTATGGGGCTGGCTGTTTGGTAGTGTCGGCCTGCTAGCTCACAGGAGGCGTGTTGGAGTTCTAATGGGTGTCTCATGACTTTCAGGATCGGGAAATTGGGGGCTGAACTTTTTGATATCTACCTTACCTGCCTCGGTACCTTTCTACACCGACTGGCCTGCGAAAGCCTTGGTGGTAGACGTGATTTTCCCGGCCCGACATAAAATGTACATATCAGATGAGTAATGTGGGATTTTGATAATGTGTAAAGACCAAGATATAGACTAAACTGTAGAGGAATAAAAGGGGAGGGACCTGATACTAGATGTATATTCATAAATTCTATCCGTCCCGACATTTTCAACAAGCCGCAAACGAACCCTTTCGTTAATTTAATTGTTTGGGCGGAACACGTCTGGATTGGGGAAGAGAAAGCGAATGACAGCAACGGCCCATTTCCCTGCCCGTCCTCCCTTTCATCCTCAAGAGCTTGCCTACACCCAAATGCAAGTATATACCCTAAAGAAAATAGAAAGATCTCATAATCCCACCCATCAACGCCGTGAATTCATAACGCCCCCAACCAATCTTGAAGCTTTTCAGCACAACAAGGGGTAAACATAAGAGGAGGAAATATTACAAGTTTGCGCAGTCTGAAGATTCCATCCCTCCACTTCATTAGGCGCTTAGTAAATTCAGGTCAATGCACACAAAACAAACACGCAGAAAGCCCCCCACAAAAGAAAAATAAACAAGGTTATTTCTCCTGCAGTGGCGGCATCAACGGGCTCTTTAACCTCGTCGGGCTGGGAGCCCGACTCCTCCTGCCCGCGTTCAACATCTGCAGGTTGGCCCCGCCAGGGAGAGCCAGCCTCTCGCGGCTCTCGGTCCTGACCACGAGCCCGCTCCTGTCTAACAGCGCCGCAGAGCCGGTAGTCGGCATGGTCTCAAACCCATGCCCACTACCGCTGCCGCTACCGCTTCCCATAAGATTTAAAGTTGGCGTACCAGAAAACCGACTCCCGCTGCTACCATACCTCCGCGAGGACGAAGACGAGGATCCTCCATCAGCGCTCGAGTCCGAGTAGTCGTTATTCTCCTCAAAAGATGACAACGAGTCGACGTCCCCGAGCTCGAACTGGTTCAAATCGCCTTCCTCCATGACACGCTCGTACGCGCCGCCTGACCCTGACGAGCGGCGCCCTTTGCCAAAGAGGGTGTTTGCGATGAGGCCCGAAAGTGAGCCACTGCCTTTTCTCGAACCACCACTAACCCCGCCAAATCGACTCGGCTTCCTACTGTTGCTGCGGAAGAGCGCTCGTGTCCTCCCGTAAAGTCGCATTCTCCTGTCACGCTTGCGGAAGAAGTAGACGAAGCAGAAGAATATCAGCAAGAAGATAAAGACACCAGAGGCGGACCGGACCTTCGCCTTGTCTAAGAGGTCCTCGGCTTGCGAGCCCCAATCGTCGTCGTCGCCGCTTGTTTGGTTGCCGTGGTGACCAATCGTTCTCCAGCTGGATCCCGCGAATTGGAAATCAGGCGGTATCGTACTGCTGCTGCTGCTTTCGCCAATCATGTTACTGCCAAATCCCACTGGATACTTGTCGTCGCCGCTTCTGGGAGGAATTTGGCCGGCCGCGTAAAGCACCATTTTCCCCAGCGTCCAGCTGACCTCGATCCCGTCGATCTTGTCGACAGGCTGAAAGGGGTCTAGAAAGCCCTTGTCCTTTGCGTCCTCAATCACGTCTTTGGATGCGTTAAGGCCCGGCGCGGGCAGAGTCTCCAGACCAATCCGTGGGACGCCGATACCCTCGTGCAGGATGTTGATGAGCCAAGAAGCCTTGAAGCAGGCTTCCTGGGCGTTCTTTGCGTCGTGCTTCTTGCGGGAATCGATCGTGGACTGAATACTGTCCCAATCCTGGCTGCAATAGTCCTTCACCCTCTTCTGGTAGGTCGTAAAGTCATACGCTTCGTCATCCTTTCCACCGAACACGCCATGTGTCGTATGCCAGTATTCCGAGACACCAACAAAGTGGTTCACGTCAAAGTCTATTGCAGGCACGTGCTGGCCGTTGAGTAAACAAGGTTGGTCCTCGCATGGTTTGTCCTTGCCGAGAAGCGGGTAGGTCTGTCGTAAACATTCGTCAAAAGCACCTGTGCCGATCAACGTCAAACCGTCTGACTTGGTTTCCTGTACCGGCTTGCCGTCCAGCGTGGTCCGTAATGATTTTGGCATGCAGGGATCGGGTAGTTCCCCTGATTTTGACCCTGCGTACAATTCCTTGAGATTCTCCACGTACGACTCTCGCGCTTCGTTGACACCAAACCCGAGCCACGTGGTTGTGAACACCTTGTATTCGGACGGCGATCCATCCAGAGTACGTAGGCGCAAGAGCTTGAGGTCGTCGGCGTGCTTTTGCGCCTCTGTCGAATTCGGAGCGAACGCTATCTGCGCGGAGGCGCCTCCCATATCCAAAAAGCCATACGTATGATGGCCCTTGCCGTGCGCGTGTTCCGTGGGGTGGTCGAAGCCCCCCAAAAGGTAATTGGACGCTATCCAGCCATACAGGCCCTCGGTCTCGCCCTTTATGACCTGTATGTGTAGGTCGCAGTCGGGAAGCGAGAACTGGGTGTTCCCTCGCAGATAGGAGCAAACCTCGTGGGTCAATGCGGACTGCTGGATCTTGGGGAGGAGGCGCATACCGGCGGTAGCCATGAGAAATATCGGCGTGTCCCTGATCTTATCTTTGGGGATGTAGCGAAGCGCGTGCTCGACCAAGGACTGGAGGTAGTCTGGACCGACTTCGGTAGCTTTGTCGGCGAATGTCGCGATTCCAGGGTGAATCTTCTTGGTCCATTTCTTCTCCGTCATCAACCGTGGCAAACTGTGCAGTTCCTCCTCCTCCGCATTGTGACGAGCCTTTTCAGGGTCTTTCCATTGGTAAATGTGTAATCGTGTCCCCGATGACCCGGCGTCCAAGATGACACCATATCGCCCTATTGTTATTAGCACGGGGGAGCCCGGCGAGAGGAATGGCGCATCGCATACATTTTTTCCCCATCGGGCAAAAGAAAGAAGTGCGTTGAAGGGTCGATCAATCACCAAGGCAACTCGGAGTCGACGAACGGCGATGGAGGGCCCTCGATGTGCGAGGCGATCAATGTTGGGCGGGCATGAACATGCAGGTTTTGTCAATCGAACGGAGAACAGGAACGGGAAATCACAAGGTGTAGGACGAGATAGGGTTAACAGAACGAGTGAAGAAAAGAAGCGATAAGCTGATTACAAAGTCGTATGGAGTTTGGGTAACGAGAGTGGTTTCGGTATCGTTATCGCAGAGGCACGAAACGAAGGTAGAACGGCACAGACCGGTTGCGTCGAGCTGAATGGAAGTGAAATGGTCACCTCGTGTTGTTTCTCGATGGATCAGAAGCGATTGGAGAGACGGGCAAGGGGGCAACTCCAGAACGTCAGCAACGATACGAGTATTCAGGACCCGCACTGTGCATTCCAAGTTGGATAAGGACGGAAGTGGGAGGCGACCGAACCCTTATACTGTACATTCAGCCATCCTATCCGCTATAGGATCCGCTGTGACAGGACTGATCGCATTGGGAGTAAAGCAGAATACGGTGTTAGTAATCGCGCACACGGTGCCTGTTGGCGGACTGCACAATACCTGGTATGCAAGTTCGGATTGGCGGAAGGACTCTCCAGAGCGGGGCCGCGATTCGTAATGACCCCCACGCCCGGCACCAGTGTACATGGCAATTCGCAAATCCAGTGCATCTCATTCTCATACCCCCTTTCCCCTTTCCCTCTTGTCGGGTCAGAATAGGGATCTGGTCAACTGAATATCGAAGGCAATTCGTGGTGGTCGATTTAGACGCTGCTACTGATAATCCTTGGTTTCTTTTCTATTTTGATACGTTCCTTGATGGATCTACTGCATCTTCCTTGGCCTGGGTTGCGGCCATGCGTGATTGTAGCCCATTTCGACCCATTCCCGTCACGCAATATCCCCCTTGGATCCTATACCCTGGGGGTTGTAACACAAAGTTCCAACAACCTGCCTTACCAGAAAGATATCCTACAGTCCCTTCTCATGATGGATGGGTGGATATGGTTATTCTCTCCTTGCACAGTCTGGACATTGAGCTGCGATATCCGCTGATTGGAACTTGGACAGCTTCAGTTCTGGCGAACTACCGCTAGTTAGTCCTGATGAGGTGATATGTCGGTCTCTGTTCCGGCCGTTGCCGTTTATCCCACGGTCTCACTTAGACACTCGACCAGCACCCGGTTGGCACTCTTCGATGCCTGTATTCCCTTCTCGATAAGTTGTGTGTATAGATCTATATCAGAGGCAGGCAAATCGCCCTTGAACCAGAGATTCGTAACTTCGTCTCTGGTGGGCAAGTATGCAACGCAACACGCTGAGTCGATCTTTTCGTGTTCCGAAGGTATGGGGTCAACAACAATGCCCGGGGCGGAATCATCGCTCGTGTTCCTCACAAGAGCCGCAACGCCTCCTGCGACAGTGTCGACGCAGTCGATACCGGCATCTGCGAGGGCAGCCGATGCCACCGTGATACAGCCACTCAACGCGTTCATCATATCCCATGCTTCATCGCCTTGAGATTTTGAGATTCCTCGGTCCTGGTCCCCTTCGATGATGGAGACGATGATTTCTACACCACTCTTCGGCCACCGGTCGGCGATGATGGCACCACGAAGAGCTGCTTCAAGGTGAGTGCCGAGATCTCTCTCAACAGGGTCCCGGAGATAGCCATGCCTTTGCTTTGTCGCAAATGGCGCATATTTGACATGTGTGGATAGAATGATGTGAGGAGAAAAGGGTGTTGACCTAGGCAGAGCTCTGGGTCCGTGAACAGTGCAGCTAAGCTTCAAGCCCGACGCCGCACCCTGTCCAGACGTTTCAACCTCCAGGTAGGCCGACCCAGAAGCTGAAGGCGTCACACCGGTTTTGAGATCTAGGGAAAGGTTAGAATGTGAGCCATATGGTAGATGGGATATAGTTCTGATACGCACACATTTTGCGAATGGTATTTCCCGGCCGCGATCTCGTTTGGTTTTGTTCCGGTAACACTTGTTCATCCGCATCCACAAACAACGGGGGGAGTGTGGCTCCAACTGGGCCGTTAATCCTTCTTCTGTCCGCCATCGTGGAAATATTGACTCTCGACGCTTTGAGTGAAAATAAACGAATACCGAACCAACCTAGCTAGAAACCGATCCTTGGCTAGTTGGCTGAAATGAACAGGAGGTAACTCAAGCTCGAGTGAAGTTATTGCTCGGCGGGGTGCGTAGTTCACAAGCCAGTCCTTCGTTGGCTGGGCTGGTGTGTTTTGATGGCTGAGGTCGTGACTTCTAGGTTGAGAGCGCCAAGCTCTCGGATTTGATGGTTGCGATTTTGAAGCCACAATTTGCTCCACACTTCCGAGGATGAGGCAAACAAAGCTTTGACCACTCAGCACACAGCCACAGACTTCCCAAATTTTCATAAAAAGCTAAAAAAAAAGCCCATCCATCCTCAATTCCTTTCTCCTTTCCAACCACCCAACCAACACTCTTGACTGCGTCGGATCGTCCAACTTGCACGGCACTAGAGACCGGCGTCTACATCTATAATGCGGTCCCGGATCTTTGGGTTTCAAATGGCCGCTGGCAGAGAGAGTCGGTCGGATGGGGTGCATTGAGTGAGGTCAGGTTTTTGAACGTCCAGCACGATCTCACCCACCACCAGTGTCGTGAGTCTCGACACAACGCCATGCAACTCCAGGCAGGACCGCAGACCAAGCCGACCTAGGCAAGTCCGGTGGCTGCTATGGATTGGCATGATGCACTTCCTATGGAAAGTAAGTTGTCACTCCTACAGTCTGTTTTCACCCAGCAATTCCTTTATCACACTCCATGATGAAATTCATTACCACAGTTCTTCGCGATATTCTCTGAGCGCTCGAACACATGCACTACCATCTGATCTATATCCATACACATTTGTTCTTTGCAAAATCTCTGAATATCGCTAACAAATGGCAGCTAACTCAGCAGTTCATATTCAACCCAGCTGTCTTTTTGAGTCTCCGGTAAGAACTCCCTGCCAGATCTGGCTATGCATTCACCTCTGTCCATGATGAGAAACCTATTTTTTCAGTTCTGCTTCTGAACTACATGATCGATAACCATATACCAAAATTTCTCTGATAACTGCCATTTTCCCTCCTACATAATCAAGCACTTGACTACCAAGGCCATGCTAACAGTCTCAAAGCAGTGCCTTGAATGATCTCGGTCTACTCTGATGGAACGAAGCAGGTCTAGATGCTGACAACTGGTATGTTCATATGACAACACAATCCGCCACCTCCCCTACCATGATGACAATAGTCTATCCATTCAACGATATGTTACCGGCCGAGCCATCCACCCGCACTTTAGTATCTTCAGATGCAATGACGAGTTGTGGTGTTGTCCTTAATTGGGATACAATTTGGCTTCAGTGCCCGGGTCCGTCGTGCAGCGTTTTGGTGTGTGGCAGACTTGGGCCGGTCTGTACGGCTGAGTTAAAACGGCTTGTCTGATGTACCCCCAAAATATCTGGCTCTTTCACGTAATGAAAGTTGTTCTTTGCTGACCACAAAGCAGTCGTTTGACATGTAGTTATTTACTTTGCTGGTTTGCGCCATATCTTGATTCCCGAGACAGGTGTGAGTTTTTGATCGAATAGTTGGGCCGACCTGAGAGGATGGCTAGGTATTCTGTCATGTAGCCGTTGGATTTCAAGTCGCCCTTCTGTGGGGATAACCATACAATCAACTTTTAATGAGATACTGTCTATGATTCAATTCTGTAAATCCGGATCGGCTGCCTGTCTAATAACGAGAGCGGATAATTCATAACGGTATTGCTTGCGTCCTTCCCGTCGTCAAGGGGCTTGGCAGGTGATGGTTCTCGAAGCCAACACGTGAATGGAAGGCTAGGCGCAATTTTGTGCCACTTGAGTGGGGGGTTTAGCTCAGTACCTAGGTACCTAGTTATATACTTGTTTCTGCTGTAACTTGGCTGCCGGGTTTGCCTGAATTCTCGGCAATTTCCGTTCCGAGTGACTTAACGTAGCTGTACCGGGTACCAGCCGCAAGCCTGAAACGAGATGTCCGGGGGGAAGGACACCCACTTGTGCACCCCTGAGTGCCGGGGGCCTGCGAGTCGCCCAAAAAGAAATATAACTGGGACGAGGTTGATGCGAACACCTTTTAACAACCTCGTTTGGTGCAACGTGAATGCGATCGCCTCATGCTTCTGCCGTCGCCATTCCCAACGACACAGGCAGTAAACATGCATTGACCGGGAAACTCATTTGATCTGATCGAAAGCCCCACGAAGATCTGGCACCTCCGCACCCGGACCGAGATAGCCCAGGCGCCGACCGCCACTGCGCGTAAGCCAAAGCCAAAGCCCGTCTTTGCGCAATAGGGGGGAGGTCTTTTCTTCTGCCAGCCGGCAACCACCACCATCGAACCATGAGCCCAATGCTGCCATATGCATCTTCGTCGGGGTCCAAGGCGATCCCTCGCCACAATGTGAGCGGATACTCCAACGGGTATCCGCGGGGAAATACCTTTGAGATCTCTCCTCACAGGTATGTCGTTGGCGGTCGGAGCAGCCGCATTCCCATCGTTCGACTGCTGCAATGAAACCCAGCCATCTGACCACGAACTGCCCGATTGCCAGATTCCAGCCCAGAGGCACAACCCCGTCATATCGAAGGCGAAGGCGATTGCTTGTACGATTCACGATCGCCCTCGCAGTCTGCGGCCTGATTGCCGTGTTCGTATGGCCCCGCGCCTCGTTCCTGTCTCTCTTCTCGCTCGGTCTGTTATCAAGCGGCGAGGACTTCCAGCTGGAAACCGTGCGGTACTATGACCTGTCTAATGTCCAGGGCACCGCAAGAGGATGGGAGAGGGAAGAGAGAATCCTGCTCTGCGTACCCCTACGCGATGCCGAACCTCACCTGCCGATGTTCTTCTCGCACCTTCGTAATTTCACCTACCCGCATCACCTGATCGATCTCGCATTCCTCGTCTCCGACTCCAAAGACAGGACCCTCGAAGTTCTGTCGAATAGTCTGGAAGCGATACAGGCCGACCCAGATGATATGCAACACTACGGCGAGATATCCATTATCGAGAAGGATTTTGGGCAGAAGGTCAACCAAGATGTCGAGAGCCGCCACGGCTTCGCTGCCCAGGCGAGCAGGAGAAAGCTCATGGCTCAGGCGAGGAACTGGCTTTTAAGCGCCGCACTTCGACCCTACCATTCGTGGGTGTATTGGAGAGACGTTGATGTCGAAACGGCGCCGTTTACCATCCTGGAGGACCTCATGCGCCATAATAAAGACGTGATTGTACCAAGTAAGTTCTGATGGTCATGGGGCTGAGTCCTGCCAAGTACTGATCCGATTGCAAGATGTCTGGCGTCCACTACCTGACTGGCTTGGCGGAGAGCAGCCATATGACCTGAACTCATGGCAGGAATCTGAGACTGCTCTTGCACTGGCCGACACGCTGGATGAAGATGCTGTGATTGTGGAAGGCTATGCCGAGTACGCGACATGGCGCCCTCATCTCGCCTATCTTCGCGATCCTTATGGCGACCCGGACATGGAAATGGAGATTGACGGTGTTGGTGGTGTGAGCATCCTAGCTAAGGCCAAGGTTTTCCGACACGGCGTCCACTTTCCAGCTTTCAGCTTCGAGAAACACGCCGAGACGGAAGGATTTGGAAAGGTAAGCTCGGTTCACCCTGTGTGACTTTCAGCTAGCTAATACTTTATTAGATGGCGAGAAGGATGGATTTCTCGGTCGTCGGGCTGCCGCACTACACCATCTGGCATTTGTACGAGCCGAGTGTGGATGATATCAAACATATGGAGGTGAGCAACCGTCACGATTACCTCTTCTGGCGGTGCAGCCGTTGGCTAACAAGTTGCAGCAAATGGAGCAAGAGAGACTGGCTCGGGAGCAAGAAGAAAAGGAGAAAGCGGAAAAGGCGAAGAAGATGAAGGAGTCCTTTAGTGACGCTACCAGCCAGTGGGAGAAGGACAAGACTGATATGCAGAACATTGCGCTACAGGAAAAGAAAAAGAAGGACTCTCCAGATGGAACTCCCAAAGACCAGCCAGGTAAGCAGGCGCCCGCTGCTGGAAAACCTGCAGAGAAGAAGGAGGAAGTGCATGCTGCACCCAAGGCCGCTGCGCCGGCAGCGAAGAAGGAATAGGCGGCGTGTTAATGCCGCCCGACACGATCATATAACGTGCCCAGCACGATGCCTTCCTCCTAACAGTAGGGCCTCTGATACCCGGCTGTCCGCGAGCGGGCTTTATCCAGTCCTTGAGGCTGTGGAATGGAGGCATCGCATGGCTTATAGTAACGGCGTTTCATGTCGGACATCAGGAAGATAAAAATACACAAAGATATAATATCTATGTATTGTACAACCTTAGGTAGATGTGTCACGGCCCAGATTCATGGCACAGGCGTTTGGGGTTTCTTTGCTTTAGAGGGATATGACTGGTACATCAATTGCAACGGAAATGCGGGCAAGACTGGAGTGAACCTTGCTTTCATCGTTTTCACGTTGTGATCCAAAAGTGGATTCGGTTCAAGTTCTGAGGACATGGACCTCGATCGCCTTGAAGGCTTCATCTTAATCGTAGCCAGTGGGGCACTGCAGCTGAAGCCGGCTGGCGCTGCCAGGAGTGACCTGGTGTTTGGTAATCCCGCCCCCCAGTTTTTACCCGCGTCGCCGAATTAGAACTGGTACCTTAGGTGGACGGACTTGTCACCTGGGGTGTGCGCTAGATAGAGCTCCATAGCTGCACCCGACGCCAGCGCTGGAACCAAGTGGCCAGAAGTATGACAGGGGACAGAAGAATGCGCCGACATCCTCTCTGGGTTTCCACGTCACGAACACATCGCGGCCTAATTTCCTGGAGGGACAGTTGTCGAACTAGGACAGTAGAAAAGGCAACAATCTCTGGACTGTCGTTTTCCTGTCGTTAACGTGTCCTTTTTACGTTTCGTTTTCAACGGTTTGGGATACTCCGAGTCCCTGATCACACAGGTTGCGTGTATCGTTGAAGAGGACATCTGTGACTTGGCTGCCCTGTCCGCTGAGCCGCCCCTCGTAAAAAGCCGACCTCGAACTCGATATCCTCGGCGACGCAATCTGTACCGACAAACACACTCGACAAGCCCCGAGACCCCGAAGAACGATCCGACAGCCTGCCACTCGCAGGATGAAGCGCGATGCCCAACCAGCCGCCCTGATGGAGACACCCGCCCTCTTGTCACCAGCAGCGGCGTCGCTCTCTCGCCGAACACCGGTGGTCTCGTCGCGCATGCAATACAGGAGCCGGCCTGTCTCAGTAGCCGTCGACCCTGTGTCCTTGGTCATATCTGAATGTATAGCCATCACCTCGGCTATACAGAAACATGCCCGCTCGCCCAATTCGTCCGTGTCGGCCATTCTCGGCGGAAGCCCGAACCTGATCCAACTCGTTCCCCCGAGCCCCGGACTGCGGCGTGGCCATAAGACGACAGTAACCGACCCAGGTGTCGATGGCGGCGGTGACCTGGCTGCGAACCGCTGGGGACTGAGGGGGAAGAAGGGCAAGAGCATGCAGGACAATCCGCTGATATCAGGGTTTGGGAGGCTGCGGCAGGAGTTGACGGGCGTCAGGGATATACACAAGTTTGACTCCCTCGTGCTGCTCTATCCATTTCTACAGATCATCCAGGCGAAAGGAACAGCAGCCCCGATCACGGTTCTCTCGCTGAGAGCCATTCAAAAGTTCCTGGCATATGGCTTTATATCGCCCGTGTCACCGCGGTTTGCCTTGGCCATGCAATCCTTGTCCGCGGCTATTACGCATTGCCAGTTTGACATCAGCGACTCGGCGCAAGAGGAGGTGGTTCTGCTCATGATTCTGCACCTGATGGAGGATATGCTCTCCGGGCCGGGAGGCGATATCCTCAGCGACGAGAGCGTCTGCGACATGATGGGGCGGGGCCTCACGATCTGCTCGCGGTCTAGGTTCTCCGAGGTCCTTCGCCGGACGGCTGAGGCGTCCATGGTTCGCATGTGTCAGATCATCTTCGAGGATCTCAAACATCTCGAGGTGGAAGCAGGCGAGGAGAGCGAGGCTTTGGATAAGCAGACCAGCGACCAGATGGACAACGTCAAGTTAGATCCTGCCGCAAATGGGACGGATGTGCCAGTAACACCGAACGTGGCGGTACTGGATGCGCAGATAGGGCAGCTTGCCAGTGAATATCGGCCGTCAACAAGCTCAGACAAGCCAGGGCAGCCTCCTGCTGAACCACGGCAGTCGTCAAGCTCAGACAACGCAAGCAGTGCCGCCAATGCCGCCACTGGAGAAGACGACCACAGCAGCACAAGCTCAGCCACCGGGAGCTCTGAGTCAGTGGATCTGCGCCCTTACTCCCTACCGTCCGTTCGAGAACTCTTCCGAGTCCTTGTTAGCTTTCTCGACCCTCACGATCGCAAACATCCCGATCAGATGAGGGTCATGGCGCTCCGTATAATCCATGTCGCGCTTGAAGTCGCTGGCCCGTCCATTGCTCGACACCCGGCGCTTGCCACGATCGCCGAGGACCGGCTATGCTCCCACCTGTTTCAACTCGTGAGGTCTGATAATATGGCCGTATTACAAGAAGCTTTAATAGTTACCAGCACCCTGTTGTCGACATGCAGGGGAGTGCTTAAGCTTCAACAGGAGCTTTATCTTTCATATCTGGTGGCATGTCTTTATCCGTCCCGCAAGATTCCGCAGGAAGAGGGCATAGACCCAAGTCTCTATTCTGGAATTCCACAGACCCCAAAACTGGTGAAGCCACGGCCCTCGCCAGCTAACACTAGCAGTGGACGCTCTACTCCAGTGCCGGTCAAAGACCGCCAAAAGCTTGGTATGGAGGGCGGAGACCGTAAGCCTGATGCGAGGCAGGCTATGGTCGAAAATATTGGCGTCCTTGCTCGGATGCCTTCCTTCATGGTTGAGTTGTTTGTCAATTATGACTGCGATGAAGACCGCTCGGATATCTGTGAAGACATGGTCGGGCTGTTATCAAGGAGTGCACTTCCGGACTCGGCGACCTGGAGCACTACGAGCGTTCCGCCGCTGTGTCTCGATGCGCTCCTTCGTTTTATACAGTTCATTGCCGAGAGGTTAAATCAGACCCCAGAGACGGAGGGATATCCTAGTCCAGAAACATTGAGGGAAAGGCGGCAAAGGAAAAAGCTTATCATCAAAGGCACCAGCAAGTTCAACGAAAACCCTAAGGGGGGCCTGGCTTATCTTCAGGAAAGCGGAGTCATTCAAAATGCGGGTGATCCCTTGAGCGTGGCCAGGTTTTTGAAGGGAACCTCGCGAGTAAACAAGAAGATTCTAGGCGAGTTTTTGTCTAAAAAGGGCAATGAACCAGTTCTGGATGCCTTTATGGACATGCTCGACTTCACTGGCAAGCGAGTGGACGAAGCCCTCCGGATTCTCTTAGAGACCTTCCGCTTGCCGGGTGAGTCGGCGCTGATCGAGCGGATCGTCAGCTCTTTCGCGGAGAAGTACTGCGCCAGCTCCACCCCTGAAGGGGTGGCGGACAAGGACGCGGTTTTCATCCTCACGTACGCGATCATCATGCTGAATACGGATCAGCATAATCCAAACTACAAGACGGGAACTCGCATGACAATCACTGACTTTGCTCGCAATCTCCGTGGGCAGAACGGTGGCCAGGATTTTGCCCCTGAATATCTTCAGGAGATCTTCGACTCCATCAAGTCGAACGAGATCATTCTCCCTGATGAGCATGATAACCAAGAAGGGTTTGCCTATGCGTGGAAGGAGCTTCTTTTGAAGACCGAGTCCGCCGGGCCACTGCTACTTTGCGACACCAATATTTACGACGCAGACATGTTTGCAACCGCCTGGAATCCCATTGTTTCGTGTCTTTTCTTTGTTTTCATGTCTGCGACAGATGACACGGTCTATGCCAGAGTCGTCACCGGATTCGACGAATGTGCTCGGATTGCTACGAAGTATGGTAACTCGGAGGCTTTGGATGAGATCATCTACCGCCTGAGCTATATATCGACCCTAAGCATTGAAGCGTTGTCAAACACTTCTCTCAATACTGAGGTGCAGGTTGGAGACAATAGCGTGATGGTGAGCGAGCTTGCAGTGAAGTTTGGGAGAGACTTGCGGGCTCAGTTGGCTACCTTGGTTCTCTTCCGTGTTGTGACCGGGTCTGAGCGTGTCATTCGGAACAGTTGGAAACATGTAAGTCCGGATCGCTTAACAGGGCTCTCCTCTCTGTTGCAACTGGAACTAATCTTACTTAGATCATCCGCATATGGCTCAACCTTTTTGTTAATTCGCTGATACCGCCTTTCTTCTCTACTGAAGCCGACCGACTTTCGCTGCCCAAAATACCCTTACAAAACCCATCACAAGTAATAGACCGAGGCGCTAAGCAGACCGAGTCTGGGTTCTTCTCCGCCTTCACTTCGTACATATCGAGCTACGCTGCCGATGACCCTCCTGAGCCGTCAGATGAGGAACTTGAAAGCACGCTGTGCACTGTGGACTGTGTGAATCAGTGCCACATGGGCGATGTCTTTGCTAATACCTCGTAAGCAACAGCAAGCTTGGATTATTATGTCACAGGCTAATCTGACTTTTGGATTAGAAATCTCCCTAAACAAAGTCTCGAGGCTTTGGTCAAGTCCTTGTTGGAAACACTGCCCGACGATAATGACACAAACGCTGTTATTACTGTGAAGACGGAAGGTACTACAGCAACCCCAGCGAATGGACAGAAAGCCAGACAGCCTAGTGTTGCCTACCACCCCTCCATGGTGTACGTTTTGGAGTTCTGCACCGTCTTGGCTCTGAGAGATCAAGAAACGACCGAGCTGCTTGGGAAGCGTGTAGTGGAAGCCATCCAAGGTGTCCTCAGAAGTGCGGCTCAGTACCACCCGATCCTCATTGAGAGAGCAACCTTTTATCTCTTTGCTCTGCTTCAAGCCAGTTATGTATGTGTCCTTTCTTCCATCTCGCTTCTCATTCCAGTAGCTGACTCACCATTGTCAGGATTATGATTATATCCGGGTTCCTGTCCTCCTCCACACCGTGTCAAGCTTCCCGAAAGACACCCTGACAGAGGCCTCTGGCCTCATACTCCGGGGACTCAGGCTCTGTATTGACGAGCCGTGCCCTATGAGGAGTGAGATCGTGACTTCACCCGATTTTTGGGTGATCCTGCAGACTCTGGCTGGGAATCCCACATCGGCGCCTGTTGTGCTGGAGATACTCGAGAGCGGGATCACGTCATCGCCATCGGCAATCATGGCTGACAACTACGAGGCTGCCATTGTGTTACTGAACGAGTTCGCCACTATGGCGAGCGTAGGGGCTGTGGCAGAGCAAAAGACGGATAGGAGGCAGCAAGGGCGTAAAGCTCGCCCTACAAAGCAAGAGAAGCCGAGGTAAGTACGCGTGTTGTTTTTACAACCTTGTGTCGTGTCAAGACTGACGGAGAACGACCAGTGAGAATGCCGTGGTGGCCCGAGGCATTAAAGCAATCAACCTGATCTCTCTCTTGACGGGACGGATCCCTCATCTGATGAAGCAGTCCCACCTGGAAACCAATGAAGGTGAGAAATCATTTGCGGGAGGCTGTACGGGGAACAATTACTAACACAGGACGATGAAAACAGCATGGTCCGCATACTGGCTGCCCATATTCCAGGCATTGACAACTCAATGCACCAATCCGTGCCGCGAAGTGCGCCATCTCGCATTTCCGTCGTTGCAGAGGTCGCTCCTGTCTCCTGAATTGACTTCGAAAGACCATGAGGAATGGACGTCTATCTTTGGGGAAGTCTTGTTTCCTCTGATTATGAGGCTGCTCAAGCCCGAGGTGTTTTCTTCAGACCGGGACGGAATGAGCGAAACCAGGGTGAAGGCGGCCTCGCTTTTGTGCAAGGTGTTCCTGCAATACCTGGTGTTGCTGTCCCAGTGGGAGGGCATGCTAAACCTCTGGTTGAAGATCATTGAGATTATGGACCGGCTCATGAACAGCGGGCAAGGAGATAGCTTGGTAAGTCAAAATAGCTACGGGTTGCCTGTTCCTCGGAACTATGAAGGATGATTGATACTGACATTTTACCCTTTTTACCTATTAGGAGGAAGCGGTGCCCGAGAACCTGAAGAACGTCATACTCATCATGTCGAGTAACGGGTATCTGGTTCCGCCGAGCCAGAAGCCGGAACGCGAGGAGTTGTGGAACGAGACGTGGAAACGTATTGATCGGTTCCTTCCCGATCTCAAGGATAGTCTTGCGCTTGAGCCGCTTCAGCAAGAAAAAAAGGGGCCGGCGGCGGAAGGAGAGGTGGCTGTAACGAAAGACCAGGCGTCTGAGCAGCAGAGTTCAGAGGAAAAGGCTTGATCTGGTTTTCAAATAGATGAAGTGGGGGCGCTACGTTAATGTGATCAGGCCAAAGAGTGTCTTTTTTTTCACTTTGGTTATAAGAGAAGATATTTTATTGTTTGTTATAGCATGCTTGCATCGGCTGCATTATTTCCTCCGGGATTGGCTGAGGGAAGCAATGCCACTAGTCTACTGTAATAGATTTTATTTTGCGGTTAACATGATCCATTTACTGGGTTGCTGAGGGAGGCCTGTGAGAAGGTTTTAGCACTGGCGACAAGAATTTATCCTCGCATCTCATGGCTTCTCAATCAGTTCTTGATCAGATGCACTACTCAAATCGAATTATGTATGTGCACGGATGTAGATTGTGCTTCACACTATTCACACAGTACGCACACTCCACCACAGTGCAATATCGACGCCATGCGACGGAGCCAATAGACACCTTGGAAGTTATGAACCAGAACAGTGAAGCTTTCGAACCGTCGACGCCTTTCCGTGTTCCGATCAGGGCCTTATGATTAGCAGACCTACGACCATAACCCAAACTGCTAAAACAGCTTTTCCTCTGGCATCTCAGGGCTCTTTGGGGCGGCCGCTTTGGAGGCTTCACTTTGAGTCATCGACTCATTGTTGGTTGGGCTACGATCCGGCGAATGAATCATCTCAAACCAACCAAAGATGAGCCAAACATAAAACGAAACCCAACCGACGATATACCCTACCTGAGCTGATGCTTTTTCGTCGCTGCATCCAGTCTCAACTGACGCCGCGGACTCGGTTCAACCATTGTTGCTTCTTCGTTATTCCCATGAGCAAGCGCAAATACGGCGCCGTCTCATCACCAACAACGAGGCAATCATCGCCGCCAGAACAAGTTCACAA
The DNA here is from genome assembly GCA_033439685.1 of Apodospora peruviana. NCBI lineage: Eukaryota > Fungi > Ascomycota > Sordariomycetes > Sordariales > Lasiosphaeriaceae > Apodospora > Apodospora peruviana. Next base: position 2,114,560 of record JAUEDM010000004.1, on the reverse strand, counting down.
ACAGAAGAGGAGAGCCACCATGGCTACTCTGGCGTCACAGGTGGCAGCAGCATCCGCCGGCGACCACACACCGCAGACACTAAAGGTAATTACCCTCAACGCTCGAGAGAAACAGCTGCAAGGCCTACTTCTTGACGTCGCAAAGACCATCGACATGTCGTCATCGTCTACGCAAGAAGATGACAAGGTAAAAGCTATCCCCGACGAGCCGGTGGTGCTCCGCTGGGCGGGCGGCTGGGTCCGCGATAAGCTTCTCGGCATCGAGAGCCACGACATCGACACGGCCATCAACTGCATGACGGGCGAGGCGTTTGCGCTGCGCCTGCGCGACTTCTGCTTTGACGAGTCGCACGCGGTGCAGAACCGCGAGCGCCACAGCATTGGTCCCGACGATATTGGGAGTTTGCACAAGATCGCCAAGAACCCGGAGAAAAGCAAGCACCTCGAGACGACGACGGCGCGGCTGTTTGGCCTGGACGTGGACTTTGTCAACCTGCGCAGGGAGACGTACACGCAGGACAGCCGGAACCCGCAGATGGAGTTTGGCACGGCCGAGGAGGACGCGCTGCGGCGGGACGCGACGGTCAACGCGCTCTTCTATAACCTGCATACGGGCTTGGTGGAGGATTTTACGGGGGGCTTGCCGGACATGGAGGCGAAGTTGATCAGGACGCCGCTGGAGCCGCTGCAGACGTTTACGGATGACCCGCTAAGGGTGCTGAGGCTCGTGAGGTTTGCGAGCCGGCTGGGGTTTAGGATTGACGAGGCGGCTGAGGCGATGATGAGTGATGAGGAGGTGCTGGAAGCGCTTAGGCTGAAGATTAGTCGGGAGAGGGTTGGGGTTGAGTTGGAGAAGATGCTCAAAGGTTTGTCTGGACTGGACTTCTGTCGGGTACGGAGGGATGGCTAACTTTTTGGTGTTTACAGACAAAAACGCGTGTGATGCCTTGAGACGGCTCAACAAGTTGGGCCTCTACCACACCATCTTCACAGACCCTGCGCGCAAGGAGATGCCAAGTCCAGACCTATCAAACTGGAGTGCTGTTTACGAGTGTCTTGATGCTTTGGCAAAGAACACAACACCCGGTTCTATTTATGACCTGCTCGTAACGAGCCACGAGGCAAAGTACTACGCTTGGGCGCTCGCAGCACTGGCTCCCTGGGAGCAGCTACAGGATGAGCCCCCCATCAAGCCGGGCAAGCCCGCCGCGCCGTTGGCGACTCAGGCGGCCCGGGAAGGGTTCAAGGCGCCAAACAAGCTCTCGGACATTGTCACGGCAGCGCATCGTCACCGTGCAGCGATAGTCGAGCTCAAGACTATAGCTTGCACTGGCCAGGAGAGCATGAAAGAGCGGGACCGCTTCGGGATGGCGATCAGGGAGTGGGATACGCGCGGCGGCCACTGGCGGCTGCAGGTATTATTTGCGGTCCTGGTCGATGTGGAGAGCCGCACGGGCGTCAGGGGCACTGGTGGCGGCGATGAGGAACTGGAGACAGTACTGTCGGAATGGCAAAAGTTCTTGGATCATCTCGTCGAGCTCGACGTCATGGACGCGCCGTCGATGAAGAGGCTAGTCGACGGCCGAATATTGGCGAAAGAGCTGGGTGTCAAGCCGGGCGTCTGGATGGCCAAAGCCCTGGATGTGGCGACGGCGTGGCAGCTGCGGAATCCGGGGGTGACGGATTTCGCTGGGGCGGTGGAGGAGGTGAGGAAGAGGGCTAATGAGTTGAGGATTAAGGGGCTCAAGTAGACCTTGGGGATATTTCGGTACTTGAGGTACTTAGCGAGGTTCAATCACCTGCCAAGAAATATAAAAAAATTATTCAAAGAAAAAATAGACTTATATTGGGGATTGTTCGAGATCATGGCTGGCATAAGTATGCCTTCCGAGGTGCGAACATGTGAGATTGATCGACAGAGTACGGAATAAATACACAAGGTACTGTCTGGATGCGATTTCAGTCAGAAACCCGCACTGTAAGAATTTTGCCTCCTGTACTGTACCGCTATAGGCTCGGTGAAGTTACAGGCTGTCGCCGCTGCAAGGCAACCTCTCACTCGACCTCTCCACACGCTCTCGGCCACTCAATCATCCTCGCTCTCGTCATTACACAACGCCCAACATACACGGATACCAGCACAATAAAAACCTGGAAATAATCTCTCACAGTCTAATTTGGTCGTATCCAGGACTTTTACAAAAAATATGGCGGCCTGGTTCCCCAAATTGCTAAGCGCAACGAGTTCCTCGGGATTCCGTCCGGCCGATAATATACGCGGTGAACTACCTCAATGTATGATGTTATCCTTACCTATCTAGGCTGCCCTTTACCTTCACTTTGCTGGATAACCTCGTGTTAACTGTGGTGGCACAAGGTATTCCGGAGTCGTTTACTCTCTCCGACCTTTTAGTTGGAGCAGCTGAGGTTGTATCAATATCGAATCAGGTCGGTCTTCGCCTTCCTCTTTTTTTCCGCCCTTTTTCAACGTGATATATAGCTTTCCATTTGCTATATTTTGCGATTCTTTTATGATACTACCATACCTACCACTCTGGGACAAAAGATGTATATATCTGTGTAGCTGTAACTGCTAATGGTGTTCAAACCCAGAAATAGACCAGCAGCAAAAAGACCCCGATACAACATCATGTTGTCCTAGCAATTCTGGTGTGTCTGCGCGACGCAAGCGACAGGATTCGCAAGCAAGAAGGAAAATCTGGAAACGACCAAGACAGTGCCGCGTTGAGAGAGCTCGCTCTATTAGTGGCGAAGGCCATCGCCCCCGTGGACGAGGATAACACCACAAATTCAGGAGACGACGATATAATCACGAGTAAGATCTTGTAAATCATGTTTATTATTTGCCGATACTAACTCTCGCCACGTTCAGCACAAGATGAAGAGGATAGACACCGCCAACTCGTCCTGCGGTACTGGATCGTCGCCGAGCCGGGGATCAAAGCCCTGGAGCTGATCACCAAGATGTCCGTCACTGCGGATGCGAACGTGCTTGACAATGAGGAGGTCCTGCTTACCCTGATATCGTTCGCAAGCAGCAGCCGCGGGACCGAAGAAGACGCGGCGCTACCCGAGGTGGCAGAGCAAGCCGCTGCAATACTTAGCGAGCAACTCCCCAGCGGCAGTAGGATGAGGGACCGGTTCATCGTCGACGTTGTGCTCCAAAACTACCTCCGCCGGCTGTTTTCCAAGTCGAAACCGTCGTCCATCACGGCGTCGGGGAGGAAGGCCGCCTACTCCGACGGCAATGACGACGGACGCCAAAGCGGTCTCCCGGACGATTCGAAAGAGACCAAGCCTTGGAAGTTTACCGACCACAGGGCAATTTCTGTTGTCGCGTGGGCGGTTGATGAGGCCGATGTACGTTTGTTTGCCTCTAACCACAACTCATCGCTCGCTCGGGACGGAAGTGTGCTAATTTAACTTTTTGATCATAAAAGGAGCAACTCATCAGCAAACACTGGCCGCTCTTTATACCCGTGCTCTTGACCCTAGTTGACGACAATACCACGAGCGTCCGCCGTCGGGGGCTGGTCATCCTGACCAAGTTCCTCGCCAAGTTCCCAGACAAGACCCTCCACGACACGGGCCTGGCGCAGGTCTTTGAGGAAGCCGTTTTCCCGACCCTCTCATATCTCCCCAGCCTGACGCCCGAGAATGATTCGGTGCAGCTTTTGGTTCCCGCGTTTGAGGCGCTCCGCTGTCTGGCACGCAAGCAGTCTACTGCTGCAGCGAAGAGCGGCGTAACAGCAGGAAAGGAAAAGGAGAACATGATGCTCGGCAAGGTTCTTCGAGAAGGCGTTTTCCCAGCCTACTTCCACGCCAAGGACCACGTGCGTATCGTCGAGGTGCTCTGCCAGCAGACTGGGCTGATAATTGGGCAAATGGGTATTCATGCTGTGAAGCATCTCAAGGTACGTAACACATGCTATAAAATTCTATCAACGGATTCCAATCCCCTCACACCATACACACAATTATCTCTTTCGTTCCTGCAGGAAATGAGCAGCTGTTATACATTATGTTATTCGCTTCCCAATAAGGATATTAAGAGACCTCTCAACCAACAATATTAACATAATCGACCACAAAAACAGGATTTAATCCCCATGCTCTCCGCCATCATGACCGACCCCTTCGCACCGCTTTCCCCTGCAACTCTGCTCTCCGCCACCAAAGCCCTCCAAGCTACGCTCGCGAACTGCTGGCCGCGAATCGCCACCGCGCCGTCCTCGTCGTCACCGTGGCGAGACGAAATCATCAACGCTCTCATCCTCTGCTGGCTGAACGAGCACGACCACGAGACCTCGCATCCAGCAGCAGCCGACAGGACAATCAAGCGAGAGCTCATCGTTTCGGCGTCGGCGCTGGCGGCCGTGCTAAAGTCAGTGGGAATCGACGCGGCAGAATTGGTGGCCCCGCTGCTGATGACGAAGGACTCAGAGCAGCAGCCGGTCGCTGCTGTTCTGGCTCCGCTCTTCTCCATATCGGCTGCGGCAGGCGGTTGCAGAGATTGAGCGGTGGCGGCGCCCCGGTCAAGTTGTTATTAATGTTGTTGTCATTTCCACCCACCATTCTGATAGTGCTCCTACTACTGCTGCTGCTACTGTCCAGGACAAGAGTTGGCCGCGGGGGTAGTAGCAACGGTTTACTCCTACGGAGGAGTGGCACAAGTGCGTGTGGATGATGTAGTAGTGGTGCGTTTCTTCGTAGACCATCATTCCTACCGGGACTAGCACTATTATTGACGATACGAGTTTGAGCTGAAGCCACCCCAGACTCGTCGACAATCCTTTTGCGCTGGGGTGAAAACGACGCCTGCAGTTGCTGAAGTCGCGGTGGCGGTGATTGTGTCGACGTTGGCGTTGACGGCGAAAGCAGGTCGTCGAATTCAGGAGAAGGAGACAGCAACTGGGGCTCCTAATCCACCGGCTGTTGCTTGAACAAGCTCTTCCCCCGCAGCCACTTCCTGTACGCCTTGTACCTCTTCTTGAGCGCGTCCTCCTCCGTCACAGTGAGCGGGTTCTCGCCGATCTTGAGCATCTCGACGTACAGCGTGTGGTCGTCTTCGTGACCGGGCGTCTCCGAGGAGCCCACGAGCCCCTCGGGCTGCTGCCAGCTGCCGTTGACGTACTCCTGGTATTCGGGCTCGATTTCGCTGGCCGCGATCTCGGCCGAGACGACCAACGGGAGGTTCTGCGGGTGGCTGATGTAGCGCGCATAGTCCTCTGCCTCGGCCGAGCTCACCGTCGGGTTGAGGCTCTCGTGCACGACCTGGGTGAAGGTCCATTGTGCCGCACGGGACTTCTCCAGCGCGGTGGCCTTGGTCTTGTACTGCGCGTCCGGGTCACTGCTATTGTTGTGCAGCAGCGGGCTCATCGCATGTTCCTTCATGATCCCGTGGGTCGCGCCATTCGTGTTGCTGTGATTTTTGACATGATTATCGTGCGAGCTGGGCTGCAGCCAGCGCTGGAGAGAGATACCTCGACCGCTCGCAGACGACGCACTGGGGGATGATGATACGGAGAATTTGTCGTTTGCTTCAGCCTCGCCGGCAATGCCGGTTAGGTCATGCGGAGCAAGGATAGTCACCTCTTTCTTGGCCTTCTTCTTCTCGGCCGCTTCACCATCAGTCTCGTTGCGCACCCGGAACGGGCTCAGGTCGTAGCGGCCGTCCTGGGTAGACTTAAAGGGAATGTATTTGATGGTTGAGTTCATCTTATATGGGAACATCTTGAGGAAGGAGGAGAGAGTGGAGGGTCGGTAGTATTCGAGCCAGTAGTCGTCACAACAAGAGACCGGCGTTGGAGCCGCGTGTGCTGCCCTACCAGGGTGAATAGCAGGGTAAGGGGGAATCACACGCTCCTCTAGGAACTTTGGCGTATACCAGTTGATATAATGTCGATTAGGCTTTCCCAACCAAGTTCTCGGGTCCTCATGGTGGAGGTAATAATCCGTGGCAAGATCCCACAGCATGGGCTGCCCCTTGGCAAAGATATAATTACCCAGAAACAGATTGTAGGCCTCCTGACGTTGGCCATCCAGGAATGAGTTATTATAGTAGCGTTTGAAGCTCTCGATCATGTCACGCGAGTGGCTTGTCCACTGATTAATCTTGCGGTACGTCTCCATGGTGTTGACGAGCTGTGACCCGCCATACTGCACCGCTATCGTGTCACCGTGGTCGTGATACATGTGGGTGAACAGGTTAACGGCGTCGGTGTCGTAGCTGATGGAGGTATCCTCAAGGATGCCTAAAGCGTGGAGCTGGTGCCCTAGGGCCCGCTTGCCGATGACAAACTGCGCCGCGTTGGTCCGGTCCAGACAATCGATGCAGTTAGTGCGCGCCACCCCATTCTGGACCTGAATCGGAGAAATGTGGCCGTCACCATTACGGAAAAAGCCCGTGGTTGACAATACGCTCTCGGCAATACTTTCAAGTGTTCCAATTACATCCTGATCACGGCTCTTGGCGGCCCGTGACATATCCCAAGCTTTATAAAGGATCTTGCGGTCTGCCGGTAAGAACTGGTTGAGGTATTCGATAGCCCTGGTAAACTCGTCCAGCAGTTTGCTCTCACGCGGCGTGCGCTCCCGGGCCTTGACCAAGTTTAGGACGTATACAGGTACCCCATATCGATCAAACAGATTGTCAAAATGGTGAGCTGCAGCCGTGTAGAAAGGATCGACCAGGTTCAGTTCTATCGGAGGTTTGGGCGTGACGCCTGTGTTGTCTTGGGTCCAGTACAGAGGGATTGAGCCTCGATGCTGTACATATGATGTGTAGGCAGGACTAGCATAGAACTTGGGGCCAGGGGCGTGGAAAGACGTTGTCAGGGCCTCGGACACAATCTGCTCTGTCTCGACATCGTTGGCCACGTACCCAAGGTCATTGGCGCCTCGTTTGAGAAACCTTGCTCCCGCAAAATACCGACTCCGCCTCGCAATAATTGTAATGTGGGCCGTCCTTCCATAGACGGACACAGCGGCCTGGTCGATATAGCCGTGGATAATGGGACGGCACCAGTCGTACGGGGCGCTGAGGGTCCGAGCAGCCGGTTGGAGGAGATGGTTATTCCAGACGAACATGGAGTTCAAGTCATCGTCAATCGGACATGGTTGACCACTGAGCAGAGCTGTCCGCTCCCTGGTGATGTTGTGCTGCAGGGTGCGGGTGATATCGTAGGAGTAGCTGTAGTAGAAAGACCTGGTCAAGTCCAGGTTGTGCAGGATACCGAGGAAGCGCGACTCCTCCGTATTTCGCTGATCGGTCTTGAAGCTGGGTGAGGTCAGAGGGATGAGGTCGGTGCCATCAATCTGGTAGACGTAGTGGCCGCCTATCATAGCAACGGTGCTCTTCTTGGTGATCAGCATCATGTAGTAAGGCCCGGTGAACTTGACGAAGCCCAGCAGGCCCCAGGTGGTGCAGCGCAGCTTCAGGCCGCCGGTGCCCTTGTTGCCATCATCGATGGTATCCAGCAGCTGGTTCATATCCTTTTGGGTATAGATGGTCTTGTCATCGATGATGCTGAGCTCGGAGGCGTCGTTGGCGGTGCGGTCGATCTTGAGGATGCGGTAGCGCTTCTCGGTCACATCCCCGCCGACGATGTAGAAGCGGCTTGCAGTCTCGTAGAGACTGAATTTGTGCATCTTGTGAATGGCCCGAGATCTTGTGCCAGCAGCCGGGCCACCATTCACGCGCTCCCGGTCGTCATCGTCGTCGTCGGTAGTTTCCGGGGCGGCAGGATCGGGACTCGAGGTACGGATGAAGGGGCGGGCGACGGCGGGCTCGTCGTCATCATTGTCGTCCACAGGTCCGACGCCAGGACGCGAGAGTAGGGGGGCTCCCGGAGCCGGCGAATCTGGATCTGCGTCGGCATGATTGTGTAACAGAGGGAATATAGGTTCGGTTGCGGCAACAGCTCGGGCATCGGCGGGCTTGGGCTGCGCGGCGCTGAGAGGCGGCGACCCTACCGGTACATCGGAGTCCGGGCCGGCAATGGCATCGGCGATGGCCCTGGCGCCGTTGAGCTCGGTTGTCTCCACCGTGTCTGCCATCTCGATCTCCCGTGTCTTCCGGTTCTCGGTTTCCAGTCTCGGCTTCGGGTTACCTTTGGTTGACAACCGCAAGTCTTCTCGTTGTTCATCTGCGCCCCATTTCGACTGCTTTCCCGACTCAAGCGCATCCGGTTCCTGTGACTGTATCGAGCTGGTTGTTGTTGTTGTTGTTGCAAAGACCAGCGTCGAATAGCAATTTCGTTGCGTTCCTAGGTTAATAGGTAGGTATCTAGGGTGAGACTTGCATACCTAGAACCTACCGTAGGCACGTTCGTTCACTTGCACAGGTTTGTGAGTTGGTTGGGTCAATGGCAGGTGATGTAATCCACTATACGGAATACCTAAGATGGAGATGGGTTAGGTGTAATCCGCGTGGGTCAGTGGCCAGGTCGTGGCCTGCAGTGGGCGAGCCTGGGGCCTTTCAGGGTTGAACAATGGCACTTGGCATTTTCCAGTTTCATCCCACTCCATCCCGACTAACAGCAGAGCAGTTTATTTTCATCTGGTCTGCGATCCACGGCACCATAGTGTCAACTTGCGCGAAAAAAAAAATTTCGAAACAAAATAGGACCCGCCCAAAAACTATTTTGTTTTACAATCCGATCGATTTCAATCTTCCATCGGTCGTTTCCCTCCCTGGAAGACCACTTGGACACCCTGGAACCCAGATCCCGCCAGTACGAGAAGACGTTGGGCCTGGTTGGGGGAAGATGAAGGGGACCAGGCAAGCAGAGGGTTGAGAGCCTGGATTCGTGGACACCTTACAGATGTTTACAAATGTCCCAAGGCCCTCCCTCAACCTAGGTTCATTAGCCACATCAATAGGCTTTGAGACCGCAGTCATTGCTTACGACGCTTCGGACGCTGCAGACAAGCAGCCGTGCAGTCTAGCTGTTGGCCGGGCTCACCACAAACTGTTTACTTTAGACACACAGATGGACGCCGGATTCTTTTTCTTGGTTTCTTTCTCCCGGTGCAGTAAATATTGCTATTCCTGGTCAACGCCGGGCCAAAGATGCATAAGATGGCTCTTCAGAATCCCATGTTCGTGTCAAGGTGACAAGCGTCATCCACACGTGTCGTGGGAAGACCACCGTCCTAACAAACTTTACGAACGTGTTTGGGCGTGCGCCTCGCCAAGTTGTCGTCAGTCGCCTCCTCGTAATCGGTGCCATCCTCAACTCCTAGGCAACATGACGACTACCTAGGAAACATGGCGAAGCCGGCGAGCGTGCTGCAATCTCCACGCGTCCGCGAAGCGATCAAAGGGCAGCAGCGCGAAGGCTACGCTTCTTTTTTTTTCAGATAAAGGCACCCAGGTGATAGCAACGTTATGGTCGAGTATGCTGGGCCACAACGACCTCGGTCACCACTCCAACACCAGGCCACATCAGACACACGGCGTCACGAATTCATCAAACATCAATGCTCGTCCACGCTTGGAGTCTTCTTGTCGGTTCCGCTACCCAAGGCTACGCCGTCAACAAATGCGCTGACCGGGCCAGGTCGTGCGGCAGCGACCTCCTTTGCCCGCGGGCCAAGATACAAAGCTCAACGTACAAACATCTCTTCAAGAACGATAATGCTGTAACTAACGGAAATCAGCTTGCTGCATAAGCCCAGGTTACATAGCAGAACAATGAACAACAGGTGAGCTTTCCCCAAAATACTATCTACCATCTACTAAACAGCCATTGTGCAGCCCGAGAACCATATCCACGAGGACGAGGCCGCAGGTGATCGCCGGCATTGTTATAGGGGCCTTAATTGGTATTTTGGCTGTATTAGCAGCTGGCTTCTTGTACTACCGCTGCAAAGCCAGGGAGCGGCATGTCACCTTGACAGGCGATTCATCACACGACAGCCTCTACGCCAACGGCCCAGACACCTCGGAAGCACCGTCTCCCGGCAGGCGTGTGCGGTCCGTCCATGGAGTCGCTTCGAGCGTAGGAGGGGACTTTGATGCGCCGCCGCCCAAATATGAAGCTCCCTCGCGCATGTCATCACACCAGCCGTCGCCCGGTTGCGATCGGGAAGACCTCGGTGAGCGATTTTCGGTTGACAGCTATGCTAGTAGTCTGATGGAAGATAATATGGGAATTCTCGAGGTGCAGTTAGCACGCCAGGAACGGCTGTCGCGCGGCTGTGCTCGGATCGTATATACGCCGCCAAGTTCCCGGATGAGCAACTATACGACGAGTACGCATACGGAATCGGTTCATTCTGATCAGTCGGGGAGCTCATAATCTGGTTATTTGATGGACACGGGATGATGGGTTTGGTGGCAGGCAAAGTGCCTGGTTGACGATTAAGTTGTGGATGATGAGGGTGTTGCGAGACGGGAACCCCATTGTGATACCTCGCATCAGGTTTCTTGCCTACTTGGTAGGTACCTACCTAGCTACCGAAGAAGAAAGCTTATTTACTCTTGGAGGGTTTCGCCACATCAATAACTGATCATGTGAGCATCGCAAGGAGAGATCTAGGGAGTATGATTTAATTAGGTACCTATGCAGATATGCGAGACAGACACCAGCTGTTTGGATGGACACCTGAGGTACCTTAGGCAAAGAGGGGTTCACATAAAAGGGATGACGATCGTGAGTCTCGTCGGCGATCCAACAAAGTCGATTACTGACGTCAAAATCATCGCAGCAACTCACGTTCCAAGCCCACAAGAAAAGAGGTCGGCGTGGTCGGGCTGTCCCGTCCCGACACGGGAGGACAGAGCTTACAGCACGGCGCGGTACGGTGATGTCAAAGTTACGGTGTAAGTAAAGAAGTCTCCAGAGGGGTATGTAATATCAAACAGAAAATATAGGGATATTCCTTCCGGAGACAAGTACCGAAATCCAAGACATCCTCGTCCGCTTTTTGCTCCCGATCGAGTTGCCTCTATGGAACAACTTGAACGAGGGACGAAGGGATTTATGCACAATGATGTCAGTCGCTTGGGCCAGACCCTTTATGCAGTGCGGACGGAGAAGCTGTCGGATGGACCAATGGCCATGAGGGGATCGACGCCCCGGTGACGAGTCTCTGTTCAACACGGCGGCCCAAAACAGAAATCTCCCCAAACGGCTACGACGACGACTTACGATACCCGCAGATATGGGATGATGCCAAGTTTGCTTTCTGGCTGCCAATGGGACAAATCAGCTTCTCTTGGAAGGTCGGTCAATCGGTTGACAAGAGACCCTTCGTTTCTGGGATAGGAACTCCCGGCGTGGCAGCCAGAAGAAGAATTAGACCCTGAATTTACTATTAAGCAATCTTGATGCCCACACCACCCGCCTTGGTTTTCTTGGCTAGGATTTATACAAGGCATATACGATCATTCTGGACGATCTAGACCTTTTCTCACCTATTCTCAAGACCTCCTTCTGTCGATCACCTTCTACTTCATCTATAGTGTTGCAGTAGGTCTTCGACCCTGAATCTTGATTCTTCTTGTTCCTTTGTTCCAATCCGCTGCTTTCAAAGCTCTCGGATACATACACAAAATATCCCACTCTCAAGTAGGCCAAGTGTTAGTCGGAAAATATCATGCCGAGGCCACTCTACCGACGAGTGAGCTCGTCTTTACCGCCGCCTCCCACGCGGAGGTCATATTCTCCATACGAGGTTGAGCCGGACGATTACTTCCGGGACCGGGGCCGGGGCCGGGGTCGTCGTTCATTGGCCACCGCTGAACATAGCGACGGCGGCGGCGGCGGCGACCACGGCCGGCGGCGCAGAGCAGAGTCAGTGAGCCACGGCCACGACAGGCCACGGCACGCCTCGCGGGACTCGTATCACCGCACCAGCGCCGGTGCCGCACATAAACACTACAACCCCCGAGACGACGAGGAGCGTGGTCGACACAGATACCGTCCCTCTCGGTCATCAGAGAGCCACCACCGACGACACCGCCGATCACCATCCTCTTCGTCTTCTGCATCATCATCATCCTCGTCCCGCTCCTCTTCCTCATCAACCGACAGACACCGTCGCCGACGCAACAGTAAATACCCCCCTTCAGCAAGCCGCTCCAAACCACTCCAGCACAACGATAAGCACAGCCGCAGTCGGGACAGGGGCAGAAAACCGGATAAAGAAGAGGAAGATGGCAACCGCCAACAGAAACGGTCGTCAAGCGAGATCATGATGCGCGCGGCCCAGTGCGCCGTTGAAGCCGGCGCCGTCGCCGCGCTGAAGCTCAAGGATGACCCTTCTCCTTGGCTGGGTTCCAAGGGCACCAAGGTGGCCGCCGCCGCGCTGAGCGCCGCCGCCGTCGACACCTTCGTCGAGCAGCGCCACCCGAAGCGCAAGGGCGGCGTACGGCACACCATGATGCGGCAGATGACGCAGCTTGCCATCGGTAAGATGGTCATGAAGCCTGCTACTTCCAAAGGTGCGGCCGTGGCGAAGGGGAAGAGTGGCATGATGGGACGGATGGCGAGCGAAACCGGGACTGGGTTGGGGGGTGTCAAGCCGAAGAGGAGGTAGTACCTTGGCGATATGGCTAGGGACTATTTGAGCGGGATGATGAGAGAGTGAAACGAGGTTTCAAGGCAACCGATCAGTCAGGTTTATTATTGCGGTCAGGATTGAAGCGGTTGTTGTTTAGGTGTTGGTATTTGAGGCTTTCCATGGACCTCCTCCCCCCTTCCATTTCAACCCCTTTTCACACTTCTCCTTCCACCTTGTCAAATCTCAAAAGATGCATATGTACATCATGACAAGCCAAAGGTATAAACATCAACGAACAAATAAGTTGCATTAGCGGTTTGGTTTAGACACAGGTAGTTAGGTCAGGAGATTGTCATTCCACGAATGGTTGTAGATTTTACGTTGAAGCTAAAAACTAAATATACCAATTACTCTTATATTGGTCACTCGCACGCCAGGTGCATAAATCCCGAGCGAAAGGAAACAGTGATCAGTTTGCTTGCCACTATGCCCGTGAACACCGCCATCTGCCATCCATTCCAGTCCCCACAGCCCCTATCTGCGGGTACAAGGTAGACAAACTTGACGTGGTAAAGTGATTCAACGCACAGATTGGCTCTGACCGCCAGACTGACTGCGACTAACTACCGTAGGTGAGTGATAAGGGGTCGGTTGCGCCCCCTCCTTGCCAATACCTACCTTGGCAGCTGAGAACCGTGAGATGAAAGACTTGGGCGCGATCGGTTTCCTAAAGCCGGTCTGAGATTCTAAAAACCGTCTCATCAACGGCGAGCGGGGGACGCACGTCTGTTCAGCTGTTGGGTGGCGGGCTGGCTGGCCGAGGTGCACCGGACTCTCTCCAAACCGGACCCCGAACAACGCAAAAAACAGCAACGTCACAAAAGCTAGAAGCCGTTACCTACCTACATAGCTTACCTCTCCGCTGTCCCATTTCAAGCTTCAAGACGCGGTTGACTTTCGAAGTAAGGTTCCCATCGTGGCGCGATCCCGTTCACGTATCCAACCACTAGCCGTTTTGTCTTCGACGCGGTTTACCCGTTTCGTCTTACTCATTCCTTTCGAAGGCACTAGAGGAGGGAATATCGCCCTTTCGAGGAGCGACAGAGAGAGACGGCGCATTGGCAGCGTGTTTGATTGGGTAATTAGCGCCTAAATCGTCCTCCCGCCTACGCGAGCTCATCCTTTAGCGGCCCCTGAGGAAAATTAGACTGCCAACTGGTCGAAAGGTGAAAGAAAAGGTATATCCTTACCCACGGGCACCTACATCGTGGCAATCATGAGAATCCTCGGGCTCCATGGTCAGGGGACAAGCGCCTTTATCCTCAAGTCGCAAACGGGTTAGTACACTTCCAGAGGGCAGACCACACACAAACCCATATTGATCCTTTTTTTCATTCTTTCCTAAACGCAGTGGCTCTCCGGTCAAAGCTCCCGGAATCCTACTCGTTTGACTTTGTGGACGCGCCATGGGACTGTGCCCCGGCTCCGGGTATCAAAGTGGTGTTCGATTCCGGGCACTACGCGTGGTGGCCCAGGCAGACCATCAACTCGATCCGCGGGTCACACAAGTGGTTGATCGACTACATTGATGAACACGGACCCTACGATGCCGTCGTGGGCTTCTCGCAAGGGTGCTCACTGGTAGGCAGCTTCCTGCTCTACCATTACCGCGAGACGCCCGGCGAGCCGCTGCCCTTCAAGGCGGCCATCTTCATATGTGGCGGCCTGCCGCTGCCGGTATTAGAAGACCTCAAACTGCCCGTGTCCCAGCGGGCCTACGAGGTCAACGACGAGACGGTCAGGCTACTCAAGCAGAAGGCGGGCGCGCTGACGGACATGGCTGCTAAACTGGATCAGATCAAGCCCGGAATGGGGCTGTGGAACGACATGGCCGGCCTGCTGCACGACCCGGCCGTCATGCCCGACGAGTCGGACGTGTTCGGGCTCGACTTCACCGCCATGCCGCAGGACGTGCGCATCCGTATCCCGACGCTGCACATCTACGGCGCCAAGGACCCGCGGTGGCCGGCCAGCGTGCAGCTGGCGCACTTTTGCGACAAGGACAAACGCAAGATGTACGACCATGGAGGGGGCCACGATATCCCCAGGTCGAGCGACGTGTCGAAGCAGATCGCCGCATTATTGCAGGAGCTCGAGCGAGAGATTGACAATGATGAGGAGGTGCAATAGTAATCGTCCATGGGACGTATCACGTGATGGCCTTGTGATTGCTGTTTGGTGTTGGCTGGTGGTGGTGTCCGGGGACCTGGTGTTGTCCGGGGACCTGGTGTTGTCCGCCCGGGCCCGAAATAGAGACGGGTTCGGTGGCCAGCTAATTGGCGAAAACCGGTGGTGCCCTAGTTTTCCTTTTTTTTTTTTTTAAAAAAAAAAAAAAAAAAAAATCTTTCATTATCGAAGATCGGAGGAACAAAAAGCGGCGGGCCGGTGTGGTGATGACCAATGCGCAGCTGCTTGGTGCTCACGGTCTGCTGCTACCGTGCCTATGGTAGCACTCCGTGAGATCCGTTGGCTTTGTCCAAGCGGCTCACGAGACACACAGGCACGCACTGGTCTGGATAGAAATGGCGGGCATGGAAGGGCTTGGCAGGGCTGGTGGCTGTTCGAAAGTGTGTGCCGATGTGCGTTACGGATATCCATGGATGGCGGTATACACGTATAGCATACCCCGTGTACCAGGTAGTGTGTTGGAAAAGGGGAAAGTGGGAGCAGGTTTCTTTCGGTTCTCTGAAGTGCGAGCCCTCGGTCTTTTGAAGACAGGCCACGCCGCAGAGTTGGTGCAGCCTCGACGCGGAAAGGGGCCTGTCCAAGTGGGCCTCGAAGTATCGGCCACTGCATGTTGCATATGAAAAAGCCTTAGCCTTTTTACGTTTCTGGTTCCGTGGATCGATGGGAAACGAAACAACCTAACGCATGGGATGAGGTGGCGGTAGAAAGTCTCTCCGTCAAAGTCTCCGTCCTAAGATCCTGTCCTTCCTGGGGTGTAAGAACCTAAGGAGGGGCGGGTGGAAACCGACGGGTAGGGCGCTACCTGACCTTACTACCGAAAGTACGGAGGTAATGCGTTCCGTGCGGCGTGATGCGTACATACAACCTACCTTACTTCATTAGAGGAACTGGAAGCGTTTGTAAGGGTAAAGGGAGGTACGGATACCAAATACGGATAACATGGATAGAATCGGTAATAACCCGTATAAGGACTGCAGCCTAAAACCGATATTTCGTCCTCTAGATATCTCCGTAGATCCAGCGGGATCCGGGACTTGTGACGGGGTTAGCAGTTCATATGCTTTTCTGCAAAGGTCGCGACATTGGGTCATGCAAAGATCCTCGCCTGGATTACTATCACACTAGAAGACATCTGGACTGCGATTAGGACCGTGGTGACCGCCACAGTGAGAGTGTACCATCGAATCCTAATAGCTTGTGATGCTTGGGATAATGGGAAGTACGGAGAGCTTACAGACGGATTTGAAATCAGTTTCTACCAGTCATCTTTCCAGCCTGTTCAATCCATCGATCCTACTCTGCCCATACTGGCAGTTTACCTACGGTCCTACCCATTCCCAAAAGATACAAGACTACCGCAATGGGATGTCTGCTAACATACTCTCTGTACGCGTTACTGGTACGGATTACTTCAGACGGATATGATATCCCGGCACGCATTAGTTCTGGTGGAAGCGCCACAAATGACTGGTACCTTAGGGCATAGCCGAATCCTCTAGGCGGTTGTGATAGCACGAGGCGTTTTTCAAAGTAATTACGCCGGTACGGGGTAGGCAGTCGTCTAGAATTGCAGTGTCGCAATGCGTACGTACTGTCTGTCCCCGGATGTAGTGTAGTGTGATGGGAGGATTGGGGTTTCTGCTAAATGTGGAAACGAAGTCGTAGTGTAGGTAACCGGCCCGGGAAACATGGTCGTTAAATTTGGGATGATGGACGATCCATGGATTCTGCGGGTGTGCGGTAGAACAATGGAAACCGTGGAAGGTCTGCAAGTCTGCAACGGTCAGGGGACGGTAATCGAACCACATCCAGATGTCATGCTAGGTCAGCAGCTGGTCAGGTACCTAAAATTCCAGCAAGCGTGCCCAGGTACGGAGTACCTTCCAGGTTGCTTGGTAGGCAGATTCCAACCCGATGTTCTGGTGGTGGTTACCTTACCTTATCAACCTAAAATTCTGGAGCATTCTGGGCCTCTGGCCGCTAACACGACCAATGGATGCCTGCCAACCAGTCGCATTCAAGCGCCTGGCGTTTCACCATCCAGCAGGACGGCGAGGTCCTGGCGGACGCGTCTACCCACAGACGGCAAGGGTGTCTGACTGGGCCCGCGCCTTCCCGGCAATGGGCCGAGCCGGGTGCACGATTGGCCCGATCGCATCTGCCCCACTTAGCTCATTGTCCAAAGTCTTGAACGAATCTCGAACAGTAGGGCTGAGCTGGGACCACAGCACTACATTGCACCCCACCCACAGCAGCATCCACGGCACCAGGCCAAGACTGTACAAGGGTCTCGCATTCGCATCGCCTGTCAAGAGTCCAGGACGGGGCCCGGGACAGGATGCACATCCCTGGAGGCCCTGACGTTGCTTCTAATAATTCAAACCCCCTGGAAGGAAACGGACTCTGGCAGTGTCTCTTCAGTGCTTAACTAACATGCCTGGGGTTGATTGCTGAGTGCTTCGCCTTCGAGTCTGCGAGCTGGCCACAGATACCTGGTAATGGGGAATTATAGATATACGGAGACACAAGTCCACCGCCCAGCCGACCGACATGATATAATCTAGATCTAATCAGTCCAAGTTGTTCTTCCACTCTTCGTCTGTTCGAAACTCGGACTGAACCCACTTCGGCTGGCCGCCGGTCCATGCTTCCACTCCCGTCGAACCAATACCAACTAGGTATCCGACTACCTACCTTATCAACCCTGTCACCAGCACCAGCACCAGCACCCGAAACCTCAACATCGACAGCCTGAACAGCCCGACATTAGCACCATTATCGTATTGCTAGACTTGCTTGCGACTAGTAGACCTAGACCAAGTTCTAGACCATGGCGGGGAAGGGCACGCAAAAGGTCAAGACAGGATGCTTTACATGCAAGTATGTTACCCCCATCTCCGTCCCTCGGAAGACATCTTTATTGGCAGAGACTTCCAAGACGAGATGGAACCTCGACTGACAGGCAAAACACCCATGTCAGAATCCGCAAGGTCAAGTGCGATGAAGCAAAGCCATTTTGCAATCGCTGCACCAAGACCGGCCGGAAATGCGACGGCTATCCACCACGTCCGCAGGGTGTCTACTCGTGGGACGAGCTGCTGAGCAAGAGACCCATCGTGCCCGCCATCACCAGCCGGCACACCACCCAGGAGAGCCGTGCGCTGGACTACTTCCGGGCCGTCGTCGCTCCCTCCTTTGCCGGCTGTGCAGACGACTACTTCTGGACTCGCCTCGTCACTCAGGCGAGCTACCAGCACCCTGCCGTTCGCCATGCCGTCGTGGCCATCAGCACCATCTACGAGCAGCTCGGCGAGGTCCACCATGAGTTTATCGACTCCCCGCGGGGCCGGTTTGCCCTGGGCCACTACAACCAGGCCCTGCAGCAGCTGACAAAGGCCTGCGACGAGACTGTCGTGCTCTTTGTCTGCGTCCTGTTTGTCTGCATTGAGATCCTCCAGGAGAACAAGCAGGCCGCCATCGACCACTGCCGACACGGCGTCATGATCTTCAACAGCGCCAGGGACAAGATCTCGACCTGGCAGCAGGAACATCTCTTACCCATATACGTTCGCCTGAGCATCTTCCCGTTCTTCTTCGGCGGAAACGTCGACAACTTCCCGGGCCTGCTCGACTTTCACCACGATAAGCTAGTCCCTCCAATCACCCTCGATGACTCCCGCAGCAGCCTCGATATGCTCGTTGCCCGGAGCATCCGTTTTATCCGGACATCAGTCTCGTCCAGATTCGGGCCCACGCCAGACCTTCTTATCCCGCCCGCCCTGGTCGAAGAACAACAAAGGCTTGTGCTGCTGCTCGATGGCTGGCTCGCCAACTTCACTGCCATGAACGCCCAGCATCCGCCTCCGCTCGACGCCCAGGGACTCTACTACATGCTGCAGATGAAGAGTCTAGTTGCTAGGATCTGGGTTCTGGCATGCATGGATCCGGAGGAGACAAAATACGACATGTACATCTCGACATTCGTCGAAATCATCGACCTGGCCGGTCTGGCCATCGAGTCACAAAGGCACCTACCACACCACATCTCCAAACCCAAGTTTATTTTCGAGATGGGTTATCTACCACTGCTCTACTTTGTACTGATCAAGTGCCGCCATCTCGAAACACGCCTGCGAGCGCTCGAATACATGTCCTGCCTCGCGGTCAACCGTGAGAATCTCTGGGACTCGACCCACATGTTTTCCATTGGCTGGCGGTTGATCGAGCTCGAGCACGGCGTCGACCTCGAGACCTTCCGGAGCACAGAGGCCGTCATGGCCAACGCAATACTCGATCCACCTGCCGAGATACGAATCAGGGATCCCTACAATACAGGCGGTGACAAGAGCATAGTTATGGAAGACGGGCGGAGTATACCACACAGGAGGGTAGAGTTTGTCGTCTGGGACGCTGAAGCGGGTGGCGGGTTGAAGCTGATAGAAGGTTGGGTTAAACTTCGCCAACCTTGCCGGTGGAATACCGACGACAGGCAGCCGTCACCATGTTCATCGGCAGATCTCTACGGGAGTCCATGACGGGACAAAAACAATCAAACAATGAAATCAAAGAAACAAGATTGGGGGGACGTTTGGAATAAGTCAAAGACTCTGGTTGGATAGATCGGACTTTTGGGGTCGAGGCTCGCTTTTGCTCTGAGATATATGGGATACGGATATCATAGCCTGGTTTTATTTTATGCAACACACACTGTGCAATACACCCAATGTTTTATTATTTAGCGAAGTCCATTTCAATCATAATAAATCATACAAGATTCTCACAATCAAGTACCGAGTACTTTGACATCGGGGGCCCAGCTCATGTCTTGCCATTCCCCTTGTTCGAGCCATTATCCTTGCCGATGGTGGGCTCGGTATGTCTTTCGAGTTCGGACTCGTCTTCGCGGCGATTCGCACTACCATGTCAACAGGCAAATAAGCGTTGTACCGGTATGTATGTGCGCAGTAAGGCGCATGCGGTTGGTCTATGGCTGCCTGCAGCCTGAAGTCTTGTTCGCGTAGCAGCCAAGCCGGGGTTAGGTTGCCAATAAAGGACTAGAAACGTTGAGTTAAAGATCTGACAAGTTCGTTTGTTGCCCACCCCTTGTTCTTCTCTGGGCATGAAGAGAGTTATTACCCGCCGGAAGGTAAGATCTAAATGTAGTGTAGATACTACATGGGATGAACGTGCAACAACAACAACAACAACAACAACAATCATACCTCACGATCCACCAGAAAGAAAAGAGAAGAGTAACAACAAACACGAAACTTCAAAATTCCTAGAAATTACGGATCCGTACTGTGTAACCATTTCCCCAGAGTTACACAGCACCTTGTGCGACCTTGCCAGGATTTACCGCCGACAAGACTTGGCCCCCCAACTTCCGAGTTTCCGACCAAATCTTGGCCCCCAAACCAACC
This sequence comes from Apodospora peruviana, assembly GCA_033439685.1. Lineage (NCBI taxonomy): Eukaryota > Fungi > Ascomycota > Sordariomycetes > Sordariales > Lasiosphaeriaceae > Apodospora > Apodospora peruviana. The sequence goes on along the minus strand of JAUEDM010000004.1, from coordinate 2,094,359 downwards.
CGTGCGACCTCAGATATGACCTGCATGCAGCATGCCCGGGGGAGCGCCCACCTATATGTTTTGTGTCACATAGTTGTCTGTGTAACCAACAGGTATGTAGGTAACCTACTCCATACCCGCCAAAGAGTCTACACTTTATGTATAGAACCTTGGCACCCTGTCAAGCTGACAAGATGGCGAGAAGGTCGCTTGCACGGGCCAACTTATGGGTTGCTCGATTTTCACATATCTTTCGCATTTAGAACCTGACGTCCCGTATCCAATGCGAGCAACCCATTGTTCATCCGGTGTGATTATCATTTCCCAAGACCACCAGAATTCCCAGCCGCCGCTGTGGCTCGATGGTCGGTGAGCACTACCTACCTGCCTTATGTATGCCCTGGTTGTAGGATGGGTTGAGCGTTTATGCAACATGTCGCACTCGACTTGCCTAGGTACCTAAGGTATCAGCGTACTCATTAAACTGCCAATGGAGTACGAAATCAGGTACCTAGGCAATCTCCGTTATGTCCACCGTATTAACGGCGCAGCAGGCAGTGTTCGGTCTACTTCGGGTTTCTGCCCATGTTCAATTGCCTTATCTGTCGGTGGACGATCGCGATACAGTTCCCTCACAGTAATTAGTGTAGGTACAATAACGTGGGCTCTCTTGAGCAGGGGGCCAAACCCGAAGCCCCTATTCCGTGCTGGAAGTCCGCATCGCCGGTGGAGCCCGAGATAGGTAACTACCGCGTAACCGTGAAGTGGATCTCGGCGCTGGCCGGAACGGAGCGCCGCCGCTATAGTAGCAGCCGGAAACCGATGTCGGAGACCCGCTATCTCATCAGGCTGAGTGGCGGGACCCGCCATTCCTTAACACCGCAGCGGCGACCGGCTGTTGCCGACGGGCCTACTTTTCGCAACCCGCCCCCTATCCGAGGTGTTTATAAGTGGCCGTATTGGACTTGCTTAGACTTGATTTATCTCTTTCTTGCATCAAATCCAAAACATCAAAACACGGGACAGTGAATAAACATAACAGCGCATTCACCACACCTTTCACACATTTCAAAAGCAAATACCACCAAATCCAAAAATGAGCTCAGCCGTTGTCACCCGCCTTCCCGTCCCCGAATACTCCAAGATCGATTTCGGGGCTTCGATCTCTGGCGTTGATATCGAGAATCTCACTGGTAAGATATGATGAATGATGTGCAAGCGTGACCGAAATGAGAATGATATTATGGCAAACATGAGGGAGAATACCCGTAGAATCGGTAACCTCCTACGGTAAGACATCTATTTTCTTTCGTCGTTAAATCAGCAGCAATAGCTGACTTGACTAAAAAAACAGATGCCGATTTTGACGTGATCCGCTCCGCCCTCTTTACCCACCAAGTAATCGTCTTCAAGAACCAAGGCCACGCCTCGCCCAAGGCCCAGTTTGAGCTCACACAGCGCTTCGACCCGGCCGCGACCTCCTACGGTCACGGCAAATCCCTCGACGCAAAGCGCAGCATTCTGCACCCGGACCTCAAGACCATCCCGCACCAGCCGCAGGTCCAGGTCATTGGCAACGGCTTTGTGCCTGAATACGAAGGCCTGCAGAACATCCGCCTCCGCCACCCGCACCACCGCACCTTCCACGCCACCGCCATCCCAGATGTCGACGATCTTGACTTCACCCGCTTCTACCGCTGGCACATCGACGCCGCGCTGTACGGGCTCGCTCCGCCAGTCGTGACCACCCTGCTGGCCGTGCGCGTGCCGGGCGGCCGCCGTCAGGTCTGCCGCTACGACGACGGCACCGGCGACGAGCTAGACGTGCCGTTGGGCACCACCGCGTTCGTTTCCGGCTACGCCATGTACGACGCGCTCTCGCCCGAGGACCAGGAGCTCGCGCAGACCGCGCGGGTCGAGTACGCGCCCCACCCGTACATCTGGATGTCGGGCGCCAAGTCGAGGTCCGACGGCCTCGGGATGGTCTCGGAGGGCAAGGAAATCCTCTTGGACAAGCTGCCGGCGATAGAGGAGGATAAGATCCAGGTCTTGCCGATCTGCTGGCGTAATCCCGAGACAGGCAGGCTGGCGGTGCAGATCCATCCTTCTGCGGTGCGGAAACTGCACCTCGCCGACGGGACCGTCATTGAGGACCTCGCCGAGGTGCGCGAGATCGTCCATCGGCTGCAGCGTCCTGGTATCGCGCCGCCGCTCGTGTATGCGCACGACTGGGAAGAGGGCGACCTCGTTCTTTTTCATAACCGCGGGGTGCTGCACTCCGTTGTCGGTGCGTTTGCGGAGGATGAGGTGAGGCTGTTTCGGCAGTGCAATGTTGCGGCGAGCCATTTCCCTCTGGGGCCGTCTGATGCTGCTAATGCTGCGGTTGCTGCTTGAGTGGTTCAAGCTTCGTGTCACTCGTTTCTTGATGTCTTGTGGGTGTCATTCTTGGGGGGGGTTTTAAAAAAAAATATTTAGTTTATTGGTAGCCTTGTTCTTGAATTTAGACCTGCTTGCTTAGAAATATATTTTGATAGTTTTGCCAGTACAAAATGATTGGGACTTATTTTGACATGATGTGATTCAGGTAGGTTCCCCTGCTGATCCCACGCAGTTGGCAACAATAGCCGTTCTTCAAATGACTCCTGACCCTCGATGCATAAAGTGATCATCGGTTCACAGGGCCGTCATCGTCCACCATTGGCATTAAAATCAGGAACCTTGGATTTAGGCCAAATACCCGAATCAAAGGCTGTTCTAGACACCGTGCCGATCTTATATGACAAGATACGTTAATTCTTGGAAAAGAACGACCTGATACTGCCCTGGCTCCCCTTCGGCCCGGCGGCCTTTTTCGACTTCGACGACGCCGCGGTAGACTGGGTGGATGAAGCCGAGCCCGTAGTCTTTTGCTTGAAAGAAGGAGGAGGTGCGGGCTTGTCGTCTTCGGAGAAAGATTCCCACGCATCCTCTTGTATCGTGACTAGAGTTGGCGCGGACAAAGTTAGCATGCCAAATTAACCTGACACCAGGAACACACGCATTGAGAGCGCCAGATACGTACCGAGATATCCCTGATCATCCATGATCTGCTTCTTCCGTACAACCTTTCTCTTTCCACGCCGTCGCCCGTCGCCGGTTACCTCGACCTTTTCCGCCTTCTCAGGCACCGCAGCCGGCTCTTCGGCAGGCTCAACCTCCATCGGCTCCTCATCGACTGGCGAATCTGGCCTGCTTTCCTCCTTCTCCTCTTCGTCCTCCTCCTCATCGTCCTCTTCCATCATTCGCCTCAGCTCCTCCGCCCTCGCTTCTCTATTCTTCCGGGTGGTGGACGATGGCCCCGCCGCCTTTGGTTGAGGTATCATTTCCGAGTCGTCCTCTCCATCGTCAGACATGGGCTGAATGCTGGAGTCGTCACCACTTGGGATTGCCGGCTGCCAGATCTCTGCCTTCTTCGCTTTAGTAGCAGCTGCCTTGGAGAAGGCCTGCATGATGCCGCCGGAGGAGCCAGAGCCGCCACGCTTCAGAGCAGGCGGGGCTTTCTTCTCAGGTGCTGATGATGCGACCTTGCTGGATCCTGGAGGCGGCTTTGCAGCTGGTTCTTCCTCTTTGACTTTTGAGGTCGTGGTTGTTTTGAAAAGCGATGCTGCTGCTGCTGCCTTGGGCTCCTCCTGCACCACCTTGGTAGCCGGAGCGGGACCTCGAGCGGCAGTGACAGCGACAGCGACATTTTTTGCTCCGGCCCCCGGGCGCTCTCTGCGGCGCACCCGGGAATTACCGATAGCGGCGGGATTCTTACTGCCATCAGGGCCTAAGCGTAGAGCCTCATTCGCTACATCCGCGAGTAAAGAAAGATCCTGCGGCGTTGTTAGTGAGAGACAGACCATCATCTCGAAAGCCGATTTCCCTACCTTTGCAGGATGTGGCCCAACGCTATAGACATGGATGGAGGAGACCTCCTCATATTCTGAGAGGGCATCTAAATTCCAGTCAGTAGGAGGCAATATTTGAAATTTGAGTCGATTGTCATATGCACCTTTAAGATGCTGCTCCTGAATAAGAGTGAGAATGAAAGTTGGCACTGTATTATCAAGGGAGTCGACCTCGGGCATCGAGCTTGTCATCTCGACATCGCCATCAGCGCCATTCTGCGGAGCCGATGAAAGGTCGCCCGAGGCCTTGATGCCATAGACGAGGTAGGTAGCATGGACAGCTCCTGGGCGCTTGTCATTCTGACTTTTGTGAAAATCATACAGCATTCTAGAAATTATCAGCTGCAGCGCCGAATTGAATCACATCTGCAAACGATCGAGGGGCTGCTCACTGCTTTGCTGTATTGGGGTGGACATGTAATGCGCGACTCAAGAGCCGATATGTGATCTAACGCGTTCAGGTCAATATCAGTCGCGTCGTTGAGATTTCTTGGCACTACGCACCACCTTCTCCTCTGTGAGGATATTTTCGGCGAGAAATTTCTTGTAGACGTCCATCGTGAATTTTGAGGGCAGAATATTCCGTGTATCCTCAAACAATTTGATGTCTCGATGTGCTTCTGCCCAGCTTTCTGGGGTTGGCGGGGCGCGTCGAGGATAATTGGCTTGGATTTCAGCCGTGCTGAACAGGAGAAGCGTCCACCGCGAAGTCACGTTGCTGGCTGCCACCCCACCTAGTTTAAGTGGCCGCAGCAGTGACTGACACGCGAATGAAGTCACTCTGTTAGTGAGTCAGCTATTTTAGTTGTCATTTCACACAGTTTCATGCTGATACTTAACAGATCTACCTCCCTTTGTCCCTCGGTGGAGTCCGCAACTACAAAAACGCGAACCAAAACTGGAAAAGGGGAATATCGGGATGTGCAATTCAATGGATGACATCGCGACCACTGAAACGGGCAGGCAAATTTAGACGTGGAAAAAATACCCAGCTTGATTGCAACCTGCACGTATGACAGCCGTCCAGAGTTTTCTTCCTTCTCCCTTCCTCTTAATCTTTTTTCTTGTAATACTGTAACTGCATCCTGCGCAACCTTTTTGGCATCTTCATCCACTCATTTGCTGGTCGCGCCATGGATGCGCTCCGTTCCCATCTTTTTGCCGGATAGTTGTTCACTTCGATACCCACATCCTCCGCACCACCAGTTGTCGCCGTCGCTCATCTTCGTCGCCGTCTTATCCAGCCAAGCCGGCGGACGTTTTGGCGCACAAAGCATCATGGCGGCATCTCCACGCTTTCGATTCTTGATTATCGCCTTGCTCTTCCACATTGTGTACATATTTTCAATTTTCGACATATACTTTGTTAGTCCGATTGTCTCGGGCATGAGCCTTTTCCGCGTGGAACGACCAACATCCAGTGTTGCGCCAGCTGATCGATTGGTCCTGTTCGTGGGTATGTCTAGATGGCTCCAACTTCTTCATGTGCCATGGACGGTCGGTTACTGACTTGTTCGAATGTGACCAGGCGACGGGTTGCGCGCCGACAAAGCATTCCAGTCGCATCCCGAACCATACCCCGAATCCGACGACGACCTTTCGCCGCGTCCCCTTGCCCCGTTTCTACGGTCCAAAGTGTTGGAACAGGGCACTTTCGGCGTCTCCCACACGCGTGTGCCTACCGAATCCCGACCTGGTCATGTTGCGCTTATTGCCGGCCTCTACGAGGATGTATCAGCTGTTGCCACGGGGTGGAAGATGAACCCGGTCAACTTCGACAGCGTCTTCAATCGCAGTCGGCACACCTGGAGCTGGGGCAGCCCGGACATCCTGCCCATGTTCGAACACGGTGCGGTTCCGGGTAAGGTGGATGCGTTCACCTACGGGCACGAGCTCGAGGATTTCTCCCTAGACGCGCTTGTGCTTGATTACTGGGTGTTTGACCACGTCAAGGGCTTCTTCGCAGAAGCGCAGTCCAATAAGACTCTGTACAATGCTCTTAAAGAGGACAAGGTCGTCTTCTTCCTACACCTCCTTGGCTTGGACACAACGGGCCACTCCTATCGGCCATACTCCAAGGAATACCTCCATAATATCAAGGTTGTCGATCAGGGAGTCCGGGAGATTACGCAGCTATTCGACAAGTTCTACGGCGATGATCGCACTGCCTTCGTTTTTACTGCCGACCATGGCATGAGCGATTGGGGAAGCCACGGGGATGGCCATCCCAACAATACGAGGACACCCTTAATTGCATGGGGCTCAGGAGTCGCCAAGCCTCAGTTGTACCCAGATGAAGTCGCTCCAGGACACGACGAGTATTCATCAGATTGGAATCTGGACCATGTCAGGAGACATGATGTGTCGCAAGCTGATGTTGCCGCTCTCATGGCTTACTTAGTTGGGGTCGAGTTCCCTGCCAACTCCGTCGGGGAGCTGCCTTTGTCGTTCCTTGCAGCCGATATTCGGGAAAAGGCGCAGGCTTCGCTTGTCAATGTGGAAGGCATTCTCGAGCAGTATCGTGTCAAGGAAGAGAAGAAGAAGGCCACGGAGTTGAGGTACAGGCCATATCGGCCTTTAGGCGAGAGCAGCCTTACCCCTGACCGTCGTGTCGCCGAGATAAGGCAGCTTATAGAGGCAGGGCACTATGAAGAGGCCATCGAGGAGTCAGCCGCTCTTATGAAGGTTGGGCTTGGCGGCCTTAGATACCTCCAGACTTATGACTGGTTATTCCTCAGGGCTTTGATCACCATTGGATACTTGGGATGGATCACATACGCATTCACGACTGTCATCGATTTGCATGTACTACATGGATTTGTGCAACCCTCCAGAACGCTTGGTGGGAGCATTTCATTTTTGTCGATCTTGGTCGCCCTTTACGCTTCCTTCGCCATATCTAAGTCTCCAATAAGCTACTATGCGTATGCTTTCTTCCCCGTGTTTTTCTGGGAAGAAATCTTCGCCCGCCGAGGGAGCTTGGTAGAGGGCCGCAAGCAGTTGTTTGGGCACATCAAGTCGCGTGGAAGTCTTGCTTCACTGTTTTTCAACTGTGCCGCTTATGTTGGGATCATCGAGTCGTTGGTACGTACCAAAGAAAGAGACATGCTTTTCGTATGTGGAGCTGACGAGACACGTAGGCTTTGGGATATATTCATCGAGAAATTCTTACGGGCCTGTTCCTCCTTGGGGCCTTTTGGCCGGCAGTATACGGTATTTCTTTTCTGCAAAAGCACGCATCCCTCTCAGCGACCTGGTTTCTATCGTGTATCGGGATGAGCACGTTCACCCTGCTTCCGGCCATGAAGACCGAAGACGTCAATCTAATGTATGCTCTTCCGAATCTGACATTACTGTTATTGAAATATCCCAGCTGACTGTTTGCGGAACAGAATGATCGGCGGCGCCTTGATGGTCGTTATCGGCGTCCTCTATCTCATATTTGAAGATTTTGTCCTTGCCGACTTCACCTGGCCTGAGAAGTCGTCGTCCACGAAGAATTGTCTTTCCAGGTCACTGCTTGGAATTCAGATCGGTCTGACGCTTCTTGCCATGGTTGTCACCCGCTCCAGTGCTCTCGCTCTGCAGGCCAAGCAGGGCCTGCCACGCGGAAACCAGATCATGGGCTGGTTTGTCCTCGGTGAGTGTCACAAACTTGTGTTGACTTTTTAAACAATACTGACCCAATGCCAGTCGCATCACTCCTTATGCCCCTAGCGCATCGTTTGCAGCCAAACAGCCACTACATGCATAGGATAATGGTCATATTCCTCACCTGCGCGCCTACCTTTGTGATCCTCACGATCTCTTATGAAGGTCTTTTCTACCTGGTCTTCTCGGTCATCCTTGTCGGCTGGGTCCGCCTCGAACATGCTGTCTACGAACATCTATCCGTGGACAGAGCTACTACTAAACCCGCGAACGGGCAAACAGTCAAACCAGAGACTGAAAGGAAACTAGCCTCGCCGTTCCGGCCTCTTACGCTCCACGATGCCCGGGTCGCACTCTTCTTTTTCGTGCTCCTTCAGGCGGCCTTCTTCAGTACGGGCAACGTCGCGTCGGTCTCGTCATTCAGTCTGGAAAGCGTATGCCGGCTGATTCCCCTTTTCGATCCCTTTTCCCAGGGGGCGATGCTCATACTCAAGCTCATGATCCCTTTTGCCTTGGTCTCAGCGAATCTGGGCATTCTCAATAAGCGACTCGGCGTGGCACCATCGGCGCTGCTCATGGTGGTGATGGCGATTAGCGATATTCTCACGCTCTATTTCTTCTGGGTTGTCAAGGACGAGGGCTCATGGCTAGAAATTGGGTCGACCATTAGCCACTTTGTCATTGCCAGCCTGCTCTGCATCTTCGTCGCTGCGCTAGAAGGGGTTAGTGCGATGTTTATTGCGGGAGTGGAAGTCACTGCTGCTCCTATTAGCAGCAGCAGCTCCGTGGCAAAGGCATTGGGCAACGGCGCGGTGGCAGAAACGTTGTTGGACAAGGCCAACGGTGCGCTCGAGAAGCTCGCTGCTGTGGAGGAGGAGAGCGAGACGGATGTAAGCTAAAGAAAAGTGAGAAAGTCCTCCCCTGATCATGTATCATATTGGGGTTTTTTGGGTTAGAATATATCATGAGAGGATAGACGGAACAAAATGCATTCAAGATATTACGGGCCATAGGATGGGAATGATTCTACAGAAGATAGGGCATGTGATTCCCTTACCCAGGAACCTGCATTATGTTACCTTAAAAAAAACTTATTGATTATTAGCGTGGTGACGCCCATGTCATGGCACGCATCATCTCTCGAAGCAAGAAAGATGCGGTTAGGGCGGGGAAGACACCACAAAAGATGTGGCTCCTTTCCGCACGCTATTGTACGGCTATCCGTTGCAAATCGAGCGAACAGTGTGGGAATCTTGGGAAGAGGCATGCAAGACGACCGAAAAGATTTGAGGGCGAAGAAGTATTGTGCACTAGAAAGGCCAAGCGGCTTGCCCAGGAACGCCGTTGGTTTGGCTTTGCGGTGATCCAAGACTTTCCCCGGATTTATAAGTCCGGAGACAATTTCCCAGTCTGGATGATGCCCCGCCCGTACTGCAGAACTAGGTACAGATTACTTTACTACGTAATGGAGAATTATCGATCTCCCAGTCAAGGCTCTACTGTAGTTGGGAAGAGTGAATATATGCATGAGGGCCAGGAAATTGGGCAGATTACGTCGGGTCTGCTCCCAGAAGGCGGTCGGTCATGTTCGCTTGCTGGTTTTTGCTGCTTCTGCTGCTGCTGCCCTGTGTTGTGCCGTGGGTAGCCACCGTAGCGGGCCAGACTGCAGGCTGCAGGCTGCTGCCCAGCTGACCAGCCTGCCCGGCCCGGCCTGGCCTCATACGCATGAGCACATCAGCCCCGCTATGTATCCGTTTTGCCATGTCCTGGGCCCTCCCGTTCTTCACATGCAAATAATCGAAAGATGCAATAGAAAAGGAGACCTGATCCACTTTGTCAAATCGACGGCAGCTGGGCAGCACCTTCGAGGAGGGGATTACGCCATGCCATGCGACGCGACGTGAGCCGTTAGCTCTGTGTCAGCGCAAAACGTTTTGTTTTAAGCACTAAAGTCGCTCAATCCGGGGGTGGCAGTGCCGCTAGATTTAGTTTGTAGTTTTAGGGCAGGAAATCCGCATCCATCGTTTCCTTTCAAAGGAGATGGCCAGACACCAAACCGGCCTACTTTTCGAGACTTGAACTTGAACCGTTCCCGGCCCCTGCTCGCGTGAGGAACCAACAACTCGGAATCGCCAATTGTCCCGTCGCTAATACACAACTATCACTGTGTGTCCAGTCGAAGCATACAAGTGCACTCCGTCCACCCACATTCCCTTGCCCTGAGATCGCTCTCGCGACTGTGTTGTGCTCTTGTCCTAATGCCCTAGTGACACGAAAGCGACCCGACGATCAGAGTAGTAGCACGACCGGCACCACCCGACTCTGCCGATTTGGCGGTGGCGGACACTATTAGGGCGCGCAACGGCAGCTTCGGCTTGATCGGACGACTCGGAACGCACCGCGCTCGCTCAACGCCAAATAAATCGTCGCGCAAACTTCCCCGAGTGTATATGAGAAGGCCATCATTGGCAGCCGAAGATGGACGCCGAATCATCACCCGGCGCAGCTGCGCAAAAGCCGAGTTCCGCTTCGCCCTCACAACAGTCGCCGCCCACCGGCACCCCATCGGCATCGGCATCGGCGGCGGCGTCAGCAGCAGCAACAGCAGCGAACAACGCGGCAAGCGGTGGGATGAGCTTCAGGAGGTGGGTTTTCAATTGGTCCCGGTCTGCGTCGCAAGAGATGAAGATGGCCCTTTCGCTGACCTGGCATTCATTTTGCGACAAAAAGACAACGAGCTTCTCGAGCCTGCGAAGTAAGTGATTTTTGTGTGATCCTGCGCAATCCTGGCCGCCGAGGTGGGTTTGATGGAGGGGAGTTCGAACGATGGATGGATCCGTGATAGGCCGGCCGCCGTCCCATCGCGCTCCCGACCACATTCTTGCCTCGGCACATCTGAGCATACCGCACGCTCGGTATCGTTGACTTTCGGCTCGGGAATCCTTGTGCTGACCATTTTACCCTTCGCAGACCTGCCATGCCCGTAAGGTACGGACGCCCCCTCCCTGCGTGGATGTCTCCGAACGCGATTAGAAACAAAACGGCCCATTCCGAATTTGTCGTTGTCTTAGACGCTCCTGCTCACGTCACTCTCTCTCACAGGTCCGATGCGATGCCGCAAGCCTCGGCGTCCCATGCACGAACTGTGTTGCTTTCTCGATCGAGTGTCGCATCCCGACCCCAAAACGAAAGAAGGTCCAGACTGCTGGCTCTACATCCGGGCAGGGCAGAGACTCGGACAGGTATGAAAAGATACCCCGGGTTCCCCCCTATTCCATTCGGCCCCGTATCCCCTGGCATCATTATACCTGCTGGTGACGTGTTTATACATGCCGGAAGGGACTCGTGCCAACGCTTCACTGTCCTTCTTCACATGCTTCCAGGCTCTAGAACTGACCAGAGAGCAGCGAACGAGGTGATAACGAAGAGCGATCGCCGAATCCGCCCGGTACCAGCACCTTCCCGAGTGGCACCCGACCCCCTGCCGTATATCACACCCACGAGGGCACGCCCTCAACCGCCCATACCGAAGAGCAGCAGAAGAAAGAGGAATTTGACAATGTCGTTCTTGCCAACTACATGAACATGGTCATGAAGCCCAAGTTCACAAGGGCGCCAATAACCGAAGCTGGGAGGGTAGCGTACCTGGGCGAGTCGTCCAACCTAACACTTCTAGTCCACGACCGCCAGAGTGCCTCGGACGTGGTGCACTATCCGCTTCCCGAGGCAGTCAAGGGGTCAAGAGCTAGGTTGACGGAGCTGGATAGCGTTGAGATCGACATCCTTCATCAGCGTGGGGCCTTCTTACTACCACCACGGTCTCTTTGTGACGAGCTGATCGACGCCTACTTCAAGTGGGTACATCCTATCGTTCCTGTGATAAACCGGGCCAAGTTTATGCGGCAGTACAAAGACCCGAAGAACCCGCCGTCATTACTCTTACTGCAGGCCATCCTGCTGGCCGGATCCCGAGTCTGCACTAATCCGCAGCTGATGGACGCGAACGGTTCCACGACACCAGCTGCACTTACCTTCTACAAGAGAGCAAAGGCCCTGTATGAAGCAAACTACGAAGATGACCGCGTCACCATCGTCCAGTCACTGCTTTTGATGGGCTGGTACTGGGAGGGTCCCGAGGATGTGACCAAAAATGTATTCTACTGGAGCCGGGTCGCCACGATCGTCGCCCAAGGCTCCGGGATGCATCGGAGCGTGGAGGGCTCGCAGCTCAGCAGAGCGGACAAGAGGTTATGGAAGCGCATTTGGTGGTCTCTGTTCACTAGGGATAGGTCCGTGGCCGTTGCGCTTGGGAGGCCGTGCCACATCAATCTGGACGACTCGGACGTGGAAATGCTGACCGAGGACGACTTCATCGAGGATGACCCAGAACACCCGAGCGAGTACCTGCCGGACCCTGTCCATGTCCAGTTCTTCCTCCAGTATGTCAAGTTGTGCGAAATCATGGGCTTGGTGCTCTCTCAGCAGTACTCTGTGGCTTCCAAAGGTCGGCGGCAGAATGCGATTGATCTGACACATAGCGATATGGCCCTCGCCGATTGGCTTCAAAACTGCCCCAAGGCGGTGTACTGGGAGATGCCCAGGCACCACTTCTGGTCCGCCCTACTTCACTCGAATTACTACACTACGCTCTGTCTCTTGCACCGGGCCCACATGCCGCCGAGCGGTTCTTCTAGGTTTCCAGAAGACTCGGCATATCCGTCGAGGAATATTGCCTTCCAGGCGGCCGCCATGATCACGTCGATCATCGAGAACCTCTCCGCTCACGGCGAACTGAGGTTCTGTCCCGCCTTCGTTGTTTACAGTCTGTTCTCGGCTCTCATCATGCACGTGTATCAAATGAGGTCGCCAGTGCCATCAATTCAGCAAGTGACCCAGGACCGGATCCGGACATGCATGACCGCTTTGAAAGATGTCTCCAAGGTCTGGCTGGTTGGCAAGATGGTGTACACGCTTTTTGAGTCTATCCTCGGGAACAAGGTTCTCGAGGAGAGGCTGCAGAAAGCTGCTGGGAGGAGACACCGCAAGGCGCAGCAGTCGCTTGCGCAGTTGGAGCAGCATCAACAACGAATGGCAGCCCAGGATCAGGCAAAGCGCAAATACGACGAAATGGCGATCGACTTCAGCGTCAACACGCCCCAGCCGCAAGAGTCCTACGAGCGCTCAAGACCCCAGACGCCCAGCCTGGCCTCAAAGCAAGAGGCGCAACAACCTAACATAATGCCGCCGCCCATCACGTCGCCCAACGCTCGCCACAACAACATCGACACATTCATGGGCGGGACGGCGTCACGGCCACAGACGCGCCCGCCCACCCCATTCAACCCATCCTTCTCCGTCCCCGCAACGCCACCCGATCTGTACCTCGTGACCAGGAACTCGCCGAACCTATCTCAGTCCCTCTGGGAGAACTTCCAGCCGGACCAGCTCTTTCCCGAGAGCGCACATATGCCGCTGTTCCCGCAGCAGGTGTCGCCGCCCCAACCGACGCACCAGGGTCTCGACCCGAGCATGGTGGCGCAGATGCAATCGCAGAGCCTTGGAGGCGGGCAACAACAACATCAGCAACAGCAACAGCAGCCCGTCGATTTTTCCGGTTTGCCTAAGCGGGGGGCAGCAGGCAGTCCGTTACAGGGCATGAATAATGCTGGTGGGCTGGGTCAGCAGCAGGGAGGAGGGTATCAACAGCAGGGAAATAGCGGGAACAATATGTGGCAACCGAACTTTGACGGCCTTGGGGGAGCTTCTGGGGGAATGGGCGGTCTGGATGGTCAGAGTCCGAGTGATAGCTGGAGTAACAGCTCGACGCAGGGGCAGCCTGTTCCTTCGACGCTTAATGTTGAGGATTGGTGAGTTTTACTTTCTCCTTCCTACCTTTCTGATGTGTGTATGTGGTTGATTACTGATACTTCATTTCGGCAGGTTTCAATTCTTTGGAATCCATGGCGACGGCTCGACGAACGGATTGAATCTGAGCGATCTTCCTATGCTATAGGGTGACATGGAACGTTATGTCCACGGACGCAGTGGTACGGCATAGGTCGACAATGTGAAATCCCAAGGGTCTGGTTGTTCAGGGTGGTACCTGCATGGTGTTTTGGTTCGGATGCTGTTGTTATGGCTTGGTTGTCTGGGTAAGGTACCTACCTAGTAGGGTTTGTTGGGATTATTGAACTAGTGGTTAGAAAAGCGTTGTCGGAGAGCGGATATATGTACGTACATGGCGAGCGAGTAAAGCGAAACAAGATATGGTTGCCTATTGAGGTGCGTGTGTGTTTATCGTTCTGAATCAACGGTTTGGATGGCTGCTTATTGTTTGTGTCATTAATCAAGGGAGATAAACTTTTGTCCCCCCTTTTTTCACATGTTGCCGGCATGTTCATCGTGCACTGCAGTACCACCCTGTATGGGACGTTTGGGTAGTAAGGCAGGAAGAAGGAAGTAGTCTAGTCCGATATGCACATGGGATCCCATGAGGTATGTAATGGAGGGCAGGCCAGGCAGGATGGCTGCCGTACGGGAGTACACGCACGACACACAAGAAGGTTGGGTCGCAGGTCAGGCCGCCGGAGAGGCGTTCAACAATGGCATTCGCAGTACCGGTAACAGCAGCAGCAACCAAACGCAACGGTATCCCTATCACGGCACCAAGCGAGTCCGTCCGTCTCGCGGAATTGGACGTTTAACTGCCCTATATATATATAATCAAATAGCCCTCCTCTATTTGGTCGGTATTCCTCGACGGCCGTCTTCTCCCAACAACAAACAGACAACGTCCGTCCCAGATCATCTCTCGAGAACCACGGACCGCCTTGTGTGACACATTCACCACATTCACACAACACACAGCATGACAGTGAAGTGAAGAACAAGAACCCCTGCAAAATTGGGAAAACCCCCGCCGGCGCTTCTCAACTGCTAAGTCACTTTGGGCTGGGGCTGTCTCGGCCAATCAGCGCGCAGAGCGACCCTCTAGCGGCTCTGACTGGCTCGAACCCGCAGCCGCCGGTCCCTGTCTTTGCCTTTTTCTAGGGTGCTCCCGCCAGTCAGACTTCAAGGCGGTCACTCCAGATCACTATCGGGGGATGGATGGCCGTCGTCGATGTCGTTGGACGGCACAGGGGGGAAGCGTTGCAAAGGAATGGGATGGATGGGACAACATCTGCGTGTCAGCAAGAACCACTGCCGGTTAAAACCTCGTGCTTGATTAAATATCACCACCTTTGTCCTCTGTCAGGAAAGAACAGGTGCGTGGTGGTAGGGCAACAGGGCTAGACTGCGTGATCATATGTGCGTGCTTTGGGGGTTGCGTTGCTGTCGCATCAGGCCCGCTAGAGGTACGATTTTGTGTGTGATGTGAAGAGACCGCGCAGCATCACCGCCGGCAGTCAAAAGATGCACTAGTACCGTCGGGATGAGAGTCGTGCCCGGGCGATGAAAACTGGTCAGATCGGCAGGAAGTTCAGGGGAGGTAATCCATACCCCAGGCCATGCATCTGGGTCTCCATGGGGCTTAACTGCTGTGCCCGGAAGGATTTCCGTCATTCAAAAGGTAGGAGGGTAGATAAACTGTACGGCTCGGTTTGCCTGTTGGAAAGTCTCGCCGAGTGGTGATGTTTGCCGCTTTGGCGGCTAACTGGCGTGTTGTTGATGGTATTACATCTAAAGGTAGCAACGCGGCGCCAGTTAAAAAAGCAGCTTCGACTAATGTCGTCAAAGTCAATGCATCTGGGCAGCTGGCGCCTAACGTTGGGTTCTGGTCGAAACAATCGACTCATCGAGCAACCTTACTCCATTATGGTGGTCATGTAAGTGCCTCTTTCATGATAAGCCCATATTGGATGAAGTACCACCCCTTCCCTCCCTTCGGCCATCCTTCGCCAAATGGGCTGGCTCAATATCAAGCGCACCCTTTCTCTCGCTGTCCGATCGCGCTTGCGGCGGCCAACCGCGCTTGGTCGTGTTTGGTGAGGGTTTCTTTCCCATATTGCCGCCGCTTCTTGACATGACTGTCTATTGAATGAAGTTCAAGTAACCCGTACCAGGTAGGGATGGCCTCCTGGTCCCCCCAGTTGTTGGTTGCCGGCTGCCGCCTCGAATTCCGGGCCAGACCACCTCACCCTGACCCTGAAAGTAGTTGATCATAGCATTCGCTGTGCATGCGGTACCGTACCGTACCGTGTCCATGTAGGACGGTAATACATATACCTGATCCGTCCGCTTTCCCCTTCCCTTCATCGATCCAATCCATCCCTTGCCGTGGCCGTGTGTTTGCAGATATGCATCTCATCTGTCGGATCGCTCTCCAACTACTCGGCTTCAATCGAATAATAATATAAGAATCGATTTCCGATCAGTCCCGAAATAGGCAACGCAGCCCCCCGAAGCAGACCGAGACTCCCAGAATAGTGCTGTGGACCTAATCTGGAGTTGTCTGGAAAGACGGCCGACTGGCGTTCAGGTCAAAAGTCGCAGCGCACCTCTCGTTTACGCCGGTGCTCCGGGACCGCTTCCAAAGCAAAACAGGTCGCCCCGGCCAGACTGGTGCCGCCTCAGCGTTTCGCTTCGAGGCCCTGTGCACTAATTTTGACCACCGCACCGCCTATTACCACCGGAACGCCCCTGCCACGCGCTGTCAGGCTGCCCACAGCCCACCCGACGGGACCTTTGCACCTTTGTGCTTCGTTTATCCACGCAAGCAGTCCCCGCCCCCGCCGCCACACTGAACCGCCGTGCTGCGTCAACCGACCTCAGGTTGCATCTCGAGCTGCTTGTGTGGGCTCCGGTCTTGCGTTACAACTACCTAGAACTTGCCGTTCGCAATTCTCCAACGCACAACTGCAGACAGACAGACAGCCAGCCAGCCGAAACCACCACTCGAACGACCCCTTTTGCGCCCGCGCTCCGACTCCTACTCTTCTGGAGCCCCCGTCGGACGCGGGGAAGCTGCGCGAGATCGCGAGAACAGACCGACCTTGTCGCCCAAGATGATGCAAGCGCCCATGATCTCGGTGCCGCTCAAGGCAACTAACGAGATTGACTGGATCACCCCTCTCAAGAACTACATCCAGAACACATATGGCGATGACCCCGAGCGCTATGCCGAGGAATGCGCGACCCTCAACCGGCTGCGGCAGGACATGCGAGGAGCCGGCAAGGACAGCACTGGCGGAAGGGATCTGTTGTATCGGTACTACGGCCAGCTTGAGCTGCTAGACTTGCGCTTCCCCGTAGACGAACAACACATCAAGATCTCCTTCACATGGTAATACCGCATCATTTCTCGTGGAGCAGTTGCCGTAATGCTAACTCCCACCGGCGTAGGTTTGACGCATTTACACACAAGGCCACCGCACAGCATTCACTGGCCTTCGAGAAGGCGTCGATAATCTTTAACATCTCCGCCGTCCTCTCATGCCACGCTGCGAACCAGACACGGACAGAGGAGTCCGGCCTCAAGACCTCATACCACTCATTCCAGGCTTCCGCCGGCATGTTTACATATATCAATGAGAACTTCCTTCACGCGCCCTCGTCCGACCTGAGCAGAGAAACAGTCAAGACACTCATTAGTATCATGCTGGCCCAAGCTCAAGAGGTATTCCTCGAGAAGCAGGTCGCAGACCAGAAAAAGGTTGGCTTGCTTGCAAAGCTCTCTAGTCAAGCAGCCACTTTGTACGCACAGGCTGTCGAGGGCGTCCAAGACAATGTCAACAGGGCAATATTTGAAAAGGTGTGGCTTATGATGGTCCAGGTATGTCATGTTTCCTGCAATTCCAGAAAGAGTAGGACCGGGTCCTAACGAGAAAGCAGGCCAAGTTCAACCTGACCAGTTCCATGGCTCAGTACTATCAAGCTCTTGCTGATGACGATGCAAACTCTCATGGTATGGCCATCGCACGTCTACAGGTGGCAGAAGCATTTGGCAGAGAAGCAAATAAGATAGCAAACAACTTCCCCGGCTCGATACCTCCGAGCTCCAACCTTCCAGCAGATTGCGCCTATACGTTGGCTGACATTACAAAGAGGCACCTCACGGCCGTCCAGGAAAAGCTGGGGGAGCTTGCGAAGGATAATGACTATATTTATCATCAGCCTGTGCCTGCCGAAGCGGCCGTCGCGCCTGTGGCTAAGTTACCCGCTGCAAAGCCAATTCCTGTGAGCGAGTTATACGCGGGACAAGACATCCAGCGTGTCACGGGACCCGATTTGTTTGCAAAGATTGTTCCATTTCAGGTTACCGAGTCTGCGAGTCTCTACGACGAGGAAAAGGCGAAGTTGGTAAGGGCCGAGACGGAGAGGGTCGACATCGCAAACAGTGAGATGGCAGCAAGCCTAGACTATCTGCGACTGCCTGGTGCCCTACAGGTTTTGAAGGGTGGTTTCGATCAGGAAATCCTCCCTGATGATGAGTTCAGGACATGGTGTGTTGACGTTGCCGACCACGACAACCCTGCCAAGATATTCGAGTATCTGAACTCGGAGAAACAATCCATTCTTGCGCTTCTAGATAAGAGCACCAAACAGTTGGACATGGAGGAGAGTGTTTGCGAGAAAATGAGATCCAAATACGATACAGAATGGACACAACAACCAAGCTCGCGGCTAACAATTACTCTGAGGAATGACGTTCGGAATTATAGGGAGGCACTTGAGGAGGCGGCCAGGAGCGATGGTCAACTTGCCACCAAGTTGCGGGCGAACTCGACCGAGTTTGACGAGATGCGCATCGCTGCGCAAAACGGCGAGATTGAAGCTTTGTTTCAGAGTGCTGTCAGCAAGGGGCGGAAATCGAACCATAACAGCCCCTCTACGGCCGAGCCCAACCTTCTAGACGCCGATTTCGACGATGCTGGGCCAAGCGTGGTTGAGCAAATTGCAAAGGTCGAGGACATTCTCAAGCGACTAAATCTCATCAAGAGAGAGCGCCTACAAGTGCTGAAGGACCTCAAAGAAAAGGCAAGTTTTTCGGTTATAGCCTAACTGCGGAACTAAAACTGACATGACCGCAGGCGCATACCGACGACATATCTCAAATACTGATCCTAAACAAGAAATCCATAACCAACCTTGAGCATAAGCTCTTCCAATCAGAGCTTGAGAAATATCGACCTCATCAAAATCGATTGGTCCAGGCCAGCCATAAGCAAGCGGCATTGATGAGAGAGCTGACGGCATCGTTCAACAGCCTGCTGCAGGACAAGCGTGTCCGCGCAGATCAGAGCAGATATGAATCGATTCAGAGACAGAGAGCGTCAGTGATAAGCAAGTACAAGAGGGCCTACCAGGAGTTTTTGGACCTCGAGGCTGGCCTTCAAAGCGCCAAGAATTGGTACAAGGAGATGAGAGAGACTGTAGAGAGCCTGGAGAAGAATGTCGAGACCTTTGTCAGCAATAGGAGGTCCGAAGGCGCCCAGCTTTTGAACCAGATCGAGCAGGATCGCGCCGCATCCAAGAGTGCTCAGGCTGCACTTGAACAAGAGCGGCTCCGAGGGTTGATGGAGCGCATGTCAATGGAGCCACCAACCTCGCCACAAAAGCAACCAGCTTCGTCGCGCCCAAACCCGGCGCCCCTATCATTCAACACGACGGGTCCCATGTACCCAAAGCAAAACTTCGCCGGGCAATACCAAGTGCCGACCTCACCCCCACCTACACAACCGAACGCACCTCAGTCGTACATGCCGCGGGCAAGTCAAGGAGGGTTCAGCACCATGTCGTATGACCCAAGCTCCCATGGCCGCATCGCCGGGCCAACATCTCCACCTCCTAATCAGGCCAGTTTCAATATTCGTGGCCCTGCATCTCCTCCTCCTAACCAGTCAACATTCAATATTGGCGGGCGCGGCCCAACCTCCCCACCTCCAACCCAGACGAACTTCACCATTGCCGGCCGACCTTTCAGCACATATGGAAACCCAGCAGCTGCCGTGGCCCAACCGCAGCACCATCAACAGCAACAGCAGCAGCAACAACCGCAACACTATGTACCACCTGGATTCGTGCCCCCGCCACCGCCCCCTGGTCCTCCGCCGCTGGGTCCTCAGCAGACGGTTCACTATAATGCCAACGACTATTATGCCTCGAACCCGAACGCGAGACCGGGCTCTACGCATCAGCCGCAAACACAGGGTGGTGATCCTTGGGCAGGCCTTAACGCGTGGAAATGATGGAACAGAATGAGAGCGGAAATGGATTGAGGGTTATTGGTGTTCAGAATGGATTAGGTTGGGTTATGCTAGGTTAGGCAGAGTGATGGTGTGAATGAGATAATGAAAGTTTTGAACCGAGCAGTTCTGTATGTGGACCTGATGCTTGCTGCTGCTACGTGATGTTGTCTGAACTGGACCCATGTCCATGGCTCTGTAGGTAGGTACTTAGACATGCTCATCGTCTATCCCGAGGATATATTAGAACATAAACTAATGCGGAATGGTGTCTTGGTGAAATGGCTGCCGCTCTGTCTGCTGTTTCTGGTGGAATGGCAGGCTGCCTCATGCTAGATAACTAAGTCTAGCTCCAAGTATCGTCGCAGGGAGAACGGACAGTTCACCAAGACACAAGCGAACATGAACGGGAACAAATATAAGCAAATACGTTGAATGCTCCTCAGCGAAGATCAGATAGATAGCATACATCAGGTACAGCTAGCTACCTCCACTCGAGATCGGGCTGGACTGCTTGATATACCTGGTGTTGACCTATCCGCCATCCACCATCCCTTTGAACCTCTCCCAATTCAATGTCGAACTACCACCACCCATGTAGCCACTCCTCATCTTGTATCAAGAAAAGATACACTCGCTAACATCTGTCACCACTGCCACTGCCGCTGTTGAAGTTGCTTCCCTCGTTCACCGTCACTCCGTCACACTCACCATCACATCCACCCACCCACCTACAAACCAAACTCATAAACGCCCATGAGAGTTTGTTGAAGAGTGCCTTCCGCGCAAAAAAGACGCCTGTTGAAAACGGGACAAAGAAACCCCGCACCAAGATTCGTATATAGGTAGAAGTTCCAAAAGCATTAAAGGAAACTCAAACTCCCTGAGCACCTACCACCCAGCCCAAAGTTGCCCAACCAACCAACCACAAAAATGTCATGAGCTTTTTTGTTATCCACCCGGGGTATCGTTGAGATATGCACCACCGCTCGATTTTTGTCATCCACCTGTCATGTTGGTCCCCTACCCATTTTTGTTGAAAAATCAAAAAATGCCGTACAACGCATACTTTCTCCGCTTGCAAGAAGAGCAAAGTACGAAAAACGTTGCATTGTACGCAGTTTATCAAAACGCCTCGTTGATGATGCTGTGTTGTGTATATATAATGTTGTGTAGGTCATTACAAATTCTTCGCCGTCTAGCTGTGCCGTGGCTGGCTGTTGGCGAAGGTAATAAGGTTGAAATAATTACTGGCATCTCATTCAAGAGATATATATGTTGAAAGTAAAAGATGTGGGCGGACAGGGAGCTAGCCCGTGAAACCGCCCTGGTCCTAGGAGAGGCAGTTGTTGAAGCCTGAAAACCGCCGCATAGCGCGGACGGTAGTGAATATGCATTAGTGGGCCGTGGTACCATTAACCGTAGGGGGCGCATCGTCAACGCCGTTTGTCTGTGGTGATGGTGCTGGCACCTTGTTCAAATCAGCGGCTGTCAGATCGCTCAGAACCTCAAAAATGGTGCGCGGCTGGTGGAAGTCATTGTTCACTATAATATGTTGAAGTTAGTACTCGATAAGAAAACAACGACTGACAAATAAGCGACTGACCAATGTTCACCAGATACCACTTGTTCATGATTTCCTCGAGGAGGAGTCGGCTTGGTGTGCCGGCTTCGTAGCAGCGAGCCCAGTCTACTCCCAGTCTGAAGGCCTCGTCCTTCCAGGCGAGAAAACTGATACCTTCAACAATTGTTGGCTGGACAATTTCCTTGCCGGGAAAGACACCCCATGTGACTGCGTTGGGTCCCTCGGCTTGAGTGTTGGTCTCCAGTGTCCCGGATCGGGTGACAGCGTAGTACGATAGATCGGGATGATGCTCGATACGACGCTTCATCTGCTCGAACACGTCCGGGGAAATTAGAAGCTCAAGGTATGCCTTCTGGTAGACGTAGCCGTTCGGAGGGCCCCAGCCGTGGACGGGGTGGGTGGATTTGACACCGTTCACGGCTGGCTGGGAGTTCACCGTGATCAATCCCCGCTTGTTGAGGTCAATCAGATCGTCCTTGATCTGCTCCGCTTCGGCCGCCAGCGGCGCCTCGCTCCAGGGAAGATAGTCAATGTCCTTGTTCAGATACCGAACAAACAAGTTGGCGATGTCTGCGACTGAGTTAGGTTCGCCCCACTTTTTGCGGTTCTGCTCATTTGTGCCTGTCAAACCGATACCGTACGCGTCCAGCTCGCCGAAGGCAGGAGATCTCGAATCACCCCACCGGCCGTTGGGAAATTCGTCCCAGTCCTGGGTGCGCTTGACATAGGACTTGTTACGGTTGCGCCAGAAGATTGGCCGGACGTCCTCCTCTCTTCTGCCGAGCCCGAGAGACTGCTTCCATGGCAAGGCCTGTTTCAGTGGCCGATCTGGCGATGGCATCCAGTCAAGCTCCTCAAGTACCATGCGGGTGGCTTGCGCCAGGTTCATGGTGTAGAAATGCAGGTGGGGGATGCCAGCCTTGAGGATTTTCCGGCACATGTCAGCAACCAAAGTCTTGCCAATCTCTCGCACGGCCACATCGTCGTTCTTAACCGGCTCAAGCTTCTCTAGCCAGTCGTCTGGTATCTTGCAGTTCATGTGGTTTGCGCGGCGGATGAAGCTGGCATACGTCGCAATCGGCATGATTCCTGGCACGATGGGCGCGGTGATGCCTCGCGCCCTCACCTTCTCAACCCAGCGCAAGAAGTTGTCGACGTCGTAAAACATCTGCGTAACGATGAAGGTGGCACCCATGTCAACCTTCTCCTTGAGGTGGTCCAATAGCACATCTTCGTCCTTGTTGTCATCGCAGCCCTCGGGGTAGCCGGCCACGCCGATATCGAAGTGCTTGCCGTAGGTCTCGCGGATGTGGGCTACCAGGTCGCGGGCGTAGCGGAAGCCGCCCTCGGTCGCTTCCCACTTCTCTTTTTCGCGGGGTGGATCACCACGCAGTGCCAGGATGTTGGTGCAGCCGGCCTTGTAGGCTTTGCGCAGGGCGTCGTTGACTCCGTCCTCGCCCATGTCGGTGCAGGTGAGGTGCATACACGTCTCGAGGCCGAGGTAGGTCTGAGCCTGCACCACCATCTCGCAGGTGAGCTCGGCAATACGACCTCCAGCGCCCCAGGTGATGTCAATGAACTTTGGACCGAAGCCATACATGCGATCCATGCGGTCGTAGAGATTCTGGACACCCTGGGCGGTCTTGGGCGGGAAGTACTCGAACGAGAAGGACGGATTGCCCGTCCTCTCGGCATCTGCCAGCATCTCCCGGATGTGCATCTTGGACAAGCGTGCCGACTGTCGGCGCTGACGGCGCGTCTATCGGATCGGTGGGAGCCGAGGTGTGGTGAAGGGTGAATAGTAGTAGGTTGTGTAGGTAATAGAGGTTACTGAGAAGGAGAGTTAGTTTGCGGGTCAATATGTCATTATTGTCATGGAAAGTCGGACAAAAGCGGGCAGGCCGAGACTAGGCCACGGACTCGGGACGGCGTGACGGGGAATCTCTTGAAAGACGGAAGAGACGGAAGGGATGGACGGGGAGAGAACAAAGTAACGGCAGAGACAGGAATTGGGGTCATACTCAGTCAAACAATCTAAAACGTGCAGCTCAACTCCGGCGCTCCCTTGACCAGGCAAGCGAGCAGCTTCCTCTATTCTCTACACTCTATAGAGTTCGGGCCGAGAGGGTTCCCGAATAGTGTGGGCGGTGACTTGGAAGTGATGAGGGAGTGAAAAGAAGGTGGAGGAAGGATCAAGGAACCTAAAAGGCGGCGGAACCAGTGCTTTTTGCAGCTCTACGCCTTGGGCGAAGGAAGAGTCAAAGATTACACCGGTCGGTACCCGTAGAGCATGCGAGAATCGCCGTACCCGGAGCATTGGTCAATTAGTGAATTTGGTGCTGCTAATGATGACCAGGATCTCACTGCCAGGAGCACCGCCGCGTTCCACCGAGCACTGCATACCATCCATAAAACGCAAGTGAGCTCTCATCCAAAAAGGTAGGGACAGTCTGGACTCTATGTACAGCACGATTTGTGGTGGACCTGGAGACCCCCACTTGAAGCCAAAGCTTGGAAAAAACCGCGATGACGGAATCCAGTTACCAACTCCACTGATCCGTACTATTCCATAGCATCTTTGACCTTAGAACAGTGTGAGAGCAGTCCGTCTTGGTGCCAAGTCGCGGCGTGCAGGAAAGAGCGGCGGTCAAACATGGCGGCGGCGCGGGATCCAGCATGTGCCCAGGAGTCCGGACCCCGGAATTTCTCTCACGAAACAAACTCCATCTGGTCGGGTGGTGACCGTGGTGTCGCCTCCAACGGCTCGTCCATCCATCCCACTTCGCGCAGTGAACGATCCGCCCTGTAGGTCACATCCGTCAGGCACTGTACTATACCTGTACCCTCCCAGCCGTTCGACAAGCAATATGGTCATATAGTCTGTCGTTCCCAATCTCTTCCTGCAGCGAGCGGGATGCTTTTGATGCTTCTGTAGCCCGGTCCAACGGTCACAACCCCTCCCTCCCGATATAGGAGCCCCACCACAAACCACCACCCCACATAGAACCCGACCAGAGAACCCCCTGGCCCCACATCCTTTCCACTGTTAAGCTGTCCAGTCAGCTATGTCCAATTAACAAAGACTATCTCTTATGTAATAAAGAGATACACCATCGTGAAGATGAACAATGTGTTCGAGACAGAGTCAATGACCTGCGGAACATGAGGTGACAGGACGTCAAACAAAAGAGAAATCATTGAAAACAGAGGGAGGGGTACTCCGTACCCTGTCTGCTTGTGTGCGATGCGGGGTCACTGCTTGTACCGACCACCCTCCGCCAACACACCTTCTGCCCTTGACCAATTGCCTTGTCTCAAGTTGCCGGTCCGAGCCGGTAGGGGTTACGGTTGTACCTACGGGGGCTGGCAAGTGGAGCAGACCGAGTCGGCGAGCAGTGGTGCAGCCGGGACTCCACTGTTGTTGTCGACCGGAATTAGTGGATCTTCCGGTCCGGATCATATCAAATCAATCGAACTAACCCGTAATCAAATCGGCATTTTCAAACCAAATTGATTCAAACGCAGCCTCGGATTTGAATTCTTCCGTCCCGTTGTCTATCATCCACTCCAATAACGAGAGTGAAGTGGTCTCATCCTCGAGACTTTCACCACCCTGCTTTGTTCTCCGCCGAGCCTCAAGATGTTTCTTCCTCTTGTCACCTACAATCAGCTCGGCTTTCTTACGATGGCGCCTCAATCGATATCAGGAGGGGATGAATCGAGCAACGATGAAACGAATCCACGTGGGGGCCATCCTCAAGACGAAAACCGTGGTAAACGCGTCGATGGCATAGTCGATAGTCTTGAGCTCAACCTTCTTCTGAACCTCATAGTCGTCGTTCGTGATCTGGGACTTGAAGAGCTGCGGGTACCGGTTGACAAACGGCATTGGCCGATAGGATCGAATGCAATCCTCCGTAAGGATAGCAGAGAACAGCGAGGGATCCTACTTCTTCACGGCCTGGGTGTTGACGGACTTCTGGAGAAACTCTCGGAAATTCAAGTCAGCCATAGCGGATGTAGTAGTTTCTGTTATGTTGCAGATGGACCTTCCAAATATTCTTTTAGTATCAAGAGGGAACGGTGAGTAGGTGAGGAGTGTACGTACGGTGTGTGCAGTGAGAAAAGCAGCCGCCTGGCGGAATGGAGCTGGGGAGTCGAGTGGTTGGCTCTCTCCATGGTGAAGTGCTACAATGCGGATTGATCTGTGTCTTTTCTATGTTTGTTTGCTCTGCGTTGTGTGATTCAAGGCCAACGCGGTAAGTTCTTGTGTCGTTGGCGGCACCAGATGACCGGCCACCAATGGCCAGATGGTTGAGAAGTGTAATTACTATACGTCTCACTGCAGCATGCAGAAGACTCGCATTTCAAACTTTGGAGGACCAAGGTCGCCGGAAAGTTAATTGGCACTAAAAATGCAAGCAAGCAAGCAGCCAGCCAGCCAAAATAGAAAGTTGGTTTAGGACGAGTATAAAAATACTATGGACGAGCTGGGAATCGAACCCAGGACCTTTCGCATACAGGGAAGTATGCTAAGCGAACGCTCTACCAACTGAGCCACACGCCCTACAGAATTGTTGAACATTGGGTTTCAAGCTTTGGTATATTAGCAGCACAGCCCTCCCTACACAACGTTGAACTCTCTCGTCTTAGAATAAAGGTGCAAGGAGGTGCATGACGTCCTTCTGAACAATGTGAGCATATCTTACCTAGCAAGTAATTGAAGAGGGCGAGGCATCTGTACGCTACCTCAGCTACTGAGCACAGTCCATAGGACCTTAGACGGTGGCTCTTTCAGAACACATCGCTCATTTCGCCGTTCATATGATCAATCAAGAGAAGAGGAATTCAGATCTGAACTTACAAAGCACTTGAGGGCCCACCGACCATTGATTGCTACGCATTTGGGTTTGCTTATTCCCAAACATATATCATATACAACCTATCTTGACATCTTTGATCTAGACAAGGACGACGCCTCTTGGACCAGGTAGTAGAATAATAATGCAGGACAGGGCACGTAATTAGCCCCAAAACAAACCCTGAACCTTCCCCCCATTCCTTCCCCTTCTTTTTCCCGCTTAGGTCTACTCAAAGTAGGTTCAATTCGAGGGCGGGCGGAATTTCCCAAAATCGCTCCCCCCCGGCCATCCTAACCCTTTCCAATACTATGTCATGCAGTTCCATATAACCATTCCCAAAACCTCCCTAATGCCTAATTATTTTCCCTTATGCTTATTCCCGAGGGAGACAAGGAGATCAGAAGTGAGTGATGCTCTATAGACGACCGCACTTCCTCACAACTTGTCAAACGAAGAATCCTTTACTCAATATCCCATTGATTCTCATCCGCCACATCATAGTCCATCGATGTATCGTTCTGCTGGTGCTGGCCCGCATGTTCGAGCACAATAGAGACGTCCTTATCGTCACTAGAGACGCTTGTCCCTTTTGCTGCTGGCACTGCTGTCGCTGCTGCTGTGCTGATGGTGTTGCCACCACTGTGGCCGTAGCCAAGACGATTCGAGAATATCCGGGTACTCATAACACCGCCACCACCAACTGCCCCTGGCGGCGGCGTGCCGGCTACTGACGATACGGCAGATCCGCCGGCGGAGCCGTTACCACCACCGCCGCCGCTCCATGTCGGCTCGACTTGGCCGGCAATCCCAGATATCTCCTTGTTATTCAGCATGACGCCATTGAAAAACTTCTCGGCAGTCTTGCGGTCCTTAAACGTAACCTCCGTTGCTGTAGGCGTCGTCTGAATATCTGTAAACTCCCCAATTCCCTAGGTTGGTTGATCAGTTTGTTAGTTTCTTCTCCTCCTTGTGAACAGAAGGGCGGAAACCTACGAAAAGGTACTGCCGAAGAGTTTCGTCCTTCTCCGGAATCGTGAAGTCAACGCCGGTGAGTGTTATCTTCCTTGGGCGATTGTCCAGAGAATAGGCTGCGTAAGCTGCGTGGTTACTACCACGGCCACGGTATGCACCACGGGCACCACGCGGAGCGTAGCCTCTGGCCCTGGGATTATAACCTCCTCTGCCCCTCGCAAAGCCGCCTCCCCTCGTGCCCCATGATGACGAGGACTCATCATTCATAGCATCGGGATCTAGTCCAAGCTGTTTCGCCTCTGCCTCCAACGCCGCCAGTTGAGCGCGCAGGGCCTCGGTCTGGTTAGCTGGTTTTCCGGAACTCGCTGCCTCGTTATCCTGCCCTATACCTTGCGGGTAAGAAGCATTGGATTTTCGAGACAGCTTGGCTTCAAGTTTCGCCCTCTCCATTTTTTGCTTGGCCACGAGTTCCTGCTGTCGTTTTTCCAGCTCCTGGCGCCGAGCCTCAACTTCCTGAAGTTTCCGCTGCTTTTCCTCGTGTATCTTCTGGGCTTCTTCCTGCTTGCGGCGGAACTCTTCAATGTCAATTTCGGGCGCTGGGCTTCCCGCTCCGGCTTCAGATTGGCCGGTGACCGAGCCGCTCTTTTTAAACACGTTTGTCCCGGCAGCTGACCTCGGAGTTGGTAACGAAGTATCACTATCCTTGTACCAAAAGATCTTGACGAAGCGGTTATCAAACACAACCTTTGGCGACGTATACGCTGCGTTGGCTGCAGCCCAGGCATCAAACTTGACAACAGCAAGTCTCTTGTAGGACTGCATAGATACTTCGAGGATGTTACCGAACTGAGAAAAGAAGCCATGGACTTGGTCTTCGGTGAAGTTTTCCTCGGGTATGTTCTCAACCACAATAGTGGACTTGGTCCGGTCAGTGATTGGGCCATCTGCAGAAAACGATGCCTTTGCACGACGTTTCTGAGGGCCATTTTGCTGCTTGCCACCTCTTCCTCGCATCGGGCGTCCTCCACCCGGCATAACGGGTTGCTGAGCTTGATCAAGTGCTGGCGTACCATATATACCAGAGAGAAACGCATTCTTTGGATCATATTCTATTTTGGTTGTTAGTCTTCTCACCAAGGCTGCATTCACGGATGCAATAACCCCATTAGAGGAGGCATACCTTCAATAGGTTGCGCCTGTGACGCTGCCTGCGTGCTGAAACCTCCAGGTGGGACATATGTCGAATCCTCGCCATGCTCGAAATTGCAGGCGTAACCGCGGACGCAATAGCCCTTAGCTTCATAGTCACGACAACGTGGTCTTCTCTTACCCGACTGATGCATAGACTGTCCTTGAGGAAGCGGTTGAAAGTTCTGTGCAGGGCCTCCGGGAAACCCCATCGAAAACATTGCCGACATAGCATCTAGAGCTTTTTGCGCATCGAATTTGCCGTCGGGTCCAGTCTGTATGGGTGGAAATGGCGGTGGGAGCTGGCCAGCAGCATTAGGGAAGGCGTTAGGCGTAGGCGCGTTGAAGCCGTTCGCGCCCTCCGCCCTACCTCCGCGGCTGCCAAAACCGAAGCCTCCTCCGCGCCGTGGTTGTTTGAACGATCTCTCAGCATAACGCGGATCTATGCCATTTTGCGCCCCCTGTTCGGCCCAGTCGTTGTACGACCGCTTCCTCGATCCGTTCTGCGTGGTAGGCAGCTGTGGCGCTTGGGGCATTGGGACCTCGTCGTAAGGTAGACTGTGCGGATCAACTCTGGCGACAGGAGGGGCTTCGTGTCTCGGCCGAGGCTGTGGTGCGCCTGGAAGGTAGGATTTGTATGCGATCGCTTCGAAGACATCATTCACGAACACTGACGAGTCTGGTGTCGCAAAAGCGGGTCAGCATCAACACTAGGAACTTTCGCAAGCGCATAACAGAGAGTGATCCAACTGTGCCTCACCTTCTTTGAGAAAATCGGGTATTTCGGTTTCGCAAAGCCTGCGTACATCCTTAATGTCGCCGTCATGGCGCAGGAGAGCGAGCACATAATCTGCCAAGACGTCGGCATCGGCGTCAGATCTGCAGTAGTAAGCACAAAAGTTAGCTACTTGCGATAGAGAGGCCGGGCCGGCGGAGTCTGGGAATGCTTCGGCATTGGGAGGGGCCAACTGACGTGTTCTCGAGTCGCTTGACAATCCATTTCTTCAAATCCAGCGCGTGTTCTTCAGGGTATAACATCTTCCTTAGCTGACCTTACAGCCAAACCGACACCGCAAAGAGTTTGATATTAGAGGGTGCAGGCATGAGGTGAGTGGCCGCTTGGTCGAGGGATGAATTGTCGCTGGTTTGTTTTCTGAAAGGTTGGCCGTTAGGTTCGTTCGCAGTGGCATCCGGCGCGTCTGGTGAGTGAGCGGTACCAAGCAGCAAGGTTTCCGCAGTCAATGAATGTTCGGGACGGCTTTGCGCAGCCGGCGA
This sequence comes from Apodospora peruviana, assembly GCA_033439685.1. Taxonomy (NCBI): domain Eukaryota; kingdom Fungi; phylum Ascomycota; class Sordariomycetes; order Sordariales; family Lasiosphaeriaceae; genus Apodospora; species Apodospora peruviana. The sequence goes on along the minus strand of JAUEDM010000004.1, from coordinate 2,064,733 downwards.
AGCTCAGCAGCCACAAAAATAGACGGGCGCAGCGAGCGGCATAAGCAATGGGATCTCCACTTTAAATTTTTGAGCCGCAACGCCGCGACTCCTGGGCGGTCAAGCCTCCCAGGTTTCGACAATTATCCGAATAGACGGTATTGATCAGACACATCCCAAAGCTCAAGGATTACACACGTACGGCGACATTTGAAAATTGTCATGCATAAAATTGATTCTACGTTACTACATTCAGGCCATATGACTTAAAGCTAGGAAAGCACTTCCGGTGTCACCCAACTTCTATATCAAGCTCGGCTTTTCTCACAACAGTCACACTCCCACTGTCCTCCGCTCCCGTCCCTACCCCGAAGTCAAAAGTGGCCGATAATTGGATAATGCCTGTGTCTAGCGACCATTAGGTGATAAGGATATGGCAAAGGGAGCTACACCTCGTCTCAAGAAGCCGTTTATAGCTTGTCATAGTACTAAACATTTGTGTTAGCAACCGTTTTAATGTTATCGATATTAGAAGGATGAATCTTACGTTCTCAACGCCCGGAACCTCGATCTTGAGACCCTTGCGCTTACGCATAGCCTGCACAACCTGGCCAACCTTTGTAGTGCCATCAAGAGGAGAGCCACCAGGAAGAACCTGCCAGTGGTCGAAGACGAGTTGAGGGAAAGCCTGGCCGGAAGTAGCTTGACGGAGATCACCGTTGAAGCCGAACGACTCCATGATGGGAAGATAAGCCTTGATGGTGAAGAGAGGAGTACCAGGGCGCTGCTCCTCGTTGAAGACGTGACCTCTCCGACGGGTGAGGACACCATAGACACCGCCCATGGCCTGCTCTGGAACCTGGATCTCAACCAAGTAAACAGGCTCGAGGAGAGCGGGCTCGGCGAGAAGAGCAGCAGCATAGAGGACACGACGAGCGGTAGGAATGAGCTGTCCACCTCCACGATGGATGGCATCAGCGTGGAGAGTAACATCAAGGATGTTGAAGCGGATCGAGCGCATGGGCTCCTCACCGACGGGACCCTCACGAGTGGCCCACTGGAAACCAGAGACGACAGAGTCCTTGATTTCGTTGAGGTACTGGACGGCCTTGGTCTGGTCGACGAGCAAGTTGGCACCGTTGGTGTCAGGGCCAAAGGCCCAAATCTTACGCGCGTCGGTGACATCCCAGCCGAAGTCATCAGCAAGGACACGAGCGCGGGCCTTGAAATCATCACGAGGGCTGATTCTGCCGGCCTCAATCTCCTTGGAGAGCTCCTCCTCCAACGGCTCAGCAACCATGTAAAGACGGTTGTGCTTGTTGGGTGACTTGGACAGCGCAGTGATGCTCGACTTGGCGGCGACAGTCTCACGGTACTGGACGACGGGGTCGGAGATGATGAGAGGGACACCGGCGTGATCCTCCTCGAGATCCTTCAAGCAGATCTCGAGATGCAGCTCACCAGCACCGGCAACAACGTGCTCACCGGACTCGGAAGTCGTGGTCAAGACGCAAGGGTCGGACTTGGACAGGCGCTTGAGACCTTCAACAAGCTTGGGAAGATCTTGGGCGTTCTTGACCTGAACGGAGCGCTGAACGACGGGGGAGACGGAGAACTTCATGACCTTAAGGTTGTGGGCGGTGTCGCTGGTGGTGAGAGTACCAGACTTGAGCAAGAACTGATCGATACCGACCAGGCCGACAATGTTTCCGGCGGGCATATCGTCAATAGGCTCAACCTTGCCGCCCATCATCAGGACAGTACGCTGAATGGCCTTAATGAACAGGTCCTCCTTCTTGCCGGGGGTATAGTTGGGGCCCTGGATGCGGACCTTGAGACCCGAACGGACAGTACCGGAGAACACACGGCCGAAAGCGTAGAAGCGGCCCTTGTCGGAAGTCGGCACCATCTTGGACACGTAAAGCATGAGCGGTCCCTTGGGGTTGCAGTCGCGAATGCTGATGGCAGCCTCATCATCGACGGGACCCTCGTACAGAGTCTCGACACGGTACCTCTGAGCGGTGACGGGGGAAGGAAGGTGGAGGATCATCATCTCCAGCAGGCAGTCGGCAGCGGGAAGGAAAGTCCGCATAACCGCCTTGAGGAGCTGCTTGCCCTCCTTGTCACGATCCTCAGCGTTGAGCTTGAGGTTGAGCTTCTCAAGGAGAGTGGTGATCTCGTCCTTTTTGAAGTTCATGACAGCCGAGAAGATCTTAAAGATAGGGTCCAGGATGAACTGGTTGAAGGCACGCTCAAGCTGCTTGCCGTCGTGGGTGCCGTTCTTGGACCACTTCTTGGTCGCGGGGTTGAAGTAGTTGTCGCCCCAGAGACGCTCCATCATCTTGTTGCGGTCAACACCGAACTTCTTGGCATAACGGGTGGCGAACTGGCGGATGGTGAAGGCCCAGCCGTGGAGGCCGGAGCCAAAGGCAACGGTACCGCGGTCGGGGTAGACCTGAACATCACCAATGGACTGGTCGATGTATGTGGAAATGATGACGTTCACGGACTCGATGGTACGCGAGAAGGACTGGTACAGATCCTCCTTGGAGACCTGGAGCTCGAGAAGGGCGCGATCAACCTTGTTGATGATGACAACAGGCTTGATGCGCTCACCAAGAGCCTGACGGAGCACAGTCTCGGTCTGGACGCACACACCCTCGACGGTGTCGACGACGACGAGAGCACCGTCGGTGACACGGAGAGCGGCAGTAACTTCGGAAGAGAAATCAACGTGACCGGGCGAGTCGATCAAGTTGATCAAGAAATCCTTGCCTAGTCCATTATCAGCATATGCCACCCGTATTGATGGAGGCGGAATAGCTACCATTTGTGACCTGTCCAACGATATCCTTGATGTCCTCCTCCTCGGGGAGGGTTCCGTAAAGCGAGATGGCCGTAGACTTGATGGTGATACCACGTTCTTGCTCGTCTGCGCGAGTATCTGTCGCTCGAGCCTCACCGGCTTTGCCGGAAGAGATGATACCGGCTTTCGCAAGGAGAGAGTCGGTAAGGGTCGACTTTCCGTGATCAACGTGGGCAATGACGGACATGTTGCGCACGTTAGTGGGCTTGTCTACATCCAGGCGTCAGTGAAAGTGTCCCGTACAACACGTCGGCAAACGGTACTCACCCATCAAGGCACGGATCTCATCGATCGTGAAGCTATCCAATGAGTTCCAGTCAGCATCGCCATCGCCAGTTTATGGACATCATCACCTTATCTCCGGGCGGGGTAAATCGAAAGAAACATCGGTTTCTTCGAGTGCGCCGGAGACATGGTGGATAATAAAAGACATCGAAGAGACGAAACCCATCACAAGAGCATGGCGCAACTTACTTGACCATTTTGGCGGTGTTGACTTGAACGACCAGCTAAAATGGGGTTGGGTTGGGTTGGGTGGTGGGTGATGATGTCTCGAGGAGACGAGAACTTTTTTTTCACTCTCAAGTAGGTGAACGGCGGAGAGCTGACAAAACAGGGCCCCGGCGTCCAACAACTAAGCGATTAGCTATCTGCCCCAGTACTGGTGGAGAGATAGATGGAAGAGGGGTGGATGAAGGCGGCAAGAGAGGTTGGGTTTTATCAACAGCCTGCGCCGTTCGCCTTTATTGCGGGTGGGAGGGAGAAAAGAAATGGCGATGGGTGCGAGGAGGGGTAAAAAGGTCCACTGGTGGGGCACCTCGAGATCGACTCGAGCCCCTCCATTGGCCCCCTGCTACTTGTGCGCCGCCTGATGTGACTTCAACGGCAAGCGAGGGTCAAGCCCTGTTTTGCCCCTCCTTTGCCAATTCGGTGGTAGCAAAAGCAAAATGGTGACAGCTCGAGCAGACAAACTTCCTGTAGTAAAAACTAATGTCCCGTATTACAATCTCTAAGTCATACCGAAGCTGACCAATTCAGCCTGAAACTTCGACACTTCGACATGATTCCCACACATGAACACTTGACCAGGTCCAAATATGTTGGTTTGCTTGCTGCAATCTGTCGTGTTTTCACATGCTGCTTGTTAGGTGTGAGTATGGATTAGACCTAGGTCTTGCTAACAATCATAAGGATTGGAGCTTGGGCCCACTTTCATCTGTTCAGCTATGGCTTGGATAGAAGCTTGTCAACATCTTTCATCGGACCCACCTCCACTTCATCATATTCGTTGCTTATACATGCAAGGTACCTAGTTGAGAGTGTAAGTCAGCTCATCTGTACAGTCACCCATTGAAGGCGTAGCTAAAGCTAAAAGGTTTGATAGTATCATGTCATAGATTCTGTTAGGTTCGGGAGGCTTGTTCTCGGTGTGACTCGGGTAAAATGTGTGTGAATGTCTCGCGCCGCTTATTTCCGATATACACAGGCGAATGAGTCAACCTTTCGTGTCTTTCGCCGTATGTTGACGAGTTCATCGCTGAGATTTGGGTCGTCTTTGCAACGCCCGCGACTTTGACGTTAACAAACTTCGTGCAATGGGGATGTCAGTGTCATCCGGCCTTGAAACGAACCATGACAAACAACTGGTATGCTACAATCTACACTAAACATCAAATGTGTACCAAAATCGCTATCAAAACAGTACGCAACCATGCTAGCGTAAACACGAGTTGATAACGCCAACTCCAATGCAATGCTTGACCCCATCGCCAAACTCGGGTATCTGGGTAGCTCCAGGCAAAATAACACAACAGCGTTTCCGAGACTCACTTCCCCCACACATTCTGAAACTCCTCCCCCCCTCCAAGGCCGTACTGTGGATCTGCACGTTCCCTGGTTTCAGTAGGCCTCTCCTCCCATTGTCCAGATTCCTCTCGTATGGGGCTGTCTTCATCCGCCTCCTGTGCGCTCTTGCCGCTCTGGTCTGGGGTTTTCGACGCCGCCTCAAGAGGGCCATCCTCCCCGTCAACTTTGAAATCATCTTCGGTAATCTTCGTGTGGGTGCCAATGGTAGGACCGTAGGCTATTTCAAGGGGATCCATGCCTTGGTTATCGACTGCCTTGGAACCTGTAGACTTCCTCTTCCCCTTCTTGTCCTTGCTACGGATTTCGGGTCCCTCCGGCGCTCGTTTCATTCGCCTGGCTAGGGCTGAATCAGAATGAAGAGACGCCACAGAGCCAGAGCTCGATGACGATTGCCGGTACAAGCTCCCGGTTGGTGTGTGGTGGTAAAGACTAGGATGCGGCGAAAGATACTGCTCCCTAGTTGGTTCGTTCGCGGTGATGACGGGATACTGAAGCATAGGGTTAGATTAGGATTCCAAAATCAAGACCGTAAGAGAAACCCACATTCCAATCCCCAAACTCGAGCTTCCTAGCCTGCTTATACAGATTTTCCTCGTCCGCATCAAGACTAACTTCCTCGTTGCCGTTACCATGAGGGGATGAGGAGTCACTCCGCCTACTTGGACCACCATTCGGGGCACCCAAGAGCGGTGTCGTCTGATTGATTTCATCGGGCTTTGGGATCCAATACTTTCCCTTACCCCCTCTCTCGTAACGCATGCCGTCCTTCAGCCGTGCAAGCCTTGACCTAGAGGCTTCGTGGGCCATGATTTTGTCGCCCGAGTCAAAGACCCTGTACCCGTATTTGTCGCCTGAGAAGGTTTCCTTGGAGTCCTGGATAAGGTCTCGCACCCCAAACGCATCCCTGATTGCATACCACACAGGCATTCTGGCTGCGGCAACTCTGTTATCGGCGAAGTCATGCCACGAGAAAGCATACCAATGAGCAACAGCAAAGGCCGGCATTTCAATGCATATTAGGAAATCCTGGATAGCAGCAGCAAGATTGTCCGACGTATAGCCGCCGGCTTGGTCGGGGATGGCGCCAAGCCAGACCAAGATAGAGAGGGCGAATCCTTGCCAGTACGAGGCGAAAATGATGAGCTTGATACAGAGGAACTTTGGAACCGGGCGGAACGGTTTGAGGTCCTTGTGCATGCAAACCCAAAAAAGGCCCAATGAGTAGAGACTGATCGTGACACTCAGGTTGTAGACAAGGCCGCTCCAGAGGTAGCCGGACTTCACGTCGATCCAGCCCTCGTGGTATGTCCCAGTCGCCTTCATGATGATTGCGGCCAAGGAGAGGATTGGCTTCAGCCATGCATACTGCAAGATGCCGCGTTTTATGGCGAGAAAGGTATGGGGGTCGGAGATGTCAACGCGCGGGAGGATGTGGTTCATGGGCCAAAGGTGGTGGACAGGTTCTCGGCCGTGCGTCATGATGATCAAGGCTCGTTCGCCGCTGAGGTAGTTGATGAGTAGTTGGAAGAAGGTGTAAATGGTAAAGGCCTACTATGTATAAGCAAAGGACGTAACGCTGACGGACTGCGAAGAAATGCGAAGAAATACCTCGTAGATATCTCGGATCGGGTCGAGGAACGCAGCAGCCATTGGCGACACCATGCTAGTCCACGAAGCAATCGAATAGATTGGGACCCTAGATACCAGTGAGCAAAGGCACATCGGTACGTGCAGTAACCATGGCGGGACCTGTAATCAACATACATGAGCAGAATCCGCACCACATATCGCTGCAGAAGCGGCTTCCGGTAATTCTTGCTGCAATGCGATCTTTCAATGAGCCAAGTCCAGCTGTATCACGGCGATAATTGATCCATGCTCACGTTTGTAGCCATATTGACCTATCGGATGAAAATGGGTTAGCAAGCAAGCACTTGAGGGGAGGGTTGCGCATGGGAGGTAAAGGGCCGGGAGAGGGTAGTGAGGTAAGGTAACTTACACGATAGAGAGCAAGGTCGCGATGATGGACGCGACGCCTGCTACAATGGTTGCGACGTGGGCGCGCTTCTGGCCCGTGCCGCCTGCCATCTCTCTCGTGGGCGGGAAGCTTGCGTCGAGAGGTGTGAAGCGGCTGCTTGAAGCGGCTGCGAGAGTGTTCAGTATCCGTAGATCATGTTGATGGAGTGTTGTTGAAGCATGGGGCAAGAGAGTAAAAGCAGCTCGTCGGCGGGGGGTAATGACGACGACCTGCCTCGAAAGCTGGTGGCACGGCTGCACGGGTTTGAGGTGAGCCCAGGTGAACGGACGGATGTATGGGGGTCAGGGTCTCAAAAGAACTTGAAGCTCCAGGCACTTCCATAACCCGTAGCTACCGGTCTCTCTCCCTATCGCAACTTGGTAGTGCACCCCACCTAAATGCCCGCCGGAAATGTCCAGATGCGCTTCAATTGTGGTCAATGCGCTAACAGAGAAGATTCAGTGGGACGAGAGTTCCTGAGGCTGGGAGCTCACGGCGAGTCACATGTGCTAACGTTCAGTGGCGCACGGCCTACGATCCGCAAGGAAGACCCATGCCGATTTGCGCGCGTCATGTCTAGGTTGTCCCGTTGTAGGTTCTACGCGACCTCCATCCCGTACCTTCCCACCACTGGAACAGCTGCCTTTTGCCTTCTAATAAATGCGTGATAGCTCTCCGGCACGACGCAGCAACACTTCGTCCCTTAACTGGAATTCTCCTGCCCCGAACGGTCCTTTGCTTCGCGAATCTCGACCTGGATAGCGGGAATGGAGGACGACGGCGCAACTTACACACCTCGGGTTTGTTGAGGTAGAATTCAGCGTGCGATGGTGGAAGAGACACGGTCTGCGAGTCGAGCCCGAGTTGAGTTGGGCTGCATTCCGGGTCTAGGTATAGCTTGGGCAACATGTCCAGCCCCGGGACCGACTCGTCGTGGTCCAATGGTCCGGCGTTCAATGCGTAAGTTTCTACAATTTTCCCGGAATCAAGTGGTACCTTCGACGAGAAGCTGACCTTTTGGTATCTGTAGCTTGTTTCTCGGTTCCCTCATCGGTTGTGGCACCCTGTGAGTCTGGTCTCTGCCATACGAGTAACCCCTTCTAACTGTTCATCGACCCGACCTGCATAGCTCCGTATTCTTCCTCCTATACTTTAACAGAGTATTCGCCTCGATTATCTCGTGGGGATTGAAAGCATGGACGTGGCATCAATACCGGGTCTACATCGACATCCAGGCAATCCAGATATCACTGCTTGCCGGACGCATCTTCTTTACCGGTCTACGGTACCATGGCAACAACGAAACCATCCTTGTGCAGCACGGGCATATCACTTGGGCCTATTGGCTACGCAGAGTGCGGGAGGTTAATATCACAAAGGAGAAAAAGACGGAACGGGATGCCGATAACTCGCCGAAAGAGAGCACTGCTAACCTTCCGTGCCGGATCAACGCATCTCTTTCTGGGCTGGAGTGGTTCATATACAACCGCAGCCCAGCTTATGACTCCGTGCTAGCTGGACTGACGGTGCCCCGTAGACCCGCTGACGCCGCAAAGGAAACTGGCTCGAGAACAGGGCTCGAGGATGACGCACCATCCAGACCCACGAGGAGGCGTTCAAGGCGATTCGAAGCGTCGGGTGATGGCCCTTCCTCTGGGCATGCCTCTGGTCAAAGTCGGGGCAATGGTGTTCCTGAAAATGACCCCAACCACAAACGAGCGTCAAGCGTGCAGTCTTCGGGCTCCGACAGCGACGACGAGCGAGGCGGAAACATGACAGGCGATACCGATGCTGTACCTCTACTTCTACGGTTATTTCCAATTCACTTGGTCTGTGACCGCGCAGCTATGGTTATGGGGAACGACAATACCAAAGCAATTTTGATTGTCAAGACCCAGTCTATGTCGGGAGAAATAGACGCATCTGCGACCGAAACGCCAGATCCATACCGTCAACTTTTCCAATTCAAGTTTGAGCATCCGGTGATTGAGATGAAAGAGAACCAGGATTTCAAAGAGGATCAAGCCAATCGAGCCACTCGAGACAAGCAAACCGCCCAGGGTCTGACCCCCCTTCCAACTCGTTCCTTCTTCCAGCAGCAGAAGCGTAGTGTCCTTACCTTTCTTCAAAAAATCGTTCCATATTGGAAGAAGTCTGTTGAGACGGTCTCTATTGAGCCAGGAAGGGGAATTGGAACGGCAGGGAGCCACCTCTCCGGCTCCGCGCGTTGGCAGGGGCTTTCGAGGTATCTCTATGACGAGGTGGATGATCAAAAAGCCCGCTGGGCTTCTTCGGAATATGCGGCTGTCCCAACTATCTTGGACAGTCCTGAAGCCTCTCTTTCCATTTTTTGGGATGTGGTTGGCAAGGTCCGACGCCCATTGGAGTCACTCAGCGAGAAGCCCCCCGATTCGCTTTTCAATATCAACGGAGATGAGCCGCCTGCATGGGGCATTCACTTGTCAATTAAGGGAGGCTCTGTCAACTATGGGCCTTGGGCAGATCGTCAGCGTGCAGACCTCCAGCGAACTTTTGTCCCCAGTCTTTGCAAGGATGCCGTTCCAGCCTCACGCCTCCCTTTGGGCGCCCACCGTGTGCCTACCCAGTTCAAATTGTATGTCGAGCTTGAAGACACTGTTACAATCCGCGTCCCGCTTAGGGAAGAGTCGAAAAACTGGAGGTGGAAAGGCAAAGAGCCAGGCCCGAAGCCGCCAGGTCATAGCCGCGATGGTCGAAAGTCCCGGGGTCGGTCGAAAAAGTCTGATCAGCCTGTAATTGTGCATCAGCGGCCTTATGGGTGGCTTGATATCAAGCTCGCCGCGAATGCTACCATCTCGTATTCGATGGATATGTTAGCTGGCGCATCCGGGTTCACAACTTTGCTCGACTTGGACCTGCCGAGCACTGAAATTTCGAGCAGCGTAAATCATGAACTTCTCTGGAGGTCTGGACGTCAATCAATATCATGCGATCTTTCAACCCCACTGGGATGGAACGCCCTCCGTCAGTGGCACTTTAATATTACAAGCCAAGATCTTGAACTTTTTCTCTTACGCGATCATGTCTTTCTTTTGACAGACCTCGTCGATGACTGGGCAAGTGGCCCCCCGGCCGAGTACCTGGTCTTCACCCCTTTCAGATACCATATGGATCTTCAGCTCCATAACTTCAAACTTTACTTGAATCTCAATGACGCCAACATTGTGGACAACCCAACCGATCTCGACGACAACACGTACATGATCATAGCGAGCCCGCGCCTACAGTCAAAAGTGTGCATCCCGATTGATGTTTATAGACCAAGGAAAAACAACATTCCGTTTGACATCAGGGCGGATGTAGCTTCTGTCGGTCTGCATGTACCTCCATGGAACACACAAGCCTCTTTCCTGGACTCTACTGAAATTGGACATCTGGAGAACGTGCTCATTGACGGAACCTACCAGTACAATGCAACCACATCGTCGTCAAACACGGATACCCTACTTCTGAATGTGACCAGCCAGTCGCCTATAGCCCATATGCACGGCTTTGTCGTACGCTATGGTCTGAAGGTTAAGGACAACTACTTCGGCGACGACATTCATTTCAAGACATTAGAAGAATATCAGGAACTTCTGCGTCAGAAAGAGAACAATCCGGACGCCGAGCTTGCCAATAAGCCACCTCCCAAGAAGTCAAATGACTTGGACGTGATACTCAGCATTCGGGCCGACGATCCCAAGATCTTGCTTCCAGCCAACCTTTACTCCTCGCGCCACAATGTTCAGATTGATACAGCTTGTTTATCCCTCGATCTGCGGTTCACTAATTACTACATGGAATTGGAACTGGCCGTTGCTCCTCTGAACCTTTCTTTTGGCAATCTTGACTCAGGAGCAGAGACTCCTATCAGCGTAACATCAAGCACGCAGCTCTTTATTGACGGTCTCAATATCTATGGCCATCGGCTGTTTGGGCTACCGCCTACCGAGCCGACGTATCTTTGCAATTGGGATGTATCAGCTGGAGCCGTTACTGGAGAGTGCACGACAGAGTTTTTGACAACCCTGATAAGAGCCGGGAGCGCGTTCGGGTTTTGTTTCGACGACGACGAGAACGCACTGATATCCGCTGCGTCTGTTGTACTCTACGACGTCACATTCCTGCGTGCCTTTGTGCAATCTGTCTGCCTTTGGGTTCATATCGAAGAAGCTGCGTTCCTCCTCTCAACAGGAGCTATCAGTGCCAATTACAATGACTGGGCCCGGTCACATTACTCCAGGAGAGTCGATATCAAAATTCCGGACATTAAGCTATCCTGCGTGAATGCGGAGTCGGCCACGAGACACAAATTACGATCTCATCACCCGGTCGAGACGGATGCCCTTGTTGAAACGAGCGTGTGCGTGTCAATTATAGGACGAAAGGCGAATTTCTCGCAGGAACGGAAGCTGCAGCAGGAGCTTGTCCGTCGCGAAGACCAGCGGACCCAGAGAACCCCTTTTCTTCTGTTTCCCAAACTACTTGATGACATTGTCCTGGATCCTGTGGACCCCCCGGCCCAGAGCGTTCCCCCTGTCCCGTTACCCACCAGGACAAAGGATACCGAGGATGACAAGAGGACTTTGAACTCCATAGGAACTTCGCGGCGCTCTAGGAGCTTACGGAACAAGAGTTCATTTTTGTCTCTAGCGAGTTCTGGACAGGATAGCATTCTCCGCCCTTTCAGCTCCAGACAATCAAGCACGAAGATGCAGCCCGGCGACCGTCTTCATCCCTTCACCTCTTTTAAACCACAGTCTGGTGTGATCAGTGGCTCAGCTATCCATGCTAGGGAGCTCTCCGGGTCTACCCGGCACTCTGCATTTTACAGCGCATCTGGAGATCGCACAGAGCGTCAGGATGTTTTCCATAACACAGTTACCTTCTCGAGTCAGTACTTTGCTCCGTACTTCCCGCTTGAGAATACGAAACCAGATTATAAGGAAGCCATGGTACAAAGCATTGAAACAGATCATGACGACGACGGAGATGCCGCCTCAGCTGGGTTTGACCTAGCAGATGTTGATCCGGACAATTTGAGCGAGGATTGCGCATACTCAAGCACTCTAATTGAAATGCCGTTGGGCGTGACAGCGTTTTGCAACCCTACAGCATTGCGATACATCGTCGCACTGCTGTCATGTTTGCAGCCGTCTGATCCAGATGACATCCTGGACTCTCTCCAAGTCGACGCTATGAAAGAAATATTTGGCATGCAGAAGGACGAGAAGATAAAAGGGAAGATCAGTGATTTACTAGTCAGAGTCCCGCGAGCCAATATCCGTTTCGTACACTCCTCTGATTTCGACTCGCCGGGCCCTCCAGCCGAGGAACAGGACCAGTACGACCTTGCAATTAGTAAAGTTGCGTTTGCTTCCCGGTCCGAGACGAAGTGGCAAAATGTTTTCAAGCCGGATTCGAAGGAGACTCGCCATTCATTTCACCTAAGGCTGAAATCAATAGAAATTACAGCAGCTGAGAGATTTAACGACATGGACACCTCACAAGCCGCCGTCTTGGGCCAAGTTGTGGATGTTATGGTCTCAATGGGAAACAAAGACGTCACTTACATGGACGTAGACGTCGGAACTATGGAGGGGAGCACATCATCTGAAAAGATTGACTACCTTGCCTCACTAATTCATCGCACCAGCGTTCTGGCATCTGACCTTGGCAAGCTCTTCGCCGAGACGTCGTTGCAAGAGAAGGGCGTCACCAAAAGCCTAGTTCGACGTCTGGTCGGGGTTGGGCACGAAGCTCCAGATCCAGCATTTCTTGTTCGCCCTTCGGCAGTGCTTCGTTCGGCGCCTCAGCACCTGCGGACCTTCGACTCATGGAAACTCGCCATGCGTCTTCGACAAATGTGGGCAATTCAATCACCCAGCGATAAGGAGCACATCAGATATGATTGTCTCAGTCAATCCGGGAATCTCCCCCCTGGGCTTCGACAAGAAGTCACGGCAGCTTTCGAGAAGTGGCGGAGTTGGGACCTAGAAAACCTGTCTGAGAGCGTGCTCCTGAATGGGATCTTTGGCACGCCAATGGATAAGCCCATGTCCAGATCTCCTGAGAAACCCACACTCGGTGTTGCAAAGATCAGACAGCTTCGGTTTATCCTTGATCCAGGACTGAAACAAAACGAGATCACAGTTCTGAATCTCACCACCAGATGCGAGACAAAACTGGTATCGCCGGGTGACTGCATTGGAGGACCAGAAGATGATAGTCGAATGTCAGTTGTGAATATCTATTGCGCTGATGCCGCCCTTAGTCTCAACTGGGAGCTCTGCGAGTTAGCCGACAACGTGTTGAAGCTGGCAAACAAGATGCAGTCTCGACATGCCGCACCGTCACCCAGCAAAATAGTCCCTGTGCCTGTCGTAAAGAAGGCACAGGCGCATACAATTCATTGTGTGCTCTCAATGGGCCGCGGATCGATTGGCTTGGAGGCTATCAACCTCCATATATCCTCATTTAGCGATGGGATGAAGGCTTCCTTGCTGCTTCGAACAGGAGCCGATAATCTCATGGAGACCAACCTGATTCTCAACTGCGACTCGGTAACTTCGAGCCTTCGAAGTCACTCCCAAGGACTGGGCAAGCTCGTATTAGAGAAGCCGAGCGTTTTCCTCTCTCACGAATTGCAAGCGACAGACACTACAGACTGCCACACGATCAAGGCAACCGCAAGTAGCAAATATCTCAGTCTAATCGTCAAACAGGACCCAATCAATCTCGCAGAGGTTCTGGATCTTGTGGTCCGAGATGAGGTAGCCCAGCTTTACAACCTAACGAAATTGTTTCCCTCCTCCCCTTTGCCTCCCACTCAGACGATAGCAACAACCAAAAATATTGTCGATCGGTTGTCTGCATTCAGGGTAAACGTTGCTATGTTTATGGACGAATACACTATAAGCTTGCCCCTGTTACGTTCTCTGACATACACGGTCAACGGAACAGTGGCCCGATTGGCTATGGCAGCAAATTTTGGCCGAGAAATCATATTTGATTTCGATATTAAAGAGAATTCCCATGAGATGCAGACGAAAGTCAATAACGTTTCCCGCAGTATCTCGCTTCTTCAAATCCCACCCACCAACGGGCGGATCAGGAGCCATATGGACCAGGGCGAGCACTCAGTCAGTGTCTTTGCTTCTGTTGAGCTTGTGGAACTAGATGCCTCCGCAGTCTATAGCCTGCTTTCAGCTCTGAACCGACCCGAGATTTCAAATGCTATCAACGAGCTGCAGCATCAAGCCAAAGTCATCCAAGAACATACTAAAGAGATCCTCGGAGACAGGCAGACCACAGTGGTTGGGCCTACGGAAAAAGAGTCGACAGCGCTAGCATACGACATTAATCTGACCTTCGCAGGTCTTGCGGTTTTTGGAAATAGTCCGCTCGAGTCGGAGGCAACACCCATAGCCCTTATCTCCTTCGCCTTAGACAACATTCATCTTGGGGTGTCGAACCGGGCCGAAGAGCGCGGCACACTTCAGAGTTTCCCCGAGATTCATGTAAACCTGCGACATATCGCCTTCGAGATCCAAAAAGGCACCAGGGAGGCGATGACCTCATGCGGAAACCTTGGGTTCGGGGCAGTTATCACTGCGTCTTCGCGGTCTGGCAGTGACGGTCAAGAAAGGAAATTCTTTAATGTCAAAAGTGACGCGTTTGAAATCAACCTCTCTCCCGATACGGTGGCCACAGTCGTCGATGTTCTTGGCTATATGGGGGACAAAATCAAAGATCTTGATACCTCCCGGGAACTGGAGTATCTCAGAAAGCTTCGGCAATCCAAACCACGCATTGCTATTAACGATGCAGAGCAAGAGGAGGAGCCTGATATCATTGACGCCTTTCTATCATCTATCACATATACTCTGGAGATATGCAACATACAGATCGCCTGGCTTGTCAATAAACCGGGTGACCGGCCGAGCGTCGACAAAGAGGATCTGATCCTCACTCTTCAGAAGATCGAATTTGGGACACGGACGAGAAACTCGGCCAGGTTGACGATTGAGGATCTCCAGCTGCAGATGGTCTCCGCACTTCAAGAGAAAAGGCTGCGTTCTCCAAATTCGGCCTTATTGCCAGAGATCATGTTCAACATCGCCTATGTGTCTACAACTGATGCCCGCCGGTTGGCGTTCCAAGCAGTGGGTAAGTCAGTGGATATCCGTCTCACGTCTGGGTTCATACTTCCAGCGGCCAATTTGAATGAGTCTATCAGCCTATCCATAAAGAATGCTCAACAGGCATCTCTGAACTGGAATCCTGTAGTTCCTGGCACAGAACCGACCGGAGCTCCACAAGAATCTCAAGAACCACGGAAAGGGGGCATCCTAGGAAGCCGGAGACTGGAGTCATTGCTAGTCGACGCCGACTTTGCCGGTGCCGTTGTACATCTGACGGCGAGGAAAAGCCCTGACGATATCATACCAGGGACCAGGAGTGCGCGATCGAATCTGTCAGGAAAGTATGGGCAGTTTGGCCAGGAAGATGCAACAAGTAGTACCGCTCTACGATCTCCTGGCTTGGCCTTGAAGATGGAGTACAGAGACAATGGTAGAGAAGATCCTTCGTTGTATGCCGAAGTCAAGATCGACGCCTCTAGCAACATCCTCTACCCTTCTGTCGTCCCCTTGATTATGGATATCAGCAATGGTGTGAAAGCTGTGGTCAGCAGTCACGATACTGCTGATGACGATCCTCCTCTTCACACGCAAGAAGCTGCAGCAAAAGCAAAGACTGCTGAGGAGGACAAGATGCTCACTGCTGATCCAACCGCCGTCCTGGGTCGTATGAAGCTGAACCTTGGCCTGCGCATCTGCAAGCAAGAGTTCTCCTTAAGCTGTCAACCCATTGCTCGAGTAGCCGCTACCGCCAGTTTTGAGGACGTGTACTTCACTGCACACACAGTCCGGTCGCTGGAGCAAGGTAACTTTTTCGCCATCTCTGGCGCATTTACCAATCTACAGGCGTCTGTACAACATGTCTACTCGAGGGAATCGACAGGTAGCTTCAAGGTTCAGTCAATCGTTCTCTCATTGATGAATAGCAAGCACGTGAGCGGCACTAGCGGTGTATCGGCAATCCTCAAAGTCAGTCCCATGGAGATTTCGATAAACGCAAAGCAGCTACAAGACTTCCTGCTTTTTCGTGAGATCTGGTTGCCTCGTGACATCAAAGTAGGAGCAACCGCGCCTGCTTCCAATCTCGTCACGGAGACATCACAGGGGCATCTTGTACAGCGCTATCAACAGGTCGCAGCAACAGCTGCCTTCCCCTGGACCGCAACCATCTCCATCTCGGCTCTCAAAATCGTAGTAGATCTTGGACAGGCGTTGGGAAGGTCAACCTTCTCCATCACCGAGTTCTGGGTCTCGTCCAAAAAAACTTCCGATTGGGAGCAGAACCTTTGTCTCGGGTTCGAAATGATCGGGGTCGAAAGCGCTGGCCGAATGAGCGGCTTTGTAGCTTTACAGAACTTCAAGTTGCGAACCTCGATCAAGTGGCCTGAACGTGAACAAGCACTCAATGAGACACCCATGGTCCAAGCTTCGGTAGGGTTCAGCCAGTTCCGCGTCAAGGCTGCTTTTGATTACCAAGCGTTCCTTGTCGCGGATATCACGTCGTTGGAGTTTCTCATGTACAATGTCCGGCGCAGTCGAGCAGGGACCGGAGACAGACTCGTTGCGATATTCGATGGAGAAGCCGTGCAGGTCTTTGGAACGACAAGCTCAGCTGCGCAAGCCGTTGCGTTGTATCAAGCTTTTCAGAAACTTATTCAAGAACGCAAGGCGAACTTTGAAAGTTCACTAAAAGAAATCGAAAAGTTCATGAAGAGAAAGTCTGTGTCGACGCCGGCAGCTGTCATCCAGCGCCTTAGCATCGCTAAGACTACAGACGACGACACACTGCTCAAGTCGCCTATCTCACTCGACACCGACGTTGTGGTGACGCTCAAGAAACTCAACCTAGGTGTCTTCCCGAGCACCTTCTCGGACCACCAAGTATTCAAGATGGAGGCGCTAAACGCGCAAGCCCGGTTTGCAGCTAGCATTGAAGGCCAACAGATTCACAGCATCCTCGGATTGACTCTTGGCCAGCTGAGGATTGGGCTCGCTGGTGTACGAACCGCGTCAGCGCCCAAGACTGTGAGCGAGCTGTCGGTTGAGGACGTGGTGCAGAGCGCAACCGGCTCCCGCGGCGGCACCATCTTGAAGGTGCCCCGGGTGGAGGCGGTAATGCAGACGTGGCAGATACCCGACTCGCGGCAGATTGATTACATATTCAAGAGCGCCTTTGAGGGCAAGGTCGAGGTTGGTTGGAACTACAGCCGCATCAGCTACATCCGGGGCATGTGGGCGACCCACTCCAAGGCTTTGGCTCGCACGTGGGGCAAGGAGATCGGTCCCGTCACGGCGATCCGCGTTACGGGTGTCCCGGAGAGCCCGGAGGAGCAGAAGGACCTGGCGGCAGAGGTAGTTATGGCTACTACTCCTGAGCAGCAGCAACAACATACGAACAAGATCACCGCAGAGGTGAAAGTGCCTCAGTCCAAGTACGAGTACACTGCGCTAGAACCAGCTATCATCGAGACGCCTCAGCTGCGGGAAATGGGCGAGGCAACTCCGCCGCTGGAGTGGATTGGGTTGAACAGAGATCGGCTGCCAAACCTGACGCACCAGATCGTCATTGTGAGCCTGTTGGAGCTGGCTGGGGAGGTGGAGGACGCATATTCTAGAATTTTGGGGTCATCTTGATAGTTGTAGTTATAACTACAACCCTTTGTAGTAAACCGAACTCTTGGAGTTTTGGAGTGAGTGCTCGGTGTGACGGTTGGCAGCTCCCTGTTTCAGCTTTTATTTATCCTTTTGTTTGTTGGGATTATATTATGGGATCCCTATATTTTATCAAACCAAGTTAGTAATCCATTCAACCATGGCACCAGAATTATTTCTGCTCTTCCGACTAACTCCTTTAGCCATTTTGTTTGCTTTGGATACTATGTACTTCATGGGGACTTGAGTATACCGTTCAGCTCTGCTGTACTGCGCAAAGCCACTGATATGGATAGTCTTTTGAAACATAGTACACACGTCAGTCAGGTTGTTATCATGTGTTGCTTTTGCTCTATACCTGCTACAGGCCCCCCTTAACTTGATTTTTCCAGCCGCCGTCCGTCCGTCCATCCTACCTCCTACCTAAGTGTGGACCACTCATAATAGTTTTAGGACTCTGTTGCCTCCCTTTCTGACTTTACTTGACTGATATCATGCAGAGTGAAACCCCCCTTACAAAAACTTCTTGGAAGGACATGTTTCGAGGAAAACTTAAAGGAAAGCGGAATATGGAAAGCAAAAAGTAACAAGAGCATCATATCGCCAAAGAACAAAGAGATCACATATTTTCTTGGTATATATATATTGTTCGTTCCTCATCAAAAAGCTGTCGTAGACCACCATCACACATCATAATCACAAGGGCATGATACCATCATTACAACAACCTTAAAAGAACCAGCACAGAGCAACACAGTCAATCCAAGCTCGATACCGCGGTTCCCGTCCCCTCCTAACAAAAGGGCGAAATCTTGAAAAGGGGATAAAAACACATTAATTGATCTGCCCCGAAACCACAGACTGCACCTGTTCATCATCAGGCACCCCGGGCTCGACATAATTCCGCCACTCAAACACGCGGTCCATTCCTCTCCCTGGTCCTGTGAGACCGGCTTGCACCGATTTCACTGGTTCCTGCTTAATGTGTTCACGGTGAGCCTGAGCTCTTCTTCTTACTGTTGGGGCATGCGGTGACCCACCGGCCCCGCTACCCCCAGGGTCCTGTTCCCTCCGTGAAATGACTACTTGCTCCAATGATCTCGTGCTTTTGTTACCGGTGAAGAATTCATCAGCGGCATCCATCGCCCGCATATTCATATGCATCATCGGCGGCATGTGTCCAGCGGCTCCTGGAGGAACGGACGTGATTGGGATACCGGGAGGTGGACCTCCGTGGTGATGGTGATGATGAATCGGATGACCGATGGGGTGACTTATGGGATGTGTGTGTGGCGGTGGTGGACCGGCTCTGCCTGGGCTCATTGGTGGGCCGCTCATCATAGGGGGAACCATAACACCATATGGTTCCCCCATCATGGGGACAACCGGGGCCGTGTGTGCAGCGTGCCGGCTTCCGGAGTTGAATCGGTCGAGCAGCCGCCTCTCGAACGAAGTGTCTCGCCGTTTATCAGCTTCGCGTGGTCGCAGCTTCTCGGCGTCAAGACCTCGATGGTGTCTCTCCGGCGATGGGTGTCGATGCCTTTCCGGCGGTTGGTGTCGGTGTCGTCCAGGCGATGGAGGTCTGCGTCTATCGGGTGAAGGAGCATGCCATCTCTCTGGAGAGTGGTGCAGAGGGCCAGGGGTCCAGGCGTTGGTCGAACCATAGTCAGGCCCAGAGTTCGCTCGCTCGAACGACGAATGAGGCGGGGGTACGTCCTGATGGCGTGACTGAGGGGGTGAAGGTACGATGACAGTTGCAGCTCGGCGTCGAGGAGGTCTCTCATCGATGAAACGGCGAGATCGCTCCCTTCGTGCACGACCCGGAGGTATGTCTCGGTCGAAGCAGTTTTCCTCTTCCTGCCTGTCAACGTCGTCATATGCGTGCATGTTATTAGTGTGAGCAACGTGTGCATCCCGTTGCTCTTGTAGGCGGCGCACCAAAAGCTCTTCCTCGTAGCTCGATGGCCGAGGCCGGAGTGCTTCTGCCGCTGGAGGCCTATTCTCGCTGCGGAAGTCTCGGGGGGATGAAGGCGACGGCAGGCCTGATCCGAAACGGGGCCCCGAAAAGGGGTACGATCGCGAAGTACCATGGACAGGGGGATGCATATGCTCCAGCGGATCGCTCTCCGTATTCTCGAAATTAAACCACGGGCAATCACACGACTTCCACTTCGAGCCGCATATCATACAGAACTCGGCTCCGCACCGACTGTATTTGTAGAAAACAGCGAATTAGTGTTGGAACGTCGGGCACCATCAGGCATAGGGGAAATTCGGCTTACCAAGTCATATGATTACAGCCTTCTTGGAGTTCAACCATATGCTTGCATCGGTGGCAACGCTGCCAGCCTTCGCGCTTCGCCTGCTCAAGAAACTGATTGGTCTCGTCGTCCCTTGGACATTCCCTCGAGTAATGCCATCTGCCATGACAGACATAGCACACCTTGGTCTTGCAGCGACTGCATCTGCCGTATTTGCGTCCGTCTTCGCCTCGGCGGATATCCTCGGGCCTGATCCACTCACCGCAGTTCCGTGAGGGACAGTATATGCGATTTCGAGTGGTATATTCCGCGAGCTTCCTGTTCCACGTCTGCTTGAAGGCGGTATCAAACAAGTGTTCGACGTGCTTGAGCGGGATATGGTCGGCCGTGCAGCATTTGGGAGGCATGTTTTGCGGATCCGTAATGGAAAGTTTGAAGTTTCGCTTCAGGCATGGGTAGCACATGCGGTGCCCACACTTGAGCTTTGCAGTCCGGTGCACCGGTCTCTCCTCATCCATGCAAACAACGCACGAAACGCTAGAATCTAGGTTAGATCGGTGCACTGGGCTACGAGGGTCGGCAGCTACTGACAGTCTGGGCTTTTCTGGGACGGGTGGCTGGAGCGAGGACCCAAAGAAATTTCCAAAAAAGGTAGAGCGTTTCGTGGAAGAGCTCAAGCTGTGAGATGAAGCCAAATGTGAGCCTCCGGTGGTATGCGACTTTTTGACAGAAGATAAAGGCTTGGAGATGAAACCCTCCGACTGGTAGTATTTCCTGGACGGCCTAGCATAGTACATTAGCACATTGGACTAGGACGCACCAAAATGGTAGCAGATATCCGCTTGTACCTTTTGGGCCTTGAGCGGGACCGGTCGTCCTCAACACTGGCATGCCGATACTCTTCCTGGTAGTCATCTTGGTAGTCGTCATGACGTTCATGGCGAGGCCTGCGATAATGCTCACGTTTGTGTGATGATGAGTGGCGAGATGGAGATGGCCGATCTCCAACAGATGGCACATGATATATCTGCTGAGGAGTGTCCAGGGGTTGGTCTTGTTTTACCTCCTGGCCTCGGTTAAGGCGTTCATGCATGGACCTGCGAGGCATGGGAGCAGCCTCGAGGGCCTTGCTATGTGGTTGGATGGCTTTATCATCGCCAGATGAGACGGTCATCTCGGTCTCGTTGTCAGACTCGGGGGCCGATGTTCTCGGCGAACGTCTGGAATCGGGTGTCGACCTGTAGGGTTGCGCCGACCGAGGACTGCCGTAACATCTCGACTCGGCATGCCGGCTCTGAGACCTAGGCCTGAAGGGATTTTCCAATCCGGGGCTGTCGGCGCGGCATGATTCTGGGTACCGACTTTCGGATCTTGACCTAAAAGGGTGGGCTGATCGACTCCGGGCATCGCGTCCTGAGGCCTCGCGTGGGCGGCTGGGGGATCTCGATCTGAAGGTTGGCATCATCACCTGCTCCTCCTCCTCCTCATCCTCATCGTCGTCGTCCGCACCGCCATCTTCCTCCTCTTCCTCCTCCTCGTAGACACATATCGGGCGCCGGTGATGCGAGATTGTGGCGACCCTTGTCGGCACCGGCCCAGACGTGCCGGACGCGCGCATGCTCGCAGAGCGTGAGATTGTCGAGCGCTCTGGGGAGGTAGTCGTCGATGTCGATCCTGCTGTGGACGTTGTCGGCGTCGTCGGCGTGACACTCGGGGGGTGTCGAAGGTGGGACGGGGACGGTCTGACGTCGGAAGATTCTATATCCCCATGACGTGCCTGACGGGGCGACTGACGGCTGTGTGGCTCGCCGCTCGATGGCCAATCATTTTGGCGAAGGGCCAGCGATTTGGTAGGGTGCTTTGTGCGTCTGGAGGTGCTGTGCCCGCCCTGGGTGTAGTCTCGACTTGCCATTCGTCGCTAGGCCAGCCTCGAGATGGCAGCACTCGAGGAGGAGGGCCGGGCGAAGGCAGCGTGCGTCTGCGTCTCGTCTCTCTGCTCTGGGCACAGCTCGGAGGGTGAACACCTGGGAGTCTGGCAGCAGCAGGAATCCGACGCTGGCGACACTGGCGACGGCGAGGAGGGCAATGATAGGAGGACCAGGACGGATGGGGTGCGTCGCGGTGCAATGGCGTGCAAACAAGGTGCAACTGGGGGTTGAGTGATGGCCAGATGGTTGAGCGTGGTTGGCCGGGCTGCGATGGGACTGCGATGGGTCCGCAGTGCGGCGGCCGTGATTGGGCTCCGGGGAGGCCTGATGCGTGCCGGCTTTATGCAGCTCTCTCGATCAGAACGGGCTTGGCTCGCCCAAGCTCGCGCTGTTGTCTGCTGCAAGCCTACAACTGCTGCAACTGCTGCTAGTCGTACTGCTGACTAGCGGCCCAGAGGGCGCAAGAGCGCCTGATGGCAGGGGGGCGGGGAAAGGGCAGAAAACCAGAAAAGCTTGACAGCGGGAGCCCGCGATAGCCTGGGCAATCCGGCAACCTCAATGGCAGTGGCAATCCCTAGATGACGGGAGTTTGTTGGACCAGGAAGCTGCTTTGGGCACTGGCGGCGAAGCGCAAAAGCAGCCCGAACGAAGATCGGGAGTCGGGAGTCGGCAGCAGGGACTAGCGGGCGATGCACAAAGTGAAAGGGGGAGGAAGGGGCAATCGGCGGATGCGAGTGAGACCTGGGTCGAAGCTGAAGAACCTCAAGTGCAGTGACGGTCCAACCTGACTGAAACCTAGAAGGAAGCTCGAGCCAAAAGTTGCCCTACGAGCGTGCTTTATTACCTAGGTACCTGCCTGGCTTGCCTCGCGCGTCGTCGATGATGGGAATCCGCTTTATTAGCGTTAGGACCTTACTCTGACACCTCAATTTTTAGGTGAGCAACCTGTAGTCAGCGAAGCTGAAATGTCTGCAAGTCGTTCCATGCTCTAGGTAATAAATGGAGTGACACTTTGTGTGCCAGTGCTGGACATTGGGCACCTTGCATTGCAGCTGACATACCCCATAGATCCCAACCAATTCTCCTGCACCAGCACTCACACACACATCACATAACATAATCCGTACAACAGCTCTATACTTCAGAGGGATATCACGAACTTGCACACACAACAACGACAGTCCGATCCCAATTGAATCCGAAAAATGTAGTGGCTGGACCCGTGCAGAAGAGGTATCACGTGACACCAACGCCATACACTATACAGTACAAGACTGATTGCTGATATGACAGCTTGGCAAAAGCAATAACTCCCGGGCGACACGATTGGCAGTCGTCGGCAAGAGACACGCAAACGTGATTAACTACCTTGCAAATCCTGTGAATGGTGATGTACAGCAGCTTTCTGTGTAATCCGGAGCCTTGTCCTGTGCTTGGACTGGAAGTTGGAAAAGTCTACGAAGGGGCGAAATTTCCCCGCAGTTAAATCGGGGCATTCTTGTTTTGCAGACGCCTCGCCGTTGAAAGCTCGGGTTCGGCCCGGCGCCACAGCTGGACGCGGAACGGCAGAGCGAGGAACGACGCGGCGCTAGTGGGTCCCGTCCCGTTCCCGCCCGTCCAGTAGTACTCCGTACTGGAGCATGCGTTACGGATGGATACCTTAAGGTATGCAAGAACTGAGACCTGGCCCTTGAACACCAACAAAACAAACCATGTCCCCACAGGGCCGGGGTTTGCTTTTGTCGGGCCGCTTTCAAGTTTGGTCTCATGATCACGATATCTACCTGTGCAGCAGCCCGTACCTTGCATACCCAGGTCCCAAACACGCCTATCCTTGCCTCGACGTGCCACGCTGTACCACTTGAGCCCGTTTATATAAGGCCGTACGCCCGTAATGTGAACACCGCACATTGAGATTGGATACAGAGTGAGGTACTTGAAGTAGGTTCGCAGGCGGCGACGCCGGCGCCCCCACGGCAGGAGTCGACAACCACCTCATCTATCGCCCGCTACCGCTTTACCATCCGCGGACGGTCCAATCCTAAGGTAGGTAATGTGAGCTTTGTTATTCGGCCTATCGATATGGGAATTACTACACATCTTGAAGTGACAACGGTAGTATGTACTCGAATAGGGTAAACAAGGTACCTGAGGCAAATTAAAGTTGAACTAAGATCAGGTAACGATGAAAGTTTGACATGGAACCTGGACATGTTTCCGAACCCTTCCTGGATGACGTGCGCCAGGAAACACAGAACAATTCGAATGGCTTCCCCATGCCCCAAGTGTCGTGATACAGTATACATAGGTAAGAAGAACAAGAAAGCACCCAGTAGCACTGATCACGCTGGGTCCCAGGCTTCCTTACTGGAGGAAATAGCGCTTTGAACCAATTTAGTAAAAAAAAATCGGATGTCATCGCGAATAAACGTAGAGGTATATTATGGTGGTTTTCCCATCCTAAAAGAACACCTTGAAATTGGGAAACAAAAGGTATGTGTACAAAACGGGGATGAGACGGGCCTTGAGCTTCATCTGATCGATCGGTTTTCCAACCAATCTTGAGAATGTTCAAATCGACGAATACCGGCCTAACGGGGTCTCTTCCCATCGGATGATTAATGGGATGAAGTTCAGGTTGTGGTGTGGGGGATGAGGATGAGGGGAGCCAAGCGAGGTCTGACGGGTCATCGGCCCGTCGCCGCCGCTTCCATGGTCATACACCCCCTCTTCACTTTGACCCTAACACACAGGCAAAATCTGCGCCTGTCCATCGCTCCGCAAAGGCGGACAGCGCTTGTGTGTTTGTGTACCTTAGTACTGCCCAGAAATCATCTCGGACAACACAGCCGTGGCTAGTATTCTCCGGGGTAGGAAGGTTTTCGTCTCCAGGGGGGGGGAGGGGCTTTGCGTGTTGCTTTAGCGCTGCTCTTTTTTTGTAGTTGCCCCATCTGGAGTGCTCCCATCCCCAGAATCCAGAATCCGCTGGATGTTAGGGACCCTAATAAACAAGCGTTGTATAGATAATCGAGCCCACCGTTCGTTTGGCCTGCCGCGTTGCGAGGATGGGAAGTTCCAGCGACAGGTCCGACGGGGCTTGAAACGTACATGGAGTGTGGCTGCCGGCATTCGGATCGTCAGAGTGCTGTTGCCGCAAGTGTCGGACACACTCTCGGCCCCTTGCATACTCTTCCCAATCTGATGCGCGTCAGGCTTCTTTCTCCCGAAGTGGGTTATAACGTTTTGGTCTTTCGGAGACAGTGTTGAAGCGGGATTGCAATCTGAACCAACAGAAGCCGCTCCAACCTCGGTTGAGGTGAGATGATGAGCAAGCCGGCTTGGGAGTGTTCCGGTAATAATATCTCTTGACTTCTGTGGTCACTGCTGCATGTGCAGGCCGCCAGATGCACTTGCAATTAGCAATGTTGTATTGTGCGGGGTTTTCTGCGAACTGGCAGGAACCATTGCTCGTTCCCACAAGGCCGGAAGCGTGAAGTTTGTGCATTTCGGGTAGTCGGTTAGGCGAGCGAGTTGTCAGTGTTGCCGGTGGGGATTTGCTGCAGAGCCCGGACGAGGTGTCACTGCAGCTCTCAACCGCTCAGGAAAGTTCTGCGTCTGACTTCGGCTTCCTTGATGATCTCGGCCGACAGGCTCAGGCTCGGCGAGAGCACCGAGTAGCGCTCAACCTCTACCACGACGTCGTTGATGATCTGGTCAATAACTTCGGGGCGCGAAACTATGCTCATGAGGATGCTGGAGAGTGAGGGCGACATGGTGGCGCCCATAACTAGTAACGTCTGTGAGACGATAGACAACGCGCCTTGCCAGAGGTATGGCATATGTCCCTCATGACTGCGGTCAAGTTAGTTACATTGGGGGTTAAAGAGAAGATGTGGACCAATAGGACCGAAGGGTTGGGGAACTCACTGTGCACGAATGTGCTCCAATTGCCGAATTGAGGCTTCGAGGCACTTGTGGCAGGCATTCCGTACTGAGGGGTCCAATACCGCCTGCTCGTTGTCCAGGACCGCGAGGATGTATGGTCGGTAGATGATGGTTCGGCAGGCATAGAAGCGCAGCCGCAGCACGGTCTGCACGGGATCCGGAAGCATGCCGCGCGTAAAGGGGAACTGCAGCGGCAACGGCAGGCTTTCGTACCACTGCGTCAACTGATAATCCAGCTCGGCCACGACCGGCTCCAGACTTGTCGTCGATGCCATCGAGTCTTTGGAATAGATGAGCTGGCTCACGCGGTTCAAGAGCCGTCGTAACGCGATTTCGGCCAAGAAATACCACAGCTCATCCCGACCGACGGCCTCCTGCTCGTCGCCTTCAAAGCCGCCTGGCAGGCCGACGTTTTCCTCAAATGCGACCACACCGGAATGCGGTAGGTCAAGCTCAGCAAGCAAGTCGCTCTCAAACAGCAGTGCGTTCCAGTAAATCCTTTCGCTCAGCTCCCTTTGGTCGGGCGGTACTCGGTTGGGCGACATCAAGAGCAACTGCAACTTTGTGCTGGTCGTGCAAAGCAGGTTCCAGGCCTCCAGCGGTCGGACGAGGTAGAAAAGATAGGCGGCCGCAAGTAAGTGGCATTGCGCCGCGAGGACACTATTTGAGGTCATCATTCCAGGTAGCAATGCCCAAGCGGCAGTAAAGTACTGTAGGCCGGGCGGGTCCTCATGTGGCACGATCCTCGATATGCTGCCCCGTAAGCTGGCCTGGCCCAGAGCCAACACAAGGAGCACAATGCAACTCTCCGGCCCTTCCCTGAAGCCATTGGACAGAGCAATGCGATAGTGGCTGCGCCAGGTGTACGGGTTCACGCAGGCATACCAGACATTGACGCGCTCAAAGTACGCCTCGATGTAGGCGTTCGTGTTAGACAGGTCGACGCAAGGGGTCTTGGTGAGCGAGTGCAGCGGTTCGCGGGCCATCTCCAGTTGTAATAGAATCTGAGGATCATACGGCCGTGATACTAGATCTCGGATCATCGGCCACTGCAGGAGGTGTAGCGCCGCATTTGTATGGACCTTGGGCATTATCGATATGTTGCTAGTAGCTGTTGCCGACCAAGTGCCCAAGCCGCCGTTCGGAATAATCGAAACAAAATTGTCGCTATTCTGGCCCAGTAGATTATCACCGCTCAGGGCAGTACCATTGCTCATGTTTGGCGAGTTATGGGACATGGCGATGCCGTTCGGGTGGCTAACCATGTTCAACTGAAGCAAACTCTCGATCCGACCCAGACGCTCGAGAATAAGCTTGTCGCCGGCATCGAGTTTAATGCCGGGCTCTCGGTAGATGCACTCGGCGCCGAGTTCGGTGCATAACTTGCACTTGGGCTTCGTCCCGTCACACCGTGACTTCCTCGACCGGCATACCTCGCACTGCAGAGAATATATGTAAGCCTTCCCTCCATTCAGCCGAAGACGGCCATGTTGCCACCTACCGCTATGGTTGCCCTCCGGCGGGGATAGTCGACGCCGGCGTCTGTGTTTCTTCGCTTCAGGGGGTTCATGCCCTCGTCACTCGAACCTTTCTGGAGGCCATTAGAAACGGTATCTGGGCGGTTCTCGGACGACTGCGAGAGATTTCGAGTCTTCTGGGCTGAGCCGAGGATGCCCTCCCGGCTAAAGCTCGGGGTCCTCGCCGACTTGAGAGCCGTGGGCGACTTCAACGTATTCAGCCCATTGGTGGAGATGGCAAGATGGGGTGAGGGTGAGGATATCTCGATGGAGAAATCCCGGGTCGGCAGAGGGTATTGCCTTACTGCATTGGCGTTTGCTCCAGCTGTGCCCGTCATAGTCCCCGTCCCCGAGTGGGGGGAGTCGCCGTTTGACGACGGCATCGTACTGGTGAAGGGTGTCGTCTGCCGAGAGAACAAGTATCATCGAGGAGGGTGTTGGGGTGAGTAGAAGAAAGCCAGCGGAAGGCTGTTGACTCTCCGGCCCTACTTGTATATATGAGCCGACAGGATGCGGTAGCTTGGGTCTTGGGTAGGCGGCAGGGTAAAGGAAGCTTGAAGAAAGAGGGAGGACGACTATCCGGGGCCGTGGGAAGGGAAGCATTCATATTTCGTCAGACGGATAACGGGGGCCGGGGGGCTTCCCTAGCATGTGTCACGTCGAACATGCCCGTAAGCCGCCTTCCAGCTAGGTCTAGAGACAAGGTATATGCACATACCGTAGGTACCTTACCTGGTATAGACCCGGGAGACACCGACCTGGACCTACACTTGCAAGAGTATGCAGTACCTCCGTAGTCTGCCCAGCAACCCCAGTCTCCCAGTTAGGTCGGAGTTACAGCTCCAGACTCAACAACGTATACGTATGCGTAATAACAAGCTGTTTGGGTCGAGACGAACCGAGACAGACAGCGAGATTTGCCCAGCTCCTGCGACCAAGTGAAGAACTGCTAGCAAGCGACTCGACGGTACGAGGACGGTACGGGGATGGTACGATCTCGGATGGCCACCTAGGTTGGAGGGGGATGTGATATCCGTAAAAGGATGCCCTCCACAATCTCTAAACGGGGTGGGGAACGGTGGGGAATTGGGACGCAGCGGACATTGGCAAGGAAGCCGAACACTAACAGGGGTGAGAGTGGCGGCCCAGAAATGCCTGCTGTTGACTTGAGGTCCAACTTGGCGCATCGAACGTCAGAAAATCTGAACAAAAATGCAAACATCAGAATGCAGTTGTCGAGTTGTCTCCAAAGTCCAGTCCTGGTTCTGGTGGTCTTGTGGTTCATAATGCATGTTGAGGCTGGTTGGCTGCGAACCTGGCTGCATTGGGTGGTTCCTCATCGACCTCCGACCTCCAATCTGATTGCTCGGCGGACCTCTACATCAGCCATGACCTGCAGCCACCTCGTGGCCGCCAACCAAAAGACTGTAAATCTTGGTGGGGTTCCTTGCTAAAGCATCAGAACGCAAAAAAAAAAAAGACGGGGTGGTGGTGTCACAGGTGGTCAAGGGCAAAGAAAACGCGCGAATCCAAATGCGGGGGTGGGGCCCAACGGATCATAGCAAGCACGTACCCGTTCGCAATCGGTTCGCAACGGCGTCGGCGCTGGACTGGAACTTGAAGTCTTGGACCAAATCTCGACGAAACAACACAGGACGACAAGCCCTCGTCCCGCTCCGCTGCTCTTCGGCTCCCCAGATCCCAATGCTCTCTCCACTCCTGCGCGCGCACCTGTCTAGCGAAGGTGTGCGCTTTTCGGCAATGGGTTATTATTTTCTATTGTTACTGCAAAGAACTGTACAGGGCCCCCAAGGCTTGTCGGTATCGACGAACCTAGCCGAGTCGGGCAGTCACCGATGCCCATGCTGCGAGTACAGCGTGTGCCTTCTCACGGCAGCGTTCACGAGCCATGAACATGAACCCTCAGCTTACCAGCCAAGCTCATACACGGGACTTGGTCTGCAAAGTTCTGCGGTGCCTCAATCCTAATGAGGTGCTGCATGGCCCCGGAGGAAGGGAAGGAAGCGCTGACAGAGAGAGCTGACCGACACCATCACGATGGTTGAGATTGGTGGGAAACCCTTTCGTCCCATGTTGTGAGATCTACTTGACTTTGAAACCGGACTACGTCAACTGGGACAGCCCCGACGACCTGAGCACCTCAATACCGGATCTCCAGACGATTTACCTGACCTTCATAGACAGAGAGGATTTGCGAACCCCCAGTACGTACTGAACTGGCCCGGCCATACTTGACCCTATTCGGGTTCAATCTCCTATGCTATAGGGCATCTCTGCTCTTCAAAGTCTCAGGCGCTCCAATCCAAGCCTGTGGTTCCCACCACCACGTCCTCTCTGTCTTGTATTATTCGAAACCACAAGTCGATAAGGCTTGGACAAACCTGCACGGGTACGATTTAGCATAAAGTCGCCATTGCCAGCGTAGCTCCTGGCAATCTCGCGGGGTGTCTGTCCACCACCCAGATCCCAAGGCTCGGGCTTCCCATGATCCACCAGAAGAGACGCATCGTGGAACTTGAGGCCAGAAGAAGCATTCGAGAAGCTTGGGAGTACAGAGAGTGTCCTAGAGGGCTGACGCGGTGTCGACCCCACACTTAGCCGTCGCTCTTAAGCCCTTTCCCGGCCTTGAGACCCAAAGCGCAGACAATCACGATCCACACACCGAACTCCTCGAGCTGAGGTGTTGTTGCTATAGCGCACTCTACCACGGATTGTGCCACTTCATCATGCTTTTTCAATCTCGACAAGTACTTTCGAGCTCTTCTCAGCAGGCTGCGGCACTGCTCATCCGAGGTTCCTGGTCCCCCCATGAAGCGCCTTACCTTAGCAGGGTAATGCCAGGCAACGGATCAGTTCATATGACCACCGTTCGCCTCTTGGTGCACTGCGGCAGAAAATGATGCTTCCGCAGAAACATCTACAAGTATCCAGCTACCTTCCTTTCTGGTGGAAAAAAGTCTTGTGAGCTGTCATCATCAGCCTACCTGGAAGAGTCCAACAGCCAGGCCAAGGCCTATTTTCGGATAACCGAGAGGCGACCGATATTGGCTGGCTTCGGCACGTACTTGGGATAGCACTTTGACGGGGCGTGAGCAGACTGGTGGTGTACCGGTAGGCATTCCGAGAGCCAACTGTCGTGCTACCACCACCAGAGGAGAACGGCAGCCAACACGAGCTTTACTGCCCAGGTACTTCATGCATCTTCTATGATATTGAAAGGGATATACTCCACCTAGGTCAGCTGTTCAAAGGTCTGCAAATCCGTTTTATAGTGGGGTTTGGAGATCAGTTTGTCCAAGACACCCAGGTACGTCCTTTGGAGCACCTTAGTTTCAAGGTTGGAGATGTCCAACCTCAGTCCTCACTTTAGGTTCCTCACTTCCACCACCTCACCCGGTGTTGTGCAGCAGTCAACTCACGCGACTTTGACCCCAACATGACCGTGAGCGATGCAATTGAGTTCTTCAAACTAAACGCATCCTCATTCCACATGACACAGGATCGTCGCGAGCCGCCGTCACTGGACGTCGGAGCAGGTCATGCGGCGTCGGAGCCCACTTGGATAGATTAGCCGGCACAGGCCGCCCCGAATCTCTACACACAAGCAGTAGTGCTCGGCCCAGACCTAGACCTTCCTCTTCAACTTGACCTCCAGGGCTGGGGTCTCGTCGTTTGCGGCCACAAGCATCACCAATATCGCGCCACTCGACGGGATGCCGCGCTCTCCACCTCCTCCAGGCCACACCTCGGTCTAGAACTAGACGCTGGGCAGGCAGCTTCGCAACTGATACTCAGAACCGTACGGAATACTCGCAGTGTATACGCATGCAATTCCACAATCATTTATTCATCTGGACGGTCAACTAACAACGGCTACTGCATGGGGGAGGGGCATCCGCGACCGTCGTCCGTGTCCAGCATCAGATGGACCCCCGTCAATCTAACACATGCCGCTTGTGCCTCCGGGAAAGGCTTGACGACTACCGTGGCCTCAGCCTGCGCCTCCCCGATCAGTCACGGCAAACCGGCCTGGTCTTGTGGCGCCGGCATGGGCGCTGCACGGCTACCACACGACCGCTGCATAGTAGTAGGTACAGTACCGTGAAATACAAAGACGCAGGACCGCACTTTAGTATGAATAAAGACGACGCAGAGACCCCGAGTCAGCTCGGCAGCCCTGCTACCTTATCACTGGCACGAGTACACGCCGAGACTCGTAGACCAAGTAGGCCAGGCCGCCAGTCCACATATCTCGCTTCGCAACTACGGGATCCATTCTTGACTTCTAAGTTCTCGCGCCACGGCGGTCCTACTGCTACATTGGGGTTCCTCCACTACCTTGTTACCCCTCATATTATCACGGGCCGCGCACATGTCCATGTCCATCTCGCTGGAACCAGACAACGGAAAGTATGGTTGACCGCCCCCAGAAGGGAAGCACGTCTAGTGATGATGCAGGGCACACAACGATATATACCTGATCCTGTCTGTCCATCTGCATCGGTACATACATACCCCTGACCGATGGCCCTTCTGTCGTCCGCGCCCCAGTTTTCGCTACCAGCCGTGATTTGTTAATTGCATAGCATAGGACAAAGGACATTGACATTCGATAGGTCCTACCTTGCTGTGATCTGGCACCGGAGGTGTATAGATTCCGCGGCGGCGGTACCTTGCGGCTCGGTAGCAAAGCAGTCTCCAGGACCTCGGGTCCTTCAGGGCCAAACCAGGGATTATTAAATCAACAAGTCATCATTTGATGTCCCTCCATCAAGTGGGTCGGTCAGTCACCGAGCGTTCCGTTCCGCGGCTCTGACCGTGTTGTCTGTCCCATCTCATCAGTCTGTGTTTTCTGTTTGTTCTCCACACACGGACATTGGGAGTTGTCAGGTTCCTGCCAAGGACCGCTCCGAAGATTCCTACCTTGGCTTGGTCGTCACTTTGTATGTACGGTATGCTCGTTCGGATAGTAGATCTAGGTACCACGTCCTATCCGACACCACTACCCTACACTGTGTAGGCACGTTGTATCCAATGTTACGATATTACCGTTTTGAGTGGTTTGACAGTACACACAGCGAAACCAGAGTGTTAGATTTGATGGCTCTTCTCGTCAACTTTTACCTCTTTGGGAAGTCGTTTGTTCCCAACTAGGCAGTAGACCTTTAGTAGGTAGTACTCGATCATAGTAATAAGCTCCGACACAACTCCTAAAAACCGTTGGATGCACGTATCCATGTGTGACGTGCATGCTCTCTCGCGTGGGGTTTCCTGTTTTTCACAGCATGACAGTCAGGATTGTTGACTTGATCTGTCGATGTCGGTCATATAAAATCAGTGTCTGTCTAGGTCTACTGATCTGGAATATCTATACGCCCCCGTTGCAATAATCGGAACGACGATGGACGGACGGGATAAAGGCTCCCTGTAGTTGATTACCTGAGTTTCATACCCGGATTTGCTCGGACAAAATGAAAAGAAAAACAAAAAGATCAGAAGAAACCAAGGGTTTATGATGGGGGCTAGCATCGAGGCAAGGATGCGGACCAATCAGATATAAGGTAGTTGTGCCTTGATGTTGTGGTTGACAAGGCAGGCCGAGGGAGCGAGTGAGCCGTGTCTACCTGCCCGGGTTTTCTCAGAAAATAAATCACCAGTGAAAGAGAAAAAAATATCAGACGAAACTAGGATTTATTATGGAGGCGACCTAACCACAGCATCAACACGCGCGGATCAGCTAGGTACGTAGGTAGTTATGCCTTGATGATTGTTGTGGGGTTGGTCGTCGTACTCAAAACGGCTCTCTGGTTTGCCTGGGGTTTGTAAGTCACAACTACTTCGAATATATACTCTTCTTATCCTATAGACAGCTATAACTTCGGGAGACTCAAAATTAAAGGACCTGCCTGACGCAATGCAGTTAAAATGAAGGGTCCCAGAATGGATGTAAACAAAAGCAGAGACTCGAAGATAATTCATATCGTGACCAGTCTTGTTTTTTCGCCCACATGGTTCAACTCATGAATGAACTCAAGCATACAGTGGACTGATGGAGTAATCGAAGTAAGACCCGGGTTACACTCACACCCTACTTTAACGATAGCATCTCATTTGTTCACTTTGTGAGTTATAGTGTGATCACGAATGAATCTTGTCCTATTTTTTCCTATATACCTATATATATCAAGAGATGCACTCTTTTCCGTTAACCCAATTTTCAAGGCCTCCCCCAACCTTACTACCCTTAATTACGTAAATTCCCTATTCACCAACCACGTCAGGGGCCCCCTTTTCACGGCACAGACACAACATCTGGCTTATTTACTCGGCAAAGATGGCGCAGTTGACCTCGCCGACAATCGCAATGTTAGCAACATACTCCTTCAGAACACCGGTGCTGACATCGCGGCTGATGATGGCAAGACGGCCGTCCTTCTGCGCGGCGGACGCGACGAGGGTTCCGGCCTTGTTGAAGGAGAAGTGGCGAGGGACCAAGCCACCCGCGGGAAACTTCTGGACCAAGGTCAGGGCCCCCGTGTCGTAATTGATAGAGAAAGTGATGAGCGGATCCGAGGCTAGCTGGGTGCTGTTGGTCTTGTCGAAGTTGGGGATCTTGAGGGAAGCCTCATTACGGGATGACACGGTGATGAACTTGGAATCGGGCTGGGTATATTAAGTTAGCATGCACAAGATGAAGTGCAGGGTGAAGTTGTGTAAATGTGAAGTACAAAAGGTGAAGGACAGTGCTTATGGGGATGTCTACTCACCGATAAGGCGATCTCACCACCGGCGGCACCGGCCGGGACGGGTTCGGGTCCGTGGGTGCCGCTGATGTAAACCTGGGTAAATCCTAGGGTGTTGTCGGCCTTGTAGGTGACGCTGTACCCAATGATCTGGTTCGACAGCTCGGTGATCACGTAGAAGAGGGTCTTTTCGCCAGCCTTGACGAAGACGCCGTGTCTCGGACCACTGCCCGGAGGGGAGAGGAGCGGCGCAAGCTCCGTCTGTTTCAAGGTAACTTGATCCAGCGAAAAGACATGGACCCTGTCGAAGCCGAGATCGGGCACGAGGAGGAACTTGCCAGTAGGGTCAAGAATGGCCTGGTGGGGATGCGGCTTCTCCTGGCGGTCCGGGTTGGGGCCTTTCTGGGGAAGAACCCATGCGTTGGCCTGGACCGGCTGGAGGTCGGCCGGGTTGGCGATATTGAAGGTGTTGATACCGGCTTCGGCACTGCATGGATGTGTCAGCGGCGTTTTCCTTCCTTAGTATCTCTTGTTTGCCCTTGCGGTAAACGGTTTCCGGTAGAACTGGTGGTAGACTCACTAATCAGCAATGGCCAATCCGGCACCGCCCTGGCCATACACAACGGCGCTCACAGGGCCGCCGATGGTGGTGGCTTTGTCCAGTAGCGTCAGCTTTCCCGTGGTCGGGGAGGTGGTGAACGAGATCAAGCTCCCGTTAAGCTGGCCCCACGACTCGTCCAAACAGTACAGATTGGGGCCGACGAGAGTCAGCCAGGACGGTTGAGCCCCGCATTCGGTGGAGGTTGCAATGGACTGCAGGCTTGCAGCGCTCGGGCTCGTGACGGTCAAGTTAAGCGTGGTGACGGTGCCGGCGTAAGATGTCACGTAGAGCAGGGTGGCCGATGAGGCGCTCGGCAGTGCGAGGGCAGCGAGTGCGCCAGCAGCGAGAGAACCCCGGTACAGCATGGCGGCGGCGTCCGAGTGCGGGTGGTGGTGGTGGTACCTAAGGTAGTGGTGGGCTGGCAGATGCAAGCTAACGCAAAAGCTATTCCCCAATCGCTATCCGTACCTCAGGTAGGCACAGGTTATCGAAAAGCCAGATGTGAAGGCTCGAAAGGTTGCAGCTATTCCCAAGACACGCAAACTCGAAGGACAACGAAAGAGCGGAAAGGTCGTGTTTCGCAGTGGACGATCGACAGCAAAGCATACTTAACCTTTGGGCTATTAACAAGCTTCCAGGGCTATATCTCGTACTCTCAGTGAACAACTGGGCGCAAAGCCTGTCGTGCGCTCGCCATCTTCCGGGCCCGCCGCCTCATTGATCTCATCCAAGCGAAATCCGCCCTGCGGCGCCCTGTTCCTGATGAAAAATGTATCCGTAAAATAGCCCCATGCATTATCCGGAACGGGAAGTGTAGAGCGCACCTCCGGAAGACGGGACTCGATGGTAGCGATGAATCAATTTATCCGGCGCCTTGGCCTTCACCCAAGCTTTGAGCTGTCAAACGCCACCAGTGGCACTGTTGGCTCCTACCTACCTATGTAGGTAAGGTCGGATAGGTGTGCATTGAAGGATTGGTCATTTGGTAGTACGTAGGTCTGAGGGGGGAATCTGGAAACAGAGGCAAAGCAGCTTAGCTTGCACGGCTTGGTGAGATGATGCATCAGATTCCAATGCTGTGCCAAGGTTGAATCCATTCTCCAGAGCAAAACCTGGGGCAAATGGAGACGAGACCGCTGCGATAGATCGGCAAGGGGTCAGGACTCGTCGCCAAAGAGAGGGGTCGGGTTGGAGACAGGCGGAGAAGTGGGGAAACAGTTGGCGGTGACCCCTTTTTGTTAATTAAGGGCCGGCCTTCAGGGCCTCTCTTAATCCGCTACAGAGTACCCGTCGTCCCATTGTTTTCCCAGCAAGTTGGCTTCAAGAAAACACCGAGTCCGTCACCGTCAGGATTAGGCACTTTTAAAAAGTACCTTACATTACAGTTGTCACAGTACGGTGCTGGTCTCGGAAAGGAAGTTGTCAGCGAGTCCCGGCCCCGTCAAATGGCATTGTGTACGGAGTACCTCTACGGTTTAATAGCCGAGTCCTACGCGAGCGACTCTTGGACTCTCGGCCCCTGGCAGGCGTGACGGAAACCGGCCCCGGCGCGTCGGTTGCTCAAATGAGTCCATTTGCATCCAATATCTGTTTAATCTATTTCCCAACCCTCGTCACTGACCCAACACCCGTTCGTTGGCCGTCAATCAGCACACTCAACTGCACCGCTGGGTGTGTGCTTCCTGATTAAGGTAAGGTACCTTAGCTTAGCTTATTAGCTTGAGGTTGTGGGCATGAGAATACCGACATGCGACGTGGATCGATGGAGCCGAACAAAAGCCGTCTTGGCCCAAGTTATCGCTTCTCTCTGCTCAACCCCAGCCTTGCGTCTACATACCTTCAAGTAGTATTCCCTCCTGAATAGGAACCAGACCCAAACCAATCGTACCTGTCTGTGCCTTGCAGCTGGCTGTCTCGAAGGGACAGGTTCATCAGTACGACTCATGATTGCTACGTCGGCAGTGGCCTTGAACGATTCGGATTGCACCTTGGTCCACTTGCCGAGGTCGTTACTGGATTTGGGAGACGTCACAGACGAGAAAGAGGTCCTTGAAGTTCTAGGCCCTCCCATTTCCACTGCTCACACGGTGCTCAGAGGTATCAACGAGTGGTTGGTAAGTCGATGGCATGGGCGACTACCGGAGCTTAGCCAACTATGTCACCATATCGAGACCAGTACTACCGGTACTTCTGTTTGACCCTTTTGCTAGTCACGGTGACGGTCAATGACGAGAGACAGCCGAACTAAACTGTGCGCCTGAAAAGCCTCGTCTCCGACAAGCCCGTATATCCGCCCCTGAGAATGACCTTCCCTGAAAAAACGTTGCACGACGTCTGGCAGATACGCCCACGAAAATAGAAGCAGGAAGATGGCATTCATCTTAATATCACGTTTATTCTGCTTATTGCTCGAGTATTACTCGGGCGAGAACCTGGATTCGGTCGTGCGTGTTGAACACCCAACAAACTTCTCCAAAGCAAGCGCACACAGAGTACGGACGAGGAATCGGACCTCAATGATCAACAAACATCATGTTAGGCATATAGCCTGTTTTGCAAACCCAATCTTGGTTGCGTTGTGGTTACGCACTGGATACTGTTAGCCACAGGTTCACACCAAGAATGGAAGCTTTTGCCACTAGATATTGACAGCTACCGCCCAACCTATCCACATACCTGCAGTACAGCTCCAGATCATGCTTGGTCAAACCGTTCGCCGAGCATGTTATAAGAGACGCAAGCATCTTATAGGTCAAAAGAATCCGGTAGGGTACCGTAACTAGGTAGGTAGGTATCCTTCAACCAAAATAGTTACTTGGAGAACACGAAAAATCACCGTTCCTGTTTTCCCTCTTCTTTGGTCCAGGAGTATAAACCACGATCAGACCTCCAAGGTATTCATCTATCTTGCAGTAGTACGCATATCGAAGCAGTAGCGGACATACCGCTTTACTCCAGCATAAAATGCATCTCCTTTTTTTGGAAAACATTCCCAAAGCAGTAAGGAAACATGTTATCATAGCTTTCTTTCTGTACGGTAGGTATACTTCTCCTATTTTACCAGGTACAGACTGGATCGCCTCGGCTACATTATCCTCTTGACTAACCTGACAGTCATCCATCCGCCTCCCTCGAACTAGAGCCAGCTCCAACCAACTCGCAAGGTTGGCTTCTCTGGTTTACGCTACTGCACAGTTTGACGGATTCTGAATTCGCTACCTTACCTCACCTGCCTGAGGATCTTGTGTTGACCTGCCACATTCAACAATGCCAGTTGACTTCTTCGCAACCGATGTCGGTCATTCGTCGGTATCTAGAAGTAAAAGCGAGATATCTCCTTCTCCTAACTACCGTATATGCATGACCACTACCTGAGGTAGTTTTTGCGTTCCCCTTACACACCTAGACCGGTGTAGTATTATGACTCGTGGTATTTGCTCGTGGGATATTGCTCTTTCTTTCATCTCTTATCTATTATTTCCCTCTAAATTTAGGAGTGACTATACATGCTATACTGACTAATTGTAGTAGACCGGGAAATGCAGCCAACTCTAACAAGCAGCAGCCCGGTAAGCCTTGCATGTGAACGAAACAAACAAAGCAAGCCCCGTGACAAAATATTCTCCTTACGCCGAAACCAAAAGCAAATGGTCACAAAAGATGATATGGAAATGCAAAATCAAATGTGGAAAAAGAAAAAAGAGAAAAAAGAACGAAATTGGGTATCATTCATCTCACTCGTTGACCTCCACACTGTCCAACCACCCCCTGACGGCCTCTCTCAACGCACTCTCCCCCCCTTCCCGAGCTCTTACGACAGCACTAACGCCATTGCCACCACCACCACCACCATTGTCATGTCCCACTTGTTCGCGCTCCTCAATGACCTCGCGAATAATCTCCTCGAGCGCAGACAAGACGATCGTCTTGCACTGTGAACGCGGCACCTCCTGCGGCACGTATAACCCGTGATGACCAGAGCGGACGTCGGACTGCGTCGACGTGCTGTTGCTCCGGTCTCGTCTCTTGCTGGTGGACCGCGAGGAGCACGACGAGCTGCCCTTGCTGACGTCGGGGTTGTTCAATGAGATGACCTTCTCCACCGCCTCCACCAGCGCTTCCTCAACGCTGATGAGAGTTTCCTCAATGAACTCCTCCTTGCTGTGAATTTCGTACGGCGGGATGGACGGCGTAAGGAGAGGCGGCGCAGCTAAGTTGTTAGTACTGGTTGAGGTCGAAGGTGGTGATTGGTGGTTGTTCCGGTCCACCATGCTACTGCTGTTGACGGGATTCAGCTTCGTGAGACGGCGGTATCGCAACCTGGTGAGCGAAAATGTGGAAGCGTCTGCGATGACCGTAGTGCAAACGTCAACCCACCTCTCCACCGTGCCAGCGTCGGACGTTGCGGCGTGGTGTGTCCATGATGGCGGAGACGGCTCGGCCCGCATTGACGCCTTGATTTGCTCTATCAGACCTTCCTGGATCGGTAACGCCTGCAGCACAAAGTCGGGATGATAGTGCTGGAGCCAGCCCGCTACATTTAGTGGTATGTCTCTGTCCATGGGACCATGGCATGATTGTTCAAACGCCTCAAATCCGAAGCCGAAGCCAGGCGTAGACAAGTAGCCACTGCTTGATGGAGAGCTTACAGCAGTTTCAAACGAAGTGATGTAGTCTGGGAATGGAATATCAACATCGATAACTCCATCCGCCAGGTTGATCGACGTTTTTACTGGAGATTCAAACGCTCCGGATGGATCCGGAGTTCTCTGCATCTTTGGTATGTTTTCCGTTGGCACCGAGGGAGATCGTGTATTAGTCGTCACCTGCGGACGTCCGAGATTATCTCCATGTTGTGCAGCCGCAGAGCTTTGGGTATCACCGGCGTGCTCAACGAGATCGTTTCCGGGCTGGTGCTCTGATATCATCCCAGGAACCGTCTTCGTGGTATTGAAGGTCGTCTTTGTTGGTGAGGAAGAGCTCCGGACTTGTTCTGTACTTGAGCGATGCGACTTGGACGGCCCGGTCGTGGAATCCCTTCTACGAGTGCTCCACAAACCGCTGATGACGCTGCCCCATTTAGAGCCCTGTCTAGAATCCCCGCTTGAGGCGTTGTGAGGGCCCGAACTGTCTGCTCTGGTGATACGCTTCAGATCGTCAGCAGCAATACTATTGCTGGTGCTTGGCCGACCGTTGGAGAAGCTTTCTGCTCTGTGAGAAATGGAGAAATGGGGAATGCTAGTTTCCGACGTGATGGTTCCCGTCGTAGCTGCGCTGCTTTTTCGAACCGTCGGGTCCCCTCCCCGGATGGGCAGATGTGTTATAGACGCAGCATCAGACACCCTTCGTTCATGCCTACCTTCCATACTTAGGTGCGCTAGGGTGGGTGGGACAGCGCCTGAGCGACCATGCTGGGACTGAAGGCTGAGGTTGCGCGAGTGCGATACTCGGTTAGGTCCTGTGCGGCGATTGATTCTCCGACGTAGTGACTCCTCCTTGAGAATGGGGACAACGAATGACGGGGGCGATTGCGAGAAAGTTCCCAGTGACGCTGAAGTACTCGGTCGATGTGTTCGGATACCAGGGAGTTGTTGCGAAGCGGGTAAGAACGCAGAGAGGAGGAATATCAATCGTCGCGCGGCGATCTTGTCCTGGGCCACAATAATGGTCCGGGCATGTACTGATGAATCCTCGTCTACTTTCCCCTTCTGTTGGATATAATGCCGACGACGGTACGAGGGTGGGCTTAGGGCTTGGAGCCAGTCAGTGTGTGTCGCGAGAAAACCTGTCAAGAGGTTGAAGAAGAAGCCCTCTTCCCTTCCTCCAGCCCACTTTGCCACCCATCGGGCTTCCTCTCGCCATATTGGCCAACGATTTTGCCCAGTGATGACTCTGGCTGCCCGGATGCCAGCGACAATCCGGGTCTTTGCAGCATCAACTTCTGTGCCAATGCGCCGATGGTCGAGCAGGGAGTTTGGAAGCAGCGTGACGAGCTTCGCATTTGTTTTGGGGGGTTTGACTGGCAGCCCATCCTCGCTTCGACGTCCAGACATAGACTGGGTCCGGTGGACTTGGGACGGAACCAAGGTTGGGAGCGGATCGGGAGATGCGATATCTGTCTGCTTAAGCATCATGTAAACGGTGGCAGCAACAACGGACTGTAAATGATTCAGGGTTCGCATGATAATGTCCCAGTGCTGTGTGATTGCGTCTATTTGGTCTTCAGTCTCGCTGCCAAATGGCGTCTCGAACGAGTCTGGTCCGAGGCCTCCCTGCCCTACCATTGTCCATCCAGAGGGCCGAGAGGAACCATACGATGAC
The DNA here is from genome assembly GCA_033439685.1 of Apodospora peruviana. Taxonomy (NCBI): domain Eukaryota; kingdom Fungi; phylum Ascomycota; class Sordariomycetes; order Sordariales; family Lasiosphaeriaceae; genus Apodospora; species Apodospora peruviana. The sequence goes on along the minus strand of JAUEDM010000004.1, from coordinate 2,023,854 downwards.
GGGAAAGAATCTTGCTCCGTGTACGAACTCGGCCCTCGAAAACCCGACCTCGATGCGGTTGCAGGCGTTGAATGGGAGGAAGGTGGCGGGAGGTTGACCACCAGCGCAACAGCGTACATGGGTGTCCGCTTCTGTTTCGGTTGGGGTTTCTTCTTCTTGGTTGTACCATCGTCCGCGGATGATGGAAAGGGGTATCCGGTGTTGTCTTCGGAAACCGGCCCATTGGGACTGAATACCAAGTCCTCATCATTGGGGAGACACACGGGAAACAGCCTTGTAATTAGAACTTTCCTGCGATCCTGGATGCGAGTCGTTACGCCTGGCCCTGACGGCATGGCAAAAGGAGGTACATTCTCCGACGAGAATGACTGCGATAGCCTGCTAGACCGCATGCTGGATCTTCCCATAGAACCGCGCCCATCGCCGAGTGTGGGAGTTTCAGTGGTTCGGAAATCGCACGGCACAACATGGACCTTGGTCGAGGTGCCTTTATATGCCATGAGCTCAGAATTGCCGAAGATGCAACTGGAAAACGTGCCCAATTCCTCGCGATATTCCCGCCAAGTCCGCTGAGAGTCGCTCTCGATATATCCCTGATTGCGGCTGTAAACAGAAGACCTGTGGTCGAAGGCACCTTGACGCATCTTTGGGCTTCCGGGTTGAATGACGATTGGGCGTTGGACGTGACTAACGCTAGACTTTCGAGGAGAAGTCGGGGCGCGCCGCGCTTCCTGGGCGGAGTAAAGTGAGGACGACCCAGGCAACGTAGAATGTCGATCCGTTGAAGGAGTGGGCGTGGGTGGAGGAGCCTGGCTGTCATACAGCAGGGAAGACGCAACCGAGCCTAGGGCGTCTTGCATGATAATGATGCGGACATCGCGCACGTCGAGCTCGATATCACCATTGTAGTCGAACGCGTTGGTCGAGGAGTTTGCGGGAGTTGAACTGGATAGAGGAAACACTTGATTAAGCCGGTGCTCGTATAGGTCCTGCGGATCGGGAAACAGCAGACTGCGGGTATGGATATCTTCTTGTACTGATTCAAGGGAGGAGACGGGTTTGTGCGATGCTGTCTGGGGCGAGGGAGAAGCCCCAGCCCCAGAGGCGGACCCAAGGTTGAAGAGCTTCCCGAGCATTCCTCTAGGATGACACGGGTGGCGGGCCAATTGCGGAGGGAGAGCACTGTCTAGACCAAGTCGCAAGACAGTCAATCAACAGTTGACGAGGGTGACCGGGTGCCGAGCTAGCATCTTGGTTGTAGTTGAAGTGTAGCCATGTGAGAGCGGTGAAGGCATGCAAATCTTTGGGGTTGTCGGCGACGTCGGTAGGCGAGAAGCAGAGCCTCGCGCTCCGAGTCAGCAACGGCTGAGACAGTTGAAGGTCGAAAGGCGCGTGAGAGGCGGACGCCGAGAGCCAGCGGGCCGTTATCTTTCAGACGACGGTCAAGTCCCGGGGCAGCGGACTGAACAGTCGGGCTGGCCCTAGAACAGTAAAGTGCCTCCGGCTTTGGTGCTCCGGGAGCAAATGAGGCCAACGATAGGTCCAGAGGATGGGATGCCACGCGTGCACTTTGGCGCGCCACGATCCGGGGCGCAGGAGAGGTAGGTCCTAGTCAGTTCCAAGGGTATTCTAACGACAGCCAGCCCCAGAACAGGTCACGGTGCACGATAGAGGCGGGGAGATGCGTGTTTCGAGCGAGACCGGATGAGAGTAGGGCTCCAGAATATGGCTCCAAATATGGGGCAGGGCCACACCGGTGATCCACAATGATGGTTGTAAGAGTAAGTCGGGTTGCTTTTAAGAGTGATTAGTAGGTACACGGCATTTGAAACTAAATAAGAAACGAAAACGACACAGGCGTGCGGTATGGGGCAGGAGCACGGTATGGAGGCATGACTGTGAAGTACCGAAATACCAAAATTCTGAGGTGATCCGGTAATTCTGAAGACCTGAGCGGCCTCACAACATTAGTACCTCGGCGACGGGACTGGACGAGATGGAGACCGCCATGAGCGATGAGCCATGGTTTGTTTGTCACAGCAACCTGCGGGGATTCGTCGGAATGGCGGTGACAACGGGGAGATGGCTCTGGATTCTGTGAGTGAGTGACGCGGTGGTGCCAGTGGAGTTCAAGCGAAGTCGGGTGCCAGTGGAGTGCCGAACATGTAATCTCTCGGTGCAGAACTGACGGTCGACACCCTCGCTAGAGCTGCACCAAAAAGTCTCGTTGCATTTGCAAAGCACAGGCACTCCGCTGAGGTGGTCGGCCAGGGCGCCGAGGGGGTAGCTAAGGTAACTGCGGTAGGCTAGATCCGGGCCCACCGCGGTGGTAAGTGGACACTGAGAACAGTAAACAGCCCTGGAGCGACCTGGAACGATGCTGAATGAATGGAATGCGGCTTATCACACCCCCGACTCGGAGCGCTCCTAATCTCTTCCATCTTCCTTCTTCCGTCCCGTCCATCCAGCCCGTCCATCCAAACCCGGAACTGAACTCGAACTCGTTCCAGATGTGAACAACCGAATACGGCCTGCAAAAATGATAAGTATCCGTCCACGAAGCTGTCGCATTGCTTTGTTCTGAAATACCCATATCTTTCTCCGTTCTTCGTCTACTCTGCTCTTGGCCCAGGCATGGACCCTTCCCTTTCGCTTCACCACTTGTCGGTGACTGTCGTCGACACCGCCTTCTTGTGTCTCGTCAACCTCACCTCCCGACACCGCCTATTAGGTATGTCGACAACCTGCAACAGTCTCAACAACCCGCCAACCACGACGAGTGGCCCTGCCGCAACCGCCGTCCCGACGAATTCTCTTTGTGCCACAATCTCGTCCGGTCGGTGCGCAATTCGTTGGTTACCGTTCTATGCTGGCACGGCTGGCAACCAAGGTACAGTACGTAGCTCTGCGCTTACGGTCTACACAGGCGCTGGGAAATAATTGGGGCGGTACGACCCAGATCCCGACCCTAGACACTCGGGCTACGGAGATGCTTGGCGCTGTGTGGTCTTATCCTCAACCGGGCCCAGGGCATCAGTAAGGTACTGAAGGTACGGCGGAAAGGCACCGAGTGTCAAAGACATATCCAGACACGCGGCCTGTGAAACAGAAAGACCAGCGCATCCCTGTGGCGAGAATGGGGCGGACGCTTCCATCATTCGACATGTGGAAACCTTCACCGCCAGACGGGACGACACAGGAGTTGGAGGGCACCAAACGACAGCCGAGCGAGAACTTCCCATGCGCAGGCAAGGATCGCAGCAAGGTAGCTTATTATATCTCCCTACCTTACCCACTGACCGCCTCCTGATATTATATATATACGGTCCTCGTCTCTCTTTTGATGTCACCCTGCAATACATGGCGAAGTTTTTAAAGTCGGTACGACTGATCGATATATAGCCTGTTCACGCTCGGCCCGTCACTTTAGGGCGTCACTGAGCCATCCTTCTAAATACCTCTACCCATTTATAGATGGAAGGGTTTCCGCACTTGGCGAAGCATGGAACCTACATGACCACACTGTGTGCGGGATATCAGTGCTTGGCACATGGCCCGGAGCCGCAGAGACACCAACGGGTGCGGATCGAGAAGCCTTCGCGGTACTTGCAACCGTCATCCGCATCTTCCTTTAACCATTCCTCGAGGAGTCAAGGCATGACTCTAGCAAGCAAAAAGAGCGCCATAGCCGCGGTCAATTCAATCTCTTGCTAGTCTATCGTTCCATCATGTACAATCCCATTTGCGCCATTCGGTACTTAAACCTATCTGACCTTAACCTGTCTTGGCTCTCGAGGTTTTACTTCTTTCCCTTCATCTTCCCGAGCCATCCCCCACATCGCTTTTCTCCAGTTTCTCCAGTTATTCCAGCCGGCAGGTTCATCCCCTTGTAACATGCAAAACCAATGGCACACCAGCCAATCGAGTGCTGCGCAGCTTGGGGAACATGGGCCCAGCGGGGAAACTTTTGGGGGGAAGCGTGGTGATGGTGCGGAAACGTACATGCATACAAACGAGTTATCTCTGTCTCCCTCCTTTCATGACGGACGAGAGAGTTTTATCATGTTTAATGAATCCGAATTTCCCTCTCTATCACCAAGTAGGGACCCCGGGTACTGTAACTCACACCGCTTCCGCCTTGTTCTTGTCTCTCCGCGTTTTTGACATGATTCGTGGAGAAATAGAATGCCAAGCTGCTGGAGCAGAGCCTCTTCTCTCACTTTACCTCACACCTCCTTCATCCAAGTGCCGGAGGTGTCGGGAGAGGATTGGCTGGCCATACATCATTCAGTTGACATGTTCGTATACTCTAACCCTTGAATACGGCCGCCGGCGCCCATGTCGCGCTGAACGAGGCTCTTGAACAGAGCAAGTAGAATTCGCGTTCAGACGGGAGTTAACCTAGTTGTAGTTCAAGATTGAGTTTGAAGTTTAAGCCCACAATCGGAGGTGAAATCCAAATGTAAGCGTACAGTGGTGATCAGATAGATGCCTTGAACTCAGCATTTAACTTCGACAGCCTAAGACTGTAAAATACGTATAAAATATACGTGGTACGTGTTTGGGCTGGTATGGGCTAGGAATAATCCTTGAACCCCAGTGTACGTACATCTAAGTCCGTAGTAAAAAGTGCCCGTAGATCAACTTCTGGATGGTGCATGTGATTCACAAAGCCCTCGTAATCATGGTTCGGTCCTTTCTGTGATATACTCCCATAGTTCTTGTGGGGGTTCGGTTGCACGGCAGACATAATGTGCTTCGCATTGGCCAGCTGGCTGATGGAGAATTACATAATAGTCAGTCGGGAGGTTTACAAGGTGCAGGTAGTTTGTCTCCTTTTTCCTTTCCTTAAATGTTGGTCCCGGATGGGGATTAACTTGGTACCTATAGTATGAAGGTATGAAGGCATGTATGTTTGCGCGTTGTGCGCATATCGGAAGATTTTTTTTACAAATATCTTTTTCCCTTCCGCCCTTCCGCCGCCGGCGGTGCGTTTACCAACATATTCTCACCCCGGTGAGATTGGACGTAATGATATACCATTGCTGGTTGGTGTGGGTGACACAAGAGGTTGGGAGTGACGACCTAGGTATCCTTACACAGCATTACGGAACAAGACCGAAAATTGAAAGAAGAAAGAAGTCTTCATATCTGTATTTTCTCTGTCGTCCTTGCACGGGGTGAGACGAAAAAAAAAGAACAAAAGAAAAGCAACCCCAAAGTCCCAGGGAGGTATCAAAACCGGCCAACTCCTTATTAGGCCATCGCCATTCCATGCCGTGTCCACTGTATATCCCAGTTGATTGCTTTTTGTCTATCCATGAGAAAAAGGGGGGAAAGACGGTGTTCCATATCAACACGGCGAGGAGAAGGGATATGTAAATTAGAATAAAAGGACAGTCGAAGGAAAACAAGCATTATGGGGTATTCAAAACATTAACATGAGTTTGACTTTGTAGGCCCCAACCGAAGACCTTGTTGGCTCAAGAATTCGTCGTTGTGCAACACATAAGATGCTCGCAATACCCCTTACCGCAGACCATTTGACACCGTAATGGGTCTAGCTTCGATGAGCCGATCCTTCTAAGCTTGATACTGGAAGGTATGTCGGCTGTGAGTGTTCCCGACGAAGCAGTCGATGGCAGGCTATATGTGCTTGCCCCTGGGGAGAGTCCGACAAGCTCTGGTTGAAGTGTGACCGAGTGAATACCATAAGCATGGAGACACTCGCGAATCGTTTGTGCTCTGTGCATGAAGTCGACAAGGCTGTCCTCTGAAAGAAGGACATGCGCCGAGGCGACCGCTTTTGTCTGATCAAGTCGCCACACATGTAATTCGTGGACAGATTCAATGCCTGGGATCTATGAATGGTCAGAAACACAATGAAACAAAACGGTGCCGTCCCAGTTAGGGGCTTTTAATTACCTTTTCAAGATCATGTTTGACGTCGCCGAGGTTCACGCCCGGTGGTGCGCTTTGGAGAAGAATAGTGCCACTGCTTTTGACAAGGGGTAATGCAGATATCAAAATCATGAGCGAGATCCCCATACTGACGGCGGGGTCTGCATAGTGTCGAGTATTTGATGATACGAACCAGACAATGAGCGAAGCAGCAATAACACCCAAGTTGTTAAGTGCATCGCTAATGACATGTATCATGACACCCATCATGCCGATATCTCTTGTGGGTCCTTTGATCTCGGTATATATTGGGTGACGGTGGCCGTCGTGAGGGTCGGCGTTCTGGGTGAGCTCACCAGCACAGTTAAATTGATCTGTGTGGAAAGACCGTTTTTGACGAACAGCACCACGCGAGTCCTTCAGTTCGAGTCCGATATCGCTATCTGTATCCACGTCTAGCTTTTTGCCCATGTCGCTTTCTCCGAGGGACGTGTTGTCTATCTCCCTCCCTCGTCCTGCGTCTATGTCATGGCTTGCGTGCGAATGATGGCCCTGTCCGATAGCCATGTCATTATCCGTGTGATCGTGATGGTCTGCAGATATCACAGTAGTCGTGTGGCAATGACCATGGCCATGGCCGTGATCGTGGTGTTCTGTAGGCGCAGATATTAGTTTACAATCGCCAATGATGACGGCTGGGAAACTAACCATGTAGGAAAGCAGCACTGATAATATTCAATGTGAGTCCCACGCACCCCATTATCAGCATTAGCTTAACATTTTCGATTTGCTGAACCGAGATGAACCTCTCGATCGACTGGAAGAAAATGCTCATTCCAAGAGCGAGCAAGAAGACACCATTGAAGAAAGCGCCCAGTGTCTGAGCTCGCTGCCAACCGAATGTGAGGTCTTGAGGTGCCTCCTCACGTTCCGAGATCTAATTGCCCACCTTTAGTCGAGCTCAGATTTCACGCAAAAGGGAGGTAGACAACTGACCATAACAGCGGTTAGGGCCACAGCAAAACTTATCAAATCGTTCATCTGTATCTAACGTTAGCAGGGTATCCCAGCCCAATGATTTATGAGGAGAACGACTTACATAATGAAACGAATCCGCCATAAGAGCTAAGCTCTTTGTCCTGTAGGCAACTGGAAGTAAACAAATCAGCTGCATGCTTCATAATCATGGATGGTGCGGCTGACCAGCAAGCTCAGTCACGAAGAAAGTGAAAGAGATGAGCATCGCCGCCGAGAGCCTATGCTTGGCCCGAAACCTGGATGCCATATTTAAGGGTGACCACTTCTGTGCTGTTCAGCCCCAAAAATGGCGGAGGCCTTTCTCGATCGTTTTGGATGTAAGTTGATGTCTATAAGCAAACACGCTCTTTCTTCGGTTTTCCGGGTGTAAAATTTTACAAGGTATGATCTCAAGTGTGCCGGTCACGGATATGGTGCAACTCGGCTCCCACCCAGACCGAGCGAGAAGGGTTACTTTGTATTCAGAGGCGTCCCGATTTTGCTCTGGCCGGCGATTGACAGGATATTGACAACAGCCATTGGAAGCGCCTCGCTCGCACGGTCAGATTGGGAGACTCTGTCGCGGTCCAGAAATCCAAGAGCAGCAATTTCTCTAGTCGGCCCTATTGGTACTGTCGTCACCCATGTATGGAGTAATGCCGTGCGTTTGTCTTCCTATCGAGACGAGGAAAAGAAGGTAGCTGGGAAAGTAGAGGAGACATGGAAGGGTAAAGGACGGCTGTTGTGCAAGGCAACACGTCGGGAACACTTGTCAGGGAGGCAACTGTTGAGTGGCCGTGGGTGCGATCTTTATGAAGTGTGGGCTGGTTCTCATAAAGTCATTGGTCTTTCCAATCCTCAACATATAGGAAGCTGAGCCGTGACACGGATGGAGAGGGAAAGGCCCCTGCCAGAACAAGAAATTGATCTTGTGCTGCAGAGCACTCGATCGTGTCATGGTGGTACCGAGCCCTGCAGTCTGTTTCTGGAGATGCGGTGGCTGAAGGGGACACCGAAAGGGGATAACCAACACGGTGAACCTGTCGCGGTGAGCCTGTCGCGGTGAACTGAAGATGATTCTCAAGACATGAAACTGAAACCCCATGTGCTGTGCATGGGGGTGGCCGAGCTTCATTGCCGGGGCTGAACTAAAACGTGGAAGCCAACTCGTCCAACGTGGAATCAGGACTCCACGGCCGGCCGGGCTCGGGCGATTTGTTGTTATATGATCCAATGCTGGGGACGCGTCAGGGTCTCAGATAAACATAATTGGTTCGACAATACTGAGGCGATGCAACTCGAATCTTGAGCCAAGATCGGTGACAACGCTCCCTTATCGGGATGAGCTCCTTAACCACGACCATCATTCCATCATTTACCATGGTTGTTCAATCGGGCGCACGCCAGCTCTTCGTCTCACCCAGGTACCGTTTCTAGAGACATGTTGCCAAATGAAGTTCATGGGGGTCGATTGGGATGTGCTTGCAAACCTGAAAGGTGGAGAGTTTGTGCTGCCCGGGCATCGTTGTTGCTTCCTTTTTATAACGACTGGTGGGGGAAAACTTGCATCATCTTCCAAGCTGTGGCCATCAGGGTTCTCCACGTTGATCATGTGCTCTGTGGGACCACAGTTGGAGAGGAATTCCGGGGAGGTGGAATCCGGAAGGCGGTGTAGGATGAAGTATACAGGTAGCTACCTTAAGCACGTTCTAAGATAGCGTATTAGCATCCTGAACTCCCTCTTATCCATTATCGAATTCCCAGAAGACGTGATTAATCAGTGACCGTACGGAATACGGATTACGGAATACGGAATACGGATGATGCCTTCATAATAATAGTGCATTCGCAAGTGGCTGTGGATAACTGCAACTGTACTTCTGTACGGAATACGGGATAGGAGTCTCTCTTATCTGGTTAGCTGGCGAAATGACGGGAGATTCTGCCACTGCAGTGAAGCGAGTCCCACTGTTCCCAACTTGGAACCTCTCAGGGCAGGGCGCCCCATCATCTCGCGGTGCACACTCACTAGGACCAACCCCAACTCGGTCTTCACCACCACAACAACGATCACGACGACGTCGAGGCATTGTTATGCCTCTGATAACCGCTAGTGTCCATCCGATTTGAATCCTCAAGTTCTTCTCAATTTGCCTTTTGATTGTCCCTCGAGGTTACCGCCGTGGCCTTCCCGACTCCGGAATGGCAACCGAAAGCCAAAGCCACCTCCGGTCAGAATTCGGATTTGGACTCGTCGCTTGACTCAGAAAATTGAAATTGATATTGGCATTAAAATCGACGTTACGAGATCCTCATGTCGTCGCGCAGTGCTTCTGCTTCGGCTGTGCCGGGAGCAGGACACGGCCAGGGAAAAGGACCGCCAGCCGGGCCTGGGAAGCCGCCGAACTGGTCATCTCACCTTCGCCAGTTCAGCAGGACAAGCGTGGAGAGACCCCTTGAACCGCCTCGCTCGCCCGACACTGTCTCTAGCAACTCTACGATCCGTGATCGCCCGGCGTCTACGAGGTCACGTGTTGAGCGGAGGAGATATACCGTCACCGTCAATGAGTCGTTTGCCCGTGACGAGGTCCTTCTCAACCTCGATCTCGTTGGCGACGATGCTAAACCTGGCAGTTTGATGGCGATTGATGTCCTGCGTCCCGAGTCGGAGAAATCGGCTCAGAATGCCCAAACCAAGCAGCACATCCATGATCGTGCCAAAGATGCGCTGTCGGCAGGCAACACCAGGCCGCCCGAGACAGAACCACAACCCTACATATTCGTGGTCAAAGACATGCCCAAGGAACTCAAGGCCCGATATCCGACAGTTGAGGTGTATGTTGCCAAGCATATAGCCGATGTATTTGGCATGAAGAAAGGCTCACAAGTTACATTGACCCCGGTATGTTTCACGGCGGCCTTTCTTCCTGGCTGATATGCTATGTTAACTATTTGATAGATAGATGCGAATAACCCTGTCATTGAGGCATCCCACGTGGAACTCTCATTCAAGGACCAATATCTGTCGAGATCCGACATGTGGCGGATGGCGGTCGGAGAGCTGTCCGAAAGGACCGTGTACAAGGGTCAGATGGTCTTGTTCATTGGCACCGTCAAGGCACAAGTAACTACGGTCTATGTCGATGGTCGAAAGGTCCACTCTGCCTTCTTTGGCCGCAACACAAAGCCCATCTTTCGTAGCGAGTCTGCCAGGTATGTGCTATTCATTCAGATGGCTCGAGAGATGTGGGATTTTGATTCCGATGGATCTGGAGAAATCATGTTCAACAAGGTTGTCAACGGCTTTCTGCCTGCGCTGTTCAAGATGTGGGTAGAACTCAAGGTAAAGCACCTTGTCTCCATTGTGCTCTTTGCTCGAGTCGAATACGACACGGGCATCTCCACCGAGCTCGCCTGCTCTGCTATCCACAATGACTATTACACCGGCGTCCAGTCTTCCGGAGACAGGCGTCCATACAAAGACTTTTATCGCGTCGTGGTCAGTGAAATGGCCAGCGGTGAATGGACAAAGATCCTCTACCAGCTCAAGCGCGAGTTCAACTATTTTCGCAAAGACATCAGCACGTATCACCAAAAGGCTATGGTGTCATTCTCGACCGTCGAGGATCCCGCCGACAAAGAGATGTCGGTCAACAGGATCAAAGCCGAAGCTTCCCGAGCCATACATGGGAATTTCCTGGAGGCGATTAACATGGCATCCTCGCTGTTCGCCCACGACTATATCGACCGGGACTTGATGAGAACAGGCATATCGGTGGTTGTCATTAGCCCCAGCTCTGGTGTCTTTGAGGTCGAATACGAGTCGCTACGTCGAACGACCGAGGCCCTGGTAGGCAACGGGATTGGCATCGATCTGATTTGCGTTTCCAAAATACCTCTGCATTCGGTGCCACTGTTCCGATACCGCAATCCGCAGTACTCTGAGCATCCACAACGGAAGGCAAAGGTGAATCTAAGCCGTGGAAGCACCCCGAAGCAAACAACACCTTCCTTCGGAAGCTACACAAGTTTCGCGGGCTCCTTTTCGCCTGGCAAAGGGACCGATAGCACTCTGCGGGGCGGTGAATCCGTTGGCTCAAATTCTACCCATGATGAGTGGACCTATGCTTTACCCCAGTGGCTTCATGTCTCATACTGGACGGGCGCTTCTGAAGAAGCGTTGTCATACCAGGGCATTGCTCTGTCGGTGTCTGACATTTCACCAGTCCAGGCGAGAGAATATTTCCCCATACGGTGCCGCATGTACGACCTTCAGATGCGTAGCGTGATGGAAACAAATGAGATCGAAACCAAGCCGTTGCACATGGATCCTGCGTTTCCGTTGAAGGCGATCCAAGCAAGTCACTCGTCAAAGCCACATCTCGGCCTTGACGGCACCATCAACATTCAAAACGTGCGCAGTCCGGAGACACTGTTTGACCATGTGTACGGGTTTCAGAAGTTTGCCCCTGATAAGAACAGCAAATATGGAGAGAAGTCACTGTGGAAGCAGCTGCAAGACTTTGACGATTCAAACGCACGGTTACCACTAGTGCGGAGAAACCCGATGCATCATCATCATAGGCATATCCGAGACCCCGACGATGTAGCTAGACGACAGGTCTTGGAAGACACAGGTCTGCTTGGGGCATCTTTCACCGATCGCAGGTCCTCCATAACTCACCTGACCGTGACGCCCACCCATGCTCCCATACAACGCTTGGGTACCGATCGATTGGAGGCGAGTCCAAGGCACCGCAAAAGCTTGGAGGTACGCAATTCAAGTTCGAGACCGCCCTCAGTCAAAGCACCCAAGTTCATGCGCCATATCAGTCTTGGGAATCGAGGCTTTGGTATAGCCGCCCCGAAAGCCGCCGTTGCGGAGCTGAGCATTGAGAGTGTGAATGCATCCAAGACGATGCCACATTCACAAAGCTCACATGCACCCAGGATAACATCGACGACCCCTATAAAATCGGGCCAACGTCCAGATTCATCACACAAGATGGCGGCTGGTACACCAACGCCCTCCCAGAGTAGCTTCTCGCCGATGTCGTTTACGCCGGGATACCACTCATCAGCAGACACGCCAGCTAAGCCAATAGTGATCAGTAAGACTCAGCAGCTTCTATCAGATCCGGCAACCCAGATGTTGTCGAGCTCCATTCTTTCCTCAACCACTAGGCCGGATATTATCGTTGATGACCGTGATTTATTGTACTCTGATGCCATCAGAGCGGAAGACGCCAAGAAACTCTACAACAATAAACTTCTTGCCGGAGTCCTATCCGAGCTCCCATCGACGCTGTCCCCGAAGACCGCATTGTCGCCCTGGCTGACTTTGCTCAATCCTTCAAATCCTGATACCAATGAGGTCGACGTTTCTACGCTGTATAGCCGCTGGCAACATGTCTTCCCCAAGACTTCGGACATGCGCGTGATGAAGTGGAAGTCTTTGTGCTCCCCCGCTGCTGTCCCACTCACAACAGAATACTTCCCAACGCAGGTTCAATTCGAGTCAGAGTACCAGCGTCAGCCCTACAACGTATCACAGGACGCTGATGATGAGTTGGCCGAAGAACCCAAGTCGCGAGATCAGCTGCTGCGCGAGCTTATTAGCTTACGGTTCTGTCAAGGGTTCCAAATTGTCGTCGGGCCTGCTGTTGCTAAGGGGCTCGGCCAAAGACAACTGAAAATTGCAGATATTTTCTCTCGGGACCGTATTGCTGAGGACGGCACGAGTATCTTCATGTCGGTTGGCAATACTATTCATCAGCTCTCGTGTGTCAATGGCACCGAAGTCGAGGTCAACATCTTTGTTCGAAAGCCAACGGAGAGTTCTGCCAAACTCGACGAGAGCGGCCCATTGTATAAGCCAGCGATTAGAACACTATTGGATCATGGCTACGAGACCAATGAGTTTGATTTGGTCTCACTCAAGCCCGAGAGGAACTGGAATTATATCGATGCTTTTGTTGCCGGACACAGCGATGAGCTTACGGAACACTTAAGGTTCTGGCGTGCAAGATTTGTTTTGATCCCTATGACGGGTAGGCATTCTTCGCTCCCCAAAACCCAGGCCGGCGACGACGACGAAGAGATTCGAATTGAGGGTATCAGGAGGCTTGCTCAGATGTGGCAGAGACACCGGTATATACCGCCTGATGAACGGCGCTTTCAGAACTCGGCGACTCGGCGTAAGAAAGATGTCAACCCTCTCGACATTGTTTATAAAACGGAGGATGCTTCTGTGGTGATAGCCGCCGAATTGGAAACTCTACCACTGTTGGAAGGACTGGAAGGCGCCAACCGCAAGGGACAACTTGTGACGAGCAAAGGGCAGTTCCAAAAGAAGAATTTCAGTCTTGCAGCGCTAGCGGAGGCCATTCAGCAGCCGGTTGAGAATGGCGGAGTGCGCATGCAAAATCGCAGGTGGCATCTTCGCCTCCACTATAACTGTTTTATTGGATCAGACATGACCAGCTGGCTCTTGGATAACTTCGAGGATCTAGAGGACCGAGAGGACGCCGAAGCTTTTGGCAACCGGTTGATGGTTTCCGACGAAGACAGGCTCAAAGATAAGGAGAAGGAGGGAAAGAAGGAAAGCGGGGGACTCTTTGTTCACGTGGAGAGAAGACACCCGTTCAGGGATGGCCAGTACTTCTACCAGATCAGCAGTGAGTATGCGAAGCCGCACCCAGGTTGGTTCAACTCGAAACGTATCCAAATGTCGGTTCCCTCAACGCCACTCTCCGAGCACATGCCTCGGGACTCTCCCCGGGTTGGCCGCTCGCGACCAACGTCGATCCACGAAGAAAACTCGCCGACGTCGGGTGCTACAACACCGACAACCCCCATGTTTGGCGGCAGGAAGCCCAAGGTCATGCTCAGTAAGGTGATAAAGTATGATGTCGACCACCGAAAACGGTCTTACCGGCAAGAGGTTATAGACCTGCATTACGACAGACTGCACAACCCAGATAACTGCTACCACATACGGGTAGACTGGATGAACGTGACAGCCAAGCTGATCGAGGATGCCATCGAGAGCTGGGCAAGGGAGGCGGCGCTGTACGGCCTCAGGCTCGTCGAGGTGCCCATTGCGGAAGCATGTTCGATTACCGAAGTTAACCCCTTCCGGCGACCGTACACGATCAAGTTGGCCGTTCCGCCTCCAAACCAACAGCCTGCCACATATTACGACCCAAACTCATTCACGCCGCAGGCCCAGCCCGGTCGTCACTTCTACCAAAAGGCGGTGCTCCGCAAGTTCAACTTTGTGCTGGATGTCGAAGCGGCCTCCAACTTCCCCAGCAACGTGGACGTTTCGTACTCTTGGGGAAAGCCTAACTTCAGATACACGCAGTACATCCACCGGAGCGGGGTCACCATGGCGGAGATCACAGAGAACGGTGATTTTCTCCTCCTCGCCAATCGCCTCTATAGTAACCGAGCGGCCACGGCGCGGGAGAAGGAACTGCGCAGCGAGCAGCAAGGTCCTGCTGGCGGCGGCGGATTGGGTGCTCGCGTGGTGACGCCGGGGCCGTACACACCCTACGGCATGATGGAGCCAACGCCGGGGGCGTCGCCGACGGTAAAGCCGACCTCTTTCCTCTCCCCCGTGGTCCGGCCAAGCGGGTTCGGCATGCCGGCACAGCTTAAGCCGAGTTCATTTGGGACAGGGCCGACGAACAGGGAGCATGAACCCGAGGCCATCAAGGAGGAACTGGAGTCGTTTTGCATGGACGGTCCGGCCCTCGACGCATTTTACAGGGAGCTGCTCGAGAGGGTGCCTCCGCCGCCACAGGCACCGGCTTCTATGACGCCGGGGTTCAGGGCAGCAGCGGCGGCATCGACTCCTCAAGGCGGTGTTGCAGACACGAATATACCTGTCCTGGGACTGCCGCCGGGGATATTGTCCGCGGCTGCTGCTGGCCCCGGGGCTGAGATGGGTGCTAGCCCGCGAGTTGGTAGCCCGGCGATGCTGTCGGCCTCGCAGCTGCTGAGGAGGGCGAGCGTACAAGATGGTATTCTGGGGCTGAGAATTGGTACTGGTGGTGGTACTGATGGGAGTGCGGGTGGTGAGAGGGAGAGATAGGTTTACCGTCGAGTCAATGCTGTTTGTGGCGAGGCTCACTCAGCCAGGGATATCAATATGCGAGCACCATAGGTAGGTTTGTATTGTACTTGTATTATATGTGGCGCTCATATGCCGGACATATCTACATTGGTCAGGGGTGGATGGATGGATGGCTGTTTGTTGAGCGAGTGTTTGGTTGTTGGTTTTGGGTCCACGGTTTGGATTGCCAATCAATTCGTATGACTTCAACACAGTCGTCTCTTTTGCGCAGAGGACTTGCAAAAGGACGCAGTGACACATTATCGGGGGTACCTAGGCCGGAAAAGTAAGTTGGTACCGGTAATCATTTTACAGCACTAATACCATCGGTTCATCTTTCGGCGCCAAAGGTTGGTATCGGTAGTCGTCGAAGGAGGCCTCCTTTGTTCGATGCCGGGCAACTCGATTCGTTTAGGACGATTGTGGAGTTCTTCATCATGTGACAGGGTCTCATTGGTGATGCACCAGCTGCGAATCCGATTGATCGGGCTCGCTCGCTTAAAAAAAGCAGTTTCGATGGAACGATTCGATCCCTCTTATTTTGTACATACAGTATGATCAGACATGGCGCACGTGACATTGATGTTTCCAAGATGAACTTTACTTGCACCGCCACATTACGCGTGGACAGTGGATGATCACAAAAGGGTGCTGTGCCCCAAGGACAATCCTTGTGCTGCTGTGGGACGACGGTTGGGAGAGGACTTGATGGACAAACAAGCTTCAATCGTCGCCGCCTCCCGCATCTTGGCTATCTTGGCCATCTTGGCCAATCTTGGCGGTAAAGCTTGTCGCGTCGTCGCGATCAACATATTCTTCTTGGCGTTGTTTGTGTGCGGAACGTCACTTGCTTGCATCAAAGAAAAATTGACCAAAAAGGCTTGGTAGTACGGATGTAATCCGTACGGAATACGGATACAAGACGCGGTACTTAACATGCCCTGGGATTGGAGGGTTTGTAGTACGGTAAGGCGAGATACTTGCAAGTCATGTTATTCGACGACGTCATTCTTGTTTCGTTTTGTTTAACCACCACAACGGTCGGCCCGTCGGCAAGCTGTCCTGGGTACCTGCTTGAACATGGATTTTCGGGTGATTCAAAATTTTGACAACAGGGTGGTATCCGTCTACCGTATCTATTCAGGTACGGATGGATAATATCCCATATAAGATTGATCGGTATGAGGCCTCTGAGCCCAGAACAACCGGCAAGAGAAGGGACAACAATGTGCCTGTTGATCATGATTGCTCAGTGGACATGTTGCAGTCAAGGAGATGTGTCGGTGGATTTCTTTCTGGTTGAGGGAATTGAGCTCTCTTACCCAGTAATCAGCAGCATCCATCCACTCCATAAATATGGCCATCCCTTGGTAAGCGCTATTTTCTGCCCAGTTGTTTCTTTCCAAACTGCCGAAAAGGGTAAAGGTGGTTTTGGTCCGGATTACCTTCACTTAGACCTTTCACCACTGTCCATGGCAAGGAACCAGTCGCAGCGGACGGCAGCCACACTCCCGCACCCTGCCGCACGCACTGGCAGTCTGGCACTGCACTGAGAGACCCGCACGTCTCAAACTCGCATTATAAAGTGGGCACACCCATCATCACAGCGATTCATCGTCATTAAAAGAGACCTCCCAGTCGGGCTAGCATTCCTCGATTGCTTTTCTTGGCCATTCATACCTACAAACAATCCTAAAATTCACTACTTTCCCGGACAACAAACGACAAACAACCAAAAACATCAACACTCCATCGGTATCTACCTTTTGCGATTGATATCCCGCATCCAACACACCAGCACCAGGCGCATCCCTGTTCTGGCCTCTCAGATCCTTCACCGACACACCGCGATCGACAGGCATCTCAATTCCTCAACGAGGATATTCCAAACCCCACAGCATCGCGCAGCTTTCGAGGCAAGGAACAACCACGTTGCCGACCTTCCCCCAGATTCGTACCTGTTGCTGGACGACAGCACGGGTTAACAGCCCAGAAAACGCATCCCACACACGAGGCGCAACGGTCACACTCGGACTACAGACGGCGTGGATTGCGCACACGGGAAGCACACGGTCAAAACTTTCCGAGCTTTAGGCCGGCTCGAGACTAAGCCAACGCTATGTCTTGTGAGTAAACTCACGCATCCTTTTTGCCTCGCTCTCGCGCAACTTCTTTTAGCCTCCCGTCCATCCATTGTTGTCGATCAACGGTTGGGTCCATACGAATCTAAGCATAACAACCTTATTTCGAGCTTTGCATGCCCTTGGGCGGGAGAAATACCTGACTACATACCTCTCTTATTCACGCCTGCGACATCCCCACTCTCCGCGGATAGCTGGGCGATATTATTCTGACCATGACGTCTCCAGTCAACAATTACCGGATCAGGCAGGCGGCTCACAACCTTAGTCGCGAGAACTCCGGCTGGAATCCCTTTCGACACACATACAGGTCAGGAGGCGGCCAGAAACTCCACCAGACGTGGGACGTCCGGACGCAACCTGACACGGAGCGCACTGCTGGTCATGGTAACGACGACGACGGCGGTGGAGGCTCCCCCATCGTCCATTCGCAGACGGCGCCGGAACGTTTCCCAAGCAAATACGAGAGGGACGAGACATTGGTCCCCGGATCAAGCAAGGAGACAAGGATGCATGATATGGAACCGACCAGCCAGCCTGACAGCGGAGAGACGTTTGCCCAGTCGCACCGGTCCACTACGGGAGGGTCTGCTTTCGATGCCCGGGACCTGTTGCGCAGAAGGGGCCCGAGCGACGGTTCGCGGTTGAGTCCCGGTGCGCCGGCACACGCCTATGTCGCCGAGGAGAAGCCCAAAAAGGGGCGAACCTTCTTCAAGCATCTTACACCTAAAGAGCCATTCACTGTCGCCAATCAGATCCGACGGACATTGCTCAACTCCTGGATCAATCTCTTATTGATTGCGGCACCCGTCGGAATCGCACTCAACTTTGTCAAATCCGTTCCCCAAGTTTGCGTCTTCGTGATCAACTTTATCGCCATTGTCCCGCTCGCAGCGATGCTTAGCTTTGCGACGGAGGAAATCGCGCTCCGGACTGGCGAAACGCTTGGTGGGTTGCTCAACGCCACGTTTGGCAACGCTGTCGAGCTGATCATTGCCATCATCGCGCTGGTTCACAATGAGGTGGTGATTGTCCAGACGTCCCTGATCGGTAGTATCCTCTCCAACCTGCTCTTGGTGATGGGCATGTGCTTCTTCTGCGGCGGCCTCAATCGACAGGAGCAATTCTTCAACACCACAGTCGCACAGACGGCTGCAAGCTTGCTCGCATTGGCCGTTGCCGGCGTCATCATCCCTACCGTGTTCGAGCATGCAAGGGATGTAAAACCACTCGAGTCCGACGTTGCTGCACTTTCTCGCGGCACTTCCGTCATCCTGCTTATCGTGTATGGCGCATACCTGTTCTTCCAGCTGCACACACACTCCAAGGTCTTCGCCGAGGAGAGCCAAAAGGTTGAAGGGAAGCCCTTCAAGCGCTCATTCAAGCACAAGGACAGCCTAAAGAATGGCGCCATCGCCCAGGGCTTCGTCTCCCCGGCAGGCGTTATGAACAGCCACGGGCTTCCCTCGCACCAGCAGGACACGGAGAAGCTCCGAGAGCTACTGACAACCCCCCCCAAGAAGCTCGAAGAGGACGAGGAAGGTGAGGAGCCTCAGCTCCACTTCCTCGTCGCCATCGCCACCCTGACCCTCTCGACCGTTATCATTGCCGTGTGCGCCGAATTCATGGTCGACAGCATCGGCGCCATCACCGGGGCGATTAGCCCCGAATTCGTCGGACTGATCCTCCTGCCCATCGTCGGCAACGCCGCGGAGCACGCCACTGCCGTCACGGTCGCTATCAAGGACAAGATGGATCTGGCCATCGGCGTGGCCGTCGGCTCGAGCATGCAGGTCGCCCTGTTCATCATCCCCCTGCTCGTTATCATTGGTTGGGGCATGGGCAATGACAACATGAACCTCAGCTTCGACACGTACCAAGTCACGGTTCTGTTTGTTGCGGTCCTGCTGGTGAATTATCTCATTGCTGACGGCAAGAGCCACTGGCTCGAGGGCATGCTGCTTATTTGTCTGTACGCCATCATTGCTGTCTGTTCATTCTGTAAGTTTCTTTCTTTCTTGTCACACCAGTCACTATTTGTAGATCGAGTTTACTGATATTTTGGTGATTCGTTAGGGTATAAACCGGATGAAGAGGTACCTGTTGCATAATCCTTTTGCTTTGGTTTTCCTTTGGTCATTCGTCGACCAGTTGAAATATCGTGGTTGTGAATATCCCGAGTGATTAGACACTCCCTCCCCATTTGCTTAGCGGCTGCTATTCGGCAAGCAGTTTCTTGCGTTGATTTTTACTTGGGTTTCTCTTTTGTACAAATCCCCTAGTATTGTGTAAAATGCGACCCATAATCAGATAGTCAGATGATTGTTGGGCGATGTATGTACATTTTTCTTCTTGCTTTTTGGTTTTCCACCAGCGGACATCTCATAGTTAGTCAATCTTTTGGAGCGATGCTTTTCCCCCTTTCTAAGTCCTTGGGACATTGGCGCTTCATTTTCTTCTTTTTACTTCATCCAGGCGGACAGGATAGATCAATTGGTGGTACACACGTATGGTAATAGACATCTGGGTACGCAAGGATGCAAGCACGTCGTGATTTTTCTTGTCTTTTTTCCCTTGGCGGTATTTAGTTTGAAGTTATCGTGTTATGGTCAATCAGGTACCTACGGGGTCTCACCACCAAATTAGGCGTTCAGTGGCGCAAAATGATGCATAACATGAACTTACGTACGTACATCGTGGTAGGCGCTGGATTCTGGTGAAGAATAGCCGCAGCGTTGTGCGCCTCCTAGCTTCGAAACAACCTGGAAATTACTAGTATAACCTGAAGAAATAGGTAACTCTGACTAATTCAACTCCGCTATCAACATGGAATCCCTCCTTCACATTTACCGCTTCGCCTTCTTGGACGGTCTCGCGTTCTTGGCCATCTTGCGCTCCTTGATCTGGCGCGCCTTGCGAATATCCGTCGCGTTCTTGAGCTCGCGCTTGCTGCCCTCGCCGTCGTGGTACTTGCCGATGCGCTTCTCCTTGGCCTCAGCCACGCGTTTCTTGCGCACCTCGTAGTCATCGCGGAACTTGTCCGCGTCCTTGGGCGCCTTCTCCATCTTGTGCTTGTACCGCGCCCCGCCCTGACCGCCAAACATGCGCGCGACGCTGGGCTTCTCGGCCTCGCCCACATGCAACCTGCCGACTTTGTTGGTCTTGCGCCACCGGTCAAACCGCCCGCTCTGGAAGCTGGCGGCGATCTTGACGCCGCTTTCTCCACGCACCATCTTGGAGCCCTTGGAGCCGTCGTCGTCGTTGACCCGAGCGACGTACTTGCTCTGCTTCTTGTCCCACCGCATTTTCGCCCGCGTGGGGAGACCAAACGCCTTGGCGCCGTCGTCGTTGGTGAGGTCCATGGTGGCGTCGCGAGCCTCCTCGAGGAAATTGGTGCCCTGCGTGCCGGAGTGGACGCCATAGGCACGCTCCTCGGCCGCGTTGGTGGTACGAGGGGTGTACGTCATGAACACCTCCGGGTCCTGGAAGGTCGTTTTCCCTTTCGTCGACTTGACAGTGCTAGAGACGGTGACCTCCATCTCTTCGTTCGACTCTTCCTCATCCTCCACTGCCGAGACCTCGCTGTCCGACTCCGACTCCTGCTGCTTTCCTTCATCGAAATTTTCTCTTTCATCATCGGCTGCGTCTTCTTCCATAGGCTTCACCTTCCGTGGTCCAATTCTCGATCTCAAGCTTCGGGCAATTTCCGCCGCCTTATTACGAGACGATTTACCCTGCGGACCAAGCTCAAAGACCGTCTCCTGTGGCTTGAATGTGCTTATCCTCGAAAGGAGTGACTCTCGGGCCTCCTCTGCATCAGCAGCAGACTGTCCGAACAATGGGTGAAGCTGACCCCAACCTCTGGACGCTGCCACTTCACGGGCTCTCTTGGCACTCTGGCTCGAGGCCGAGTTTCGTGTCTTCATGTAAAGCTTCTCGGCTTTCTGGGATACTTTTCGGAGCGCACTAAGATCGTCGCTTTCCGCAAGCACCTTGTTTACCCACTCCGTATTGGTTTCCACTTCGCTTCTCTGCAATGCGCCGACCACGATATCCTGTGCAAAGGACGCGTCCTTCTCATCCTGCCCAAGAACTAACCTCCTGCCAAGAAAGAGCTGTAAATCAAGGAGGTATGGTAGGTCATTCTGTCGCACAAGTCCATACGCCCATCCACATTGGTTAGCACGCGCTGTTCGTCCGACTCTGTGCACAAAAATCTTGGGCTGAGGAGGGAAATCGTAGTTGATGACATTTGCAAGAACCGGAATGTCGATACCGCGGGCAGCCACGTCTGTAACCACGAGAATATTTGACCGTCCCCTTCGAAAATCGTCGACTTGCATCAGCCGAGCCGTTTGGTCGAGGGCTCCGTAAACATATGAAACAGCAAAGCCGGCATGGCGTAGAAGATTGGCTAGATACTCCACATGATGCTTAGTAGCCGTAAAGATAATTGTAGAATGCTCCGTCGGCTTTTCCCTTAGGTTGGGACGATCCATGTCACGTTTCCTTTTCTTAGAAGGCTGGTCTTCCTCTGGTTTTTGAGCCCCTTGAGGAAGTCCCATGGGCATTTTGATCACATCGTGCAAGATATGGAGGAGAGCACCCTCCTTCTCACCGCTTTTGATGGAGAAGAAGGCGCTCTCAAGATCAGGCGAAACCTTAGTTTCGGCATCCAATCTGACAAGACTCGGATCTTGCAAGCCGGCGCGAGCAAACTCGACTAACGATGATGGCAAGGTTGCAGAGAACAAAAGGGTCTGTCTGTTTTGCGGGAGAGCGTGCAGTATCTCGGTGAGTTGGGCTGCAAAACCCATCTCAAATAGGCGATCTGCTTCGTCAAAGACAGCATACCGGATTGACGAGAGGTCTAGTTGCATTTCGACTTTCAGATGCAAGAAGCGGCCAGGAGTGGCAATGATAATATCGGGATTGGCAGTCATCATTCCGAACTGCTCTTCTAGGCTGTCACCTCCGACCAGAAGGACGGTCTTCAGGTCGGTACCCCTGCCAAACTCCTTCACCACCTTGAGTGTCTGCAGTGCCAGTTCGCGAGAGGGCGAGAGAATGATGGCTCTCGCGCCGACTCTGGGGCTGTGGGCCTTGAGGCGCTCAATCATGGGAATGACGAATGCCGCTGTCTTGCCGGAACCGGTTCTGGCCATACCCACGACATCTCGCCTCTCCAGGATCAAGGGAATCGTTCTGCGCTGGATAGGAGTCGGAACCGAGTACCCCTTTTTGGTAATTGCCTTCAAGAGATTGGAACTCAGACCTGGGAGATATAAGCTGGCGTTCTGATGAGCGAATTCGAGGCCCATCACACTCACCCATCGCCTGGAATCCTCCGCCCTTCTTCACCGTCTTGCCGTGCAAATTGGAAGACTTCCTGTTTGCGCCCCGGAGCCGCGAGGCGA
The DNA here is from genome assembly GCA_033439685.1 of Apodospora peruviana. Lineage (NCBI taxonomy): Eukaryota > Fungi > Ascomycota > Sordariomycetes > Sordariales > Lasiosphaeriaceae > Apodospora > Apodospora peruviana. Next base: position 2,001,259 of record JAUEDM010000004.1, on the reverse strand, counting down.
TAAAGGCCGCGTCGCCATCATCTTCAATGGACTGATCGTCGCCTCCGACATTTAATAGATCATTGAAGTCGAGCTGATCTGGGGCTGGTTTTGGCGTCTTCATCTTCTTGGTGGCCCGGAGGCTGCTGCAGTCTTCCTCGTCGGTATCGACATCGACATCGGCAAACAAGGAACCGGCGATATCGACTTCATTCTCGGAGGGCGCCGGAGAAGGAGATCGTCTCGGCATGGTGGGCTGTTGTCGGTTGCTGATGGTGAGGGACCGTTGCACTGTCGAGTGAAGTTCAAGTCTTGTCAATACCGCTGCGCTTTTCTACACAAAATTTTGGGATCCTTGGCCTGGATGGCGAGCTACAGCAACTCTTTAGTGGGGCTTGAAGGTGGGACACCCGACAAACTGCTTATCGCTTATCTTATTCAGTGCTTAATTCCTTGGCAGGCGCATTGTTCTGTGGGTCCCCTCGAGCTGGATGGCACGCGCACCCTTCGACAAGGAGCCATCGAGCATTCGCAAACACTCGAAAGCAGTTCAACCCCGATTCCTGCGCCTGGATCTGTTACGACGATTTGGTTTTAGAACTTCCAGCAACGATTGAGAGATACTTGCACACCCAAGATGGCGAATGCGGATGACGCTCCGGTCGACACCCGGGACGCCCTGGAGGTGCTCGAGTCTGAGGCCAAAGAATGGGATAAGGTGAGGCTGCCCATGTCGCGCCGGCGTGATGGAAGATATGCTCACACATACAACAATACAGGACGCAGAGATTGATCGTATTCTCAAGGCCTTCCGACTTGATGCGTAAGTCCACCCACACCTCACCCGATGCACGCGATGGGTGCCACCCGACCGCTAACGAACCTCACAGCTACGCAGTCCTGGGGCTCAAGCCCGGCGTGCCCGAGTCGGACATCAAAGCGGTCTACCGCAAGAAATCGCTCCTCATCCATCCCGACAAGACGAAGAACCCACTCGCGCCCGATGCGTTCGACCGGCTCAAGAAGGCACAGACAGAGCTGATGGACGAAAAGCATCGCGCAACCCTCGACGAGGCCATCGCCGACGCGCGCATGCTGCTCATGCGGGAGAATAAGTGGACTGTCGACAGCCCCGAGCTCAAGACGGCCGACTTTGAGAGGAAATGGGCCGACAAAACCAAGATGGTGCTTATCGACAACGAGCAGCGCCGCCGCCGCCAGCTCAAGGCGCAGATGCAGGAGGAAGGCCGTGAGCAGCGGAAGCAGGACGAGGAGATCGAGGTGCGCAAGCGCAAGCGCCAGCACGAGGAGGACTGGGAAGCGACACGCGACAAGCGCATTGATAGCTGGCGCCAGTTTCAGAAGGGGAAGACGGGAGGTGACGGTGACAAGAAGAAGAAGAAAAAGTTGAAGCCCATCGGTTGAGGATGACACTCATTTCGCCGGTTGCCATGATGTTTGAATCAGCAGACGTGTCTAAGGGATGCAGCATAATGATTTGGCCGCGTACCAGAGTGTACAGACGGCCGCCCGAACGTGTGAGGCATGACGGTCGCAACGGATCCAGTGAGTTGAACTTGGAGAGGAATACTTTCGTCTGAACCTGACCAACCCGAGAAGGTCCTCGCGAGATTTCGATGCAATACGGAAGAGAAGGAAATTATCAAGTCGAGCCCCAAAATTCGAGGACTCGGTCTTGTTAGCGAAGGCACTTCCACGATTAAACCCGGTTTGTTGTTCCTACTCGGGGACCGTGTATAGTACAGTTTTATTGACCTTCAGGTTTATGCGAGCAATACAATCAATGCATGCCCGAGATTTGAAGCATGACGCCCCAGATCGGTCTATATACCTAGCTACGGATTGTAAGTCCTCGATACCTATGTCGCCCCATACCCGCCTGTTGAACAAGATTATGCCCGCGACATGGTGTTGGAGATCTTGCAGCTCAAGTTGTGATATACCCTGTCTTCCATAATCCACAATCCTCTAATCATATTCAAGATCGAGGCGCATGCTTCTTCTTGTACTGAATAAACCTGCTCAAGTTCAACACAGCCTCATCCGCCTTTACTCTTAATTCCTCCGCTGTTCGCTTGTCAATACCCTTGGCAACAATCTTGAGCTTCGGCAATACCTCCTCGAGATGTCGCAGAAAGCCATCTTTCCAGAAGACCTCTTTATCGCAGGCCAGCTCCTCGTCGCCGTATATCTCAAATACCTGATTCAGAGCCTCAATCAGTTCGGCGGGCGAAGTCCCCGGACTACCCAGGAGGGTCATCAAAAAGATGCCGATCTCTCGGTTGACGTTCAGGGAAGCAGGGTCTCTCGCCAAACAGCCGAGCACGCCGATGCACTTGATTCCAACACCTTGGAATGGATCTTGTGCGGCGTCTCCATCTTGAGCAGGCTCCACCGCAATTCCCTTGGTGGCCTGGTAGAGGGCAATGAATCTCCGATGCTGGCTTTCGCTGGCGGGGGTGTTTCCGTTGAGGCTCCGTGACACAGCCCAAGCGAGACTGGCCACTTGTGTCGCCAATTTCAGGTCGGCGTTATCTGCTTCAATAATAGGGGTGATCGTCTTGGTCCATATCTTCTTCGCTGCTGGCGCCCAGGCTTTGAAGATGTTGTCATTCTCACCACCGGCAAACTCGATGCACGCCACTGTCCAAGCGATGTTGTTCAGTGCTGCCAGTGCATAATTTTGGACTGCGATTGCGTCATCACTGTCGACCACGGTATTTGCCAGCCGGATGAGCTGGGGGACCGCCTTGTGTACGAGTTCCCGGAGCGTAGGCAGATCGTCAAGACCCTCGGTTTCTGATTGATCCTCGTCCATGCCCGTGACCCTCTCCAAATCTGCATTATCGAATTCGTTGTCGTCCTCCTCCTCTTCCTCCTCTTCTTCCTTGTCTTCGTCATCATCTTCAGCTGCGTCGGATCCATCTACCTCCATCACATCCGTGTCGTCACCAAACCCGTCCCATTTCTCACTTGCTGCTGGCTTGCCAGCACCAAGCTGAGGGCGATTACCCTTCTCAAGTGTATTCTGTAAATCCGTTCCAATGGATGCAAGGATTTCCAGAGCGATTTGCACAATTTGGGCAGGGTCGGAAGCCTCATGACCGTTCGGCTGGCCGGTTCCGAGAGCAGCAGTCTGCTCTAGCGCTTGGCAAAGGTTGGGGACCAAAACGGCATCACAGGCGCCGTCTTTGCCAGGGCTGTGGTCAAGCCATTGTAGTGACGCGAACATATTATGAAGCACCCCGCATGCCAGCACGCCTCGAGAACCACCCTTTGCTGCGCATTTTAAGAGTTCGTCATAACACCTCGTCTCTTGGTCATCGATGAGCGCCTGTCCGAGGAGCAGGCAGTCTTCTGACAATGTCATGAGGCAGGAGAGCGTCTCCTCGAAGACCTCATGCGGCATATAATCAGTTGCCACGAGGCGGAAGAGGAAGCGCAGTATCGTTTGATTTTTGACAATAGCCTCCAGAATCTCATCGCGAGCCACTCCCAGGGCGCCGATAAGAGAGATCAGGGAACTGGTCATATCCCATACTAGCCGCTGCTGGGCCTTGAGCAGCTTTGCAAAGGCGGGCTCAGACGCAGTCAGCGTCTCAATGATCTGATATATAATGTTTAGTCCACATCTCTTCCCAAGGACAGATTACGGCGTCACTTACCGCCTTTGCCGCATGTTCAATCGCGGTCAAGATGTCCAGTCTGAATAAGTGCACACAGAAGTCGGATTCTTCTTCTTGGGAGAGTACCCTCAGGATCTCCCAGCCGGCAGCGCGACTGTCGATGCTGGCATCTGTAAGGGTTTCGGTAAGAACAGTATGGACGACCTGTTCACGGAGCAGCAGTTTCCGGCACTTGGTGTCAGTGACGATATTTGCAACTGCTGCAGCTGCCGCAGTTCGCGACTTGGCATCGGGACTCTTGAGGCCCTTAAGCACTGGTAGAATGCGGCTTTCTCGAAGGGCGGCGAGCTCTGGGTCTGAAGGCGTTTTGACGGGCTTTGCGATGGGATCGGTGCGCGGAGCTTTGGTCCGGCTTCGACGTGATTTGGCCATGGTATCTGGATCGTTAAAGGCCTAGATTTGTGATGTCTCTTTTTTTGGAATCTGCTCGGTGGTATTTGTCTTAGTTAAGCAAGACAGCCGAAACTTAGAAATATCATCCGAAGTTTATCGCGGGGTTCTGAACGACAGAAAAAAGAAAAGAAAAAATGGATCCCTACCTTCACGGTCAGCCCCCACCGAGTGAGGTTGAAAAATGCAAGGGCGGGCGGGCTGTTCCCCTGCTCCACTCACCTCGCAGACCCTGCCGCACAGGGGTGAGGGGCCTGGACTAGGTGGACGGCTGTACCTAGTCGGTGCATTAGCATGGGACCTGGGCTATTTTCAGACAGCTCATTTTCACAAAGTTGAACGTACTCCTACTGGCTGGTACAGAGAATGTGGGACCTCGTGGCTGACTTTGCCAAAAATGCGGTCAATAGAATTGTGTTATTCGGACTCCACTGGCAGGCTTTTCAGCCAATGGGCACTGATAGACTCACCAGGTTGCCTTTTACTACTTGTATCTTTTGGTGACGTAACCTTATTTGATGGAACCTAGCTTCAGGCAGCCCTACCTATTGGCTCTAAGGCCTGTTCGCGCCATTATGCAGACCACTAGATACAACCTAAGGAGATGTGGAACCGGGAAAGCCACTTGTGGGACAGATCGGCACTAGCGTTCAGACCAAGAGCCACGTTTAACGTCAGATCCCAGCAATCTTCAGTCTTCTATCCAAATCCATTTGCGCCATTATCCGTTAACCAACTCATTTCTAAGCGCAACACACGACTTTGTGGTCCGGACGTGCTGTACTGGCAACGCGCAAATGGTGATATCAATCGATGCCCAGCTAGTCATTACTTTATCCCAATGACGGCCGCGGACCTCTACTGCCCCGACGAGTGAGAGGCTGCTCGACGCTCAACGCGGTGTCCTCGTGAGAGCCTCGCCTCGAATCCTCTGTGTTCGAAACCCGTCCGGGTCGGAGCCGCATCATGGGCCTCTTTCTCAGCAATGAAGAAATGGGGAAGAAAAACGACGACCATAAGCCCACGAAGCGTCCTCCGATTCGTCCTCCCCAATGGAACACCGCTCGAGTTCCCCCACGCAAATCGTTCAAGCGGCTAGCCATCGCCGTGGTCGTCGGCATCTGCGTATATCTCTTCATTCACAACATCCCGACCGATGTGGGCATACAAGATCGCCGCCGGCCAGTGTACCACAGACCTGACCCGGACGATGACTTGCCTGTGCCTGAGCCGATACCTATGCCGCGTTTGAAACCCGCGCAACCGCCGGCCAAGCCGAACAAGCAGGTCGCCAAACCAACCCAGGATTCTGCCCCGGAAAGCTCTTATAATGGGCCGGTTGTGTTTCCCCATCTTGCCGTGTCGTTGCAAGCCATATACTCGACGAGGGGCGCATATACTTCAAATAAAAACGTCTTGTTTGCGGCTTCTAGTCTGAAGAGTGCCGCCGCGCTGCTCCCCATGGCCTGTCAAATGGGCGTGGAGCTGAGGAGCTTTGTGCATTTTGCCTTGATGAGCAAGAGCGAGATTTCTATGGATGAGCTACGCGCTGTTAACGGCGTTGATGACTCATGTGAGATCATCTTTCACGACGCGCGTCCGAGTCGGTCGGCCTCGTCGACCGAGTCGCGCCTACGAAATGCTGTTGGCCGGGCCATGTACCATATTAACTCGTATATGCATCCGCAGGCTGTGCTAGTAGATGGTTCTAGTACCGAGCAGGCTTATTTTCTCGAGGCAATGAGAAGTCAATCTCCAACTTTGGGATTTCCCGTTATCGAGCTGCCCAGCAACAGTCTCAAACATTTGGGTTGGATGGCGAAGCTGGATAGCTCATCACTGGCGGCTTGGAATAAGGTCAGCATCGATATACTGATTCATGCGCCACCCGGGGCTTCTGGTAGCTTGATACGACTGCTCAGGTCGTTGTCGGCAGCCGATCTGACCACAGGTGCTACTCCTCACCTCACCATTGAGCTGCCTCATAAACTGGATCTGCCCACGGTGCAGTTCTTGGAAACCTTCCAATGGCCTCCAGTTCACGCTCACAACCCTGGCAATATTCGCCAACTGACCCTGAGGCATCGCATTCCTCGCGGCAGTTTGACTGAGGAGGAGAGCTCAGTCCGATTCCTCGAGTCGTTCTGGCCTACCGATCCCCGTTACTCTCACGTTCTGGTTCTGTCGCCTCAAGCAGAAGTCTCGCCTCAGTTCTTCCACTGTAAGTTCTCCTCCACATTACTGCTCTTTAGCCAGTCCTAAGTTAGGATTTCTTAGATATTAAATACGCCGTGTTGGAGTATACGCGCTCGTCCAATGCACTATTTCAGGAATGGGACTCACGTCTCCTCGGAATCAGCCTGGATCTTCCCTCGACCCACCTAGACACCTCAGCAACACCGTTTGAAGCTCCGTCGTCAACAACCAGGGAGAGGGATGCCGAGAAACCGTCGGTTGCTCATCACGCCGATACCGGCAGCCCTTTCCTCTGGCAGTCCCCCAACAGCAATGCCGTGCTGTACATGGGACAGAAGTGGGTTGAGCTCCACGATCTGGTATCAAGGTCCCTTGACCTCGAGCATAGCAGAAACGACGTCTCGTCCCTATCATCATTTTTCTCCGACAAAGCCGTCAGTAAGCGGTACCCCTCGTGGCTAGAGTACGCGCTGAAGCTCTCTCGCGCGCGCGGGTACTGGACGCTGTACCCGAGCCGGCGCATGGCCAGCAGCCTGGCGACAGTCCACAGTGAGCTCTACAAGGCGCCCGAGGAGTATGCGAGCAGCGAGGAACTCCCAAAAGACACCAAAGCCGTCACCGAGATAAAGCTTGCCGATGGTCCGCTGCTTGAGAGTCTGCATGGCGGTGACGGTCTGGTACCCGTCAATGATATGCCGATTCTATTGTGGGACGGGAAGATCGCCGACCTCGAGAAGCTGGATGAGGTTGCGGCTGAGTATGCGGGTGAGTTTCGGCACGCGGCCGGGGGCTGTGAGAAGCTCTCGCCGGACGACTTGATACCCCAGGGAAAATCGGTCCGCGACTTGTTTTGCTCCAAGACCTGAAGACCGGTGAGTACTGGTTTACATATACTGTGCCTACCTAACTGCACAACTGTTTCTGGTGTACATATTGGTTGTTAATTGCATGTTGGGATGACTGGGCGTAAACCTGGATTGGATTGTATCGTCGTTTCCTCTGCTGATTGGTAGTCTTTTGTACATAGTGATTGGTATCTGAGAGGTCTATTCGTCCGTGGCAAACAAAGTCTTGTACCGTACTGCTTGCGATATTCGTTATAGCATCTAAACTACTTCCTGGCCACTGGTGCACCTTTCCATTTTCCTCTAACTCTCGGGATTTAATGTCCGATGCCTTGCATATGCTATCAACGGTCTGATTTTGAGAAATACCGGTAGGTATGCATAATTGAATTGAGATTTTATATATAGGTAATTTCAATAGGGCGAAGAAATGTCATTTTTTCCTCAGCATTACATCTCATCTTGCTCGTTCAGCCTGTTTACAACTAGAAGCGTCACGCAGGAACCTACGATACATGAGGCTATAGTTGCCATGACCTGTGCCATCGCGTGTTAGCCTGCTGCTACCCAAGGTACCTACCTTAGTTAGGTATGGGTTACTAGTGCTGCATACCGCTTGTGTCTTCCATCCGGTCTGGACGATGGCAGCTCGGCGGCTGTACTTATTAACCGTTCCTATACAGACACAACGCGCGCAAGCAATATCAGCAAGGTACCTAGACGACTTGACCTCTGCGGTTGATGAGGGGTTTATACCGATATAGTTGGCCATGCCGACTCCTAAGCACGAGACGGAGAGAGCGAGAAAAATGAGACCAAGGGGAGTTGCCATGCGTAGCTCGGTCGCGGTTGCTGTCTTGCGGAGGTGAAAAGACAGGACAATGGCGACGGAGACGACGGCCATGTAGATAGAGAGGCGCAGGTAAGAGAGGAATGCTGATGGCCACCACCGGTCAGTTGAGTGATTACCTCTAGACTACAATTTGACTATACAGACATACTTCTTTCGTTTGCGCAGTGGTCGCGGCAGTCACTGGTTTCATTGTCGAATAGGAGAGGGCCGAGAATGGGCGGCAAGCAAAATGCGCCTCGGTCCTCAAGGTCAAGCCCGTCCTCTTGGAGACTATAACGGAATCTCATCAGCTTTTTATTTTCCAACTACTCATTTATACAAAGGACCTTGCCTGCTTAAATCGACTGGTTCCGTTAGATGTTTTGTGTAGGCGACACATGTTGCACAGCAGAAGGGTTCTGTTGCCTCGTCTGCGTTCTGAACTGCTAATTCCTCGGTCACGATCTCTGACCGTCGAGTCGACATTGTATTGGAACCTCGATTGTAACTAAGTGATCAGCGATATTGTGTATTGAATTTCGAATTGACTTTCTTTGAGCAGTCATTTCTGCGGTATCCGCATGTGTCATTATCAAACCGTTGTCTTCTCGGAAGTCTGAGCCTCTCAGTCAGCTCATGCTGGTAAGGTAGATACCTACCTTAGGTATTCCGTACCGTCACTGTGTGTGCCCGCTTAAAGACCGGAATGTGGGGGCCTTTCCTTTGTCAACGTTGAGAGTCTGATGTGAGACCAGGTTCGGCACCCCAGACGTTCAGACTAATTAAGCTTATCGTGCCCACCAAATCCGCGATTGGAAGGCGGTAAAGAGCTGCAGAAACAAAAGTAGGGACGAAATTCCTACAGCGCAATTGATAGGCGGTAGCACTTCGTACTGAACGCCCCGGCGCAATTGGGAGCGAAAAAGTTGCCAATCGAGCAATTCTGGACAGCATCAAATCCGGCGACGAACAGGAAAAAGACGGAAGTTATGGGGAAGCGGAATTCTCACGGTGACTTCGCCGGGGGTCCGCGGAAACGGCAGCGAATTGTGCACGAAGCCCCGACTTCTGAAGACGTCCACACGAGCCGCCAGCTCAGACAGCTTCTCGCCTTCGACTCGGATGGAGTGCGCGCAAGACATGGTATGCGTCATCTCCGCGATATATCATGGCTGCATTTTTCCAATTCCAGAGCACAGCTGACATTTCTCTGCAACAGGCTTGCAATCCTTCAAGCTCTTCCTCGACGAGCTGCTCGCCGGAGGTGACAGCCACCCGGACCGGCTCCAGATACTGAGGGAGTATCTCGACTCGACCACTCCCTCCGAAAGCGAAGATGAAGGAAGCCGGGTCTATCTCTCTGATATTATGCAGACATGGAGTCATGCCAGTCAGCCTAGCAATGACAACGTCATATCCGCCGTCGTCGTGGCTCTCGCCCTCCTCCTCAAGCTGCTGTCGCAGAAACTCGAACTGGTCCCGGTCGGACTGGGCATCTGTCGGACCCTTTTACAAAAGCGCCAGCTGGAGCTGATTTCTCGGGCTTTGTCCGCAGACAAGGGCAAGGCCTTCATTATCTCTCCGACCCTGCGCTTGCTGAAAGAGGCAATCAGCTTCGATGGCGGCGCTGTCGCAAAGCCCATTTTTCGGGCCAGGGCGTTCACCCTCAAGTCGCTAGCTCGGAACATGGGAATTGTTCATATCGGGGAACAAGACGAGGAGGCGGCAAAGCGCCCCTCAGCTCGCACCAATGCCGTGCTATTTCTGTTGAACGCGCTCAAGTTCCTCCATCCCGAGGCCAAGAAGGAGCTGCTCTCCCAGAGGGACGTCGTCTCCGCCCTTACACGGGATCTGAAGCAGGATCCGCCTTACTTGGTAATACAGCTTCTGGATACCCTCCGGGACTACGTCTTGTTGGATGACAAGGTGCCACGAGAAGCCAAGTCAAGCTTATTGGGTGCAGCGACTCTAATCCGCATATCGTCGCTGTATTATTATCGCCAAAACACATCCACAGAGCCCAGTCTGCCATCAATACCGGATAAGGCTCATGATTTCCTCATGAACGCCTGCACAACTCCTTCCTGTGGCGTACTAAGGCAGGACATGGGCCTATATCCTCGCGAGACCGACCCGGATGCCACCTTACCGACCGCTGAGCTCGAAGAGTTAGGACTGGAGGCGATTGTCTGGATGAAGCGTTTCAAAACCGAGGTGCCAGTCCGCAACTATGTTCTATCCAATTTTCTCCAGAACCTGCGCCCTTGGTCAAGCACCAAGCAGAGCGAGCTTGTTACGGCTATTTTCAAGGCCGCACCTGAGCTGGTTGCCGACTTTTTCATCAACAATAAGTCATTTACTTTTGAGCCAAAGCTGTCAACAACGTGGATTGGATACGCAGCCTTTCTCTTCAACGCCGTCATGCTGCCGATCCCTGATTATTTCTGCCGCGGGTCCGGCTTTTCTGAACTTCCCCCGCCAACGTCTATCGTCATCGACAACATCCTGCCCCTCCCCTTAAACCAAAAAGTTCTCGTACGCTGTTTAGCGCACAAGTCCAAGATGGTCTCCTTTTTTGCCACCCGGATCCTGGTGCTTGCGGTCCAGAAACTTGATACAGCCGTCAGGATGCACCAAGACCTCTCGCACTTTAATAAATCGCTGTGGGCGGAAGCTGCGCGCAGGCTCGTCGACGAATTCTGCCAAAGAAGTCCCAGCATAATAGACATGATAAACTCGTACCGATCAATATCAGAAGATGACATCCTCCATCGTGAGGCTGCAAGCCACTTGCTGCGGCTGTGTTACGAAGTTATACCGCAGGTTGCTCTCATGGCCAAGTTTGATGTCTCTCCTTTTCTGGAAACTGCTCTTAGGCGTTTGGCAAAGAGGGAACAATCGGAAGACCCGAAGGACATCGCTTTGAGCCTGAAACAGCTGGAAAACTTGTTAGCAATTGCTGGATATTCACCAGGGATGCGGTGGTTCTCAACCTCAGATTCAATTACATTTTCTCCCTTCACAGCGCTACTTAGAGTCTATGTCGAAGCTCCTCACGGTGTGGCCTTGACAAAGGTGTGGCGGGTGCTTGACTTTGTTGCCATGGAGCACCAACTGGTACCCGCATACACGGCACATCCCGGATTGCTCCCTCTTCTCGGCGCCCTCCAGTCTCTAAACAAATCATCAGCCAAGTCAGTTCTTGAGATTTGGCCGTTCTTGGACAAATGTCTGACACGCTGTGCCACGGCGCCGATTAAGTACCTGGAGATGATGCAAACCATAATACAGGAGGCACCTGGACTACCAAGTCAAGGGATTTCCGCAGCGGTTATTAGTCCAATAACATTTGCCATCCTGGAGCAGTTGCCGTTTGCAGAAAAAGCTGCGAATCAAGGAGTCCTCCGTGCGCTCAAGAAGTTCTTGCCCACGTTTATTGGCCTTTTGGTGGCAGCTGGAGAGAGCCGGCCTCTGCTCGAAGTGGCACTATCCAAAATGTCTGCACACTTCACCAAAGGATTAGACGGTCTGCCATCCACAGAAGCTGCTTACGAGCTCCTTGCTGAAGTCAAGCATGTGGATCAGAGCGGAGACAGTGCGGCGAAGAAGACCAACCCTCTTGGCAGAAGCCGGGAAGGTCAAACAATCACACATATCGATGATGAGGAACTACAAGAGGTGCTCGATATCACGGATAGCCTTTCGGTGGACAACTCGGCCTTGACGAAATGGGCATCCAAAACAGTCGACGAGCTTGTAGACGAGGGATATGCCGTCTCACTCATCAGTTTGCTCGTCTCAGAACATGCCAGCATTAGGAAGGAAGCCCTTATAAATATCCTCAAGATGGCAGCAAAAATAAAGCAGTCAGAATACGACGAGAAAGAACAGGTTTGGCTCCTCCTCTCGGAGCTAGCCGAAACCGCAAAAGGAGGGGGTGTGGGCGACGGTCCGCTGCCTAGCCCCGTAGTGGCATTTGCATGCCATGCCGTCCGCATGCTAAAGGATCCGCTCTCCGTGCTCTACCCTAAAATCAACGGGTTTCTCACCCGCGGCCCGGTGTGGAGTCTTGACCGGCTGCCGCTGGTCGACGAGGTGCTTGCCGAGGACCCCTCGGCCGTCGACTCTTACTACGCCCAGCTCAGCTGGCTGTTGTCATATCTCTTGGATAGTCTCCGGACGGATCAGGACCTGGAGCTATTCCACAAGAAGCGGGCGAATGGTCCCCTGCTGGAACGGCTACTGGCGCTGGCGGGGAATAGTTACATGAGACTGCCTCTGAGGATACAGTTGCTCAAGCTGTTGTATAGAGCGACGGGCATAAAGGGGGGTAGTACAACGCTAACGACGAGGTTTGGCATCGTGAGCTGGCTGGAGGCGCAGGTGGCGTGGTGCCAGGATAGGGACGGACGAGAAGCCAGGTTGTACGAGGCGCTGAGGCGGAGGGTCTGGGAGACCTGTGACCGGGAGAGGGTTGGCGAGTGGAGCAGGAAGGGTGCTGTAGTTGTGGTAGAAGGAGAGAACGAGACATGAATATCCTGTAATTATACCTCGCGCGTGGAAAGTCGGAAGGGCTCCGAAGGAAGTATCACTTCCGTGAACCGGCTGAGACACTAGTTCAAAGCCTGTAAAGTCTAGAACAATACTTAAATAAACCATCAGAATCAACCGAATCGGCAATGGAAGTTTTCTGTGGCGAGCCCATAAGTTTGTAACATTTTGATGGTTATTGTAGACTTGATAGTTGACGGTGAACCGAGGATACTTCCTTCCCTACCAGGAAAGGGGTCGATTCAAGTTGTGTTGCCGGGCTGACATTGACAGCTGCAGGGGCTAATCTTGAGGCGCCAATAGGCCGCTGTGCACGTACCAGGTCAGCTGGCGCTCTTGCGGGACCGGGACGGATTGGCTTTGGCAGTGGCGCCTCACAGCGACAGCAACCGCCAGCGCCAGTGCTGCCAGGTCACCGGGCAGCGGCTTCTTTGGGCGCTTGGACCGCAATTGGGTCCAACGGTGCTCTCCACTTGGACTCGACTTCACAAGCAACTTTGGAACCTGAAAAGATTGGATCCCTCCACCATTCATCAACCGTCGTCCACCACCGCCCGCCCGCACATTTAGACCTGCTACCTGCAACCACCTGCACATGCACCTGCACCACCGCCCAAAGGCCCAGCAACCTTCGTCCGAGTCAAGCCTATTACTTCAAAAACGCTATTCGCATTAGACTTCACCAAACACCCGACGCAGACAACAGCCCGACGGCAACAAAGTGCGTTAGTGCCACGCCGGTTCCCCATTCGCCTCGTCGCCGTGGCTTTCTTTCTCCTTAGCAACTCACACCTAAGGCCTCGCACCACGCATCGCAACTCCGCTTCCCGACCTACTACCTTATTTTGACTTCTACCACCTCCTCTCCGCGACCACCTACCCAAACATCCCGCCCGATTCTTTGTTCCCGGACCTACCACTAGTGCGATTGCCAACCATCCCAGGTTCAGTTTGTGATTGACAATCACTGCATCACCATCGACCGGTCCGAAGACCGAAAATCGGACTATACGCCGAAAACCCCACAGGTTCACAGGTTCCGCCTGCATTGGACGACGGCACCACAAAAGAGCCTCATCTGGTGCTAGTTGCCTGACTTTGCTATGGCGGCTCGATACAGCGCAGAATTTCTGCTTCACCTTCGCCAATCTCCGTTATGTGTTAAACCTGCCGGACTGCCCCCGGCTGAGGAGTGGATGGGGTTTGTTGACCCGATTGCTTGTGTGACTGACCTACGACCTTGACGGCTGACCTCCTCTAGGCCACCCCCGGAGACATTTCGCAACCAGACAAAACCAACGAACGATCGGATCAAAGGCCCCGATAGTCTTCTGAATCAAGAAAACCGACGGCCGCCACTCGACCGTAATGGCTCACGAAACTCAGCAAGTATGTTGCTCCTCCTGGCCGGAACGAGTGCGCCGGTTGCGTAAATCTCTCTGTCCTATTTACTGACCGCGCTAGATCCCGATGAGATTATCCTTGGTCCCCCCAAAACGAGCTTCGCATCGGCCACATCCCTGCGCAATAATAGAATTGGTGACGCGGATAAGGGACTAAAGGATACCGAGCGCTCAGATCGACCAGTTGATCGCTTTAACTTCCGTACTCTGAACAACGACCCCGACGGTGCAAATGACCGCTATAGAGACACTAGGGATGGACGAAACAATACTTTCCGTCGCCGCGGCGATCAAGACCAAGATAGTGAAGGCTGGAGCACAGTTAAGCCACGTAAGAGCTTTGGACACGAAGGTGCTGAGCGATTTCATGGGCGCATGGGTGGCGCGGGGGATCGCTTTGGTGTTGGTCGAGATGACCGGCGGCCACGGGACCGAGATGATAGGGACCCTGGTGACCGTCGAAACAACCGTAACCCGGATCACCACACGAAAGACAAGGAGAGCGAGCCTACTGAGACAACCCCGCGCCGAAACGGCCTGACACGTGGCAAGACCGATAATTGGTATAAGGACAGTCCAAACAGCACGAATGAGCCGACCCTGATTACTCAGCGCGAGCGTATTGATAGGGCCAAGAGCTGGCGTGATCGTATCCCCGGCGACGACAAGCCTAGCGAGAGGCAACCCGAGAAGACAAATGACCGAAACTACGAGCGAAGGTGGGATCGTGAGCAGCGTGTTGAGCGCGAACCCGAGTGGCTTGACGAACCTGCCGAAGAGAAGTCACAGGGTAAAACTGCAGAAGACTTTAAAAAGTTCATGGAGACAATGAAAGCCGCCAGTAAAGGAGTCCCACCCCCTCCGGATAACAAGCTTTTGGAGAATCCGAACCCGGACCCTTTCTTGGAGTTGGAGCAAAAGGTTGTCTCGGCGCCCGCCGTCGAGTCTGGTCCCGACAAGTTTTTCGAGGCCTTTGGAAGTAGAGGCCTTGACGTGACCACGCCTACCGCTGAGGTCAAGGAGGTCGCGAAACCGAAGGGCGGAAATAAATCAAGGTTCATGGCTTTCCTCGCTCCTCAGGAGGAGGGTCGACCAAAGACCGAACCATCGACTCCCGCCGTTGCAACGCCAGGAGGTGGTCCCGCAATGGACGATCCCCCAAAAGACGACACCGAGAAGGTAGCGTTCGCTCAGCTTATCCAAAAGCTGCACAGGTCAGGCCTCGGCCCGCCGGATGCCAACAACTGGACACCTCAGCAGAGCTTCGCGGGATTTTTCGATGCTGCTGCTGCTCAGAGTGCTCAGAAGCAACAGCCAAAGAGTGCCGTCACTTCCCCGGAGCCGTTCCAGCAATATGGCGGAGACCGTCGTGAAGAGGTGCGGTTTCGCCTGCAACAACAGCAACATCCTGTTCATGATGTTATTTCCCCGCGTCCGCAGGGACCGCCAGCACAACCTCTTCCCGTCAGTCGACCTGAGCAGGCTCTGCATGAGTTGGTTGCGCAGCGACACAACATGCCGCTGCAGACGAATAACCGTATGCCTCAGAATACTGCTGCAGTCAACAGCAATACCGAGTTCCTCATGAGACTTATGCAAAGCCACCGGGATGCTCCGGATCCGCCGCGGACTGAACAGCTCATGGTCAGAATGCCGCAGCCTACCAAGCAAGTATCTGTGGCGAATATCCCGGACCGGGAGCAGGACTATCAGCGGGAACGCAGCGCGTCCCAGCGTCAACTACGACACCAGCAGGGTCCTCCGGGTTTCCTCGAGGACCAGTTCCACCCTTCAGCCGAGATGGACAACCGTCAGCAACCTCAACAACCCACACAGATCCTTCAACGACCCCCTCCTCCAGGTTTAGAGCATCATATGATGCCGTTCCCTATGGGTGGTGGCGGCGGTGGCGGCGGCGTTGGGGCGCAACTTCCTCCTCAACAGCGACCCATGATCCCACCCCCGGGTCTGGTCAACGGACCTATGCCTCCTCGAAATATGCCGATGCCGGGTATATTCCCTCCAAACTTTCCGGCGGGAGCCTTCCCCGGGCCACCACCTCCGGATGGTTTCTTGGGTCCGGGCGGACCACCCCCAAGATCGATGCAGCCACCACCAGGATTCCTCGCTGGACCCCCGCCCCCGCCGGGGTTCATTCCGCCTGGAATGGGAATGGCTGGTGGATTTCAAGGAGTGCCGGAAGCTGGACCGGCTGGCGTGTTTGGTGGTGGGATGCCGCCATTTGATCGCCGAGGCATGATGCCGCCTGGGGCATACCGAGGGGGACCTTGAGATGACAAATATGGATATTTCCATCCCACAAACGAATTGGAATGAATGATGGCAGTCCTTTCTCTTTTCCTTTCTACAATACAGAAAATGGCTTGACTTTTGGGCATTTTGGGCAGGAAAGGGCTGGGTCTTGGTTTGTCGTCATATCCTTGGTCATTTTTCTTTTTCTTTCTCTCGCTCTCTCTGTCTTGTGGTAGTTGGAGTGGCCTGGGAGTTAAAATGGATGGGTCATGAATGGTTCCGTGAGTGGTGGGAGTTTATTGCTCCTGGTCAGCGACAAAAGCGATAAACGAAGGGGAGCGAAGCGAAAAAAAAGAAAACAGAGGGGTTTACGAATTCACATTTGTTCCTGTCTGCAAGCGTTGAGGCGTGCGAATGGACGGGCCGGCGTGCGTACGAACGTACCGAACATGTCTTTCTTTGTAGCCTTAGGGTGGTGTGAGAGTCGTGTGCTAGGTGCTGTTCTCGGGGGTCAATGATACCTAGGTATATATGTAGGTGTCTATGGGTGCAAGGACAGGACGTTTAGCAAGGAACCTACGCGTCATTGTGGGTGTGTACTGTACTAGTTCCAGTCACGGGTGTGTTCCTGGTGTTTTTTTTTCCTTGCATTATTGGGGGGCTTCCGTACTCTCTTGTGTGTCCCTAACAACCAACTCTTATTGTTTATTAGTAAAGTAAGAAATAGGAGGCAGCTGAATTATTGCTACCTTTCCACGGTCACCTTACTCCCCGTCCTCAAATCCCAGCATTTCTACTGGGCGACACACAGATCGTGGGGGGTTTAGGTTGATACCTGGTAGGTATTTACTATTCAGTTGGTACACAACCTGAAAGTCTGTTAATGTGCGACTTTGCCCCACAGTACAACTCATTGGCTTTCTGCTTCTTGTTCCAGTCGACTGCAAGTACCTAATTAACGAACTTTCCGGGGGGACAATGTTCGAGTTATGCACAGCCTGGTTCGGTGAGGCGCTGTGGAGTAGAATCTATCCGTACGTAGGTACGGATGTAGTGGGGTTCGCGTTGAGTGCTTGCCGCACACCCCCCACCCACCGTCGCGTCCTGAAGCCTGCCCAGACGCGTCTTTTCTCCTCCACTTCCCTCCAGTATCTCCATCGCATCACGAACACCCCGCATCATCCATCACCACGATCTATTCTACCTTATAGCCCGAAGATAGCAATAACTGAATTCATCCGACCCGTGCAATCACATAAACGAACAAAGACCGGGAGAGTTCATTTCCTGTCTTTGGGAATCGTATCTACATTTCGACAGATCAGATCGAGGCTTAGCTTCGGAAGGGTTTTATCATGGGTATGTTCATAACATGATCAGTATTTCAAAGTGCGTAATGTTCTTTTTTGCTGACCAAGAGTTTTTGTGAATAACTTGCAGCACAATACGGAGGGTACCAGCGAACGGGCTACGGCGCGCAAGGCGGCGAGGATGGCGGTGGTTTTATAGGCGGATCCCAGCAGGGCAGCCAAGGTGGTGGTGGTGGTTCAAAGGTGATGAATAAATGTCCCATTCTCTTCTCCATCCCCAATCAGTGCGTTGCGATTTGGGAGTTAATCTTTGTTTGTTTGGTAGGGCTACTCGGACGACTCCCTCCGCCCCGTGACCATCAAACAGCTCGTCGACTGCGAAGAAGCCTACCCGGGCGCGGACCTCTCGATCGACGGCATCCCCATCACGCAGGTGACGGTCGTGGGCCAGGTGCGCGCGGTCAACCCGCAGGCCACCAACATCACGTACCGGCTCGACGACGGCACGGCCATCATGGACGTGAAGAAGTGGGTTGACGCCGAGAAGGCCGACGACACGAACCCGCAGTTCGGGCTGGACACGTACGTGCGTGTCTGGGGCCGCCTCAAGAGTTTCAATGGCAAGAAGCACATTGGTGCTCACTTTATGCGCGCCATCGACGATTTCAACGAGGTCAGCTACCATATGCTCGAGGCGACGTACGTGCACCTGTACTTTACCAAGGGCGTGCCCGGGCAGCAGCAGCAGCAAGGAGGTGCTGGTGGTGGGGATGGGATGTTTGTCGATGGTGGTCATGGTGGTGGCGGTAATAATGCGATGCAAGCTGGCGGTGCTGTTAATGGTCCGGCGAGGTTAGCGCAGTGCTCGCGGAACGCGCAGACCATGTTCAACTTCTTGAACAACTCGCCCGGCGGCAACGAGGGCATACACCTGAATCTGATTGCGAGCCAGACCGGTCTGTCGGTACGGGATGTCATCAGCGCGGCTGACGAGCTGCTAGGCCAGGGAATAGTGTATACCACCATGGATGACGAAACGTGGGCCATATTGGACTATTGATTGCGTTATGGATGGTGAATAATAAAAAGAGCTTTGGGAGTGAAACTGAATGGGGTGGGGCTATTGCGAAAGGGATATTATTTAGATCATGATGGCTGGCGTCGGGATAAGCAGGTTCATATCATCTGTGTTGCTGTTTTACTACTACCGCTGCTAATACTACTACTCTTCCTGCCGTGTAGGTATGTGTGTACTTGGTAACTTGGATGGAGATGCTGCCAGCTTTCTTGATGAAGAAACGGCCATCTTCGTATCTGTTCTAGAACTGCTCGGTCCGTGGGAAGCACCAGGGAATGCCGGATTGGCATACAGAGACGAAAACTCCACGACTGGAACATGGCGAGTGGTGCCGTGTGCGTCGCAGGAAGGTAGGTATATTTTAGGCTAATAAGCTACCTAGCTATTATCCTTCTAACTTAGGGGAGTGTACTATACAAAAACCGGTAGGGACTGTTTGTTGGTCGTGCTGTAAATGACGATGACGAATAAAAAAGCAAAAGAGGAGAATCGTAATGTTGTAACTGAGTATGGCGTCTCTGCCACATGTTGAATGCAGCGCAGCGTGTTGTTTAGCAGAGGCAAATAAATAACAAGGAAAATTGAAAGGGATCGAGTTGATCGATCCTGATATATGTCTTCCAGCTCCTGCATATTTCTCTGTGGAAACGGGGGAATAGAATAGAAGAGGTGTGTGCTTGTGAGGGGGAGACAAAAGGCCTCGAAAATTTCCTCCTCCTTCCAGTCAGATTTGTGTTTCTCCCTGCTTTTCCTCCAATATCAAACAATCTGTTTCAATCTGACCAGATATACAAACCCGCTGATAAACATATTTCCAGTTCTTCTTGGAAATCCATCACTCTTCGTCGCCATTCTCCTCCTGCCACCAGACTCCTTTTCTCTTCGTCCCCCCACTATCCATCTCGGGAAGAGAAAAAGACGGCTTGTCCCCCAGCGACGACAAAGACGACGACGAGAAAGTCGAAGTCGGAGTTGACGATGACGCAGGCAGAGAAGGGGACGACGACGTTGAAGACAGCGATGATGGTGCGCCGCCGGCGCTTCTAGGATAAGCAGCCTCGCAAGCGGCCAGCAGCTGCATCGGCCGGGGTTCACGAACCATGATGGACAGGCGGACCGGAGCCTGGCCACGTTTGAGGTAGATGTCCCGCTTGACCTCGAAGCCAAACTTGGCGTAGTAGGCGTTGTTGGACAGAGCGCTCGACTCGAGGTAGATCGGTCGGTTCTCAACGTCAGCCTTTGTGGTGGGGAAACACATAAACTTCCACAACAAGTGTGGAATTGTCGGTGCCCGGTCAGCATTGAGTCTGAGTTTCTTTCTGTTGTCTGGGACTAGGGACTTGGGGGTGAAAGTAAACAAACAACACGGAGTGATATGAAAAACTAACCCTCTGAATCATGTCCTCGAGCAGCCTCTTTGCGTACCCGCGACCCTGCGAGTTCGGTTTGGTCCCCAAGTACACCAGGTACCAGGCGTCGGCGTCGCGGTCGCCCAGCACGGCGGCCTTGGTGTCGTGCAGCAGCGGCAGGATCTCTTCGTAGTAGCGCTTCTTCCCCTCGGCCGAGAGCTGGAAGTTGAGTTTCCACATACCGCTGCGAAACAGAGTCCACCATCCGTCCAGGTCCCTACCGGGAGGCAACCTGTGCACGCCACGGAAGAAGTGGAAGGGTAGCTGGTTGTTGTTGTTGCGGCAAAACGCGTCTATCTAGACGTTTGGTTTGCAACAACACACATACCGCCCCACCCCCCTCCCCCCTTTCTGTTAGCTTGTTCTTCTGTCTGTGTGTCTCTTGATTGATCGTTCCCCGTGTGAACATTACAAGTGTTATTTAGCCACCTACGAACCCGTAGATAGATGATAAATAGAGAGAAATGTGATCTCCGTAGAGTAAACATTGGGAAAAGGGACAACCTCACAGGGTGGGAAAGTACGTACCAAAGCGCAACACTGTCATAGTCTGGACCAATCGTCGTGGCGAGACCCTTCAGGCAGTGCGCAGAGACACAGTATACCATACAATTGACGTGCAGCTTCCACTTATCCTCGGCCGACGACGGGGACCCCGCGTCGGGATCGACAAGGTACTGGACATACTCGTCACCAGCAAAGGCGTGCGCCAGCGCCAGCGCCGCCTCCCTACATTCCGACATGCCCACGACGCGCACGCTGTCCTCCCATTTTGGCGGAACTAACGAGCTTCGGCGACGCTGCTTGAGCTGCTCCAACACAGCAGCAGCCACAGCCGCAGCCGCAGTGGTCGTAATTGTCGTAGTGGTAGTGGTAGAAGCAGAGTGGTGGCAGTGATTGCTCACGAGCGCCGTGGCGGTGGTGATGGTGGTGTCCATTACTTCCATGACTCTTCTCCTTTTCTAAAGCAACTCGGTCGTGTTATATACTCGTCATTAGCGGGCTCGTGGAGAGCGGTGATAGCACTTTGAACCGAGGGGATTGAAGCTTGTCCGAGAGTCGGAGAAAGTTGAAATAAAATACACACATACACAGTCTATTCACTTATATGCCTGATAATATATTCTGTATACTATCACCCGTATGGTCTCTCGACAGTTGTGTTCTCGAAATGGGCATGAACCTGGACGGGTAGCGCAGACAGTTGAGGGCGGCACGAAGGTCAGAAGACATCAATATGGCCTTTGCGGAGGATTTGTCCTCGTAATTCTGTGTGAGGTTGTTTGTAAAGAGAGGTTGAGGTAGGTAGCTTCTGCTACTAGCTAGTGAGAGGGTTCCTAGGGGGGTTCCCGTAGATGGTAGACACAAGAACGGTGTGAAGAAGGTATTTGGATAATATATGTTTGCGGGAAGGAATCTGAGTAGGGCAAGCCGTGTGAGAGTTACGGTATGCAAATGCTGTTTGGCAAAACTAGGTAAGATGTTGATAAGTGCGAGAAGAGCAAGAGCGAGGTGTCCGTCTACCCTTGTAGAGAGGAGAGAGATTGCCCCCGAAACGGGGGACTTTTGATAGCGGCTTGATAGGTGAGATGTGTGCTATTCTGGGCTCGAAAACAATCTGTAGTTGGGCAAGGGAGAGGAGAGGAGGAAGACCAGTTTGCATACCGGGCCGGGTGCTTGGGAATATGTACCTTCGGTGCCACAAGAACCGAGTGATGCCGATCCTCTTCCAACATGACGAAGTCCCGCGCGGAAAGTGAGTTTGTCCGACGCTCTCTGTAGACACAGACGATAATACCACAGCAAAGCGAGCGGGATAGCCACAAGGAATGCAACAAGCTGCTTTAGGCCGGAGAGCCGCATAATCGCACACAGCTGCCCAGCCCGTCATGATTGCTCCACCGTGGAACAGAGAACGAGATCGTGGCAATACCCTTGAACTAGGTAGCTCCAAAGCGTGTGTATGTATGACCGACCCATGGACTGTCTAGACTAGCAGACCAGCATTGGATGGATCTGGATCCATGGATGATGATTAGGAGAGACAGAGAGGCGGCTTGCTTCTTCTTGCCCACTCGATCAAGAAAGCGGACCTCGACAATTGGCCAGGAACCAGACTGCTAATGCATCGTGAGAAACGACAACGAGACATGGAGTTAGACAAAGAAGATCGGTGGCCAGTCGGTGTCGACGTCAGGCCGTGGGGGGATATCGCAGGTTGCCGGGTCCCGACGACCCGAGACGCAAGGTCAGCGAACTTGTGTAAGAGTGGGAGAGAGGAAAAGAGACGGCTTGGGTTCAACGGACGCTCAAGACAGTTAGACGGCTGGTCGGTGATGGTGAGAAACGGCGTGCAGGCGAGCCTGGCCCACCGAATGTCTCTGACCTGGCAAAGTGTCCCCAATCACGAGCGGGCAATTAGTGGCACCTTGGCCGGCAGGGGCAGAATGATCCATTCATGGTGTCCAATTTGCAGCGAGGATATGCAAGGCGGTCAGGTGATGCAGCCATCGATGCTCCGGCCTGCAGAGTGCAGACAGGCGTCGTCTGGGCTGGAAGATGCAGCTAGATTCGAGATAAGAAAATGAGGCTTGTGAGGCGGGTTGGTGAGGCTTCCCGGCCTGTACTGGCGACGACAGGCCCACGGTGCTTCTACGTGTTACACAACCACCGTACGGATCGACCAGGACTGGTTCTCTTCCCCAAGCAGTGCTGCAAACACCTTGTAAATGTGTCTATGTTACTCCGGGCTCTCTGCTCTTCAAATCCCCCAACCCACCACCCCGCGTCCTTCAAAGAACCTCCTTAGCCAATAGCTCTCCCAAGCGAAATGCGCGAGGCTGAAAACAGAAGTAAAGCGGCTCTTTAGGCGAATTTTTACTCGTCAGCGGATAGGAGCGGATATATCAGGCGTGAGGTTGCAAACATCTGGGCAACGAATAACGGCGACGGCAATCCATCCAACTGCATCATTAGATTACGGCATGCTCCCTGCCGCGGAGGCGGGGGCACGCACCAGTGACTCGAATCGACAAAGGGTATTTTTCTCGCTGTGCTAATTACATGCGTCGGATCTCTTGTTCGTTTTCGTACTTTTCGAGGCCCGAATCGAGGTGCTGCCACCACTCAAAGAGCATGGAATTGCAAATGAGCTTGAACCAGGGGGTGAATTTGAGGTTCGGATCTTCAAAGAGTTGCTTGAGGGCGTCGGGCGAGACGTATTGCGTGGCCTGGACCTCGTTCGGGTTGGCGTGGACATCGACATTCGCCTTGATGAAGAGGATGTAGTCGACTAGGTTTCTTTCCGTCAGTGGCCCGCCTTTTCATGATGGAGATTCGCGTGGAACTTACTCTCGTGCTCGCCCCACTGGCCGTTGCTGGGAGCCTTGTAGTGGATGCGGGTAAGGAAGTGGAAGTCTTCCAGAGGTACCTGCTCCTTATTGATGCCCAGCTCCTGGTCGAGCTTGCGCTGGGCGGCCCGCTTGACGCCCATGATGGAGTCGGGCAGATTGGACCCGGTCTCGGTCGGCACACCCAGGGGATGGGAGCAGCAGGTGTTGGTCCACATGTCGGGGAAGGTGATCTTCTCCGAGGCGCGCTGCTGAAGGAGGAGCTCGTTCTTGTCGTTGAACAGAAAGACGGAAAAGGCGCGGTGGAGGAGCCCCTTGTCGATGTTGGTCATGAGATGGCAGAGCTTCTTGCTGGCGGTGCCAATGGGCATGTCATTCTCGTCCAGGACAATGCACACCTCTTCCATCAGGCGGATCTGCTCCTCATCGTGGCCCTCCAAGGCATCGCCGCTGGTGTCGATGTCGGGAAACAAACTCAAGATGGTCTCGGCCGTGATGGTGACCGGCTCAACGGTGCGCGTTTCCGTGACCGTGGTAGACATTTTTCGTCGCTTTGAGGCAGCGGGGAGCAAGAAGAACGAGGTTTCGGGGGCACACACAGGTCTGCGCCGAAGTGGCGCTTTAAATGTGTCCGGCGGTCGGCCAAAGAAAGATAATGGGCGAGGAGGTGGGGAGGGGAGGCGACTACCTGAGGAATCAACCCGAAGAGGAAATTACCGATGCACGGGCCAACGACCCCATGCAACCCTGACTGTTAGTGTGACAAAAGAACCCTGGAGCCGGGGATCATGCCCCTGACGGCGCCCCCCCACCCCGCGCATTACCCCTTTTCAGGGTCCATCAGGCAAGACGGGATGAAAACAATCTGAACTTCTGGATGCATTCAGAGGAGCTCCAGATCGAAAGACACCGCTCCCACCACTGTTATACAAGTCGGCAGATAAATACCAAGACTGATTCGCAACCGCTATATATATATATAAAGGCACCTACCTAGGTAAGATAGGTAGTATCCGTAGATACCTATATATCATTAACTTTGAAAAATGAAGCAATATCATTGACTATCCCGCACCATCTAGTGTTAATGGTATCTATAATAAGCATTATAAAATATTAGATTTTCGCAGCCAAGACTCAGACTTGACCAGACTCCAGTCATGCCGGGCACTTAGGTAAGGTAGGAAGTCAATAGGGACAATAGGACTAAGGTCATCATCCTCTGCCATCAAAACTCTTCTTACCCTAACCAGAAGTATTTCTGTCATCGGCCTCCTTGACAATCTGGTCCCAGTCACATTGCCAAATGAACCAATACTCAACAAGTGCGACACTATTTTGAAGCAGAGAAAATGTCAGCAAAGTCGATATTTCTCCAATGACAGGATTTGGATGGAGAGAAACATACAGCAAGAGACCAACGGTCACGCCTACCCACAGACCGGTGAGCCCCCATTGGAGCCCGAATCCGAGACCGAACGATATCGGCAGAGCCACGACGTAGTAGCAGACCAGGTTGGCGATGCCACCAAACTCCTGCCGGCCGATACCGCGAAGCAGGCCATGCGACACGGCGGCCAGGCCGTCGAAGAGCTGCATTATCGCGCATACCGGCAGCACCTGGGCCACCAGCTCGACTACGTCGGCGTCGTGAGTGAACAGCAATGGTATCTGGTATCGGAAGACGGCAAGGAGAGTTAAGTTGAAAATACCAATAAGTATTCCACCAACGGCTGTCTGTTGTGGGTATTAATCAGCAGGTTGCCTCACTATGACACAAGAAAAGGAGACAAATATCAAGTACTTACAACCTTGGCTGACGTCTTAGCCGCATCCACCAGCTTCGCGCCGATAAGATTAGCCACTCTCGTTGACCCAGCAATCGACATGGGAAACGGTATCTGGAACGTCGTGGACGTGACCGTCACCAAAATACTCTGCGCCGCAAGCGTCGACACACCAAGCGTCCCGGACGCCAGTGTAAGCACCTCAAAGGCAAGCCATTCGGCGACAACCATTACCATGCCACCCAGACTCATCCTGATCATCGGCCACCAGTTCTTGAGCGCGAGGCGCGTGAACCCGCCCCAGGCCTGCGAGCCGTCCACCTTCCAGACGTAAAGGAACAGGAGCAACGGGAGCATGTTCTGCGTAATAGCCACTGCTATGGGCGCGCCCTGGAAGCCCCAGCCCAAGTGCCACACAAACAGCCAGTTCATCAACACATTGGCCGGCGCGGCGACAAGGAGCACGTATGTCGTCGCCGAAAACAGACCCTGCGCCTGGACGAAGCGCTTCCCGCCCTCGAACGCCGCATAGCCCGGCGTACCCAGCAGTATTATCCGCAGGTAAACGGCCGCAAGTCTAGCCGAATCTGGCTCTATCATGGTCGCCAATATGGGCTCCGCGTTAAGCCAGAGCACAGCGGTGGGAATGAGCAGCGTCCAGAGGAAGTATGTCATGCGCTGCAGCTGCAGCCCAAGGAGCTCCTTGCGGCCTGACCCAAACGCCTGACTGCACAGCGTGTCCAGCGAGGTGGCGAGACCCTGGACGGGCGCGTAGAAGGTGATGTTGGCAGTCATGGAGGCCAGGGTGACGGCGCCGAGCTCGAGAGTGCCGAGCCGAGCTACGGCGAAGATGGAGGCCACGTTAAGAGAGTACTGCAGCATGAAGGTGATGATCAGGGTGCTTGAGTAGCCTGCGATGGTCTTGGCCTCGCGCTGCCACGTCGTCTTGATCTGCCCCGCCGCGACGGCGGCGTCCCATTGCTCGTCAAGATGCTCCTCGACATCTTCATCGCCGTTGGATGTTGGTACGCTGCCGAGCAAGGGATCCGTCTCACGGGCGCTGTCTACGATGATTCGTGGTGCCGGCGACTCGGCATCGGATTCCCGTCGTGGCAGCTTAGTACTGAATAATCTGGCGTATAAGCCCGAGAGAAGTCCAGCAGGGCGGTGGTCCCTGGGGTGTTTCGGGGGCAGGATATGGTTGTCCCTCAGGAGCGAGCGTTCAGCTTCGCGACTGCGCGTCCGCTCGGCCTTGGTGAGTAGGTGCTCATCGACTGGACCGCCAGGGCATAGCGCCGGTCGGGTCGTGCCGAAGGCGATATTACTTGGACGCCTGTAGAGAGTCGGGCCATACGGCGCCTCGTCATCCTCCAAGTCACTTGCAGCGGTCACAGAAGCGGCACTGGTATCTCTACTAGGGCGCACTCCGGTACCCAAATCTGCATCATCCTGGTGGTCATGGTCGACATGCTCCAAGTCGGCCAGGTCCCGCGCGAGGACCTCCTGGGCCAAGGGTGACGAGGACCGAAAGGAGGCCACAAGGGAAGCGCCAAACTCGGCGGCCACTGATGCTTTCCTGTCGGGAATGTCAAAGCTGCTGCTGGATGCCATGGCCCTCTCGGCCAAACTGACAAAAAAAACTCTCTATACTTGATTAGGGTTAACTCTCAACAAATAAGAAGAGCATGTGGAGAAGAACAACGAGAGAACTGACTGGGCACCTCGCTTCCGACCTCGTACTCGCACACCCGATTAGGTCGCCGTTCCCAGTCCTAGATGCAGGTTCAAGTGAAGGAAATAAGTAAAAAAGAAAAATACAGAATTAGGTAAGCATATTACTACTTGCAGGTATCGGGCAACGGGCAGAGCTAAGGTGAGCTGAAGTTTATTAAACAGGGTGTCGGAGTTGAGGCAGGGCGGTAAGATGCCTATTTTGGATTTTAGCT
Source organism: Apodospora peruviana (assembly GCA_033439685.1). Lineage (NCBI taxonomy): Eukaryota > Fungi > Ascomycota > Sordariomycetes > Sordariales > Lasiosphaeriaceae > Apodospora > Apodospora peruviana. Next base: position 1,974,223 of record JAUEDM010000004.1, on the reverse strand, counting down.
TTCAGTTTGCAGAAATCTCTGGGATTGACATGAGTGAGTCAGTCACCCGGTCGACTCCGTAGGTAGGAGCGTTATGTATGCAAATGACGATATATGTACACGTGCAGTATTAGCATGCACTTTTATCAGAGGTGACCACGATCGTTAGTCATGCTTTTACCAGGGTTCTTTGTGAGGTAGTGGAGGTGTTCCTATTCTTATACATGCGAGTTGCCGTTTCCATGTGTCGAGCCCCGGATCCGATTATCGGATGCCGCCACACGGAGTATATCATATTACAGAGATATCTTCATTTTGGACGCTTTAGAGTTGTTTGGACGTTTTCAATTGTCCCAGGCCCGCCGCTGCAGATATTTGGTTCAGATAATACCTAACTGATAGGTATTCCCTGGTTGAAGCAGGTACCGTACCCGGCCGTCTGGTAAATTGATCCATGTCTCATCACAACTTAATCCACAGGTGCCCGTTGTATATTAACACAGGGTACCGTCCAAACACACCAAACTGAAATATATTCATAATATTATGCCTTTTGTTGTTTCGTACTTTTATATGTCAATATTGACACACAAGGTTGAGGGCTGTAACCGTGAAGAGTAAAAGTAGGCGTCATTGAACTTGTCCAAGTGTGACTGAAGTTAGAAAAGAATATGGATAAGGAAATACAATTGCTGCCCGGTCCGAGTGGTCGCGGAGACTACCCCGCGGGGACCTGACCACTCTCACTGCCACTTCTGCCAGTCTAATCCGTACGGAGTATTCCGTAACACGGGCTCCTTCCCGGTAGCGTGAAGCCTCGGCTGAAGGAAGCTCCACTAGTTGCCAAGAGTGTTGTTCACTGTTCAGCGATCAAACCTCCGCCGAATCAATGGCAAGAGCCGAGAGCCCTTCCCTTCCACGAGCTTCGCTAGGTACCTACCTAATTATGACGCTGTTTCTTTGGCTGTATTCCATGGCGTGAAACATCACCATCTAACCACATCTGCAATTTATTGGGTGTTTCCACTGGTGGTTGTTTATTACTCTTACTAAACGATACTTCTAATAATTGTTCCGACTCCATCCCATCAATCGCCCTTGACCGACGACAAGCGTTTACCAATTTGAAGTCTGAAGGCGACGAGAGTCGAGCCCGGTAGCGACAGTTAAACAGTGATCCACCCTTCGCGGTCCAACCTCTACGCAGCTGCAGAAGTGCAGTAGATAATTACCTTATTCCAGCCTCCGGCGTCCACCGCGAGACACGTCTCCATGGCTCGAAATCAGACCGCCACGCTTCCTCTCATCATCCTCCCACGGGACACCGTACTCCTCCCGGGCGTCGTCCAGCGCATCGCTGTCTCTTCTAACAGGCCCGACATCGCCTCGCTGCTCGCTACTGTCTATACCCGCGCCGCCTCCAAGACCCCCAACGGACGTATCGACACCGTTCCCATCGCCTGCGTACCGCTTGCGTCTCCCTTTGTCGGTCCCGCGGGCCAACTGCTGCTGCGGAATGGCGAGAATGCAGCGACTTCGGACCGCCCGGACGTTAATCCTTCCAAGGCGACCAAGTCGGATCTGTTCGCTTGGGGTGTGGGAGCCAAGATAACGGGCGTCGAGGGGCGCGGCACCGGCGAGTTCACTCTGCTGGTCGAAGGTGTCGCCCGTATCCGTGTCGAAAAGATATACTCCGACAAGCCATACCTCGAGGCCAGGGTGGTTTATTTTCAGGATGAGATTACCCTTGTAGATCCCGCCCTCGACGAGCTCTTTCAGCATCTCAAGCTCCTGTCGAGGGAGCTTGTAGCCATCCTCAGGCTCTCGGCCATCTTCCCACGCTCCGGCAGCACGCCTGGCTTGTCTCCGCTCCTCGCCCGCCGCCTTGACCTCTTTATAACCAAACAGAAGCTGCCCGGTGCTCTCGCCGACTTTATGGCCAACATTGTTGAGTGCTCGCATGACGAGAAGCTCCAGGTGCTGGCCTCTCTAGATGTGAACGATCGCGTTACCAAGGTTCTCGAACTGCTTGACCGGCAAGTCGGCAACATTAAGAATAATATGAAGATTACCATCACGGCGACGAGCTTGCCTTTTACCATTGACCCCGACTCGGCGCAGAGGGAGATCGGAAAGATATGGAGGCCCGGTAATGCAAACACGCCTGGAAAAGTTCCGGCATCTGGTGTGGGGATGCCCTTCCCCCCTCCACCTGGATTCATGGGCGGCAAGGCTGGCGGCGATGCGGATGAAGATCAGGAGCCCAACGAGCTGGATGAGTTACAAAAGAGGCTGGACGCTGCAAAGCTGTCACCGGATGCCGCCAAGGTTGCGGACAGAGAGGTCAAGAGGCTGAAAAAGATCCACCCGGCACAGGCTGAGTATGCCGTGACTCGGTCGTATCTAGAGACGCTTGCCGATATCCCTTGGACAACAACTACGGATGATCGTCTGGGCCCACAAACTCTCACCAAGGCCAGGAAGCAATTAGACGATGACCACTACGGCTTGGAGAAGGTCAAGAAGCGCCTGCTAGAGTATCTTGCCGTTCTTCGGCTGAAGCAATCCATCAATGATGACGTGGATGCGCAAATCAAACAAGCCGAACAGGAAATTGGAGCGTCAGAGACGAGTAAGGATGAACCCCTACAAACAGCCGCGTCCGAGCCGAGTGTAGAGGAGAAAATCAAGGCCGGCAGCGCAAAACTCGAGGTTCTGAAGAGCAAGCGTATGGTTGACAAGTCGCCGATTCTTCTTCTGGTTGGCCCTCCGGGGGTTGGGAAGACCAGTCTTGCACGGTCGGTTGCCATAGCTTTGGGCAGAAAATTCCACAGAATCTCACTCGGCGGTGTCAGAGACGAGGCTGAGATCCGAGGCCACAGGCGTACATACGTTGCTGCCATGCCCGGGCTCATCGTTCAGGGGTTGAAGAAGGTGGGTGTAGCTAATCCGGTATTCTTACTGGACGAGATCGACAAGGTAGGCGGATCTAGCGTCCATGGTGATCCGTCGGCGGCAATGCTTGAAGTATTAGATCCAGAGCAGAACCACACCTTCACTGACCATTATGTCAACATCCCAATCGACCTTAGTAAGGTCTTGTTCATTGCGACAGCCAACAGTCTTGATACCATCCCACCACCCCTCCTTGACCGGATGGAGATGATTCACATCCCCGGTTATACAACTCTGGAGAAGAGGCACATTGCGCTGCAGCACCTCGTTCCCAAGCAGTTGCGTGTCAATGGGCTCAGCCAAGATCAAGTTCTTTTCACCGAGGAGGTTGTGTCAAAGATTATCGAATCGTACACCCGCGAGGCAGGCGTCCGCAACCTCGAACGCGAGATTTCGTCCGTCCTACGCGGGAAGGCGGTCGAGTATGCGGACGCCAAGGACGCCGGGCAACCCGAGCGGTACAGCCCACAGCTGACGGTCGACGACCTCGAGCGCTTTCTGGGCAGCGAGAAGTTCGAGGAGGAGATCGCGGAGAAGACAAGTCGTCCGGGTATCGTCACCGGGCTCGTAGCCTACAGCTCGGGTGGCAATGGCAGCATCCTCTTCATCGAGGTTGCCGACATGCCGGGTACCGGCACCGTGCAACTGACGGGCAAGCTGGGCGACGTGCTGAAGGAGAGCGTCGAGGTCGCGCTGACGTGGGTCAAGGCACACGCGTATGAGCTAGGCCTGACGCAGAGTCCGGCCGAGAATATCATGAAGGACAGGAGTATCCACGTGCACTGCCCGTCCGGATCCATCCCTAAGGATGGTCCCAGCAGCGGGATCGCGCAGGCCATTGCACTGATCTCCCTGTTCTCAGGGAAGGCGGTGCCGCCGACGATGGCAATGACGGTATGTACACCTCTCACCTCATCTTCTTTTTGTTGCATGCCCCTCTTTCCCTCTCCATCCCCACGGTATCATATGCTACCCCCGACCTCCCCCTTTTCCAGTGGACGAATCATCGATCTCTTTGACATTCTTACGTGCGTTTCGGGTGGGTTTGGATCTAAGCAGTTAGGCTGACACAGCATTTTCTTGTTTTTCGTCGCACAGGGTGAAATTTCCCTTCGAGGCCGCGTGACGGCTGTCGGAGGAATCAAGGAGAAACTGATCGGGGCGCTCCGGGCGGGTGTCAAGACAGTCTTGCTCCCGGCGCAGAACCGCAAAGACGTCAAGGATCTGCCGCAGGAGGTGAAGGACGGGTTGGAGATTGTGCATGTCAGGTATGTTCTGGTAATTTTCCTTTTCTTTGGCTTCCACTATGTCGCTCCAGGTCTCTGTACACTGCTGTGTCGTGTATCATATCATGCCATGCCCGTTTTGTTTTATCCAGACTACATTTTCGGGGCTGGCAGGCAGTCTTTTGAGTGCCTTGGCTGTGAAGCAACTAACATATGTCTGCCCGTTCTCTAGTCACATCAGGGAAGCAATCCATACCGTCTGGCCTGATAGCCAGTGGCCGGACGAACGGCAAGACTTTGATAATAATACCAACGGCCTGCAAAGCCGGCTCTGAGCTTTTCGAGCCTTTTGTCTTTTTGAAGCGGAGAATGAATGGCAGCGATATACGACATTGGGTTGGCATGGCAGGGGTGTTGTTTGTTTGTGGGTTCCCTTTTTACAGGGCGACCGCGTAATATTTGGTCCCGGTGTGCTCTTTCGAGGCTCTTTGCTTTGTAGATATGCACATAAGGTATCCATCATCACTCATTACTGGCTTAAGACCACCAAGTTGGCTTCGAGTGTACAAGTTTTAGCGAGTTAGGGGGGCGGAGGGTAGAGGGTAGAGAGGAAGCGAATATTAAATAGAATGTTATCTAGCATGTACATGGAAGTAGTATCATGGTGAATAACAGGAAGTGAGCTTTGAAGTTGCCTACCTCGGTAAGTAGGCAGATTGTCCGGGCAGATGGGCAGGTCCCAGCAATGATAATGATAAATGACTCCGGGCAGTGACATTGATGTTTTGTGAGAAGTCCCTTCGGCATTAGCTCGTCGTCTCTTTTGTTTATTTCACGGTTGCTGGGAGCCCCTTTCTCCACATTGGGCACGCAAAGCTGCAATAGTAACAAAGTACATGAAGAAGCAAAAATGCTGACAACAGAGGGAAAGAAACGGGTTCATAATTACCATAGTAGCTGTACACATGGAATTATAACCGACTCAGGAGATTACTGCAGCAACATCAAACATGACTCGATCGTAGAAAGGGGGCACACAAAGCACAACAAGGATCATCGGACAAAGCACAAGCGACCGATAAACAGCAGCAACACAGGTCCACAAAGCAGCACGAGTAGATCGTTTACCACAAACCGGGACAGATAATAATCTTGTCAAAGAATTATTGGGGGGGAGGTGTTAGGAAAAGCCTGCCACGGTCATACGTACCTAAAGTAAGGTACCTTACATGACAGCGGTACTGTCAGCAAAGAAAGCTGTGATAAGTTTAAGCCAGCACAATAGAGGCAGATAGATTAGGTAGGCACCTAACTAACCAGAAATAAAAGACTTTGCATTCCACCCAGTGGTCCATTCAGCCACAAGCAGATCGCAGTCGGACAAGACACAACACGTACACATACACATACACAAACATATATACGACACAAACTCCCAGCTCAGCAAGGATCAGTCAAATGCGTATTTGTACGCGTGCGCATGCCAAACTCGTTCCCTAATCTCCGGTTAGGGTTGCGCGCATCTTTGACTCGGACAACATTTGTTTTTTTGGTCCCACGCCTTTCAGGTCAGGGTAAGGTAGCACAAGTGTATGCTTACCACTACCTACCTTACTTACCTTGGCTATCTTCTTTGTTTCCTTACCTTACTTAGGTGGGTAGGTAGGTAAGCAGGTACCTGTATTCTGCCCATTACTAGGTACCTATGGACAGGGGCCGCCAGGTCCGATAAAACAGAAGTATCACCACAAGCACCGGGACTCAAAGACTAGGTACCCGATATTAGAATTCAGAAAGGGAAGACCGCTAACGAACCCTATGCCTGCTGATGAATTTGAATCTCTTGTTACGGTCATGGTCTACAAAGTATTTTACATATTAAGAAGCGGTAGGGCTGGTTAGATATGGGTGGACACCCCTTTTTGACTACTTTGATCTTTCTCATCGAAAGATCCTCTCCAGGTTACACTCCATAGTATCAAAGGCAAGAGATGGCCGACTGGCCACCGGAGATGGGCAAGGAAGAATGGGCGACCGGCCCACAACCTGCTGTACCTACCTACTTACATGCATACACACACAATCTCTCCCTCCCCTTCCCGGGAGTTGGGTTCTTATTATCAACGGCTAGCTTTATTAGTTTGCGTTTTCCTCTGCCTCTTTCCAAGAATAAAGCAAGATAGATGACAGTGCATACATGTACGTCTGTAATGTGTGTGGGTTGTGTGTGTCAAGTATAGCCGCTTCCCGCTTCACGCGCAAAAAAACAACAACAGCAGCAGCAGCAACATATCGTCAGGCGGGAAGGTGTTTCTGTTTCGTGTCATCCACATCACTTCTCGATCATCTATTCAGATGGACATAACTCGAGCCGTGCCGTACCGCGCCACCCTTTATTACACTTTTTTCAAGTTTGGGCAAGAAGGAAAACATTGGGTACCTATGTTTGGTTGGTCCGTTGGTTGGTCTGACCGGAAACCAGATCTTCTTCTTTTTCCGCGCCTGATTCAACTCGTCTCTGTTGCCACTACACCACTCGGCCAGTTGTAGAACAGGCAAGTTACGAACGTACCGGGGACTTCCTGGAGCCTGTCACCCATCAGTCAGATCCGCGTACATACTTGCGAGTTCACGGCCCGCGTGCCGGACCCGCCCCTTTGCCGCAGCTGTCGCAACCGGAAAGCCATAGATTGGAGAGTTGAGGGGCGGTACTCTGGATATCACCAGTAATAATGCTCTTTGTTGGGCTTAGACGAATAGGCTTCAATTTTGCTAATAATTAAATAGCACCAACTAGGCGAAATACCTTTAGCATGCAAAGAACATAAAAGGGGTTCGAAAGGCTTGGTGAGTGGGACAAACAGACCCGAGTGTCTGAATAAGTCCGGAAGCGAGCCCCAACAGCCCCTGCTGTTGCCTTCAGCCGAACCATATTCTTCTTTTCGAAGACTTAATCAACCATGCCGTCTCGCGTGTCGGGCGGCGTCCCGAGAAAAGAGATCGGACGAGGCAAGTGCACCCCCCATTAACGGCTTTGAGAGAGATCTGCGGATCGCATAAACGGTCGTCTGTGTTGATGAGTGTATGTATGTGGAGCGAGGTTATGCTAAAGAGGGCGGCTGCTTCGGGATCGTCCCCAGGGAAGGTAGACGAGATCGACGATTCCGAATCGACGATGCAGAGCTTTCGACACCTCTGATGTGTTAAGATCTGGTCCTCCAATCTCAGGCCTTTCAAGGCGAGGCGAGCAGCCATTGAAGTGATCTAGATCGAGACAAGATACCCCATCACCGTTGATTAGAAGTAGGGTTTGTGTCATAGCATCCACATCATGATGCCGTCCGTCTCGATCGAGCTTGACTCTTGAGCCGCACAGAGCGGCCTCGTTTGGCGTGCCGAGTCCAAATGAAATCGCGGAGCACACCTTCCCTTCCGCACGGGACGTCTACCTGCAGCAAACCTGTCGGCGGCGTGCGAAGTTGCCCTGGGTTGGCGTTGATGACATTAGAGCCCCAAATGCGTACGGGCCGATAGGTGCTACTTAGGACGGCAGCGAGCCCCCCATAATGACAGCGACATAAGAGACCGTGCCCCTCCTAAAGCCAGGTTCAAGACCCCAAAGCCGCCGCAACCTGCATGCCCGGACACCTGTGGTTATTGATTATCTTTGAAGGGACCACAGTTGAACCGATCCGGGTGATAGATGGAGCGCAATCGTTACCGAAACCCATCCATCCGGTTATCCACCCCCCCGATTCCCCCGGACCTCTTTCTATCAAAGCGATGCCTTGCCTAGCCGGGGGCTGGCATTCCTTGGCTTTCGTCTGACCTTTTTGACCTTTTTCGTCCCGTCTCAGCTCGCAACATTCATCGATTGCCTGGACCTTGGTCTTGGACTCTTGGTTGACCCAAACATCACAACTCATCCAAGTGGTCTCCAAAGTGCGACTTCGCGAATCGTACTTGACGATCCGCATCGCTTGTTTTTGATACTTACAGCATGTGTATTGTACAAGTGTACGTACACTATGCGTCCAGCAAAGATCCAATGTTGTACGGGAATACAGGATCCATGGATACGGAATACCAGTTAGCGGATAGGAAATGTCCGTACGGAGTACTGTATTCCCGTATGTACAGCATGTCTCCGGCACAGGATGGAAGCTCCCGAGCCGTTGGTAACGGTGCGTTTCAGTTCGCCTGCGCTAAAAAGCTTTTACACCTTTGGGGCATTTGTTGACGTATTGAGACCATGCCCGGGCCGTGGCTCGATTGGTGAATGGGCTTGTCGAGATTTGCAATGCGCCCATTCATCCCCAAAATGGATATATCACGCCACCATGGAAACGAGTGCCATATTTTGTCGGCTTTCTGTTCTTCGGTTGTAAATGGTAGGCGGGTCGTCGAAAGAATGACAAGGGAATCATCTCGGCTTCCCAAGTTTGTGCCCTCAATATTCTGATATTATTCCGCGAGCAATGGAGTCGTAGCCATTATACCCAGGCTCCCCATCCGTATCGTATCCGAACATCATAGGGTTTGAACATGATACGTGATGGAGCACCAAGCTCCGGCTGTCTCGAGAAGTTGAGTGGCATGTAGCTGACCGGGACCGTAATAAGGTCCGTGATGAGGATATTTCCCGGCCAAGGTTCCCCCTACTCGGTACCGGTTACCTTTCGGTGCGCTGCCGGCCGACATGTGCAACACAATAGGAAGAGATTGAGTCTTGGTATGACACCTGTAGGGTACGGAATCTCAGGACAGTGGATCGTGTCCTGCTGTGTCGGGATTACTCTCCGAACATACAGGAGTGACATCACGGTGAAGCGTTCCAAAGAGTCAAACTTGTGGATGGCATCTTGAGAGCTGTGCATCCAGGTAGGAAATGAGGTTGCGAATGCTCAGGCGCCAATAATACCCAATAGTGCTCTCGCGCATGTGATCGACCTTGAGAGGCGCGTACCCTTTTGATGGTGCGGACGGGGTTTGACAGGGTCGTGGACCAGAGTGGCGTCGAGCAAGCATCCCGTGAATCCCGTCTCGTTCATGCAGCGCGGTAGGTGCGGCAGCAAGGGTTTGCGGGGGAGAGTGTGTTATGCTGTGCTTTGCGTTGCTTGGCTACGGCTGCTGCACATGACCGAATCTGTCGTGGACGTTGTCGTCTGGAAAGCGACAGACAGCGCCAAGGAACCTAAGCAAATTCGACGCTGTACCGAGTAATAACCCGTAGGGCAGTTGATTGAAGATACTGATTGCTTGCTTCCAAAGTCATGGTTGGCTGCTGCGGTAATCCGTATATAGGACGGCATCTACCGGAGGGTAGAGGTTGGTGGGAGTTTGATGATGCCATCATCTATCCCGCTCCAACAAGCCACTCACCGCTGTCCGCTCGCTCGCAGGGCGGCGGGCACAGGGGCCCCCGCCGCCCTCGTTGAGCATTGAGCATTGAGCATGCGTGTCCGATGTCGAACTGTTCGGCGACTCTCACCCAGGTACGCAGGCGTGGCAGGAGGATTCAGATCCACGGTTGGGCTTTGCGTTCCCCGAACGCTACCCTATGGCGCCTTTCTGGGTAAGTGGAGAACAGGCGATTGGCGGGATGGCGAGTGATTGGTGCAGACGACATGATTCGACAGCCAGTAGCGCCCCGAATTGAGCATAGCAATGACAACTGGCAGATGTGATGCGATGCGATGCGGCGAGGCGAGGCGAGGCGCTGTTGTGGTGAGCTGGATAATCCGTACAGATACCTCCTACCTGGAGCTATTCCGTATGTCAGGTATAAGGTAGGTAAGGTAGGTGAAATGTTTTGTACAGTAATCCGTAGGTACGGATATCCGTACCAGACTTATAATTACCGTATCCGCACTCGATAAGCTCACGAGAATGACTTGCAGCTTTGTTGTCGATGCATGGCCTTTTTACTTTAGTCTCCAACAATTGGGGATCCATCGGACCATTCCATTCCCTTCGCCGGAAGAACTAAAGGAACCGGAAAGAAGCGTCCTGTTAGTGTCTGGCAGTCGCGGAGAACTGTGGATTGTGGTTTGACATCTTAGTGGTCTCCACATTGAAATGGCTTCATCTCCAAGAAATAATAATCCGACATCGTCTCGTGGTCTCGCTCGTCGCAGCAGTGGGGAGAACAGTTCAAGTCTGCCAGCCCTCGAATCCGTAAGTAGTCAAGAAAGTGGTCAAATTAAACCATCACATATTACATAAGTTTGTGGCGTCTACAATCAGATTTCATGACGGGGAGATCGGTACCGACCATGTGTTCTCGTAACTTGGAGAATGTCATCTCAAATGGCGCACCAATCCTCCTCTCACAAGACGCAAGATTACAGGCCATCAATCCAAAACCTAGTGCAGAAATTTTGAAGGAGTCCCAGCTCTCTAAGCCGATCCCTCTTGGCATCGGGGATTTCCTCTGTTTCCTCGAAATGGTCAAGCCACCGACACACCATGTACGTCTTCCTGTTTTGACGCGTCCTGCGCGTACAGCCGCTTTCACTGACCCATAAACTTTGGGTTGGGTATGGCAGTTACACGTACCGAGATACCTTACTCTCTGAGGTCTTCTTCCTTTGTTTTTATTGCTTTATCAGCCTTCCTATCTTCAAAGGCTCTTTTCCCCTAAAAAGAAAGAAAGGCAAAACGATGGAACAAAAGACCAGAGGCTCCGGCAAGGGAAGGTGACATCGCGCAGCCAGTCTGCTGGCGATCCCTCGAGTTTAATCAAGGGCCAACCCGAGCATCACCGTTTTTCTTCCCAGATCCCATGTCACATCCTGGGATCCTGCGCTGGGGGCAGCGACGGGCAGCAAGGTTACCCTTAGGCTCTTTAATTGAGGTAATATAACCTAGGGGGTTACAGTGAGCATCAAGCGGGCATGTTCTGCTTCAGATGTGTTGAAGTGTTGAATATCAGCCTCCTCCGTAAACTGGCGAGGAAAGCCGCTTGTGGATTTCCCATTTGCCAATGCTGAGAGGTTTGGCCGGTCCGACACAGAATCTTGGGCCATACATATCCAGGGCTCGGAAGCCATCATCACCAACAGCCTTCTCGGAATTTGGCCTCATTTAAGATGGCATGGACACCGGGCAAAGCGGAGCTGTCGAGAGCAGCACACAGGACGCGTTATAATCCCTCAACGGAATCCATAGCGAGGGACGTTATCCGAACTGCGTGCCCAGCCGCCAACTGAGACTCGTCCCGTCCCACCTCTGGCACTCCCACCTCTGGCACTCCCACCTCTGGCACTCCCACCTCTGGCACTCGGAAATTTTGTAGAAGCGGAGAGATCAGATGGGAGGAGCAAGGTTTTGGGGGTTGAGGTCTTAGCGCATGTGCGTACTTGCAGGTAGAAAGGGGACAGTGCTCAGGACCCCTGGCAGCGGCTCCGCGACATGATGGACATGGAACTGGGTTCATGGGATGAACCTTTTAGAGCGGAAACCCATCCCAGAGACCCTGGTTTGGTGTGATTGGCTTGAGCACTTTCGAGAGGTTCCATGACCGGGAGGGGGACCTCCAGGTGTCTTGATTACGTAGCTCTAACCCCACCCACTCCATGCTGGAGCAGCATGAGCTCGCCGGTCTGGGGTTGGATGTGTAACCCGACAGCCGAAGCCGAACGGTGATGATCGACAACGTCAAGACATGCTAAATGTTCGGACGACGGCGGGAGTCGAGTGCATGATCAGACCCAAGACTCGACAGCATGACAGAGCCAACCGAGCACACAATATGCCGGCGATACATGCCGGGCTGGCTTGGGTGTTGTATTGCATCCCCATACCAATACCAGGTGAGGTAGGTAGACAACATTGCAAGAGTAAATGACGGAGAGACGCCCTCTCCAATTCAACGCGTTTGCTCTATAGCAGATACCCAAGCCATTGCAACGGGAAGCTTGATCTGCTGTCATCGTGGAACATGATTAATAAACTGACGTGTTTTGAGCTGTGAAGACGTCTCAGAAGACGCTATTTTTGACTTGACCGACCAAGCGAAAGAGATCTGAGATAGACGAGATGCACGCTTTGCCTCATCGATGTGGACGATTGACGGTACAGCGCGGCATTAGACATCATGGTGGCCGCAGTAGTCGGCCGCATTCAAGTCATAAGCCAGCTCTTAATGACCAGGAATTATGCGTCTTAGCAAGAGTACCTGTCGTTATTTGGCAGCGGCAAATCAAAAGTTGACGATAGTCTGGGTTCCAAAGTTGTTCAAACTCGGCCTCATATTATCGCCTGTTAAATGGTTCCTGATCACCTTCATTAGCAAGCACTGTCCAGTAGGTGTAGTACTGTACTTGTAAGTACCTGAGGTACGGAATAGGTAGGTAGGTAGGTAGGTACTCCGTACTGTGGTTTATAAGGGGCGTGGGCGTGGGCAGAAAGTGGAGGTCCATCAAAGTCATAACCTCGGCCCGCAGAGTAGGGGATGAGCTTTCCGTGCTTTGCTGATCGTGAATGGCGTTGCAATGCGGGTGGTGCCCATCACCTCAACTTTCTTTGTCTCTGTGTTGGATCCTCCTCCCAATGGGTCGGATATAACTGGAGTCGCACCCGAGAGGTTCGTGAATCGTGAGCCCTGGACATCCAACGGCCGAGCGCTGTGGCACCTAACCTACCCGTCACGCCCAGCATCTTCATCAGTTGGGCATGCCTCTATAATTTACCTCTCCTGACGGAATGGCCCATGGCAATGGGGGTGTTGTCATGGAGTCAGTGGCCGTACCAGCGTCTGGTTGCCGGAAGGTATTGCCCGATTGAGCCCAGTGTTGCCAATTGCAGTATATGTTTGCATGCTGCCCAGGACGAACTTGGTATTGGGGCCGCCTTCTCATGCTGGGCCGACACTTGCTCATGCAGCAGTTGCTGCATCCATTTTGGGGGGTTTGTCGATGTGCAGGTACGTTTGCACGCACCGCCATGCACACAGACAGGGTGTAGGTACTTCACCCCTCGCGGCGGCTCTGTAGGGGCGTGCAATTTGTCTTTCAGATCCGTAGTCTTTCCATGGAGGCTGGTCGCTTCACGCTGAAGAATGTTGAGCTACGCGGCGCGGCAATGTCATGGTGTGTATCTCGTAGATTGAATGCTTCCAGTTTGCAGTCTCGGTGAACATGTTGTCAAGTGAGGTTCAATACCCCTTCTCTTGCCCTCCCCTTGTTCCGCTGAGGTGCCATCCTAGCTGCAGGAAAATCCACAAGGGTTAGAGTTGGCGGGTGGGCCCCAAGGAGATTTTGGATATCCGACGCGAGACGCAGCGGTCGGGATGACGGACGTGGAGCTTGGGAATCATGTTAGGCATCACGATAAGACTCGTGCGCCCGCATCCCTGCTCGTGGCTGAGACAAGCTGTGGACGCTTTGAGCTTCCGCGGGGCTCCTCTGGGGTCCTTCCACCCTGCTGTGCCCGTCATTGTATCACTGATGGCGGACAACAGAGAAGCCACAAAGCTCCGATGGTAACAAGCGATGCAAAGTTAGCTGAATCTTTGGCAAGCTAAAACCCCCCTCCACGGCTCCAACAGCCATGCATGGCTCGTACAAGGTCTTCAGTTGTTGAACCGATGAAGTGAGCTGGCCGGAGAGAATCACTGTCTTGCAATTTATCTTCACCTTATTAGCAAATTTGCCAAGGTACGTAGGGGGGCTGGGAACTGAAGTGATGGGTGCTGCGTACCACGAATGATCTGCGACTTGACGGACTCTTGGTTTATCCTCTCATCCATCAACCATCCGAACTTGATGGCACAACGATCCCCTTGGGAGATGAGATTGGCACCTCCACTCGATTATCTTTCCCGCCGAATACCCTGTCACTGTCTGTGTTGTCGACCACGTTTCTTTGAAGTCAGGTTTGGTAAATAAAAGTTCACTGGCGCCAAGAGGAAGTCCATGCTCCGGGTCCCACGAGAATAGAGTACCTACCTAGACTGTGTCACGGTCGACCGCACCAAGATATCCTGCACGACTTAGGTTAGATACCTACGCCTGCCGCCGGCAGAGCTCGCGGCTTACCTACCTAAGGTTGACACTCCTACTTCTCCCGGGCCCGGGACAGCCAGTTCCTTCCCTTTATGGGTTCCGGGGCATCGGCCATCGTCACACTTGCACTTATTGGACATGGCAGGGACGAGGTGCGGAAAGCACGGACGGATGAAGCTGTCAGTGTCAGCTATCAAGAGGAAGGTTCAAATTACGGATGTACAGAATACGAAAATACAGTTCAAGGCAGGTACGGATAAGGATTAAGGACGGCCATGTTTGGTACGGATTACGTGGGTACCTACCTAACGTAAGGTAAGTTACGGGTTACATGGCACCGACCCACGATCTTACCTCACCTGCCTCCTACCTACCTACCTAGGTATTCTCCAGATTACACTTATTACCGTGTGGAAGGCAGGAACCCAGAACAAGCACAGCACAGAATTCGCTTCCAGGTTCCAATTCCATGCCCACATGTGGACTCCTCTCCCACAACACCTTCCCTTCCTCCACACATCAGAGGTTGATCTTCGAGGACCCCAGTAGTTCTCTGTACCCCGTACTGTAGCCTCATGGTCCAATTTGGCATCCTTTTGCATTCTCGCTTCCGCTTCCCCAACCTTCGGCGTCTGGTGTTCGTTTCTTCATGCAGACACCAAAGCCATTCTTCAGCACATCTTGTGGCTCTTCCGTCGCCATCCACTGATGAGGTGTCTTTGGCTCGGCCCATTTAACGACTCCCCTTCATCTTGATATGGCCAATGCCTGACATCGGATGTCTTGGAGATCAAGATCATCGTCCCTCCCCGCTACCCGTACCATTCATCTGTCTACCTTACATAGCAGCACTCTGAACCACGTATACTGGGAATACGAATACACGTAGCTAGACAGCTTGGATCCTACCGGCAATGCCCACCCCTGGTTGTGAGCTGTCCGTGTTGGTTGCCGTTGACCGTCCTTGACACTGACACTGACACTCGCTCACATTCATACTTACACGACCGAGCACACGGATACTCACAAGGCCACGGAGTCCCGAGACACTTGCACTGCTTCCTCGCGAATCAAAATTGCGCTGGAACTGTCTTATTGTCTTGGTCGCAATCATCTGCGCTTTCGTCAGCCGAGACGAAACGGCACGGGGAATTGGCACCGTCCCCTCGTCCGCTCGGTCTCCCAATAGACGACGCCCGTCCTGTCGTGTAGGGCTTCCTACCTTTGCTGTCTGCATTGTCCGTCAAACGCATTTGACCCAAAGCTTACACGAACTGCGTCGTCCTGATGCTGGCGAGCAATGACACACGCTACGCAGCCGGAACCTGGTATCGACTTATGTATAGGATGCACATATGATACATACGACAGACATATCTAGTTGGCCATATTAACCGTACCTAACTGGTAGGTTTTCTGAGGGAGTGTACAGATGAGTCGTCTGGTTCAAAAGTACCTACCCTTTCCCTCTTGGTGCGGAGAATGGCTCGTTCGTCGACCCCATGCGAGCAGTCTGTGCCCTGTAAGAACTACTACCTTGGAGGATGACCAGGGGGGGGGGGAAGGCTTGCTGCTGTGGCATTGCGCTCTACCCTGAGATTGACAAGCCACCCATGCCCATCAGCCAGGGTGCCCTGAGCTACGCCTATCCTTGCTCCATCTAGGCCCCATCTCAATTGCACCTTGGTTGCCTTTAAGTCGCACAAAAACCACCTGGTGCCACTGACACCAAATCTTCCCAACTCGCCGACTCTCTGCCCAGACGCCAAATCCCAGATCCATCCTTCGAGCATCGTGAGAGGCGACAGACGGCATCCCAGCAGCTATCTGCTCTTCCAAGCTTTCCATCAGTCGCTCACCTCTCCTAAAACGTGGAAGGCCTTCCAGATTTGGGACACTGGCGATGGTCTACGGTTAACCGCTCCAGCACCCTGACAACACTCCAGCACTGTGTATGCAGTGACACCGGTTCCCGTCCCCACGATCACTGACCTGGGATTACGCTGCAGCATCTTTGTCCGACCTGGCGCGCAAGCCGTGTCTTGTTGCCCTTTTCACTAACGGTCCTGCCGGCGCTGCTCGGCCGGAATCACCCTCCGGCCCTCGTCCCGTCTTGAAAAGGGGACGACAACCTTGACCAGAGAACGCACGCGCCCTGAGGGTACCTTCAGCGTTTCCGTACCCCTCTTCCCGACCAAGGAAAGCCGGGAAGGGTGTTTGGCAGACGATACTTGTTTCCTTCCCTGCCATCCATCATCGGCGCAAGCGTCGGGAGACCACCACGGACGACTCGAATCACTGCGGCGAAGCAGGATCATCTCTCGCTCCCACGATACCCGCCTACACCGTTACGCGCCTGCTGCATCGGGGAATGTCGGTCGCCACCTCGGAGTCTAGGGTACGGTCTGGTCGCTTGTCTCCCTCCGCGGGAAGTTATTCGTTCCTCAGGCGCTCGCCGGCGACATCCAAGAGCAGACGTGCAAGGCGCCTGGTCACCCCTACGACCTTGCAGAGTCTGCCCCATGCAAGACTTGGGCTATCCGCGTGACGACTCTCGTATTTCTCTCGGCCACCGCCGAGGCCTACCAGACCTGGCGCGCATCCTCCTCGACTTGACCTGGGCCAGAGCAGACTCGGAGAGTGCTGCTCGTTTGGAGAGCTATCCTTCTCCGCCCATGTCAGGGTCTCCACCGCTCCCCCCAAAAGCAAGCCAGGAGGCCGCTGAACGGAATCAGGGGTATCAGACTACTACTCAAGATGTGTATCGTGGAATCTCGACGACTCAGGGCGACGACCGAGCGCAGGCGGTGAATCCCTCGCCTTCACGGGGGTTTGCGCCACCTGTGGGAGAAAGAATACCATACGGTTTCCATCACCAAGAAGGGCCAATGCCCAGACCACTATCATACTCCCAACAAATTGGTCAGGTCGTCCCGCAACCACCTTACCTGCCAGCTCCGGGAGCCGCAGCTGGATCGACGACAAGGCCTTTGCCAGGACCGCAAGCGTACCCTTCATCTGCCCTTCACCCGACACAAGAGTCTCTCCACCAGACTTCCTCCAAAGCCCAGAGAAAGACAAAGGGTCACGTAGCATCTGCGTGTGTTCCCTGCAAGAAGGCCCATCTCAGGTTCGTTTAACCCAAACGTTCTTGAATAACTCCTATTATAGAACAGAAAACTGACCGGTCGCAGATGCGATGGTACGTACCATATCCTCATATTTCTCTAAATCGTCGCAATCTAAATAGAAGGGAAAACCCGGCTGCAAGCAGACGGCACTGATCCTGCGGCGTCCCGGCTATGATCTGTGGAATTAATTGACATCATATATGGTCAATCATTTCCGGGGAGCTTTAGGCGCGGCATTGAACAAGGCCAAGCACCAGTGTGTGACGTGCTCAAAGCCGCAAATACCCCTGGCTCTGATACTCAACCCGAGACGGACTATTGGCCTGGGCTTATTAAAGCGATCAAGCTGCAGGAACGGGTGGAGGCGGATCTCAAGCGAGTTCCGCAGTTTGGTGCACCTTGGGTCCGGGTGCAGAAGCCTTCAGCTGGGTCTAGTCTCATCATCCATGTGATGACGACGCCTAACCGGCTCGCTTCTGGCTTGGAACCACCGGGAAGCCGGGCCGTTGTATCGGCGTATTTCATCAGCTTGCCCGCGAATCAACCGTCCGACGGCGCCTGCTTGCCTCATATGAATTGGCCAACTTGGCTTGTCATCGGCGAAGTCATTCATGCGCGGGGAGCCGACTTCGGGGCCGTGAAAGAGAGCATCAATACTCGTGGCACGAGAGCCGTGGAATAGCCTTGATGGCATTCATGTTCCCCAACCGCCCATGCCGCTCTTGCATCCGCACCGCACCTGATCCCAAACCTGCATTCCCTTTCATGCCCATTCCCCGTTGGCAAAACTGTCGAATGGATCCAGGAATTTAATTTTGGTCCCCATAGCATAGCTATTGGATTCGCGACTCTCATGGCCTATTTTGCTGACTTTTTACAGCCCAACGCCCTTGTTCTCGATGTTTAAGTAACGGCAAGGAGGAGGCGTGCGTCGATGTACAGCATAAAAAACGCGGACGCCCCCGGTTACGAGACGATAGAGGGGAGATCAAGTATGACAGCGCCAGATTTGGAAGTGCACCGGACCCTATGAGGAGACAAATATCCTCATTTTATGCTCCAGGTACAGGAGTGTCTTCGATGGGTATGGCTTACGATGACAATCTTCGAAGAACACAGTCGTATCGCGTACTGAAATCTCAGCCAGCTGAACCGAATATCCCGAGATTTCCGGAAAGAGGATCGGCATCCGACGCGAATATCTTTCCTGCTCCGCTATCGATATCGACGAGGATTCCGGAGCCCGCTGCTTTCTTGACGGTCGATTTAGAGTTCTCAAAGGCATCGAGCCCCTTTCATGACGCGGTGGGGCGGACATCTATTATTGGTCTCAAGCTGGTTGACTTGGTCGTGCCTCAAGACCGGGAAAAGGCATCGAACTTGGAGCGGCGGATGCAGGACGAGCAAAAGAGAAGGGCCCCAACCTATCTTCCACCGATCTTCGGGAAGGAAAAAGAGGATCAAGTGATGCAGACCCTCGGGTTCAGTTCTGAAGAGATATCCAGATACACTCTGGATTGGCACGAGTATCTAAACTTCCTCGGTCAGGATGGACAAGCGCGACAAATCCCGGTGCGGATGGGACTCGCCATGAGGGATTCGATATACTTCGTCGTGCTCGTGCTAAACTTGGCCACGAGGTCATTCCAGTACCCGACACCGTCGCCGAACCCGAGAGACATCACATACTCGTACCAACCAGTGCAGCAAGCATACTCCCAACCGACTCCCGTGTCGGCTACTTTTGACCCAAGGCAAGCCAGACTTGGGGATAGCGGGTATGGAACAAGACAGCTTGCACAACCCGGGGCGCCGTCGCAGGCCATGACAGGGCTTAGCCCAGGCCTGCCATCCTCGTATTCAGCATCCCCAAATCGGCCTGACTATGGCGGCGGCACCTCGCCATATCAAATCCCGAGAAGTGAACTCCACCCCGTGGGTCGCCCATCTCAGGCACCAGGCTATCAGCTGCCGCCAATAAGAAGCCAGCAGCCGAGTGTGCCTCAACAGCAGGAATCGCCATACCAGGCCCGGGAAGAACGGTCACGAGTTGATATCGGCGGTCTCCTCGATCGTCCCGACACATTGAAAAGCCCACAACGATAAGCGAAGAGATATTAAGCCCAGGAAATCGTGTTTGCGGAAAATCGATTGTCTTTGGGGCGGGCAACGGGAATTACCAAGAGTCTGGATTTTGGCGGTTCTCGGACAGTGCGGTGTTGAATTTGGCCTTCATATGAGGAGGCGGGCTTCTCGGATGAAACCGCCCACATTTCCTTGTGCTTATTCTTCTTCTGTCAGACGAGCCATGGTGCGCATTTCGATGATACCAGTGTACAACTTGCTAATCTTTTCATGTCATGACGCTCAGATTTTGGCGGGCCATTATTTCAGGGACAACGGGGGTCAGGAGGCGTTGGTCCGGGGTTTCTTTTTTAGCGGTTCGAGTTGTCCCATCGAATCTTGATGCCGAAATCTTTGGCCATTTGGCGTCTTCTCCGGTTTCATATTGCCTTCATATGTGGGTTTATTGGCGTTGTTGGCGGGCGTGTGGCTGTCCGCAGAGAGTTGCTGATCTGTAAGAGCATTCGATTTCTGCAGGAAAGGAAGGCGCGGAGATATATATATTATACAAATTCATTGTGGATTACATCATGGTGGCGATCGTCTTTTGGTTTGTTGGGCTATCCTTTTTGGGTGTGTGTGTGCTAGTTGGGCTGCAGGGTGATGATGCCCGTGAGCACGTGGTCCTATTCCAATCGTGACACGAGTTGATTTGGCGGCCCAGACTTGAAATTAAAGCATTGATCTCTACCTGAATTAGGTACCTTAGTCCTGGCAACTCAGGGCGCCCTGTTTGGTTTGTTTGAAAGGGGGGACGGACAGATGGATGGACGTTGGTTTAGAGTTGGAAGGTCAGACAGCGAGTAAAAATGCTAGGGGGAAGAAATAAGGACGTTAGTCATGTTGCAGAAGCACAGTGGAGGCACGTAAGGTATGAACAGGAAGTTCACTGGGCGGCGGGATAAACGGGTCCCTCGGGCGCCGGGTGTCTCATGTGGTTCCTGTGCCGGTCAGCCGCCTGATTGATTGACTAATAAGGTTACCTAGACACTCTTGGCTTAGTAGTAGTAGGTTACTTGAGTTTAGTCGGAGAAAAGAAGAGAGAATAAAGAAAGTACCTAGACACGTATGTTTTAGTTTACTCTGCTTACTGCATACCTAGGAACCTACCTTACAGGTACCTGGGCTGACGGACTGAGGCACCTATATGCAAAGCTGATGCCAGGTAAGGTAGATACATAAGGTGAATCTTATATGTGTCAAATGATACGAGATGCGTTATGGGATTGGTGCCTTATGATGCGAGGTAATCACGGTAAGGTACCTTGCCAAAGCAGCAGAGACTGTGTTTGCTGTGCAGGCTATGATTTCATTTTGTACAAGTAAGTCCACCATACGGGTTATATAACCCAACATAGGTAGGTAGGACTTGCTCCGGAGCTTTTGTGCGCCAACGATGGTTGCACAGTTCTGCCTGCATCTGTATCTACCTTACCTTACATAATACATCAGAGATAAATGGATCGCCAAGCGCATATGGGGACTATCCGGTCGAGTATATACAGCACTAGAAAATGATTAACTTATAGTATAACTAGGTACTATTTATACCATGCTAAAGACTCTACGAAAGGTTATTAAGTGCTTTTGGTATGGCTGTGCAGTACTGGAGAGTTCGTATGCCATGTATAGGTACCTACCTATGTTAGCTATCCTGGATAAAGGAGTTCCTTGCGGTACAAACGTCTTAGGGTATGTGAATAGTACATGACAGGCAATGGTCAGAAATCTATATGCTTGGAAAAGCTTGGATATACGGAAGAAAATAATGACCGAAAGAAGAAAATTCAGAAGCCAGGTTTCAGACCACCATGTGTGACCAGACAAATGAAAAAATGCAAATCAACCCAAAATAGAGAACGGGGCACCTGCTGGTGTCACACCAGCACCAAAGACTCATCATATACGCCGGGCAAACATGTGCAAGAGCGCTTACACCTTATCCGGGCACACGTAATCGTGGGGAAAGAAAGATCACGCCCTCGAACCCATAGAACACCACTAGTTGATTGTTAGTAATCGATCTGGAGAATGGGGAGTGTGATGGGTTTAGTATCGGGTGGCCATATACCACACAGACATACCGCATAAAGAAAATGATGCCGATGCTTCCCAGTTCCCGTAAGATACCAATGGAAAATAAACGTTTGATTGTGGCTAATTCTGCCCAGCCTCCATTCCTCGACGTATTGGCAGCAAAGCATTGGCCGGCACTTGTTTTGATAGAATGCCAGCGTGCGCCCCAAGAATGATAATCCAGGTCGAGTTCGTAAATCATCGTGGTCGAGTATCTTGACGACTGCGAAGCCGTAACCGAGTATCGCTGTTCGGCGAATTTAGACTCGAGGAAGGCCCTGCTGGTGGCTCATGATTCCGTACTGTTGATCCTTGCGAAGATTGCCTCCGTGCATGCCTCATCGGTAAAACCCTTCTCCCGCCAACAGCACCAACGCCAGCACCAGCAGAAGAAACCACTCGACCATCAGTGGTAGAAGGCGACGACAAAGAATCCAATTCTTCCTGAGCAGGATTGCCGGGTGTTGAGTCTCTGGTCTCGTGCTGGGCAGCGACCATCTCCTCAAGCTCCTCGCCGAGCCTGTCTCGTTTCGGCGACGGTTCCTCCTCGGTTAACTCGCGGTCGTCGCGCGGCCGCTTCAGCCCGTGAAGGGAGTCACCAATGAGATCACGGCTCAGGTCGGTGACGGTGATCAGGTCCATAAGCACATCTTCGGGAGGGAGGCGCTCGTGCATGGCCGAAAAGACCGAAGACTGAGAATTTGTGGCCGTCTGTCTTCTGGTAGATGATGGTTCGGGGGTTCTTGAGGGCGAATGGCGTCGGGACGGTGACCTTGGAGTTCTTGTGGTACTCAGACCTCTGGGTAGTCTTTATTAGATACAGGCTGGAAATGGTTGCATATCGGCTTACCGACCTAATACTTGAGGCATCTAAGTGGACTTGGACTGACGAGTTTGCTTCGCTCATTGCACCGTCATCAGGGCTTGGGAGATCTAGGAATTGAGAATCGCGTGACATGCTAAGAAATTTCTTGAGTAGAAGTGAGATTCAAGATGTAAGTGCACCACCGGTGATACATTAGATCGAGGTGGAAAATGAAGCATGGAAATCACCACAGCCGGGATGGCCATTATATATAAAACAGAAACAGTGGGATAAACATGATTTCCCCAGCTTAGGGTTACCAGGTACAGATGAGTTGGTATGTACCAACAGTTCCAACGCCCGTTGAGTGTGACTGACGCCCTGCTTCGGGAGCCCTCCGGAAAGCCTGAGGTGGGCAGGACAGAAAGGAGACAGGGCTACAGGGCCACAAGATCGGGAACAGGGATATCTGCACGCAAGGGCGGGAACCGGACGCCACACGCATGCATCTCGGCTTCGATCCACCTGTCCTTGACTCCTTCGGTACCACGGTGATCAGCCACCGGAAATACACCGTAAATTAGAAGAACCTCTTTCCTGAGCGTAGTTTCTCGGAGTTGTAGTACAGGAAAGGGGAATAAACTTCACGTTGACACAAAACTGAGGGTCTCCGAAGGAGGGCGGGAATCACAAGTGTCCATCAGCCAATGATAATAGGACAGATTATATGGGAGCCTGGATTGATTTGGTGGCACTGCTTTCCAGTCAATGATGTGAGAACGAGGATCTGGACTGTCTGTGGTGGTAGGTAATGGGGGGAAGAGTGGCTTAGTCGCGAACTGTCCCGGGGCATGATGTCAGGCGTTTTGGCCTAAACAGTCTGTTTCGTCCTGTAGAGAGGACTGCACAGACGTAGGGGTGTGTAACCATGGCCGTCGTCTGTCGGCCGCTCACGGCGTCCTTCAGTTGGATCGGGGAACTTGGAACAGCTGAGCTGAGCTGAATTATGGTGGATGCGATCTCGGCGCACTTGTTTCAATTCACCGCGGTAGAGTGACGCGTTCCGCCATAATGGCCCTGCCCTTGGGCAAACTGTAGAGATAAGAGGTGATGACGGCCTGGTATGGGAAGAAATCTACCAGGTAGGACTCGAATGGACGAGAGGGAGGCAAAGACGTTGCGGCTGATGAGTTGGAGGAAATTCGGCCAGGCTTCAGTTTTCTGGGGTCTCAGTTGAAGATACACAGTACGTTGGAGGACAGCAAGCCACCAAATCTGGCTGGGCTACCTCAGGCCAAAGCCGTTGCCTAGCCTGGAAAACAAGCCTTCTTTGAGTTGGAAACAGCGAGTTTAGGGCTGAGTGGTCTGGGCGAACCACAACCCATCAAACCAGGGATTTTGTGGAGCCCGCAGCGGATGGGCTGGCGGGGTTGGCAGGGTTGGCAGGAGCCAGTGACGGGACCGGGGTTCAAGTTCACGTTTGAGGCGCTCCACTGCAACTTCGGATTGACAACAACACTCCAAATCCACTTCCACTTCCACTTCTGACTTGCAGTGACCACTTGCACCTCGGTGACCCCCACCCTTCATACATGCCCCCGGCAAGACGGGAGCTTCCTTCGAGGTAACACGACGGCCATAACGGCCAAACCACAACCACAACCACAACCACCTTGCACGTGGACTTTGAGTTCTGTTGCTTCATTTCACCGTCCTTAACGCCACCAACGCCCACAGAGCACTGTTCACGCGCCGCTAAATACTAAGGTAGCTGAAGGAGGATGGAAGTCTGCCTGTCTTTCTTCCCGTGAAACTCCTGGCTGCAGTCTTGGCCTGGTTGGAAGGCCCCTTGCATACATCACACCGTATAGTAGTACACCACCTATTTTGGAGTGGCGAAAATGACCGACGACATGGATCTCGACGACAGCCCGCGCCGCGCAAAGCGTAAGGCCAATGCCATGGACGACGATGCTGTGCTCCGGCCTCGACGCATCCAGGTATGCTTTGCAACCGGTCCCTAGGTGTCGCATGCACCCTCTCACTGACTCGAGCTCTGTCTCTAGGCACTCGACCCGGATGTAGTCAACAAGATTGCTGCCGGAGAGATTATTGTCGCTCCCGTTCACGCCCTGAAGGAGCTGATGGAGAATGCTGTGGATGCAGGTTCAACATCTCTCGAGATTGTCGTCAAAGAAGGCGGCCTCAAACTGTTGCAAATTACTGACAATGGATGTGGAATCGATGTATGTCTCCATATCATCATCTCCTTCCAAACTCAGACCCTACCTACCCTGCCCTACCCTAACCTGCCCTACCCTATTTTACCCTGGTTTCTCATCTTGCTCACTGAGGCGCAGAAAGGAGACCTCCCAATACTGTGTGAACGCTTTACGACCTCCAAGCTCCAAAAGATGGAAGACCTCCAGTCAATCGCCACCTATGGCTTCCGGGGTGAAGCTCTTGCCAGCATCAGTCACATAGCACATCTCACTGTGACCACGAAAACCCGCGACTCTAACTGCGCTTGGCGGGCCATCTACGGTAGCGGCAAGTTGGTCCCCGCCAAGCCAGGTCAGTTGCCTGACCCTAAACCAATGGCAGGTCGACAAGGCACGCAGATCATGGTCGAGGACCTGTTCTACAATGTCCCCACTCGCCGGCGCGCCTTTCGGTCAGCCTCGGACGAGTACAATAAGATCATTGACATGGTTGGCCGGTATGCCATTCACTGTTCCCGCGTCGCCTTTTCCTGCAAGAAGTACGGCGAGTCCTCCACTAGTATTGCGGTTCAGTCTTCTGCTTCCAGCATCGACAGGGTCCGACAGATATACGGGGGCAGTGTCGCGTCTGAGCTCCTCGAATTTTCTACGTCCGACGACCGCTGGCACTTCAAGGCCAATGGTCTAACCACAAATGCCAACTACAGTGTCAAGAAGACGACACTGTTACTCTTCATCAATCATAGATGCGTAGAGTCTTCCAATATCCGCAGAGCTGTCGAGCAGACGTATTCTCCTTTCCTTCCCAAGGGCGGTCATCCGTTTGTGTACCTTAGCCTTGAGATCGACCCCCAGCGAGTTGATGTCAATGTGCACCCGACCAAGCGCGAGGTGAACTTTCTGAACGAAGATGAAATCACCCAAGTCATCTGCGAGCACCTCCGCTCCAAGCTGGCTGCCGTGGATACCAGTCGAGCATTTCTCACACAGGCTCTGCTGCCCGGAGGCACATGGTCAGCTCCAGGGCCCCAACAGCGGTCTACTTCCACCCCTTCCAAGGCAGACAGCGCTAGCAATCGCAAGGCTGCGTCTCGCCACGAAAACAGGCTCGTGCGAACCGACACCAACATGCGAAAGATCACAAGCATGCTGCCTCCTGCGGCTTTCGGAGCGGGGGATACCTCGTTATCAAGTTCCCGGGCGGTCCAGAACCCCAATGATAACATGGACATGAGCGTTGAGTACGAGACAGTCGACCGCGTGGCCACTGCCTGCCGTCTCGCGAGCATACTTTCCCTACGTGCTGCGGTGCGCGCGGACATGCACCACGGACTGACCGAGATACTGGCCAACCACACCTTCGTGGGAGTCGTAGACGAGCAGCGTCGCCTCGCCGCCATCCAAGGGGGCGTCAAGATGTACCTAGTCGACTACGGTCGCGTATGTTTCGAATACTTCTACCAGCTCGGTCTGACAGATTTCGCCAATTTCGGGGTGATCCGCTTCAGCCCCCCGCTAGACCTACGGGAGCTGCTTAACATAGCTGCAGAGCAAGACAAGGCCCAAGAAGCAGAAGCCCTCCCTGATGATGAAGACTTCGACGTCTCCGAGCTGGTCGAGCTGGTCGCAGAGCAGCTGATTGAGCGCCGCGAAATGCTTCTCGAGTACTTCTCCCTCGAGATCTCGCCGGCCGGTGAGCTGCTGAGCATCCCGCTGCTCGTGAAGTGGTACACGCCCGCCATCGTCAAGCTGCCCAGGTTTCTGCTGCGCCTCGGCCCGCACGTCAATTGGACCGAGGAGCGCACCTGCCTCGACAGCTTCCTGCGCGAGCTGGCAGCGTTCTACGTTCCCGAACAACTGCCTCCTGGTGACGGCAGTGGCGGCGGTGCGGATGACAACACCAGCACCCGAAACGGCAAAGAGAAAGAGGGAGAACAACAACAAGAATATCCTGAGATTAGAACTCGCAGGAACCATGTCCGCTGGGCTATTGAGCACGTGCTTTTCCCCGCGTTCAAGACCAGGCTCGTGGCGACCAAGTCGCTCATGCGCGACGGGATCCTCGAGGTCGCGGACTTGAAGGGTCTCTACCGGGTGTTTGAGCGATGTTAATCTTAGATACCTGGGAAGGCTGCCTACCTACTTACTGCTGCGGCTGTTTCTTTCTTTCTTTCTTTCCCGCCAATACTCATTATAATGTTATCATACACCTTTATAGGTGTACAGGGACTCTGGTGGCGCAATATCTCGGATTAAAAGGTGGATGGGATACGGGAGTTATACTTTGGTAAGGTGGTTCACTTTCGCGACGTTTCTCTCTTCCCTTGCACTCATCACTCTCTAAGATCGACTACTAACAACTCAAAGATATTTCTCTCTCAATTTCCTAAGACGTCTTTATTCGTGGCTGGCGGATTCCATGTGTTTTCAATCGTGGTGGTTCTTCCCCGCGACTGCGTGTGCCAGGATGGCGTATATTACTTAGGAGATCACTAGATGTGGGACACGGAGCCTCTTCCGGCTATCGTTTTATAACCTGGACCAACTTGTGCATACAGGAGGTAAAGTGCTTCAAGGTGAGACTAGCCAGTTCCTTGTAAGGTTTTCCTAGTCTTATGAGCGTCGTCGACATCCCAGTCATCCGTTTCACGGGCCTCCTCAAGGACGCCGAAGTGGCGATGTTTGTGTATTGCTCCCGATCATCGCCTTGTTCTCCTAAGTATACCATAACCCCTCCGTATTTAAGCAGAATGGCAATAAGAATAAGACGACAAAAAGCCGTCCATTACCATCGACGAATGCATGGATATTCTCAGAGGTTTGGCCGTATTTGGCGGAGAACGCCACCTGATCGATTCTTATTAACCTCTCTGCGGCGTCGTGATCAAGTCATGTCACGATTGGTCTTGCCATTTTGAACAAACTTCAAAGCTGATATCAACTGAAAGCTTTCATAACTCTAAGACTGATCATCACCCACCAACAGATACACGACGTACCCGACATCTCCGATCAGGGGTACAGGATCTTCTGTAATTATGGCCGAAAGTACAAAGACGGCTTTGATAATTGCGCATCTCTCCGCCAGTACAAAGTGCCAGAGCATCTCAAAGGATATTCGTCCACAATGTACCTTCATAGTTGAGAATAATCATGTGAGCTGACAAGCCAAGACAAAACGAATGTTTCCCCCACAACAGGACCAAAAGCGAGATGGCAATACGAAGTATGCGATATCATGTTGCCAAACATCCCAAGAAAAAAGAAACAGTCTTGTCGTGCCCTCAAAACCGAAGAGCAGTCGCGTCATCAATCAGGCATGCATCTGCAGCCCAACTACGACTTCTCCCTTTTGATGGTCGGGGAAGACTGGGTGCTTCCCTTTCCGACGACTGTAGGGGAATCGACGACTGTCACGCCCTCATCCGCCGAGTCATCATCAGAAGTCACCGTGCCGGGAATCACGGTACTCTGCCTGTGAACCTGTTAGTCACTACGCGGACCACGGTGCTTAGAGGTGCCATACTTGATAGCACGACCCACGCCATGAGACAACGAAGAAGACACACTGCCACCACTGGTGATGCTGGCACGGATTGGAACTCGAGGAGCAAAGGAACTAGCTATCCGTTAGCATTATTCTTGCTAGGGGGGAAATGGGTTTCATACGTGTTAGCTCCTGTCACAGAAGCGGTACGGCGATTCCAAGGGGCCTGTTGATAGATGCTGGGGTGGATTCCAACATCAGCAGTCCCGTATGCGCCAATATTGTACTCGTTGGTACGGAATTGACGGCGCTCAGCTGTGATTCGCTTAAGCTCCTTCTGGGCAGGAGTGTCGGCATAGCGAACTTGCATCAGCATGCCCTCTTCGCCAATTGAGGCGCCGTGATACTTCCGGATGATGTCTTCGCACTCGTCGCGAGATTCAAAGCTGAGAGTATAGTCAGAATACATGACCACAGTCAGTGATAGAGAGGCAACTGACCGAGCAAATCCAACACCGCGGCTGTTGCCCATGCTATCGCGAAGAATTTTGCTGGAGACGACATGATAGCCAGTAAAGATCGAATTGAGCTCCTGATGAGTGTCAGCTCCAAAGTTCACAAAATATTGCCGGCGATTCCTTACCGATTCGGTGAGACGTTTGGGTAGATTCGAGAGGTACAGGTTGGTGGAACTCTCATCACCCTCTGCTTTAAGTCGAGCATTGAAACTCTCCTGACTTGATGTAAGTTCTCTGGTTCATTAGGAAATACAATGGAGACACTCACCCGGGCAAACCCAACTTCATAGCCAAGATGGTAGAAGCCTCGAATACACTTCTCTGAGTCACGAACGTCGGCAAATTTGGCAAATCCAAAACTGATAACCTGTTAGCTCGGTAACATGAGAATCGACAAAGGTATCATACCCCTTGCAAGCACCTGTGGAGGTATCAATGATGGCCTTGCTCTGCTCAACCGGACCAAAACGCGATGCGTACTTGTGCAGAAGTTCATCGTCGGTGGTTGGGTGAAGGCCACGGATATACACGTTGCGATTGCCATTGATCCGGTTCTCCAAGCACTGCTCAATTGACTTGGTGTGTGTCGGGGGAGTGAAAACAGCCGGAACAGCCTCTGGAATTGGAGGCTCTTGTTTGAGGAGACTCAGGAGGTCCTCGTCAATGGGCTGGGGTGCCTTGGGAATCCCGCTGGGAACAATAATCTGCTCGGGCGACGGAGTATTGTAGCTTGATCGGATGACTGCGACACGGCCTCCCATGCCGCGCTCCGACGTGCTGCCGAAGAAAGGAGTAGCCGGCGTCGACTCAGTCGTAGAGTATGAACCACGGCGGTTCTCCAAGCCAGGAACTTCGCTGCTGCTGCGGTCGCCGTAAGAAGCAATGCGACCTGGCGTATAAGGCATGGCATGATAGGGAACCGGCAGTGGCGCAAACCCGCTCTGAACAGGAAACTGGCTGGAGACACTGAACGGATATGCGGCGTCAGGAGCCATTCCAACATGCAAGGGAACTGGGTATCCTTGGTAAGCAATCTGCTGCTCCTGAGAGGTGCAGTATCCATGGTGAGACTGGACCTGGGAGAGATTCGAAGTGGCTGGCATGTTTGGGCCGGATGGTAAAGCCAGACTGCTGAATTGATTCATGACAGCACTCATGTCACCGGAAGAATGTCCAATCTGGTGGCCATGAGGAGTCGAAACATCATGCTGATGGCCGCCACCGGCTTGGGCGTTCAAGTAAGCATGGTAACTGCCCTGACGATTGTTTCCCACATCCGAAGATATGGTAGTCGTGGCGCGATAGTGAGACATGGTCGGTGATACAGTCTAGTCCATCCACGTCAGCTTCTTGTACATCTCATCAGGAAGACCAAAGTTCAGGCCGGTGATGAAAGATATCAAAGATGGATGCTGTTGAAATGGTTGAGAAGTGGGAGCAGGTCAGTGTAACGAAACCAATGATGCAGATTGTTTATTCGACACGAAGCCCAATGCAATATAACTGATGGAGACGGTGAATTCGTAACTGAAAAGGACAGGCAACAGTTGTGGGAGATGACCAGCAGCTGGTGTTTCTCGAGGAGGAGCGTAATGTCGCATGGGAGAGGAGGCGCTGTTGGGATCGTGTACGCACCTTGTGGGATTGCTGCAATCTGAACTCTGAGGAGTTGGTTAGTACAGTTGATAGTAGCCTGGCTTTAATCGATGTTGTAGGGAAAAGAAAAAAAAACCGAGAGACTCAGACACGGAGGAGTTGGGTATTGACAGGCAGTCGAGGAGTCACATGCGGTAAGAGAGTTGAATAGCACTAGCGGGGGACGGGTAGGCAAAAGAGAGTCGAAAGTGAGGAAATTGTCAGAATGAAATCAACAATCAACTCACCTAAAATCCAATCGCTTTTGTTGGTACAAGACGTGGGGGGGGGGGGGGGGGGGGAGAGATGCTCCAAAGAAAAGACACTCGGGTACGGCTCAACGATGGAGAATCTCGGAACCAAAGAATCTGAATGCAAGCGAGTGCGAGGGTGGTTAGAAAATAGATCGAGCTAACAAGCAAGATGCATGGAAGAAGAGACTGTGGTGCTTGTTTGATGTGGTGTTGATGCTGTAATGATCGTTCAAGATTCCACGAGGAGAAGAGCAAGCTCCTCGCCATGGAGAGAAATGGATGGTATTTCAAGAACAAAAGATGATGTCAAGTGCACGTGGAAACTGTGCAACAAGGTAGGGACGTATGAATAACCCGGGATAAGGCGGGAAGGAGAAGACCGTTTTGGTTCTAAAGACTAAGGGGACATCGACTCCAACAAGAAGGGGTTCTCATCGTGCTTCCCTCCACCCTCCCAGGGCCCGGGCCCGGGCACGCCATGGGAGCCGAAGGAAGAAGAGAAAGAAGACGGAATAACAACACAGACAGGAAGAACGAGATCGGACGTGTGGATATCCACCTCATGGATGCAGCCTGGAACTGGACATAAACGGGGAGCAGCACCCGAGAGGCTCACCTCTGCAAATACCCTGTTAAGGTGCCCGTAGACGGCAGCAACAACGAATGCAATGGCCAGCAGGTGGAGATATAGAGATATGACGAGTCTGGACCTTTCCCGGATCGAAGCTAAGGTACCAACCGGATGCTGCCACTTCGCGCTTTCCTTTGGCAGTGTCAAATTCCCAAAATGTCGCCGGTGTTGCTGGAAGGAGTGATCAGTTGTTATGTTATCATGTGATCGCTGTGTCAGAAAGGAAGGAGTCGGCAAAGAAGGATCAGACGAATTTTGAGTAATGGCAAGATAAGGCGAGGGACTTCCGAACGACTGCCCGTATTTCCGGTTATCGTAGGTACCTAAGGTATCGTAGGTTTGTCCAAGGTGCTTTCCTTTTCTAGGTTGGCGGGTACTCCGAGTCTCCGACCTTGGTCCTGAAGAGAGTTCTGGAAGACCTTTGGTATCCCTACCAGTGCCGCAGTGATGGAACAACGAGTACGGAAGGACTGCTCTGCAATGGATCGACCTTGCACCCGTCAGTGGTCCGACAAGTTCTCCTGGGGTTAAGGCGGGTAGCTTGGCTCGGTACATGTGCGAGGCTCTAGACCAGATCGTAGAGAACTGCTGTGAATCTTTGAGGATAGCTGTCGAGTGAGCTACTCCCTGTAAAATGTCAGTCTTTCCTCTTAGGCATCCTTTATCTCCATGTTGAATCACTCACATGCTCTGTGTTCCTTCTCTTAATTAATCAAGAGGTGCCCCAGCCCTGCTCCTCAAGACGCACACACCAAAAAGGCGGTTCATGAGGAAATGATATAAAACGACAATTGTTAAAATATTGAAAGAGAGAGGCAACCAGGCCCAGGGTGACCAAAGGACGAACGTGGTCGAGTGCGAATATATGGGGAAGAAGCATGGGACCAGCTGTGCAGGCCATACCGATTATTAAAAAAAGACAGAGACCCCCGGCCATTATGAACAGCGGCCTAAAACAATGGGTTATAAACTTTGAGAAGTGGGCAGCCTCCTCCGTACACTTGAACATGACGCAAATCTCGAGTCTTAGCCGAACGCTAGGTAATAGGATTGGCTTGGTGGCTCATAAAAGAAAAGCCATGAAACCCTACGGTGCCTTTGAGGTGGGAATAGGTAGTTGAATGTCTCCCTTGCGTACACAACTACAGCAAGCCACCGTTTCGTTTCAGCTGCATATCGTCTCCGCTTCCAACAAAATGGGACAATAATGATACCGGTAGGTTGCGTGTCCAAGACCACGACAAACCAACATGTCCTGGTGAGAACTCGCGCTCCGTTTCTAGCAGTTCCACATTGGAGAGAGAGAGAGAGCATCACAGCAAGGCGCAACATGGAAAGAAAGCATGTACATGTTGAACCTAATGGTACCTGATCTATCCGAAAACATGGTTGCTGGTCATCATGGCTAGGATAGCCTATAGATCCAATATATCCACCCAGGAGGAAAAGAAACCATATACCAAAAACAAAGATGGATATGATATACCCGAAAATGGAGCTGCTGCTGCTGCCATCCATAAATGGGATCGCGTAAACAAACCCGCATCTCTCAGGAGAAGGAGAGACAGAGTGCGTGAAACAACAATGACCTATACGCAGGCAGACAAACGGACCAAAAAACCCATATATCCTTCTTCTTCTTTCTCCCGTCTCTATTTGCTTGAAGTATCATGATCGCCCGCCCGCCCGCCGGCCCCCCTGCTTGCTTTCATGCATTTGGCCATTCATTGTACTAATATGTACTTTGAACTCAATGTTAAGCTGCCGCCGTATTACCTCGTTTGTTATGTATTTCAATTTTCACATTAAATTCCACTCCTGTCTTTCGCGCGCACACTCTACGACCATACGTCCTCCTGTTCAATCGAACGGCGTTAGCAATCGGTGACACAGAAATCTCCCCCAAGAGAAAAAGGAAGCACATACCTGGTATTGATTCGCAGCCCTCATGTTCTTGACGATCTCCTCGGCCTTTGCCTCTGGGATTCCCCGCTGCTCGGCGAGAATTTGGGCGAGGACGTTGTTGACTTCACGCGCCATGTTGGCAGCATCACCGCAGACATAGAAATAGGCCTTCTTCTCTAGAAGTTCGTTGATCTCCTTAGCACGCTCCTTCAGCCGGTGCTGGACATAGACCTTCTTGGCCCCCTCCCGGGAGAAGGCGGTCACGAGTTCGAATTTATCGCTCAGAACCTCCTTGGCTTCCTGTTAATTGTTAGTTAAGATTTCTGTCGTTGAGGTGGTTGGATGAAATAGAATAATGAACATACCTCCCACTCCTTCTCGTACAAGAAGTCTTCAGTCCGTTTCCGGCAGCCAAAAAATAGTATCGTTTTACCAACAGCCTCTCCGTTCTGCGCCTGTCTCATGCGCTCACGGATGAAGCCTCTCATGGGCGCAACGCCGGTGCCAGGGCCGATGCATATTATGGGCTTTGAGGGATCCGAGGGAAGCTTGAAGTTGGAATGGCGGACGTGTACGGGGACGTGGATGCCGGTGTATCTGTTGCGCGGTCCCATGATCTCGTAGGTGAGACCGAAAGGCGTCGGGTTGGGCTCGCCGTTCTGCTTCTCCTTCAACGCCAGCAGGTAATTGGTTGCGACTCCCATGAAAGGATCATCTTCGCGGCCAGGGAGGATCTGCTTTTCGACAACGGCCGTGATGGCAATCGTCTTGGGATGTTCCAGCGATGAAGAGGAGATCGAGTAGTAGCGGGGCTGCAGTTTGGTGATGCCTTCGATGAGAGCAGAAAAGGGAACGTTGGACCATTTCTTGCCTCCGCTGACACGCTGCAGGACTCTGGCAATGTTGAGGTGGTGCAGATTGACCTTCTCATGGAAATAATCCTTGTCTCCTCCAAGCTTGGTCATCTCGGCCTTCACCTGCTCATCGGGAGCAAACGCGGCAAGGGTAGCGATGAATTGACGAGAAACAGGAGAGCAGATTTCCATGTGGTACCGAACGATGGCATCGTAAGTGGTCGGGGTCGGGAAAGGAACCTTGGCGGTGGGCTCGAGGGCCTTCACGCTGATAACATCGTGACGCTTATGGGTGAGATCAAGAATGTCCATAAAGAGGTCCACCTCCTTGCCTGGGTTTGTCGGCCATACAGCGATGTGGTCACCAGTCTGGTAGGTCAGGTTAGAGCCGCTGATGTCCACCTCCATGTGCAAACAGTTGCGGTCCTTGACCGAGAAGAGCTCATAGGACTTGGCAATCGGTGCGATGTACGGGTTGTGCGCGTTGAAGGGACCCTTGGGAACGCCGTCGAGGTGCATTTTGTTGGGCTCGCCGAGGTAGACCTCGGGAGAGTCCTTGGTAAGATTATCCCTCTCAACGATGCCAAAGACGGGTTCGTAGACGGCCTCGCGCTCCTCCAAGCCCATTTTCTTCTGGAGAGCTTCCCACATTGGGTCCTTCCAGGCCAAGAAATCCTCTTCCATGGTGCCCGCTCCATCATCACCCTCACCGGCCTCGCCAATCCGGTGAGCTCCCAACTTCTCGAGAGCTGCATTGACGTTTCGAACCATAGAATTGTAATGCTCATACGTGTTGTTACCCAGACCAAATGCGACATAGTTGAGATTGTCGAGAGCAGGCTCATTACCCGAAGAGAACGAAACATCCTCCCCGGTGATGAACTCGTAGAAGTCGACCGCGTTATCAGTCGGCTCGCCTTCGCCATAGGTAGCAAGAACGAACATAACCACCTTATCGCTGGGGATGCTGTCAAGATTATCGTAGTCGTAGTCCTCCAGGTCCGCCACCATAGTCTCGAGGCCGAAGCGGCTTTTGCCCTCCTTTGCGAGTCTCGAAGCGTAGTCTTCGGCGGTACCTGTTTGCGATCCGTAGAAAATGATGCAGTTTTTGCCAGAGTCCTCCATCTTCTCGATTATGTTTCTGGTCTTGCCCGCCTTGAGTCCATTGGCGCTGGCGAACGAGCTAGCGTAGGGGTCTTTGGTCACACCCCAATATTTGCCCTTTGTGAAATAGGCCACCGTCCCAAGAAGGATGGCGGCCAGGACAATGATGTCCAGCGTATCGAGTTCGGCCATCGTGGGGGACTAGCGCGGGACGTCCGGGAAGAGATAGACTGCGCCGGCGACGGCTTCGGATCTGTTCGGGAAAACGACTTTCTCAACTTGTGCTGTAGAAGGCCGTGTTGACAACAACAAGCCGGGCGGGAAAAGGCGGCCGCAATCGCTTTACGGGTAGGCGACTCGGCGAGGTTGAGGGCGAACTCGGGTTCAGTGAGATTGGACTAGGCAAGTACCGAACCGTAGAAAGGACAAGTAACTCGGCAGGTGAGCGGATAGTCGCTTGCAACCCGCACCGAAGAGAATGACACGCGCTTTGAATACGCGATGCACTAAACGAAGCTCGGGAAGAGACCGAGATGGACAGCGACAGCGACAGCGACCGCGTAAGCAAAGGAAGAGGAGGCAGAGGGGGGTAGTCGTGGTAAGGACGGACGAAGAAGCAGGTAGAAATTTAATGCGGCGGTCTGCAGCACTTATCGACAGATTGGCACATGCCGGGATGCGCTAGGGTCCCGGCGTCCGGGGCTTTCGCACCACTTCCAAGTTGGGGTGTTGGGGGATCACAGGGGGGCCTCTTTCCACTGGCAGCCACTGCCCGGCCAGGTGGTCAACGATCCAGTCAACCCGACTCGACGCCCACCCCCGCCCGAGACGTGGATCCGGAGACACCCGCCCCCCAGAAGTTAGAACTTTCCCAGGTTGACCACCTCTGCATCTCACACACTTAACCTGCACCTCGCAAGCTAAGATGGCTGTGGGGGGCCTAGCAGATCCAGCCATTCTCAACTGTACGGGGTAGCCATCGGCCTAGGTACCTAGGTGGCTCGCCGGCCATTTTTCACAGAACCGACAAGAGACAGGCATTGCCTGTCCCGCCCGGCTGGAGCGGGCTGGACCTGCGGCACTTCGTCGTCTCCCACTACTTGAGGAGTCGGGGTAGCGTGACACCACCGATTGTGTCGTCAGGTTGGTAAGGTATCTACAGCGAGTTACCTTGCAAGTGCGAAACTATTATTGCCAGCTGCCATAATTCAGTCGCCGCATCCATCTCCTGTATTCCACCTCTTAGACGGGCGGTATCGGGGGTGGGGACTGGGGGTTATTGGACATGGGGACGATGAGAACGAAGGAAGTAGAATAAGTGGAAGGTCCACGTTGTTATGTTGGACACAACCTGATGACCTGAACCGTTTTGGCTGACGCCTCGCAGGCACAGGTAAACTACCGCACCTACCGTTGCCAACAGACCAGTTCTCAAGGATATGTGGTAAATAAGACAACCTAGGTACCTACCTAGGCAGGTTAACACCCGAAGGATCCAAGTCAAGTTATAATCAGCGACGGGAGCCTCTTCAACAACCTATGGGGAATTATTCCTACCTACCTCTATGGAGTACTGTCATGCCGTGCAGCTCATCCGATGGGAGATGGGTGTGGGGATTTAGCCAACGTCTAGCCGATCCCCCCACTCGATTTGAGAAAGCCCACGGAATACGTTCAGAAGTTGCGTGCGAATATGCACTTCGGACGGATTACGTCCATACCTACCAGATACCCACACCCCGAACCGACCCCCAGTCGGCGGTATCAAGCCGAACATCCCAGGAACCTAGACTTAATGCCGAAATGTCTCTCTATATTCTATGAATAACCTCGTTCAGTAGGGGATGATGAAAAGCCGGTAACCGTACCCAATGTCACCCTCTGCATTGTGGCCGGCCGTGCAAATGGTAATGGTCTGGTGACCGAGATATCGAGGGATGGCAACAGGTTAGCAGGTGCTGTCAAAAAAGATGGCACAGATCCCACCATGCCGACAACAACATCAACTTTGCAACACAACAACTCCACAATAACTTGCCCAATCGTTGTCAAAGTTTATATACATCTCAATGAATAGAGAAATAAATTATCTCGATTTTATTTGTATTTTTCCTATTGTGTGGTGGCAGATAGAGGTGGCTTAACTATCCGGACAGAAACTCGCAGTGCGATGTGTACCATCTTTTTTTGTCAGCACCTGGGGAGGTAGTTATCGCTGCTTTATGTAGGTACGCGGATATGCATATACTCGAATCGGCATTGAAATGTATTTGATCTCGATCGGACCAGGGCGCGGAAACCTAAGTGTAATTGCGAGCTGCCACCGGTCCTCCACATGATGTTGAATTGCGATTCAGAATCAACCGCGGCGAGTCTTGGGTATTTCGACATCGTCGTCAAGCATGGTCGCTGTAGCTGCGAAGAGTCTCAAGTTTCGTATGAAGCCGTTTGAATGCTAAAGTGACAAGGACATGCTTGATAGGACAGACAAATGTCCAGCAAGGCGAATATGTGCCTTGGGGTATATATTTGGAGATTGATAAAGACCTCGTTTGCATTGAGTAACCTACATTCGTGAGCCTGAGGGAGGTGACTGGTGAAGAGACTCTTGAAGAATGCGGTCTCGTGATTTGATGGCTCTTCACCTTACAAGAATCCAGGCGAGCTACCTATTGGAATCGAACAGGAATCACAACTTTTGTTCCGATTAAAATGGACGATTTCGGGGTCTTTGGGGATTGGATCACTCAATGAGTGGCAGTGAGCCAGCCCCGTTCACGGTTCCTGAGGCGCGCCCCTCATCCCCTCCCACCAGCGGTTGTCGAGCCAAGCAGTGATAGGCTGGTTCCTTGCGCCCTTGCAGTCGTCCACTGAGGTGCTTTACAGCCTTTCTCCAGGGATCTGCGTGCACCCCGGCGGCGCTCGTCGACAACCAGCCATTCAATCGCAGCAGCAGTTCTGTGTCGCGGCCACATCACTCAGGCACCCCTTTCTAAGTCGAGGGGTTATTCGAATTTCTGGAACTTCAATCTCTATTCTGCCTTTGTCTCGTCAATTCGCAACATTGCACATGCCGCATGCCGCGAGTCGGAGCGAAGACGTACGGTCTGGTGTCCACCAAGGTATTGCGTACCATGAGAGATGAGACATTTGGAAAATGGGTGAGTTTTGAAACTGCTCCTCCACTGTTTCCTGTCGTCGGTCGGGTGTGAGTGTCGGGTTGTTGGGGGTTTCTTTCTTGGCGCCGGACGCACGCCGCAGCGCAAACCAGATCCGTACTGGCAGACACCCCAAGGGATGCATCGCCTTGGCCGGGTTGCCTTGCCATGGTGTATCAGGTAATCCAGCTGTGCGGCGCAAAACAAAGTTTGGCATCTGCGGCGTCTAACTATCTCGGGGGCCGCGTTTCTGCCGCCGCCGATTCCGACGGATCCTATCGTCATGCTAACCGGTCCCTCAACCTCAACAGCTCCGTCCCAGACGCTGCCTGACCACGAGCCATTGAAGTTTTCGCCCCGGACCGTCTCGAGGCTCGACGAAGAAGATGAGGGCGACTGGCAGCGCACCTTGAGGCCGGCCACGTCTCTCGGCTCCCGAAGCGTTACCCACTCCCGCGAATCGTCAATCGAGAAGCTCCAAACCATTGGCGGCCCTCTCCCGAACCCCCGAGTCCATGTGCCCGCGTCGAGAACCGCCCTTGGAGGTGTCATTGAGCG
Organism: Apodospora peruviana; assembly: GCA_033439685.1. Taxonomy (NCBI): domain Eukaryota; kingdom Fungi; phylum Ascomycota; class Sordariomycetes; order Sordariales; family Lasiosphaeriaceae; genus Apodospora; species Apodospora peruviana. The sequence goes on along the minus strand of JAUEDM010000004.1, from coordinate 1,935,594 downwards.
CGTTGTCGACCCCAAATCATCATCATATGGACACCACCGCCAGACCTCTATCGTCCATGGTATAGGCATACAGCACTCGAGGAACGGAAGCCTCGCCAGTTCCGCATCGAGCCCTCTCAGTCCCCAGATGATCGCCGCAGCTGGCTCCGGCCTTGCTCCTGACAGACCCGACATGATGCATTCGTTCTCGCGCCTCGACGGCGATAGCGCACTCAGCTCAAGACCTGCCACTGCCCTCTCGGGCACTACCGCCCCCTCAGTGCCCACCGTGCCCGAGAGGTCCTCTTCTGCTGCGACTGGCGACATCGGCATTCAGGGGAGAAAGTTGGAACGAATGCATAGTGGCAAGCGCCGAGACCATGCCCACCACCATTCGAACTCGTCCCGGCACCACAAAGAAGAACAGAAGACCGTTGGGGAATATGCTTTGCATGTGCTCTTCACCTCATTCATCGCGCAGGCCGAGGAAAAGTTGAACGAGTGCATTACCGTTCCCTTCGACCCGGAGCCTCAGATTGAGCAGATTTGCGGCCCCGGGGTGGACCATGCTTTCGACCATCTTATCGTTGCTCTCGGGCACATTGCTAAGCAGAAGCCTAAACCGTTAATCGACTCCATGATGCTCTGGAGAAAGAGCAAGAGTGACGCGGCCAATGAAGCCCGGAATCAGCTCCAACAGTCGCGTAGTCAACCCCCTGCACCTCCTGGCCCATTACAGAGACGGAACACGGAACCGCTGCAGCCCAGCACCGGTAGCAGTACCTCGGAAGCGTTACCGGGGGGACAGACATCCCTCGCTGCGAAGCAAGAGTACGTTGCTCAAGCTGAACGCCGTTCTACCGTCTCCATCTATATTCTCTGTCGAGTGCTCTTACAGGTCATGAGCCAGAGTACTTTGGCTTCCATCACGCCAGAAATGGAGGACAAACTCGAGAACATCATATTTGGCCAACTGAAAATCTCTGAAACGGAGCAGCTTCTTGTTTCGCCCCTAAAACTGGCAAATTGGAATCTTTTTGCTCAGTTATTAGGGGCCATGAGCGAGATCAACTTCACCAGCGTAACTGAACGCTTCATTGCCGATCTGGATCGCTCCTTACAAGATTTGGCTGCCAAGGGTCCCACGGCGGCCTCTCGAGACATCGAGAGCAAGATGGAACTTGTGTTGGGCGGCATGAAGCACCTCCGAATTCGGCTCCGGCCTGAGGAAGCCTGGGATCACTCATGCGACTTTATGGCTTCACTGGGAAAGCTTTTCAGCCGATCCCATGGGCCCAAAGTAAAAGCAGCGTTCTGCCAAGTCCTCGAGATGCTTGTGCTTCCTATTGCCGCCAAAGCCACCAACGACGACATTGCGCATCCCAAATGGACCGAAGTCCTAACTACAATCTGTCCGCGGCTGGCCCAGATGTTTGTAAAACCCCGGCACTGGTCGTATACGTTTCCCCTAACGGCAACCATGCTATGCGCCTCCCCACCAGACACATTTGCAAGCCAGTGGCTGCAACTAATATATCCCCTGCAACCGAAGCTTAAGGATCGCTACACCAGGCCGCTGTGCTTGCAAGTAATTTCGAGACTTTTATGGACATATCTCTATCGAACTAACGACAATGCGGCGAATACGACTAAAAAATTGGATGAAGTCTTGAAGCTCGTCCTGCCCAATGCCAAAAAGCCGTTTAGTGCCTCCGACACTGCTGTCACAGACCCGCTCATCCAGATCATAAGGATTATAGGATATAAGCACCCCGAATATTGCTTCCGGACCATCATCTTCCCCTTGATAAACGCCGATCACTTCACCTCCAACAAGGACCTTAAGATTGAGCACCTCGACCCGGACAAGATGGTCGTCGGTATTCGCGCCTTCCTAGCTGTGATGGCGGATCTGGAGAAACGTGATCAGAGTCGCCCACCCTTCCCACAGGCATACGCACCTCCGTCTTCGCCAGACCGCGTCCCTACTTCTCCTGTGCTCGGGTCTCCGCGCATTGCTCCAGTGTTCTCCCCTGCTACTACTCCAAATGACGAGAACTCCTTCAGACCAGTCCTGGTGTCCTCCCTAACGGATACAGTGCAAAATTACTACACCAAATTTTGCGAGATCCTTGGAAAGATTACCATTATTTGCGATGATGCCTTTGGTGGCCAGGCTGCGTTGGATGAAAAGTTCAACAGTCCGGGACCTAAAACACCCGTCACCGACACCTTCAACTTCTCCCGACGAGACGATCACCCAAGCCCGTACGACCAAAAACAAGCTTTCTACGAGCTCCTCCATGTCGCCGTGCAAGCCCTGCCGACGTGTCTTTCGTTAGACATACCCTTCAATACGCTCATAAAACTTCTTTGCACCGGCACAGCACATGTGCAGTCCAACATTGCGGAATCCTCGGCGCAATCTCTGAAGGCTATTGCTCGCCAATCCCACGCCCAGCAAGTGACTATGGGATTTGCCCGATTCATATTCAATTTCGATGATCGGTACTCTACCATGTCGGACGGCGGTATGCTGGGACCAGGACATATTGAAAAGACCCTGATGCTCTATGTCGAGCTGCTCCATATTTGGATAGACGAGATCAGACAGAAAACCAAGGATGCCGCCGGCGAACACGGAGAGTCCGGAGGCGCTGATAAACGGGGTATCAAGCTTGATTTGTCGGGCATATGGGCCGAGGTTGATCAAGTCGAAGCCCACGGACTGTTCTTCCTGTGCTCGCAATCTCTGCGGGTTCGTTACTATGCGATTAACGTACTGCGGTTGATTACCGAGTTCGATGCAGCATTAAAAAAGTCTAGCGGCCGCGAGAAAGACACTCCAAGACTGATAGATATTCTTGAGAATGAGTCTATGCAGGTCATGAACTTCAAGGACGAACACCTCTCTGTAGCTGAACGCAGCAGGTTGCAGCGAGGCATGCAGAACACCAATAACCAAGGAGCCCTCATTGAGCTATGTACCAGCGACGTGTCATACGATACAACGCTGTGGTTCAAAATCTTCCCCAACTTCGTTCGAATCGCATACGACAAGTGCCCCTTTACCATAACCATAGGCCGTGATCTCATCTGCAACCGAATCCTCCAGATGTACAAGGCGATCACGATACTCTCTGAGCCTTCCCGCGGCTTATACTACGGGTCCGACCCCGGCAGTGCCCGCCTCACTGGTAGAACACCCACTACTCAGCCAGAGGTACTTATTGAGCAGTGGAAATTGTATCTTGTTTTCGCTTGCACCACGCTCGCAGACCCTGGCAGCCTTCAAGCCAATGGGGCACAAAATGGCCAACACGGACGGAAAGGATCCAAGAACACGTCGGCCGCGGATAAGATTGTGTCAGCGCGGACATTGTTCAAGTACTTGAATCCTCTGCTATCGGTCTCGTCACCTTCTGTTAGAGATGCAGTTGTTGTTGCCATGGGCTCGATCAATATTCATATCTATCGTACGCTCCTGGAAGAACTCCAGGGGCATGTATCCCGATGCAATGACGAAGCACGAGCACGCATCCATCAGCGCACGAATAGCAGTCCACGCCGCAATCGCAAGATGGATTTACTACGGACTGAGATTACACATGTCTATAAGCTGACGTCCCATTTCCTGAAGCTGCCTGAGGTATACCAGGACGATTGGGTTCTAAGCAATCTCGTTTCGTATGCCAAAGATCTGAAGCTTTTCCTCATGGACGGCGAAGTCCAGATGGATTGGGAGTTCCAGAAGCTAAGACGCCATTACTGCGGACTTATGGAGGAGCTTTTTGAAGGTATCAATCGGACCAAAGATCCGTCGCGCTGGATGACGTTTGAGTCCCGGAAATCATCATTTGCCCTGATGGAAGATTGGTGCGGATTCTCCCCCAACCAGCCCCAGATCCGACAGAGAGAAGACAACATGAGGCAGTCTCTCATAGACCAGCAAACTGCCGGTGAGCGCGGGACCATTACTGCTGCTATGGAGATCGAGAAGAGAAACCTACGGACGGCTGCCCTGAGCGCCATGGCAGCACTCTGTGGGGGTCCTATTAGTGTGACCACAGAAAGTGGCGCATCCCTCCATTTCGACGTGCGGCGAATGCTCGCTTGGATCGAGGCCATTTTCAACTCTGGCAGTGACCGTATGAACGTTATCGGGAGGCGAGCGCTCAAGAATCTCATTGTCCACAACCAGGAATACCCATATCTGCTGGAGCACTGCATCACGAGGTGTTATCTGGCCGACGTCCCCAAGGTGCTCGAGAGTTACTTCACCGTGGTGACGGAGGTCCTGTTTGAACGAATAGACTATCCCTGTCCGTTCTGGAAATTGCTCGGTCTCTGCCTTTTTACACTAGGGAATGACCAGAGCGAGATCAGGTCCAAGTCTGCCCACGTCCTGAGGACACTGGAAGAGCGTCATCAGGCTCGGAGCTCCAAAATCCAGGATTTTGACATCAGCATATCCGACAAAACAAAAGCTGTGTATAAGCTCGCGCAGTTCGAAATATCAAAGAGACTGGCCAAGCAGCATACCGAGCTGGCCTTCCACATCTTTTCCGAGTTCACTTTCTACTTCAAAGATCTTCAGCCGGCTGCGCAGAGGAATGTGGTCGCCGTTATACTTCCTTGGATACAGTCCATAGAGCTGAAGGTTGATCCCAATGGCGGTCCAATCGCTCAGTCCTATGTGCTTCTCGCCAACCTTCTAGAAATCACCATCAAATCCAGCGCCGCGTTGCATAATGAAGTGCAGGCACTCTGGCAGGCCCTGGCTACCGGGCCCCATCCGGGCAACGTGCGGTTGATCCTGGACTTCATCATGTCTCTTTGCTTGGAGCGCAGAGAGCAGAACTTTGTGGAGTATGCAAAGCAAATTGTTGTCTTTCTTGCAAGCACAAATAGCACGCCCGGAAACAAGGTGGTGGAGTTCCTCCTGCTGCAAATCACTCCCAAGGCCATGGTACCGAACGAAAAGCGCGAGGCTGTACCACCTCCGCCCGACATCAGCAACCTGCCTTACTGCGCCGATCTTTCAGACGCCCTTCCCATCGGCACCAAGCAAGCTGGATTCTCACTTGGGCAACTCTCCCTCATTTTGCTGGTGGATCTAATGGTAGCACCAGTCAGTCTTGTCGCCGACAACGTCCCCGTCTTGCTTCAAGTGGTTACCGTGCTGTGGGATCATTACACAGCTCTGGTTCAGGAGCAGGCTCGCGAGATGCTAGTTCATCTCATTCACGAGCTTGTGATCTCGAGGCTGGACGACAACACTCCAGCCGCCACGAGGAAGAGCATCGAGGGTTTGATTGATGCCATCCGCCATCATGACCGGTCGGTCGTTTGGGCATACGAGGATAGCAATGGCAAGGTCGACGGCCACGATAACAAAGTACCTCCGAGCATGGAACATCTAACCACCGAAGTGGTGAAGACATTTGAGATCACCTTCCCGGGTATTAAGGACCAATGGGGCAGGCTGTCATTGACGTGGGCAACTTCGTGTCCGGTCAGGCACCTTGCTTGTCGATCTTTCCAAATATTCCGGTGCATCTTGACCTCGCTCGACCAGTACATGCTAGGTGACATGCTTGCTCGTCTGTCGAACACCATTGCAGACGACGATACTGAGATTCAGACCTTCTCAATGGAGATTCTCACGACGCTGAAAACTCTTATCGCCAAACTGGATGCCGAAAAGCTTGTGACGTTCCCTCAACTGTTTTGGACAACCTGCGCGTGTTTGGAATCTATCAACGAGTGCGAGTTTCTGGAGGCGGTCGAGATGCTGAATGAGTTCTTAGACAAGCTTGACTTTCGCTCACCGGCGGTCAGGAGATTGCTGCTTGACGGCCAGCCCTCAAAATGGGACGGGCCCTTCGAGGGTCTACAGCCATTGCTATACAAGGGTTTACGATCGTCCACTTGTCTCGGTCTAACACTCAGTTCCTTGGAGAGGCTCATACAACTCCCAAGCGATAATCTGATTGGCGACGATAACCGCCTTTTCTTCACCATCATTGCAAACTTCCCCCGCTTTCTATACGCCATGGATCAAGATACACCGGATCCCAAGATCGTCCAAACAGCCGAGACTCTCCTGTCCGTGGCAGACCAACAGGGCCTGACGGGTATCGCAATTGCCTTGGATGACTACCTTACCTCGAGATACCCATCCGGAACAGAGTTTGTTGGCCAGCTGTTTGCTGCCCTGAGAAGCTATTATTTCCCAGACCTGGACTTCCGTATGATAACAATGCTCATGGGCTTCTTGACCAACGCTACATCGTGGGTCAAAATCAAGACCATGCGCATTCTCTGCGTCATCATTCCGGAGGTGGACATGAAGAAGCCTGACATGGCCGGGCATGGTTCCGATATGATCTCGCCCCTACTCCGCCTTCTCCAGACCGAATACTGCATGGAGGCGTTGGAAGTCCTTGACAATATCATGACCATGTCCGGATCTTCGATGGACAAGCACCACCTGCGCATGAGTATGACTCGCTCTACCTCCAAGATGATCCGAAAGGAGTACGAGCGCACGCAGAGCTTATTCGGCATCCCGGAAGCATCGGGGTGGGCCATACCTGTTCCGGCCAAGAAAACGGACTCGACCAGGGCCAACATTCACGCAGCATTCTACATGTGCCAGAGCGCAGAAGGGATGATCACCGAAGCAACACCAACGCCCGAGGTCGAGTTTCATGCAGACGAGTTTCCGTACGGGTATTTCCCTGCGTCCGAGAGGGCCGATACCATGATGTCGGACGATGTGCGCGGCGACACGCCCATGGGCGATCTGGTCTCCAAGCTCGACAGCCTGGACGATTTCTTCGATGATCTGTCGACCAGTCCCCCAAGCGACGGCAGATCGTCCAGAACCATCACCGAGTTTTCGCCTGACACCTTTGAGTCTGGAGCGCAGCTCTACGACGAGCAAATCCTGCCGATCCTGCACCAGGCGTCGACCAATACTTCCTTCCAGAACGGGTTCGTCGACAGACCGCCCATGCTGTCGTCTCGCGAGGGGTTGCCGAATACGATGAACCCAGGGGCCTTCAATATTGGCCCGTCACCGCCTGCCCCTATCCCACCAATCTCCAGTAGTACTGCTAACCGCCCTGGGCTGCACGCGAGATCGATCACCTCCCCGTCGGCGCCGGCGTCGTACCACGCAGCCCAGATCGGGGAGTTTACATCGGACGACGAGTTCATGGAGGACGTGTTCTCGGACGGCGACGACGAGCGGCCGAATACAGGCAACGGGGAAGGGTCTTTCTTCCTCGAGCACATGGTCAAGCCGTTTGCGCAGAGCACGCGGTCGCGGATGCGCAGGATGACGGGCGGTCGCTCCCGCGAGGAGGGACGCTTTCCTATCTCGCCTCAGGTGCCCAAAGTTCCGAACTCGTTCTTGACCTCGGTGGCGCAGCAGCAGGCAAGACCACGGGCACCCGGGGATATGTTGTGAGCTACCATGAGAGTAGAGCAGAGAGGAGTCATTCATATTTGCAGTATCATTTTCGGTGTTAAGTGATGAGATAATTTTGGGGGTTCATTTCCATGCAGGCGAGGAGTTGTATCTGTGTCTTGTTTATATCATATCATATCTGTGGCATATCTGTTGCATGTATTCACCCGCGAAATCGAGTGAACTACGGATAGGCTTGGCGGTGAGGGAGATGTACAATACAATGTGACTATGATTTTATTCGAGGTATATACTTCATTTCTGCAAGAAATGTGTTCCTTACCTCTTGTGACGTCTGTTCATGCCGGCTGTATTTGGGGGTAAGGAATGAAATACTAACCCCCATCGCATTTATGGCTAACGCCTGTGATCTACGCACGCATTGCCTCAGTGGTATTTATTGCTTCTTGTCATAATTTGTTAGACTGCCAGCCAATCCCATAATTCAAAAGCTAACAAGGGTACCAAAAATGCGATATCATGTACGCGATTTTTAGTTCATGGGCAACAAACTTGCTTTTAACCCGTCTTCCCTGAAGTACCACATACCTCAAACGATCGAGGAATCAAGTAGCACAGCGAAACTCAGCACGGTCGGTCAGAGCAAAGCGCTCTTTATTTTTGTATTATTTGAGCATCTATCCACCTTCAGCTACCCTTTTCACCAAGTGTCAACCCTTCCACGCCTTTGATATCTTCGTTTTCCAGCGCCGAGGAACTAGGAATAACTAAGACATTAAGAGATTCCTGTCCTTCATCCTCGTCGCGCTCTCCATCATCATCCTCTTCGCTATCCTCGCCTTTGAACTCGTCGGAATCACCATCAGAATCGGCACCAGCCTCCTTCTCCTCAATCGTTTGCTGCTGCTCCCGGATGGCAGCCTCGAGATCTTTGAGCATCTTCTTGGTGAAGCCCGACGCGGCAACAGAGGCGTCTAACCTCTTGGCGCCGTCTTTGCCGACAGTTTTCTTGGCGTCCTTGAAGAACGGCCCGGGTACTGTGCTGACAAAGTGGAATCTCTTCTTGAAGAAAGACTTGATGCAGTTGACGTCGCGGTCAAAGTACATTTCGGCGTTTTGGTGCTCCATGGAGACCATCTGGGGAAAGTCGATCAGGACGGGTACGAGCGTTATTTCAGCCTCTCCTTTCCTCTCTTCTTGCTGGTCTAGTTTTGTTTCTTGTTGAGATGGTTGTGAATGCTTGTTTTTGGTTTCGACTTCCCCGCTGTTACTGGCGGCGGGAGTTGTAGGAGTGGTGTTGGTTTCCTTGATGAGGATGTTGAATTCGTTGAAATCGCCATGGATCAAGCCGTGCTTTGCCAGGCGTAGGATGAGGCTGATTAGCTCGGCGTAGAGGGTGGCAGGGTCGGGGACCGACGAGATCTGGCGCAGCGGCGGCGCGTCGATCAGGTTCATCACTATGGTGTGGCGCGACTGGGCGATGGGTTCGGGCACGGGGAAGCCCTCTTCCCTCAGCGCCTGCATAAAGGCAAACTCCTTCATAGCAGCGAGTCGGGAGAGGTACATCCATGAGCCCGAGCCGCTCTTATTCTTGAGGTAGTCGCGGTTGGATTTGACGGTGCGGAACGAGATGCGCCCCAACCTATGGATCTTCAGGATCTTTTGCGTTCCCTTGTCGTCAGCAACAATCATGATATCGCTCTCCTTGCCGACTCCGACGCGACTGCCAACGCTGTAGACATGCTTGCGCGAGGCGTGGGTGTGGAGGGCAAGGTAGTCCAGGCCGCCGTAGGTAAGCCGGTAGCCGTCGTACTTGGCGTCCTTGAGTTTGGCGATGAGGCCGGCCTTGGCGAGGGCCGATATACTCTTGTGGACACCACTCGCACCCCCTTTGAGCCGGGAGAGCTTTTCGATTAAGGGTGTTGGAACATTCTCATGGTTCTTGGTGCCTTGCTCGACCTACGTCAGGAGGGGTTTGAAGTCAGCGAGCTTTCTCGGTGGATCCTGCTTGTTTCCTGAGACCAACCGCTGCAAGCACGCGCCAGTCCTCGGCTGTCAGGTGGCGCAATACTCGGGTATCTAATTTCATGGTATTCGGCGGTGGGAATTTGGATGGCGAGCTCGTCCAATGTTCCCCCAAACTTCTGGTTTGTAGGTGAAGCCCAGGTGTGGCGGAACAAGGGTGGTGGACGTTTGGGGCTGTTAACGATAAGATCTTTTTGTTATCGATAAGATAAGACAGCATCAATGATCAGCCAGCAGCCAGGTGCAGTGGATTCCAATTGAGGCGAGGCTCAAGGCTGGCCCGTTGTACGGACGGGAATTATGGATCGGAATTTGTGTGAACCCGGCTACGCTGCCAACAACACCCCTGCACCTACCAGCCCCAGCCCAGAGCTCCAGTCAGCCTTTCAGGCGGCAAGGGAGTCGCGTAACTGGTGGAAGCTCCCAACAACAGCAACCGACCTCAACCAGCAACTTCGGCGCTTTGCTAAGCTTCGTCCACCCCATCTCTCATCAACGCCCACCACATCTTCAATAACCTCCCGAATCCTGCGTCATCTCCATTAATCGACAACGACAAATCGCATTCACACGCAATCCGCCAAAGTCGCTAACGAGCCTCAGCGCATCCCATAAGGACAAAGACCACCGCTTCCCCGTTCTCGATTCAGACCATGGCGCAAGACAGCGAGCTGTCAAAGACTGCCGACAAGGGCAAGGGAAAGGCCGTCGACAGTGATCCGAAGGCGGAGGAAGTGCAAAAGGACAAGGACGGAAACCCTGTAGCCAGCGGCAAGAAGGCTGATGACAAGGCAGATGGTTTGTTTGCATCATTGACCCTCTCGGACTGGGCTGACTCGTGTGTCCAGGCTCGGAAGAGCTTAGCGAGGAGGACCAGCAGCTCAAGAACGAGCTTGACATGCTCGTCGAGCGGTTGACTGTGCGTACTTGAGATCTCCAGCGACAACGCATCTGCTAACTTACCTCTCAGGAATCCAATGCCTCGCTTTATAAACAAGCTCTCGAGGCCATGAAGAATTTCATCAAGACATCTACATCTTCCATGACCGCAGTCCCGAAGCCTTTGAAATTTCTCCGTCCACACTACGAGACTTTGACCAAGCTTTATGACGAATGGGCAGATGGTGACGACAAGACATCTCTCGCGGATGTGCTCTCGGTTATTGGCATGACTTTCTCCGACGAGGACCGCCAGGACACACTCAAGTACCGTCTCCTTGCTCCAACCTCAGACATTGGCTCTTGGGGCCATGAATATGTCAGGCATCTGGCGCTTGAAATTGGAGAGGTCTACGGACAGCGCCTTGCGGCAGAAGAGTCGAAAGAGTCGACCACAGATTTGGTTGATCTTGCTTTGATTCTCGTACCGCTGTTTTTGAAGAGCAATGCAGAGGCCGACGCTGTGGATCTGATGAGCGAGCTTGAGATCATCGATAAGCTTCCCAGCTTCGTCGACGAAGAGACGTACCCACGAGTCTGCCTGTACATGGTCTCCATGGTCAACCTGCTGACTTACCCCGAGAACGATCAATTTCTTCGCGTAGCACACTCTATTTACAAGAGATACAAGCAAGCAACACAAGCTATGGTTCTCGCGATTCGTCTCAACGACATAGAGCTTATCGTCAAAGACCTGGACGATGCAACAGATTCCTCCTTGAAGAAACAGCTGGCTTTCCTGATTGCCCGCCAGAAAATATGGATAGGGCGCTCGAAAATGAACACCGATGACGAAGATAAGAACACCGATTACGATGAGGTCATGGACTCCCTTTGCAACGTCAGGCTGCCCGAGCACTTCAAGTCGCTCGGTAAGGAGCTCAACATTTTGGAGCCCAAGACGACCGAGGACATCTACAAAAGCCATCTGGAGAGCAGCCGCATTGCTGGCATGACCAACTTCGATTCGGCTCGACACAATCTGGCGGCCGCCTTTGTAAATGCCTTTGTAAATGCGGGCTTTGGCAGCGACAAGATGATGTTGGTCGAAAAGGATAAGGAGAGCTGGGTCTGGAAGACTAAGGACGAAGGCATGATGTCGACAGTAGCTTCCATGGGTATGCTACTCCTGTGGGACGTCGAGAACGGTCTCGACCAGATCGACAGATACACATATATCGAGGAGGAGCAGATTCAAGCCGGGGCCTATCTCGCGATTGGAATCATGAATGCCGGTATCCGAATTGATTCTGATCCGGCCCTAGCCCTTTTGTGCGATCATGACAAGCTCAACCACAGAAACCCGCTGATCCGAGTGGCTTCGATCATGGGACTTGGGCTGTCTTATGCAGGCTCCCATAGAGAGGAGATCATGGACAACCTCTTGCCCATCATCACCGACACATCCCAGGAGATGCGCGTCACCGCAATGGCCGCTTTGACCTGCGGAATGGTCTATGTCGGATCAGCTGAACTAGAAATCAGCGGAGCTATAATCAGCACCCTGTTGGACGAGGATCGTCAGGTACAACTAACCAACAAATGGAGTCGATTCTTGGCGCTCGGATTGGGTCTACTATACTTTGGCCGCCAAGAGGGGGCGGAGGCCATCCTTGAGTCACTGAAAGCAGTGGACCACCCCATGGCACAGACGACCGCAGTCCTTGTCTCCATCTGTGCCTGGGCCGGTACCGGTGCCGTGCTCAAGATTCAAGAACTCCTCCATATTTGCAACGAGCATATGGAGGAGTCTGAGGAGAAAAAGGGTGATGAGCTGTTGCAGGCCTATGCTGTAATTGGTATCGGTCTGATCGCCATGGGTGAAGATATTGGGCAGGAGATGGTTCTGCGTCAGTTTGGCCATCTCATGCACTACGGCGAGCCCAACATCCGACGGGCGGTGCCACTAGCCATGGGTTTACTTAGCGCAAGCAACCCCCAGATGAAGGTCTACGACACCCTTTCACGGTACAGTCACGATAACGACAATGATGTCGCCTTGAACGCCATCTTTGCCATGGGCCTCCTAGGCGCTGGAACCAACAACGCCAGGTTGGCGCAGCTCCTGCGCCAGCTCGCCAGCTACTATCACCGTGATCAGGAATCCCTTTTTATGGTCCGCATTGCACAGGGATTGCTACATATGGGCAAGGGTACTATGTCCATCAGCCCATTCCATACCGACCGCCAGATCCTTTCACAGGTATCTACCGCCGGTCTGCTGGCCGTCCTGGTGGCCATGATTGACGCCAAGCAATTCATCACCTCCGACTCTCACTATCTTCTTTACTACCTTGTCACCGCCATGGCCCCCCGCTTCCTCGTGACACTGGGCGAGGACCTCAAGCCGCTGCCAGTCAACGTTCGCGTCGGTCAGGCTGTCGATGTAGTCGGCCAAGCCGGCCGGCCCAAGACCATCACTGGCTGGCAGACACAGAGCACGCCCGTTCTGTTGGCTCACGGTGAGCGTGCGGAACTTGAAGACGAGGAGTACATCAGCCTAAGTAGCACCCTGGAGGGTCTCGTGATACTCCGCAAGGTATGCATTTCAAGCTCAAATTCGGAATAACAAAATGCAGCTTACTGACGTTTACTCACAGAATCCGGATTGGGAGGGCAACAAATAGGGACCCGGACGGTTTGCCAACTAGAGACGTTTCTCCAACTACAGACAGTTCTCAAACTGCAGATGAATCGCTTGTTAGATAGACGACGAGTTGTATGGAGACAACAAAAAGCTGTAAGATATAGATTTTCATATCAAGTGGGCAGTTTCAAGTACCCCTGGGTAGCGTGTGGTTTCTAAATCCTGAATCCCGTCTCTATAAATTGGGAGGCTAAACAGCTAGGTAGAGGTAGTTGGTACTCTTATCCTGGTAGACGATACCTCTTGAAGATGAATTCAGCGGATATTATCAAGGCATCTCGGCTTCAGATAGCCTAGAACTAGAGTATGACGAAAGTTCGAGTGTGTCTTATATGTGATCATTTTATTATTCTTTCGTCGGGGACGTATGCCGTCTCTGCAAATACCTTTCTTATCAAGGCTGCAACCAACACGACCCATCCATGTTTACCGCCGCTTGATCGTTTCCTTTTTTTTTTTTTTTTTGCTCATCGAGCATTCCGTTCCACGAACAACCAAATATCGCAAACGCCTTCACAAAATTCAGTGGTATTGAGAAGTCTATCGCCATTTTTTTGGTCTCTATATGTCATTACAGTCATTAAAGTTGTTATCCCTATTTTTCCGTCACTGTCCAACTGCCCAGGTTATAGCTATAGTCGTGCCGTTCAGTTCGGACCATGGATCCTAATTCTCCGTCTTCTTCTCTACAACTCCATCATCACCATTACTACTACTACCACCAGCAGCGCCGCCGCCGTTCTGATGCACACTCTGCCCTTCTACGATACCACCACTCAGCACACCACCACCTCCAATTTCGACATCGCCCTGCTGCTGCTGGGCCCGATGATGAGAAGCGTAATCGTCGTCCCCAGACAGCTCCTCGAGAGTCTTGCGCTTGGTCTCGACAATCAGCGCGGTCGACCCGAGTCCGAGCAGCATGAAGAGCGCGTAGATCTCGAGCACGTGGTCCATCCACGGGTTCGGGTTGCCGCCGGGGACGGCGCCGCGGGTGCGCAGCGGCGCGATGGCGCCCTGGCCGATGATGGAGCCGACCTTGCCGGCGGCGGCGGAGATGCCGTGCGAGGTCGAGCGGTACCGCGTCGGGAAGCACTCGCCGGGCACGATGAAGGTGGTGGCGTTGGGCCCAAAGTTGAAGAAGAACTGCGCGAGCACGAAAATGGCGAGCAGGCCGTTGGGCGAGATGTGGAAGTAGGCGAAGCCCATGACGACGAACAGCACTGTCAGGATGCCGAAGCCCATGAACTGGATGGGCTTGCGGCCGACCGTGTCGACGGTGAAGACGGTGAACCAGTAGCCGGGCACGGCGCCGGCAAGAATGATAATCATGTTTCCGATCGCCGTGTTGTACATGAACTCGTACGTGTTCTCGGCGCCCTTGGTAGAGTAGCCGATGGCCTCGAGGATGACGGCGTTGTTGAGCGAGACGCCGTAGAAGGCGATGTCGAGGAACAGCCATGAGAAGGCGGTACCGGCGAGGAGCTTGGCATTGCGCGCCTTGGAGTAGTGGCGGAAGAAGTCGGACCAGCTGGCCTTCTGGACGGTCAGCTGCTTCTCGGCGACCTGCTGCGCGGCGACGCGGGCGAGCTCGTCGGGATGGCCCTCGGCCTCGCCCTTGATGTAGGCCTTGACGTCGTCCTGGGCCTTCTCGACGTCGCGGGCCACGTCGAAGGTGTACCGCGGCGTCTCGGGGATCGTGAGGCGGTAGTAGAGCGCGATGCACCCAGGGACGGCGCCGAAGCCGATGAGGATGCGCCACATCTTGTCAACGGCCTCGCCGCAGCCGTCGACGCAGGTGGCGAGCGTGGTGGAGGTCTGGAGAGAGTTCCTGAAGCCGAGGGTGAGGAAGAGCATGACGAAGGCGGCGCAGAGCTGGCCCAGCCCTTGCATGGCGAACACGGCACCCATCATAGCGCCACGCCACTTGGTTGTCGCGAACTCGGAGGTGATGATTGAAGAAAGTGGATAGTCTCCGCCGATGCCAATGCCCTAGGTGGTGTGTTAGAAAGAGCTTGGTTGTGACTTTGGGAAGAAGAGGGAGAAAGACATACCATGAGCACACGCCAGAAGATAATGACACCAATGATGCTCATAGAAGGCGAACCAGACGCGAGAGCCTGGGCGAGAGTGGTAAAGATGATGAGTAACAGCTCGAGGCCGTACATCTTCTTGCGGCCGACGATATCAGCCAAGGCGCCAAAGCCGAGCTGGCCGACGACGGTGCCGGCCGAAGTGGCAAGCTTAATGGCGGTGTCCGAGGTGGTGGGCATGTGGCCGATGCCGGGAAAGTAGACGATACCCAGCATCAGGGTCAGGTTGGAGACGGCAAAGATGTCGTAGGCGTCGGTGAAGAAGCCGATGCCAGCCACGACGACGGCGCGGACGTGGTACCAGCCGAAGGGGGCCTTGTCAATCTCGGCGAGAGCCAGCCGCCTCCGCTCGTTGGGATCCTTGATGTGAAGAAAATCATTGTGGAAGTTGTGGTAGGCGTTGTTGCCACCAGAGGTCTTTTGGACGGGAGCAGACATTCTGGCTAAGTTGGTAGGTTACCTAGGTAACTAACTACCTGACCTGACGTGTAAGTCCCTGGGACCTAGGTGAGGTTGATATAACAGCAGTTGCTGTAAGGGAGGTGGAAAGGTCCAACGGGAGAGAGACAAAACGCCGTACTGTACATAGAGAGAAGGAGGAAAAGGGTGGAAGAGGAAACATTTATTTATCTACATAACTACCTAGGTCTACAGAGGGGAGAAGGGACCGAGGGAATATCATGTCATGCCCACCTGAGCAGCATCGAGACGTCTGGGCAAAGAGGGTTTTGATAGTGGGGAGTGGGTTAAATCGGTACGCAGAAGAACGGCTGGCTCGGCTGGGAATAGTCGATCAAAGCATGCTTAGCCCGGATTCTATCACCAACAACCTGGAGGAGTGTTCAGTGTAGGGTCGTGTGCAGGGTGCATCGTTAGGGGGAGCTGTTTGTCTGTTCCGTGTGTGTCGTGTGCCCTTTTTCCTTTTCTCTCGGTGGATTTGCGGAGTGCTCCAGCTTGGAACAAAAAACATGTGAGTTCGATACGGGACGTGACTGGCTGGGCATGCCAATTGTCAGATGGCCGGGGGCAACCTAGCCAGGGTGGCGTCGGTGTTGTAAGTTCCAAGCCAGCAAGAAAGCTACCTCCCTAGAGTTCGGTAGCCCGAGCAAGAGGAGTCGTGAGTAATGGTAGCGGCATTCAACTACACGCCGCTGGAGTGGCCAAGTCTACTCCGTACCAAGCAAGCCAAGCCAATTGATATGCACAGACTGTACCTATGCTGGGCCTTCCAAGACGGAAGACAAGAAAACTTAAGTCTGGGCACGAAAACTCTGCTCCAGAGCCTTCAAATGGGTGGACCGCTTGAACCGAGTTCGGTTCATCAGACCTATTGTCACTGTTTTTTCCCCTCTTTTCTTTGTCGTCCAAAGAGGTAAAACGACCGGGGCGTTCTCTTGACATGTGTTGCGGCTGCGGCTGCAGTCACAATATACCTTTGCCGGTTCTGGGATTACAATAAAGAAGTCGAAAAGTCTGGATCGGCTCTTTGTGGATCGCCTGTTGTCTTGGCCCCGTGGCTGCGCTTGGCATCTGTCCCCCAGCGCCGTAGCAAGCCCTGGCTGCAGCTAATTCATGATCTGAACAGGGGTGCTGGAGCCGCTTCTAGGGCCTTTCCCCACGAATGGCGTTTGACACAACCACACGTGTATGTTTGCTGGATTGTGGTTCGCTGAATCGCTGAACCAAGCATGTGGATTATTTTCCGAGGATGGGGTCCGTTACTGGATGGCAAAGCAGCCATTACGAAAACGAACATGAGATGAACTCTTCTTTGCCGACGCTTCAACCCGACAAAGGTCATCTCGATGATATCATGGTAGGGATTGACCCAGCCTGGTTTTGTGACTGCAAACTGAGAGAATATTCAACGGTGGCTTGGTGAAGTTCAACCAAAAGCGTCGGTACTTGGGAGCACGGGGAGTTAGAGTACCGTATACTGGCTCTGGTACTGTTTCTGTGCTTTGAAAGTAGAGGTCACTGGCTCTTTCATCCACATTGGCCAGTATCAGAACCCCACCCAATCACAGGTTCAGATCCTACCACGGGGCTCTGGTTCCCCTGAACTCATCACGTAGTCAGTCCCGATATCAGATTGACAGACGGACACTCGGTGATCCAAAATGGCGATTCAACGACAGTTATATCCTATTCCCAGCCAGATGAATACAAGCCCGGCTATATGGGACACATGTGTACATATGTCGTCGAAATAACCCCCGGATTCAGCCTTCCAACCTATGCTGGCAGGACGCCTTAGTGTAACTCCTCGTGTCAAGCCTCGTCTCAACCGCCGCGACACTGTTGGACAACTCCACGATGCCAAGGTCCTTCCCGAATGCTTGTGTGTCCTTGGCTTTCTATCCAGATGCGGTGGCGCTTCCAAGAGTTCCAAGAGATCGGGAATAATGCTTGGCTATCCATCCGAGGGTGGGAAGGACCATGCGGTGTGATGCACCCAAGCTCTGGGAGCAAGCACGTTGTCCGTCAGGGGGGTGTGGCCTCAGTATGTGTCCTACACCACACTGGTCGAGGCTAGTTTCCCATGTGTCGCTCCAAGGCTGCCTCGCGGAAGAGCCCCTCTCCGGACACCCAGGTGTCTCTGGCTCCAGCTGACCACAAACAAGGCATGAGATAGCTTTGCTTTAGCAAGTACTGAACGGGAAAGGCGTAGTCCATCCCTGCCTTGAACAAACTGGATCCAGTAGAAGGAAGCCATATCATTTGCTATGCATGCCATTGGAGGTGAGAAGTCTGCTTGCCAAGAGCACAGGTCGTACAACGTACAGGCTCAACTCAAAGGCGCGGCATTTTAGACCTCTACCATTTTTTCGTCATCAGTATCAACTTCAATAACAGCAGCATCCCCTCCCTCCCCATTTCCGGCCTTCGCTTCGTCTTCTTCGTCTGCCATCAATACTTGGACCAGCCTGTCGCAAGCTTCTTGAACGCCTTCGTCGTCGACCCGCAAATGGGTCTCTCGAATGATCGGATACACATTAATGTCTCTCATCAGATCCCGGCCAGGTCTCGTGGTTGTCAGAAGCGTAAGTGTCTCAACGTGCGTCTGGATAATATTGGGGTCCGAATCCCGTTGTTTATCGGGAGGCAGCAGCTGTAGGTCTGGTAGCATGGACATCATCTCGTCCTCGGAGTACTCCTCGCCTCCTATAATGGGAAGCAGGATGTATGGCAGGATGTTGACTTGGTCTTCATCCAGGAAGGCCGGATGAGACGGCACGTCAAATGCGACATTTTTGATCGTACTCGCCACACCTTTCCTCCTGACGCTCGAAGCATGTTCGGTGAACACCCTGATCTTGTTTATCGGAACGACGCCATCATACTCTTGTCTCTGAAGAAAGTGCTGTCGAATCTCGGCATGCTTCGACAGATCCGCAAACACGTAGGCAAGGTAGTCAAAGTCGGCGTGCTTGTTATACGACCCGTCCGCCCCCTTGACGAAGAGGTCAATGAGTTGGTTTAGCACAAGCTCATTGGATCCCAGTCCCTCAGCCGCGGGTTGCTTGCGTGACAGGAGACTCTTAAGCCCGTCCCACTTGGACAGATTTGCGAGCAACATGGCGAACAGATTCGCATTTTTCTCGGCCGGGTCCTATCACACTCAACATGATTAGTTACTCGAACTATGAAACCCTGACATGCTTTTGATTGACATACGGTCACATAGGCAAATGCAATTCCAAGAAATCTGTCGTCCGTGGCGACATTTTCGAGGACTTCGGGATCCCCCGATAGATTGATCAGGATTGTGAGTGCATGTTCTGCAATTTTCTAATGCAATCCAAAACTGTTAGCCGGGGTATCTTGGGATGGAATCACAGCAAAGCACAGCAGCGGTGAGTCGTACTGGTATATCGCGGACGAGAAATTTTAGATGCTTGATAGGCTTCAGGCTCTCAGTTTTGAAGATGGATGGTTGTGAAAGTGAGAAAGGAACGAGATTCTCAATAGCGACCTGCCGGATCTGTGGGCTAGGGTGCGCGATGAACCCTACGAGCTGTGCGCATGTCAGTATATCTGTCGAACGATGAGGGGCCAAGACTAGAACCAACTCACCTCCTCGAGTTCTGTCGGCATGGTTTTCTGCGAGGAATGATGCTCGTCTAACTCGTCAAAATAGCCAAGGTAGACTCTCTCTTAACAACAGGCCGGCAAATTGGTCATCACAAAATAGAGCTCTTTCGTCTCAACCGAGGGGTATTTCTGGCGGGGCATGCCGATAAGATTTTTCAGTTCCGATAAGGAGTGACGTCGAAAAAAATGTCGTTGAAAGCGGGACTTCCGACACCCGCACACACTGAGAAAAAGGGTCCTTCGGCAGAAAATAGGCCCGCGATAAGAGATCTCAGCCAATCAGTCATGGAGGATCGCCCTGCACCAGCAAGGTACCTTACCTTGCCCCACGAGGGGAACTTTTTCGGGTGGAATACCAATTGGTACCACTGATAAAAAAAAATAGCCAGTGTGCCTGGACTTTGAGTGACAAGCCCACCTCATCCCCGTCGACACACCAGGACCCGTCGCAACACATACATACCGAAAATGCCAAAGGCCACGACTCCGACCGGGTCTCGTGGGAGACGCCACAATCCGCTTGAAGACGACCTCGTCGCAACCGGCGTTCTCAAGAATTACGAAGGCAAGCGCTCCAAGCGGGCGGCCAAAAAGGAGAATGGAGAGCAACAGGGCTACGTCGACGCGAAGGCGTCCAGAAAGATCCTGGCAATGAGCCGCGGTCTCATCGAAGAAGAGGAAGACCTCCAAGCGGCTGCCAATGCCGCCGTAGGCTCCGGCCCGTCGCCTTTCGATTTTGACCCGTCTCGGCTCGACGACACGGAGAGCGATCAGGATGAAGAATATGGCAATGAGGAGGCGTGGGGTGACGAGGAAGACATTGTTGAGGAGATAGAGGTGGATGCCGACGATCTTGAGACCTTCAACAAGTTCATCAAGCCCTCGATGAACGATGATCCTCTCTTGACACACGGGTGGGACGGAAGGCCGGAGGACGCAGAAGAAGCGGGACCTGGGACAAATCTAGCAGATATCATTCTTGCCAAGATTGCCGAGAAGGAGTTGGGCGCTTTCGGTGAGAGGGAGGAGATGGCACATCCGATCGAGGAAGATTACGAGCTGCCGCCAAAGGTAGTTGAGGTGTACACCAAGTAGGTCAACGGTACCCCGAGCGTCGACGCTGCTCCTGGTCTGATACTGACCGTTACAGGATTGGGCTCATCCTTGCTCGGTACAAATCTGGGCCCTTGCCGAAGCCATTCAAGGTTCTTCCACAAATACCACATTGGGAGGATATACTAGAGCTGACACGGCCTGACAAGTGGTATGTACCGCGCCCCTGTCGAAAAGAGTCTTCGCGTAGAGCGCGTTTCCCAGGTACATCACGAGACAATCGCTGACTTTTCAAATGATTAGGACCCCAAATGCTTGGTAAGTTGGCAATAAACAACCAATATTTCCGCCTTGTAATTGCTAACCACAACAAATTCCAGCTTTGCGGCAACCCGAATATTTGTGTCTGCAAAATCTCACGTCGTGCAGAGATTCACAGAAATGGTGATATTAGACCGTGTTCGGGAGGACATCCACGAGACCAAGAAGCTCAACGTACATCTGTTTAACTGCCTCAAACGAGCCCTTTACAAGCCCGCTGGTTTCTTCAAGGGTTAGTGCGGCCGCCGGTATATTTGAGGATTGGGCACTAACTTGTTAATACAGGCTTTTTGTTCCCCTTGGCGGCGTCGGGAACCTGCTCGTTACGCGAGGCCCAAATTATCGCTGCTGTCTTGACTCGCGTCTCTATCCCGGTGCTTCATTCAGCAGCCGCCATCAAGACATTATGCGATATTGCAGCAGAGCAAGCTTCGCAGCAATCAGAATGCGTCAGCGCGACCAACTACCTCTTGAAGGTGCTCCTAGAGAAGCAGTATGCTTTGCGTAAGTTGAAATCGCAGTTTAGTCATTATGCCTGGACGTCATACGGCAGTGCTAATATGATTTTTGTGATAGCCTGGCAATGCATAGACTCTCTCGTCTTCCACTTCCTTCGGTATGCGGCCACCGCAAATGCCGAAGTAAGACCTGGCGCAGCGAATACTGCGGCCGCCAGAGCGCTACCGGTCATTTTCCATCAGTGTCTGCTCGCCTTTGCTCAGCGGTATAGAAACGATAGTAAGCTTTCCTTGGTCGGAAGTGAAAGTTTTTACAGGGACTAACATGAGCTCCGACTGTAGTCACTGAGGATCAGCGTGAGGCGCTTCTAGATCTTCTTTTGAACCATGGCCATGACAAAATTGCGCCAGAAATCAGGAGAGAGCTGCTTGCTGGAAGAGGAAGAGGCGTGCCCATCGAGCAGGAGGGCCCGGCATTCGATGGCGATGATACCATGTTGATAGACTCTTGAGTACCTAGATAGGCCAGTCAGGTTCCAAGTGAATTCACAGGTCCGGATATAACGATAGTAAAATACTAGTTGGGCGGAAAGACAGTGAATGTTAGTTCAGACGATGCCCTGTGATGATCATGAGGAGAGGAGGCAGTGGCAGAATAGATAGCCCCTTTTTTTTACCGTTGATTACCTACCTTGGGGACCTACTGACGCGCGCCTTCTTTGCCGGTAGGGTCCTGGATAGGCACGGAGATATGCTCATAATCTTCAACAACGAGGAAAGAGCCAGCGTGTCACATCTTTCTGAGAAAGGCCACCTTAGCGGTACGGTTCCAAGGATAGGAACTTCACTGCCCGGACACAATTCCACCCACGACACGCTACATGCATCCATCTTCCTAGATCAGCTACTCCTAAAGTTTATTTGATTTAAATATTGCAACGTCCCGCCGCGCCAACATCTGGTTTGTTCAATTTCAATCTGCTACGTACCGTTGAATGCGGGTTCAGCGATGGGTTCATGTAAGTGTTTATTCCTTGTGAGATTCGGAAATGAGACGGCCTGTTAATATGCAATGACAGGCGTGCTCCGAGGCACGACATGAGGAGGAAGCAGCTCTTGATAATCCGGTCCAGGGCGATCGTTGTTCGATGGCCGACGGCATTCCCAACGCTGGCTCCCGCCACCTCGTCCCTCAAGACGACGGTACCGCGGATAAAGCAAGCATTTCGGAATATGATATGGATGGTTCAGTGAGCATCAGCAACCCCGCGACAGCTTCCTCAAACAGCATCAAAGACTTTCACGTCAAGGGCCCAACTCCAAGCGCGGCGTCTTCGTTTGTCACGACGGCATCCGGCGTCGATCCTCCCCGGCCGGCCAAGGAAGGGTTCGAGTGGGTGTGGTTCCCGGAGGGATACTGGGCTGAACGAGTATTCAAGCAGGCACCTGGGACCATAACCGAAAGCACCGGCAGCGCGTCGGGCAGCGTAGCTGGGATCAAAACCCCTGAAGTTTCCAAGGTATGGAAGTCGTGGAGGAGGCGATCGGGAAAGAGCGGTAGCGGGAGCGGTGGAAAAGAGGGAGACAGCCATGTTGAATTCGATCCTCTGGCCGGCATCTCGCCATTGTCGCCAATCTCGCCCCGGCCACTGTTGGCGAACGTAAATGTGACTCCCCCGACACCTTCGCCACAGAGCCCCTATCTCTCCGAGGAAGCACACGTCCACTCGTTGCAACATCCCGAGGCTCATCCGACGCCATCTAGGGCGTCGCCGGTTTCGGGAGAGAGCGAGTGGCTTGCGCCAAAACACAACAAGCCCCTGCAGCCCATACATGCTCCAACTATAGCGTCTCCAGAGGAAATCAAAGCCGTTGCAACTTACAAACCTCGCCGCATCCTCCCTTCTCTACCGTGGAAGTCAAATTCGTCTAAGAGGGTAGTAACTAAGGCGGAAGATGATCGGAACTACGAGACAACTCCCAACAAGGGCAGCGGTGGAAGCCGCATTCTCTTTCGGTTGAGCAAAGAGTATTCCCGACGACGACAGAAGCGGTCATCACAATGGCGGAGCAGCTTAGCTACTTCTTCCGGCTCGGAGACAGAGGGTAAAAGCACAAAGAAACCGTCGCCGAAAGTTCCGCCCCATCCCCATAATACTATCAGTAGGTACCAACAATATCGTCTGCCTTTCTTTTACTAGAATGAGTCAAATTATTAACCATCCATCATACACCTCGTTTAGCTCCTTCACAGACATGGGCGTCTCAGTTTCCAGGCGGTGTGGGTTTCTCTCCATTACGTGTCGTGGTTGTCGCCAAGTTAACAAAGGCATCGTCCCCAAACTAGGAGGCAACCCGTATTCATACTCCTCCCCTGAAGGAAGATACTGCCGACGGCAAACCACGCAGTCTCTTTTTCGACGTGAACAGCGCTGCCATTGCCGAACTGGCCTCTGGTAGAGGTAGCAGCGCATCGGGTTCGACCAAGACCCTATCCACCACCAGAAGTTCGAAGAATAACACGGATAGTGGCTCTATCATTAGCACAAGAAATCATAAGAAGCCTCCAGAAGACAGCGCACTGGCGGCGGCAAAAAGGAACAAGGAAAGAGAATGGTGGGATGCGCCGCCACTGCCGTCGAAAAAGAAATTCAATTTTTTGGCTGCCGAAGCTGCTGCCGCCGAGCCAAGAATCACGCCTGCACAGGCGGTGGCGGTCAATATCAGTCGTCGTGTTCTTAGTGGCAGTGATGGCAACGGTAGCCACAGCAGAGAGGGACAGCCGGCAAGGTCGACGACGCCGACGGGGACGACCACACCAAATAAAAGAGGACAGGCAAAGAAGGAAACAAGAAGACGGCTAAGTAGAAGCGAAGGAGTGCCTGTATCTACTTTGTCTTCGTTAAGAACAGGAGAAGGTCTCCATCACCTGCAGCATCGAGATCCGGGACGGACGCGGACGCCGACACCGGATCCTCTGATTTGCCACCATGAAGACGCCGCTCCTCCGCGCAAAGCGGCCCTGTTCGAGTTCGACGTGCCAGAGCACTTGCCAAACAGCCCCATGTGCCCTACGAATCCGAGAAACCCGAAGACCAACGGAAGGGGGGTTTGTGTTGTAAGCTTTTCCTTTTCTCTTCCTCTTCCAAAGATACACCCTTCCCCCCCTTATTCGCGGCCGCCCTTCCTTTGTGTGTGTGGTAGAATAATGACTGATTGATAATGATCAAATACCCCAGTATCACGGAAGGCGTAAAAGCGGCCAGGTCAAATCAGACTCTTGCATTCATGATGTTCGAGGTGCGGATGATGATGATCGGTGGGAGGAGGAAGACAAATCCGTTAGCTCTGGTGGCGGCGGCGGCAGCGGCGGCAGCAAGGATAACAATAAGGATAACAACAGGACACCGACTCCAAGACTTCTAGATCATGTCTTCACTACCCAGTTCTAGGTATTTCTAGTTTGCTGAAATTGCTTCTTTTAACCCTTATTAGTCCGGAATTCACCAAGTACCTTACTCATCGGCGATGGCGAATAGGAATGTGATTCATCATCTTACATTACCTACGTTTGCAGCCTAAGGGAACGTGGGTACCTAAGGTAGTAACTTGAGGAGGAGACCTTACATACAAGGTAGTGTAGGGAGTAAATAGCTCTACATTTCCCTACGATGTGATCCCCACTGTGGGCTCTGCATAATGATACTACGTCTAGACTTGTTTTGTGGACGGCTCTGTACGGCTTGAACCTCGACTTCACATAAAACATACCTACTCATGTTATGTGTTACGTAAATAGGTTGACATACATATAAAAATATGCTCCATTAAGTATGTCTCTCCCTTTACACCCTTGTGATGCTATGTGGTATGGTATCTGCTATGCTGAATCATCATTTACAACAGGAAACACCAAAAAAAAGAAGGCCAAAAAAAAAGCATAAGGTTACCTCCTTAAAGGTAGGTCTAAAGGTCAATCAAGTCCACCTCGGAAAAGTCCGGCGGATTCCTCCCGTACACAACCCTCACTTTACTGTCCAGCGCCGTCCCCTCGTTGCTGATCCATATATGCTCGCTGAACTCCCTCGTCCGCAGAACCTCATCATCGCTGACCCCAAGGTCGTCGCGCGGGATCCACACCGTCGGCCGCCGCGCCCGCATCGCGTAGTGCTGGAACGCCTTACGAACCAGCGCGTCGCGCTCCTCGGGCGTCAGGTCCTCGATTTCGTCGTGGTACCCGCCGTACAGCGCGTCGCCAATCGCACGCTGCGCCTCGAGGTCTTTTTGCCGGCGCTGCTTGCGGTACATGGTCGCGGTGCGCAGATTGTCCTCGGCCTTGCCAAACGTCTTCTTGTGGATATGCTTGCCGCCGCGCGCGGCCCAGGTTCCCGCGTGGCGGATGCCCTTGACCGGGTTGATCTTGTTGCCGAAGTGGCGGAGCGAGCTGTCGGTGCCGGCGCGGTTGCCCTTGTGGAATTTGCGCAGCTCAATGTCTTCACCGCCAGTGGTGTCGGTGGTCCCATCGAGGTCGGAACGGCCGTGACTAAGAGCAGTTGCCTCGTCATCCTCATCCTCATCCTGGATGAGGCCGAGCCGGCGATCCTGAGCGCGCTGGAAAGCCTCATCGCGAAGAACGGCCTCATCTTCAAATGTGATGGGCAGATAGCGAAGCAGGGGGCCGAAAGACGAATTCAAGAGGAATTGATAGAGAGCCGTCAATATCACGGTCACGATCATGATAATCGCTTGCGGGAAGCATACATTTGTACCATCTTCGTCCTCGGCCAGAAAGAACAGTCCAATAAGGCAGAGTTCCATGACGTAGAGCCCGGTGAAGGTCTGGTTGATCGCACGCGGGTACAAAACACCGCCGGTGTCAGTTCGGAACCGGGTGACGTAGAGCATGTTGTAGCGGTTTGCGAACCAGAGCAGGCTGAATGTAATGATGGCGAAGATGGAAATCAAAGGCGCGATAACCGAGTAGATAAGCGCGATGCATGCGAAATTAGTGTAAACCGGGAAGAAGGAGCCCCAGGTCACGTTAGGAAGCTCGGTGTTGCGATGCCATTTAGCCCGCGCCGTGTTATCCACGAGCCTCGACAGGATATACCAGACGAAGAGTGTTCCGATCTGAAGCAAGGTTCCGGAGCTTGTCGACAAGGCCTGCAGGATCATGTAGGTGAAGAAATAATTGGCCGCTTTGGGCAGGTTCTTCGCCAGGATGTTGGGCAAGCCCGTGATATCTTGCCCAACAAGCGCCAGCGTCCTCAGGGCACCAGAAGCAATGGAGACAACGAGGAAGACCTGGACGAACAAGAAAATAAAATAGTAGACCTGGACAACTTCCGACTTCTGCGCACCAGTCTTCGACCCCTGAAAGACGGCTAGAAATTCCAGGATACGCGGAACAAGGGCTAACAGAATGGCAAGGACAATGGCAGGCAACACACCTGCTACGCCTTTGACCGCCTTGAAAACTACATCGTTCGTTGCGAGGAATTTGAGCCAATCATACTTTTTGATCACTGCGTCGATATTGGCCAACGTAGCTGTCCAAGCAACAGGGAAAGCCCAAAGGATGATCATGCCAAAGACAAAGGCAAAGACAAATGCGCTTCTTGCCCATTCGTCCCACCATTTCATTGCCATATTGTCCCAAATGACATCGTTGGGTGATATCTCGACCATTCTGGGTGCCATTTGCTTGGGAATGTGGTGGGTGACAGATTGGCAAGCCATGTGGGCCGACACCTGGTTGTTGAACTGGATGAACGCCGAGCTCATGATTGGATAGCGCTCCGGGTGTTGTTGGTCTTCCTCGATCTCTAGGTTCAGTCTGGCCAGCTCGGCGCGACACCAGTAGATAGTGTCGACCTTTTTGTTGATGAAGGGCAACCCGGGGAGCCAGGACGGCGTCCATTCGAAGCGCGCTAGTCGGTGAGTCGGTCGATCCGACGGCCTCACCCACTTCTCCCACTCTGGGTTTTCCTCCTGCTCCTTGGTGTAGTCCCGGGTAGATGCTTCTGGGTACTCGATCTTTTCCTCATCCTTGTGAAGGAAAGGGATCACAGATTTGACCTTTTGCCAAAATGTCTTGTTCTCGTCATGCTTCCAAGGATAATCATTTCCTTCGGGTCCTTGGGGAACCGGAGAAGCGTAGGCGCCGGTCGGAGGCTTCCAGAATTGGTACCATCTGGTTTTCTCGGTGACATACATTTCGTCTAGGTTAGTAGCCTTGCGGGTTGTGTTGCCGAACTGCCTAGGTTGGAGGTCTTTCTTCAAGTCTGAATCCTGAGAGACACGTGACGCGGCGTGGCCATTATGACTATGCGTATGACTCCTTGGTGTCTGCAATGGGGTTTCGGATGCAAAAGACGTTTTTGGTTTCTCATCATCGTCGGCGATGCGGACTCTCTTCGGCCGATCGGAGCCTCTGCTCGGGGGTGGGGATCCCTGGGTCTCGTTCTTGACGAAGTCGAAACCACCCGTCCGTTCGATTTCTCCCTCAACTCCTTGCTGTAGAGCCTTGGTTGCACCAAGAATATCCTGCCCGGCGCCCCCGACTGCTAGCACTCCCTTCTTCAGACCCATGCCTAGCCCTTTTCCTAATTTGGCAAGACCACCTTTTACCCCCAAGCCAGGGCTTTCATGGTCTCCCTCTTGGATGTCAGACAAGTCACTACTAGTATCTCCATCGGACGATTCGCGCGCAGCCGCAGTCACGTCGTGAGGGACTTCCTCGTGATCGCCGGCGCTAATACCTCCAGTGCCTTCGGCACGTGCCTGAGCTTCCGCATCCTCGGCCTTGTCCCGCTGCTGCTTCTCAGCCTTTAGTTCTGCCCGGCTCTTGCCGGCTTTGCGACTCTTCTTCTCCTCGGCGGCCCGGTGCTTCAACTGTTTCCGCTTCGCGTCGCGGATCAGGTCGCTCTCGGCCGATTCGAGCTTCTTGTGCACATCATCGCGTTTGTGAATCTTGTCGAGCAGTTTGGTAAAGTCGCGTGTTACCCAGACATTCCTAATACCTCCGGGAAACACGTCGAACAACCCGCGCAAAGCCTCCTCCGTCAGCCACTTCTCGGGTATGCCGTTTATGAGTACAGTGTTGGCGGATGCGCGAAGCCTGTGCTCGGCGCTTGTCAGGTAGTCCTGGCGGATCTTGACGTAGACTCGCAGCTCCACAAAGAAAACACCGCAAACCCAGACAATCACCATCAGGGCGAGAATGAGGTGAGCCCATCGCCGGCGTTGGTGTTTTGGTGCAATATTTCCCCACGCCAGCGTGTCCAACCCAGAGGGAATATCGCTCTTGGTGGTATTGTTAGTATTGACAGCATCTCCACCACGCCCGCCCACGAAGTTGAGGGGAACCAATATAGGGATCACGAAAAAGGCGATGGGAACGAATATGACCAACAAGGTCTGGAGGTACCGCAGGAAGAAATAGGCGTCGAGTCCGCATTTTTTAATGATCTCCCGGTCATCGTACTTAATAAGAGAAAAGACAAGGTTCCAAGGGCTCGCGGGCGGTGGTTCTGTCCGTTCGCGTTCTGGTACGAGGTAAGTCTTGGGTTTACTGCCATCACAAGTGTTAGCGCGCGGTCGGAAAGGACAAGAGAATAACTCGGAGGCACGCACAATATCCTCGCCAATTTGTTCCGGAGAAGTAGGAATACTCCTGTCTGAATGCCAAAGACGACCAGCGAAGTGGCCAAGGCAGCTAGGAAAGCGACGAGGCTGATGCCCGTCGACTCCTCAACCGCCGCCGCAGCCGTACTGCTGGGTTCGTTCAATCCGCCCGTAGTTGGCGTTGCCGCCGATCCTGTCGTCGAGCTCATTGCGGTGTCGAGTCGCTGCCAGCGCCAGCGGAATGAAGGGTTCGAAAGCTGGATGCTGGAATCGCGTGTCTGAAGAAGTAGTAGTGTACCATGAAATAGGGGTCCACAATCGTTGAAATTGCGCCAAGTCGTCTTTTACAGCAGAGTCACTGCACTGATATGCCAGAGAAGTGATCCACGCATTCTCTCGGTCGGACTGAAGAAATACCCAAGGTACCCAGCTGATGGGGCTATTTTTAGGGAAAATGATACCAAAAGAGGTACTCCGTATAATAAAGGACGAAGTCCAATAACAAAAACACAAAAGAATGAGAGAAGAGTTCTATAGGGATGACGGGACGAAAAAAGATTCCCGGTGATCGACCGTTGAAAGTTGTGTATAATGGACTGTGTTCTCAATAATGACGACGGGCGATGATAAAAACATCCAGGGCCGCCCGCAACTGTCTCAACACCACGGACTTTGTGTTGACGGTGAAACTTGGACCTGGCCCTTTGACGATGAAACGCGAGACAATGGGAAACGACAGGGGGTCTAATGACCTTGATTGGCCTGCCCGGTGACGTCTGCGGCTTTGTTTCCTGGGTTGAGGCCTGTCGCTCTTGCACCGGCGGTGACTCCTGGCCAATCAAGTGGTCATCCACTGGCTGGGCGGCAGGAACCGAGGTTCTTGCCCCGTACCCTGTCTGCCCCTCCAGTGGACGGTGGCCCTGATTGTTGGGTCATCGGTCGCATTCCAATCTCACGGCCATGCACGCCACGTCAACGATTGATCGAGCAGTCTCCTCGCTTCAAGCCTGAAACTGCCTCGAGAGTCACAGACGCGCGCTTCTCTCTCTGTCCGTCGTACTTCATTACAGCAGTTCTATTTATTTCACGTTCATTTCGTTCTCGAATCTATACCAGCGGGCATCTACCACGAGTACCAGGCGCGTCAAATTTGCCGTTCACACGGGCAGCCTACCGATGCTCGCGTCTCAAAGACCACAAATCTACAAATTGCCTACTCCGGGCTTGGCTGGGGCATCCAATGTAACCGACGACATCATGCGCAAAGATCATCTAGTGCACACCCTTAGACTGGAGGTTGCCCACACTCATTCACATCTTTCTCGATTAGATTATCCTGGGAAACCCGGTTTTCTTTGCGACAAACCATCAACATTGTGAAAGTATTTCGGCAAAGAAAGTTGGGAGGGCAGTCCTATCGCGGAGGGCCACCCTTCCGAGTTGCGCCGTGCAACTCCGCCCCGTTCAACTCTAGAATAAAGCCGACTACCCCCTTCGAAATTCAGGGGAAGAACGATATCGTTTCTTGCTGGACTCGTCCAAGGGTAAAATTGGTAGACTTCAGTCTAGAATCGGTGCGGATTAGTGTTTTCACAGTCCCTGCCCAGAGCAATCGAACAGGGCCAATGTTTCCCCTGAGATGGGGCGGGATGGACATTCATGATGTCGTCAGCCACCGGACGTTTTTAAACCTCCGGCCAACCCCAACATAGGTATCTGACTTCTATGTTTCTGCCAACCGCGAAAGGGTACGACAGCATAGCCAAAATCCGGGGTCTAGTCTGTACTGGCCTTGTGGGCAGTGGGAATCAAGGTTTGACACCATATCCATGGGCCGGCCAGAAAAGGGGTCTCTGGGATCCGTCCTGCGTACAGCGTACAAACTGAGGCGTACAGCATCCGACACCAGGAGGCGGCCCGGTTAGCAATAAGATCTCGACCAGCGAGCGGCAGATTTATTTTCCCAGCGTCGAGCTGAATCCCGCCCACGACGGCCCATTCGACTCGTGATTTCTCCCGGCCACTTCCCCGCACCAGACTCCCGTGGTGGGATCCGCCTTGTTTGATGCTCTTGATGGACCGTCTCCTCACTCACCCCACACGCCGTTCCTGGGGTCGTCGATATCTCCTCCTGGGGACGCTTCGGGATCGTTAGCATCTCTGGGATATCGGGGGATTGTGGACACAGGAATTTGCCATCGACGTTGCATGGGTTTGCGTCGCCCGCATATTGATCCACGATGGCCCTACCTGCCATCACGCGTGAAAATAGATGCCGAGGGAACACCTTAGGTATATATGCATCTAGTATCTATCTTACTTGAAGACTTTGACATTTTGGTTTTCATTCTTCTCAACTCGTTCTCTTCCCTAACTGCTCCAGTGTGTTATTATTTCCAAATACGAAAGCACACCGGCATATGATTAGAAGAAAACATTATTACCTTGAGATACAATGGCCGACTTTCGGGATTTGCGCATTGTCGTGATCGGTGCTGGTAAGCTTATTATCTTGCAAAAGTGCACTGCTTTCTGAAGAAAACAAACTAAACAAATACCCCCTTTTTTTTTTAGGAATGGGAGGGTTGGGGACTGCATTAGCCTTTGCGAAAAAGGGGTTCAAAAGCATTGATGTTTTCGAGACAGCGTCAAACCTGGGCTTCGTCGGCGCAGGCATCCAGATGCCCCCTAATGTCATTCGTGTGCTAGACGCCCTCGGTTGCTGGGAGGAGATCGAGAAGGACGCAACAGACGTCAGGGACACAAGCATTAGGCGTAGGACTCTCCTCTCTTTCACTTCCCCGAATCACCACAGCTAACAACCATATATAGAGGGCAGCACAAACGTCGAGCTCGCACACGTCAACATGCCCGACATGCGGGAAAAGTACGGCTTCCCGCACTGCACCGGCCACCGCGCCTCCCTCGCGGCCGGCCTCTTCAACGGCTGCAAGCGCGAGAGCGCCATCAAGTTCCACTTCTCCACCGCCGTCGTCAGAGTCAACTCCTTCACGCCTAAACCGACGCTCACTGTCAAGCCGCGCGACGGCGAAGAGTACACAGTCGAGTCTGACCTCGTGCTCGCGTCGGACGGCATCAAGTCGGCCACGCGCACGCAGATGCTCGCCGAGCTGGGCACCGCGTCCGAGGAGGAAGACACGGGCCAGGCGGCGTACCGCATCATGCTCAAGCGGTCCGAGATGGAGCACGACCCGGAGCTGCTCACGCTGATCGACAGCGACACCGTGGTCCGCTGGATCGGCGAGCGCCGGCACATCATCGCGTACCCGGTCGACCATAAGCAGATTTACAATCTATCTACGGCGCAGCCCGACACCCATTTTGCGTCCGCGACCAACGCCACCTACACCACCCGCGGCTCCAAGAAGACCATGCTCGAGGTCTACAAGGACTTTTGCCCGCTCGTGCACCGCATGCTCGACCTCGTGCCCGAGGGCGAGGTGTGCGAGTGGAAGCTGCGCACGCACAAGGCGCTGCCGACGTGGGTGCACGGCGCCGTCGCGCTCGTCGGCGACGCCTGCCACCCCACGCTGCCACACCTGAGCCAGGGCGCCGCCATGGCCATCGAGGATGGCGCCGTGCTGGCCGAGTGCGTCAGCCGGATCCCTGCCGAAAAACTGAACGACGCCGACCACATCTCCAAGACGCTCAAGGTGTACGAGCTGCTGCGCAAGCCGCACACCTCGGCGCTGGTCGACCTGGCCGCCTTTTCGGGACGGACGCTGCACCTAGGCGAGGGCAAGGCGAAGGAGGAGCGCGACAGACTGTTTAAGGAGAACGGGAAGTCGGGAGTCGTGCCGGACAAGTGGGCGAGTCCGGACGTGCAAAAGATGATTTATTCGTACGATTGCGTCAAGGACGCGAAGGAGAGATTTGAGGAGCTGTTTGCTACGCTTTCATAGAGTGACGGACTTCTCTTTCGCTATAGTTTAGATAGATACCTCATGTGCTTAAGACCCCAGTGACAGCAAAACATCATGACATATTCGTTAAAATCACCGGTTATGGCTGCTTAATTACCCTACACAGTAGATCTCAAGACAGGTCTAGCTCAGTCAACGTCTCTGAGCCTCCACAACACAATAAATAAAGGGGAAAGGCAGACGACGCAAGAACCCAAGGATAACCAAATACTAGTAGTAACCAAAGAGAATAAATAGGTAGGTAGATAGGTTAGAGGACGTGTAATAGGAAGCATCTTGGTGCGCCCACAGACCCCCAAGTCTTCCCGGGTTTATCAACCCAGAACCAGATAAGACATATATATGTGTGTATGCCATGTCTGTAACAAAAGCCAGAAATAAAGAAATAAAGAAGAAAAAACCCTTAGTCCTCACTGCCTCCATTCTTCCACCCATCGCCGACGACTTCCACCATCCCTCCTTCCCGTA
Organism: Apodospora peruviana; assembly: GCA_033439685.1. Taxonomy (NCBI): domain Eukaryota; kingdom Fungi; phylum Ascomycota; class Sordariomycetes; order Sordariales; family Lasiosphaeriaceae; genus Apodospora; species Apodospora peruviana. The sequence continues at coordinate 1,902,508 of JAUEDM010000004.1, read as the reverse complement.
TTCGATAGAAAATGATAAATTGCCTGTCGACTCCAATAGCCATCACTTTGCTCCGATCCGATATGCAAGCCCTGAACAACACCTTCCTCCTCCTTCTTTTTTCGGGTTTCGGTCTAGCAGTCCGGTTCCCTCGACTTGGCAACCGATCTTCGGACAAACAAGACGTCGGGTGGTGATCAATCAAGCCTGACCGTCAAGTTGCTCTTTCTCTGTTGTTCCCTTTTGGCCAGTTCTCTCCATCATAATCCACACGCCACGCTATACCTATACTTTCTTCTTCCGTGGGGTCGTTTGCCGATGACGTCGATGGGAATACGACGGAGGAGAAACGAGCGACTTGCTTGTGTGTTCCGTAATCTAGAACAGGATGTCTAGACAGCAGCAGCACGCCATACCAGCCAAGCAGGCCTCAAAAAACCCCTAAAACCATCTTTGGTGTCAGCATTCTAATCCGATCCATCTGTCCGCCGTAAGATTTCAAACCAACATACCGGTCCACTCTTCCTGTCGTTTCCATAATGTCCCTGCGGCTGCCCCTGCGGATAGTACCCGCCCTGATGCGGCGGACCGTATCCCGGCTGCTGTCCGTATCCCATCTGCGGGCCGGGTTGGTAGTAGTCCTGGCCGTGGCCGCCCTGGGGAGGAGGGGCGCCGTAACCGCCGGGACCTTGTTGCGGTGGATAGTACGCCTGCTGAGGAGCCTGGGGTCCACCGTGGCCATAGGCGGGAGGTTCGTCATATTTCTGAGCCATTTTTGGGGTCTGTTATTGGGTTTGAGATGAAAAGGTGATCGTCGTCGTGGTTTCGTGCAGAAGGGAGGTTATTGGTAAGGTAGGTTACGCAAAGAGTTTTAATCTGTTGTTTCGTTGGATACAACGGATCGTAAGCAAAAGACTCGAGAGAAAGGAAAATAGGTGGATTGCGCAAGAGAGTGTGAGACTGAGACAGAAACTCGAGTTGGTGGTTGCTGGGCAAATCGGGCTGTGCTGCGCTGTGCTGTGCTGCGCGGCGAACAAAGGAAGGATTGGCGGCGAGTTGCTTGCGCGGACTTTTGTACGGGTCCGTACCTACCAAGGCACTATAGAATAGGTGCGTTCGCCTCGGCTACGTGGGGTTCTTATTAAGTTTTTGGGGTCAGGTGTGGCGAAGGTGTATTTGCGTCGTCTGTCTGTCGAGCAACCAGCGCTCTTCACGGATCATAAGACGGGGTTCAGTCGGGTGGTGCAGTATGTAATTGCTGTGGCGGGCGGGGCATGTGGTGTAGGCATTGGCTGAGCTGTCAAGCGGGAGTGGTTGAGGCGTGAGGTGCGAGATGCAGCAGCTTCAGGGACGTCGGGGGGATAAATGGTTGGGCAGTATCGTAGAAAATACCTACCTAGGTACGGGTCTTGCTGCTGCTTACGGCATCTATCCGTCTTATCTCAAAGAGAGAGCATTTACCACAATTTGAAGAGTTTGTTGTAAATGTCCTGATGGAAATTCGAACGAATGTCTGGTTCCGGGACGGATGAGGACTCGAAAATGAACAAAGGCGACGTTGAATGCTCGGGACTTGTTCCGCTGTAACCCGCGGACCGGGGCACTTCGACTTCACCTGTCAAACAGTCAAAACACTCGACTGTCTCAGCTACTGGTTGCCAGGTTCACGCTAATCTGTATTACGTACATCTGTACGGATTATAATTACACATGTTCTGCCTGGATCTGTTGTCTCCCTCTGCCCTTGCTACCTTATTGTGGCATTAGATTGATCGCAACATTGACGGAGCCTGCATGAATTCAACTGGCTGCTTCTTCTGAATCTTGGCTGTTCATTCAGCCAGTTGTGATACCTATTTGAATGCAAACGAATCTTGGTTTTCGTGCCGACAGCCGAGCATCTTTCAGTCCGACAAAAAGAAACACAGGGCAATTGAGCGCTCTGTTTCGAATTGCGAATCGAGGCAGTGCACACAGTGGCTTCAAGAACGCGTGTACCACATATCCGTAAGGGAGGTGTTCTGGATCCACACAGCCCCTTATCACCAAGGCCCAACGACCACCCAAGGTACAACTATGTCCAACCCTGAAGCCCTCACCTTCCCCGCCGCAGACGCGCTGGGCTTAGAACCACATCTCCCTCCCCCTTTTTCCCGGAAAGGGGCAGAAGAACAAAAAAACATAAGTCAGCAGCAACAAAATGATGCTGCCGCTGCCCCGTCAACCACAGCTCGAGGCGGAGAGAGAAAGACGGAGACGAAAAGAAACAAGCCCAAGCCATTCGTAACTCTCACCTTCGCCATCTCGCTCGACTCTTCCCTCTCGCTGGCCCCGGGCACGCGCACCATCCTGTCCGGTCCGCAGTCCAAGGCCATGACGCACTATCTCCGCAGCCGCCACGCCGCCATCTGCGTCGGCGTGGGCACCGCCATCGCCGACGACCCGGGCCTGAACTGCCGCCTCCTCTCAGCGTCACCATCAAAACCGCAGCACCAGCCGAGGCCCATCGTCATCGATCCCAACGCGCGGTGGGCCCTGAAAGAGGACGCCAAGGTTTTGCAGCTTGCGCGGGCCGGACTCGGCCTCGCGCCTTTTATCGCTGTCGCTTCGGCCACCTCACCGGATGACCAAACGAGGGAACTGCTTGAGCGTCATGGGGGTAAGTATATCTTTATCGACCAGCCGGCAGCAGCAGGCAACGACCAGAATACGAGTGGTGCTGTGCGATTCAACTGGGATGATGTTCTCGCGGTTGTCATGTCGGAGGGACTGGAGAGTATCATGATTGAAGGCGGTGGACAGATTATTAACTCGCTGCTTGCGGCGCCGGAGAATGAGCTGATCGACTCGGTCATTGTCACCATTGCGCCTACGTGGCTGGGTCAGGGCGGTGTTGTCGTGTCGCCGCCCCGGACGGTGGGTGCGGACGGGGAACTGGTGTCGCCGGTTAGGCTTACGGGCGTTTCGTGGCATCCGCTTGGTGAGGATGTGGTTATGTGTGGGAAGATTTTGCGCTGAGAGGTAGAGAATTCAAGCAATTGAACAAGTCAGTTTGGCAGAGTGCTGTATATATCCTGTGTAGGTGTATATTTCTTCTCCTGCTCCTCACCTGTTCTTGGTCACGAAACCCACACAAGACTACTACAAATGCCCCGTCCACCGAATCTCCAGCCAGCGGAACGGTAAATAGAAAATCGACGTTACCGCAAGCGCCATCAGAAATCCAATATCCCCTGTCGTCTCAGCTATTGGCCCCGTGTACCACGGCTCCCCCATGCCCGGAATCACCAATCCCATGCTCATGAGAGACGCCCCCATTGCCGCAAACCCCGGCGGCAGCTTTCTGCCCACGTTCCAAATAGCATTCTCATACGTCTCGTAATCCATCTTCCTGAAGACTGCCAGCTCCAGGATCAGTACCGCGTCAAAGCACCCCGCCCAGTACCCGATCACGGCCAAAAAGTTCATTAAGCTCTCCTGCCATTCGGCCGCGGCCCTCATCGCGAAGGGGATAATGACGGCAATGGTTACGACAACGAAAACGACGCGATGAATTCTGGCGAAGAAGGGCAGCAGCATCTGAAGGTTCAGTGCGACGCTGTACACGGAGATGGCGTTGGTGCCGACGACCGTGAGGGCGAGGACGATGAGTACAAAGTTTCCAAAGCCGCCCGCGGGGGACAGCATTTCGCGCATGACGCCGCCTATGCCCGTGACGGCGTACGCGGCGGACCAGGTCGGGATGGACGGGACGGCGCCGCCGATCGCTGCGCCGAGGATGAGGAGAGGTACGGACGGGATGATGAAGCCGAGATACATGTACATGAAGACTTTGAATCTGTACCCAGAGTAAGAAGGAAGTTTCTAGCCAGCGTTCCTTCTTTCGAGTATGGAGTAGTTTCATCTCCTTTACTTTGTTTCCTGTGACAGGGGCAGGGTACGACATAAACGGAATCATGCTGATCGTACCATATGAAAGGCACAGGTAAAACAAATTAACAGAATAAAACGGGAGGGGGAAGAAATGAAGAGAAAACAAGAGCAAAAACTTACTTAGAAACCCCTTTCGGGTTGTGATAAACCGAATAATCCGAGACCGTACCCCCAAACGTAATAAAATAGCCAGCAATCAGGCCGCCATACGACATAACCTGAGACGGCGTTGTCGACGGCGAGACCACCTCGCTCTGTAAGTATAAGTGCTTGCCTCCGCATCCGGCGGTGATGACCAGGGCGATCAGGGCCGGGATCCAGGTCCAGCGCTCCCAGAAGTGAAGGGCTCTGAAGCCGAGCAACGACACACCGAAGGACGCCAGACAAATGACGAGGATGCCGACGTTGACGCTCACCCTGTCTGTGTTCAGACTGGATATGACCTGGCCAGCGACGACAGCCGCTGACAATGCGAAGCCCGTCATGGTGGCGGCGTTCAACAGGAGAGGAATGGTGACGAGACAGAGTCTTACAGTATCACGCAGTGAATAAGGTAGAGTTAGTCCGTGGCAATGTATGTAATCCGGACAAGGCTGAAGGTAGTGGGACACAACATACCCAAAAGAATATCTGGCTTGCACAATCTGTCTCAGCCCGGTTTCCATCCCGGCGATGCCCATGAAAGCAGGCGGGATACAGCAGAGCAGGGAGAAGAACAGAATGACGAGCGAAGCATCTCTCAGGTCCAGGCCGAACTCTAGCGTGGCAAGCATGCCGGTGGGGATACTGGTAGACAAGACATTAGTATATGCAACACAGAGTAAGAAGGGAGAGGGTTCCTCTCACGCCAATATAGTCAGGAGACAAGTAAAGAAAACGGTAAACAATTCGTTGTACTGCGTTGAAGTGCGCTGCTCGATGGGTACGGGCTTGATCCCATTTTCTTCAACGCCAGCATCCAGCAAATTCTGGTACCATCTTGGGTTGTTCTCGGCCGGGTCGACTTCGTAGACTTCTCCCTCTTCGACGGTGAGCTTGGAGATTAGCTTGGCAGGTACGTTGAGGTGGCGACGGTTGTACTTCCCCTGGCTGTCGATTCCCTTCAACTTCACCAGTCCTGGCTCCGCCCCCGAACTTTGCTTCTCGAGATCATAAGATTCGTTGTTCATGGTCACGTTGGTGGAATCAGCAAAACCCATGCTTCGGCGTGAGTCGGAAGAGTAGGACGATGAGAAGAAGGGAGACCCGGTGCAAGATATTAAGTAAAAAGCCCGGGCGAGGGAGAACGAAGGGAGATGTCGCTCTCCCTGCTATCGGATCCTCTTCGCGCCCCGCTATGCCCCCTCCCTCCCACCAGAGATGGCCATATCACTCTGCTGTCCCGTCCGTATCTCCCAATGTCTCTTGTCCGACGAAGGCTGCTTGCGGGTTGCATGTTCTCGTCGGCCACAGGCAAGACAGGTGCTGGATCTGGGAAGACGTGCTTGACGGGGTGGGGAGTAGTCGGGGGCCTGGAGCGCCGAGGGATCGAAACGCCTTCCCTGATAAGAGAGACGATGCAGAGAGAATGCAGCTGAGAAATGCAGTGACTAGAGCATCTAAACCATGCGTCGATTGGATTGAAAACCCGGGGGCCAAGACAGCGCTGCAGTCGTGACTGGCCGATGATGCAGTGTGCACATATCACGCCGTGTCGCAGACATGGTCTGGATGTTGGACGAGACACCCCCAATCGCACAAAGCCAATCTTCCATGGGTGGAGGTTGAGGTGATGCCGACAGATGAGCTAGACGAGTGTTGGTTAGTGGGAACGTGGGACCTAAAATAACATGGAAGGGACCGCTTCTGCTCGGCTCTTGCTAACCTAGTTGCTGCGGAGGAGATAACCGGCTCCGGACTTTCCTTTGGCAGTCCCGCACTTTCCTGTTCCGGTCGAACCCGGAGGATCTGGACCCGACGGGTGACATTTGGATTTCGCGGGCACGGCGCCCGGTCCGCGGTCCGGGTATCTCCCGGTTGCCTGCTAGATCCAGGCTCGAGTCCTCGACTTGGTAGTGGCTCGTGTTGCTTATTCCATGCGGCAGGCGATGCCCTGCAGCTTCGGCTCCAGGCTGCCGGGGTTACGGCAAGACCAGAAACCAATTGGCAAAGCCATGGCAACTGACGGCAGCCATCCTGCGGGGCCACGCAAACTTTAAAGCAGCCCTCAACGGCACCGGAAGCTCAGCCAGCCTCGAAGCGAAACTTAATTGGCACTGAGGTTCCCGACTTTCCACGTTGCCCCTGACACTCCCGCATCAATTGCCAGCAGCACATCCTGACCTGTGGATCCTGGGGTCTGGGATCCCGAACCAAATGTGCCAAGCCCGGCAACAAGCCCCGTCTCCCGGACCGAGCCGGCCCCCGCATCTCTATTCAAACCCGATGGCATGCCCATTCCCTACCCAGGACTTGTGCTATGTTGCTTTTGCCACGCACATGAGGTAGCACCCGCTCTTTGCGAAACTGTCCGTGCTCCCTTCAGCATCACTCCTGCACGTTGGGCTTTTTGTGTAAACGAAATCATTTGTTGTTGTGTTTGACTTTGTCACACAAACCGTAACAAAGGCACCCGGGCATTGGGCAAGCTTACCTGAACTTCATTCATTCTATTCACCACCTCAGTCAAACACACCAAGATGTTTGATGATATGTCATCTCACCTTTGCCGCATTTTCAGGTTGCTGTTCAACTGTGAAGTTACCCATACCGGCATGTCAAACAACTGTTTCAACTCAGCACAGCTTCAGAGGCCCCCACGCGGCAGTCGGAGGTGCGGCGGCGTTATTGTAGGGGTTAGGGTTGTACATGGCGGCCTTCAGTCAGGTTCGAGCCAGTGTGGCGCCCGCTCCGCGACCAGGAACCCCCGCCAATGCGCCAACGTCCCCAATGCGAGGCGACCGTGTCGCGCCGAGGAAGAGAACAACCGCAATCTAATCTGTACTGCCACAATCATTCTAGGAACTCAAGAGACGCCCAGTGATCCATCCCCTACCGCAATAATATTTCCACATTTTCACATTCATATTTGCCAGACAAGAGACCCGACGTCACCGAGCGCTACCCCTCGAGAACCGGAACTCCCCCACCGCCTTCCCAGGCTTTCCAGGGCCAGAGCGGGCTCTCCGTGGTCACTAAACCATGGACCACGGCATCTCCATCATCAAGGAGCAACAGAAGGGTATGAGCCCGCATGGGCCCGTGGGAAAGCTTTTAGCTGGCTGACCGCTGAGACTAGTGATTATCGATACTATCAAGACCATCACCCAAGGCGATGTAAGCCCTCCCTTCCCTGCCTTCCTGCTGGCCACGGCCATGAACCAAGCGCTAACCAAGTCTCCCGTCTTGCAGTGGAAAATCCTGGTAGTAGACGAATCATCCAAGGCCATCATCGACAATGCCGTCAAAGAGGATGACATACTCAACCACAATATCGCTAGTATAGGCCCCCAACACCCCTTTACAAGCTGCCATGCGCTAAGGAGTGGTAGATATCGAGCGGATCGAGGAGCGGAGGGAGATGAATCCGACCATGGATGCCATCTATATCCTAACACCGGAACCACACGTTCTCGAGTGCCTCATGTCCGACTTCGAGCGCCGCCGGTACAGGAGGGCTTACCTGGTTTGGACCAGCGTCCCCCGGATAGATTTGGACCGTCATCTACGGGCTGCCCGCCAACAAATAGCAGGTACGGCCGCTCCCCATATACTATTTCGGTCTTTCAGCTGCTCATTATGGTTTACCAGACCTCCAATACATGTTGATCGATTTTGTTCCTCGAGAGTCACACCTCATCACCTTCAGGGATCCTTGGAGTTTGCCTATCTTGTACCACCCTGACTGCAATGACCTAGTCGCCAAGTATATGCGCGAATTGGCATCAAAGGTAAGATGAAGCAATATTTGAGAAAGAGAATTCTCGGCTAAACGAGGGACGGGTAGATTGCTGCTGTTTGTATAACCCTCGGGGAGCTCCCCAAGGTGCGGTTCTATGCGCCCAAGACCCCGACACACGAAGCAGCTGTTCTGTGCACGCATCTAGCACGCTTTGTGCAAAAGGAGCTGGACGACCACAGACAACAGGATCCCAACTTCCCCCCGCCTAGCTCACGGCCTCAGGGCGTCCTGCTTATCACCGACAGGTCAATGGATTTGATGGCACCTCTACTGCACGAGTTCACGTACCAAGCTATGGCGCACGACTTACTTCCCATCAAGGAAGGCGTGAAGCCAATGTATCACATGAAAATCAACGAGGGAACACCTATGGAAGAAGAGAAGGACATGGAGCTCAACGATAAGGACAAGGTTTGGGTTGAAAACAGGCATCGGCATATGAAGGACACCATCGACAAACTCATGGGAGACTTCAAAAAATTCCTCGATCAAAACCCTAACTTTACGGACAAAAACCAGGATACCACAAGTCTGAATGCCATCAAGGATATGATGGCGGGCTTGCCACAGTTCCAGGAGATGAAGGAGGCGTATTCACTACATCTAACCATGGCGCAGGAGTCGATGAACATCTTTCAACGGCACAAGCTACCCGATATTGCTTCGATAGAACAGACCATGGCGACCGGTCTTGACGAAGACTTGAAAAAGCCAAAAAATGTCTTGGATCAAGTCGTTCGGCTGTTGGATGACGAATCAGTGACTCCTTTGGACAGGTTACGGCTGATTGTTGTCTACATACTATACCGGGACGGCGTCATTTCTGAAGATATCAAGAGACTCCTCGCGCATTCATCGCTCTCGCCATCAGAGGCGGGAAAGATTACCAACCTTGAGCTTTTGGGCGCACAGCCTATCCGCCCGTTGAAAGGATTTCGCACCCCTCCGCCTCCGCTGTTCCCGCGGAACTCCAAAAACCTGGCGCAGAGCGAAGAGTACGCCTTGTCGCGCTTCGAGCCTGCCGTCAAGCACATGCTGGAAGACCTGTGCGGCGGTGTCTTGGACCAGTCCGTCTTTCCCTACACGATACCGCCGCAGGACGGGACCGAGGATGCGATGGCTGCGCAGGGATCGCTCCGCACTGCGGCACCGAGATGGGCATCTGCCAATCGCCGCCAGGTGGAAAACCGCCAACGCATCATCGTCTTTGTGGCCGGCGGGGCGACTTATTCAGAGGCTCGCGCCTGCTACGAGGTCTCGGAGAAGCACAACCGCGATGTTTTTCTCGCTACTACACACATGCTCACACCGAGCCTGTTCCTGAGGCAGGTTGGTGACCTCACCGTCGACAGGAGACGGCTGGATCTGCCGCAGGATCGGCCCAAGCCCCGGGCTCCGGCTCATATTCATGAACGCCCCGCCCCACCACAAGCCCAGATGCCGCCGGCCGGTCCCGGTCCGGCTGCCGGCCCTGGTGGGCAACGACGCCCAGCTGCCGGCGTAGCGCCGCCTCCTTCTGGGGGTCCGCGGCCGCCGACGAAGGCCTTGGGCGCCATGACGATGGGTGGCGGTGGCGGCGGTTCCTCCATAAGTAGTAGCAGCGGTGGTCGTTTGGGTGAGGAGCGGCCTTCCAGCGGCGGCGGCGAGAAACCGGGCAAGGAGAAAAAGAAACGGAATATCTTTGGCATCAAGAAATGATCGTGTTTTAGTAACACGACGAATCCGCGCTACCCTTGCTTTTTTTATGGACACATGTACCCCTGGCGGGAGAAGGAGAAGCGATGATGGTGTGGTGAGGCGGGCCTAGGAAGTTGTAGATATGAGACGTAGATATCCACGATAAACTTAGTTGCCTTGTGCACGTGAACGAAGTCCTAACCTGTGCGTGTGAATAGGAAACATCGCGGTTTTATCCTGCGATTTGAAAGGGATAATGATCAATGAATCGCCAAGTTACGCTCCGAGTCGGCGCGGCGCCGGGCGGTGTCTGGGTTAGGGTTCGGTAAGTGCTCAGCCGGATCAGCCTCATTTCCGACGTGAGTTCACTTCTTTCAAGCTTCGCTTAAAAGTGGGCCCATTTACCTGTTCGTGGGCAGTCATGACAGCCTTGCCAACCAGCCAGCCGCCTGCAGAACAAAGCGAAGTTCCAGTGTGACCTTGACGTCGTGAAATTCTACAACGAAATTATAATCACCCCGCGGCATTGATTGGTACTCAACTTTTTCCACGACGACAAAATATCACCCACGCGCACACGAACAACTGTGACCAGCTCAGCCAGCTAAACCAAACCAAGCCATTGGAACATGGCGACACCGACGACCCAGCTCGATCCGCTCCTCCTGCTGCGGCAGTCGATCGGATCCGGCAGCGCCATCATTCCGACCACATCGGCCGACGTGTCTTCCGAAACCCTGCCCGCCGAGGCCCCGCTCTCGCAGGCGACACACCTGCTCTTCACCAGCCCCACGCGCGTCGCGATCCCCATCGATACGCCGACGCGCTTTGTCTCCGCCAAGGAGAAAGTCGTCGACCTGCGCAGCTGCTACTTTGCCTGGCTGAACCGTGAGGTCGCTATTCCCGAGTACAATGCCGACACGGCCAAGCTGAACGATGAGCTGCGGCAGCATGGGGTTACTGGGAGTGGTGGTGGTGACGGCGATGATGGGGACGCCGTGTACATGTTCGCGTTTGTCGAGCGGCTCGAGCTATTCACTTGGCTCGAAGGGGCCAGCGAGGAGAGCGATTTCATCAAGAAGTTGCCTGGCGAGAAGGATGGACTTGGTGGTGCTGGTGCGGCTGGGGGTGTCCAGAGTGGTGCGGCGGCACCAATGACAAAAGCAGCTGCGAGCAAGGCTGATGGAGCGGTTGTGTCGCAGGCGAGAGCGGGTAGGGGGACCTTGGATCCGAGGCTCCTGCAGATTTATAGTGGCGAGCGAAGGGTGGGTGATCGGAATTCTGTGCTGAGGGGGGTGAAACCTATCGTGAGTTTTTTTACAGTCTTTGCCCCTTCTCGAGGCATGTATGGGGCTAAGTACGGTATCTAACTTTGTGGGGGATAATTAGGACTTCTCCCACGTCCGCAAGCTCGCGGCGCCGTTCATGTCGCGCAAGCCTAGCCCGGCGGCGACCAGCATCGCCAACAACCCGGCGCTCGCGCTGAACCAGAAACCGCAGCGGCGGCCCGACCCTATCGTTCTCCTCTCGCCGTCGGCGTCGGCGCTTTTGCGCTTGTCCAACGTCAAGTCCTTCCTTGAGGGTGGGCGCTACACTCCACCGGACCATAACTCGGCCGTGTCGATGCTGCACATCTCGCGCCTCATGAAGGACATCGACCCTAACCGGCCCATGCGTTTTATCTTGGTGGAAAGCTCCGAGCAGTTCAAGCCCGAGTACTGGAACCGCGTGGTCGCCGTGTTTACGACCGGCCAGGCGTGGCAGTTCAAGAAGTTCCCCTGGACCGACCCGAACGAGCTGTTCCGCCATGTGCTTGGTATCTATCTGGGGTGGAGGGATGAGCCGCTGCCCGAGGTGATCCGGAGTTTTGGCCATCGCGTGCTGGCATGCCAGATTGGAAAGCACACTGGCGGAGGTGCGGGTGGTGCGCAGTCGGTGCCGGCTGCTAATAGCCAGGCGGACAACAGCCGCTACCGCGACCGAGAGGTGATGGAGACCATGTGGAAAGCCATCGAGGTAAATATGCGTACCAAAGGGTGGCGTAAGGATGCTGCGCCGGATAAGATCTAGAGCTCCATGACTTGCGACCTAGCTGGGTTCTGTCGAGGGAGGACAAAACGGAAGAGCGCACGTAGAGTCAGAGCAGATGAAAGGAGGATGGGAGTTATATGCGAGGGGTGGTGGGAAGAGACGAGCAATCACGCTGTTTTGGCTGGCATTCTTAGGGCGTTCTCTGATTCAGGCTCAGCGTTTCCTTTCCTTTTTTTCACATTACATAAAGGTGGACAAGACAAAATTTGAGAGTCAGGCGGGTTTGATTGTTTTTGCTGGTTGGGACCAGGACTTGGGGCGTGGGCCACTACCACTATATGGATTTCATTCGGCCCTGGTTGTCTCCTTCATTCTCCTCTACTAGAGAGAGAAGTAACAGAGCGAGATTCATAAGGTGGTATAACGGAGTGTGTATATATTGTACTGTGTATGAAAAAGTGATCAGACAACGGTTATCATCAAGAGCGAGGGTAGTTCATTTCGCGCGAGGATAAAAAAACGCCCCATCTGTCCAACAGTTCAGGTTCAACAAGAAGCAGCCGGTACCCTTCCTGAACAATATTAGGTAGCTACCAAACAAATCAAAACTAATCATTGCCTCTGATGGCTTCCTTTCGTCTGTTAATTCATTAATCATCATCAATCATAAAAAAGGTATCAATTTTCCTTGTTCACCTCGGTGCCTCCTCTCGCCTGTATCTTTCCCTCTCCGCCCTCCTCCGCCTCCTATCGTCCTCACCAGCACTGCTATCGTCGCCTTCCTTCCAACAAAAATACACCAGGCCAGCAAGAACTACCGCGCCGGCCAGCAGCCACCCGGCATCCCTCTTGTTCCGTCGACGCTGCCTCTCCCTCAGCCTCGCCCGGTGTCTCTGCTCCTGTTGTCTCCAATCGTGGTCCCAGGCGCGTGACCCGTGGACACTATACTCCTCAATCCCGTCATCGTCATCATCGGCATCATCATGGCCACGTCGGCTGCGCGAAATAGATGGTCGTCGACGAACGACCTGTTGTTGTTGTTGTGAGTCAGGATGAGTCGGAACAGATTTATCGCGGACGACGAGCGCTTTGGTAGTCGATTTCGTTGTTGTGCGCCTGCTATCTCTATCTCTGTCGCTCCTCTTGGTGGCGGCAGCAGGAGCAGTGGCGGTGGCGGTGGTGGCGGTTGTAGCGGTGGAGATAGTTGACCGCGCATCATCTGAATCATCCGAATCATCATGGTCCGGTTCTCGACGACGGCCGCGATGATGGTGGTGCCGTCGCTGGTAGTCATGGTCGCCGCCGCCGCCGCCGTCGTAGCCTCGCGTGGTACTACTTCCCTTCCTGGTCGACCTCCTCTTGCTGCTGTGCTGCCGGTGGAGGCCGTCCCGGTCATCATCGCTGCCCGCCGCGGCGGAATATCTTGGGTCACTCATAATGCGAACCAGGGCAGTTACCGGCTACCGAACCTGAGCGTAAGAAAGTAATATCTCCGATTTACAAGGACAAAAAAACGGGCCTGGTACTTGTTTGATAGATGAATGGAATAGTCATTTCAAAGAGAAAAGAGACAATGATTTTGAAGAGGGAGGCCCGGCCACCCGTCCAACAGAAAAGATGCGAGCCTCGCAAGCAAATCAAGTTGAAACCAACACACAAGTGCTATTTTGTGATTGTCCAGCATCGACTTCGCCGCCCGAGCCCTCCCGCGCCTCCCAACCATAGCCCGCCTCGCGACCTCTGGTCCGCTTTTATTTGTGCACTTCCTTTGCCTCCAATTGCCCGACTTGGTCATTGTGAGGCTCTGGTGCCATCCTATTGGTGCTTTATCATACCAAACTAACGCCAGGCAGCTCTCCATCACGCCCACTCATGTGGCCAGGGCTGTTTGGAACACTTCTTCCCTTGCGAATGTGACTCGCGATATCTTGGCTGCCACCAGGCTGAAAAGTTGCACGTTCTCTAACGGAAGCACAGCCATCTCCGACTTGAAGCGAGTTGGGTTGCACATGTCTGGAAAGCATACTTACCATCCTCAATGTTTTATGGTCCAGCGAAATCACCCAAGATGGAAAAGACTGGAGTGATGCAGTGATAATGAGCAGGACAGGGACAGGTGGTAGTAAGTTAGAGTCTTTGGTTTGCGTGTTATATCTTGTCCCAATGCAAATATCATCCAGATGAACCCGCCACCAGCAGGAAAATTATCAACATCACACAACTCACTTTCGCACAAACACGCGCCAAGGAATCCAAATAGTTGGTCCATCTTTGATGCAAGATGAAGAATGAGATCCACTCCGGTATAACGACACGACTTTCGGGCAACGGCCGATCAGGTTGCATCAAACAAGGAAACCCACATGGCCGAGTAGAGCAGGCAGGCAGGCAGGCAGGCCGCCGGGCGGTAACACCAAATAAAAAAGATGAGAAGAGCACGCGAGATTTGACCTCCCACGACAGGATCCGCCGAGGGCAAACACCGCATCTACAAGTGAGGCAGGCCGAAGTGAGGTAGATTTGGTAGGTAGATGATGGTGCCGTGCTGCTGCTGCCTCTCCTGACCAAGACCGCCGCCCGCATCTCGCGTTGCGCAGATACCCGTCGTCAGATGATCTGCGGTGAGATGGAGTGATATCGCAGGTGGGTGGCAGATCTAACTGACCACCAAACCACAAACACACGAACCACGAACCACGGACAACGGAGCCAGGGCCAGGGACACGGCCAGGCACCTAAGTATGTAGAGGCTGGTTTGAACATTGTCAGAGTCACACCGACTCGGGCCCGGCGGGAGTGCTGGTAACAGCAGTTTGTCCACTGCAGTACGAAAGCAAGCGACCATGTCCTGCTGGTGTTGGGCAGTTAGTTGGTGGCCCGAATCACGGACTGGAACGACACAGAGGTTGTGGCACCCGGCACTTCGATCCATGCCCTGGTTCCGGGTACGGGACATGCAGGACCGGGGAGGAAAAAGGAGACTCTCCACGTGCGCGAGGCCGACGGTAAAGTGAGCTGCCCCTTGTCGTGTGCAACTACCATAGTTGTACGTGTAAACAAGGAGGGGGTGGGGGTTGGCAGCCTCACAGAGCCAACGTCCAAACTGCGGTTATAAGGTTGTTGTGGAGTAACGAGTTGACCAGATGATGTAGCTTGCCTTGGGAACGTAGTGCACGTTTGGATGCACATACGGCTGATCGCACGGAAGCTTGCACGGGAGGTCTGATCAGAGATCCGTGATCCTGAGTCTGATCCTGCTCAACGCTGCCGGTGGCCGTGGTGGTGACGGGATATTATTCGCTATGCTCATCCACGGCCGTGACCGTGGCCGCGACCTGCCTGCTTCGGTCAATGGCGACGGTGAACCGCTCCTGCAGGACTCACAGTGATGAGCCGTATACCCCGTGTGTGGTTATACCAGTTCAGAGATGGCGGTAATGTCGAGACCTACCTCAGCGATTTCGTATCCGTTACATCGGGACTTGGTGATCACGGCTTCCTGTATCCGTACGTCTATCCAATGAACCACAATGATGAGTAATTCGCCTAGTTTCGGGTTCCTGTTGGGGCGGGCAAACATGCGATTGATGCCCCACATCAGCCAAGAAATGTTCCAGAATCCGACACCACAAAGACTGATGAGGTGTTGGTGGTCGAGTTGGGTCGAAGTTTATAGGGAGGCGCCGGGCCTCGACCAATTCTGGCGCCAACTACCCGGGCCAAGGCTTCTAGAAAAAGGGAAGCTCGCCGGACGGAACGGAATGCCGGGAATGGCTCAGCCCAAGTGGGTCGATGCGATTCAAGCGACGGTCTGCTTCAAGATTTCGTTTCCGTTCCAATCCACCGTCAGGGCGAGACAGCGAGAGAGACAGTGTTCCTGGCCAAACTGTCCGTATGGCTGATCCCATCTTGTGGGTTCCACGAAATGCAAACGTAGCGGTAGGTCTCGAGTGAATCAATTCATGTCTCGGGGAAGCATCTGGTCTGGTGAGTCGTTGGAGGCTTGGGCCAGTGCAATGGAATGTCTTGGGAAATCCGGTACCGGGTTGGCTGTCCCATTGGTTTGGGAAAAGGAGGCTTGGATTGCAATCCCCCCTCCTTTTTTTTTTGCAGGCGATCCACGGGTGGTCTGGCACTCTGAGTGGTTGGTCGGGTTTTGGCATGAACCACAATCACGCGGCAAGGGAGCTCCCGGTCCATGCCATGTGGTTTTGGGGGCTCCCACCAACCCGTAAGGCCCTGAGCGCCGGTGGTGGAAACCAGCCATGATTGTATCTGGTATCATCAGGTAGTATCTATCGGCTTTGCGCAAGGCCAACAGATCAGGCCAATCAAGCCAAGTCAGTCCGGATGACCAATACCTTTCTACCCTAAGCTGTCCACTAGGGCAATCCACTTGGCTGTATGAAGACGATCCAGAGGGCTGGGACGAGCAGGCGATGTTGAGACTTGGTGCCGACCGCAATCCTCTCTTTCGTTTCCATTGCTGGCGGCTCTGTTTCAATGCCCCGATTGAGAATAAGCGACATGGAATAATACCCACCCACGATGTACGGTAAGGTGTTAATCGCTGGACCCAAAGTGAAATGCAATTGAATGCGAATGGTGCAGATTGCCTCGTCATCGATCATGTCCGGGGCGCGTGGCAAGAAGAAGAGGAACACCCGACAGGGCTTCCAGCTTGTTAAGCCACCTCAGTTGATCCGTAAGGTATGTACCTACGGATTATGTGTGGACGGTGGCTTCCCCCACCACGTGGCATTTTTCCACCAGCCAAGCTTTCTCAAACTTCTTTCCTCCGAAATTGCGAGCGGCTCACGTGGCGGATCTGGACGGGCAATAAGCAAGTACCGGTACTTACCAGGTATGAACACTGACACTCCACGGACAGCTCTAACATGCCGTACCTGGATCATCCAGTCTGCCAGTGTCTCTTGTCTCTTCACAAACATCATTTCTCATCACCATTTACCATGGCAATCAACACAAACCTTGCCTGTAGTGGGTTGCGACCGCTTTGCAGTTAGCGACCGATGCAGCATCTAGAAACATCCAATGTCGGGCAGCCGCTTCTTTGTCCGAGTCGCATTCTAGATTCGCGGTCTGTTCCGCAAACATGGAAGAGGCTTCTAGCCTTCCCGGTCGTGTTCAACCCCAAAGCGGACAAGATAGGTATGTATTATGTGTATCTCTTTATACGTTCTATACCATCGTAGTCTCACGAGAGGTTTGTACGGGGTAGATATGACCCCGGGGGAAACCGCCTGCAAAGCCGGTCATTGCTTCAACTGGACTAGGCAGCTGTAATTGCAGCCAAGGCAGTGGCAATTCAGACGCTAGACATGAATCATGACAAGCAGTCATCCTGTTGCATTCATTTTTGCTTCGGTACCTAATCCGGTGGTGTAATGAGAGGCACGCGAAGGGGCGACGTCGTTATCGTGGATTTGACAAGAAAAAGAAAGGAAATGCCACCCTAAATCCCCGCCCACTCCACATGGCACACCTTACAGCATGCAATCTCAACGAAATGTGGTGAAACTGGACTTGTTAAATTTTGCCCAGCACGCCCAGGCACTCACGTGGGAAAAGGAAGGAGGGCTAAAAAGGAATGAAAAAAAAACGTGGGAATTATTTCCGAAACCCACGCGAGCATGACGCTGGGCACGGTTGACTGGCTGGTTCGGCTGCAGTGGTTCTTCTGTCTCATCAGCCCAGAGAACAACGGATGACGCTAGAAAAGGTCCTTCACTCTTCTAACCGTCGGGATAATCCCCGTGAAACTTTCGTCTAATAGGGGGAAAAAACTTATCATGTTCATCCCGTCATTTTTCCCTCACGATTATTTCGTCATTTTTCAGCGGAGTCCCTTTTTGTCATTTACAACCTGGATCATTTTGATTTAAGAGACAAGCTTCCATGTGGGGATCAATTGCAGGACAACGGTCCTCTGCATCTTCCGCCAGTCGCCCGGGCGTCAGGGGAAGGGGTAGAGGAGGACCCCTGCGTTGAACACCTTCACACCGACAGACCGAATGTTGGATACAGTCGTACTTGGCAGGACGAGCTGTAATGACATTTAAATCAGGCACTGATGAACCCTTTCAGCCCGAGAACCAATGGGCTACTTGGTATAACAACTCTCTCTTACTGGCAAGAAAAGGAGAAAACATTAGGAAAAATGATTCCAATGATGCCCCTCGAGATACCTCGGTCGCTGCCTGATGGAGCCTCTCAGGGAATTGCCAAGCTGAATCTAAAATTATACCGGCAGAAACCGAAACGCCCAAGGTCGAGAGACCGGGATCATTGGGCTCCATCCCCCCCTGATCAAATTCATGCGCTGGGAGGCTTGTTTCCGTCATCGTTCATTTCCTTCTAGAAGCTGTTCTTTCCACTAGAGAGTTTCATGTTGGAGCGAATAATTTGTGTATAATTTGTACAGTATACTCCTACATACGCAGAAGAAAGAGCCTCTCGGTTGCTCATCATAGCATGCCCATGGAGTTGCATTCTCCGTTGTGAGCCTTTCGACTCTTCCTCCCAAAGTGAGACTTTCGTGCCATAACAGATCTCGGACCATGTGGAGGACAATCTACTGATTGTGAATACCTAGGGGTTTATAGCAGGGAGATCCATGACATCCTGGCTTGCTTGATACGAACAGCATATCCCACCGTCACTCCGTCAATCTCTCATGAGTGGGTATCATGGAATGAATCCCATCAATCTATGGGAGATTCCATTTGTCAAAAGTCTTCTAGAAGCCAAACGTCTTCTCCAGGAGATCAGAGTCAGTTGCGCAATACAAAGCTCGGCGCGGTTTGGAGTTTGAATCCAAAAAGGTATCCGTAGGTATCCTCCAACCCCACTGGCCGCGGTCTATTCACTGTAACAATCGACCGCTTGTTCGTAGCCTCCCGTTTGCGTTTCATCACGGGCAACTTTGCGGTGTGTGACGTGCTTCTCAGGACGCACAAGTACATAACAAAAAGGGGCCTGAATGGTACATGATTATTATCTGAGACAGGCTGCCTTTTTTTATCCACAGATCTGCAAGTCCTGCTTACCTAGTCCTCAAATCCACGACATCTGCGTGAGAACTGTTTCCAGCACGGCGATCGGCTTCTATGAGGGGGCAAATAAACAGATATATTCTTCAGTCGGTCTGCGTATGCTGCGAAACATTCCACTTGCTCAGGCGCTGAATCGACACTCCATGACATCAATCGGGGTGAGCATACGATCAAGTGCAAATCCCCCGTGCCACAGGGCCACCTCAGCTAGTGGACAGTGGCTCCAGTGTTCGTCTGAAAAGCGTGGGTAGCGGTGACATGTCCCGTCTCTCCGCAACTCCTAAGAGTCAGGCGTGATGTTTGACCGGCGACGACATGACAAGACAAGAGAAAAGCGTGCTTTTTTTTCTCGCGGACTGTGGATCTCCAAGGTGGGCTTCCAGACCAGAAAAGAGGCCCGGGGCCTTGTTGAATTGGCGAAGGCCACGGTGCGTCGGTGCTAGGGTTTGCACCCCGCTTGACGACCCACTCTGGAACGTCCTCTCACACCTCAGACGGGAGCGTGGAGAGCGTGGCTGCAGGGACCTCGGCCCAAAACAGCATGGCCTGCTGGGAAAGATCCCTGAAGCCACGCGCAGATCTTGCTCCCCTTGTTGTCAGACTTTCTTTTGCGAAGAGAGGCACTTCCATCATCCATGCCCGCCATGCAGGCCTGCAGCCATTTGCCCCCGTCAAATCCGTCTGTCACATCCAATCCGCGCTCTCCGTCCCATGGCTCTCCGGTTGCTCCACCAGTCCACCGCATATGGCCAAAACCCTTCTCCCAACCTGAGTGGCATCCCAACCCTTGATGACTGACCGCTTTTTTTCCCTTCTCAGACCGGATCAAATCATCCCAACTACCAATTGGCCTGTTGTTGTGAAGCGGTCCCGATCATGATCCATTATAATTCCTCCACCGTCGTCGTTCCGGAAACTCTCCACCATCACAATTGGCGCTGCTGTTTTTGAATGTTTCTGAATCTCACCTCCAGCTCTTCCCGTCGTAAGGACGGATGGGTGGGGGTTTTATCCGTAGCTCCGTTCATAATGGCTGCACACCCGCCCCGGCTCCTGATACTACTAGTACGTAACACACGTGTACGGAATACGGATTACGGTACGTACTGTACTCTTTGCTTGCCGTCTCCCACCACCCGCGCATTCCTTATTTGATGTTGATGCGCGCGCAGCAAAAGCTTTGGGCGGCGCCATTGCCTCGGAAGGTACAGAGCATGGGGCGGGCCAAAAGAAGTTATGGTTCTGTCTTACATTAAGTTCGTGCACAGTGCAAGCTCCAACCCTAACCCTAACCTGGCCATTCCGGATTCAGCAGTCCCCCCAACAACCACTACAGCCACCACTAACCAGTTTGAAACACAGTGCAGTTATATCTCAGCAACGCTCACGCACAGTCCAGAGACAAGGTTGATGCCAAGAACCATACTTCTTTTGGCCCCATGCTCCGTACCTAGCTTAACTTACAAATCTCACCTTAGATCAACCTCATGTGTGCAAATTGGATGGCCAGGACCTGTAAGATCAACCACCTCACCACGGCGCTTCAGCTCGCGGTCCCGAGATAGACATTGCACAGGGCACGAGGCGATATGCTTGGCCGGGTACGTGTTAAGTGTACAGTGCCATGAGTACCTCTGTGACCGCTTCATCATCGCCACTGATGCAAGAAGGCGCCGAAGCCGGGCGGGCGGGCAATTAGACATATCGTATGTTTAAAGCGAGCGTGCTCAGGTTGCGCGCGTGTAAAATGTGTTTCGTGATGGTGCACCGGTAGGAAAAGCCACCAGGCGAAAAGCGAGCAGAAGTCGGGAGGGGCAGCGGTTCATCAGGCGCACTGAACCTCCCGCCATGCAGCCCAACAAATGAGGGGGTCCATCTGCATTCTGCACTTGCGCTTCAAGTTTGGCGGGGACTCCAGGGAAAGTAATCTAGTTCTAATCCGTACAGCGACGGGCCATCTATTTCCCCTCTGCATGCCCAGAACCTGGAACGCTCTTCACTTTTCATACTTCCCCTCACTTCACTTTCTCTCTTCACACCGCATTTACCTCGTTCAAGGTCGCTTCAGCCCAGGCCAGCAGCAACGTCGTTGCTACTAGGTATTAGTTCTTTGTTCTGTGCCCGTGCCGATCGGGCTGTTCATCACCTCAGGTGATGGAGCAGCTGGAAGGGTCTCGTCAAACGGTGAGTGATCAGTGAGTGGCAGTTCCACCAGGCGATCCATCTCGGGAAATGGCAGAAGTACCTGTACATCCCAACCGGGGGAACCCCCCTTCCATCTTTTGCACGCTGCTGGATCCATGCTGCCATGCTAGCCAGCCCCAGGTGCCATGCTCCATGCTTCCATGCTTCCATGCTCCATCCATCCTTCCATCCATCCATCCATCCACACCCAACCGACCGACGTCAATTCTCTCTTTTCATTCAGCCCACGCTCCCGTCAACCACTGGCAGCACTGCACAGCACAGCTCAACCCGGCAAACGCAGCAGCACTGGACACTGGCCAGGTACCAGGCACTCCAGGGGGGCAGCACCATGTACCTTCCATACCTTGGAGGGAACGAGGTACGAATACCCAAGGTGGTGTAGGTGCAGTGCACCACCATTGGCAGCGTTGCTCCATGCTCCCCCCTCCCATGCTCCCATCCATGTTTCCCAATGCTCCACTCTGACCTGCCCACCAGCAAGACTGTAACAGCAAGCCCCCATCCGTCCACTCAAGTTTGAGTTCGAACTGAGGTGTCCCTCTTTTATTATTTGAATCGATGGTTGCCCATGCCAGACGTCGCACACACCGTGAAACCCAGTCCGCAGTCCGCACTTCACACCTCCCCACCCATCTCACACGCCCCCTTGGTTATAAGGCAGAGGCCACTACATTATTATTCCACTAACCCCCTTCGTTGTTAGATGGCCGCAATCTCCCAGGCGTCACCCTCAACGACATTAACTAATCCATCCTCTAACGCGGCCACCGACACATTATCTGCCGCATTCCCGCCTCCTGACCGTGACCGTGATCGTGACCGCGAGAGCCTTCAGCCTGCCCAGCCAGCTTCGCCCTCGAGGCCCTCGCCTTCTTCTGCCAGGCACCCGCACCCGCAGCCCCCGGCTTCCAAATTTATTTCTCCTCCTACTGCTGCTGCTCCTCCTTCCAACAATAGCCAGCGATACCACCATCTGAGCAGCCCGTCCAGCAGTTCGCAGAGGTCGGGTGGCATCTTGGCCCTGGCTCAGGCAGCTTTCGACAAAACCCTCGCTGGCATCGCCGAGCCCAGAGTCCGACCACGACAGTCCCTGAGCCGACTTTCCACCGGCCCCGACGCCTTTGCCAGTGCGCAAACCAGCCCCGACAAGTCCTCTCGTCTCCGGCCGGCCTCCAATTACACGCCCTCGTCGACGCCGTTGTCTCCTCCATCCCAACCCTACAGCGAGACCGACCCATCGCGGCCCCCGCCAATTCACCTCACACGCCAGGACAACAAGATGCATCAAACATCGTCGAGGCTATTACGCATGACGGACGATGATCGGCCGTTTACCAAGGTGAGTTATATACCAGAGCCAGTTGTGTTACCGTCGTGATGGACGAGATTGCAATTGCCCCGCCATTTAAACCCCTCGGACCCGCCCACGATGCTACCACCTGCACCGGACAGTTGGTCGCTAACTGAGACGGTAGGACTTCAAAGATTTATTCGCTACCCTGATTGTCAGCCTGTTGCCGCTCTCGGCCCACCGTGTGCGCTTGACCAAGGTGGAACACACCTTCCTGTCCGAAGATGCCATCAACAACTTAGGATCCCTCAAATTCTCCCAGTCCAACCGAATGCCGGATCCCAAGGATCCGTCACGGATTGTAACGACAACCACCACGACCACCTTCTCTATGGCTAAGGATATGGCCCGCTCAATATGTCAGCGGTTCCTCGAGGCAAGATTTATTGAGTCAGCAGACGGGAGATACCAGCAGGTTTATACAATGAAGGGGTCTGTTTGGCAATTGACGCCCAAGGGAATTTCTATTTTGGACCGGTTTTGCTCGAGAAATGGCATTCAACAAAAGCAGGTTGCGGAACTTATTGGATCATCTCTACCCCAGCTGGTTATCCTGGAACGGGACGGACAGTCGGACAAGCTGCTCACGGATCGCGGCACCATCGAGGTAATTTTCCGGAGATTCGTTGGTGCACACGGCCTGAATGTGAAACCGAGCGTGAGCGCCGCCGACTCGGATTCTCTGAACGACTACAGGGATGGTCTTACCGGAGTTAAAATGGCCGCGGAACGCAAAGTAGGGGGGAAGACGTTCAAGGATACCTTTACCGGAAAAGCTGCGACGGACTGGCTAATGGACTGCTCGACGACTGTGGACAGGAGGGAGACGATTGAGATTGCCTCCCTGTTTGTCGAATATGATCTCATGGAACCCGTCCAGCAGGATCGGACGCACATGCTCCAGGTCCCGGCGCACAATCTCTTCCAACCCACCAAGCATGCCATCTACCAGGTGACGGCTAAGGGAAGGGATCTTTTGAACGGGGCAGTATCTCGAGGACGGCCTTCGGAGAGCGAGGGCATGTCGGCGTCGAGGTCTGTAGGCATTGCGCGGGATTCCAATACGCAACGGTTGGACAAGATTCTCAACGACGCGGCCCTGCGTCTGCTCTTCCGTGAAAATCTCCGCGAGACTCACTGCGAAGAGAACCTCTCATTTTATATCGACGTCGATGAGTTTGTTCGGCAATGCAGGCAAGCGACGAGGGCAGCGACCAAGAATCCCAACAACGCCGCCTCTTTGGATGGTATCAAGGAGATTATGGCTCAGGCCTATGGTATTTACAACGCCTTCTTGGCGCCCGGCTCGCCGTGTGAACTCAACATCGATCATCAACTGCGAAATAACCTGGCGACACGCATGACGAAAGCGGTTGGGCAGGATGTCACCATGATTGATACGCTACACGAAGTCACCACACTTTTTGAGGACGCACAAAATGCCGTTTTCAAACTGATGGCGAGCGTAAGTTACCCACCGGAGACGTGTTCGTGTTTCGCGGCTGTGCTAACATAACAATGCAGGACTCGGTTCCGAAATTCCTCCGCAGTCCGAAGTACGAACAGACACTGAAGAATTACGACTTTGATTCCATCACGGCGAGCAGCAGTCACTCCCAGGGTCGAATGCCAGAACGAAGCCAGAGCCGGTCTAACCGCAAATGACTATCGGGCAACAACGCTTGGAGAGATGGACTCGGGCCAATTCATCATCGATCCAGTATCTACAACTAGCGGTTTATACTGAATAGAATCATCACACCCACTCAACCCTCTTTCCTGTGGAACGTGTCCCCCAGTCCACATTTACTTAGCAAGCAGCCAAATCTCCCCACAGGCAACCGTAGAGCGGACTCATTGTCCATATGGGGGACATTTTTATCTTTTTGCATTCTTCCCCCCATTTTGGGTGGGGGCAACAGCTCGCTGCTGATAATGCCGCCATTTGGATTTTTCTTCCACTTTATTTTTTCGTTTTCATTTACTCAGAGATCCGGCGTTTAAAGGAGAGAGTTACTACCTACCTGCGATATGATTATAGATACGGAGAGAGGTGGTCACCTGCATATAATTTTTTTTTCATCTCTTGTTTCTTAGTCGTGCTCGGTGGTAGCAGCAGCATGAGCACCGGACACACTAGACAGACCGGGAAAGGCATACAGGAGGTCGTGGAATGGGCACGGCTGTTGGTAGGATGGATGGGTGGACGATGTGACGGAGTCGAGGATTCGAGACTAGAGCGAGCGGGCGAGCGAGCAAGCAAGCATTCATCGTCGCCAATCAGCTCAAACTGTTGCTAAGCTTTTGCTAATGGGGGGAGGGCTTGTTGTTTCCAGGTGTGCGATGAATGGACGATGATGTATGTCCATTTAGCGACCGGAACAAAGAAAAAGAAGAGTAATAAAACAGATATTTCAATCAGCCCACCAAAATTAAGTGTTCAGTGATGCCGATGTCGATGACGGGAACGTAGAAGTCGGGCTCGCGCCGAATCGCGGCCGGATCGCCGGGCAGGTTTGGTGATGGAATGAAGTTCCCGCACCGCGTCCTCGCGCAACATTCTTGAGCGCGCGGGAAAGGTGCTTTGTTTTGTGACGTTGCTCTGGGCACCCAGACACAACATTTGACAATTTAGCAAGCGCACTGCGGATGCCTCCTTCGGCCCGGCATGTCGCTCCTGGAATGATTCTCGGAAACAAGATTCGCAATCACTGTCTGATTTTGGAATTCCGATGTGGAAAATAAAGAGGACAGCATTTCCTGCTCTGTTCTTCTCTCTCTCCATCCCGCTTGGTCACTCCTTTCACATACCTTACCTACCATATATTGACAAGGGCAATAAACTAATAACGCATATATCTATCCCTCGTTTACCAATTTGAACTTTTCACATACACCAGCAACCAAAATGCCTTACAGAACATCCTGCCTCGCCATCGCCGCTCTCGCGGTCGCCGCCAGCAGCCCCGTCGTGCTGGCAGCCGACAACCACTTCGTCCCGGTTGTGTCACCGGAAGCCCCCGCTGCTTCGATCGCGGAAGCGTCACCAGCGGCAGGCGAAAGCAGCGCTCCGTCAGCAGCCCCCTGGGCGGGTAAAGGTGGTTTCCCCTCCGGCGCTCCCAGCGGCATGACATCTATCGACAGCGAGTCCTCCGAGACTTCATCTTCGGCAGCCGCCACCGCCTCCGAGTCGGGCTGGACGACATGGTGCCCCGAGTCAACGACCATCGCCGTCGACAGCACCACTTACGAGATCACCGAGGCGACCATAATAACCTTTTCCAACTGCCCGCTGTCGACCAATGACCCTGTTGCGCCGGCTGCTAATTCGACTGTATGTTTTTCCTTCTCCCTGTATGACTATTGGAGTACGTAATGTGACGTATGCGATCGGTATTATTGGTGGGAAGGGCGCGGACGGTGGTGGATAAATATACGTTCAAGGGACGGTTACGCTTATTCATGTCTTTTTTTATTGTTTCTCTTCGTTCTATTTTATTTTCGAAGGTGGTTGTGATGATATCTCAAGCAGCCTCTCGGCAACAATCTTTCCTTTGTCATTTAGTTATGGTACCTGCCTGGTTATTGTAGCTTATTAGTTCCTCCAAAATGAAACTTGATGTAAAGACTCGCCGTCATGTTCGCAGCGCTTTTTCGGCCCGCGTGAGACTTGGCCACGATGTTTAAGACAAAGAAGGACTCCTGGTTTGAACAACTTGAAAACATCTTGGACGGGGCGACACCAATTCAGTATCCCTCGTAAATGATGGATAGTTGACCATACAGAAAAGATAAATACTTGGAGTAAGTATTATGATATAACGGTCCGGTCAGCAGAGGAACCTCATAGTCAGAAGCACAATTTCCATTTTGTCTCTGTAGAGTTACCTCAACCGACTCTTCGCCCAATTCCCTCGTCTTAGCCGTGCTTCCTATGCCTCGGGGTCCTTGACTTGAACAAGGCCTTACCTGTAGCTCAAGGCTTAATGTTAGTAAAAGTGTTTGAACAGGGGAACGAAAAGTAATTCAGACAAAAGGCAGAGAACTAACCGAAGCTTTTGGAGTCGAAGAGTATACCAAATGCCTCTTCGGCAGCTGCCATGCCACCTGTGACGAGCGTCTCCTTTCGCTTGATCTTACCTTCAGCAGGCCACCTTCCGAGCTGGGCAATCGCTTTGGGAAATTCAGGGGTCCAGTCGGTAACGAGGAAGCCTTGCAGCTTGATTCTTTGGTAGACAATATTCAGGAAGGCTTGCCCCTATTTTGTGTGTACGGCACAAGTCAGCCTATGGGTTGCCAGGGACATACCGGGGCAACATTGAGCACAAATACTCACGTCTGGACCTTGTCTCTTTTCTGAATTGTACTGACTCACCTGTCCGCACAAGACGAAGCGAGCGTGCGGCTTGGCTCGAATGAGAGCGAGATCGAGTACTTGGCCTCCGACTTTTGTCTACCGTCTGGTTAGCCTGTATTACATTCTCTCTTGGGAAGTAGATGCGTTTTATCTCGCACTTACCTCCATCAAAGCATACGTCGATCCAGTCCGGTGTGGCCTCGATGAATTTCTGATCAAAGTCGGCATCCTTGTAGTTCAGCACCACGTCGAGCCTGAGGTCCTCCTTGAGCCAGCGGCACTTCTCGTCGGTGCCGGCCGTGCCAACGACGCATGCGTCCCATGATCTTGGCCACCTGGGCAGCAACGTTTCCCGTAGCACCTGCGGCTGCTGATACCACGACGGTGTCACCAGGCTTCGGCACCCCGATCTTGGTCATGCCAAAGTATCCAGAGAGCCCGCTCCAGCAGAACAGGCCGATGAGATCTCTGGATGTAGCATTGGCTGGCAGGGGCGCCGGCACTTGGACCCAGTCCTCCGGAAGGATGCCCATCTCCCGGAAGCCCAGCATGGCCGTGACGAGGTCGCCGGTCTTGACCTTGGACGACTTGGAGGCGAGCACGCGGGAGACGGTGATGCCTCGCATTACCTCGCCGACTTGCACCGGAGGTAGAAAGGAGCGCTTGTACTGGAGCCAGTTGCGCATTGTGGCATCGATGGAGAGGTACAAGCTCTCTAGGAGAAGCTCGCCATCTTTGAGATCTGCTTCCGTTGGTGCTTGTTTGATGAGAACACCACCGAGACTGTGTCCCACAAATATCAGAGGCCTCGAGAGCTCGCTTTCGCCATCCCAAAAGTCATCCAGCCACTGCAATAGGGCCCTTGCATGGTCGCGGATGCCGCCGGGACCTTGACGTGCTGGAAGGGTTTGCCTGGAACGATGTTGGTTGTAGGTCGCTCTGCGAGCACGAGCTGGAGGGACTCGCGAACCATAATTGCACAGCTTTCGGACAGACTTCAGTGGATTTTGCTGTAAAGAGAAGGCAAGATGAAAAAATTCAATGCTAGAACGAACGACCAGAACCGCCAGTGAGAGTCGAGTAAGGTCTTGTATCTACCGACTTTAACGGCAGCGGCAGATAGGGCCGTGAACCATGATACCCTCTCCGCAACTCCGAGCAGTTTAGTGGAGTGGCGGCTGTGCTGATGCAACTAGAACCAGACTAGACTTCTTTCAGTGCATGGTCATTTCGATCCCAACCGTGGTCCGTCGGTGCTGACAGCGAATCCTTCCCACTATATCTGTATTACGACAAACATGCGGAAACAGAGCTTGGAGAAACCAGAGGCGGGGATGCAGGCACGCTTATATCTCCTCGTTATTACTTTGAAGGAATGGAGATGCCTCCATATTCATGACTTATTTATTTTTGGCGTTTCAGGGTCTTGACCGTCCGTGCGCCTTACTTTGTCAAGATGTCGGGCTTCATTCCGGGCCCGCTCCGTACTCTTATGTGTTTGAGAGTTGGTGGCGGCCAGGTCGGATGCCTAATAAGGTAGCTAGCATGTCATCCGTACTTATTCAGGATTTCAGATCTCCCCGGATTGGACCCGCCGTGACATCCACTCTTTTGCTCGGATAAGCAAAGTGGGCGATTTGATGGCCGTCCCAATCGGCCGGGACCACCACCAACCCCACACAGCCCCCTCGGGACAGGGGCCCGGGGCATATGCTGATCTATTTTCAGCCCTGCCACATGCCCGCATCGCCCGCATCGTCTTGGGCAATGCACACACAATGCCAGCTAAATGCAAACACAGCACAGCCCACGTGGGCATGCTTTCCAGGTTTTCGGCTCCGGATTGCAAAGAGACGCTTACCACACAAAGGCCCGATCCGGCCAGTTGATCACAAATGACCGAGACGGATGGGGCTTACGGGTCGGCGTTTATGTTTGAGAAAGCAAGCGAGAATGGCACAATGGTTGTTATCTACCGTGGCTTTGTGCCTTACAGATATTGCTATTACTGTGTATTACTATTACCAGGTAGGCGGGCAGGTCACCAAGCCGACCGCTTTCGGTTCCTGATCGCATAATGTTGGGCAACAAAGGTGACCTAGTGGCTACCTGAGTCAAAGGATGGATCATAGGGTTGGTACATATCATACATAGCATAGGATAGGAGGATATGTTCCATCTTTTCGTTTCTCATTCCCTTCTTTTCTTTTCCTTTTTGTCTGGACTACCTGAATAAGGTCTATCAGTATTCCTGAACGGCAAAAATGTCGAAACGCACAACATTCACAACCATCAGCCCGCTGCCGCTAGGCATCTCGCGGCAGACCGTCATCGACTTCCTGCACGACCACCAGGCAATGATCGATCTGAACCCGCTGGTCACGGAAAGGCACCCCATCAACCCGCCTGCGCACGCCACCCACGATGAGCTGGACTGCGTCTGGTACTCGCTGACTGACCGCATCTCGTATCTCCCGGGTAAGAGTAAGCTGGCGACGGGCGATGTGACGTATACATGCGTCTTTAACGATCTTCCCACGGGCGTGCAGACACACTGCTACGCACCAGCGGCACTGGGTAAGAACAAAAAACCACATCAAAGAAAAACTTATTAACACTCATTCTGTTTTAGACATCCGTG
The DNA here is from genome assembly GCA_033439685.1 of Apodospora peruviana. Classification (NCBI taxonomy): domain Eukaryota; kingdom Fungi; phylum Ascomycota; class Sordariomycetes; order Sordariales; family Lasiosphaeriaceae; genus Apodospora; species Apodospora peruviana. The sequence goes on along the minus strand of JAUEDM010000004.1, from coordinate 1,873,315 downwards.
AAAGGTGGACCTTGAACGGTTCTCTCCCAGGGGAGCCGCCTCATTCGGTCGAGTTCGGGACCGGCGCGCCGGCAACGGGGCTCTACATCCGCGAAGACGTCGACATGAGGTGCAATGTGGTGATGGCGTCCTTTATGAAGAAGACGCTGAAAAAGTCTCACGCCACCTTAGTTGAGCAGCTCAAGACCAAAGCGCACATAGCCAGCGCCGTAGACTTTGCCAGAGGCAACCTCGCCGTCGACAACAACAACAACTCGAATTATTATCACCATAACACGACCACGGCCGCCGACAGCGTGGGTAGACACTCAGTCGACAGTCTCAACCGACAGCTCCGCACCCAGCTGCAACACCACCACCAGCAACACCACCGTCCCAGCCCATCCCTCTCGACCCTCAGCGTCAGCGGCGGTACCAACGGGAATGGAATCATGTCCACGTGTCCATCACCATCCTATTACAAAGAAATGGTCTTGCCGGCGCATAATACGCCACAGTCGCAGCCGCAGCAGCAGCAGCTACCAAAATCACGCGTCGTTCATGCGCAACTGGCACCGCCGCGCGGCGCGTACTATACTAGGAAACCGTTATCGCTCCCGCCGCCGCCGAAACGGGCCGAGTGGCCAAAACGGGCCGAGTGTAGCCAGCAGCAGCAGGAGCAGCGGCGGCGCCTCACAGCCAAAACGACCGAGAAAACGGAAGAACAACCAGCAGCAGGACAAAAGACAACAAAACTTGTACCGGAACCGCTTCGCTTGTCTCGGTCGTCTGCTGCCGCAGGCCGCTGCAATGACAAGAAATCATCTTCCAAGTATACCCCATCATCTCCTCAACATATAGCCTACCACATGAAGTCGTCATCGCAACAGCAACAGCAACAGCAACAGCAACAGCAACAGCGGACGTTGTTGACAAGTCGTCCGAGACGGACCTTCAGCTACGCTAGTAACGACAGCGCGGAAAATCAACTAGTATTACCATCATCACAAAGAAGAGGACGACGACAGGAAAAAGAAGACAGCGGAGTGGAGGAGAATGAGGAGGAGATCGATTTGCTCCACTTGGTGGAGGAATACGACCACGAGTGGAGGGAACAGCTGCAGCAGCTGTACGAGGAACATCCCGACTACCCGCACATGAATCCTTATCAGGATGATGATGATGATGATAGCGAGGACAAGAACAGCCGCGATAAAAGGGGTAGTGGCAGCTATGACGACAATGATCGCGATAGCGGATATGCTGGCGGCTATACCGACGTCGAAGTCGACGACGAAGCGCGGAGATCACATCAAGAGCAGCAGCTGGAAAGGTTGCGGTTGGCGAGGGACATCGCGGGTCGGAAAACGAGCAGCAGCTTGGACGGGGGAAGCATTATTGGTCATGACACCTCTACTAGTAATATGACTACTAGCCCGGAGGAGATGCCGATGGCGATGGGGGCCACGCTGAGCGGGCCGTTCGTGGCTGCCCTAGACGAGTTTGATATCTGTCTGCCTTGAGGGCATTATCATACAGATACTTAAGGCAGATAGCTGGATACCCTCCAAAACTATAATATTATACCACACCACATTATCAATCAATCCCTGACGACTGACTGAAAGTTGTTTTCTTCCCTTAAATCTCCCTACACCACTTCCCCAAAACATTGTTCAGCTTGACAGCCCCCGGAATCTCCTCCAGCGCCACGTCCACCTTCCACATCTTGGCGTCCAGTCCGCCCCCCGGCTGGCCGCCACTCCCAAGTCTGCCGCCGGGCGCGGCCGGCACCAGCAGCCCAAGCGTCACCAGGCGCTCCCACGCGATCCCGGCGACCCCGCGGCCCCAGACCCGGCCCACACCGCCTCCCAGTGCCAACATCCCGGCGCTGGCCGACTGCAGACGCTGTCTGCTCATGAGCGACGCGTACTCGTCGTACGCCATGGCGAAGTTGACCGTGTCGGTGTGCGCGACGATGTCGAGCCGTGCCGCGGCGATCAGCATAGACAAATCAAGATCGGACAGCGATTCGAGCAGATGCAGCTTCGAGTCGGGCGGGTCGACAGGGACAACACTGGAAGAGTAGGAAGGGACTTTTAGGGTTGGCGCTGCTGCCGTGAGCGCCGCGAGCGGGAGGATGCAGGTCGTCAGGAACGCCGAGACGGACTTGGAGTTGTAGAAATGATATTCGAGGTGGTCCTGGAAGACAGGCGTCTTGCGAAGAGTCTGTATAGTAGCGTGTGGCGTTAATATACGTCTGGAATAGAATGTGTGTGTGTGCACGTGTCGGCCCACTCACCTCGATTTTCTCATTCCACCACTTCCAAAATTGGCCGTGGCCCTTGACCGTCTGGTCAATGCCTTCCGCTCTCATGTCCCCGTCGTCCACTCTCAGACCCTGCCGGCAGACGTTCCAGTACCCTGGCAGGCTTTTGGGTAGACCTAAATACACATATCTGTGACTAAACCGGCTCTTGACGCGCTTCTCGAGGCTCTCAACCACATCAATGCGCGTGGTCAGCCCGAGCACGGCGATCGGTGCCTTTTTTGCCTGTGCAATGTCAAAGAGGTTGTACAGCAGAGTTTGTCTCGCATGCGTGGCAAACAGGTCGAATTCGTCAATTACAAAGATGACCGACTTGGATGTTACGCCGTCGTTCTGCTCAACCCCTCCTGCTGCTCCGATCTCGGTTGGGTGGGAGAGCAGGGCGAGCAGCGATGCCATGGTGTCGGCGTAGCTGTTTGTCTGTGTTGCTTCCAGTCAGTTCAGTCTACTCTCCCTCTCACAGAGGACCAGTGTCAGTGACAATAACCAACGAACCTTGTTAATGAGGTCATCCTCCACTTCCATCTCCTTGCCCAGCTGCCGCCATATTTCTCGCAAGGCAAGCCTGTCGTCTGTGTGGACGAATCCGTTCAACCTCACGACATGAAACTGGTCTTTGTGCTGCTTTGCCACATCGGAAACAACGGACTCGACCAACTATCATCATGGTCAATATTTGGAAACCCAGGGCGTGGGACGAAAGAAGCATCCGTACCGTAGTCTTGCCGCACCCTCGTGCGCCTATCACTAACATAGAATTGCCTTCTCCAGCCTTAATCGTCTGCTCGACCAGCTGAAAGGCCTTTTCGTACACCTCATCCTGCCCGCGGAGCTTGATCCGCCGCCTCCCCGTGCAGCGATCGACCAGGACGCGCTGCATGGCGCGCAGATGCTGCTCAAAGTTCGGGATATCTAGATAACTCTCCTCCGCCAGGGCAACAACCACGCCCCCCTCCTTTTGATCTCCTGCCGCCAAATTATTCGAGTCGTCGTCTCCCGAACATGTCCGGCAGAACCAGTCCCCTTCGGGAAGAATCCTTGGTAGATTATAGCATTTCTGGTGCACGGCCATATCGCAGCCGTCGCAAAAGACAATCTCATTGCCTCGCTTGGTGTCCGGCTTTGAGCAGATGGCGCAAACTTGGTCATCTTCGCTGCTGTCATCCGACTCCCCTTCCCCTTCGTTATGGCTAGTTTCAGGTGGCTGCTGTTTTGTTGTCTTGGGCACCAGATCTGGGAAACTGACCTCACCCGCGTGTTCGTTGTTATCGCCGCTGTCGTGCATACTGCTTCTAAACGCAACATTTTTGCGTTCCCGACCACCAGCACCAGCACGCTGCTTGGATGGAGTCAAGATACCGTTAGGCACCTGTTCCACCAAATCTTTCCGACCACCTCGAATCCCAGCCGCTGCTTTCCGACTCGGGGTCCCTGGGACTTCTTCGGATTCCTGCTGGTCTCCTCCCTTGCCGGGGACGGCTGGTCTCCGAGCCGATGTCGGTTTACTTGAGGTCGGCGGCGCAGGCGATGCAGCCGCGCTTTGGGTTCCGTTCAACAAAGCAGACTGGTCTTTTCTTGGACGACCGCGCTTTCTCTTTACCGGCTGATCTGCACCGTTTGCTTGGGCTTCGAGGGTTGGAGTGGCTCCCTTTTTTCGCGGTGAGAGTAGCACCGGCGTCCCTGCTGCGGTGCTAAGTTCGTCCCCAGAATCGGGCACATCGTAGATGCTACTATTCCCAGTGGCTGCAGGTACTTTTCTGGCTCGTGGTGGTGGTGGTGGTAATTGCAGCTTGCTCCTTGGTAGCTGCGTCGTTTTGGCTGACGCGCCGAGATTTGCTTGGCCATCGTCGACTGATCCTTTCACTTCCAAAATTTTCTGGGTCGGTCGCCGGGCTCTGGCCGGCCTGGCCGGTCGTCCCGAGTTCACATCTCCATTTGGTGGTGGGGAGGCGGGATTGAGGTCATCGTCAACTTTTGGAGATGACCCTGAAGCCGAGTTGTTGTCTGTTACCTTTAGACGCTGCTTTTTGGTTGAGGTTGGGGCTGGTGAGTCGTCCTCATTTCTCGGTCGTGCACGTTTTTTGCTGCCAGTATTTCCATCGAGGCTGGACATTGCGGTGAAATGTACGTTGAGGTGGTCGTTAAAGCGATGAGATGGCTAAGTATGAAAATGAATTTAGGCTTCGAGGCGACGCGCTGATTTCGGGACTGGACGCGTTCCAGCGGTTCCTGCCAAGCAAGCCACTCGACAAACTTTTAGCGAATCAAATGCACCACTATATTACACTGTGCGGTGGGGCTTGGGCATATAAAACCCCCTGTCACCATACATAGCCATCCATATCCAGAACAGCAAGGCAAATAAATCAAGATGATTGTATTCAGGCACGAAAACTTGTCTGGAACTCCATACCACTAACTCTCAGTATATTGATCAATGATTAGATATCCGTAGTCAGAGCATAGGAACACGACACCCCTTGACTTGTTGGTAGCCGCCCCCGCCTTGTCCTTCCGAGACATTTTCGTCATCTCTGTTTAACCAAACGACACAGTACGTCTTATAATAGTTGAGCTGTGATAGACATACACAGTAAACCCCGTTGTAATGCATGGTATCGACACAATAGGTACTCACTAACCTTTTATCTAGGAGGTTTGAAACAACTTGAAAATAGTAACGCACAAAGACAAAACAGCCTTTAGCCAAAAAAATGAGGCGTGAAGAAAGCCAACCAACGCCGGTGTCGCCCCTCTTATATGATTGATCCGAGAGACAGAACAATTCTAAATGCCAAACAACGTTTTTGCCCTCTCATATGTGTAGAAAGATGCAGCGACCATGGGCACCACCTTGACATACCCAATTGTCAGCCCTACAAAAAAGCCCCTGAGGCCTCTTTCCCTCATGATTAGTGTGGCGGTCTCTCCGATGCGCAACCGGTGACCGTCACCAACGGCACCACCAACCTGCATCCGCCTCCTGATCACCTCCAGCGGGTACGATGCCGTCTGAGAGACGAGACCAGCAGCGCCACCCGCGAGGAGCTCTGCCCACGAGCGCAAAGGGGGGGGCTTCCCTTTGTGTGCATACTCCGGTGGTTCCTGTGTTGTCCACTTTGAAATCTTGGGGTGACGGAGAAGATCTCCGGCGGTGTCGTGAGTGAGAAACGAAATGCCGGCATACGGGAGCATGCCAAACAAGGTCGGCGAAAAGCCGCGATAGAAGTTGACGAGTCCAGACCGCGGCGCAGCGACACTCACAGCGTCGGCCGCGGCTGTAGCAGCAACACGTGCCGTAGAGACTTGCGCATTCTGTAAATCTTGTGCCAGCGCTTTTGTATTTCGGTGCTCGTTGTATATTTGCTTGCATATTGATCTCAGAGACGACCGTCCTTCCCGCTTGGTCTCGAAAGCCATGCGTACTCGGATAAGCTCGAGGGGATATGTGAAGAAAACTGACGTCACGCCGGCCATGGAGCCGCTGATGAGGCGACGAAACGGCGTCTCCTGCTGCTTTGAAGGGATGATAACCGCCCGGATCTGCTCGTAGGCGAGAAATTTTATAGCGGCATACGGAAATATCCTCAGGAGAGTAGCCGAGTGGCCTCTGAACAGTCCCAAAGGCCCATCCTGGCGATAAATGTCCCTGATTGCTTCCCCAACACCAAACCACGATCCGGTGTACCTGACAAACTGCGGGTTATGTGCCTGGAAGAGGATCTTGACTCGGTCGAGCGGCGCTACAATCGTCTTGGCCTACATAGACTGTCAGCGGCATTTCTCTTTGGAGCCTATGGCGTGGGAAAGAAAAATTGGGGGAAGAACGTACGGCACAGCCAGCAAATCCCCCCGCGACGCCGGATCGCCAGACATAATCCAAGCTGTGTTTGTCTTTCGGTTGCGCCTGCGCGCGGGGGACTCTAGCCTCATCGTCGGTCGGACAGACGGCCGGGTCTCTCTGTCGCCGCTTCGACGCCATCACCGTCCCATCGGGCAAGCGCGGCGCATCTCCGACCTCTCGTGATTGGTATGGAGAGGCCCCTGGCAGGGGGGAGGCATGCTCGACGGCGGGAGCCGGGGGCATCACCACTGGTGGTTGCCGCAACGGACTCGCTCCGTCGTGGCGATGCGGGTTCGGGGCGGTTTAATGGTTGCTATAAGGGCATCGCAACTGGTGATAGTTGACGTAGGTAAATCGTGGCAGCTTCTGTCGCGTGAGGAAGACGAGGGTGTAGGATTAGGATGATGGCGGAATGCGAATGCGAATGTGCTGAAGATGAAGAGCTCAGATTTCCGGAAATGTTGGCGGCAATGCAAACGTCATTTCAAGTCCAATGCTCACGGTTCTCAATGGGGTTTTGGGAGCTGCGTCTCCGGGGGGTGGGTTCTTAAGGCACTCCCCCGCATACCGCCCAGTTCCCCGAGCCGAGGATTGCCGAGACGGCCAGAAAGCGGAAACAACTTGATTCCTAGCGCTCGTGGGGCACACGGCGGTGCTCCTCAACATCCATTCAACGGGGGGTTACGGAGTGCCTCCCGGTACTTCGACGGCCCGGCGATAAACAAAACCCCGTCTTGCAGAACAACAAGCGTCAGTTAACTGCTACCTCCAAACTGATAGTATTCATACTAATCAGTTTTCCAGAAGATGAGATCCTCCGTCTTGTTCCAGAATGATTCCAAAACGGTCGTCCTGTTGGATCTGCCACGATCAATTGAGGAAGCCCAGGTCCCGTCCAGCAGTCTTGAAAATGACCTCAAGTCCACCGCAGCCGTAAAGCTCCGCAAACTGGTCTCCGGGCAGCCGCAGGCGTCTCCCTTTTCAACTCCAGAACCCAAGAAGAATCCGTACGGCAGCCTTGGACAGTCCCAGTCCGCAGCTTCTAGCCCCTCGGCGCAGGTGGCCGAGCTGATGATGCTCGCTGCATGCGAGGCGGCTCTCGAGGAGATAATACAGTCCTACAACGGCCTGTGGTGTCTGTCGCGCTGTCACTCTCGCGGCGGCGGCGGCGGTGATGGCCATTCGCAGGAGGAACAGGAGGAACATGGGACGACGGTAGGCAGAGATAGTAGTGACCCAGTACCCCCTGAAACAACTAATGACAGAAGCAAGAACCCTGTTGAGTACATCATACCAGAAGAATCTCATTATCTCCTCGGCAGCATCGAGTCGCAAAGACCGAATTTTCTCTCTCAAGCAACACCCCCAAAGTTCGACCTGATGATCCTCGACCCGCCGTGGCCGAACCGCTCCGCAAAGCGCAAAAGGTGCGGCGGTGGCGGCAGCTACCAGTCCCTCACCGACCTCGAGTCTCTCAGGCAGCTGCTCTCTCTGATCCCCGTGGCCTCGCGCCTTTCTGCCAACGGCCTCGTAGCTGTCTGGGTCACCAACTCGCCGAGGTCGGCAGATCTCCTGACCTCCCCCCGGGGATTCTTTGACGAGTGGCAGGTCGAGTTGGTCGGCGAGTGGACCTGGCTCAAAGTGACGTCCGGCGGGGAGCCGATAGTAGACCTCCATTCTGCCTGGAGGAAGCCGTGGGAGCGGTTACTCATTGCGAAGAAGCGAGGCGGCAAGCCGTTGCCGGCGGACAAGGGGTGGCCGAATGGTCTGCAGAGAAAGGTTATCGTCACGGTGCCGGATGTTCACTCCAGGAAGCCGAACCTGAGAGGCTTGTTTGACGAGATACTTGCCCCAGGTTATCAAGCGCTCGAGGTATTCGCCCGTAACCTCACGGCAGGGTGGTGGTGCTGGGGTGACCAGGTGTTGCTATTTCAACACCGTGACCACTGGGTTGAGGTTGACACGGATACTACCGGCGGAGAGAGCAGATAAAGGCGAGCTGGTAGGCACGTAGCCGCTCAAAAAGCACATGCATCACTCCCAAGCAAACGCTTCGCAAAATCGCAAAGGCCTATTTACATTGTACTGTACTATACATGTATTTGTTCCATGCGCATCCCTGGAAAACGACGGGCGGCATGAAAGGTATATTCTATAATTATTCTCATACTCATACAGCAGCCTCCCACAACCAAAATCCCACTCATTGTTGCCCATCAGTTTTCTTCGGTGGCTCCTTGCTATCCTCCACCACAATATTATACTCTTTAGACGACAGCTCAGGCTGCGCCTCTCCCACCGCAGCCGCCTCCTTGCTCTCTGTCGTTTTCCTGGCACCGCCTCTCCTCGCCTTGCCCATACTGCTGCTGGTCGCCGACGTCTCGAGCTCCGTATCCGCATCCACTTCCACCCACTTGCCCTCGCCCTCGTCCAGCAACGCCTTGCCCGTCCACTCGGCCGGCTTGCTCATGATCTCCCTCGCCTCGGCGCGCATCTGCTTCATCGCCTTCGGTAACTTCAGCTCGGTGCGCAGCGGGGTCTTGAGCCCGGTCTGGAAGTCATGTATGTCTTGGTACTGTTTCTTGCGCTCCGCCTCGGTCTTGAGGTGCAACTCGTAGTCGAACGCCGAGCGCGCCTCGGCCGTCTTGACCGGCGGCTCTGGCCACACAAACGGCTTGACCAGCTCGGCGATCATCATCTTCTGCGACCGCGGCCGGTACCACGGCCCGGTCGTGTCCTTGCGCACGGGCTTCTTCTCGTTGATAAAAGACCGCATCGCCGTCACCTCGACGTTGTAGGCGTGGAAGAGGTAGTCGCGCATGTCGAGCTTGGTGAAGGTCAGCGGGACCACGAACGTCGCCAGGTTAGGCGGTTGCTTGGGCTTCGGCCGGATGAAGGTGATGACATGGTTCGGTCTGAATCCGTTTTGTCAGTGTCTTTTTCTTTTCGGTCTCAATCACAAGTCGGCGCTTCTCGGCCATGTAGATGCATCCATCATCTTTCAAACAACATGGACGTACAGATAGATCTTCTTGCCTCCCGGCCGGAAGTTGGGCACGAGCTGGGCCGCTGCCTTGCTGACCGATGGAGTGGCCATAATATCCCAGCTATTTGTGGCGCGAGGGAGTGGGTATCAGTGGTGTATTGGCTTCAATGGATCGATGCTTCGACACCCCGGGATTGGAATTTCTTATCCGTTCGGGATGCTTGAAGGTCCAGCCAGTTTTTCGGCGAGGCGGACGCAGTTTCTGTCGGGCCGGTGCCAACTGGTGAGTTTTAGTCCGCCATCTAGCCATCCCCACTTCATTTCCCAGGTGCCCTGGAAATCTACGTACAGCTAACAGCAGTTTTCTACGCTTGAGCTCCGCTGCTTTGCAGGCTCCTGTCCCCTGAACACACACAGGTCTTCACAGCCAACAATGCAAGTCAAAAGTATCAGAATTTGGAATTTGAGCCGAAATTTGTCATTGAATCTGTGCAGTCAAAGTGCAAACCCAGTACCCATAAGTAGAGATCCTGTCTACTTCCTATACCGACATCATGCATACCAGCATCTATTACAGATGGATCCCGTCTTCAGACGTTTACATGGCCATTTATTTTCCCATTTTACTTTTTTAGACATCGAGACCATCAACAACGATGCCCTTAGTCCAGGTCACCTGCATCATCCGCGCAACTTCGTTGGCTGTCTCTTCCGAAACCAGGATGCTGACAAGATACAGAGTCGCATCTATGCCAGCGGCCACTCCCCCACTCGTGATCACCCGAAGTCCACCGAGGCGCATCGCCGCCCGGCGAGCAATAGACTCGCGACGTGTGTTGGATCCTTTGAAGGACATGGAACCCTTTCTGTGAGTGTTTATTAGCACAATGGCATCTGTACACGGCCAGAGAAAGGGGGAAATTGGACGGCAACGGCAGTTGGGGCTGCACGGTAGGGGTCATGGCATTTTATGCGTCTGGTTTGCAACAGCAACCACTTACCGGGCATTCGAAGGACGGCGACCCGCATCCGACTTACGTCGCACATACGGGTTCTCGTCTTCGTCCCCAAGTTCGAATCGCAGGTTGTTGACTACATAACGAGCATCATCAATGACATCGGTGCGCTCGGCCAGGTCACGGGTGGCGGCCTGGCTGCACAAGTTTTCGAACTTGGTGATGTAGTCCGGGTGTGTGGTCGCAGACAAACCGGCGAGGATACCCTGCTGTGCCAGGAAGAGGGCCCCGGTGCAGACTGACAGCAATGTGCGTTCGCGGGTAGGGTCGCTCTTCTGGACTTCGGAGAAGGCGTTGATGAGATCGAGTGGCTCGGTCTTGTCCTTCAAGACCTTCTCGCTGCCGCCTCCGACAACGACGAGGACATCGAACTCGTGGAGACGCTCGTGCGCCTCTTTCCACGAGATCTGACCGCCAACGACGACCCCCTGCTCAGACATGACTTTGGGCTCGCCACAAGCGATGGTGATCTCGAAGGCTTTGCTGCCTATTGATGATGAACCTGGTTAGCAAGCTCATCACGAGGAAGCATTACTTTGGGGTCCCTTGAACTTTCTCGTGTCCATTGGCGATCTGACTTTTGGAAGAGTTCCGGCAAGACATGGCATGTGTCCGCAGATCTCTTCCAGCTGGTACGCCGGATGGATAAATCGTGGGTTTGGAGCTAGAAATGGTGGCTGCTATAACTCACTCGGATCCTGGGCATCATGCAGAGCAGTCGTCAGGACCTCAACGGCACCTGCAAAGTCCATGAGGTCGAATTGGGGATGCAGGGCGAAGAGCACATCGACTGGCTCGTCATCCACTGCGGACGTCTTGTGGGCCATCTTGAAAGCGGTTATACTACGTAGATGGAGAAGAGGGGAGTGAGTAGTGCTGAGGCTCTGAGGTAGGTCGTCTGGAGCTATGAAGCAGGACACAGGATGAAGATGGTTTGGAGAAGAGTTGAAGATGAACTGTCAATGGATTGGACTGAAAAGCCTAATGGAACCCCAATCTGTTTTTGTGCACCGGTTCCTGAAAGGAGGAGATGTCCAGTCACGAGAGGGTGCTCAAAGATCACCCCACGTGAGGAGGAGGGCATTGGGATTGAGGGGCACCTAGACGCGATGTGTCATCGTAGACGTGGTCCCATTCTATCTCGATCTCTCACGCAATGGCCCACACCGTGTTAAGCTCGACGGGAGCTTTGTTAGGTCCCACTTGCCTTGCTCTCCCCGGCGGCAGGTCACTGCCAAGTGGGGCATTGATGTGCGTTGAAAATGCGGGGTTGCCCCAGAACTGGTATTTAGCGGCCTTTGGCAGTCAGGGTTACGGACGGAGTCCGGGGTCACATGCCGGGGAGGGCCTTACAGAGTAGTCAAACTTTCATTCAGTTTTAGTACGTGCGCACCACTGCAGTTCATGCGACTGCATTTCAAGTTTTCGACTCCACAGCTGTTGAGCTTACCAGTAGGACCCTGTATACTGCCGCCACCCGTCTTGCTTGCACAGACGGCTACGGTAGCTCATCCAGGTCGGAAGCTGTGGGACTCAAAAAGCTATCGTCGCCCGTCAATCCTCCGAGTGCAGAAAAGGTTCGCATCGCGGATAGCAACACATATGTGTCGCATCTGCTCAGCGACCTAGTTGGGTTCGTCTATAGAACCCAGACAGCAATGTTTTAACTTGAGCTGACTATCGTCCAGTATCATATTTTCATTTTAAGAGATTAGCTACGTTAGGCTTGTCACCTCCAACGATCGCACTTCGGAGGCACGTTTCCGGACCGTCGCTTGAGGCGCCTGCCGAGCGGGTCCTGGGTGCCTTGGCCCGCAATTGTCGTGCCGATCGGGAGTCAAGATGGCTTCATCTGGGTAAGTGGCCTGATCAGGTTCTGCACTGGGATCCGCCTGATCTTCTGGGTGGCCTCAGATCTCCAGTGCTAACAGTTCGATTCTCGTCGCTGCAGGTCCGTCAAGGATCTCACCAAAGCTGTCAATACCTTCATGCAAGCTCCCGTTCTCCCACTTCCGGATGAACTCACTGCTATTATCAGTGGTTATCTGGACCGGCACGCAAAATCGGACGACGGAACTGCCGATCGTGTGAATGAAGAGCTGCTCTCCATCTATGGCAGGACCGTCCATGGCCACCCTGAGAAGTACGCTGGGTTCCTTGCTATCTTGCGAGAACTTCGCCCGGCGATCCGGACGCCCGCAAGGATTTTTGAGTGGTGGGATAGGCTTCTTGATCCCGTCCTTGAGCATGTTGACCAGGAACGGGGCTTGGCAAAGGAGGTGCTAAACAACACCCTCGACTTGCTTTCCATTGATGAGTCCGACACTTCTATCGACGCGAGCCAGGCTGGATTGACCCCATTCACCAACCGACTGCTCAGCCGATGGATGGAAGCTCGAGCGAACCACCCCGAGGATGTCTTCTCTGTCGACTTCAAAGAGAGCATGGTCAAGAAAGCTCTCATGGTGTTTGGTAAGAAGGATCCCAAGGTATGCTATCAGTCGCTTGCAGTTCAAAGCAATCTTCTGTTGACACACTACGTAGGGCTTTATGAATTGTCTGAACAACTACGTCGTCAAGAAAGATTACCGGAACTCGGCCTTGTCGCTGCTGTGTGACTTTGTTCAGAGCCAGCCTCCTCACCTACATCTTGTTCTGCAGACAGATCTCTTCGCCAATATTTTGCATTCGCTGCAGAAAGATGACTCCACTTCCACCATAACCGTGGCTCTAGTGGCCGTCATGGTGCTCCTCCCGTATATTCCGAGCTCACTCGTCCCCTTTCTTCCCACTCTATTTAATATATACGCCAGACTCTTGTTTTGGGATAGAGATTCATATTTTGCACAAGAGCATACTGAGATCGGGGTTGAATCCGAACGTGCGAAGGACGAGATTCCTTGGGAAAAGTGTTTACTGGATCCGGATCGCGACGGAAGCTCACTTCCGTACCTGACGCAGTATTTTACGATGTTATACGGCTTGTATCCCCTCAACTTTATGGACTATATCCGGAAACCTCAGAGGTACCTGCGTCATGCAAACAACGCCGATGATATCGATGTCCAGGCTATGGAGATTCGAGACAGGTCGGAGCAATTCAGGGAGCAACATCGTTTGCACCCGAACTTCTACAATCTAACAATCGAGTCTGAAAAGACTGATCTGAGCCGCTGGATTAAGAGCGAGGCGGATGAAGTCCTTGGCAACTGTCTGGCGCTGTTCATTGAGCCAGCGCCTGAGCCTGTTAATACTCTGAACAGGGCGCCTCCTCCAGGTGTCGTCTCCTATCCAGCTGAGGAGCAAAGCATTAGTGACAGTCCAGAGTCCGACGCGCTCCTCGGTGGGTCGTTCAAAGATGACTCTAATGCTATAAGAGCCTCCATGTCTGCCAACATGGCAGCTTCACACCTCGCTATTCTCGCAGCCTCCCATTCTCAGGGTCGAACAACTAGCGAGTTGGTCCGCAGAGGTTCGCAGTCAAGTCATCCATCAGGCTATGAGTCCTTTGATACCAAACCGCATGATATTGGTGGCGACAGTCCCACTTTACCACCACACCTTGTTCAGTCCTCGTCTCATACCCAACTCCAGGACATAATTCATTCCAACAAGATGCGCAAGTCCAATTCTCTTCACTTACCGGCAAATGACAGCGTACCGTCGCTTGCCCTCAGCCTGCAGCAGTCGGCAACCGAGAGGAGCTTGATCCAGCCCTCTCATACCTTGATTACGCCGAATACGGCGAGTTCTGTCACCGAATTGGGCGCCCAGGTGTCTCGCCTTTACCACGAGAACCTGCTTTTGCGCAACGACCTACAGTTTGAGAGGTATATCAATAAGCAGCATATCTCACATATGGGTGAACTTCGCCGGAAGCAAATCCGGGAAGCGGCTACAGAAGCAGAAACGCAGAACCTTGTGATGGCTAATCGCAGTCTCAAGCAGCGGCTAGACGATGCCAAAAACCGTGAGGCACAGCTTAAAAAGGAGTTCGAGAACCGACGAAACATGGCCAAGAAGTGGGAGACTTCGCTGTCAGACAAAGTGAAGACCTTACGGGATGAGCAGAAGAAATGGGCTTCGGAAAGTAAAGATGTCAAACGTCAACTGGAAAAAGTACTGGATGACTCTCGACGATTGCGTAAGCTTATTGATGTCGTCGAAGAAAAGAAACTGAAGGCCGAACAGAGCCTGGAGGCAGTCGACATCAGCGCGGACGAAATCCAGGCGCTGAAGGCAGAAATCGCGCGTCTCTCTGAAGCGGAGCGCGAGTACCAAGCCAAACAGCTGGCGATGACGCGTTCCATGGAAGAATCCCAGATCGCGAAAAACAAGGCCGACCAGCTGTCAAAAGATCTGACCGCACGAGATCATCAGCTATACCAGACGAAAAAGAATTACGAGTCTCAAATTATTGCTCTGAATACGAAACTGGCCAGGGCACTCAAGGAAACTTCAGGAAAGTCAGCCAGTGAAGTTGCAGCAGTGTATGAGAGTGCTCTCGCTAGCAGTCGAGCGAAGCAAGCCGAGCTCCAGAAGCAATACAGCGCTCTCATGAGGAAATATACCGTCTTGCAGTCGTCGCTTCTTGATATGAGCTGCGATGCTGCAGAGAAGAAGGGCGCTTCCCATGAGCCATCGTCGTCATTTAGCGGTGAACATGAGTTGCCACCCATGTCCAGAAGCCCGATTTCTATCCGAAATCGATCTCGCCGAGGCTTTTCGGATCCAGAGGCCTTTGATGTCGTTTCCCATAACGCAACTCCTCCATTGGAACCTGTGTCGAGTTCGGTTGGGTCTCCAACCCAGCGCCCTGCGACGCCGTCAGGAACAGGAGCTGCTGACGTCTCGGGGGCCGGGAAGTCGACTAGTCCCCAAGCTGAACGATATCACGGAAGAGGTAAGTTGCAACGTCTCTCACCCATACATATGCCACTGCTAACGAGTGAACTGTCTCAGGGGGGGTCCAAAATGCCATCAGAAAAGAACGCAAAGATAAAAAGGAAGAAAAGAGTGATAAAAAGGATAAAAGGTCGGCTGCTGGTCTTAGAGGGATCCGAGGCTTTGTATGACTTCATAATAGATATGCGCGCTGCTATGCCTTTTCCCTACCCTACCTGTCCTGCCACTGGTTTAACACCGCTCAATTGTGCCGAATGCTTCCGGCCACCATTGTCTAACAGCTGGAACTGGTTCTTTTTCTTATGAGTTTGTGGAATATATATCACGTCGCAGCGGCAATGGTGACTGCATTCCAGGTACTCATGCGGGTAGTTAAGATACGAAATGGTGTTCGAAAAGTCTGTCGGATTCTGTTGATGAAATTATATAGGAGTTTGAGACCTCGAGTCGCAAGTGGGCGTTTTCGAGTTTGAGACCTCGAGTCCAAGTGGTTGATTCTTCACTTTTCTGCCTTCCCCAAAGGGTTCAGGATGGCGCGGATTGATTGCAAGGAGGATTTGAGTTGGGGAGCGGAACGATTAAGTAGAGCATGCAGGAATGGTTTGACGGCAATCATCATGAATCCTTCCTTGTTTACTCGACCCCTTCCTGCACCCGATAGGTTTGCTCGGTTTGTGGTCTCACTGCCGCACGTTATTTGCGACAACTTGGAATTCACGGTGCAACAGGATATTACACGGGTTCCTGTCCACTTACGAAAAGAGAAGGTTTGTACTGGACAGCCTGCACTGACTCTATATGTCGAGAGAGCTTGAGCTGGCTACAAGGTATTTATCAACCTACCGGTAGGAAGGAAATCTGGCAGACCAAAAAGGATGGCTGCTTTGCGGAGTGTCTCTCACATTCGGTGGTGTTTGGGGGGCGCCAATCAGGATAGCCCTGTGCCGTCCTCCCACTAACAAACCCCGGCGCTGTTCTTTGCTGCGCCGCCGCGCCTCGCCTCCAACAGAATCGCTGCGGCAATCCATCCCCCACCACAGCCTTGCGTGACTGTCGCCGCCGCTGCCTGGGGGTTGGTTACCTTGCTGCTTGCCTACCAACCTTCCCCCATCAGGGTCAATCTAGTATTGTTGTTACCCGTTGGTCCGTCTGTTTGCTCGCGTCAACCTTTTTCAAACCCGTACAACAAAACCTCACTTTCCACGTGCGGGATTAGTTGCATTTAGTGCAGGCATTCGCAATCCGGTCGATCCCATCGGTCGCTCGCCCGTGTTCCAGGGCACCTCCGCTCGTTTCCGTCCCGCTCGTTTGCGCCGCGCTTATCAGTATCACTGCCGGCTTATTACTGAACTCACCAATCTGGTAAAACCCGCGACGAGACCAGACAGGACTCCTCAATTGGGACGGTGACAATTACGAAAGAAAAGCCCATTGCGCTTCAGTTTTCAGTATCCGGTCGACCACCGGCGACTTGACAGAAACTGAAGTGTCGCGTAAGCGCTTGCACGAACAAAACGGCACCACAGCCTACTCCAGACAGGCTACACGAATCGCGGAATCGCGACGATGCCTCCAGCAGCAAGACAGAAGCAGCGCGCTGCTGATACCGCCGTACCCTTACCCGACAGTCTGCTCCAGCTGCTCCAGCGACCGCGCGACGGCGGCCTCAATGTCGCTGAAGGCGCATCTCCCGTGGTCGTCGCCCGACAACAAAAAACCTCGACCATCCCAGCCTCATACGGCGCCCTCGACTCGGGCCCGGACCCAGGCACCGTGGCGGGCATCGTTCTCGGTTCCGTGGCCGGGTTCATCCTCATCCTCTACCTACTCTACATGTGCATCAACATCGGCAACGGGATTCCCACAGACGACGTCTCGTCGGTCGTGACACGCAAGAGCCGGCGCACGACGCACAAGTCTTCCCATCACCATCACCACAGTGGTGGACCGCGTCCGCGCAGCGCGACGGTGGAAATCCGTACGACCAGTCGGGGAGGGCCCGTCATCATTGAGGACATTAGGGGCCCGCCCGAGATGGACGAGATTATCGTTGAGGAGACGACTAGACGCAGAAGGTCGACCAGCCGTGGGCCGCCGGTGAGGGTTGTTGGGGGGAGTGATAACGGAAGCGATGAGGTGGTGGTTATCGAGGAACGGGGACCGCCGCGCCGGCACAGGAGCACGAGTGTCAGGAGGAGCGTAGAGCGCCGGTCGAGCGGGTATCGCGAGGTGGATCCGGATCGGTTTGCTGGTGGTGAGGCGCCGATGAGGGAGATTCGGAGGTCGACTAGTCGGAGGAGGTATGATTGATTTTTGGTTATATTTATGAGCAAGGGGTGGGGCGGGGGTAGGTTTGTTTCTGTTGAAATCTTGTCTTTCTTCTGTCTAGCTTGGTAGATAAACCGGAGAGGCCGGATGGGAAAGGTCGGGATGGGAGCTGGGCGTCTGGTATACACATGTAAGAGCGTGTTGGTTTCTGGTTGGTTGGGTTTATAACTTGCACTACCAGCAGTATGTCGGGAAAGTTAGCTACCGTAAGTTGGATTGCATGGCTGGCTGGGTTATTATTTTCTGTCCTGTACGTTTTGCCCGGATTTCGAATGACACTTTTCCACCATCACGATGTTCAAATAATGCGGTAAAGGTCGTCAAGTTAGTGGTCATTTAGACTTTCTTCGAACAAAAGATCAGCCCCCTGATCAAATTGCATGTGATGCACCGCGCACCTATGCACCTAGCGCGTGTGGGCTGTTCAACAGGCGTTCAGCGGCTGCTTGGCCAAACATGGAGCCGCAGCGGCCCCCTGAGCTGCCCAGGGTCTGTGGGTGGGCCAAACATGCCCGGAAACGGATCACCCAAGCACCTTTGATCCTTGTTCACGATTGGATGACATCACTACCATGGACGCGAACGGTCAACAACCGACCAGAACCGAGCCCATATATTTCCGTCTTACCAACCGTCCTTTATGGTTTCAGTATTTGGCCAATTTGAAGTTTTGTACAACGAGAATGTTGAATATTCCTTGAAGAAACAAACACATTATCGATCCAGACCTCCGTCAACAACTCAGTTATCAACCATGGAACATCCAGGTGTGTATTCACCAGGACACCCTAGGGCGACGACGCATTAGGGAATAGGGATCTGACATTGAACACAGTCAAAGATGTTCGCCATGTCATTCGGGCGCTCTGCCAGGGCACCCCCGAGGAGCAGAGGGATGCCGTCAACCGCCACTTCCTCCCCTCTGCCTCGTTTGTGCATCCTTTCTGCTGCGTACCGTCATTCGAGGGCGTCCAGTTGCCCTTTATCGGCAAGGTGAATTCTCGGATGCTCGTCCTGGCCATTTTCAAGTGGTAAGTCAGCCTTGTGTCCATTCATATTTACGAAGCAATGCTAACTAACTTCCTTTTCCTCTTTCAGGTGTAAGTGAAACAAACCATAGGCAACCGATGTGTACCTTCTGAAGTGGCCTGTATTACAACTCTTAACACCAAAACTTCCCAGACAAAATCCTAAGCCCAAAAATTGATCTCGAAATCGAGTCCTCCGTCTTCGACCAGCGCGCCGGCCTTCTCTACCTAACCATCGCCCAAACCTTCTCCATCTGGTTCATCCCCTTCCACAAGGCGCCCGTCCGACTAGTCTCGGTCCTGCAGCTTGTCCCATCCCCCTCCTCGTCCCAACAAACATGCCAAAACGGACAACAGATCAACGGAAACGGACCACAACACAGAAACGGGAACCGGACCCCCGTGGACGGTATCATCCCCTCCCAGCATGAGCTCAACATCCCAGGAGACGACGAGCCGAGCTATGCCGAGGTCGCTTCCGGAGCCGCGCACCCCCCGCCAGTTTCGGGATCATCGTCTGTGGGAAGCGGACACAGCAGCGGAGGAGGAGGACAGGTGACTACTCATAAGCGTTCTAGCAGTGGAAGCAGCGGCCCGACGCGATATATGATCAAGAAACAGGAGGATTACTACCAGGTCAACGAGTTCCTCAAGTTCATCTTCACGCTGCCCGGGGCGTACGTCTGGTGGGTTTGGCAGCTGTTCAGCACCTTCATGTGTGTCCTCGGCGTCATTTTCCTCGGTCCTGTGATGCGTATCCTAGAGGGAGGGCGAAGCCAAAATATTTGGTCAGCGGGACCGTCATCGTCTGGTTCGATTGGTACTACCGGTGGCAGTGGCAGTAACGGTGCTGCTCGTACGTCGAGTGCGAGTACGGATGCACTTACCAGCGGCGCCAGCAGTGGTGTGGATGGGATCAAGGTCGGGGTGACTGGTGTCGCCGGTGACTTGAATCTCTTTTCGAGGCAGAGCAAGAAGGAGGAGTAAGCAGTCCCTCCCTGTTTCATGTTTTTCTCCACGGAAAACTCTGTACCTCCCGAGATGTGTGTGACTATGATAGGAGAATAGATATGGGATAAAAGAGACAGGGATTTGTACAAAACAGACAATTATATTGGACGGAAGAGGGAAAGGACGGGAAGATCGGAGTTCATGATTTACTTGTAGGCAGGTATTTAACATAGAGAGAAACAGTACACACAAAAAGGTCTTACGTTATGACTTCAAATTCCGACATTCGGTTCTCCTCACCAATACACCTTCTAGCGGAAGACATGAATGAAGCTATGAGGCCATGAAAATTGTATATAAGTCTATAGGCTTGAATCTATTCGATTCCTGATACGAAGATAGTGCTTTGACTGTCTATACCAACCATTTTGACCAGCCATGCCATAATTCCGCTGTTCATCCCAGGTCTACTCCAGTTCCAATCTTTCATGTCTGCCATTATCATACATGTGCCCAAAACAGACGCCCACATCCGGCCGTCTTCGCTCGCACTTCTATCGGGGTATCATTAAACGTAATATATATAATATATATCAAAAAAGCGGACCAGTGGAACTTGCTTGGAACAAATTCAAGCCCCGAATCATCTGCGCAGCAGCCCGTGGGCATCCCAGAGTAATACACGTTCGTCCCACCCTACCGATGCAACCCAACCGCCTGAGCCAAACAGACACCAGTCAACGCCTGTGGCGAACTCGGTATGGCGGTTCATGAGGCCGATTTCTGCTCCGGTACGTATAGTTCCTGGAGCGGCCGGTACTGACGAGGAGTCATCCGACCAGACACGCACAGTCATGTCGTAGCTCGCGCTGACGAGAATATCGCTGGCGTGCGGGCTCCAGGCGACCCGCTTGACGGCGTACTCGTGTCCAGCCATAACGGCGAGAGGTCCTCCAGTGGGGTTGCGAATGTCAAATGTGCGTATCAGCCGGTCCACACCGCCGGTAGCGATCACAGTGTCATTGTACTTGTTCCAGTCATGAGTCAAGATCTCGGCGGGCATGCCGCCGGCGTAGGTCCGGCCGTCTGCGAGGCGGGGGAGGGTTGGCCCCGAGGGCGGTGCGTGCACGGGAATCATGGTGATGAGGTGATACTTGGCAGAGACGGGCGTGCGGAGGTCGAATATCCGGATGTGCGAGTCGCTGGACACGGCGGAGATGATGGCCGGGTTTGATGGGCTGAAGGCGGTGCTGTAGGTGCAGCAGCCGATGGGCAGCGTCTTGAGCGACTCGTGGCGCGTTGGGGACCACTGGCGACGGGTAGGTAGCGTGTTAGACCGGGGAGTAATTTAGAAGGGGGGGCTTACGATTTTGACAGTGCCGTCCCAGGAGCTCGAAATGAAGGTATCCTTGGTGATGGGGTTCCAGCAAACCGAAAATGTCTCGCGCTTGTGCTCGTGGAAATTCATGACGGGGAAGTCGTTGACTCCGAGGTCAAACAGCTTGATGGATCCATCGCCACATGCCACGACGAGCTGATTCTCGTTGATCTCGGACCAGGCAAGGTCGTAGAGGGCATCGTTGGTGTCGAAGCTGCAGGATAGCCAGTGGGTCAATTGTAATGTCAAAATCAACTGACGGACAACGAGATAGACTGGTGCGCTTACGCCTTCTCGATCTGAACGCCGGCGGCGCTCAGGCCCAAGCAAAAGAGGCGGCCATTCCCCACGATACCGTAGTTGGCCGAGGCGGCGACGGCAAGCCGCGAGTCGTAGTAAGGCGAGTACTTGACGGAGCAGGGGTTGAAGCCAGGCGTGCGGAGTTCCAGCATAGACGCCATCGCGACCCTAGCAAATCAAAAAAAAAAAGTACTCGGCTGTGGAGGGAGGTGTGTCGTCCAATGCATGGATGAAAGCCGGAGTGGGATGATGCAAGAACCTCAAAAGCTTATGACGGTTAGGAGTGGAAGGAGCCTCGGCTGTATTTCTGGGCCCCCCCTTGCCTGCACGGATTACCCGCCCCGCCATTGTATTGTACTAGTAGTACCTTCGTACGGATTACTGTGTCCGTGTCCGTACCGTACCGCTTGATACCATTATGTAATGAGTAGGTAAAGAGGCATCCCGTGACAGCGCGTCAACTCGGCGACCTTCCCAAGTACGTACCTAGGTGGCCGACCACCACAGTGGCGAGACGCCCAAGGATGACATCCTGAACTCCACGCCGTCAACCAACGCGCAAACCTCTTCCCACAATGATCTAAGACTACGATGGAAGGGTTTGTGACGAGGAAGAAACGGAGGTTGGACTTCGACTCGGAATCCGACGTAAACACGGATACAAGACCTGAAGATGAGGAGTCGACCGATGTCAAACTTGCCATGCTTTCTTCTCTCCACTCAGGTCTCGACCAGGAGCTATTACTGGACCTTCTTCTCGCACATAACGGATCCGTCCTCGCGGCCTCGGAGTCCCTAAACGCCCCAGCGGCACCGGTACATCATCCGGCCAAGAAGCCCACTCCGAGGACAGTTGGCCCTCAGACCTCATTGCGTGCGTTCGCCGTCACGACGGTTGCGTCGGGAAAACAGTCTCAGTCTCGGGAATCGCACAAGAAAGCTAAATTGCTGTCCAAGAAAGGGGCTACATTGCATCTATACGACCCATTGGATATCGGCGAGCACACCCCCTGTACCGTTTTGCACAACTTCCTGCCGGCAGACGAGGCAAACGACCTCCTAACTGAGCTCCTTGAAGAGTCAAAGACCTTTCGCAAGATCACGTTCAAGTTGTTCGACAATGTCGTCTCGAGTCCCCATACGTCGGGGTTCTACGTAGGCAGCGACTACGAGTTGACCCAGCAGAAGTCTGAGTACGTGTATAACGGCGCAAGACTAGAGGTGAGGACCCCCTTTGCCCCTCCCGACGAATGATGCAAGCTGACAGTGGGGCTATAGGATGTCAGGAAACTAACACCCCATCTGGAGAGAGTCAAGCCCCGGGTCCAGGAGGCGGTGAACCGGGAAATCCAAGAGCGTATCCGCACCAAGTATGGCGGCAAGAAGCTCAAGTACCAGTCGCCGAACCCGTGGTGCCCCAACGCAGCCTTTGTAAATTGCTACAATGCGCCGGAAGAGAATGTCGGATGGGTACGTCCAATTGTCATGATTTTTTGTATAGCATAACTGGTTGCGTTGAGTTCATTACCCACACTCCTGTCTCTATTCTTTTCCATATAAGTATCGACGTAACAGAACCCTAACCCAGAACAAATATATATATATAAAATAGCACAGCGACCAACTAACATATCTTGGCCCTCGGGCCGTTATCGGCTCCCTCTCACTAGGCGTAACCCGCGAGTTCCGCGTCAGACGCATTCTACCGAGAGACTCCTCGGACGATGCAGCAGAAGAGAACTCGGGCGGCCAAATCGCCATCCATCTCCCGCACAACTCCCTCCTGATCATGCACGCCGAGATGCAAGAGGAGTGGAAACACAGCGTCTCCCCCGCCCAGACCGTCGACCCCCACCCGCTGTCGGGCAACGCGCGCATCAACATCACGTACCGCGACTACAAGCCAGCCTTCCACCCACGCCACACACCGCGGTGCCGCTGCGGTATCGCCACCGTGCTGCGTGTCGTGCAGAGGACGAACCGCAACGACAACCTCGGCCGCTATTTCTGGATGTGCTACGCCGGGAACGTACCCGGCCAAAAAGGCTGTTCGTTTTTTCAGTGGGTCGAGTTTGATGATAATGGACTTCCGATACTGCCGTTGAGCACCAGCACGGCGACGACCGCTGGTGGTGTTAGTAGTAGTAGCAGCAGTAGCACCAGCAAACCTGTATGGTAGTAGTGGTGGTGGTAACTGTTGTAGGTGTCGTGGGCAACATGTTCTCCTATAAAATAGACGTACGTACCATTAGTCAAACACTGTGCACCCGCTACACGCAACAAGGGCCTTATATGCTTTTTCATGATCGGCTTTCAGGGCCTGAAACTAAGATCACAAGGAGTTTTACACCGCGTACATAAGTATTCAAGGTCAGTGGTACAGTCTTTACAGGTCTATTTACTTGTACAGGATGTAGACTACCTTACCAACTTACCGTGGAATAGTGTGCCATAAAGTACCTTACATCAGTACTGACAAAAAACCAGGAAGTCCAAGCAGTGTTATGCTTATCGTTGCTCGACTTATACGAACTAGCTATATTCATTCGTTGCTACTCATACACTACTCGGTACTTGCTTGCAAGACAAGTAAAAAGAGAAACAAAGACTGTTGCACTACCAAAGTACTCCTTCTGATCAACAGTGTTACTATATCATCAAGGCCACCAGCCCGACCATCCCCACCGTCCACTGGCCGGAACCGTACTGGTACCCGAAGTATCACCTTCCTTTTCCTTCTTGTTTTTTTTTACTGCCGCCTCCAATCCCTCCTCCTCCTGCTGCTGATGTAGCTTGTCCTCTGATGTAACCAAAACTGTTATCGTTCCCGCTACGCCTATCCACGGAATAATACATGCCGTGTCGACGAATATCGCCGGCACTGCCACCTCCAGCACTCATAACAGCAGCACTCCCTGCAAAGCTGTCAAAACCCCCCCTGGGATTGTGTCTCGGAAGAGTGCCACCGTTTGTATTGACACCCCCTTGTAATACCATTCCATTTCTCTTCCTCCCGTCTTCTTCCACAATCTCATTGTCGGCCTCTCGGGTGATGGGGCTCTCACGACCACCAGCCCTTTCTCTGATAGGAGCGCCCATACCGCGCTGAAAAGCAGTGGCAGTGGCGTAGTTACTATTCCTGGCACTCATGCTATTTCTTGGTGTCGTTGTGGTGGTGGTGGTGGTGGTGGCGGTTCGTTTATGCTTGGCGGATTTACGTTTTGGTGAGTGAGTCGTCCAAGCAGGAGAAGGGTCAGCTGTTCCGACTTGTGTGTCTGCTGCTATTTCTTCATTAGGGGCAGATAATGGAATTGAGGCGGCAGACGGCGGTGTAATCATCCGCTTAGGTGAGAGCAGCGGCAGCGACGGTGAATGCATACGTTTGCCCCGACTTCTAAAATAAGTGCCCTTGTTGGTTGGGTTGCTCGAGTCACGGACTTCAGTCAAAGAAGTCCGCCGTAGCTCTGTCCAAACCGACTTCTTCTTCCTTTGCATGGCTTCATTTTCTTGTTCTTCTTGATGGTCAGTAGACAGGAATGATGTCTGTTGGCGATGGAGGCTCGTCCGTCGTTCGGGAATAGGGGGCGGAGTACGTGTAGGGACTGGGGCCAGTGCCGCCTTGACTGTTTCTTCGACTGCCTCTGATATATTCGGAATATTGGAGACACGAGAACCCCGACGCCCCAAGGCGGCAATACTTGATGGAGCACTGACTGACGGCTCCGGGGATATCCTCTTTGCGTTCCTCTGATTTGCAGAGTGGGAGCCAACAATGCGGCGCATCACATTACCTGCACTATCCGGGCCCCAGTGTGAGGCAATAATTTCGAATAGTGGGTTGGGCTGCAATGATGTCCGGGGAGACCATGGCGACAATGAGTTATGTTGCTTTATAGCGGCCCGAGCCGTAGTCTCCAAGGTTGTTTGCACGTCGGCAACACCATCCAGGTTGTTTGACTTGTCCTGTTGCTGCGGAAACGCGGAGTGGCGGTATTTTACGCGGACCTGAAGATAGTCTGTCATGATATTACCAAGTTGATATTCTAGGTCTTGTATCAAGTCGTCCGAGCTCTCTCTCATGTGGGTATGTCCTCTTAGACCAGTGACTGGTTGCGGTGAAAACGACCGAGAGCTTGGGAGGAGGCGAACATGAGCAATGACGAGCAGTCGGGAGCCCGGGTATAGTGTACTACTACAATTATTAGTGCAAAGACCGTGGAAAAATTGGTAACCATGACAGGAAAACTGATGGATAGGTCGTGAGAGAATTCTATTACCTACTTGGCATATGATCTATCATCCAGCAACTCGGTTATTGCGCTATTGTTGGTAGGTAATACTGCGATCGACACGTCATATAGACAACCATACTGAAAAACATCTGGCAGGTATACAGTCAGGACATACCATCATCAGGTCTTCCTGTGTTGTGGGAGATGATTTTATATGTTCCGCTGGAAGTACTCACCTGACTGACAATGTCCCTGGCTGGCCCACTCATCCTTTGACCGGGACTGTGGCCCATTACCCGGGCAAATATGTGTTGAGACTTGTACAGCTGCCCACAAGCTAGTAGCTCCATCGTCAAGAGCCTTGGTTTCAGGCGTCACCACAATTCGAGGCACCAGGATGTGCGGGTCAACACTGGAGGGTCGATGAAGATGGGTAGGATAGTACCCGGCACCGGCATCACCACCGATTTCATCTCTCTTTCGATCCCGCGAGACTCTCATCAGTGATCTGGGCTCTGATTCTCTACCATCATACCCGCGGGGATCGTGTGCGGTGGTCGAAAGGTGATGCATGCTTTTCGAGCTCCGCAACGCTCGTGGCTGAGAACTGCGCGCTCCAGCCCGGTCCGTACCCAAGACACCAGGAGTTGACCATAGACTTGCGCTCGAACTAGGTCTCGCAGTAGCGAGATCGGGAGTTTTGTCTGCTTCCACACGCAGTTCAAATATTAGCGGCGATAGAACTAGCAGAAGCAACAAGGAGCTATTTCCCACTCACCCTTGATATGCATTTGCTCCATGTACAGCAATAAATTTTCGGCTTCCAACCTAGTAGTGTAGCTGCCATAATCAGTACAGCCGCCCGTCTGTCCTTGAGCTAGACAGACTCGGCTACTATCATTATTGTTGTTGTCCCTTCTCTTCGACACAGTCAAGGGCCTGTCCCCGCCAAGCGGTGTCGATAAGCTGTCCATGCTCGCATCCGTAAGCATGCTTCCCATGCTGGAGCGACTAGATGAGGACGATAGGGTACAGCTATTTCCTTGTCCCCGAACACATGCCTGTTGAATCTCTCCGCCCCCACGGTGCTTGACAATCTGTAGCGGCCTTGGTATCACGGCGGCATCGACCATGGTTGCTCGCTGCTCTGGTTCGAATTCATCATCACTGTCGATTCGAACACCAGTGTGGTTCGAGTCGAGGTATTCGTGGTCATGGTAAAGCTCTGGAGGACAACGAGTCGACGACAGCGCGGAGCGTACCATCGTGGTCGCCATCCCTGGTGTTCCTCCCTCCTTTCTTTTGGCGGATCCGATCCCAAGGCCACGGCTGCGAGGGAAATCTTAAAGGAGAGGATTATGAAACCAAAACGACCTTTTTATTTTAGGCGAGGACTCGGTTTCAACTGGTAGAGCATGTGGCGTGAGGATGTAATGCGCGAACTGCTAACTCATGCCTGTGAATTACGAAAGACGTGAAAATTCTAGAAAAGGGCAAGAAGCCATTTGACACGACTGAATTTTTAGACCAAATCCCGGCTTCCAGCTTCTTATCGCCTTCGTCATCTTTTGAGGCAACAGAACAGGGCAGGTACACACGGCCGAGCTCAGGCTACTGCTACTACTACTGCGTAGAGTTGAAGGAAGGAGCAACCGGCTCTTGCTGCTGTATTCGTACCTGGTAGGGACCGGGAGTAATCAGATCTGATCCTGTCGAATCATCGACTGCGTCTTGATCTCTTCCAACCCTCATGACATATCGACCCACCAATCTGCAAAGCCGAAAGTGAGGGAGGCAGGAAGTGAAAACATGTTGTATTCACACGTTGAAAAGAGGCGGAACCAGATGTAACAAGCCTTTGGAGTTTGTTATGGTAGATATCTTATCTTAGGGAGCGGCCCAAAAGAAACAAACCATTGCCAACACCTGTCCGCCTGACAATCGGACAGCTTACTTCAAACAGTCGCAGTACCCAGCGTCCGAAGCAGATTCTGCTTTGCCCCTTCTATATCTGCCTCGTCCATGTTGAGGAAATTGATCTATCAGAGGACATCCCTCTCCTGTTAGCCGACAACCATTCATATCATCTCACCCATAACAAATTTCCCAAGGACCCTTCAAGAAAAGAGAAAAGAGCAAGAAACTTACCACTTCATCCGCCGCCTGTCCTCCGTAGAGTACCGCCTCAGACAAGCTGGCTGTGATACCTCTCTTGGACCTCTCCTCCCAGACGCCTTCCCAGTTCCACTCGCCGCCACCTCCAGCTGGGCGCCTCGCCGTCGCAGCAGCTCTACCAGTCCCTGATCCTGATACCGCTCCAGGCGTGCTCCCACTACCGGCGTCCGCTATCTTCTTCTGTCGCTGGCGATATGTCCTCCAAGCATGCCACGCGCCCGGATTACCCGCCGCCTCCAGGGGGATGGAGTCCAAAACGTCCTCGTCGTCAAACGCACTGCGGATGTAGCCAAGGACCTCGTACGTCGACACCCCATTTTTGGCGTGGGCGCCCGTCCGCATGTAGCTCATCAAACCGGGGGTCGTAGCGGAAGACGAAGCCGGCGACACCACCGAGCTGGGCGTGCTCGTGACGCTGCTACTATGAGCAGGCACGGCCGACGCCGTAGACCATGGTGGCGTAGTCTGAGTTTGTTGCGTAGCAGTACCACTGACCTGCCTGCCGCTGTTGCTGCTCCGACGACGGCGGCCGCGGCCGAACCAGTCCGGAAATCCGTGGCGCAGACTGAAGCCGCCCGGCGGAAGCCTCTCCTCGTCGGTGGCGCTGACGGTGCCGTTGTCCTGGATGTCGGTGGTATACATGTACGTCGTGAGCGGTGTGATGAGCGGGTGGAACATGTCGGTCGAGAAGGTCACGAGCGGCGGGAGGCTAGGGTACGAATCGGGAAAGGAGATCTGAAATCGCAAGACTGCTGTCGCGTAGGGACCTATAACAAAAGGTGTGCATAACAGCAATGCCGTGCCACCATACCTCATGCTCGTCCCTGCACACGCAGCAAAGCACATGCTAGCGTGACGCGGCGAGGACGGCAATCGGTAGGTAGCCGCGGCCGAAAAAAAACGTTGGTTAGCAAACAAAAGGTCCTTTACACAAACACAACACACATCCACTGGGACAGCAGACCACCCCATCGGCCCCATCTTCGAGAGAACGGGTAAGCAACCGGACCAATTCCCATCCCGAACCGGGAACCCGATTCCAGACATCCCGAGACGACAATCTTTCGATTTCGGAATGTCGTGTACTGGTCCTGCCGGTACCCGTCGACGAGAATCGATGACAAGGAAGAACAGAGCGGTAACCAAACGGAGAACAGAAGCCAAGAGCTGACTGGGTAGGTGGGTAGCCACCGATGATCTTACCTTGCCTCACAAAAATGACCCCGGACCACAGACTCGGATCACCCGGTGTCAAGCTGACGAAAACGCCGCTTGGACATGCTTGCTTGAGGCCGGCACTATAGCAAGGGACGACGAAACGGAACCGGCGAGAGAGACACAGAGAGAGAGAGAGGGCGTCGGGTTGATTAACGGTGCACGACCGACCGAACTAACGAAGCATCCAGTCTCCCCCTTCCGTCCCTCCGTCCGTTCGTCCATCACTACAAGTTAGCAATCATACTATACACTCTCAACTCTATATGTGTGTATCCTGTCTCTAGGGTGTCTCCAAATAACTTGAACCACATGACGATGGTTTAAAAGGCGAGATATAGCAAAAGCATGGCATGGGCCCCAGCCAAATAGTTCCTATAACAAGCAAGGAACTAAGCAAGAAACTTCGCCGCCCCCGCAAACTTTCGAGTGCGTCTGTTCGTACGTGCCGCCGCCGCTCGGCAGCAGAAATGCGTTCGGGCACAGACGGTCCTTGTCAGAGATAGATAGAAGGACGGACGGACGGACGGACGGACGGGCTCGGTGTGGAGTGTCGGCCGGTCGGTTAGAGGCGTCGCCGTGCCGCTCCGCCGCTCCGCCGCTCCACCGCAGCAGCCGCCGCAGGAGCAGCAGCCACTCGCATCTGCTGCACGCTTGCTCCTCCCAACATGGCATCCCATCGCATCACAAGGCCAAGGCAAAGAGAAATGATGGTGGGACGGAGGATGTGAAGGCGGGAAAGCATTGCCAAGTTTGGGCATAAGAGGCGGGAAAAGACACCCAGAAAAAGGGGCAAGTTTGCGAAGGATGATGTAAGGTGTGACTTGGGTCTGCTGGTGAGACTAAGATGGGTTGAACGCACAATTCGGCAAGGAGGTGCTGCCGCTTGACGGCGGGCAAGCTGCTCATCCTGCTGGTACTGCTGCTACTCATCCTGTTGTTGCTGCTGGTAATAGTCGAGGTAGTGTTTATGTTGCTGGGGGAGGAAAGTGATGACATGTCTCTTTTCTTTTCTCCAACGCGCAGGTTGTTTGTCCGCCGCGAGGTGCTCGAGGGTCTGACGCATGCGCATGCACACACGCAACGACAAGGATGATGCTTATTTATAGGTCGTATTTTCAATGTGATGGTCGGTCGTCGACGTTAATAGGCAAATAATAAGAATAAGATCCGAAATTCCAAGGTAGGCTGATGGGAAAGAAATGTGGTGAGAGTCAGGAGCGGAGGTGTTCAATTCAAGTTGCTGTTTCAGGCTTCGTTCAGGAAGACTAAGTTTGAGGAGCGTAAGGTACAGTGATCCGTACATCTCCGTACAGACTATCCCTTTAGCTAAGTTCGAGGCCATTTAACGGCCACCCCCCTTCAAGGGACCCACTGTACACCCCTGTTCTTATATGTCAAAACGGCCACTTACTATGCAACTAAACCCACTTTTAGTTGATTTTAAAACTTCTAGATTTAAATATTTAAATATGCTTTGATTTGGTTTAAAGGTTGGTGAAGCGTTAGGTATGTTTTCACTGTAGTGCATACGTTGTAATGCATAATCTGAAGAGCTGATTGGACCTTGGGGGGGGGGGGGGAGGGGGCGCTCTTAAATGACCTCAAACACAGCTAAAGGGATAGCACTATGAATGGAATAAAGATTAAAATATCCGTACTGCGGTATCGAATTACACTAATCAGCGATTGCTATGCACACATCATATCTGCTCCAATTAATATTATCTAGCATCAGTATTCTTTAAATTTCAATTACCTGACAGCTAGAGAGTGTATCCGTAGACTTGGAAAACAGCTAAACACTAGACTATAACCAGAGGTTCCGAGGAAGTATGTGCGGTACGGTCATTATCTGCCTTGCGCTCCCTTGCAGTGATGACTTGGCGCTGGGGCCTGTACGGAACTACGGAGTATATCCAACAGCGGTACGGATACGAAAGTACAGTACGGATTACCTGGTACCATAGGTACCCAGTACGGCCGGGACTAGCCGTTCGCGCTGCGTGGTGTTATTAGGCTTGGCCGTGTCCCTGGCACCCGTCCACGGTAACATGATGGGGCCCGTTGGCCTTGGCAGATCGCAGGCTAGCCATGCTTGGGCGCGATCTGGGCCGACAAAGTCCACGTGCCAAGAAGTGGACCAGGACCACCATGCCGGGCAGCCCAGCCGCCCGCATGTTGCGGCAGGTGAGATGGCTCGTGCCGAGTCCGGCCGACTACGGAAGTTTGCCCTGTCCAGCACACTCAAAGGTACCTCACACCACAAACTTCCACTCCGTGCCATTGAGACTGAATGGGATCCACAAATATGCACCTTACTCTGAAACCGAAACTGACTGCATATAGAGCCAGGACTTGCCTGGCACCCAGGGAAACGAGGTGGTCGAAGAAGCTACCTCCCTAAGCCCAGTAAACAATGCAAAACACAAATTCCATTCCAGGCACCCAACGCCGGTGATAGACTGTCGTTTCTTTCTGAGAGTTTTCCGCGTATTAGGTCATCCATTTGAATGGACAAAGTAGGAAAAATGACTCGACAGGGCTGTTGAGAGCCTCGACTCGGGCTGACATTTGCAGATGCGCTCGGTATCCCCATTCGTAAAAACTGAACCCACAAGAGACCGTTGATGCATCAAGTTCTGTATTGCATATTCCGTGGTAATCTCACTGATTTTAAACCGCCAGAGAGCCCAGCGTTAACCCAACTCTAGCGAATGTGAAACGGCGCACGAGGTTATCTAGATGAGACTATGGGGAACATGACCTTCTTCCACAACCCACGGACACTGAAAAAGTTCCGTCTAACGTTTGGATCCCAGACGTGCCTCAATCTTGAGCCTCTCCTGCTCCTTAATCTTTGCTATCTCGTCCTTTGATGCGTCGTAGCTTACCGAGACCTGGTTGAAGGGGTTGTCGGGGCTCTTCTCGAACTCCTTCTTGATCTTCTCCTTCTTCTGGTTCAACCGCAGGCCGGCGCCGCTGCCATCATCCTCCATTTCCTTTAGCCGCCGCTCCTCAAACTGCGCGTAGGCCGCCTTGAACCGTCGCTCCGGATGCCTGTCGACTTTGTTTTCGGGTGCAGTGGTAAGCGAAAGCGCGTCCAGGGCGTTGTCAATCCCCGACGCACTGAGTGCCGAAAGCGGACTACCACCGTCGTTGTCCAGCTGCGACAAGTCCAGCCCCCTGGTCTTCTTGACCGCCAACTTGGCGTTCTTGGGCGCGGATCGAGCAGGTAGGGCCTTCTCCTCCTCAGCGAGCATGGCCTCGCGCTCTGCCTTCTTTCGGGCTGCCTCTGCTTTCTTCGCCGCTTCAGCTTCCCTGCGTTCCATCGTGCACGGGTCAGTCTTTCGTATCGTCACCCTAGCCGTCACTGTATGTTGTATGCAAGCCCGATTGTGTTCCCAGGCATGTGCAGGTGTAGGTGCGTGAAACTTTCAACCACGAGCGCCCGCGCGCCCAGTATCATGGTGCACCCATGCCATGCCATGCCATGCCACGCCCAACCGTCCCGAAAGTTGCACAGCGCCTCCCGCTAGTGGCTTCCCGAAGGCGAGTCGGATTGCGTCCCCGCAGTTGCGCAGGACAGCCTCGGGGAAGAAAGCGGAGCTGGAGAGCATGTGTGATCCCCTCGGGAAGCAGAGGGAAGGGGAGACCTCATTTACGGGTACACGGTACTGTGTGGTAGGTCCCGTTGCCAACGAAACCGGCGGGTGACGTGGAGGACGGGGCAGACGAGGAAGGTGGGTGGAAAATCAAGGACGAGTCCTGACCGGACTTACTTTTTAGCATTGCTTTTTGCTCCCTTATTCCATTCCTCAGCTTCAGCTGAGGCCTTCTTCGCTTCCTCAGCAGCAGCCTTTTGGGCGGCAGCATCGGCCTTCCGGGCCTGGCCCGCGGCTTTCTTGCTGCCCTCTCCTCCACCCTTCTTAGCCGGCATCCTGAAAGACTGGCTACTTGGGTATCCGCGCTCTTGGAGGTTTCGGAATCAGCCAACCGGCTTGATGTCCAGTTCGTGCCGAGAATCGGACGAGGTTTCACACTTCTATCCGTCGGTAGGTGGCTGGGGAACGGGTTGGTGGACCGGTTGATGGGCAGGGTGCGTCGTCGAAGACGGGATCACGCCTTCGTTCTTTTGCTAGGGGAATTGATAGCTGAGACCAAACCTGGAAGTCAGGTTTCGGCGTGTGGTACAGTAACAGTAAACCGCGTTGGTGTCTGTGTGTTGTCGATGCACTCTTGTTTGCTTTGAAGTTCACGTCGCAAGGTTGGTATGAGGGTGGGGTTGTGATTGTGACTGTGACGTGCTGACCTTGAGCCTGACCCTGGCCCTTACTGCCTGAAGTCCTTCAGGTTGTCTAAGGCGTGAGCTTAGTAAATGGTGGGGTCGAGGCGCAGTTTGTTCAGAAGCCATTGGTTGTCCTCTGACTCTCCACTTCTTCACGCCACAAGGACGCATTCGGTTCTTGGCCCTGTCTACGGCTTAGACTTCAAAGACTTCATTTACTTAAGGTACTTACTTGGATGTGATGAGAGGGATCTGCAAGGTATGTACGCTACGGATTACACATACTAGTCCAACCTCAATGATTCCACGTGATTATTTTGGTCCTTTCAGTTCAAGTGCAAGGCTTCCGAGACTTTCCTCTCCCTGCAAGTACCTTACATTTCTCATTAATGCGGAACTCCAGCCATCTCCCTATCTAGGTAAGTAAGCACCCAAGGGAAGATAGGGACCACGAAAGTGTCCGGGTACATAGACTGATCAGTGATATTTCACAGCCTTGTCCGCAGCTGGTGGATCATGCCCCCATTACGGTGCATGCGGCACGGAAACGCGAGCTATAGGACTATCCAGGTAGGATGTCTGCCATGATACGCGACAACTGACCGACCGTGCGTAGAGGTTCGACCGGGTTCGACTTCCAACAAACATCAAGGTGCCCTAACGTCGCACATCGTGATCCATCCGGTCCGGAAGAACCTTCACACCACTGTCCAAGGATTCATTTCGAGCTACAGCACGCCACGGCCACGACGGCACATATTCTCTTGGTGGCCTTTGATGGATATCCAGGCACGGAGTAACAAGAACAGAACTGCCAGTTGGGGAACCAGAAGCTTGTCATATCTGCCTCGGAACGAGAGTCTCATTGGTTAAAACAACTCAAATCTCACTTTGCCGCACGAAACTTCATGATACCCGAGGTGCACATGAGAACATGGCACTTGCACGCGGGTTGGCGGCGGTCGCGACCAAAACAGCTCATCGTGAAGCTTGCTCCAGCCGCATCCAAACAATCTGCATGCATATGCATTGCTGCATGTCAAGGCGGGAATGATGACCAAGGGGTCTTCGTTAGCTTATCGAATCGTGTCGATAACTGGTAAGTTCTAACCACGTGCTAACTCCATCCCCGACAGTGGACAACGGAGGCCTAGAATTTCGATGTTACACAAGAAGCGGCTGTGGCATGGGGTAGAGCGTCCGCCCAGTTGCCAGTCAGATAGTAAAGCGAGCGCCAAAGAGCCCACAACCTGCAATGTTCCATGGTTTCTTGCATGAGTATCGGTGCCGACCCGGACGACCTCGACACGCTTGACGGCTGCACCTGGTTGTGCCCGATATCCAAGAGCGCCAAGAAAGACAGAGCTTTCGAGGCGGCTTGTGGAACCCGTACGACTGGACTTCCAAGTAAGGCGAGGCTATGATTAGCCCTGACTAGATCTTTCGAATGCTTTTCACGCCGTGGCCCCGAGAACAGGATTGTAGTGATTCTTAATAATCCCAAAGACCAGATATCGGCTATTCGAACCGAGTGGAGCTTCTTGAGTGGCCACAACGACGTTCCCTTCAACCGATCTCTGTCGGAGGACACTCGGTGTGTCTCATCGCCCTAGAGTCATGATTATCACCATCTATCCAACACTTTGGTCAGTGTGAGAAGAGGTGGGGGGGAAGAGGAGCATCACCTTTGGCCCGGAAGTACGGCATAAGTTTAGCCAACCTAAACATAGCAGTTATCCGTAAGAAACCACCCGCCACGGGCCGAGTGAGCAGGTATGGATGTCCGACCGCTTGATAAAAACAGAGTCATAAAATGGTCCAAGCTGAAAAGTATGTGTGAAAGCCTGTTGGCCCACGGCCCAAACCAGTGAACCGCGATAAGCCCTCGCATGGTTGCAGCTATGTTAACCCTCGAGGCACTGACGCCACCACACCTGCAAGTCGAGAAACCAGTGGTTTTGTGAGAGGCAAACTGCATGGGAGGTTTTTTCGGTCCCTGGCAAAGGCCATTTGGTACAACAGCCAAGAGGGCCGACCGGTGTGCAGACCTTCATCAATTGTTCTCAGTCAGGACTGGACTGGTGATGATCGACTCCGCCAGGGACCCTGCACTAATACGTGTTGCTGGCGTCCGCTGTTCACCTGCGATGTACGAAGTATGTAATCCGTATGATCAATTCTTTCGCGGCAGCGCGGCCCACAGTCCAAGGACGGATGTCCGTCATCCCGCGCTCGTCGCCGGCTGCAAACTCCACTCAAGGAATCAAATCGAATATGCCTTCGGGACAGGCGTGGTATTCCATCGACGGATGACAAGAGACAAAGGAACTCCAATACGAAGTTGAAGGGAGAGCGCATGATGATGAAGGCTGCACGTCGACCGATTCAGTGAAACGGACTTGGAAGGATTGAGCGTCTGGTGCTGGCTGCATATGTACGTAGTCAGACGACCAGGACGCTCGCTTGGAGTCGGTGGACTGGTGGTCTTGGAGAGAGCAGTCGTCAAAGTTGAGGACACAGCAAAGTCAGAACTTTCCGGCGAGCGAGCACGGCAAGACGATGCGGTGGGCCACGGGTAGAGTATCCATCGCTGGAGTGTCCGCGCCGTCGCAAGCATCTCGGGGTGGTGCGATAGGAGACGGGACGACGGATGGTCCGCGTTCTTGGAGGAGGGGATGACGGCAGTTGGTCATGCATCCTGGATCTTGAAGGGTACCAACATCTTGTTTTTGTTGCGATGGCGCCAATCAACCGGAGCATCAGAACCCCTTTTGATGGAAAGATTGTAGTCATCCAGATAGTGCCAGAGGACTAATAGGACGCCATAGACGAGTCCGAAGGAGGACCTCGCATTCAGAGTCTCACATCATTAGTTGACTTTGACTAGCTCGCTGACTTGAGCAGCACGGAGGAGGCACCGCTCCCAGGACGACATGCCAAGCCAAGGCGCAAAGACATTGACCCAGACGGCGAGAATAACTGGTGGGTGAGATAGCCCGGGCGTCCGTGGGCAGCGATGTGCAGAAGAAGGGCATCTCAGCCCCAACCACGATGCTGGGTCAGATCAGGTCGTTGGCGTTTGAACATGACGTCCTCACTAATTCCGTTTGGTACCGAGTGCGTACTGGGTCTGACTCGCAGGGTCCGCTGAGTTCTGAATGTCTGAGCGTCAGTGAGGGATGCAGTTGGAAGCTGGTGCTAGTGGGTACGGTGCCAGCCCCGTTGTCCAGGGGGGGCATGCTTTGTCATTGGGAGAACGGGTGCAGGGCCACAACGTTTTGAGAGGGCGCAAGCGCCAGAGCTGTGTGGCCGGAGATCTGCTGATGAAGAACGGGGGCCATTTGCATCATCAATGATAGCCAGGTGCACGATAAACCTTGATTCTGTACCGTACCTCTATTCAGGCGAGGATGTGATCATGTTGGTGGTGTAGACGAGGACAAAGACATGCCTTCTATCGCTGCCGTCGCCGCCAGGCTGCATCTTGCTGCTCTTGCATCTCCATCTCTGCACCACCGTGCCATGTAGCCGTTGTAATTGGACCATCATACGTGCCCGGTTCGTTTTGGCGTTGGTGCTGTCCAGTTCACGACAATTGCGCCGAGCAGCAGTTAGGGGTTGACGAGGGCCCGCGGGAGGGGGCGATGCAAGGTCCAGTATTATTGTATGGCTCGACAATGGAAGGCACATGTCGACGCATCTCGTTCGGAGAAGGGACGAGAAGAGCGAAGCATCGAAGGCAGGAGAGATAACTCAACATAACTGGAAGGGAATGAAGTCAAGAAGTGTGAATTGGAGCCTGTCTGTTGTGGACTATCGACGATGTAAGGTAAGGATAGTCCGTACTAGGTAGGTACCTAGTACCTAAGGTACTCTGTACCACAGGTAAGGTAGGTAAGGTAGGTAGGTACGGAGTAGCATTTGGGGTCCAGGGCCAAGACGAGGCGGCAGGCGGCATGCGTGAGGCGCTGTCACAAGGCGCAATTGACCCCCAAGGAGTGGTTGGTACCGCGCGGTCGGGCCCTGCCACCTGCCTACCTTGGTACCTAGGTAGGTATCGGTACGGAGTACGGATTACCTTAACAACATTGGTGAGTTGAAAGATGCTTTGATGGGGGAGGAATGAGTGAATGGTCTATGGAGCTCCGTC
Source organism: Apodospora peruviana (assembly GCA_033439685.1). NCBI lineage: Eukaryota > Fungi > Ascomycota > Sordariomycetes > Sordariales > Lasiosphaeriaceae > Apodospora > Apodospora peruviana. The sequence continues at coordinate 1,836,211 of JAUEDM010000004.1, read as the reverse complement.
CAGATATATACGGATTAAACCGTACGAAAGGAGTCAGTGCGACAGTCCTTACTCTTTCCTCTTCGGGATGATATTTACACTCACGATTCGTCCATCCCATCTCACTCGCCAGTTCGGCCTGCAGCTGCAGCAGTCGACTGGTCATCTTCTCAGTGTGGTTCCTGCCTCCCTTTGTCCCTCCGACAACCTGGAAGGTGCATCTCAGTCTTCAGGTTTCGCGTTTCGTCAACAGAAAGAACCAACCGATTACCTTACCATATAAGGTACCTACGTCTGAGATCGCGGCATGATCGCCTAGGTAGGTACACATGTTGCTCCCAAACTCCGGGACAGCTATGTTGCATTCAGTCGGCATGCCCGCAGCGCTGCTGGTGCTGCCAGGTCCATCGTGGCATCGTCCACTGCTCACCGTCCATCGCGTCGAGTACCCCGGTCCATCCACGCCTTGCCCCTGCCGACGCCGCCTACGAGTAGACTCATCAGTCGACTTGGGGGCGGCAGCATGCGGCAGGCAGACGGTTGAACGTCGGTCTTTTGTCCACATTACAATCGCACACATCAGATATCACATCATTAAAGCAAGGGAGAAATCGAGGTCTTTTACTAAGAGCGTCAGACTTGCAGAGGAGGCTGAATAATCCAACCTGTCTGGCTTTGGCCTAGTGCCAACCAGGGAACCAAAGGTGCGTGGGGGAGGGCTTCTGTGTAAATGCGCGTTCATTGACCAATCATGAGTTGCGATGTTGAGAAATTTGCACACAGAGATTGTCGTTCCTCGTCATGGGCTTTACTAAGGTATACCGGCAGTGCAAGCTGGAAGGGTATTACATAAAGTCGCAACACTGTCGTGGCTTTTGACGATGTAACAACGGCTTGGAATCGACCCAGTTGATGCAGGTTGTCGGGCATTCGGATCCGCGCAGACGGGTCCTTGGTAGCTGATGCTAAGAGGCTAAGGCATTTATTCCCTGCTCCTCGACCAGGCAGTCATCACGAAATACGAACAGCTCAACAGCGGCTCAAGAAAAGGACCGTACATGCTGTTGGCTCGTCTAGGGCTATGGGTTGGCCCTCGTCTACCCCTGGAGCTGGCCAACCTGTTGTATGCCCGAGAGGATCACGCGAGCTCGCCTTGTCTTGGTCCGACGAGCATGTCGCGTAGTGTTGCTCACTAAGGTACCTATGGAATCAATACCGTTTTCGTCTGTCTGTGAGTGATCGTTGCAAGACACAAACACGCAGGTTTTGTCTTATGGAGCACATTATCATCCGAGAGTACACATGTAAGCCGGCTAACAGTGTACCTTAGATCCTTCGAGGTACAGTACGGCCAGTCTCGATGCCTAATTGGCTCGTCCAAGACAGCAGCCACGCCTCATCAAGCCATCAGCCCTCCGACTCTATCTGAGCCATCTCATCGGAAGAAACCCCACACCCCCTTTCTTGTCCTCACATACTACGCAAATACAGATTAGCGGGCTCCCAGGGACGACCTTGGCCGTCCACTCGGGTTTTCCCCTTTCAAGATTGCTGAGCAAAAAGATCAAGGTTCAAGGAAAGTCTTCAGGGCAGTGGCCAACAAGCGATTTGGGGACCTCACTTCTCTCTCCGACATGTGTCCGACCAACAAGCCTCATTGACCAACCGCGTCACCACTCACCAGCGCTAAGTGCAGACCGGGGCAGAACAGACGCGCCTGCGCACGAAATCAACTCTTTTTAGTGTGGCCTCTCGTCATCCCTGTCATCGTATCAAGTCAGCTGTCTAGCTGTCGATGCGAGGAGTCGGGGACATTTCGGTAGGGCCAGCCAGTTTCGTCATCAGCGAGCGATCGCCTATGAACTCGCCTACCGGGTAAAGATACTGTAAAGGTACGATGTCAGTACGTCCGTTACCCTCCATGCTGATGCACGACATGCATACATTGCCGCACCGTCTGCAATGTATATGGATTGTAACTTCCATCGACCGGTCTAGGACTGGGGATGTTTCTCCTATTCTCGAGCTCGGAGTCGCACAGCAAAAATGTTAACACCGCGCAAGAAATTGTCCATGTTTCAGGTTTCAGATCTGTGCGGTCCTGGCCGGCCTAGGTACCTTAGTCTTTACCCACCCACCCGTGCCATCCCAACACTTCAGCCAGGATTCTCTCCCGGCCCAAGTCCGCAGGTCCCGTGCGTCATTGGACCGGACCCTCTGTGCCTAGGTGGCTTCACGATCAACCCCAAGATGGACCTTTGCAATGACTCCAAGATACTTCTTCCCCAATATCCAACATTAATTGACGAAAGTACCATTCCATGGCCGGAAGCCGGCGGCTATCGACAAAGGCCTGGCTCAACAGGCTTTGCAAGTGGAAAGATGAAGTTGTGAAGGGGCAGCCAAGGCTCCTCCCTGGGAGGCCGGGAGCGGTGCTATGTCCCCTGGTTGAGCTCGCTTTCCCGAAGTAGTTAGAAAGTGTGTGAGCTAAGGAAATGTACCCCCGTCCCGACAGTATGGGAGTTCTATGGGGAAGCCATTTTCTAGAAGCGAGCCGAGTAGCAGGGGAACCCTAGTCGATCAACCCCCAGTTTGATGGAGATGGGGTGATCGCCAATCACCGCGAGCTGGCAGCACGACGAGCGAGCAAGCTCCACCACCACGTTAATAATTTCTTGTCTTCTGTTAGGCAGAGCGTCGCAGATTTTCACCCTCATTTCGCCCTCCCCTTTTTCTTGCGGGCACGGTGAACATCATAGCTGACAAACACCTTTCTCCAAGAAGAAAATGCGAGGCAGCTATTTTGCAAGCCTCAAAATGCCTCTTGGACAGGGAACAGGGATAGGTGCAGCATTGATTTGGCCATCGGCATCCAGCCTCACTAGCAGTAGACCGACATCAAATCTCAACGCCTTTTGCCCTGCTTGGGTCACCACAGGCCAGAGCACACACCGCCGATTTGCACGTTTTCCAAAAGAATTCAAGGAGACGTCGAAGTATCTACCGTATTGAGGGGCACTCAAGGATGAGCCGTTTGCGACGGGGGCCCGGGCAGTTCAAGGAGTGCCGTATTCCTCCGTTTTTTCTTTCCTGTTTTTACGTGATTTCTGCTTGGCACTGCTGCCACGATGTCTTAGGTACGGATAGCTCAAAGCCAACCGGGAGTGCAAGGCTACCTTCCCGGAGAGCGGGAGCAATGAGACTTGCAAGATGTTGCTTCTTACATGCTTATCCTGTCATACACGTACGCTGGCTGTAGTACCCAACTGTTGTTGCGCGGGCAATTTCGAACAGTATGTGCGTCGCCGCGTGGACGGTGAACTTCTCCTGCCCAACTTGGTAAAGCATGATCCCGGGGAGCGCATCTCGAGCACGACTGTGTAACTCGAGTGACGCCAACCGCGTCGGATGGGGTGCGCTCCGATAGGGACCTGGCTCGCCATCCTTTTTCTCGGTTGTCTGAAATCCGGGCAATGCTGTGGCCGCGATTGTCGGACAGATTAATCTCCTCAAAACTTGCGCACAATTGCCGTCGTGAGACTTGGGAGTGTCCAATAGGGGCCGCCCGGGTCCGGGCCGGTAGTTGGTGGTCTAAGTTACTGTGAGTCTGGGTTGCAAGCACACACCTTCGCGGTTGAACCCCCCTTTCAAACATGAAGCCAGTTGACCGTGTTTTGTTAAACCACTATATCTGTAGCTACATGATTGTTTTAGCATGTTCCTGAAAATGCAGTGTTCCGAAAACATAATGTTAAGATTTCAACACAATTGTTAAGCTGAACTACTTCTACAGGGCTACCTTTAGCTTTATAGAAGGTGTGCAAGTCGTACTACGGCCTGCAGCCTGCACAGCAGAAGAATGCGAAAGCAACAGCGGTACGAAAGCTGTAGAGGAAAACAATAGAACAAGAATACAGTGAACTATGCACTGTAATAATAAGTGTAAGTGAATGATTCAACTTAGACACAATGGCTGTACAACAAACTATGCGCTGTGAACAAGAGGGGAGAGTTCTATTGCAAAGACAAATCTTATTGGCTCAAAATACACGATTTCAATCCTTGACTTAATGTGACGGCGTCGTATAATGACTCACACCACTGAGCTAACGTTCTCATTACAAAAGAATATCAAATTCCAAGTTGACAAGGCTTAGAATACTGTGGATTATATACTGCATAGTGCCATGCCATGACAATAGTTCACTGTATTCTTGTTCTATTGTTCTCCCCTATAGCTTCTGTACTGCTGTTGCTTCCGCATTCTTCCACTATGCAAGCTGCAAGCCGTACTATGACTTGCACTATCTTTTATAAAGCTAAAGATAGCCATGTAGAAGTTGTTCAGCTTAATAATATTTAAATTAAAGTTTTAGAAAAAAGACAAATGATGCAGGAAATTTATGGTAGTAGCTAGTAAGTCTGGATCATATAAGCTTATCTAGTTGAATTCCAAAATCTAGAGGCAACTCTAGTACCTCACTTCTTTTGCAGTGTTAACAAACTTCTACTTACTTACTTTAATTAACTAAAGTAAGCAAGTAGAAGTTTTAGTTTTTTTTTATCAAAGTTTGTTAATTTCTAGCCTCTAAATGCCCTGTAAATGCCCTGACTTACAGGGCACTTACACTGAACTGCAGGCACGCAATCACAGATTACGTGGCAGAACTTACTAGAACTTTACTGTTCCAGTTTTGTACTAGTAGAATAGAAGGCTCGAGAGCCCACATAGCCTATAATAGGCCCTCTCCTCTCCTGTACTTAGTATTCCTTAAGCAAGCAATAAGCAAGCAACAAGATAGAAAACAATTCTATTCTTCTTTCAAGCAGTCATAACAACTCAGCGAGTTGTAACTTATCAAGCTCTGCAACCCAGTTGTTTTACAGTGCATAGTTCACTGTAACTGCCTTTTTGGCTCTGTACTACAAGCCTTCTTTTTGCTTCCCTCAGCACCTTACCAAGCTCTGCTGTTGTACCTCGTACACGCAACGTAGTAAGCCAGCCTCGGACCAGTGCCGCCCTACTTCCGCTGTACCTACAGCCCTGTATTACAGGCCTGTAAAATCCCACGTAGCAACAAAACCATTATACCAAACCCCTCTCAATTGCAAAAGGATGCCAAATATTAAAGGTGCTGACCTTTGAAATTCTAATGAGTATATACCAATGACAGTCGTAATCAATTCAATCAAGGCTCAATCGCACTGACTGTCATAAGTATTATGATTACAAGTCTATAGCATTTATATTAAGTTATAAAATTACAATTTATAATTATAAGTACGTAAGCAGGAATTTCTTACAATTATTTATATTCTCTTTAAAAGGCGAGTAAAAGAAGAATATAATTACGAGAACTCATAGTCTTTTTTAGAGACAATATGTTTAAAAGCCAACATATTGTTTAAAAACTACACATCAGCTTCAAAAACACAATGGATCGAATTGTTCATTTTGTTCAATCAACACTATACAGCCCACAATGATATATATAGGTCCGTCAATAGCAAAACACGGTATTTTGCCGCAGTCATCATGTTCTAAGCCAAAACCGGTCAATTCATCATATTTGAAAGGGGGTGCACCCGCGGAGGCACCTGAGGCCGAGGGCCAAGCCTCAGGTGGTCCCAAAACCCAAAGTGCATCGGAGGACTTCCAGCTGGATCATGGCACCACATCTGGGACGCTCAAGGACGGAGGCATCCTCGGTCTGTCGGCCGCCGAAGTCGTCCAGTGCGAAGCTGTCCCCATCATCACAGCAAGCCTTCCGAATCAGTCGGGAAACAGGGAGAGATTGGTGGTGATGGAGCTCGCCTCACTGCCTTTTATGTACCAGTACGGACGAAAGTCTCGGGTGGTCACGCCACAGTTGATAGCTGCCCTGCCAAGCCAAAGGCAGCCATGATGCACCCCAAATGGATCTGTACTGCATACAGAGCATAGAGGCTCCCCTACCTTATATCGGAGGCGGCTGCGCAACGGTCCTTGTAGGGCAGGTCAGGATCTTGAATGGGTGGGCAACACTGCCACACTGCATATGGCCGGGCTGCACCAGCAGCTCCACTGCTGGTGCGCGGATGCAGCAAGCTTTCTGCTGGGTGCTTCTACGGCATCCATAGGGTACATATACTCCCAGAGGATGGACTATGGAGGCTAGGAGGCCTGTCGGTACCGCGACCAGATAGGTACGAATTTCGCCTCCGGCTCCGCGGATTACGGGAGTTCCACCTAACCGCGCCTGCAATTTTCTTATATGTACGGATCACAGGGTAGTTGGACGCTGATGGGAGTGTTCAGTGCCCTGCCCTGCCTGCCGTGTGTACCATATAAGACGGATTTGACATGTGGAGATCCGATCATCAAGATGGTTCGATATCGGATATCCCAGGACCGGGAATGGGATTGTACATTGCTGTAGGACGCTACTGCTGCCCATTGCGCATGGTAATCAAGCTAATCACACTATCAGCGGAGTTCGGAAGCTACGGCTGGTAACCTGGCTGCCTGGATTCCTGAAAGGCAGAGAGTGAGGACCAGGCTGCCAGGCACTGTGCCAGGGCAGCCAATTGAAATTATGGAATAGAACATCCACTACCAGAGCGCGGATCCACGCCCGGGCCGGGTGAGGTGGACTGGTGGAGTGGGAGGAGTGGGCGGTGATTCACTCCACGATGGATGCATCCAATTGTCTGCTCTTTCCCTCAGACTTACACCCGTACACAGGACCAAAGCGCTGTCTAATCTATCCATCCCTTGCGCCTCCCGTGAACCATCGGGGACATTATGTGCTCGCCTTGCTAATCACCTCTCCTCCCGGTCCACAATTACCTATTTCGCGACTCCCAACACCATGTCCAGCTCACGGTGCGCCGACGTGTGCCGGAGGCTATCGCTTCGCCTACCTAATAAGCTACTTTACCTACCTGGTATCTACGGAATACATCTGATGGTAACTTCACCGTCTGATTTTCCAGCGCGGATGCCGCTCCCGGGGGGGCGCTGGGTACCGGTTTCTCAAAATTGCTAATGCTCAGGAGCCGTCGTTACCGCCGTGCTGTTTGAAAACTGGAGCCTGATAACTCCATTCATACTACAGATGATGACAGACTTGAGGAGAAGCATGGTGAGTATTCACCGCCTCCTGCCCGACCCAGCGGACCCGGTCGGTCAGCGGCAGCTCTTGCTCGACAGAGTCTCGGCAGCCAGTCCCCGGTCCACAAGTTGGTGCCGACCGGCCTGTCAAACCAAATCACGCTAGGTAGGAAGAGCCCATGCCATGGCGCCCTACTTTTCGATCCCCGTCGTTTTATTGACGTTTCGTTTCGTTTCCTCTCGCTCTTCTTTTTTTCCTTTGTTTTTCTGCCCCCTTGCTCCGTTTCTCCTCCGTTCCCTGACGGTCTGCCAGTGATGCACCGCAACAATGCCATGCCGCCAAGTATCGGATCCATGGCACTCGGATGCCAAAGTCACACATCCACACATCACGCTTTGGACCTCAAAAGAACTCGGGTTAGCAAAGGATTTTGACAGGTATTGGACAGAGCTCCGCGGCCCACTGTAACCAGTGCCGCGGCGCTGTCTCTGCCCTGGACCCCTTTTGCTCTCTTGGCTCCCGTTCCCCGGGGCTTCTGGTGCGAACAGCGCAACGTCGGCCATTTGACCTTTGCAAATGGAATTTGACTGGCCGAGACAGCCGCGGGCACATTTCTCAACTTGGACAAGCTTTTACCCAGACAGCGATGCAGCAAACAGCCACAGTTGTCGGTGGTCGGTCAGAAGTCCCGGGAAGGCGGTCTACCCACCCCCGCCGCCGTCGCCGCCGTGTCTTGCTGTTGTGCGATGTGGTCAAGACTCCTGTCAGCCATGCCCTGCACCACGCCCAGATAAGCATGCTGTGGTGGAGAGCCCTCGTCGCCACGGGAGGTCTCTGTACTGTACTGTACAAGGCGTTTGTAAGGCAACAATCCCCCGTACCCTCCCCTTTGTGCGCCAACAGAACATGCACGGCCCCTGGAGTCGCCATGTCCATCTGCTGTCTATTCCGTGCACACTGATCTGAACCAGCTGGCCGTCGGTCCCCCGACCCAGCCAGACTCGAGCCGGGACGGGCAAAAACAGGACCGAGGGTGGATACAGTCAGTTTAATTCCCATAACCCAAACAAAACGACGATGAGCCCACGTCAAACGCCGTATGGTGTATCCCTGCAAGAGCATGGATGGTTTGACATGGATAGCAAAGACCACTGTGAGCCAGCCATCGAAATGCTCTCGCCAAGAGTCTGCTCCAGGATCTCCTCAAGACTATCGCGGCATTCGCAACCAACGTTGCTTTACTACCTGAACTTACCTAGTGCTGTCCCGGCAGGATCATCTGTCTTCTTCTTGGGTAGTTCCCTTCTCCTTGTCACCGCTGTTTCTCCAGAAAAAGAAGGAATTTTATGCCAGGGTCCTCAAGTTCCCGGCTGTAGTTTACAGGCAAGGTCCCCACAGCCAGATGGGTGATCTGGTGACCTCTCTTCTCAGCCCTTTCCGCCCCCTTGGCTACCTAATAAGCTTCCTTCTTTCTGGTCGGCTGTGTTTATCTACATACACTCCCTTCGTTTGTTCTTGCTCCTTATTAATACCCTCTCATCCCATACCCTCGCTCTCCGTTTGCGTCACTTCAATGTCGCCCTGTTTGCTTCATGCCCATCCTCTTAAGATAACAGAACATAGTAGTCTGTGACCAACCATCACACTTCAACTTCATCACGGGGATGCGTAGATGCGTCATAACCTGTATTTCCTCCACGTAGGAGTCTAAGACAAAAAGAGCCTTTGAGACCCAATTCTGTCGAGCTCGCCCCCTGAAAGCAGACATCAAACATTCAATTCTTTGCCTCGATTCCTCGCCGGCTCAAAAGTCCTGTTTGAGCCAAGTCAACAGCTTCACGAGCCTTCCAATCCTGAAACCGAGTTTCTTACGACCATTCCTATGAGGGGTAGAGGGTACAACACCATGACTACAAGGATGGGAACATCGGTCTCTTCGGGGGATGGCGTCCCAGCTACCAGGAAGAAGCTTCCCCCATATCCTATGAAGCAACTGCTGATTCTGGGTATGCATATCGTCGGCTCGGACTGCTGGGCCCGCAATATGGTCATAGTTGTCGCCTGTGCTAACATTTCGCAGCGCTCTGCCGGATATCTGAGCCCATCGCGTTCATGTCCATCTTCCCATACATTTACCACATGGTAAAAGATTTCAATATCACCGAGGATGAGAATCAAATCTCGTTCTACGCTGGTATGGTAACTTCGGCCTTCACATTCGCCGAATGTTCCACGAGCTTCTTCTGGGGGCGGTTGAGCGACAAGGTCGGTCGAAAGCCCGTCCTTATATCGGGATTAGCGGGCACCGGTCTCAGCGTCCTTATATTTGGGTTTGCGCCAAATCTTGCAGTGGCCTTGTTTGCTCGGGCTCTTGGTGGGTTTTTGAACGGGTAAGTTCACTCACTCGGCTCATAGAGTCCCCTTGGACATCGGGGCTGACAATACTAGCAATATCGGCGTGCTACAAACGACGATAGGAGAGATGGTGACCGTCAAGGAACACCAACGTGAGTGGCCACAGATCATATATGACCGCCGAGCGCGTACTAACTGTCACCACCAGCTCGGGCATATTCAGTGATGCCAAACGTATGGTGCCTGGGGTATGGAAAACTCGGAATGTTTCTTGGCTTGATCATTAGACTGACCACCTCGTAGATCTATTGTCGGGCCAATGATTGGAGGCGCTCTCGCAAAGCCGGTCGAAACTCTACCGTCTCTGTTCTCGCCTGGCAGCATTTGGGAACGATTTCCTTATTTACTACCGAACCTCTTCAGTGCTTGTTGTGTCTTTATCGGAGTTATCATTGGCGTTCTCTTCCTAGAGGAGACGCATGCGGAGAAGAAACGGGAACGCGACCGTGGTTTGGAGTTCGGTCGTTACCTCCTGTCCCATCTTCCCGGTAACAAGGTCCGGAGTTCGAAAGGAAAAGAACCAGAGGAACAACCGCTGCTTTTCGAGACCGACGAGCCACTGCCTGGCTACCTTACGAATGACGGTGCCCGGAATTTGGCATCACAGGACAGCGTTGTCTTGCGGGAGTCCCTTGACCTTGAGGCGGCTAGCCAGGGGCGGTCTGTAAAATCGGAGAAGAAGCCAGGCAAGGTTTTGACAAGATCTGTCATACTGATCATCATTTCATACGGAATTCTCGCGTTGTGAGTCCTCTCCTTTGACGAAGCTGCGTTGTACGCTGCCCAGCTGACAAATCCTAAGTCACACGATGACGTTTGATGCGCTTCTGCCCGTGTTTCTGAGTACAAATGTTCCAGATGAAAAGAAGGTCGTCTCCTTGCCCTTCAGATTCGCTGACGGATTCGGATACGACACCAAGACGATTGGAATCATACTGTCCGTGCAGGGCATCTACTCAATGGCTTCGACATCTTTCCTCTTCCCTCCAGTTACATTGAGGCTCGGAGCCCTCCGACTCTTCAGATTCGTCTCGATCGCTTATCCTCTGCTCTACCTCACCACGCCATACACGGTCCTCCTGCCAGACGGTCTTCGTATGATGGGTGTTTATGCCTTGATCGTGTTGAAATGCACATATGCCACTTTGGCGTATCCGAGTAACGCCATCCTCCTGACCAACTCGGCACCGACCACCCTTTCATTAGGTTCGATTAACGGCGTGGCTGCATGCACTGCGAGCTTAGCCCGCGCCTGCGGACCGGCAGTCTCTGGGTATCTCTACACCCTGGGACTAGATAGCGGTTACTCTGGTCTTGCATGGTGGGCTACGGGGCTGGTAACCGTTGCTGGGGCGTACATCAGCTGCAGCATCCCCGAACCCAGGGGGAGGTTGGACGAGAAAGAGGACGTTGCAGAGCCGGCTGCGCCATCGGCACAGGTCGGCGACCCGCTACTGGTGGCATCTAGCCAGGCGCAGACTGTCTCGACGGTGGCGTAGCTGTGGACGGATTTCACGAGGATAATTGGGCACAGGATACTTGGTCAAGATGGCGCGGCATATCAAATGTCGCAAGGGAGGCGTTTTTAGGAAGAGTGGAATTTCGGTTCTTCTTGGCGCACACATACATAATCGTCGTTTTTGGGATAGATTCTTTTATTTCGGGAAAGGAGGACTCATTGGGTAAATACACGCATGGAATTTTTGGGTTGGGCTGCTGCTAGACGCCCTTATTCTACGCAGTTGGTTTCTGTTTGTTGGTGTTTAACGGGACCGAGCCATCATGATGCGTTTTCTGGTTTTCTTCACCCTCTATTATTTATACCCGCCCACATGGAGCAAAGCGGCGCGATTTATTTACATCTTTTGTAATTTTGGGCTTGTTATTATCTATCCTTGGTTGGTCGTTCTGAATCAGAGGTTTTCTTTCTGTATTTCTTTTTCAAGCGCCGGTCAAATATCAAGCAGTCAGTGTAGACTCTCTTACCCAGCTTACCTTAGCACCAACGCAACGATGATGCGGCTTACACGCATTTGTTGCCTACCATCGATACAACCCACGAAGGGTGTGAATGTATCCTTTCTCGGGAAGGGGGTGCGGGCTTTTGTTATGTGGTTTTCGGGCTGTTGCTGCGCGGGCTACCGGATACGACACCCATGTTCGGAATAAAGTCCCTCTCTGTGTGTATCTTTTTCTTTCTTTCCCGCGTCCCGGGTGCTTCTCCCTTGTGTGGTGGGTTATCTCTGGTACAGTACCAGCTTTCCAATCCAATGTTACCGTAATCCTGCCGCCTGTGCCGCCGCCGCTGTCACGTTTTTATGGACACGGCTACCGCTACCGCTTTGCTGTCGATTTGTCCGGTTCTGGTTCAGCAAGCAACAGGTTCGGTTGCTGTTTCCTGCATGGTATTACATTCGGTACCAGAGAATTGAAAGAGCAGCGGTCGGTTCGATGATCATCATGGATCGGATTGCTGTGTGTGTGTGTGTGTGTGTGCGCGGTTGGATGTTGGGGGTTTGTTTCTTTCTTTTCTCTTTTTTGATAAAAGTGGATTTTTGTTTTGGTTGCCAGCCAGCCAGCCTCAATCACACGGTCACACAGACAACAGTGACACACACGGCATGGGCATGGGCATGACATGGCATGGCATGGCGGCATTGGGAAGCACTGGCAGTGAATTTGACAGGAGGGCAGGCATGGGGCGGAAGGGTGTGGTGTTGTTGGACCGATGTGTGCCTGCCTGCCCCCAAAAGATGGGGCGATGTACACTACGGATACCTAGGTAGGTACTTAGGTACCCTTTCCTAGATTACCTTGTATTTTAGTTCCAATTCGTTTCATCCAAGCAAACGTGGAAGTGTGTTGTCCTAAGGCACGCTTGCATTAACTGCTTGTCAGGTGAGCAAAGCGAGGCTACCTACCAGGTAGCTAGCGAGCGAGCGGAAACAGCTTATATGTACAACTTACGGAGCAAGGTAGTGGGTTGTACGTTGGGAGAACCTGAGACGGAGGGCCGCCCTGGACGGCAGACAGACGCAAAGAGAGCCAAGCCAAGCAGATTGTGGTTTGCGGTGTACAAACTGACGCAAGCTTAGTTGGTGCTGCTGCATGTACCTGAATTATTCCCGGGGCGGGCTTCCGTATTCAGGTTCCCCATCCGTCGTTCGTCTACGGCACCTGAGGTTGGCCTGGTCTCCGGCTCCAGTGCCGGGCGGCTCGGGGTGGATCTGGCGGTGACGCAGGTAGTCTGAGTCGAGACGAATATGGCTAGGTGGCTGACTGACCCCGACTTTGGCGAATCTGACCTATAAATTTTGGGGTCAAAGGCTTGAGACAGGACCTCAGTACGCACTGTATTACACACTTACTACCCAGGTACTTTCTATTAATTGCCTTAGGTAGGCTCCTATGATCGGCTCTTGATTACCTCATTTGATTGGAACGAGCAGTTGACAGTTAGCCATTTCTGCCATGTCGGACGGATACGGTAATCAGTACCGCAGTTCAGATGCTGAGGCATAAAAACACAGATCCTAGTAGGCGGCACCTACGCAATGGGAATTAGGTCGGTTGTTCAAGTCGTGATGAGGTTTTTAGTTGGTACCACTTGGGGGCGTTGTCTCGGGGCAGGCAACTGCCAACAGTACCCCGTAATCCGGATCCCCGTGTATAAAGAGTTTGCTAGTCAGGAACGGAGGGGGGGTCTAGGCGGCTCGAGCTCAGGTTTTCAGATGTCGATTGTACGGCTGTATGTAAGCACATGGTAGAGTACCTTAGTTGTAATTTACGGATTCCGTAAAGCACGTCAAGATAGGATAATAAAAGGCTTCAAATATGTTTCCAAAGATGCCTCTTCGTTCAATGTGAATGGCCTCTCTTTAACAATGGAACGAACTGCTATGGGCATCGGCTCCCCACCATCCAGATAGGCAGTGTGGGGGTGCGGTGGCACTTACTCGATTCGAACGGCTGGGGCCGAGACCAGTGATTCGCTACAGTTTCAACCCCCAGAGCGGTCCTTATCAGAGAGGCCCATACCTCCCCTTTCTTTCGCCCAGGCGCAGGCATTCCCCATCTGTTAGGAGCTTGCTGTCGAGGTTGACCGCGGTATTTTGTGCACAATGCTCCGCATTTGATATCACGCGTGGGCATGATTCAGCCCAGCCGATAGTTTTTATAATCTATTTTTCATTGTAGTTTCCCGTTTCCCTGCTACCTAGCAATGACCTTGACCCAGACGTCGAAACTACTATCACGGCTTCGAACCCCGCTTGGAAACCGGTGTCGCGGCTTGCGATCCGACATCTGCGTGCCTTAAGTGTGTCAGCTGCAGCTCAGGTCCTCGCTACAGCTGGAATAGCTAGGCCGAGCGGCGGCACACCCACTCACACCTCACACCCCCGCGCCCGGCTGCCCGCGCGCCCACACGCCCGATCCGAAGATACCAGCAGGCATCCAATTCTGTCTGACTTGCATGCGATAAAACCAGAAACCTCGAGATATCGAGCATGGGTTCGATGAGGTGTTCCGCAGTGGAGATAGTCTAAGACAGTAGTAGCGATCCAGCAGAAGCCGACCGCATCGAACGACGCGCGCCCGCGCCCGCGCCCGCTCCCCGGACCGAACCGAACCGAACCGACTCCGGCGCCTCGCCCGTGTTTGGGTGCCGGCAACCACCGATGGACGCTGGTAGCACAATGGCACCGCAGTCTCCTCGCTCTCCGAACCTCCACTCCCACAAGCGCGCGCGCCAGTCGTCCCCCGACAAAGACTCACCGACCTCGCTTTCGCCCCCCACGAGCGATCTGTTGCCCGACGGAGCTGCCGGCCACGGGGCTGGCAAGGTGGGACAGAGCAGCAGCTTTCGAAATGTGAGCGCTTGTAACCGCTGCCGAAGCAGGAAGAACCGTTGCGATGTCCGTCTTCCCAGTTGCGCAAGCTGTGAAAAGGCCGGCGTCGCCTGCGTTGGCTACGATCCAATAACAAAGCGGGAGATTCCGAGGAGGTGAGATTCTGGCGCACTTTGAGACGAAAGAAAACTTGCCGGCTAACGAGTGGCCTCTGAACTTTAGCTACATATTCTATCTGGAGTCGAGGATTGAGCAGCTCGAATCACTGCTGGCTGCTAACACTATAGCTTTCCCACCGGCCGCGGACTTGGAGTACTCATCAAAACCGAGCAATGGCTCAAACACAGCGCGGTCGCCCGTCGATGTCGTTGGTGCGACGCATCCGGAGGCGCCAGGCGGGGCCGGCGGCATCAGAGTTCAAAATGAGGATGATACGAGCAAGTTACAGAGGCTTGTGTCAAAATCAAGCCTCGCCGGTGTGCCAGGGGCCGCAAACCCTCGGTACTTAGGGGCGGCCTCCGGGGTGTCCTTTGCGCGCGTCGTCTTTGCTGCGGTGCAATCGTCTGTCTCGGACCAGAAGTCGACCTCGGATAAGGGTGGCATCCGGCCGTACAGGCCGATTGCTGGCGGCGCTGTCGTGGGCGCGGGAACTTCGATGCGGGATTCCTTCTTCGGCCTACATACGAAGCCGACAATTCACCCAGCAGCCTTCCCTGACAAGGCCCTCGGTCTGAGGCTAGTGACTCTGTATTTCGAACATGCGAATCCCCAGATTCCGGTGCTGCACAGGGTCGACTTTATGGAGCTATTTGAGCAGGCATATGCGGAAGAAGGCCGCGTTCGGGGGCCCCGCGAGCTGTACATGCTCAATATGGTGTTTGCGATCGGGGGGGCTATCATCTTGGGCGATGGTGCCAAGAACGATAACACGAATGCGCCGTCAGATGGGTCAAGCAGCGCGTCTAAGCAATGTCAGCCGGAGGAATACCATGCCAGTGCCATTGTCCATCTCGAAGCATGCCTTGGCAGCGGTGGTGGCTTGGAAGAATTACAAGCGGTGTTGCTACTGGCAAATTTTGCCTTGTTGAGACCGGTGCCTCCAGGACTTTGGTATGTTCATTTTCTCTCCAACTTATCCGATTCAAGGTCAAGGGCAGTTATAAGACAGATATGTCGCTTTTATGGACTCTCTGACACTGTTATCTTAGGTACATCATTGGTGTCGCCGTGAGGTTAGCTGTTGATCTGGGTTTGCACTACGAAGACGGCAAAGACATCGAGGCTGGCCTGGGGGATACGGTAGCCCAGCATAGCGAGGCACACGCCCGCGAACGAGGCCGGAGGGAATATGTGCGCGATCTCAGGCGGCGCCTCTGGTGGTGCACGTACTCATTTGATCGACTAGTCAGCGTCTGCGTGGGCCGTCCCTTCGGGATTTCAGATCAAGTCATCACGACCGAGTTCCCATCTCTGCTGGAAGACCGGTACATAACGCAGAACGGCTTCATCCAGCCCCCCCTTGATACCGTCGAGCCGACTTACAAACTAGTCGCATATCACTATTTCCGTCTCCGGCTGCTTCAGTCAGAGATTCTCCAGGTCCTCCAGTTCCAGCAAGCAGAGATAGCACGAGCGGCCGGACTCAATCAGAAAAACCCTCACATGCATACGTCGCTACCGTCGCCGTTCCTGTCAAAGTTTGATTCTTTTCGCTCCTGGCGAATAGACATCGACAAGAGACTTTATGAGTGGAAGACCTCGGCCCCCACAAAACAAGAGACAGGAGTCGCTTTTTCGCCCGAGTTCTTGGACCTGAACTATTGGCAGGCCATTATCATGCTTTACCGTCAGAGCCTGAGCGTCCCGGCCATGTTCGAGGGCGAGTATCACACCGCGAAGGAGGTGAACAGCCCGACTGTGTACAATATGGAGCTCCGCGAGGATGAAGACCGCGTTTATCTCAAGGTTGCCGAGGCCGGCCAGAAGATTCTACGGCTCTACCGCAAACTGCACCGCGTGAGCTTGGTCAATTACACGTACTTGGCCACGCACCACCTATTCATGGCAGGAATATCCTACCTCTACGCGATATGGCATTCTCCCATTGTGAGGAGCCGACTTGTAAGGATTCAAACTTTCCCCCAGTTTGCTACTCTATTTCCAATGCTAAACTTCACCACCTTTGTTTTTTCAGACTGTTGATGAAGTGGATTTCACCATCCTCGCCGCGAAATCGGTCTTCACTGATCTGATTGACAAGTGCCCACCCGCCGAGGCATGCCGTGACGCGTTTGATCGAACCACGAAGGCTACGATCCGGATGGCCAACCAGACCGGCGGCTTCGGTCAGGACCTCTCCGGACAGGGCGGCGGGCGCGGGGGGCCCAACAAGAGGTCCAACTCAAGAGACAGCATCGATTACCGGCTGGACTGGGGTTCAAGAAGCGACACCGCCTCGTCCATGTCGGGCCACATGCATCACCCGCACCGCCGCCAGCACCAGCAGCGGACGTCTGGCGAGCATAACATCTCGGCGCGCCGCTCGCAGTTCGATGTCACCTCTGACGTAATGAGCAACTACGCGCACAGCGTCTCTTCGGGAGCCTCGCAATTACCGACATTCCAACAGCAAAAAGGAACAGGCGCCACAGCAGCATCATACCGGCTCTCCGGCATTCCACACGTCAAAACCGAGTCGGACGGCGGGTTCTCGCTGATGCGCAACCTGCCGCCTCAGCCGCGAAGCAACGCCAGCTCCGCAAACGACGCATCCGCGAGGAGTCCGAACGAAAGCACGGCCGCCGGGGCGGCGGCGATTGATCCGCTCTTGATGCCGTCGCCGACGGCAATGGTGACCCCACCGGCGCAGCAACAACAACAACAGATGGCTAGCTCGCCCATGTCCACTGTGCCTCCGCAGTTAGGGGGGACTGGCAATAGTAGCATGTTTGCTCAGCAGCAGCAGCAATACAACAGCCCAACATCATTTGGAGATCTGCAAGGGATCGACTTTCTCCAGGGCTTGGACTCGGCCGGTGGTGCGGGAGGTGGTGGTGGTGGCCTGGACGGCGGTGCTGGAGACATGAACATGGGGGACACGTTGATGGATCTCGGTTTTGGGCTCGGGTGGGAGGGTATGCATCACGACTTTAGCGAAGGGCAGCAGGGTCTGGACCTATTTGATGGGTTCTTTTTCGGAGGGCAGCAGGGTGGTGGCGGTACGAGTGGTGGACTATGAAAAGGAGGTGACAAAACCTTTGGTAGTTGGTTTGGGGTATACACGGTTTGGTGGGGTGTATATTATCCATGGCGAGTTGGGTTGTATATCTTTTCTTCTTCTCTTTTCTAATGGGATGATTCTCGTATCCATGATACCTATATCTCTATATAGCCAGTTTAGTTGATATATTTTGGGATTTTGGGGATTAGAGGATGTGGTTGAAGGACTTGTGGGCTATATTTTTAATGAGGAAAAGCAATACATTGTTTTTCTACTCAACCCTTACCGTTTGTCAGCAACGATGGATATTCGTACGTTTGATTTATGTACCGGTACATATACGTATAGGTCAACACACGAAGAGAGTCAAAATGCAATGACTGAAATACACTATGATACGAAGGGGACCGATCTATGTACGTAGTGACAGTATAAGGAAGGTATATACGGGGTATATCCGGAACTCAACGCTCTCGAAAACCAAGGTTCAGACCACAGATGTCTTTTGACATGCTGCTTATCACAAATGCTTTCCAAGAATTATAATATACAGACGGATTATATAAATAACTAAAATACATAAAGAATCTACAGAAATGAAAGAGAAAGAAAGAAAGATAATAAAACAGGAAGAAAAGTAGAGATGTCCTCCAAGGTGGTCATGTGCAAAGCCATTACAGAGCCTCCTCCCTAAAGATTTCTCTCTTCCCATTTCCGAAAATGCTTTGCCACAAAAACCACATTCCCCATTTCCAAGGTATGTTACAAAACCCACCAATAACTCCGGCCCCCTAGGCAAAAGCCAAAATAAAGACCGAAACTTTTCTTGCCGGTGAATGCGGCGGGAGGTCCTGCACACTCACCTTCCCTCATCCTCCCCCCGCGGACAATATCGTTACATTGAACATGGCCTGATGGAGGACGTGGAAGACACCCAAACCAGGAAAACCGGACAATCCCGTGCTGTCAAATCTGGCCATGCTCTAGAAGCTACTCCTCTGAGTCCTCTCACGTTGGTAGCCACCACCGCCGCCGCCGCCACGACTTCCTGAATAGCCGCCGCTACGACCTCCTCCATAGCCGCCACCGCCGCCGCTACGACCTCCTCCAAAGCCGCCGCCGCCGCCGCTACGACCTCCTCCAAAGCCGCCACCGCCGCCGCTACGACCTCCTCCAAAGCCGCCGCCGCCGCCGCCGCCGCCACGACCTCCTCCAAAGCCGCCGTCGCCACCAAAGCCGCCGTCGAGCGTGTCATCAACCCGTAGGCCTTGTATGCCCCTGATGCCCCCCCGGGACCTGGCTATTCTATGCGTGACGGCAGGCGGCTGTTGCAAGCCCCACTGGTACTTCGATTGAACATTGAGTGAATCAACAATTTCTTGTGTGTTGCAACTCGAGAAAACGGCTCCAAGACAAGATCCATACGCGTCGTTGAACAGCTCGTGTGGCAGCCGGTTGGCGCTGTCCAGGATATCTTGAAACTCCTTTGGTAAAATTTCCGTTTCTTCGATATCAACAGAAGCGGATCTAAGGTCCGTGCTACGTTTGATGGGGAGGTCTGTCAAGATACTTCTTGCGTTTCTCAACTCAGCATCCGTAATAAGAATCCAACCTTGACCCTCCTTGCCCGCACGTCCTGTTCGGCCGAGACGATGGATGTATTGCTCTCGATCCGGTGGCGAGTGGAGCTGAATCACATGCGTGACGTTGGGGAAATCCATACCTCTGGCGGTGACATCTGAGGAGAAGAGAATGGCGGATTGCAGCTGCTTGAATGTCTCGGCGGCACGCGTTCTCATCTGTTGAGTAAGTTTCGAATGGATATCACCCACTTTTGGGATCTCCGGGTTGTTGTATGCGTAGCGGCGGAAAATCGAAGCGTAGAGCCGGACCAGAGCAGTAGTCGGTAAGAAAACCATTGCCTTGAATGGCTTGCCGTCGGAGTTGGATTTCGCCTCCGCGACCCCCCGCTGGATCAACTCCAACAAAGTGGGGGCCAGATTCACAAAGCCCTTGCAAGGGACAATATACTGGGGCACCTTTTCGTGCGTTGGCGTCTCGTCACCTTTCACCGTCTGGACAAACTCGAAGTTGCTAGAATCGATGTACTGTCTCGCCAGGGAAACGACGTTTTTGGGAATCGTGGCCGAGAACAACAGCGTCTGTCTGGGAACTTCGCTCCGGTGTGGGAGCTTCCTGAGGATTTCTTGGAGCTCAATGGAGAAGCCGGTTTCAAGCATCCGGTCCGCCTCGTCAAGGACCAACGCCGCAAGCTTGGGCGCCGCGACACCGCTGTCAGGGTCCGACAGCAAGTCGTTTAAACGACCGGGGGTGGCGACAAGGATGTGGCAACCCTCCTGACGCATCCTCCTTAACATCATGTTCTTCTGTGTACCACCGACAGCAGTCTGCACGACAACACCAGAGTTTCGGACGAGCTTTCTGGCTTCGTCACCAATCTGCTCGGCGAGCTCACGAGTTGGCGAAATGATAACAGCACGGATATCGTCCGATCGGGCGCGGGCAGAGAAGCGATCACTGAGAGAAGGATCATGCGCAAGAATTCTTTGGATGATAGGCACCAAGAAAGCCAGAGTCTTGCCAGTACCGGTCTTGGCTTGGGCAACACTAGGAGAGGAATTAGCACTCGCAACGGCTTGATACTGGAGGTGCGTAGACGTACAGGTCCTTGCCCTGGAGGGCGGCATTGATCGTCATAGACTGAACTGTTGTCATGTTCTCGTATTTCATTCCCTTAACAATCGCACTAACAAGTTTCTCGTGAACACCGAGGGTTGAAAGTTCGTCGAACCGAGTAATGAGCTCGCCGGAAGGCTTGCCTTGCTCGGCATTGGCCTCCGCCGAGTAGAAGCGCGTAAGCTGGACTGAAGGGCGTAATCGTGATACATCCTTCTGGGCAGATCGCACAAGTGTAGCAGCAGATGAAAATGTCCTAGACGCAGGTTGAAGACGTCTGGTCGAGAGGCCCAATGCGACGCGGCATAAGCCCGCCTGCCGGAGGATGGTCGTCCTCATGCTGGAACACGGACAAGCTCGTCCACGAGGTCAGTGATTGGTTGATTCTACCGGTACCTCGAGTTGGTGAGCTGAAGTAGAAAGAAGTTCGATTGAGAACGGACCACCGGTTGTGCCGGAATGTGCAGTCGGCAGCGCAGGCAGTAGTGATGATGAAGTTGAAGGAGCGAGGATGGGAAGATGCAGAAGGAAAGGCTGCGTGGGAAATCTGGACGGGAGGGTAACCGAAAAATTTCCAGCGCTCTCTTGCTTTCCGAATGCCGCTTATCTTATCGGACGGGTTCCCAAAGTGGAACTGGACCTCTGGCTGCGACGCGCTACTTAGCAAAAAGAATTAAAGAATACCGGGACGTGCGGAACGTCTGCGACATCCATCTCAGCTCGTTCGCCCTGACTGTACAAATGATGGCATAAACTTCCTTCCCTTCCTCCTATACCCAAAAAAAATCACTTCTCCATCCAACCTGGAAGAAAACAACCGTAACCCAGTAGAAGTAAGGTACGCCATGTTTTTCTGGCGAATGCAACCCACAGACCAGCCCGCCGTCTACCCAACATCACAACAATGAGAAATTAAGAATCATGGTTCATCCCGACCCGGTGTCCGTCTATTCACCAGCTCCTGATCCGCAAACTCACTCAACGCCCCCGACACTCCTTGTGCCGTGTACTCAATTATCCTCGAGAGAGTCTGCCCCGGGGCTCCGTCGCCCATACTGCGGAGTGCCACGATGGCCAGGCTAATGCCGGCCCCCGTATTCGCCATCACCTTCTCCGCCACCTTGTACCGTCGCTCATACCGCAGCACCTTTCCGAACAGTAGCAGGCAGTAAGGTGTGATCCAGTGAATCCATGAGTTGAACAACATCAGCAAGAAGAGCAGGATGCTGTGCACAAAGTTGCGTTGTCGTCCAGATGCGACCCCTGCTGTGCCGACGCCGGTGCCCGCTCCCGGCAGCGTCTCGGCGAGCGCTGTGGGCATCGAGAGCCGCAGCATTGCCGCTTCGGACGCCCCGAGGTCGTCAGGGAGCCCATTCAGCAGGTACTGAAGACTGTTTATGTATGTCATACGCTCGTACTGCGCATCTTTGGAGGGAATTCCACCACATGTAGCCTGCTGAGCCGAGGTCAACAAGAGCTGGAGGCCTAGGGACAAAGAAAACATGTTAGAGGCGGTCGCCAATCCAACCCCAAGTGAGGGAGTGAGCAAGGTAAATAGGCGGCTTAACTAAATTCCTTCATACCTTGACCACCGCGTATCCAGTTAACCCCCGAACCGCTGGTCGTCGGTGTAGCTGCTGGGCCCACGCCGAATGTCAACGACGAGGCGAGATTCTTGGCCTGCGAGAAGGCAAGATTTTTGTCATATGCACCTTGCTTCAGGGCACCGGCCGTCTCGGAAATATCCATCACGGCTGTCGCCTCAACTTCAGACTTGGGAGTTGTCGGCGTCGTAACGTTCGGGTCCGAGAACGTAGACGAGGTGATTCCTGCCCACATGGGGGCTGTGACTCTCTTGCGAAGCGACCCCAGCGGCGGCAGCCGGTTCTGGATAGACGTCGGCAGGACGGAAAACATGATGGACACCCGTTCTTCCTCGACTGTAATGTCTTCTTTGTGCACGACGGTTGTCTTCTTTAGCACTGGTGCGGTCCATCCTCTGGAGGGGGATGAGGGTACGTTGAAGACGCCGTCGTTGCGATGATGATACATTTTTCTCAACTTCTTTTTGCTTCTTTGCCCCCGAACTCGCTCTGTGGTTGGCAGGGGCGCAGAAAATGAAGAGGAAGGTCTTTTAGAAGTTGAGTCCACACGAGCGCTCAGACTCGAAATATGTCTCGCTTTGCCAGCAGGATGGGTTCTTGCATTAGGGGAGTGAAAGGACGATCACTACAAAGCAGAGGTCCTTTTTTAGTTTACCGATTTTTGCGAGCGAGGTACACATCGTAAGATAGGAGATAAGAAGCAGTAGCAGGAGTAGAGAGTTGAAGCAATGAGATCCCAACAAATTCCAAGTTTATAGCTGTCAAGCGATAAGTCGACCCGCCAGTAGACGTGCTGCGAAACACGAAGCATGTGAAAGGAGACTAAAAATAATTCTAATTGTGGAGAGTTTTCACCGCAGTGTATTTTAGTTATTGCCTGCGTGCCTGCGTATCTCTGTCTTCCGGGGTCAAACAATATCTGATAACATTTGCCTCTACCTTTCCATAGATAGATAGATGTTAACAAGCCTGACGACCCCTGGCCGTGCCACTAACTTGCCAAAATGCCCAGTTCGGGAAAAGAAAAGGGTGTTTATAGCCCAAGCATAATAAGTGCAGTGGTCGCAGGCAAACAACGACTCGGCGGCTCCGGAAAATGGAAGGCATGTGAAAAGTGTAAACAGTTTACACGCCTGGAATTCCCCACTGTTTACTTTTGAGGTATGTACCTTTCCATGCTACGTATCTCGCTTCGACATCAAGTCCTCCATTCCACTCAAGATTGCGATAGCACATTTCTGTACCTAGTATTATGTGATCACATATTTACAAGATTCTATCCAAAACGGACTTGTCGGACTCATTCCAGGGGCCGGACCACAACCCAATAACATACAAGCATATCTACCTTAATATCCATCTACCAATCATTCAACTCTCGCAGATCAACCTCTCTTCCACTTAATAGACAAGTAACAACCGCCACCAAAGTAAAAACTCTATTTAACAGACCCAGACCCAGACCCAGCAGCAGCAGCAGCAGCAGCAGCAGCCTTCTCAGCAGCAAGCTTAGCCTCCATCTTTCTCCTCGCCTCAAGAATCATTTGCTCCCTCCTTTTCTGGAGAAGCGCCTGCCTCTCGTCGCGGTTCGAACTCCATGCCGCTTTACCTCCTTTCCCATTACTACTGCTACTACTACTTGCACCATTCGCAGCTGCCGCGACCGAGCCTGCCCTGGTATCATCCATACTATCGTTGATCTTATCCTTCAAATTATACCTCGTAATTAAGTCCGGCTGCGCCGGTTTATCGCTCGCTTTCGTCGTCTGCTGCTGCGTTCTCGGCTGTTGCTGCTGCCCAGGCGGAGGTGGCGGTTGGAATGTTATCGGAGGCTTTTTTATCCAGTTCCCGCATTAGCATACACACACACAAACCCATATCATGAACAAAAAATGGTGAAACTTACAGTCTCCATCCGCCCAGCCAAAATTCTCTCCGTCGTAGCCGCGATGTTACCCCCCGTGCGCTGCAGATCCCACAGCACCGCCCGCCTCTCGACCTGAGGAAACATCTGCTGTATCCTCTCGACGGCCGCCTCCCTCGACCGTAGCAGCACCTCCCTTTGTTGCTGTGATGACCCTGCTCCTCCTACTCCTGCCCTGGACGATCCGGCGCCTGATCTGGAAGAGTTCGCCGACGACGAGAAAAAAAGGTAGCGAAGTACGAAGACCGACAATGCCAGTATGATCACCAACGTCGGGAGGTTTATCTGTTGTTGTTCTTCGTTCGCCATCGTGAACTGACACTGAACCGAGCCGGCGAAGTTTGGATGTGATGTGATTGTTGGTCGTGGTGCGCCAGCACCGTCACTCCCGTGCTTCTCTGCTTTACTTTTTCCTCCCCTTTCCCTTCCCTTGCTTCTTAAACTCAAGTCTTTCCAGGTTTGGCGCGTAGGTGTATCTCGTTGGTACCGCGGCGTGGTAGG
Source organism: Apodospora peruviana (assembly GCA_033439685.1). NCBI lineage: Eukaryota > Fungi > Ascomycota > Sordariomycetes > Sordariales > Lasiosphaeriaceae > Apodospora > Apodospora peruviana. Next base: position 1,811,927 of record JAUEDM010000004.1, on the reverse strand, counting down.
GGCCCTTTGGCGTAGCTGTATCAGATCGAATCGATGGCCGAGATATGACGCGAGCGTCCTAGAAAAGGTGGACAATAGCCCGCCAAAGATTCTCACAATTATTTGGAGGGGAAAGGTCGCAGTTCGACAACAGTTTAGAAACGGCAGAGGCGTGCATGAAGGCCGATTGAAAAGCGATGCATGTAGTCAACGCCGTCGGGCAGCTAGCTTGTTGGTTGTCAGTCCGATGGAAGTTGGACATGGAGCCGGACAAGCCAGCGGAGTCTGCTCGGCACAGGGTCCGCAGTGGGATTTCCTTATCAGCGCCCGAGGTCCAGGCCCGTGCGCAGATCATCACTTGGACCTTGAGCCCCCACGCCACAAGAGTGGCGCTTGCATTAGCCACATACTATAACGCTGCAAACATCATAGGGGTCTGGCGTGGTTGATTCCACTGTGATATTTCACCGCCAACCTGAAGGTCACGACGAGATTCCTTCCTCATTCACAGATCCATCATCACTACATCGCCGTCATATCTTCTCTTAATTACAGTACAATAAAAGATGATCCGATGTCACTTGCAACCCCCCCTCACCCCCCAAACCTCCTCCCTGATTCCTTTTCATCAGTCGCACTGGCCTGAGAAGGGCTGGTGCCATTGGTCTGAGAGGTATATTAATGAGCCTATCCCGCTAACGCTTGCATTGCTGGGGTAGTGGTGGTGTCAAGATCGGAGTAATGCAAGGTCAACTCTCGCTGCAAAAAGTCAGTGCCCAAACATCTTGGTAGACCCGTATTCGCTCTGGATTATACATACTCGGTCCTTGCGCCAATTCGGCGCGTCCCAGATGATGTAGTAACCACGCTCATGATTCGGGCTCAGACTTTGAGGAGTCATCATGTCATCCTTGGTCAGCCATATCTGCATTTTCTTGTGCCAGCGCCAGTTGCGATTGTTCCTAGGCCTTGTTAGCCAATGGATTAAGGAACCGACAATGTACACAATGGGGGCATCTTACAGCTCCAACGCCGCGAGTTGCTGCTTGATATCCCGCGGACAACTATAAAATATCCACATCAAGGTCTCCTCGTTGAAGCTTTGGATCTTCGCCTCGATTGACTGCACATTCTTTACGTGGTAGCACTCCGGCAGACGGAACTTGGGAACAGGTGGTCTCGGTGGAGTGTCATTAAATAGCGAGAAGACTTGAGTCGACAACAACCTGCAGAAGGGTCAGCCGTATTCACAAAACTGTGCATACCAAAACGGGTGCGCTTACTCGGTTGAGGTCAGGTCCAGTCCTAGCGTTGTCGGATCAATGCCCATCGTGAGCGCGTTGTAGTCCTGAAAATTGTTCATCAAGGTTCTCACACCCTTGAGACCAAACTTGTCGATTGGCGCCATCCCTTCCAGCGGGTCTTGTACATCACCAATATGGCCGTTTTCTTCCTCTTTCGCTTTGCCGGTCGGAGGATCATTACCGATCGCACCAAGCGGGTTCCTATTGCCCAGTCCTTGCGATCCGCTATCGCCAACACTTTCCTCTCGGTACCCTGGTGGCTTTTGACGACCCTCGTCTTCGCCAATGGGACTCCTCAGATCCTGGGGACGTTGCACCGATGTTGGCGAGCGGGCTTCCGCTGCGCGCGAGTTCGCGGATAGTGCATTCAACAGACCATTTCCTGCCCGGTTTGTTTGTGTCGCAGATCCAGAACCAAACCCCATGGCAGAGATTTGCCCACCGATCTCGCCATTTGCATTCCGGTTCAAGGGCGGGAAGTCATCCGCAGGGCTAGCCTGGACCTGCGCTACCAACGTCGCGTTCAATTGGTTCCCGAATCTGAAAGCTCCTTGGGTAGCTGAGGGCAGCCGAGACGATGTAAACATATCATCTTGCGGGGCTTGTTGCGACGAAATGGGTGTACCGCCGCCTCTATGCGTTCCTCCACCGAGGTTCCGGGAGCCAGCAGCCGACCACATGGATGATTGATTGGCGCTTGGTAACTGGGATGTGTTGCTTAGAGATGGAAATTCCCTAACACGCAGATAATTAGCACGCAGTCAGGGCCGGGGTCTGTGGAACTTTAAGCATGAAATCTTTGGAGAGATGATTTAGGGAGACGCAGGGTACATGAGAGCCTCTTCCAATACCGCCTCGAGTACCGGTGTGTAGCGAGGACGTGCTGGTTAGCGGGGCCGGTGTTTATTTCCACGACGCTCCGCTTGCCTGAGTTATTGAATAGAGATGCTGACATGGATGTATTGATGTGAATCCGGGTAATGGAAAGACGTGGTGAAGCATGAATTTAGGAAAGTACGAAATAGCTTAGGGTAAGTCCTCGAAGTTGCAAGAAAACCGCCAACCAAAACTGCAGAGTAAATCGTCGAGGAGAACAGACAGCTTTGGAATGATGCTGCACGAGAGGTGAAGGCAATGACCCATACATTGACAAACACTGCAGCAAGAACAACAAACAGGAGCAAAAGGGGCAACGGTTGGTAACTTACGAAGGGTCGAGTGGCGTCGCCGGTTGCGACCCGCTCAGGCTCTGAGCAAAGCTGATGTTTCCTCCCATTTGTCGGGCAGAGCCCGGTGGGCCGTTTGTGCTGGCGCTCATCGGCACACCTGTGCCGAAAGCCCATCCGGACGCACCAGCTACTGATGCTATCGTCAGTACTAGTTAGTCCTTGGCGAGCTTTGAATTGTTGATTGCCCACATGGAATGCTCACCTAGTTTTCCGTTCGGTAATCTGCCCGACGCGCCTCGGCCAGACTGTTGTGGCTGCTGCTGTTGTCCTCCAAACCCCCCAGGCATGCCGCGTAGCGACTGAGGGACCGTTCCTGTAGTTGAGAGGCGGTCAGTGACGGGATTCTCAGTGCGCTTCTCGAAGAGTAGGAAGGAAGGGCACTGCAGCGTTGGCTGTTGCATCATGTAGAGCTCTGGTTGGAAGTCTGTGGTTGATCGAGACATGGAGCCGGTATGGTAGTAGAGAAATAGTATTCCAGCCTAGGTGGCTGTGTTATTCATATGGATTGACCATATAACCATATTCAGCCACCGAGACGTGATGCAACGGCAAGAACGAGTATAACGGCTCTTTGAAGAACGCAACTCCAAACGCCAGCGACATTGTGTCTCGTCGGAGCCACAGCAAGAATTCATCCCACCAGTTCCAATGTTGCAAGCCGACAATACAGTGCTGCAGAAGCAGGAAGAAGAACGGCGGCAGACCGCTCGCGAGTTCGAAGACGACCGGACGGCGATGCAGACGGCGGGGCTGTTCATGGATATCGGGGGTCGGAGACGGGGGAGGAGGAGGAGGAGGAGGAGGAGGAGGAGGAAGGCGGGTTGCCACCATACCTGGTCGATTCATGATCGGGAACTGCTGCGACCTCTCGAGAGGTCAATGGGCGAATGAAGAGCTGCTTCCTCGCGGATTTTGCGCTCGACGGCAAGGGCTTTGGAAGTGTCCTAGTGTTCCAAATTGCGATTGCGGTTGCGGCTCGAATAAGGTGTGCCCGGTGTGTTGCCGTCGGTCGGAAAACAAGCTGCGAAAGCACTTGACATGGATGGCGGTTTGGAAGGTTTGTTGGAAGGCACTGAAGGTTCGAGGGTTGTGCCTTGGTAAAGCCAATCCACGCGACCGACGGCGGACGGCGGACCGCCTGCCAAGTGCTAACCCATCAGAGGCCCGTGCTCCCCCGCGTCGCAATTGGATGTCGATGGAAGCTTTACCTAACACAGTCTAGCGGCTTTGCCGCCCTTTTGGGGGTTCCGTCTGGCGACAGCCTCGCCTTCACCTCACATCAACAATGTCGAACTCAGTTAAATACCCGACACATTATCAACACAATCCTGGAGGCTCCTTTGGAAGTCAAAGTTTGCCAAGTTCCGCCCAATCAAAACCAGTTTTCCTGTCCCAGGACTTTCTTGTTCTTTCTGACCGCCCCACTGTGTGATGGGATTCTCGAAAATCTCAAAGACTTCTCTCACTCCCTGAACCATCCTCTCACTGCCGTCCTGGAGAAGTAGGCGTCCTTTCAACCGATGTATCTCAAACACAGGCCCTTGGAAGTTTCCGTGTCCCGGAAGAACATTCTCCCACAACAGCGTCCGTAGCCAGGCATCCACCGCCTTGACTTGTTCGGCTGTCAGCGGCGGTAGGCTAATCGAGAGCGTCGAGATAGTCTGCAGAGCTCGGTCAGTCGTCGCTGAAAATGCACACAGTGAGTCGTGAAGGCCCGAGTACTCACTTGGTCGAGATGGCTATGCCCACGGTCCGTCCGGTCTAGTTCTTCAACGCGATCATAGGCGTGCAAATCAAGCAGGAATCCCTCTAGCTTCGGAACAACGCTCTGTGCGGTGACATGGATCTTTGCAAGCCCGTTGATGGATTCGATCCGAGATCTCACCGCCTGCAAATCCTCGTCGCTTACTAGATCGGACTTGTTTATGACGATGACATCTGCATGCGAGATCTGTACATGAGCGGTTGTCATGACCGGACCATGGTCGTCACTCTCCTCATGCCCCTCTGCCTTGCCTGCTGCGTCATCCAGGCTTCGCAGGATGTTCTTGGCGTCAACAAGAGTCACGATGCCGTCCAGGTAGATGGTGCTCCCAAGTCCGTCGTCCATCCAGAAAAGTGGCGCCAGATTGCCAGGATCAGCAAGCCCTGTGGTTTCCAGCAGAATATAGTCAAACTTGCCCTTCTTCTCCATCAGTGACTCGATGGCATTTACACCTGTGTCTCTGCAAGCAGCCCGAGTTAACACGCAGTCGCTGCTGAAGGCTGGGAGGACGACTCACTTCACCGAACAGCAGATGCACCCATTGCCGACTTCTAGCCATTCTTCCACAGACTCGCCGTTTCTGTTGACGGTCAAGGATTTCTCTATGTCAAGAGCTGTCGACTGGTCAGCGCATGGATGTTGTAGTTATGGAGTGGTCGGCATCTTCATACAGTCTCCAAATTCTATGGTGCATTAGCTGCAGTTCTTCTTAGAGAGCTTGGAGCACACAGTCTCACCATTCATGATCACGGCAACCTTTTTACCATGTTGGGCAGTGAGTATGTAGTTGAGAAGCGTCGTCTTGCCCGCCCCGAGGTATCCTGAAAAGTCGGTTAGATAACCACCGATTTACCAGACATCTGCTTTGTACGGATTGTTTTGATCTCAAATACCTGTAACTATCGTGATCGGGACCTTGAATGACTTTTCCTCAGGCTCAAGCTCCCCAGAGCCGGCCTCGACAAGGTCTGGCGGGGCGGTGTCTTGGTCGTCCCAGTCATCCATTTTACGCCGTCTTTAAGGGAGGGTAAGCCTGTAAAGAATATGCAGAGGCTTTTGATCTGATTATATCCGTATCGGGATAGGGTACAGGTTTCTGCCTGGTCTGAAGATTTTAGTTTGGATTATTGTTTCTGACCGATACAATTTCCAACATGAACCCAGTCAGAATACGGTACTTACTCAATGCACGTTAGCAAAGGACGCAAACCATAGAGGAGGGGTTGCCCCTGACCCACAATATTACGTAACTGCGCCAAAGACCGCACATCCCTACGGTGTACCGGGCTACCCCAGGGGCCCAGAGGTACCGAGTTACCGCCTGTGGATCCTTCCTACCCCAAGAGCTAGGCGCTTGAGCAGTTGAGCTCTAAATCACAGGCGCCGCCAAAATCTGGACCACCCACGACCAACAACACCACAGCTCCGTCCCAGCTCATATCTCGACCTTTACCTCCACAACTGTCTTGGAGACCTGGACAGCATTGTCTGCCTGTTACTTGCTCACCACTACAGCTGGGCAGCACACGAATTGCAAAATTCCGTTTATTTCCAGCACACCGCAGTGTTACAAAGTCACTAGACGAGAAGTTACGAGACGAGACGACGCAAGACAAGTCAGGGGACACCGCATCGCATTCAATGATGTCGATGGCGCCGAGCTCGCCGAGGCTTCCGAGCCCACCGCCTCCTGCCGAGATCCAGATCGGGCCCAAGTCGCCATCTATGGATCCTAACGCTGCCCGGCACGCGCAACAGATTGAACAGACCGCCATGGACGCGAACTCGAAGCGTCGCATCCACCCCGGCACCAAGGCCGCCGACATGGCAGCCGGTCCTCCGCTCATCCCTCTACACGAAGTTTGTGACCAGTTGAGACTTTCGTTTCCAGAAACTAGAAAGCTAACACTGTTTATCTCGGCAGCTCGACTCAGCCTTCCAGCTCCAGGAACACCTGGCCGCGCTTCACTACTATCACACAGTCAGCAACACGTCGCCCGTAACGCGGGACACGGCCAAGACGCTGGCCTCGCCGCCGCCCGGCACCGACAAGACGCTGTGGCTCTACGAGCTGTGCCGGTTTTTGATCGGCCAGTGCAACAGCCTGATCGTCGGCTTCCTGTTCGATACCCCGCCCTGCAGCGCCGCGACGTGTCCCGAGATGCGCGCGAGCGAATGGCAGTTCCTCTGCGCCGTGCACGATACCCCCAAGAGTTGCTGCGCAATCGACTACTGCTGCCACACCCTGGACTGGGCCGCCAACGTGGTGACGAATGCTAAAATTTTCCCTAGCCGCTTCGTCGTCGATTCTCACGACAAGAACACGGCGCTTAAGAACTTAGTAAACGTCTTTCGCCGCCTTCACCGCATTTTTGCGCACGCCTGGTTCCAGCACCGCGGCGTCTTCTGGTCGGTCGAAGGCCAGACGGGGCTGTACGTCTTCTTCAAGACGGTCTGTGACGTCTACGACCTCCTGCCGGGCGAGAACTACAAGCTCCCGCCGGAGGCCGAGGGTCTTGAATCCACGGCCACAGGTGTGGATGGTGGCGCCGATAGGAATCATGCGCCTGTCTTGCTTTCTAAGCCGCCGACTCAGCGAAGCGAGCTGGAGGACGATAATGCGTACGGATCTGCTGCAAGGACCAACACGAAGAGGCATATCAAGAGCAGTCCGTCGACCGGTAGTGCGGTCGACACAGTCTTGGAGGCCGATGAGGATGGCGGCAGCTCGGACGTCACCAACAGGCTGAGGAATATGCGGATCTCCGGGGCCGGGCCGAGCCCAGATTCAACCACAGATTCAACCACAGACGAGGAGGGGGTTTCTGCGAACATCCCTGTCATTGTGGAACATGCTATGGTGGATCAGCCTCCTCTTCGTCCATCCAGTGTGGTTCCGATATCTGGTTTGTCAGAACGCGAGTCGGAAGCGATGGCCGAGCGGGAGGCGAGGATGGAAGAGACTCCGGCTCCTACTCCGGCAGAAGCTGAATCAACTAGCCAACATCAGGTGGAAGAGAAAATCGATACTAAAACATCTGAAGTCAAGGACTCCGAGGTGCAAGACGATGCAGCAGCAGCAGCCGTCGAGGAGAATGAGCCCGAGGAGGAATCTCCCGCAGCAGTCGCTCAAGAAGCGAGGGAGGAGAAGGAACAAGAACCTGATGTCACTGTTTCTTCGACATCAACCGATAAGGACATTGATGCGAACAAAGTTAACGAGTCCGAAGTTCCGGTGGTCGCTTCGTCCGATCCCACGCCCGAGGCAACTCTATCGGCCACAGACCCGGAACCTTCTACTGATGATTCGGGTGGGGAGGAGATGGTGTTGGATGATAATACGCCGAGTCAGTGTGCCGATGAGGTGCCCGAGGAGTTTGAGGAGGCTGACAAGAAAGATGAGAAGTCGGCTGCTGCTGTCGAAGACAAGAGTTAGGAAGTGATTCCTGATGGCGGCAACTGTGTATACCATAAACGAGAGAGATAGATGTTTTGGGGAAACCGGGAAACAGGGAGTGACTGGTGAGAAGCGGCGAGATGTGTATCAGGACGTATAAAGAGCGGTTGTTTGTGGAATTGTGTTTCCTGTTTTTTATCTTTTCTTATTCTCTGCTGGTTTTTTTTATTTTTAACTTGTTGAAAGCGCAGTTGTGCCCCTCGACATACACATCATGGCTTAGGATTCTGTTTGCAGTGCATCGTAACGGGCGAAAAATGGCAATAGATGCCCACCCCTTTATACAGGCCTTTCCAGCCTACCTATCTTAGGTACCTCGCATATGCCATCTTGTGCTACATCAATCTGTTGTGTGAAATCGGTTATATCATCAGCCTAGGTACACTCATCTCCGGTCCAGTACCGGATGGTCGCCAACTATAATTTACTATTCTCCGTCCGCTATTCCTAATGTTCAGCAACACTCGTTCGTGCTACTCGGGAAGTGAGACTGTCATGCCTATCTGCATCTCGGTAGTCCAGCCTGCTGTCCAGCTCGCATCGTTGGCACTGGAAGAGAATTAGCCTCACAAATCCGCCTTCAGTATATGAACAGAGAGCAGGTACGCAGCAGCAGTCGCACTGAGCATGGTTCCTAGTGCTACATGCCTCCAAGAATCTTCAAGTTCTCGTTAATCCTCAACGAGCAGAGACCTACGACAAGAGGCACAAGATAATGAACAAAGACAATCAAGTCAGGTATTCAACCTTCCCCTTTTAGCAAAGGGTTAAACATATCCGTATTTTTCTCTATTTCCCGTTCATTACACAGTCCACAATTATCTCCCTTCTCTTTTTGCTCACGTATCAACGGCAGCCCATCCTAAAAAGATCCAAATAATCCTACACCGGATGCTTCCCTACTGGAAAAAAATATACATAATAACTCAACCACATGCTCGACGAACGATAGCTAAGAATGCGAAAGCAGGCTATGAGAAAGAACAGAAAAGGGTGTAAATATACAATATAGTAAAATAATTAAGTAGAAAATATTAGTAATACATGGAGATAGAAAGGTAGATATGTATATATATGTATATATATAAGAGAAATAAACCGAATAGGTAGCAAGAAAGAAAATCGGTATCAAGCTCGATAAATACGCAGTTTCGTCCGAACTACCGTCCCGTCCAGTCTGCCGGCATTGATCGATGGATATGTATGGGAGGAGATGATCAGGTTGGATCATTGATGGGGACGGGTTGTGTGGAGTGAGGAAATGCGGGAACCGTGTTCGTGTTTCAGCCTTTTCAAGGGGGCGGGGATCGCAGATCGTCGAATTTGTGTCCGTGACACCGCCAATGCGTTTGAATCGGGAAAAGTCGACAGTGCAAAATGCGATCCAAGCGCCCGCTCCCGCATTAGCATCGCCAGAACGTTGCAGGTGCTGCGGCATGATCGAGGTCCCGGGAAATAGTGTTTTCGAGGCCACACCACTCTGCACACTCGGACCACCAACCTTTGCTGCGGGAAGAGGCCAGGGCCAGGGACAGCGAGAGCCGCATCATGTGGCCCAACGTCAGTCCATCAACCCAGCAGTCTTTGTTTGTCTGTGTCCTCGCCTCTCCTCTCCCCCCAAAGTACCACCAAAGGTTCCAGGTTCCAAGCCAGCATGGGCATCTCCCCTAAATTGCCGACACGGCTCATTGACACCAGAGGTCGAAACGTTCGAGCCTCCCATGAGCCTCAGCCCTCTGTAATTTTGCTGATCTGCCCGCGTTTGGTCCAAGCTGTATGTCCGACTTCCCCGGTTTTGAGAAACCAATGGTTTATGGCGGCCATGTCGAATTGTAGCAGACATGGGACCAGGAGCCCAGTTTGGGAATCCCGAACTTGGGGAGGGCTACGTAAGCCTCATCATGCACAGACACGTCCCCAGATCAGCCTATTCAGGCTCTGCTGCCGTTATCCATCTCGCCGCCGTTGCCCGGCCCGTCATCGCCGTCGCCCTCAGTCTTTACTGCGCTCGCTCGCCGTCGAATACGCATCTTGGAGAACACATGGCGGATCTGCCGCAGATTCTCGCTTTGTGCCGACACCGCAGTCGCATTGCGGTCGTCTGCAAAGGCCCGAATCGTCTGGAGCATCGGTGTAAACCCTTCGTCGTTTGGAAGCCACCACCGGAGACAGCTCTCGTCCTGGAATAGCTCTGCCATGCGCGTGCGCATTGTGATGGGAGATATGTACCTATGTTCGTTTGAGAGAATAGCCTCGTCAGTCTCAGCTTCTCCTAAACCGACAGAATCAAGCTTTCTGCGCTCTTGTCCTGCATCTAAAACAAGAAACCTGCGTGACTTTCAGGCACCGCGGATTTCTCCCCCTCTCCCGATTTGATCTATCCGAACCGCAACTGGCGCAATGGGAAAAGAGAAGCCAAGGCGGACTTACCCCATCCCTTCCAACAGGGCAAACTTCGTCCTGATCCACATGTGGTGCCTTGTATCCCGCGGTACGAACAGCGAGGCGATAGCAAGGCATGGGTGCAGTATGATCAAACTGCCTGCTGGACTGTGCGGCCAAAACTCCACCGTCTCGCAGATCTGGCATATCGCATATGCGTGCTCCATCAAGGCGACTCGAGCCTCCTCTGAGGCTTCGGAAACGGCCTGGCTCTCGTGCATGAGGGCAATCGAATGCCACTCGCAGCTAAGAATTGTCGACGCGAAGAGGGGCGGTCGGAATAGCGTGCCCGACACGAAGGGATTGACAATATCGTCCGGGTCCAAAGCGCGATCGTTGGGAAACTCGGTCACGAGATATGCCGGATCCTCCAGTGCAGGATCCCAACCATCCTTCCACCCGTTCAGGACGTTGGACAGCTTGCGATGCTCTGCAATGTACTCTTGTTCCGAGACTTCCTGCTTTGCCCCCTTGCCGAATAAGTGGGACATCTCCATCGAAATAAGGCGTAGTTGAGCTGAAGCTGCCTCAATCTTCCAACCCATATTGGCTGGCTCTGCTGCGGCCATGGAATCGTAGTACTCCAACGATGTCGTGAACCACTCTCGTGGAAGGGAGGCCTCAAAACTTCCCATAATGCCAATGAATACGTCAAAACGCCCATACCATGTCAGCATCATTCGGCTTATTGGGCTTTGCATGACGGTTCGTGGTGTAAAGAGCTGCGTTAGTACCTCCAAAGCGGCTTTTTGGTGACCCATGAGGTTGACCCAGTCACCGAGATATTCCTTTGCCTTCCGTTAGAACCTATTTGCCCGTCTACACCACCAAAAACGCGTCCACTCACCTCGATGGTGGCAAGCTGTAGGATCGTCAACAGCGTTGCCACATTGTGTTTTTCTTTCCTCTTTAAATGGGTCAACAGAAGGCTCACGCTACGGTTGTAGTATTGTAAGAACTCCCTGATCCTGCCGTCTGGATTCTTCAGGGTGTGGTGATATGCCGCAAAGCCAACGACGGCATAAAGAAGAGCTTCGTTGCGAATAGCCATGCCCGTCAAGATTGACCGGAAGAAGTTGTAAGAGTCGTTGACCATGCAATAGTGGTAGTGTGTGATATTTTCGTAAAAGTAGTTTAAATAAACCTGCAGCTCGTGCGGGAGAAAGGACCAGTCTGGGCGCGCGGATGATGTCGGGGATTCGGGGAGATGGATTGCGCCTGGCGCAAGTGGGTTTGCTGTGGAAGCCAAAGCCGACGGCGACGAGGAACCTTTATTCCTCTCAAACGAAGGTGTCTCCGAGTCCTGCCGTGATCCTGTCGCAACACGCTGGAGGCCAAACAATGATGTCGTACTTGGTCTTCGAAGTGGGAAAATTGGCGCTGATGACTGCGTTGTTGCACTTTCAGGCTCATCTTCCTCGTCCATGATTGGATCTAGGTTTGATTCTTGCCCCGCGTCGTCGTCGTCGTCGTCTCCGCCGTGAGATGAACTTGGACTTGTCTGCTGGCTTTGTCCTGTCGAGTCTCTGGAACCAAGACCGCTGGAACCTTTTGATGGCGCTGGTTCCGGGTAGATGCACTCTCGCTTTCCCTTTCGGCACCCTAGATGAAGTTAGCGCAATGACTTGGGGGGGACTCGAGAAGAAGAACTGTCGACGACGCACTTTCGCAAATCGGATGGATCTCATCGCACTAGATATCATCATTAGATCAAGATGTCCACGACGGATTCGTTGCGTCTCACCTTGACTCGTCGGCTTCTGCACGTATAACAGCCAGACCTTGTACGCCGGTGCTTGATGTGATCCAGACCCGGAGCCGACTTTCGTCTGCTCCTCTGCGCCTTGGGCGCGTTGAACATTATGGGTTCAGGGAAACCTGTAAAATATCCCAGGCTCTGGTACGGGTTGGAGATAGGAGGGCCAGCCATGGGCATGGCTTGATGAAGCTGTGTTGGCGGAGAGCCCTCAGGTTGGTTAACAGTCGGATGTCCACCGACGCCGGCCATCGATGACAAGAAGTGATGATAGTAGTCGCTCATGGCGACAGTTGTTGATTCTTAGAGCCAAGGCGGAGGTTTTGACGAAGGAAACAGATTCGAAGTCCGTGTCTGGCAACGTCGGAGAATCAGGCTCGTAGCAACATTTATGCTCGGGGGCCTTGGTAGACAATATCGGGGTGGTGATTTCCAAAGGATGGATTGTATTATGAGGCGACCTTGTGACGGGGCGAGTCTCTATATACGCCGAGGACGGAGAGTTAAGACCGATTATAGGCAGTCTAGTCCCAGTGGATAGGAGGGAGACTCCGTCAGGTGAAGACACCCGAAAACCGCAGTGTCTCTTGAAAGAGGGTTTACCAATGGTTAACAGGTCCGTTTCAAAGGCGTTCGTCTAATGATGGCAAAGAGGAAGAAAATCGGACGAACCCAGGTTGGGCCAGAGAAAAAATTAAAGAAAATAGAAAAAAAACCTAACACTGGCTGATTGGTGACGTGCATATGTTTAGTGCCTCAGCACGAACATTATTATCGCATATCCCTAGTTAATAGTATCAACTCGATCTGCCTGAAGTGGCGATGCGCCTCGAGCTAGATGAGGGAAGTCTCAGGGATCTGGCCGGGAGGCGCCTGATGAGATTCCCGGCATGCTCAAGGGCTAAAAGAAAACCATGAACTGGGGTACCCGCTCGCTGGGTTGAAAGTATCTATCCACAATACCTCGTACACTGAATAAGAAGTGTGTCCTGGCAAGCCACGAGTGGCAATCCTTTTACACCGGTAGGGAGGGGGAGGGGTGTTGTACGGAATGATGGGGGGGGGGGGGGGTGTTGTTTAGTTGTCGACCAGGAGGTGGTTGCTTAGCTTTGGGACCCCGTCCAATCCAGGATATGGCCTAGTCCAGTGGTACTGTTTGGGCAGATTTTCTTTCTGGTTTGAACCCGAACGCTGTCTGCTCGAACCCAGACAAACTATTGGCAGGAGGCCGATTTGCGGGAGGATTCCAGGACGTGGTGGTTGGCGGAAGAACACAGGAAAATATCCTTGGCTCTCTCAAACGGGGTTCCTCTACGTCGATAAGCAGACATAGTTGATATCAACTTCTAAACAGAGCCACGCTCAAGGACAGCAAGTACTGACCTTGTGCTAGATGCACTGAGCCGCTATAGGTCTGAGAATACTTTTGAGTCGGGACACGGCGTGGTCAATGGCGGCGTAGGCTTGCTCCAGTCGAAAAAAGCAAGACCAGTGCTCCGAGTGGGACGTCTTGGTGCAGTAAATGGTGAAAGGGAGGTATCTGGGGCATGCAAGAACCGGATAAGTAGCTTTTCTGGTCGAGAGGTGCCCATATAGGAACTAGCTATGGTAAGATGGAGGGCAGTGACGCTGTGGGCGACACTGGGAGTGGGTGGAAGGTGTTGGCCCACGCAAGGTAGGGCGGCAGAGGCCGAGTATGATCTGTATAGGATACGACCGACAGGAGAAAGTCAGAGCGGCATCAAAGCCTAGCAAGGACCACAGGTCGGGAAAGGCTAATGGCCGTTGACGGAGAGAGTGCGGGAAGGTGGAAGGTGTTAGTCGATCAGTACCACACAGCAGAGATGAAGTTCCAACGGTAGGGCAAACGGTCCAGGATCTGCCTGTCCCGGTTCGACCCAAGAGGTGCGCGCGCGGGGGGGAGGTTGTCTGTCAGTGTTGCGGCAACCCTGGTTCAGCCCACAACCAAGAGTTCCATTAGCGGCTGTTACTCAATCAAGGAGTTCCCATATCATCTGGAGACATCTTGAAGTTTTGTTTTTGGCAGTCTGTTCCGTACCACTCCCCAAACAAAGAGTCGAGGCACCGTGGAAAGGGCTCGTGAGTGTCTGGACGCTTAGGCCGGGTTATCTTCGCGTGGCCAAACTGGTCTCTCCAAGGTTACATGTACATGTCTTTGCTGGAGAACATGTCCATACAGTAGTCGTTCAGCCTCTTTCATCTAGCTTATCCAGCAATTTACTACTTGGCGGGCCCTGGCAAACATATGAATGCCCATGGACAACCACAGGGTCCAAGTGGGGTTTCCCCTGTGACCCTTTGCTTGAACCCGTTAGCAAGTCAACCGCAAAGCTGCCGGCTTGATAGAAAATGGCAGAGGGCTTGGCGAGGGCCTACTAGCGTAATGCCTGGAGAGAATGTGCACTCCGTACCGTTATATCAACACGGGAGACCGGGACTTCCAGATACAGTGCGCTGTAGGAGGGCATACCAGAGACGCTGCAACCACGTCTTCCAAAAGGGGCAGCGTCATTGGTTAGTCGCCAAGGGCACCACCCACAGAACACACGGACATACATACCCAGCGTCCTGGGCTGGGTACCAAGAGCAGGTCAGGTACTGTGATCCGTACGGTCTGTTGAACACATACAGAACACAGGAGTAGTGGCGCAACCGGAACGAATCCATCAGTATAATCACGTTAGGTGAGAAGGGGCAGAGGGGTACCCATAGTTGGGGTCATGACATGAACAGTGTCGTCGTTTGATCCCCAGCGGCTAGCAATGAAAAAGACTTTGTGTCTCTCGAGATTTCCGTGGGCCTTTTTTTTTCGTTGGAAAAGGAGCTATGCAAGCTGTGCAAGCTTCCTTGTTGGAGAGTGCAGGAGCTTGGAGCAGACATGGGGGCAGGCCTGTGCATGGGGGTGGGCAGGGATGCTCAGGGAGCTTCCTCACTGCGGCGCCAGGGTGATGGATCTCGTGCGATGACTGATGAGACACACTTTCGATCTTGGGACGAACCGCCAAACAGGGGTGTCGACACATGATTTCCATGCCAGGCGCTGGAGGGAGGGCGTCAGTGGTACGCCCTGACACGGATATCGTCTGCTGCCAGCACGCCTGTTCGGGGCCCGTTCGGGACGGCCAGTAGGTGCCACAGCCAAGGGTCAGGTCTGGCTCGTCCGAGGTTCTTCTGCAGCAGGGTTCCAGGGTTCCAGGATTCCAGGTCCCGAGAGTTCCACGCGCTCTATCGTCGGAAGAGCAATACCCGCAGAACTTCACCCGAACGCAAAAACCCGCCGGCGGGCCTGCAATCACAGTCTGAGTTTGAGTGCGTGCATCGTGGGCACGTGGAGGCCACGGCTGAGACACGTTCTGTTGCTGGGTGAGTGATGACAAGGGCGGCGGCTGGTTGATCCGAACGTCTGTTGCTAACATAACAGAGGGGGGAAGATTCCGTACCTGGAGTACCTGAGGTACCTTACCTATCCGTCAGGTACTTGCGAGCTACCGAAGATGCAACAATGCACAGCTTAAAACCGTCTGGTCTGGCTTTGCTCCAGAAGCCTGCCAGCGTGCGTAACTGCGTGCCCCGTCGATCCGGCACACAGACCCCGCAAATGGAAGCAATTGAAGTGCAAGAGGGCTAAAAAAGAATTGGACAAAAGCAGAAGCTGAGAATTCATGTCGATTATTAAAATCCTTGAAATTCGGAGGCACAGACCAGCGGCTGGTAATAAAGCAGACAACATGGGTGAACTGCCATTTTTGGCATCGAGATCTGGACCTTTGTCTTTTCCTTTGTTTGGGTGGGGGGGGGGGGGGGGGGGGGGAATTGGAACACTGCAGTCGGTCCACAGACGTCAATAACACCACCCCATGGGTACAACCGTGGCGTAACCGCGGTCTTCTTCACCACCGCACCACCACTTATTACATGCTCATCTTGGATGTGAGGTGATCCATGGGTCTTGATAATGACCTTCCAGGGCCGGGACACTGTGCGCTTCGGAGGCAGTCATCGATCGGTATATGGGGCCGCCCCTCCCACTCCCACTCCAGCTTCCCGCCCGATGACCAGGGTTCGTCTTTGCTGGTTGGGGATTGGGGTCGTGATGTTGTTCATCTTGCAAGGCAGGCTGTAAAGTACAGTGCAGAAGAAAACTTGCAGAGGCCGAGGATCATCTCAGGGGCCCAACCTGGACTATCGGCGCATCGCATTGATGGCAGGGGACTGGGATAATGAGAGGACGACCAGGACGCGTGTGTACATACACCAACAAACCTGAGGTGTTCTGGGTGTCATATCGAATTGGCATCTCGCATCATGCATCTCGCATATCCTGGAGGCCAGCTGGTGGCATGGAAGCCGGAAAGAAGCAGAGACGTCATCTCGCTGTGCATGGAACAATGGCAATATTCCGTACAGGCTTGCAATCGTGACGGGAGTCAGTGACCTGGTGGTGACGGTGCAGGTGTCGGTTGGTAGTCAGCCAAATAAGGCATGGCGCTCGTCCATCAAGAAGGGCCCAAGGGGTGCAATGAGGTTGAAGGCCGGCTTGCAACGGTGTGAAAGTGGTACTTGAGTCTTGATGCTACCCAAATTCCCGGTGGAGTTATAACGGGAGACTTAAGGTCAGTGAAAAGATCTCAAAGATCAGACGAACATCACGTGCTGGTGCTGCCGTTGAGCAGTTTATCCTGTTTAACCTTGGCCAATCACAGCCGCGACCCGGCATCTCTGCCAGTGACGCCGAAGAATGGGACAGGAGCGACCTGTTTCCCCTTCTTCTTTCCTTTTTTTGTGCAGAGAGCCTCTCCGGTCTTCGGTGCAAAGCGGAGGGAAGTACGGTTTACAGTACCTACCAAGTCGGTACGGTTCCGCAAGGCATCGCATCGTGGAAGGTGACAACCACCACAGCAAACCTACCAGGCAGGCACGGGGTACTGCCCTGGCGTTGCCGAGGAGGTTCAGTTCCCATGCGCCCATCTCTTTCGACCCTTGACCTCACTCTTATTAAAGAGCGCTATTGTACGGGGTACATCAGTGCAGTGCCAAACAAAGCCTTGCTGCGGCTGAAAGACCACGAGTCATGGGGTGATGAACGGTGCCCGAGGCGCTTCGTCAGACCTTCTAGACGCAATCTGTGTGAAATGATGATATTCCCTTTTGGTATAAGCCAGATTCATGCAGTGTGAGCCATGACTTCAGCTCAGGTACCGGATGTGCGTGTCACTACACTAGGCCTGGGCCTCTCCCTTTTTCTTTCAAACCCCAATGTCGTCAGAACAACTTGAGATGTACACTATCTTGGAGAGGGGTGGAGACAAGCGTGAGAGTGGAGTGGCTTCTCGAAACTGGCACATGCAAAACCGCTTTGGTGGACCTGGCCTGGTCCTGCTCCCCACTGCCTTGCGTCTAACTCAGCTGGATTGGAGATGGTGACACAGCTGCCTTCCCCCTCGTGCCCCTTTCCAAATTGGAAAAGATGACTTCCCAGCCAAGGAAATAGCAGGATAATAGCTCGAACGAAAGAGGAATATTCCAGCTTGCGGCCGTCAGGTAACCTGCTTCAAAACACCCATGTGCTTCCCGTCGTCCAAACTACCATTTCTTTTGATGGAAGTAGCCGTGTCTGTCTCACTTGCAAGCTGTATGTACCAGCCCTATTTTTCAGCAGGGGTATGGCCCCCAGCCTTGCACAAGTTCAACGTCGCCCACGGGGCACAGACCCAGTCAGCGACAACTTGACAAGGGGCAGCGACAAGGGGCTTCTCCACCCAGCGTCATTCCATGGAGGCTTAGGGTCCCAGCTGGATTTGTGGTACGGTCCACGGAGTCTTCCGTACTCCTTATTGCTCGAGAGGCAGATGGTCTTGCCTTTCAAGAAATGGCGGTCCAAGCATTGAAAAGACAGTGCGTCCATTGTCCAGTGATTCAGCACGACACCTGCTAGAACTTACTCGGAAGCCGATGCACCGCTATCCGTTCACCTCCATACGGGGCAGGTTCTGTTTGTTATCCGAGATATCCGGCAGTCTGTGCGGCTTCTACAATGGAACACACTAGCTGTCGCAGTCTGCAGAGTATGGATTACTTGTTCACTATGTCTAGGATATTCGATACCTAAGGTGGAGGTGTTCTCCATACAAAAGTACCTGGGGTAAAAGGGAAAATGGCCTATCAGATGGAAGATGCTTCCCCCAAAAGAGTTTCGGATGACCTGCCCGTTAAAGATTGCCCGTCTGGGCGTCCCGGTCTTACTCTTGGGAGTCAAGGCGAGGCAGGGGTTACAAGCAAGCAACAGACCGCTTTCTGCTTCTGGGCAGCCTACAGGGCAGGTACGGAGGAAACCGTGCAATACGTCCTTTCCTGAAAAAGCGCTATTGACATGTTGTCCCCGGGGCCAGAGCCAAAGGAAACGGCGGCAATTACACCCGCCATTCCTGTCAGGCTCGACCTTGCCCTGAGGTCATCTCAGCAATCACGAAATCTCGCATGCTCTACTCCACTCCCTTCAGACTCCAACGGCGTCGGCAGTGGCGCCTCGTCCGAAGTGAATCAACAGCTGGAGGGGTTGACATCGAGGTTCTTCAGGCATTTCGCTGTCCCCCCAACCCCTTCCCCCCCCCCCTCTTTCCTGGTATCAATATCACCTTATTGAAAGCACATATACCCCCCAATTAAGATTGGCTATACTTTCTAGGTAGGTGGTAAGGTAAGTAAGTACCTTCCAGGTTATTAATCACGCACTGGACTACTCTGTATTCGTACACACTACCTTACCTTACCAACATACGCTATATCTGGCATACACCTGATTCAGGTATCATAGCTCGCTATTTCGAACTGCTTTCGTTGGGGTCGCCTTCCTGGATTGGCAGTCCTCAGTCCCGCCAAGCCAATGGATGGGTTGGGGGGGGGGGGGGGGGGGCAAAACCCAACTGGGACCCGGTCAATATCGCTCGATCGGACATCAACGATCTTGAAGGCCCCTTGCTGCATGGGCGCACGAAGTAACCTCATCCAGGCACGGGCAGTGACTGAGATGGCAAGACCAACCTCCTCTTCCCCGAGTAACTCGACGTACCGGAGTACCCTTGGTACCTTACCTCTCGTCTGCCACGAGCGGCTCTTCCATGCCGACCCCGGCAGGTAAGGTACCTGCCTGCCTATCGCCCCAGCCACCTTAACTTGCCCAGAGGAGAAGGCCACTCTTTAATTTTCGTCTCCTCGCTGGCGGCCTTGTGCACGATCGCTGCTAGTGTCAATATCGATAAGCTATCGAGAGAGAAAAAACTTACGGAACACTGCTCACTGGTGACTTGCCCCTTCCCCGGTGAAGGCCACAAAGACGGTCTTGCAATTTCTTCAAATTAACTGCTAGCCTCATCCTCTCCACAATGCCCGATATTACCGGTTTCTATGCCATGTCACGCATGTACTTCCACATCTTCCCACTCTGGCCAAGTCCGACAGACACCCATCTCGCCATCTCCGTGCTCCGAACGGCATTCGTCATGGGTGATGGCCAAGTAAGAGTGGCCTGTGGTCAGTGCTATTATGGCCGAGCGCGTCTGTTATCGACTCATCTCGCCTGCCACGCATAATCCTGACTTGAAGGAGTTACAGACTCGGCCATCCAAGCCGACGTCGTCGGCATCAGTCTTTCTCTTCCTTCTAGAGGATCACGAACCCGCCGACGTGGCCATTTGTTGATCGGCGTGAAGCTCACCGGACTTAGTCACCACATACAAGAATCGAAGGCCACACATGGAGATGTGTCGCCTCGTTCTGGCTTCGTCGTGTCTTCCATTCCTGAACTGTGGGACGAGACGGCCGCGGTCCAAATCTTCACCTCGTGTTGTGATTACACTTGTGACTTTGACAGCCCTGCTGATTGAACAATCCATTCAGTACAGCTTGATAGACGGTTCCTCGGGCGCTTGCCCCTTGCAGACACTTGACCGTCGATGAGTATGCCCTGTCACTTGGAGAACTGAATCAGCAATGTCCTATCGGATTATTCAGCCATGGATCTTCTGGGAAGAATAACACACTGCTTGGCCATATGGACTATATTTTCCACCAAGGTTTTTGTGGCCACACAAAGCAGGCCGCCAGCCCAAACACCAGTGACATCATTCGATCGGACTCGTCAGGGTGGAGGGAGAGACTGGAAGCTGTTCCTGCAAACATGCCGCACTTCCAGAGGCTTTCTCGATCAAGATTCGTTACTAGATTCCTCTTCTGGCATCGTCCTGTCTTCAAGGTTTCCGCTCTCTGCTAGGGACCGTTGCGTTGCACATCACCCTAATCAAGCAGGGTGCCATGGATGCAACCAAAACAACACAGATAGGTAGAGGTCCCGACAGTCCAGAACACCACTAGCCTGGACTTGGAAGGATTGCGATTTAGCAAAAAGGTGAAGCTTGACCTGCATGCCGGCTTGCGTCGACCAGCAATTCTTCCCCTCCGGCACCTGCATGGGGCAGACCACGACCGCTGATTTCGGGGCGCAATCCCGTTTCCCAGGACACCTTGAACCGGCAGATTGCGCGACGATGGCGGCAACGTAATGTCATGGAGCTCACTTGGGATGCAGACCCGGGTTAGGAGCCATCGATGCCGAGCCTCCAACCATCGCATCGTCTCAGGCGGGAGTTGGGACCGCGCGAATCGGGCTGGCGGGGTTAAAGGCGCATTTCCACTGCAGCCCTATGTCAGATTGCGTCTGCCATCAATGGCATCATCCGACGGGAGATGGAGAAGCAGCTAGGTGTCGCCGATGAAATCGTGCGCGTCTCCGTCCTTATTAATCTGGTCTGGGTTTCAAGTTGACAGACCGGCCTGTGTGCTTCTCGCCGCCAATATGGCTCGACGCGGGCCATGCTTCTATTTTGGTGGCCTGCTGCTTCGCGCAATAAGGCTCCCGTCGGTATCAGCCGTGCAGCGCTGCCGCAGGATCTAATGATAGAAGCCGGGTGACGAAGGGTTGTCCGCGAGCCGGCAACGCAAAGCAGCCTGAAGATCTGAGCGTCGATATTTGATCCATATGCTTGCAGCGCGTTGATGTGCCGCACAAGATGTCGGGTGTCCGCCGTCTGTGGCCGTCCGTTGTAAGGAAATATGGACAGCCCCTTATAGGCTGACAATAGGCAATTACGCCCAGAGCTAGCTGTACGCTTACCTAAGGTACCTAACCTACCTTATGAGTTGGATCAATATGCCCGGAACAAGTGCCCGCCCAGGTGAGGTGGCTCCAGTCCCATGTCATTGTCGGGTCCGGTATTTTGTCGCAGCGTCTACGGCTAAAAACCCCGACACACGTTGCATAGGCCACACGTTGCACATTGTTCACATTCTGCATTAAACCGTTCTGGCTGCGCTATTACACACTGTTGACAATAAGGGCTGCCATGGACGAAAAAGGTTCGGTACTACGGAGCGGCCCTGCCGTTGACGCTGGTGGCATCTTCCTTGTCCTATTGACCATTCTCGTTTTCTTTCTCCCCATCTTTATCTTCTTTCCTCCCACCCGGCCTTCCTGCACCGAAGCCATCCTCCAGACACACTCCCGGGCCGGCTTGGACCCTTCTGAATCTGGTCTCGGCTCCGGTCCCAGCTCCGGCTCCGGGCCCGGCTCCAAACCGGCTTCCGCCCAAGACGGCCCGGGCAAGATCCGCAGCATATTCATATATCCCGTCAAATCATGCAAGGGAATTGAACTCAAAAGGAGCAAGGTCCTGCCTGCCGGTCTCAAGTTTGATCGACTTTTCACTTTCGCTCAGCTCAAGAGTCCCTTTCCTGTTCGGCTCGACGCCTCGGACGCGGAGAGGACTCAGCACGAGTGGGAATTCATCACCCAGCGACAGTTCCCTCTCCTTGCTACCGTGCAGGTGGATCTCTACCTCCCGGACATCGTCAAATCCAGCGCCCAACAAGTCAAGTCTTCCGATGCTTTCCTGGTTTTGCGATTCCCTTGGAGGAAGGATGGGCTGCGAGGCACGCTGGGATGGATCTCTGCGAAGCTCACGCGTGGCCGTCACGCCTTGCCCGAAAAGGAGATCCTTCTTCCGGTGACTTTCCCGCCCGAGGACGAAATCCGTGAGAGAGGCTACACCTTCGAGCAGGTCAGGATCTGGAGGGACACCATCACGGCCCTCAGTATGGAGACGGAGCTACCTCGGGAGCTGCGGCTCTACCTGGGTGTGAGCAACAGGCTCGGCATTTTTCGAATAGACCCGGCCCGATTACGACAGGTCCACCGGTGTGCACCGACTAAGGCCGATGCGGGATACCAGCCCGTCACAGGTTTCCAGGATGCCGTAAGTGTCCTCCGTTGTCACCCCTTCAATCTTGCCGCCAATGTTTCAAAAACGTGGCCTGACTTGTGTGTTGCAGTATCCACTACACTTGCTCAACTTAGCGAGCGTTCGGGACTTGGACGCCAAGATCGAGAAGGACAACAACCTCAAGGTTCTGGACCCCAGGAGGTTCCGGGCAAATATCATCGGTGAGGAGTTGCCCCCCAAACCGCCCCATCCCCATACAATCCATATCCATATCCGCTTGAGTGGCACCCTACCGGGCCTACCCGGTCCACTGTTCACGACCAGTCGTTGACACCCTGGCAATTAACCTTATTAGTTGACGGTGTGGACGCCTACGAAGAGGAGTCGTGGAAGACGATATGCTTTAAGCCGGGGCCCAAGACCAGCAGGCGTGAAAAGTCAAGGTTTCACGTGTCGTGCCGGACCGTACGGTAAGTTTCGGAATAAAGCTCCCATATCACATGGTCTTGATACATCAGCACCACTGCCCCATGTCTCTCTCTGCCTATTACTACTACTACTCCCTACCGAGCACCGTTCCCCGGTTACAACACTGCGCAACGGAGATACACTTGAGAGGAGCTAACGTGCCTCTGCCATCTGGTCGTTTAGCTGCAAACTACCAAACGTGAACCCTGACAACGGCTATCGCCATCCGGTGGAACCAGATAAGTCGTTGAGGAAATTTCGGGAGGTAGACGAAGGCGCCAAGGGAAAAGGGTGCCTCGGCATGCAGCTCACGCCGCTGTTCGATAAAGTGAAGACAGCTGACGACATGGAGAGCTGGGTGGAGGTGGGCATGTCTGTTGAGGTCCTGGGTAAGGGGAGTCATACGTACATTGTTCAGTAAACAAACGGGCTGCGGAGCAGCTAAGATAGACAAAAGCTTTGAGTCGGTTTGGTATCGTGATTGATATAGAGAATAAGAAACAAGACAAGATCAAGCTTTTACATGCGAACCCATCATTACACAAAACAAGCCCAAGTCCTTGTTACTCATCCAAAACCAACCAATATTTCGTCCTGTCTTGCTTTGTTTGCCTCGTAAAACATTTTGCACCAGGTATAGTTCCCACCTTTCCAACCTTTGAATACCTAAGTAGGTACCAAATCAGTTCCCATCGCATACACAAACTCCTTGCCCACAATGATATTATCCACTCATGTGTCTTGCCGATGTTAAACAACAAACAAACGAAACCCTCAACGCCACGCCATCGAATAACATACATATCAGACTCTGACAGACGCTACGCTCCCCCCCCCCCCCCCCCCCCCCAAAAAAAAAAAAAAAAAAAAAAAAAGATATCATCTCAGATCCGCCGGTGTCAGCGCCTGGACCATACTCGTGCCCTCGCTGAAGCGCGTCCTAAAGATCCGGTTCGCGTTCTGAAACATGCCGTCTTTCAGACTTACAACAATGAACTGCGAGCCCTTGAAGCGCGTCTTGATCAACCGCCCAATGTTTTGCGTGTGTGACAGGTCGAGCGCCGCGTCCACCTCGTCGAGGATGTACATGGGCGCGGGCTTGAACTGCAGCAGCGCCATGATGAGCGAGAGGGCGATTAGAGATCTGTTCCCCCAAAGCTTGTTAGTTTACAACTGATTCACAGTTTCCCATGTTTTGATCGATTGAGTGGCAACAGAGAGATTAACGGAGATAAACAAACCTTTGACCGCCGCTCAACTCAGTCAGACTCTGTTTCCACACTTTACCGAGACAGACCTTGACCTCGAGCCCATCGCTGATAGTCTTGCCCTCAGGCGGGTCAAGCTTCGCAAAGCTGCCCGGCAGCAGCTCCGCAAAGATCTGCCCAAAGTCCCCATTCACCTTGACCCACGTCTCCTGCAGCGCCTTTTTCTTGTAGTCGTCGAGACTAACAATCGTCTCCTCGATCTTGCGCTTGTCGCGTATCACCGTCTTCATCATGTGCTTGAGCGACACCTCCTTCTTCTCAACACTATCAATCATGTTCATCACCTTCGGATTAATCTTTTTCCTGAGCCCTTGGCTGCGCTCCTTCAGGTTGCGCAGCGTCGCCTTGCACTCGCCAATGTTCTGCCCCTTGAAATCGTACGGCGTGCCGGCGCGGCCGAACTGCTCTTTTGCGTCGGCGATCCACTCGTGCTCCTGCTCGAGGTGCGCCGCCTGCTGCGCGGCCGCCTGCTGTTCTTTGTGGAACTTATCGATCTGGTGGCCCAGCTTCTGCATCTCGAGGCTTTCCTCCGTGATACGCGCATTCTTGGACCGCGTCGCCTCCTCGAGCGCGCGGAGCTCGTCGTCGAACACGTGCAGCTTGGTGCGCTCGTCGTCCAGATGCGCCTGCACCGAGTCGTGCGTCTCTTTGAGCTCTTTCTGCTGCCGCGCGAGGTCAGCAATCTCCTCTTGCTGCGCCTTGATGGCCAGGTCAATCTCCTGCAGCTGCTCCCGCGCGGACGCGAGATCGGCCGAGACTTGTTCGGAATCGAGCTGTGCGCCCTGGAGTTCCTTCTGGAGTGTCTTGTTCGACGTAACCATTTTGCTGAGCGAAGCGCGGAGCTTGTCAAGAGAAGCTTGGAGCTCGACGAGCTTGGCGTCTTTGTTGTTGTCAAAGTCCTTCATGTCTTTCTCGATCCTCTTGACGTCAGCACTGGCTTCCGCCTGTCGCTGTTTGGCTCCCACCACGGACTCTTTGAGCTGCGCAATGGTCTCGTTCATATTCTCCACCTCTTGGATGATCAAAGACGAAGAGTTCCCGCTAATCTGTTCCTTGGCCAGCTTGATCTCGTGGGTCTTGAGATCAAGGTCCTGCTTGATCCTCCGCGCTTGGTCGAGTTTGGACTTTTCGCGCGCAATCTGAGCCTGCAGGCCGTTGAGTGATATTTCGGCCTCTTTGAGTTGCCTTGTGATGTCGTTGAGCTTCTGCAGTGTCACCAAGACGCCGCTCGAGTTGGGCGAGCTACCGCCAGACAGTGTCCCCGAAGGATCATACGCATCTCCCTCTAACGTGATACTCCGCATCCTCACGTTGGGATCAAATGTCACTCTTTTGGCTGTTTCCGCGTCGGCGCAGATCAAGGTGTTCCCAAAGACGTACTCCATTGCAGACGAGACTTCGTCGTCGTATCCCACCAGGGACAAGGCCAAATCAACCTTACCGGGTGCGATCTTTTGCGCAGTCGCGATTGTCTGCGCAGAAGCTTTGAAAGCGGCAATCTTGTTGAGGGGAATAATGGTGACACGCTTCCGAAGCTTTCCAGCCTTCAGCAACTGCGTACCGGTCACCTCGGTGTCGACGACCACGTTATACAGCCGACCACCAGCACAGATCTCGAGCGCAGTGCCGGCGCTAGTATGTTCCTTGTCCAGCGTGAACAGTTGAGCCACCAGACCCTTCACCTTGGACCTGTCAAAGTTGGGCGTCGGATCAGCATAGTTGAAGTCGATATTGGCAACCTTGCGTTTCAAGGCGTCCGATTCCTGGCGCAAGTTTCGGATCGTTTGCTGGAGGGAGCTTTCGTGCTTGTACATCTCTTCCTCCGTGCCAGGCTGGAAGCCGAGCTTCCCGAGCTCCTTTTCTAGTTTCTGGGCTTGCGACTTGAGGCCATCGATCTCCTTTAGGAGGCCGGCGTTTTGCTCCTTTGCCTTTTTGGCACGCGGTTCCTCTTCCTTGATGCGCTTTTCGAGGTGAGCAATCTTGATTTTGGCCTGCTCCTGCTCGGTGACGGCAGCGGTAACCCGGTTCCTCGCGTCTTGTAGCTGTCCCTGGTATCCGTTTTCTTGCCCTTCCTTGGACGCAACTCCGGTTTGCAGTGTCTGAAGCAGTTCTTCCTTTGACTCTGCCTCTTGGCTCTGCTTCTCCAAAGCCTCTTTGGCGGTGTCATACTTGGCTTTGATCTTGTCGTATGCTTTGGTCTTT
Organism: Apodospora peruviana; assembly: GCA_033439685.1. Lineage (NCBI taxonomy): Eukaryota > Fungi > Ascomycota > Sordariomycetes > Sordariales > Lasiosphaeriaceae > Apodospora > Apodospora peruviana. The sequence goes on along the minus strand of JAUEDM010000004.1, from coordinate 1,785,762 downwards.
TCTTTCAGTGTCGCCTCCAACTCAGCAACATTTTTCTCGCCTGCCGTCCTCCGCTCCTGCTCTTCGGACAAGCTGCTGTTCTTTAGGTCCACAACGGTTGCGAGGCGAACGAGTTCGTTCGAGTGTTTCTTTACAGCCTCCTCCAACGCCTGTGCCTTGCCACCCTTGCGCAGTTCTTTATCGCGCTGCGCCCTTACCCGTTGCCCGTCTTCCTCGAGATGGGATATCTCACTCTTGAGCCGCACGGCCGATTCCTCCAGATCTTTCTGGCGTTGTTTCTTTGCTTCCAGGTCGGCACCAGACTGGTGCAGCTTCTCTTGGTACCTGACGAAGTCGTGTGCAACAACGACGCGAGTAAGCCTCTCAAGGTCGTTCTGTGTCTGCTGGAAGTCAAGAAATGCGCGCTTCTCGGTGCGCAACTTCTCAAGTTTGGGCTCAATCTCATCGCGGAGCAGTTCGGTAATCTCTTGCAGCTTCATCTCTTTCTTTGCCATCGTCTTTAGCGCCTTGTCTCTGCGGTCCTCAAACATCCTTGTCCCTGCAGCCTCCTCGATCATGGCCAATATCTCAACCGGCTTCATATTTAGCACTTTGGTGATGCGCCCCTGCATGATCAGGAAGTTGGGGTTGTTGATATTCAGCTGAACGGACTGAAACAGATTCTGAACTGTCTGCTGTTGCGCGCGATGTCCGTTAATCAGGTATTTGGAGGTGCCGCCGAGGACAATCTGGCGCGTGACGCTGATGGTGGCATACTCCTCGAAGCCTATGGGCGATCGCTTCTTGTCGCGATTGTCAAAGACGATGGTGACGCTGGCCTTGGTGACACCAGCCTGGCCGCGTTTATAGATCAGGTCCTGGAGGTTCTGAGCGCGGACGGTGGACATGTTGGTGATGCCGAGCACGAAGCAGATGGCGTCCAGGATATTGGACTTGCCGCTGCCATTGAGGCCGGTGATGGAGTTGAAGCTCTCGTCCCATCCTGAAATCACGGTTCGCACGGCATACGACTTGAAGCCCTGTTGTTGTTGAGCGAAAGCAAAACATGTCAGTCTTTGCTTGCGTTTTGACTATTGGAAAGGCACTCGCCCTCAATACTTACGTCGATAATTACTTCGGTGACCCTCATAATGTCATGCGCTTATGGAGTGATGCGCCCGGTGTCTATGGCGTCGCTGGTGTTGGTGGTTGGGTTGTCGTGGGATGCGATTTGGGGTTTGGCGCCGTCGCAAAGACACCACTTTGACCGGTTCGCGCTCGTCGTCCCAAAACAACAACTTTTTGTTTACTTTTGCTGTCAGAAGCCGCCCCCGCACCACACGTCCCCACGTAAGCACGTGCACCACCCAAGTCCAAAGGGCACCTCAATGGCCCCAGGGGACGGGGGTGGTCTGTGCCAACATGACGGGATCTTGGCCAGCTGTTGGCTTACAAGTTACAGGGGAGTTCAGCTTGCAGCCGGCTGCCGCAGTGCATGGTGCCACAACCGCCGCGCGGAAAGGCCCTGCCAGATGGCCAACTGGACCTCAGCGGGAGCGAATGGATACGTCTTCCTCATTCCTTGAATGGATCACTGCCTATCATCCTAACCACCACTCCCCCAAGGCACCGTCTTGCAGCGCTTCTTGTCAAGTGGCATGTGCCATGTACACGATTTGTATGAATAAGCCACTACCACAATCGATCAAGCGACACGATCCGAACTCATTCTGTTCTTGACATTACTCAACGGACTTGCATCGCGCTCCCCGGACTTGATTGACAACCCGACCATCATCTAGGAAGTTGACCTGTTTGGCCCTTATCGGCAGTGACGCACTTGACTTCCTACCAAACCGTTGGTCCCACAAGACACTTAACACGAACTCCGACGTCTAACGCAGCGCTTGTTCTTTGTCGGCGAGGAACATACACTTTCATGTCGGGTTCAATCGCGGTCTGATGCTCCTTCTTCACCATTATCATTGCGCTGCGCCGAGGTTAGCGGCAGCATTGCGATGATACCAGGCGCAATGATCCCCTCGCAGCGCCCATCCTCAACTGCTCTCAGGCCTGCTGCACAAGACCCGGATTCAGTTTCAGTCCGCCCCCGCAATCGCCGTCTTATCAGCACCAACGATGGGCAAGATACGCCCGCTCCGTCGCTGTCGACCCCCGGCCCTTCTCCGAGTCGCGGTGCCTCGCCCATTCCGGCGGCACATATTGGTGGAGTCACCGGGAGGAACAATTCCGGTACTGCATTCGCGAGGAGCCCTGCGCGCACCAAGAGTCCTGCTGCTGCCGGTGGCCTGCTTGGCAGCTCATGGGCCCCAAGCTGGGCTTCGGTGACCGAGTTTGCCTCGTCGCTGCTTTCAGGCGGCGAGTCGTTATATGCGAGCGAAAGTGAGCGGCCAAGGAGTCGAAACGTGAACCGGACGAGGAGTACCAAGGTCCGGACCGGCTACACAGACGCGCCCATGCAAGCCAATAGCTGGGGCCCAGAACCCCCAGTCGAGTCGAGGCCGCGACTGAATGATGTCGCGGCCGGGTCGAGGGCGAAAAGGGAGGCTGCACTAAAGGCCATGAAGACAGCTAGCGTGCTTGAAAGCTACGACGGTGTCAATGGGGGGCTGGACATATCGGGGAGCTACAAGAGACGGAATTCGGACGAGGACCCACGAGGGTCGTCCCAGGATCAAGAGGTGGAGGAACACTTGGTCTATATCCATCATGTCCAGCCAAACGACACTTATGCAGGAATCGTGCTCAAGTACAGATGCCGCGAGGACGCCTTCCGAAAGGCCAACGGACTATGGTCTCGAGACAATATCCAAATCCGAAAGTGGTTGGCCATCCCAGTGGACGCCTGTGAAGTGAAAGGCCGCCCCTGTCAAGATCCCGTGTCCCATTCTGCCAAGGTTGATTTGCTGGCGCAGACTCCGCAGGATACAGATCCATTTGGCAATAACAGTCACGGAGTTGGGGGTGACTTCTTTGGCAGTTCGACACACGGCCTGTCATTCGATCGACCCAAGACGGGCGACGAGGAACGGCCGTGGACACATGTGCGATGGGTGTCGCTGGACTCGTGTCCCAATCCCGTTGAAATTGCGCGGGTACCACGGAAAGCCTTCGGGTATTTCCCGCCTCGGAGGAAGAAGAGCTTACTCTCGGGATCATTACCATCCACACCTCGAGGTTCGATGGACGTGCCGAGCATCACATTAAGTGGAGGCCCAGCATTGGAGAGCTCCGGCAGTACACCTTCACGCCGCCCGAGTCTCTTGAGCAATCGTCCACAACCCTCCAGCGCCTATAGTGTAGTCACACAGACATCTGGTCGAAGCAGGGTCAGTAGCGCGGGGGAGGACGCTCGGCCGGCTTGGATGCGTCGACCTGGCGGCGTCGGTTCACTCGGCAAGACCGCGCGAGCACCCGGGCCAGAAAAAGACTATCTCAACTCGTGGACTAAGAAGCATCTGCCGGGCCTGAATATCGACTCACTGCCGTCGATGTCGGTAATGGGTGCCGAGATCGCTAAGTTTGGGTTTGGCGCCAGCGCAGATGAACAGGCGACAATCGTCGAGAGCCCCTTTGAAGATGGAAGGGACACCTCATCTGCAAGCCAGCAAGGCTCGGGTCTCGACAAGGCCGCTGCGGCCATCGAGACTTGGCTGCGCGGCGCATTCGCCAAACATCCTGGGACGCCGGTCTTGGGCCCACGCGGGCGGTCAGCGGCGGTTGAAGAGGGGGATCTTATCGAACTTGCCGACACTAATAGTGACGATGGACGGGGACTGCCCGACGGAGGGTTTTTAGGTGAATCAAGCCTACTAGGCTCCGCAGCTTTGGGCAGCTCAAGTAGGAGTGCAGGGGACGGAGCAGGGACGGTCAGGGGACGTAGTTGCGGCGGTAATGTTGCTGCCGGCAAGAACAGGAAGGACGACTAGCCTCTGAGGATGTCGTTGCATTGATCGAAATCAGGATATCAACAACTTCCTTGGCTTTTTTTACATAGCATTGGTCTCTAGGCGTTTCAAGGTTGGGAGACGCCTTTCTTTGAGTTTCTGCTTCTATTCTTGTATATACACATCAGCAACGGCAGATAACTGTTACCCAATTTTTGAAAAGGAGCACAGCATCGCAGAGGCTAGCATTTCGGCGTTGTCCGTGGAATAGATGTTTGTCATTTTTTTTTTCGTTGTAATTCATTGAATTTCCTATATTTATTAATCTTGTTTCAAGCCATCCGTATTTAAACTACTTTATTATCGGACATGTTGGTGCTCAAGAGCGCCAGGTTCATGAGTGGTGTTGAAGTTGGAACAAATACTGTGCACGCTGCCCCAAATTTCCACTGTCTTCGGGATCTTTTAATTGCCAGCTGCTAAGACCAGCAGTCCCTGACGCATCCCATTCTCACACCGCCAAAGAAGACAAGATATCGCACTTGTCACTTTTCCTTTCAGTCTACCATTATTTCCATTCATTACCTCTGAAGAGCTTTCAGGCCAATGCGATGCCGATCTGCATCGAGTGCCGCCACCCGGTCAAGACGCTCTGGCGCGAGGGCGGCGGCGACAAATCGACGGGTCACAACATTCGATTGACCGTGTGCAAGAACTGCGGCCGCTTCTGCGACAAGTACGTCGAGCACGACTTTGTGGTGCTGTTTATCGACTTGGTTTTGATCAAGCCGCAGGTACGTTTACGCCCTTATTCTATAACTCTTCACATCTCGTGTGTGTTGTTCTTGTTGCTGTTGTCCGGCAAATCGGAAGAAATACAAGTGGCCGGTACCAAAACAAAATGACAATGAAATTGTCACCCGTAATAAGATGGTTTACTGATTTGAGTTTGAATAGGTTTACAGACACTTATTACACAACACCCTCATGAAAGATGAGGATGAGTTTGCAGTATGTAAAACAAAACCCTCCAGACCTTCAGTTCTCTGATTTCACTTACACTTACGCATCACTAGCCCTCCATAATCCGCCTCGGCGTGCTTCTCCTCCTATTCGACGTCTACCTCACGTGGGCACGGATAGAAAAACAGTCCGTACCTTCGTCCTCATCCTCTCTGGATCTCGCCAGCAGCGGCGCGAGCGGTAGTACTCCCAGCAGTACCAATGGAGGCGGCGGCGCAAGCACCACCGTCGGTAATAGCAATTTTGGCCGGCTAGCGCAGCAACCGATTGTGCTTCAGTATATCTTTTTCTTACTCCTCTGTACTTTATCGACCCTCGCCTTCCACGGGTCGATCCGCTTCCTCACATCATCACGCTACTCCCCGCTATCCTTCCTCGGCATCCTGCCGCAGTACTCGCGGCCCAACTCGGTCTCAACGGCCCTGCTCGTGTCGTCCTCCACCAAGCTTTTCCCGATCCTCATGGTGATCTGGGAGTACGACGTGCCGGCGGCGGCGCGCTCGCTGGGCTGGGCGGTCGTGGCCAACAACGTCGAGGCGCTCAAGATTCTGCTCGACTGCGGCTATGGGGTCGCGTCGCTGCTCGCCATGGCCGGCGCGCTGAGCCGCTGGGTCATGGGCCGGGTGGTGCTCTGGGCTGCCGGCCTCGAGGGGGTGGACTCTGCAGGCGAGCATAGTGTCGCTGAGGACGGGCGGGCGCTGGGCGCGCTGCTGATGCATGCGATGGACTGGGCGGGGAGGTTAGCTGTGGGTTGATTATTTCCAAGATAACTGAATACGTAGTTTGAGAGAACAGTTCTTGGACCAACAATGAGCGCTTGGTTTTGCTTCCTTGTTAGGACTGAGAGCCTTATGTGATATGTTCATACATTCGGGCCGTCCGCCAACCATCGGCCGCGCCGATTGGGATGCCGGCTTCCCCCAGCAGTAAGCAGGCAATTGACTCCCGCTATTGATGTGCCCTCACCTCCCCTCTTTCTCGTCGTCATCGGCGAACCTTGGCAACGACGACTAAATATCCGATCCGATGGGAAACCCCAACCCAAATAGAGCCGTTGCAGCAAACGTGCCGGAATTAAAACTACAGAACAGTACGACAACCGCACAAACACAAAATAGATACCAGGTAAAGACCTCATCAGTTCGCCTTGCCTGCCTGCCTGCCTGTACCAAAAAAAACGCCAATGCCTGTGTTTAGTTTATTTGATTTCCTCTGCTTTGCTTTGCTCGCCTGCTTGCATTGCTTTGCTGATAAAAGCAGTTATAATTATACAAATTTCTTCCCTTTTTTTTTCTTTCGTACAACCGAGTACCCAATTTCGTTCGCTCAGTGATGAATGTACTTCTCGCGCAGGTCGGACCGCCTCGGCTCTATCAGGGGGTTGAGTTGCGCCAGGAAGGTGATGGCCCACATGAGGTAGCAGCTGACGAACGACAGGATGAGGGAGGATCGCCAGAGTCTATAGATATATATGTCCATCCAGTTAGTTGTTAGTTAAACTGCAATGCGCATGGGAAGAGGGGTGAAATACACTTGGTTCTCGCCCTTGGGCGCGAATACCCAGGCGGCAACGCACATGGCGATGATGATGGCCAGGCCGATAAAGACGCTCCACCTGTTTGTAAGTGTATTATTAGTGTACTGGCAAGAAAAAAAGACGAGAACTAATGATATGATCTTTGGGGGTGGGGGGTTGCGACGCACCCGTTGGCCATGATGTCCGAGGAGCTCTCGTTGGGGCTCTAGGGTAGCTGGTGGAGATCGGGCAGACAGAAAATGGTAGGAGAGCGTTCTTGCGATATCTTCTCGGTACTCGTGGTGATAATATGCGTGCCAGCTGGGGAGTCTCGTTGATAGCTTGTGGTTTGCTGGCAGGAGCTTATATTGACGACGACTCGGATGATGGCGGCGTACCCGTGTGCACCTTCACATCTGCGTGAGCTCACTGCGGGTCCGGTCGTCGTAGCTGCGACCCCAGCTTAGTCATGCACGTCATCCTAGCACTCGCACTGTGCGAGTGTGTGCAGGCAGTTTCGTACCTTAGGACCCCCACGTACAACTTCAATCGCCGAGATCCCTCCCAAACCGGACAACTACTGTTCAGTGTAGAAATAAACTGTAACATTTCTAGAAGATATTCCATAGACCCCTTAGACTACTATTACAGTCGTTATTCACTTATTTTCGTACTTCAATCCGGCCTCCATTCTCACAGCGCCATAAATACCAGCCATGTCCCCCAGCTCGCCCGTGTGGGCCTTGACCTGAACGAGATGCGCATCGGCGATCTCAACGTTCTTCATCCTCGTGCCCGCAGATTTTGCCAGGCTCATCGCATGGCCGGCATCCTTCCTGGCGAGGTCGACGGCGAAGAGCGGGTAGTCCCGCTGGTGGTAGTCTCCCGAAAGCATCCGGTTCGAGTAGGCCGCGTACGGGCCCGGGAAGAAGCTCTCAATGAAGTTGTGCACGTGCTTGGTCCCCAGCCCCGACTTCTCCGCCAGAACATGCGCCTCGGCCAGCTGCTCGACCATGTTGAGGATGAAAGTGTTTCCGATCAGCTTGAGCGTCAGCGCTTTGCCGTACGGCTCGTCGCTCATGTCAATCTCGGCCTTGGATATGACGCCCTTGAAGTAGGGTCTGGCTCTCTGGACTGACTGCTTCGGTCCCGCGAGCACGCCGATGAGCTGTCCTGCGTCCGCAAGGGCGGGTGGGCCGAAGACGGGGGCAGCGACGAACTCGCCGCCCTTTTCGACGATCGATTTGGCCAGGCTCTCGGTGGTCTCAGGGTGGATCGTGGAGGACTCGACGACCAGCTTGCCCTTTATATCGGTCTTGAGGATTTCAGCCACGGCCTCCTGAACAACCTGGTCGTTTGAGAGGATGACAAAGATGATGTCCGCCTTGGCAGTGCCCTCGGCAATAGAATCGACGACTTCGGTTTTGCCCTCGCCTAGTGCGTTGCTGAGGTCGATGGACCGCGGCTTGGTGCGGTTGTAGAGCAAGAGCGGCTGATCTAGATTTGCTTTCTCTACAATGTTCTTGCACATGCCCTGCCAGTATATTAGGTCATGTTTGGTATGATATCAGGTGCTTTGGTAGAGACCTACACGCCCCATATTTCCCAGCCCAATCCAGAAGAGCCTCGGAGCCATATTTGCGGTTTAGGACCTTGGAGGTACACAACTTGTGAGTAGACCTATCACGGGTGGATGACGTTTGGTAAGATATGAAGAAAAGGGTATTGTAGCCACGATGGTTATTGATGGCCTTTTGAACAGAGTCCAAGGCTTTATTGATTCACAGTCTTATATTCCATCCACGGGTAGGATGGCGCAACTTGCCCTCGGTGCTATATTGCGCGGGTTGTGGTGCCAGTCGGGAGACCCGGGACAGTGAGCCCGGAAATGCGTCAGTCAAAGCATCCGGCACTTGTCTAGGCCAGTTCGGCAAGCCGATGGAGAACCACTGGCAATCCTCCCGAACCTTCCAAGCCCACCTCAGACCTTAAAGTACCTAGTTTGCCCGAAGCTAAATTGGATACCGTAGCCGGGGTTGGCCAAGGGCCTCCGTGTTGTTTACACAATTCATTCATGGTTGACTATACCCTCACAGAATATCGCCCTGTCCATCAAACTCCAAATCATCTTCATGTGAATTATCGGATGTCGACTGTCGGGTAAGGTTTCTTCGAACTTTTGCGGGGTAGCTCCAGAATGACAGCGGTTTACTTTGAATGAGCCCCTCCTTGGTCCACTAGAACCGTTCCGTATCATTCATGGGGTGACATCCATTCTTCACACTACTGCTCTTATCTACGGGTTCGGGCAGGGACTTACCCGGTAGCAGGTATCGGATCATATGGGGTTCTGGGCCTGTAATAATAGCGGTGTAAAGACGACGCAGCTAGCGGTCAACCGTCACCTAAAATGAACTGGACTGCGTCTAAAATTCCAGACTTCCAGTGTTCAATCCATTCTTCGTTCAACGGCAGTCCCCGACAGCTCAGCTCATCTGACTCACCACAAAAGCAACACAAAAGCGCAATGAGACAGTATTTCGTCTAGGCGCCCCGTGGGTCCTCAATTGGGCGGCCCTGAGATGGGCACTACTCTCCCTATCTGTGGATTCCACTCCGTCACTTTACACACCTAGTACCTTATTATTTTGCCGTCGATTTTGAGATATATCACAGGCAGTCATCTGCATGCGGCGTCGTGGGCTGGTGACATCAGAAAGACACCGGTGACACTTTCCAAGGGCGGCATCATGCTGGTGCGAAGCAGCAACATGGGTGCTTGGAAGAAGGCGACATCGGCAGCACAGGTAAATCAATTCCGGGCGGCTGCCAGATCGTGAACGAGTTCTGACTGTGTAAGCCAGGCTTCTATTGGGAGGAATCAGAAGCAGCCAAAGTGTTCGCATCGTCGTCACCTGTCGACATCAGAAAATGGAGTTCCTTCCACTCCTCCACGGAGTCCCTATCCCTCCTCTGCTGAGTCAAAGCAGAAGCGGGAATCGGACAGGGTAAGATATCTAAGTCACCTATCTCCCATTTCTTGATCGCAAGTTTACACAGGCTCCCAGGAGTTCTTGATTTCCGTCCTTGAGTCGTCAGCCACGAAGCGTGATGCTCGGGCTTACCTCCAGACTTTTGCGCCGAAACCGCCAGCCGGGGCAGCGCAGAAGGTCCCCGCCACCAGCTTCATCATGTACGACGGGATCCGGGCGGTGAGCGAGATGCCGCGCTTCGTCCAGGGACCAGCGCCTGAAGCTGTGCCTGAGCCCAACGAGGAACTCCATGTCGCTATCGTGAAGCTGAGGGAACCACAGGCCTGGGACGACGCTCTTTTGGATGGGGTAGCAAAGACTCTCACCCAGCTGCGGAACCTGGGCCTTCTCAGCGTCATTGTTCTGGACTGCCATCGCGACTTGGCAAGTCAACAGACCGACCGGGTACTTAAGGCTATTGGACGTTACGGCTCACCGGGAGCTGAACTGGTAGACTCGGGCATATGGAAAAAGCCTGTTTCCCCTGCCGCGCGACCATTTCCCTCTGCCGCTCCCAGTGGCTTATTCGTGGGCTTTGGGGACGCGCTTACGGCACCGCTTAATCATGGCCATATTCTCGTCATCCCTCCTCGGGCTGTCTGCGAAGAGACCATGAGAAACACGCCAGTTAATCCAGACGAACAGGTCTTTGCGCTTGCAAGCTTCTTCTCGGGGCTACAGTTTGGGAACCGATCCCTTGAACAGGGGAAACTAACCGAGGATTATGGCATGCGTCCAGTCCGGAGAGCATTGGTGGATAGAATCATTGTCATCGACCCTCTCGGAGGCATACCGGCACGCCAACAAGGCAACGGCGCCCAGGTCTTCATCAACCTAGAGGAGCAGTTCAGCGATATCCAGGCGGGTCTCGCTGCCGAAGCCCACAAGAGCCAACCGATTGCAGTAGATACCGGTGGTTTCGCCGATTTACAACCAAGACATATTGAGAATCTGCGACTTGCAAAGGCTGTCCTTGCCATTCTACCATCAAATGCCTCGGTTGTAATAACCAGCCCAGCAGAGGCCGCCAATCTCAAGACTGCGAAAGTTGACACATCTTCGGGAGGTGTCAACCAATTTGCAGGCGAAGTGACCACGAGGAGGTGGCAAAACCCATTGATACATAACCTTCTCACTGATAGGCCCATCTACTCGTCATCTCTGCCTATCGGAAGAATCAAGCCAAACGAGCAGAGCAACAAGGCTGCGATATCTTGTATGCCAACCACAACACTAGCCAAGAAAGGCCTACCGGTCACCATCTTCCCGGATCCCCGGGTCACTCGCTGGCTGCCCCCAAAACCCGGGGCCCCGCGACTCAGACTGACCGACACCTGCATCGACCTACCTAGGCTGATTCACCTGATTAATGACTCCTTCAGCAGGGAGCTCGATGCTGAGCACTATCTCCGCCGGGTCGAGGACAGCCTTGCGGGTATCATTATTGCGGGAGAGTACGATGGGGGGGCGATCCTGACGTGGGAGAGGCCGTTCAAGATGGACGAGCAGGCCGCCTACAGCAGTGGCCGCCTGGTGCCATACTTGGACAAGTTCGCGGTGCTTAAAAAGAGCCAGGGCGCGGGTGGTGTGGCGGATATCGTCTTCAACGCGATGGTGCGTGACTGTTTCCCGGACGGCGTGTGCTGGAGAAGCAGGAAGAACAATCCGGTGAACAAGTGGTACTTTGAGCGGTCGTGCGGCGTACGCAAGCTTTTCAACAGCAATTGGGCCATGTTTTGGACGAATCCCGAGGCGCCGCTCAATGTGCAGCTCATGAAGGACTATGAGGATGTCTGTCGAAATGTGGTGCCGTCGTGGGCGGATAAGAAGAAGGCTGCGGATTGAGAACTGGAGACTAACTGAGGTGGCCATCCCCTTGGCTGTGTTCGAGGTCATTTAAGAGCCATCCCCCCCCCCCCCCCCCCCAAGGTCCAATCAGCTTTTCAGATTTTGCATTAGCGACTTATGCACTACAGCGAAATACATAGCTAAAGCTTCACCAAACTCTAAGCCAAATCAAAGAATAGTTCTATTTAGGGGTTTCAGAATCAACTATAAGTAGGCTGTCCGTTAAATGACCTCGGAACACTTCCAAAGGGATGTAGAATTGCATATCCCGCACATTTTCAATATTTGCACATATTTTTGGGGAGTGATACAAAACTGCGCTTGACAATGTGCGAGACACATGTCTGAGACTGTGTGTAGGTACGGTAGTCAGGATTGGTTCTGATGCAATCAGCACACCTCAGGTCTGGTACCTACCAACGCGCTACCTCACTGACTGCTGAGGGTGGTGGCTGAAGTTTCCAGGCATGGACGACTGCCGGTGGGAGGATTGTTTCGCTGCGTGAACGGTGATAGGTAAGCTAGGTCACCTAGTGGGGTCACACCATCAAACAGTGGTCAGTGGGACCCCCTTTGCCGTTGCATCTTCCTAATAACAACTGACTGCTGTGACTGTTGCAGTGAGCTCCAATCTTGATACACGCCCTCCCGTCATCAGCAACCAGAACCCTTCCTTGCGCAGAACATCACCATTCAACGCCACGAACCGCGCATCACCGATCGCACACCCTGAAACCTCGACACATCTCAAAAGTAAACGAAAGCAACCATGGATACCTTCAAGGGTCTGCAAAAGAGCTTCACGTATGGACTTGTCCTCCCCTAGCCGCCGTCGCTGGCCGATGTTGGCTCGGCCGAAGGAGCCTCAAAAGCTGACGTGGAGGTGGTGTAGCTCTCTGGGTAGCCAGATCACCCCCTTTGCCTCGCGCACCTTCCAGTATACCAAGGAGCAGTTGGGCCAAGCCGAGGATAAGGTTGGTTTTTGCGAGAGTCATTGGATGTGGTGTTGGTGACTTCGTGTGATGGCTAACGTTTGCTGGCTGAATTTCACAGACTCAACTCCCGCCAGACTATATCGATCTGGAGAAGCGGGTCGATGCCTTGAAGGCCGTTCACCAAAAGATGCTCGCGGTCACGTAAGCCTTTCTTTCCACCCCGCTCCCGTACCTGTTCCCGGAGCGCAGTAACTAACCTGTCCTGCGCCTTCGAACAGCTCCCAGTACTCGCACGAGGGCTACGATTACCCACCCAATATCAAGGAGACCTTCTCAGACCTCGGCCGCACCGTCAGCGAAAAGGTCACCCTCCTCTCCTCGGCCACGTCGCCCGCCGAGGCCCAAGCGGCCCTGACAGCTCCCCCAAGCGCCAAGCCGCAACCCAAGACGTTTCCGCACGCGATCGCCCGCGCCAGTCTGGCCAGCAGCCAGGCTCTGCACCAGCAGCACTCGGGCGCCGGCGAAGATCCGCTGGCCACGGCCCTCGAGAAATATGCCCTGACAATGGAGCGCGTGGGCGAGGCGCGCCTGGCCCAGGACGCCCAGATCCAGAGCCGATTCCTCGCCGGCTGGAACACGACCCTCAACACGAACCTCCTTTTTGCCACGCGCGCCCGCAAGAACGTCGAGAAGGCTCGCCTGAACCTTGATGCAGTCAAGGCTCGCGTCAAGGGCACCACTTGGAAGCTCGGCGGTACTGGGTCGCCTCGCGAGGGGCTCCACGACGAGCACGAGCTCAGCCCCGAGGCGCAGGAAGAGATTGAAAAGGCGGAGGACGAGTTTGTTACCCAGACAGAGGAGGCTGTTGGTGTCATGAAGAATGTGAGTTTTACACCAAGATATATCCCCCCTGAAGAAGTACAGTACAGCCTTTGCTAAAGAACTTTATCACCCATAAAAGGTTCTCGACACCCCGGAACCGCTCCGCAACCTTGCCGAGCTGATCGCCGCCCAAATGGAGTACCACAAGAAGTCCCACGAGATTCTGAGCGAGCTTGCGCCCGTCATTGAGGGGCTGCAGATCGAACAGGAGGCAAGTCGTGCTTCGACTTATTCTTTGTAATGAAGTTTGTGCGTGTCCAGTGTAATTGTAGTGCTGACCGAGGAGTGATTTCGATCTCTCTCTCTCTCTGCAGGCGAGCTACCGCAAGAGCCGCGAACAAAGCTCGTAAGACGAATACGAGCGAGACAAATCTCTGAAAGCTGGGTTAAGGGGTTACGTGTGGGATTGGGTGAAGTTTTCTTGAAGTTGATTCTTCTGAGTGGTGGACAAAATGCCAGATATGCTGGTGTCTATCTACATGGGCTAGGTATAAGCCAGGATGGCGACTACCTACCTAGGTAGTTGGTATGGAGAACGGTCGCTGTGTTTGATGTTTAGTTTTTGTTGTCACGCAGTTTGGCCAATATAACCTAATCGGTTATCAGGGATTTTACATCATGTTCAACTTTTCTTGTTCTTTTCTGTTACTGCAAGTCTTTTGGCTCAGTGTGCGTTTGGGATTCAGGACATGTTTCCTAATAGGTAAGGTAGGTAGTTATGTTCAAGTGCGATGGCTTCCGTCTCTTCACTTATGGAAGCAATTGATAGGTTGTGATTTAGGCATCTTTCCTCGTGGTACTTTTGTTAAAAGACTTAACATCCGGCTGCTACCTAGGAGAGACAATTGGATGATACATAACACCGTTGGCATAAATCAATATTTGATGCTCTTTCGAGGCCAGGTGGTGCTTGATAGGATGGAACTCTAACTTTATTTATCATCCAATAAGATACGGGCGTGTGGCTCAGTTGGTAGAGCGTTCGCTTAGCATACTCGCCTGTATGCGAAAGGTCCTGGGTTCGATTCCCAGCTCGTCCACATCCCTTCTTTTTTGCCTTTCTGCCGTTTGCGCAGGTTTCTTTTTGAAGCCTCTTACATATTTCAGTTTTGAATTTTCTTGTTATTTTGTTTGCATGCCAAGATGTCCTTTGTTCTGTACCGTACCCACCAGTTTGTGTCCTATCCTGAATCTGATATTGGAAGGAACGTCAAGCTTAATTCGTTGATCAAGTTACGTAATCACTGTCGGCCCATCAGTGACCAGGCACTGCCAGTGGTGAGTGCAACGGGCCATTTTTGCGATGGCTTGGGGAAGCTCTCCACTGGTGCATGCTGGTTGCTGGCTCGCGACGACCAACAAAGAGAGCTCCATCTTCGCAACGCGACGGACACTTCCCGCAAACAAAACAGAAAAGCAACTTTTTGACGGTGGAGGTTGCGGCTTTACAGGGACACAATGGTAGGTTGCTCATCTGTTCATTTTGCCCTTCCTTTCACTTGAGGAAGAAAATCGCTGACCAAAGCACGGTGCTGCTACACAGCTACCCCTCGCCCTGCTCAATGCGGCGCAAGGCCACCCGATGCTTGTCGAGCTCAAGAACGGCGAGACCATGAACGGACACCTCGTTCTCTGCGACACGTGGATGAACTTGACCTTGCGGGAGGTGGTGCAGACAAGCTCGGTTAGAGTTCTCCTTCACTCTCTCTCTCTCTGTGGTCCAACTGCTGCCTACGCGGTTGAAGCTAACAGGCGGGATATAGGATGGCGACAAGTTTACACGGTTGCCGGAGGTTTATGTCAAGGGGAATAACGTACGTTTTTTTTACTCGGTGTTGTGTGTGCTGGTTAGAGGAAAGCTGGGGGGGTTAGGTGATGTGTCGCTAACCAAATAATAGATCAAATATCTGCGCGTTGCAGACGACGTCCTCGACCTCGCCAAGGAACAACAACAGACCCAGCATGGCGGTTACCGAGGCGGACGCGGCGGACAATCGCGAGGCGACCATGGCGGACGCGGTAGCGGCGAGAGGGGGCGAGGTGGACGTGGCCAGGGTAGGGGTCGTGGCGGTCGCGGTGGTAGTCGTGGATCATGAAACACTTGCGCCGCCGTAACCGGTGACTGATGCTTTATTTCAGGGAAAGGAAGATGCATATGTCGGTGAGGTCTCGCTGCTGCCCGGACTCTGACCTCAGAGCCGGTGCTGCCAAGTCGGACCCACGAGATCAGTGGCCAGTGGTATTGGACCATGACAGAAGGAACTATGCCAGTAGGAGCTTGGGCGATGGCTGTGAACCAACACTTTGATGGATCAGGTCTAGGTCTACCGAGCTGCAGTGGAAGAAGGGTGGGAGACCTCGTTGATAAAGGAACGACTTTGCACTGGACCATGGGTCCTGTGGGAGCTTCTTATTATATTAGATACCTAGGTAGCCAAGCGACGGGAAAAAAAGACGATACCACTTTCAACCGGCAGATATGGTCATCGGATGGGCGATGATGGGCTGGGTGATGGTGGTGAGGCTAATGTAGGCGACACGTGATCTCGCGGTTGTAACTTGTGCTCCTTGCGCGACGCATCTTTTCCAGATGGAACCCAATTCTAGCCCCCGCCATTCCCAACTCCACACAACCTACTCCGTACACTCCCAAAGCTCCCACATGGCTCCGGCTGATGCCGTCTCTCCCCTACAGCTGCCTGGACTCCCTCGATGCCGCCAACGTCCGGCGTCGTGATTGACGGGCTGTTTCGCGCGCTTTGCCCTTCAATTGACTCAATCCTTCTGACAAGAGTCGTCCGCGCGTCACCGCTCTCCCGGTCCCTATCCTCCTCATTTCGAACCGCCTGCCAATCGCATCATGGCAGCTCCGACCGCCTGCGCCGCCGCTTCTGCCAAACGAGGTCTGCGCATTTCGAGGCAGCTTCCTCCAGCACAGGTACGACGACTACAGTTTCTTCGCAGAGCAAACCGATCGATCCCGTGATAGGGAAAGCCGTAGCCGAACTCCTCGCCAACCCTTCTTTCACCAAGCTGGACGAGACACCCACGCTGGTCATTTACCAAGCGCTGCGAGAGATTCGTGGTCATGCACGGGAAGCGCTTATCGTCAGGGAGTTTATCAGGTTTCTCGTCAAAAGGCGCAAGGAGAGGCCAAACGTTTTCCTCTTCGAGGCGCTGGTCGCGGCGAATTGCCACGCCACTGGCTCGGCTGGCGAGCTGGACTTGATATTGCAAGCTTCGGAGGACACTGGCGTCGACCCCACGTCGGCTATCTACCACTCTGCTTTACGAGTATTGTCTGTCCATCCGGATTACCTGCTTCGGATCCAAATCCTGAAAGACATGTGGGAGAGAAAGATGAAGCTTGAACTTAATGGGAAGATCAGCGTCGCTATCGGATGGCTCCGGGATGGCCAGCATGAGATGGCGCTCGAGTACCTGGAGAAGCTGGTTCGCAGCGGCGTCAACATCCCCCCCTGGGTCTGGGACATATTCATCTACCATATGGGGAACTTGGGCTACGCCGACGAGGCGTTCCGGTTAGTGCAGCGGCGAATGGATGCCACCGGCGACGGCGACGATGAGGGTGTTTTGGGGAGTCTCAATATGTGGTATTTCTTGCTGGACGAATGCAGCAGAGCGCTGCACTACGAAGGTACCGCATACGTGTGGAGTCATCTTGTTGAGCGGGGATTTCTGAACCCATCTGACGGCACCGCTGTCAACGTGCTCAACACGGCTGCGCGGCACAAGGACTCGACACTGGCTACGAAGGTGATCCAGCACCTCTCCGCCAAGCGCATCAAGTTGGGTCAGCATCACTACGAGCCGCTGCTGGAATCGTATGTGTACAACGGGGAACTGGAGAACGCACTGCATGTTTTGTGCATCATGAACAACGCGGGTCTGCATACGGAAGCTTCAAGCACGCGGTCCATCTACAGCTTATTACGGAGCTCCAGCCAGCTGCTCAGCGAAGGGCTTGGCACCTTGCGCAAACTGAAAGAATTACACGAGGACATCCCCATATCGGCCGTTAACGTACTTCTCGAGGCCTTGCCGGACACTGGTGAATGGACCGCCGCCAAGGACATGTACGAGCAATCGCACCGGCTGTGCCGCTCAGGGCCGAACAAGCGCACGTTCGAACTGCTCATGAAAAAAGCGTCGAGCGCCGAGGAGATCAGGTTCGCCGCGACGGCGATGTACCAGGGCCTCGGACGCGATCGGTCCATGTTTGATGCTATGATCTATTCGTACGCACTCGACCACAAGCTGGACGACGCGTTTAGGTTTCTGGCCAAGATGGAGGAGCAAGTCCCCCGGGCTCCTGGGTCTAGCAAGCCCTGGCTGAGACGGCGGACGCTCTTTACGCTTCTCGAGTGCTGCTTCGCGGATGCGGATGAGAGAGCGTGGCAGCTGATTGACGACGCGGCGAGCAACGGGGTCCATATTAGTCCTGCTCAGATCCAGGAGGGGATCGCCTTAGCGAAGAAGATGGACCTTGAGAGGAAGGCGAGGTCCCCGGTGGGTGGCTCAACAACAACAACAACAACAACAACAACAACAACAACAACGGCCTGAGCTTGAGGGTCTGGGACCGGAACAGATACTGGATGAGACTGATGCCGAAGCTGATGTACGTGTGGCTGCGGAAAGTGTATAGCAGATACCTCAGATTTCTGGTCATTTTCTCTTGGATATCTCGATGATCTTTCCGAGTTCAACTATACCAACAGTCACGACCTACCTACCTACATAGATCAGACTATCTAGGACACGTCACGCAATAAAGAGTAGATAATTTCAAGCTAGGCCAGATGCAGCTAGTAATGGCTCATTTTTCCTGTCCCCGTTGTCGCGTGCCTTGCATTTTATGCTTCCTGCCGCTAACTAAAGTGAGGTATCACGATATCGGACTTAGGTAACTTTTTATGTATTACCGGCGGTGGGTCGGCGGTATCTTGTATGTACCTATGTATAGAAAAGCATCGCAAAAGCAAAAGGGCAGGTAAGATACCGATTTTGTAAGTATAATCAACCCCGTGAGCCCATCAATCAGTCATAAAAGCCATCCATAACCAGAACGGCTGATAAAGAAAATAAAACCCCATGCTAGCTAAACAAACAAAACCAAAACATCTGTTCCTCCCTCTCCGCCCTTCCTTTAATATATACCTACAGATACATATATACAAAGAGTAACAAGCAACTTTCTCAGATCATGGGTCGTTAAGCCGACATGACTGACCCCACCATCTATGAAAGCCGGGTGAATATCTCAACTCTGCTGATTATTCCTCGACAACATCTCGTACAGCGCATGGTCTCCACCATCGATGCTGCTATACGTATGACTAGATAGGTTCATGGACCGATGATGCTGCGGCTGGTCGTAACCCGTCGACGCACCGCCGTCGCCACCACCGCCGCCATGGGCATGTGAATGCGATGGCGTTGACCCACCGCCGCCAGTCGAGCCAGTAGAATACCCACCACTAGTACCCTGTTGATGCGACGCTGAGGTGTTGTAGCTTGATGACGAGGGGTTGGTGTTGTTAGCCGCCGTAAACCCATACCAGTTCTGTTGTTGAGTGGCGGTGGAGCCGCTGTTATTGTGATTCTGGTTCGTGTAGCTGCCGTAACTCTGTCGCTGCTGCTGCTGCTGCGATTGGTTATTATAGCTGCTCGCAGACGAACTTCTAGTCGACTGGGCAGGTGGTGGCTGTGGCCGCACGTTGAATCCTTGTAGGGCTTTCGACTGTTGAGGCGTGGACGAAGCGGTCAGATTACATGATGATCTGGTGCTAGCAGCTGGGGGCTGATTATTGCTATTATAAGAGCGGCGAGACGAGGCGGTGGTACCCCACTGAGATGCACTAGGTGCCGTTGACGTGGTTGAGACGGGGTTGGCAAGCGCTGTAGATGAGATGGTGTTGCTTGGCCGAGCATTATAGGTGTTGTAGGAGTAAGAATTAGACATTGAGGATGGGTTCGTGGCATACTGATCATATGCCCCAGAGTGATTACTAGCCGAATCCGTACGGGTAGTTGAATATTGGGAGTAATTATCGTAGCCGGTAGCCGAGTTTGAGTCTGCCACCGCGGTAGTGGACAAATACCCAGAGTTATCCGTCAGAGCCTTACTCGTCTGGGTCTGGCTTGGCCGTACAGTCGACATATTCTGCACCGGTGTGCGGTTCTGAGCTCGATGGCTCTGTCGAGATTTCGCACGTGTTGTCTGAGCGGCGGCCATGTATGGAGATGTGTTTACGGGTTGGGCGGCATTCGAGACCGGAGCCGGAACTACGGGTTGCGGCACACTTGACCAGCTAGAAGTCTGCCGTAAGTCATCATACGCCTGAGGCACTGAATGTGAAACCGTGTTCTGGACCGGACTTTGAACCGGATTCCGAATCTGGTCCTGAGCCGCCTTCCTTCTAGCCTGCCTTGGCGAGGTCCTGGTCGTCGAAACCGGGGCGGTGGTAGTTTGGTTTGTCAACCCTTGCCACATATCCGCCTGGCCACCGATAGAGTGGTTAGTTGCATGGGTCTGGGTCTGGGTCTGGGTGGGCGGGCCAGAGAGAAGGGAGCGCCTCGACTGAGAGCGCGTATGGTTTTCGTGCTGAACTGTGGCAACGGATTGTTCAACTTGTACAGGGGACGGCTGAGATGGCGGAGGATATGTAAGATGATGGAGTGCAGTTTCAGCAACTGTGGTTGGTATGTAGTCCATTTGGGCAGGTTGAACTTCATGAGAGATAGTGTTAGGGAACGTCAAGCCAGAATGATGTTCATAAACACCAGATGGCTGCGAAAATGTGGATAGTTGAGGGTTAGCAGGAGGTGAAATCAAGTCCGCCACGTCGTGGTGGAAACCGGGCGAACCCAGGTCCTCGGATTCATCATCTTCAATAGCAATCGGTTGAACGGTGTGCTCTGGTTCTGGCTCCGGCTCCGGCTGCTCCTCCGGCTCGACGTCCTCTTGCACGATATCCGCCTTTGAAACTCGGCTTCCTCTTGGCTGTGCCAGCGGGTAATGACACGAATCACTCGAAGCAATGCACTGTGAACAGTCGGAGTTTCCCTTATCGCACTGGAGGAGGTTAGTGGAGTTTTAACTGACAGTGATTGTCCGACAAACCTTGATTTTCTTATCTCGGCAAGTCTGGCAAACTCCTTTGGTCTTCTTTCTCCTTCTCCCAGAATCCGAAACCATTCCAGCCTGCGCATTCTCTGACGTAGCTGCCTTTGCTGCATCCGACTTTTTCTTCCGTGATTTCTTGGTTTTCGATGCGCTTGGAGGCTCCGACTGTGGCGCACCTGTAGACTCCGTCGGAATGGCCGTCGAATTCTGTGGTGCTGGGGTCGTCTGGCCTGTATTATTCCCATTCTCTGGATGGACAATGCGTAACCGAGCTGCTCCGTATTTAGCGAGCATCTTCAAAGAATTGCTCTGTAATTCCGGGGACTGATTGGCAAATATGTTGAACTGATCTGGGGAAAGAGTTGATGGATCAATGTTCGATCCGTTAAGGAGGTTAATCGCGACTTCGCGTCGGCGAGCCGCCTCGCCGGGGGGAAGGTTGAGGATCGAGTTGCTATGCACACCATCATTCGTAGAGACAGCGCTATGCGAACCGGATCGAGAATCGGTGCTTTTGGCAGCTGAAGAGCCCACAATCCCTTCTGGATAAGCGTCGTAGCCATTTTGCGGGGTTGCAGGGTCCCCTTGCTGGTGCTGGTAGTATGGGTGATCGGAAGATTGTCCCACTGGAAGAGCGCCGGGCATCTCTGGGGGAATCATGTTCACGTCTTGGTCAGCGTTGGCGACAGAAGCCTTCTTCTTCTTGCGTTTTTTCGGCATGGAACCTTCTCCCTCCGGCGCGCCATCCTCTGCCGGGCGTTTTTTCTTCGTCCCGGATTTGGGAGTCTTCGGGGCTTTCAGTTCCTTAGGTGGTTTGGGTGCCTTAGGTGGTTTGGGGGGTTTGGGCGCTTTCTTGGACGGTGGTGCCTTGATAGGCGCAATAGGTGCTGTTGGCGGGACAAGAAGCTCAACCAGCTGGCCTACTGTCTTATGAATGGGCGTATGGTCATATTTCACGTCGATAGTTCTGGTAGATTTGACAAAGGCGATAGTGACGGAGCCTCGACAGTCAAACGCGGGACGACCTGTAAAAGACATCAGAATGTTCCCCCACCCAAAAAAAAGAGTTCAGTTGCCAGGGGTGTTTCTACTCATATTCACCGAATCATGGCTATCCTTGTTGCTCCATTCGCCAATGGTCGTCCTCGCAGGATTCTTGGAGTTCTGGCGAGACCAAGCCTGCCATGAGTCCTTGCAAACATATGTGAAAATCCAGCCCTGCTCGCATCGCGAAACCGATCGCACGGCCCAGTTGCTTCCGTCGACCTCGCTGAGCGATGATACGATGTACTTAGCAACAGAGTTGTGCAGAACATGGTCGCCCACCGGCTGGTTGATCAGGGTGTCTATCGCACTGATGTGGCGGGTGGCTTGGTTGGCGACTCCCGGGGTATTCGACGCGACGCTTGACCGTGCCTCCCCGAGCACCGGATCGATGCTGGATGCATGTTCGAGGGCCTCGTTCTCGGTGTCGGTAACAGGTACATGGAAGATGGTAGTCGCGCGTAATTCGAACGTGACCGCGATGTGATCGGATCGCGTCTCCGTAACCTTGGTGCTGAAGAGATGGCGCAGCTGGGCCTGGAGATCGGGGACGGAGCCGCAGGAAGGGTTCGCCCTGGAGGCGCTGAGCTGGAGCAACGCCTCCATCGTGGCACTTACGGGTTCGAATCAGACCCGCCGTCGCGCGCTCGGTCGGGTTTGATACAGGATGCCAATCCAGAACTCGGAGAAAATTGAGTCAGAAAGACGCGACAATGCGGAGAAGCGTTGTGTTTTGTCTTGTCTTGTGGCTCCAGATTCGCGGTGATCGCGAACCATCATTCGCGTCACTTCAACTCTCGACGCGGATAAGTCGAATCTGTAGATTTATGGTGGAGTCAGAGTTTACCTGCCACCGCCGCAGCGCACCTCCTCCACGAATGCGGCCCGTGCACGTGCGTACTTTGGAGAAGGGTTAGGGTTGTACCTGAAATTCAGGTAAATACTACCTTGTCCTTGTCACTGAACTCCAGTTTTATGTACATGTCAATCCATGCGTCGAACAGAACTCTAAATGCCGTGCCATTTGTGTTGGAAGAAGCAAGGCAGTATACTGCATATAACGCCTACGCGATAGTCTTACTACTGGTACGCAATGGACCTGACTGGTGAGGGTAGAGTGAAGCCTATCCAATTTCAATCCGATGCAGAGCGGCACTTACAGTGTGCCCAATCAACAAGGAATCTCACTCCTGAAAATACCTACGGTACGGAATACTCTTATCATTAATCATCTCAATTGCTACCTGACCACAATGTCTGTAATTTCAATGCCAGTTCCAGTTCGCAAGTGCGCGGATACCAAACTGCCCCCCAAGAATACAGTTAGCTAGAGCTACCAAATCTTTTGTTGATTCCCAAACTCCAATCCATCGAACCAAACTCCAGCAGGCCGAATATTAAGGACTCCGGGGGAAAGCACAACATCAACTACGCTCACGCATTATCCTCAAGCCATTGCTCCAGCTTCTCAAGAAGCTCAGCCTTCTTACCCACCGTACTCAGGCCTCTGCTCGCCAACACATCCTTCAGTTCCGCCACCGTCATCTTCTTAAGCGTATCTTGCTCCGTCGCGAGCTTCAGCTGTGCATTACCCATCCCACTACCTGATTGTTTCTTGGCGGCTGCAGGCTTTGCTCGTTTCACTGGCCGGTCTTCGTCATCAGCCTCTGCTGCTTCCCGCTTCAGAGCCCTGGTAGCCATTAGTGACCTCGCCTTTTCGGCAACTTCCTCTTTCAACTCGGCCATATAACCGCCCACCCGCTTGTCAATTTGTCTGTACTTTGGAATGGTCGGATCGTCTAGGCTCCCAGGGACCTCCTCCTCGAGCGCCATAGCCTGCAGGATCTTGTAATGCCACTGCAGTGAGGGGTTAGGATATTTCAACGGATCATAGCAAGCCTTTGGCAGCTGTAGGTTCTGCACAATTTCCCTCATCTTGTCAGTGAGGTGGTCGGCGCGCCTTACTTTGGCGTCGAGTTCCACGCTTCGAACGTCGTCCGCAAAGGGCAGCGGATACAACCAGAGACCTGCTGGTAGAGCCTGCGTCCCCGACTTCTCGTCATCGGGGTTCTTTGAGGGGATAATAGCCACCATGATCGGGTTGGCGTTCTCGCGGGCAATGAACCAGGCGAGGCCGATCTTCT
This sequence comes from Apodospora peruviana, assembly GCA_033439685.1. NCBI lineage: Eukaryota > Fungi > Ascomycota > Sordariomycetes > Sordariales > Lasiosphaeriaceae > Apodospora > Apodospora peruviana. Next base: position 1,762,301 of record JAUEDM010000004.1, on the reverse strand, counting down.
CGTCGTTGAGGAGCTTCTGCCACAGGGCGGAAAATACACGAGAAGAGCCAACATAGTGCTCCTCGCTGGGAAAGATGAAAATAGACTTCTTCACCGAGGCCCACATTGGCAGCATGGAGCGCGGTTTGAACCCAATGACCCGAAGAACTTTTTTGCCCATATCCCTGAGAGATGCTGCTTCTTCCGGCTTGAAGTAAATGTACTCGCCGCCAAACTTGTAGGCCTTTTTAATCTCCGATTTTTCGACCGTACGAGTGGTAGAGTCTACTTTCGACATCTCGGATTGAGCAAGCTGGGCTTGCTCGCCACCTAGCCACACATAACATGTACGCGCAGGTTGCTGTCTGTGGAGAGGCATGTAGCCCTTGATACCTATCGTTAGGCCAGGTGCGAGTTCAAATGGTAAGTTGGAGAAATACGACCGCTTCGGAGTCTGCTTCGAGTTGATGTTGGAGATCAGGGAGTTTAGCAGTGTCAAGCCGTCGCCTGACTTGGAAGTTTTCACTTCATCCGATGTGCCTGCGTCAGCCTCTGGGTCGCGGTAAATGATGTCCTATCGCGGGTCAGTATTCGGATATCTGGGTGTATTTTGGCTGTTGAGGAAGCATACATCGTAGAACTTGGACAAGTCGAATTTCTTATCCTTGTGGCTAACCGGAAATAACTCTATAAGGACTCCAAGGTCGTACAGATCCTTGGCGCGCACTGCGGCAGAGGATTTGAGGTCTTTATTTCCGCCATGTGGGTTGTCATTGTCTGTGATGATGAAGAGCCTCCGGGACCCAAAATTGGCAGCATTCGTCGTGAAAACCTGATTGGCGCAGAATAATACATTTGACATGAGGACAGGCTCTTCGGATGGGACGAAAATTCCATCAGAGTCGTCTTCCTCCTCGACCATGGCCTTTAACCTCTTGACATCCTCGGCGGCCGGCACGTCGAGCTCGGTCAATAGGTAGCAGTGGGGATATCCGGAGCTGCTTCGTGAACCGACTTCGTCGCGGAACTTGGACTTGTCGGTGCCAAAGAGCAATATGCCCATCATATCCTTCGGCTGGGCGATAATGCGCTGCACCATAATCCGATATGCGCATTTCAGGGCCGCGGTAACGGCCGAGTCGGTGTCGGCCTGCTTTTGCCCGCTGGCAGGCGGTTGCTGCAGCATCGAGCCACTAACATCGATGGCAAACAGAACCGCATCTTTTTGTGTTTTGTAGTCCTAAAGTCCCGTGTGAGTGAGTTACGCCGCAAGGGCCGATGAGGGTTTGCGCTCACAGTCTCGTCCAATTCCTCCTCAGCCTCGTCAGCGTCTCCACGTCGCTCTTCATCGCCTTTCCACGCCATTCTGCAAGTCTTTTCGTGGTTAAGATCTGGTCAAACAGAGAAGAAAAGGAAAACATGAAGGTGGACGTGATGAGGATGACTTGCGCTTCACGAGAAACGCGCGATGAGCTAGAGAAGGTCGCGACTGCCTAAACGCCAGAGCATGTGACGTAAAAGACCGCCAAGGGGTCATTGGAGACACCTGATTGGATATTAGTATTGAATACGGATAGAGACCCCGATTCAACAGGTGCCCCAGTTCAGCCTGCAATCGGTAGCACCACCCGAGCTCTCGTGCCACCTGCACCTGCATGCCCCCATTCCGTCATGTACCATTACAGACGGCAAAAAGAAGCCACATGCCCAGACCGAGGAGCCGTGCAAATAACTAAGAGCTGTATAAATATTGAACTTGACGAACCACCAACAGGATCTCGGCCCAGACCCAACTCAATTGACTGGATTTGAGTCACTGTAATCTCTGTGCGGCTGTGCCCCTTCCCAGGATTTTCAACTTCTCCCGTGTCAGGACTTATTCGCTGCCGACCGGCTTCCTCCGGGATGGCCTTCAGACTTCCGACAAGCCAGCTCTACAGAGCAGCAGCGACTCCAACGGCTTCAGCCCGACCGCTTCTTTTTTCTCTCGCGTCTTCGAGACACCCCCCCCGACAGCTACGATTGCTAGCTACACCGGCGCATCCGGTGACCCAGAACAACGCCGGTTCCAAGGGGCCAACAGCCATGGTGTTTCTCAACATGGGAGGGCCGTCGACGGTTGACGAAGTCGGCGACTTCCTTAGCAGGCTATTCGTCAGTTTTACCAACCACCCTTCCCCAGTCACCTTTGTGAGCATACTTGTTGACTGGCAGGTTCCTGTCTCCAGGCCGATGGTGATCTCATTCCCCTGGGACGTCTCCAGAACTACCTAGGAGTCTTTATTTCCGCGCGGAGAACGCCCAAGATTAAGGAACAATATGCCGCAATTGGCGGCGGCTCTCCGATTCGCAAATGGTCCGAGTACCAATGCACAGAGATGTGCAAGATTCTCGACAAGGTGTCGCCCGAGACGGCGCCGCACAAGCCTTACGTCGCCTTCCGATACGCCAACCCGCTCACGGAAGAGATGTACAGGAAGCTATTGGCCGACGGATTCGGTAATGGAAAGGGCGGTCGCGCGGTCGCTTTCACCCAGTATCCTCAGTACTCATGCTCGACAACAGGCAGCAGTCTGAATGAGCTGTGGAAATGGAGGCAAAGACTCGAGGGCAAGGCAGGGCCATTGGAGGACGGGTCTGACGGATCCATCAGATGGAGCGTCATTGACCGGTGGCCCGTTCACCCGGGTCTGGTAGAGACGTTTGCGAGCAACATCGAGAAGAAGCTGGCAGAGTACCCGGAAGAGCGCAGGAAGGACGTGGTGTTGCTGTTCTCAGCCCACAGCTTGCCTATGTCTGTGGTGAACAGAGGTATGCAACATTCAATCTACCAATACATAACGTCCCCGGTCGTGATACTGACTGAAAGTTTGAAGGTGATACATATCCCGCTGAGGTCGCGGCGACAGTCTATGCAGTCATGCAGCGGCTCAAGTTCTCCAACACTTACCGGCTGTGCTGGCAGTCACAGGTTGGACCTCAGCCGTGGCTCGGGCCGCAGACTTCAACATCGGTCGAGGAGTACATTGCAAAGGGCCAGAAGGACCTCGTTCTGATCCCGATAGCCTTCACGTCGGATCACATTGAGACGCTGTATGAGCTCGACAAGGAAGTGATTAGTGAGTCTGGCCACGCCGATACGGTGAAGCGGGTTGAGAGCTTGAATGGCAACCCGATTTTCATCGATGCGCTGGTTGATGTCGCGAAGACGCACTTGGACAGTGGCATCACATGCTCTTCGCAGATGGGCTTGCGGTGTCCAGGGTGCAAGAGCGACAGATGTCTGGAGTCAAAGAGGTTCTTCGCTGGTCAGCAAACGCTGCCAGGTCATTAGAGAGTCTAGCTGTACAATATATATCAAGAGGCATGGTCGATATAGCGACGAAGAGGAGTAAATAATAAAGTAATGGTGGCTTGCAGTGATTAGCTTCCACCTTCACTTTTGGTACAAAATTCACTGGTTCATGCCTTGCACTCGTGTGTCAATTATTTGGGAACATATTTGGTCTTGGTATATTTTGTGATGCTGAAGGCATGAACAAGACGAACATCAGGCCTCTGGGAAAACCACGATTCACGCACGTGTCGTAACACGTCCACGAAGTCGGGTGAGATAAATCATTGCCGACGGCCGATCGGGCTTAGAAATCGTGGCACGCGGGATCGTGCCTAACCACCTCACCAGTAGCAGTACGTCATCATTTTTATGCCTGGCCGTGGCTGAGGTATTGCCAGTTGGTGGGCTTGCCATTGGCCAAAAAGTGTCGGTTAATCCCCCCGACGCGGGATGATGGCCCAGATATAGGGGGTTTGTAAGCCGGAAGCGAATAAAAGGGATTGCGAAAGCCGAATAGTATCCTAATAGTGCGTGTTTCACTCATGCGCATTTGTTGGAGAAGGGGGTTGAAGAAAACAAGATCCGGAGATTTTAGGTATCTTTCCCATTTAATTATTAGGAGATGCTGACCAACAGGGGAGATGTGTTCTATCGTGCTTCTACGTTCCGTACTTTAGCGGTACCAGGTATTCAAAAGGGAAGTTGAGAAGGTCGCTGCGAAGGAAAGAACCTTATCTCGCTCGGTCTCGGATGCTCATCTGCCAGCAAGCTGGCAACCTCCATCCCCAGTTCCCCCCACAGCGAATTGAATGTGTGGATCCCAGATTCCCGCTGCGTCTCAGCGTCGGGTCCCGGATCTTCTCAGATACACGTACCCAAATCAGGAAACTCCACTACCGTCATATTTACCCCCATCGTCACTTCTCCCCAAGCTCTCATGAACTCGAGCATCCCACCTTCTTTCTTCAGTCTCGTTTCAATCTCTTCGCGGATATTCTTATTTTTCTTTTATGTATGTATCGTCTTCTCAATGGAACTTACTTGACGTCAGCTTGTCCCTCCCCGAACTGCGTCTTATCAGCTGCCCCGTAATCCGTACGAGAACTAAAGCTAGCAGTCCAGCAGTTTAGAGTCTGGCGGATCAAGACCGACTTTCACACTAAGACGTTGGAGAAAAGTCCGGCACTTGATATGACACAATAGCGATATCCGATGTCGCAATATAAACACATCAACGATCCGACGACACATCCCGAGTTATTTTCTTTCCCCGGTCTTGCGCGAAGGAACATCAGAGCTTTGGTATAGACGAACGGTACCTACTCACTGCGCGGACATCGGACGAAGGCGGACCGGAGGATCCCCTGCCATCTAGCTCCCGCCATCACGGCCAAGCCACATAAACCAATCCGAGGCCATGTCCACGAACGGGCAGCCAGACAAGCTGCGGGACGAAATGGACGTGGAGACATCGAGTGGCAGCAGCGAGGCGACAGGCTCGAGGAGCGGGTACCGACTTCATGCGAGGCAGCACGATCACCAGGACGATGATGGCCAGTACGATGTAGACCATGCCGGTGCGACTGAGGCAACCGGACTGTTGGATGTGGGCGCCCGCACCGGTGCGAGGCAGCACGACAGCAGCCCCAGGAACGACAGCTGGGTCGGCCTCAAGGCTTTTGAGGGGCTACCGTGGTGGAAGACTCCATCAGTGCGTGCGACCAGACAACCCGATATTCAGGGTATAGAATTAGCTAACACCAGTTTGCTCTCGAAAGGTCTGGTGGCTTCTGTTCCCCTATGCGCTCTTCACGTTGGCCTTTGGCGGTTCAGCAGTGCCGAAACTGAATCTGTACGACTCACCCCCTCCCCCGCCCCTGACAGGGTTGCTGGATGTCAGGGAACGTTCTGATACTTCATGGTGACTGTGCTAATGCCTATTCAACATAGGATGATTGATCTCATATGTAATCAGTACTTTGCCGATAAGTCGGCCCATGATCCGGATTTCACATTTATTCCGGTCCTCCTGGGCGATGATAACCCACAGTGTCGCCATATACCTGAGGTGCTACGGAGGGTCGCAACCTTCTCTCTAATGGTCAGCGTCATGACTGGCATACTCAGCTCCTTGACGGCACCCAAGCTCGGGGCCATGTCGGATCGCTATGGCCGCAAGCGCATGTTGGTCATTTGCTCCTTCGGCGGCATTGTGGGTGAGGTCATCACCATCCTGGCTGCCAAGTATCCCGAGACTGTCCACTACAACTGGCTTCTTCTTGGCGCCTTTTGCGACGGACTCCTGGGCTCGTTCACGGCCGGGAGCGTCTTGATCCACTCCTACACGAGTGATTGTACGCCACCTTCGCAGCGTGGCGTGGCGATTGGTTATCTGCACTCATGCCTGTTTACTGGTTTGGCCTTTGGCCCTCTCTTGGCTGGCTACTTTGTCGAGTGGATGCACTCATTGCTGTCAATCTTCTACGTCACCCTCGCCTGCCATGTCTTCTTCATCCTCTTCGTCGCCTCCGTGATTCCCGAGTCGCTCTCCAAGAGCCATCAGATCAGGGCGCGCGAGAAGCACGCCGCCAAGGTGCGGGTCCAAGGACCTGTTCCTGAATGGGCTGCTTCCGTCGCGTCGAAAGTGCCGTTCGGGAAGTACTTTGGGGAGTCCATGCGGTCCATCAAGACCGCCAACCCCTTAGCGCCCCTTGATATACTGTTCCCTAAAGGCCCGGGGGCCAAAAAGCTACGCCGGAACCTGCTCACTCTTGCCGCGATCGACACGAGCATCCTCGGCGCGGCCATGAGCACCGGTGGCGTGATTGTTCTCTATACCCAGGACAAGTTTGGCTGGGGCAACCTGGAGAGCTCGCAGTTCATCTCGCTCGTATCCATGGTGCGCGTTGTTGTTCTGCTGGGCATTTTCCCCGCAATCAACTACATTTTCCGGATCCGTCCTGAAGCCCGGAGGAGGCGCGAGACCGGAGTGGCCCTGGTCGAGAGGAATGCCGGCGCGGACAAGTTGGATATCTGGATCCTGCGAACAGCACTGTTATCCGACGTTATCGGCGTCATCGGGTACGTCTTTGTGCGGAACAGCGCGCTGTTTGTGACCTGCGCGGTGATAACTGCCTTTGGAGGCCTCGGCTCGGCGACCATCTCGGCGTCGCTCACGAAGCATGTACCAGCGGAACGCGTGGGTCAGCTGCTGGGCGCCATTGGGCTGCTCCACGCTCTTTCACGAATCGTTGCCCCTATCTTATTTAACGGGCTATATGCTGCGACGGTTAAGGTGTATCCACAGGCATTTTTTGTACTGCTGGCTGCAGTTTTTGTCGCGGCGCTGGGCGCGGCGTTTATTGTTAGGCCGGGTGGTATGTGTCATTCCCGTGTCCCTTGAGTTTGTTATGAATGCTAACTCATTGTTCGCACAGTCTACATGGAAGATGACTACGAACCCCTTCCTGTTCCGTCATCACAAGAAGCGGAGAGTTCGACGAGCGTACGCGCAGCGCAAGATAGGTTAGAGGATGAGGAGGTTCTACCTGTCATTTCGTAGACCGCCCTTGTTTTTCTTTGGCACATAGACTCTCGCGTCTGACCGACTCTCATTTTGCATTTTGGAGAAATGGTACATGATTTATGAATGTGTATACCACCGTTTTGATCAGACTGTTTTCGACATGAACCTGGAGATCGAGGTGGACATGTTCTCTTAGAGTGTAGCTTATTACTTTGTACTTGCACATATACCTTAAAGAGCACCGGGTGGATATTTGGATGTTTGCTTATGGGCAAACCCATCTCGTTTTTATCATACAGTATTATTCCGATCGGAGGATGACGGACTGTAGATGAAGTATATGACCGCATTGAAAGATGAAAATCTATTCATAACATGATTGGATTTGGTAAACAAGTCAATATACGAAGCACGTGTCTTGTGCTTCTGAAGTGCATGTAATAGTTAGTTGAGTCAGCGACGGTGCCAAAAATTGAGGTTCTAGCGGTATTCCGTATTGCAGACCTCTCCCCGGAAGAATGACACAATCACTGGCAATGCCGAACCACTCACGATTTCGATTGCTGGTCACACTGGAACCTACCTGCACAGCTCTTTTGACATACCACCTCCTCCATATATAAGGTACCTATACACCCAACTCAACGAACGAACGGCCCCTTGACATACCTTTGCAAAGACCTTTTCTCTAATTCAAATGATATGCCCGGGATCGTCGGCGTAACTACCAGTAGCGCTTTTTTAGTCCATCGGCTCACTGCATCGAAACGTCCAATTGGCATTTTGGCTGCTGCTGCAGCAGCTGCTCGGCGAAACGACAAGGTCATCACGAAGTTGCAGCCGGGCTTCTTACCATCCGACCGACCACGACCTCGACAGCAGCCATCACCACAACAGAAAAGGACAATCATGAGCAGCAACTCATCATCAAAACAACCACCACCATCACCACCACCAAACCATGATGGCACAGCAACCACCTCTACCCAACAACGACAACCCCAGAAAGATTCCCAAGAAATACTCCACTTCGGTCCCTTCGAGGTAACCAACCAAGTCTTTTTGAGAACAGCGCACTCGTTCGCGCTCGTGAACCTCAAACCGTTACTGCCAGGTCACGTGCTGGTCTGCCCGCTCCGGCGCGAAGCAAAACGGCTAACGGACCTATCCGCCGCAGAACTGACGGACCTGTTTGGCGCCGTCCAGTGCGTCCAGCGAATGCTGGCGAGGTACTATTTTGATGGTGACGAAGTCGGGCTGGGATCGTTCAATATCGCCGTTCAAGACGGCCCCGAGGCAGGGCAGACGGTCGCGCACGTGCACGTGCACGTCATACCGCGGATCCGCGGGAGCACGGCCAAGGACGCCGAGACGCCTTCCGACGAGCTGTACGATCGCATGGCGGACGAGGACGGGAATGTTGGGGGCGCGCAGTGGGATTTTCACCATCATCAGTTGAAGCAGCAGCAGCAGCAGGAACAAAGGGGGGGAAGGGACCAGGGGGAGAAGCAAAGGCCAGAGCCTGGGGGCAAGTTTCCTAGTATTGAGGATTGTGAGAGGGTGGCGAGGTCGATGGAGGAGATGGAGGCTGAGGCGAAGGTGTATAGGAGGGTTTTGGAGGAGATGGATGCCGAGAAGGAGGAGGATGGCGGGAGGAGTTGATGCGCGCGGGTGGTTTTGGACTTGAGTTGGGTAACTCTATGTCGATTTGGCGAGGACTAGAGGAGGTAGGTAGTAGATACCTAGGTATGTAGGTAGGCATCTGGTTCCTAGAGCCTCGATAGACCACCTTATTCTCATCTAGATATGTATTATCGTAGTTGTATCAAGGTCGTCGCCGAACATATCTACCTACCTATCAAGGGATGCATCGTACGTACCTACCCGAGACACATTATACATCAACTACATGTATCATCCTTACGAGACGAAGGACACACGCGCAAACAGGGTTGGGCTGTTTTGTTGTCTCTTGGCCTAGATAAAGCTGTGAAACCAAGGACCTCGATAGCGCCCAGAAAAGGGGCCAATTCCACTACACGAATGACTTCAGTTCGGTTGTCTCATTAGGTACCTAGGTACCTCTCAACTCTCCCTCTGCCGGTGTCTATTTTGGTCCCCCTTCCGTCCGGTGACAACATCTTCTCTCATCCTCTCCCTCCCCATGGAATTCTCCATTCTAGAGGGGCATGCCGATATCATACCAGGACAGAATAGAGTACATTTGGGCAGGTAAAGGTAGAATACAAACTTCAGCAACCACTCCCGGTCATCCCATGGACGCCGCCCGGCTCGATATACTTGCATGTGCCCGTCGCACCCCTGGGCGAAGCGGTGGTCTGGTTCGACGACGCGAGCTTGATATCCTTCATGACGATGTTGTAGCACGGTTTGCGGGTCGAGCAGGATACCGAGGCTGTTTGAGTGCTGCGTCCTGATGCCAAATAGCCGGTGAAGTTGACAAAGGCGATATTGGAGACCAAGAGGTTGGATGTCCCTGAGAAGGAGCCTATAAGGGTAACCAATATGAACTTACTATTCCTTTATGATACGACTGTCGTTGTGGTTTAGAGATAACTTACCATTGTTACCGCTGTCCTGGTTGATGGTCGGCCCGCCGCCCGCGCCAAATAGCTCGAAATTTTCAAAGCGGAGGTTGTTGACGATTCCCCTGTGGCAAACCACCAGTATAAGATTACGGTTTGTCAGAGCACACACACCCTGGCCTGGCAACCCATAGACGGAAGGTGATGGGATGAAGGAATTTTACCATCCACCACCGCGAGGAAGCCCCGCGCTCTCGTAAAACGTCTGCTTAGTCTGCTCGCCGACCCAGGTCTTGATGTAGGCCGAGTTGTGCATGTCGTTGTTGCGGGTGATGACTTTTACGTCCTTGACGACGACGTTGATGACCGACGAGTCCTCGAGGTACTGTCCCAGGCTTCCGATGGCGACGCCATTGCCTCCGTGGATCGTCAACTGGAAAATACGTCAATCTCATAAGATTTGACCGCATAAAGGGCGGTTGGTGTCTACATTTTGGCAGTATATATTATAGGATCTGGGTTTTATCGCGACCGCATCGTCGCCACTGTATTTCTTTTGTGAGCAGGGCGTATTCTGGGTCTCGTCTCCGTCTCCTGACATGTAGTTACCCTAAAAGAAGTTTAGTATGTGTGAAATCATATGAAAGGCTTTCACAGATATCCCCGACTACTACTTGCCTTGGTACACAAAGTTTGTCAGGGCGATATTGTAAGCATCCATGGTATCGAAACCATCGGTATTCTGCACCCAGTTGACCCCATAGGGCGCAGCTGTGGCGGTAGCATTCACGTAGATGTCGTCAAACCACATGTTGGTGCCGTTCATGACATTTACAGCCCAGAGAGGCGGATCTTTGACAAAGAAATGCTCAACAAAAACATTAGTCGTGTTCCAAAACACGAATGGCATTGGCCGTCCGATCCGCGAGGTCCCAGCTTCGGCGGTGTACCACGTGTTTCCGCTGCCGTTGATGCCCCCGGTGCCGTAGCCGCTGATGTGGATGCGCTCGCCGCTGATGATGAAGCCGGCATGGTGGTTCTGAAAAGCTACCGGGTAGGCATTTTCCCTCCAGTATGTGATATTGTCCGAGAACTAGTTGGGGACAAATAGCCTCAGTCTGAAGAAACCCCTTGACCTGGGGGTAACCTGGGGGATCGATCATATTCATACCTGCCAGACGCCCCTCCATTCGATGTCGACGTCGTAGAGGACCGGATTGAGCTTCGTTCCAATGTCAAAGGTTTCGCCCTGTGGGAACACAACGGTGCCTCCGTGGTTGCATTCGTCAAAGGCGGCCAGAATCTGAGGGACGTCGTTTTTTCCAGGTCCTAATGGCTTGAGGGTGCAGACCTTGCCTGGCAACCTGGACGGGCTTTGCGGGATCGGGAGCGGCGGAGTGATGCCATGGACCAAGTGAGTGACTGCCAGCTGCAGGGTGACGATCAATAATCTGACCATTGTATTAGAGTTAGTAAAGATGAGCTTGAACACTTATCAAGCGATGTAAATTTTGAGAAACAACTTTGGTGGTCAACATATTATAAATGTTGACGACAAACAATATATCATGATTGACGGAAGAATAGAGAGCTTCTACTCGGTATATCTCCTCAAGTGCTTTTTGCCAAAGTCTTGATTCCGTCCGTCGCGTACCGGGTTGCTCCTCCGTGGTATTTCCAGACATGTACCTATTCCTTCCGCCAGGTCAAATGAAGCGGTTGCTTCTCTTGAACCGCTGCACAGTGCGGCAGTGGTGCATCACACTCACGGGATGGCCAACATGCTGTGCGACCGATGAGTGATCCAATCGTGGGGTTGGGCCACCCCCACGATATTTGCGCCACGGCAAGCGATCCAGCGGCGAACCAAGTCTGGTGAGACCCGACGCGCAACATTTCTTTTCGAGATTTCTCTTTCTTTTTGCCTTCTGCATCCATTTTGACCAATTACCACCAACCAGGGCCGCCGAGACCGGCAGGATTTCAGAAACTTGCCCTGAATTCGGAAAGGATCTTGAAGGTGGAAGTGCAAAGAAAGAAGCAGTGACTTCGCTCTATTCCTGACCGGACAATTATCATGGACCACTATGGATGCCAGGCACTTAGTCACACGCTGTTTGTCGAAGTTGTCGTTGGTCTCGGTCTGTGTGGAGGTCGGTACTTGAGATTGGTATGCCTTGCTGCACTAACAGACTAACATTGAAGACGTACGGTAGGCGGCTGAGAGAAGCTGCCTGATTAGGTAGGCAAAGCTGGAACAAGATTTCTGCTCACGCCGCCCCGGGGATTAGTGAGCCCTCGGCCGGGCCAGTCCCGTCGCTGACCATTGCAAGAAGCGGCCAAAGCCCCGCCACAGGGGGCCTTCCATTGGGCCCATCCCAGCTTGCTTGCAACTATCCCTTATCTCCAACCTACCGACATCAAAAAGACATCACAGACACAACCTGAAGCTGCATGGGATCGCTGTCGCCATCTGCGCGTCTAAGCCTGTGCATCTACAGATAGTGTCCCGAGCACCCGACTGCACCCCATATCAGATCGAGGCTGTCGGCTGCGCGCGGTGCGCGGCGCGCGGCGCGCGGCGAGAAGTGCGAGGTATATACATTCGCGTTACCCCTCCCCGGCATCTCGCTACCTCGACATACCTACCATCCATACTGGAACTTACCGCGCTGTTTGCGGTTTCACTGTCACTGTCACCGACTAGACTAGTGGGCCGGACTGAGTGACTTATCCATCGCCGAGTCCCCGTCCGTCCACTTCCCTGGGAAATCCACTGCACTTCATTCGTTTTCCACTTTGATCTCGGTCCCGTCAACCCATCGGTCCCCACCGGCCCCGGACAGCCTCGGACCAAAGACCCCATTGTCATCGTGCCATCCCATTCAGCATTGTGCCTTTGAGGCGGCTCCACTCCTCACTCATCGAGCGATGGAGGGACACGGCAGCCGGGTCCCATTCCAGCCGGACCCTCCTGATGCCGGCGGCCGCGAGGCCCCCGTCAAGAAGAAATCGCGGCGCGGTGTCGACCCGGCAAACCAGAAGCGCAGATGCGTGAGTACCGCCTGTGTCGCCTGCCGCAAGAGAAAATCAAAATGTGACGGCGCCCTGCCGAGCTGTGCCGCCTGCTCCAGCGTCTACGGCACCAACTGTGTCTACGACCCCAACTCGGATCACCGCCGCAAGGGTGTCTACCGTGAGAAGATTGATAGCATGAAAGCCCAGAGCTCGACCCTTCAGATCCTGATCGAGGCCATCCTGAATGCTGCTGAAGAAGACGTGCCGGCCATTGTGAACAAGATACGCACCTGTGAGAGCTTAGACACCGTCGCCGAGTCCATCCTCAAAAATGACTATGCCAAGCCTGTCGACGATGACGAGGACGACGGCCAGCAAAACGATGATGAGTACTCCAACAGCATGCCTGTCGAGGGCGAGAGGGACTTGGCCCGTAAGATGGGCGAGCTTCGCATCGAAAACGGCTCGGTCCGCTTCATCGGCGGTACCTCTCATCTGATATACCTCGGTGACCCGCTCGATGTGCCCACCGAGCCGGAATCAGACAACTATATGTCGGGCGAAGACCCCGTTATCAGCTGGTCCGAGGTAACGAAGGACGCCCAGTTAGTCATACACCTAATCAACATGTACTTTAACTGGCACTACCCCTACTTTACCACCCTCTCCAAGAGCCTCTTTTACCGAGATTTTCTCAAGGGGAAACCCACTGGCCAACCGCGCACGACAGTGTACTGTTCGTCTCTGCTTGTCAACGCCATGCTTTCCTTAGGCTGCCATTTTACTACGGTTCCCGGCGCGTTCGGAGTCCCCGGTGACAGTAGGACGAAAGGCGACCACTTCTGGAATGAAGCCAAAAGATTAATCGTTGAAAATGACGAGTATGAGAAGCCGAGGCTCACTACCGTGCAAGCCCTGGCCCTCATGTCGGTCCGCGAGAACGGGTGCGGGCGGGAGGCTAGGGGGTGGGTATACAGCGGGATGAGCTTCAGGATGGCACAGGATATCGGCCTTAATCTGGACATTGGGGGCACAGCGTCCGACACGTTGAATGAGCAGGAAATTGACGCTCGGAGGATCACGTTCTGGGGGTGTTTCTTATTCGACAAGTGCTGGTCCAACTATCTGGGTCGCTTACCACAGCTGCCCAAAAACACGTACAACGTGCAGAAATATGATGTCTTCCCGGACGAGGACGCCGAGCTATGGTCTCCCTATACCGACGGCGGGTTTGATCAGTCGAACAAGCAACCGTCTCGGACGAGAACGATCGGTCTGCAGCTGTCCAAGCTTTGCGAGGTCAGCAGCGATCTGTTGCTGTTTTTCTACCACCCGAACCATATCGGAAGGTCGAGTGGCAAGTCAGTTGAGCTTAAGAAGCTCAGCGAACTTCACCGGCGCCTGGAAGATTGGAAAAAGGAGCTGCCGAAGGAGCTGGAACCCAAGGAAGGACAACTACCCAACGTCATCCTGATGCAGTAGGTCTTTTCCCTAATGCTGATTATTTTAGATTGGGCGGGTTATTTAACAAATTCGGGCAGTATGTTTTACCATTTACAGTATATCCATCTCTTCCGTCCCTTCCTTAAGTACACGCCTGCAGCATCTCCCCTACCGTCACACGTTTCGCCACGCCGGATATGCACTGCCAACGCCAGTGCCATCTCCAAGCTCATGCGTCTGTACAAGAAGATATACAACCTCAGACAGATCTGCAATATTGCCGTCTACATGGTTCACTCTGCCTGCACGATCCACATGCTCAACCTGCCGGAGAAGACCGCCAAGAGGGACATCATCCACGGGGTCAAACACCTCGAGGAGATGGCCGAGGACTGGCTCTCAGCACGGAGGACGCTGTGCATAATAAGCGTCCTGGCCCGCAAGTGGAACGTAGAGATGCCCGAGGACGCCTCGCTCGTGCTGCAGCGGACAGACGAGAAATTCGGGACCTTTAGCGCATCAGACGTCCCGTCACCAAACAGAGTATCGCTCTCCGTGAGCCCCACGCCCGCGGCGATGACATACCACAGCAACTCTGCGAGCCCTTCTGTTATACAAGATCAGCGGCAGTATAGCCCGTTGAATCAATACAGTCAGTTAACGCCGCCACACATGCCACCGGATGTGCCGACGTCGACAAAACTGGATGGAGATATGCTTTTGGGTCTGCCAGGAACGAACGGTGCTCCGCAAAGTACAGGAGGCATGCAGCAACAGCAACAGCAGCAGCAAATGGGCCAGATGCCCGTGAGCACAGGCGGCCCGGCCATGTCGATGAACGAAGCCCTGTCGGCAGTGAATGCCTGGGCTACCGTCACGCAGCCGCAGCCGATTCCAAGCTACAACTCGCAGCAGGCGTTCACACCGGTGCACAGCAACATGGCCTCGACGACCAACTCCCGCACCGGCACGCGCCATGTGAGTCCCAGCTCGATATACGCCATCGACGGGCAGGATTGGTACCTCAAGGACGGTGTGAACTGGCAGCAGAATTTTGAGGCCTGGGGACTGGGTAATGCTAGCACGAATGGGACGTCAGATGGTAGTGGCATTGGCCTGAGTGGGGATCCGACCGGAGCAGCAGCAGCGGCGGCGGCGGCAGCCTCTTCTATGTTTATGTTTCGCGGGCTGGGCAGGGCCACGGAGATGGACATGATGCAGTTTGATTCGCTGGGCACGATGGGAACGTTGGATCATTTACCTGGGCTGGATTGATGACGATATCCCGGTGACTAAGAGTGGTGGTGGTTTACGATTGACATGTATATGATGATTTTGCTTCTCTTACATGTGAGAGAGAGAGAGAGTGTGTGTGTGATGATTAAGCCTGTGATCGATTGGTTTGTTGGTCTGAACGGCGTTTCTTGTTGTCTTTTTTGGATACCTGGTTTGGTAGGTACCTATGGTAGGTAGGTAGGTGGGTAGGTCGGCTGGAGCGGTATCCTTTTGTGTTATTGGGATTTTAATCTCTTTCCCCAAAAATTTGGCTGTTATTAGTCTATTCCACCTGGACTATCGCATGAAAGGCGCGGTCAGGAGAGCAGGTGGTGTTTAGGTCGGATATCTACGGTGTTGTATTTGGTGAACAAGTCAGGTCAAGTCAGTTACAGGTGGTGTCTATCGGGAATATCCTATGGTTCGAGCTGTGATTATCAACGCTTCTTCTCGTTATGTGTTGTGTCTGGAAGCCGACACAGGTAAAATAGAAAGATTTGCTCTTGTGATGGTCAGCAAGTCAGGTATATTTTCCGATACTTAACAAATACCTTGCTTGCACTGCCTATCTAGCGCAGCATGTAGCCACCATCCATCCCGGAAGCACCAAAAACACAAATCCCCATGAGCCATGTGAACCGGACTAAGGCACATAAGTGTCATATCTTCCCTGTTTCATATATAGAAAGGGGATAAAAAGCCAGTAGAGAGCAAGAGAGTAAAAAGAGACCTTTGGAGACCTGGGTGCCCTATAACGCCGCCTATTCCCGAGAATAATCTACAGCTATTTGGAGATGGATAGAGAGTGAGAAAAACAATGTCATGTCAAATGGACGAGAAGACCTTGTGCGATATGCGTGTTACGCATAGGCATACGAGAAAGGAGGAGCGGTCAAAACAAGAAAA
Source organism: Apodospora peruviana (assembly GCA_033439685.1). Lineage (NCBI taxonomy): Eukaryota > Fungi > Ascomycota > Sordariomycetes > Sordariales > Lasiosphaeriaceae > Apodospora > Apodospora peruviana. Next base: position 1,746,271 of record JAUEDM010000004.1, on the reverse strand, counting down.
AGGAGGAATGAAAGCAAGCCCGCATAGCAGAAATATCGGTTCTCCTATTGCCCAGCTGTAGTAGCAGGCTCGGCCTTGGTATCGACCTTCTTTGTGGGCGGGGCCGAGCTGCTGTCGTCGTCGCGGGCACGCTTGCCGTTGGTGGCCTCTCCGTTCTGGACAACTTCTCCTTTATCGTTGGACGTCTGGATGGTGGGCATTTTGACGCTGTGGCGGGATTGTTAGTGGATGCGTTACTACTTAGAAAACTCCAAGATCAGGTTCGAGACTTACTCCCTGCTATCACGGGACTTCTGGTCATGGTTACCACCGCGATCACGGTCGCCATAGCCACGGCCCCCCCGACCTCTGCCCCCGCGGCCTCGTCCGCCACGAGAATCCCTGAAACCATTTTTCCGATCGTCGTCCCGGCGCTTCTTCCAGTCGTCTTGGTCTCCCTCTCCGCGAGGGCCGCTTCGGTTGTCGCGTCCCCGACCATTGCCGCGCCCTTGTCCGCGGCCACGACCACCTCGACCACCTCTGTTTTCCTTATTCTTGCCCTCCCAGAAGCCCGGCTTACTGGTGACACTCGGCTCAAGCTTACCCTCCTTGATCAACTGATTCTTCTCGTTCACGTAGTCACGCTTCTTCATTATCTTGAGGTCGTGGCCCTTGAATGTCGGTGCGGGATCCAGCTTGACAAAGGCATCGGCCTCCTCCTCGGATGCGAACTCGACGAAAACAGAACCCTTGAAAAGTTGTTCATTCGTACGCCGCAGCTTGACCGACTTGACCTTCCCATAAGGTTTGAAGAACGCTTCAGCTTCAAATTGGGTGCGCTCGTTCTCGTCGCCAAATCCCTTGACGTAGACGGTTGCGGCAAAGCGGGCCTTCTGGCTCTCGGGGGTGGAGAGAACGTAAGCAACGTTGCGCTTGACCGTCTCCTCGCCTTCCTCGCCTTCGAGATCCAGGTGCTCGCTCTCACGAACAGCAGCGACGACAGCGGTGTAGGGCTGAAACCTTCGCATCCGCTTGAATCCGCAGACCGTCTTAAGCGACACAGGCTTGTTCTCTGGTCCACCGGTCAACTCCCACATGAACTTATCGGTGGGTAGATTCGAATCACTGAAGTAGTACTCAGCCTATTTATGCCGAATATACGTCAGTTACTGCCAAGAGCACACCAGCAATGTTCAATGTGATCAAGCCATACCTGGGTGCGGATCAGATCCGGATCGTCGGTGACCGGCAGGACGGAAGGGTCGAACTTGTTGTTCTTCTTCGGGTCCTCGTAATTGATCTTGGCGGTGGTCTTCAATATGTTGGTCTCGGTCTTGCCATTCTGTGTCTCCTCCGTTGACTCTGCGTCCTTCGCGGAATCGGCCTCGGTCGCGGCGGTAGATGCCTCCTCTTCTTGCTTCACCTCGACAGCAGCGTCGACAGCAGCCTCAACTGGAGCCTCGACGGCAGCCTCGCTCTTGATGTTCTCGGCGGCGACGGCGGGTGAGTCTTCGGTCTTGGGAGACTGAACCTCGGCGACGGCGGCAGCCGGCACCTCGTCTTTCATGACTGTATCGCTCATTTTTGCTTTCTGGTCTGACAATGTAGGCAGGCGTGATTGGCGTGCGACCGGAGATTATTGCGCCTACGTGCAGTTGACAGACTGAGAAGTGTTAAGCAAGTCGTGTGGTCTGAGTGGTGCGAGAAGACAGACGTGGGTCTGGAAAGCAGAGGAGAGGAAAATGTGATTGAGACCAGAATTGCGGTTTGTGTTGAAGAAAATGCAACTGGAGAATGCAGCCTGGAAATTTATATGGTGGGGTCGAACTTGAGTCGCCGCAGGGAGTCACAATGCGCCAGGAACGCGCGTAGCGGCACGGTTGGAAGAGTTAAAAGTAAATCGTCCGGCTTCTGTCGGTGTGACAACCTGATTACGATTATGATTTTTGCTACGAACAGAGGCTTCTGCGTGTGAATAAACCTGGACTTTTAACGTGATGCCTAGTCGTAAGGTACCTGAGTTAACCCGTACTATTACCTACAAAGCTGTAAAGTGAAGACCATGAGTTACGGGTGCTCGCTTTCCAAAATAATAAGCTTCCATCTCCCTTGAATGTAAATGGGAGGCGCGAACTGCGCCGGCAAAAAAAAGTTTATCGAGCTTGACCCCACTAAGATCAATTGGAGATTTCGTCCAGAGCTCACCGCCTTGCCCCAAGGAAGGATCAACGTCCAGTTGCAAATTGGCGGCGCCAAGACACCTTACCCCAAGCCCCACAGTCGGTATCTTACCGTGCTTAGGTATTTACAATGGCCCGAGCTCCTCACGTGAGCTGTAAAGGCCCAGAGTGGATGGACGACGGCGTCCGAAATTATTTTCTAGCAGCCTTCCACCGAAGCTGCCACTATCACGGGGGACTAGCGCATTCACGGAGGCTCAAACTGAACCAGTCACGCCCACGGCCACGCCACCATCGTCAGGATGAAGCTCCGGAGACTATCGAGGTTCCATGGCCTGAAGAGACCGGTAAGGACAATTGATCTTTTCTTCCATCCCGCGTCCCACAGCGTCCCACTAATATGGCGACACCGGTTTCCAGCGCGTCCGCCAAACATGGAACAAGTTCAACTTATACAACCTCTATCGTCTTAGAGAGCCATCTTACATTTTCCACAAAACCTTCTTCCAGCAGAAGTGGTGGGCCAAGGCAGCGACACGCGCCTACCACGGCGAGCACATCAAAGAGCGCAAATGGGAGCTCATGTTCAACCGCCGCCTCCTGTCCGCCGTCGACATGGACCCGGCTTACCTAGCTGCCAACGACGGTAGCGAGCTCGCCTCCGGTCGTGGCTCGGGGCTCCATCAGAGAGTTGCGGAACTGCGCATGGCAGAGGACGGCGAGGGGACAACGGGGCGGGATGGAACCAAGCCAGCCCGTAGACCCGCAGCCCCCTGCGCAACCCCCTATATGCAGATGACCTACGCGCCTTTGGAGCGCCGGCTCGATCAAGCCATCTTCCGCGCTCTCTTTGCCAGCAGCGCGAGGCAGGCCCGCCAATTCTGTGTACACGGTGCCGTCAAGGTCAACGGAGTGAAGGTGTGTATCTCCGTTTATAACTTCTGACTCTACTCTTTCCAGCCTGCTCGTTGCTGACACTGACCCGACCCGAGCTTTTAGATGAAATACCCCGGATATCTACTCAACCCCGGCGACATGTTCCAGGTCGACGTTGATCGAGTCATGACGGCAACTGGGCGAAGAAAACCTCCCGCGAACAAGACGGCGACGCCCAAGAAAGAGAACACACCTAAGCCTGCCGCGGAAGCCGCAGACGGGGCAGCGGAATCTCAAGAAGCCGTAAAGGATGAGGCTTTCGAGGAGCTTGACGAGGCAGCGGCCCGGGAGGCGGCCCTCAAAGCACTGGAGCGGATCAAGGAGCATGCCAAGCTCATCATTACGAGCACAAGGGACGACCTGTCAGCCAAACGCAAGCGGGCGTTCCGTGCATTGATCAGGGACGCAAGGAGTGCCCACTGGCACGTACGCAAAAGCGACAGCCCGCTTGAAGGAACCGATAATACGATAGAGGACTTGGCCGCCATGCTCTTGCAGCTCGAGCTGAGCCCGGCCGAAGCAAAGGCAAAGGAGAAGGCCGAGAAGGAGGCAAGCGAGGCCGATGTGTTTGGCTTGAGCCAGGACGAGCGTAAGATCTTTGAGCAACTGGTCCAGGCCGACAAGGAGAATCCGATAGACCCGTCTAAGCCGTACGCTACCCCGTGGAAGCCTCGCCCTTACATGCCCGCCTTCGCTTTCATTCCGCGGTATCTCGAGGTCAACCAAAAGATATGCTCCGCCGTATACCTACGGCACCCCGTCGCGCGGCAAGGTCTTGCTGAGGTGCCCACGCCGTTCCCCTTCTGGATGAACCAGTTGGCGTTCAACTGGTACTTGAGGAGAGGATAGAAAACGCTTTTCCTGACGTCAAGCTGCCAACTTAGTGGAAATCGGGTCGATGAGTGGACCCTTGTAACAAGCAGACACAAAATCAGGTACGCACACGAAACACACATGCACAAGACGACACGGCTCAGCAGCACGCGTCGGTATCATTGCCATTTTGTTACTCTGTAGATATCATGTAGAGGTGGCGACCCTCTTGCGGTACTTTGGCTTATCCTTTGTGTTTTGCCTCCATGCCGAAGCATTGCCGATATGTATTCTAGATGTACTGTACGAATAATTTGAGATCTCTTTATTCTTTATTTTCTACTGCATGTACTTACCGCATCTATCGGACATGCTCTGATGACGGGTTCTGTTCTTGTTCCTCTCGATATGAGAATTGTAGTGAGCGGGTACGTTCTCTGTGCCTTAGTTATGCCTACCAATAGGTGTAAGGTGTCTCTGCAGCCACACAGCCGAACCGAAATGCATACCTACCTACCTCCCTTAGGTATCTAGAGAACTTCCATTGCCAGAAGGATTTTCTCCTCAACAATCACTCATCACCCCGGGAAGCAGGACATACATACACACATACCTATTGACTACGCAAACCCATTTCACATGATCACCTGGGTTGTATGGAAAATACGCTTTATATTTCAGAGACAAATAAAAACAGAGGCACACTAGACAGGTGTAGTCGACTAAAGTAGAGCTCAGAGGTAGCCGTAAGAAGAAGTAGTAGGAAAAAACAGGCAAGGAAGACTAAGTAGGTGGTAGGGTAAGTTAAGCAGGCAAGGGAAGGAAAAGGGGGCCGAGAAGTAGCCAGTCATGAAACCATCAACAAAAGGGGTATGGGATGGCCATTAAGACGGGGAAGAGTGAAGGAAATAATGGTGAAGAAATAGAAAAGAAAAAGGTCCCAGCACCCATTCTCCGACCCTTCCCAGTCAAAATCGTTTGTTGTAGAATACAGGTTGGATATCTGGTCGTATGCCCCGTCCGACTTTTCCTTTTGCTTACTTTTACCCCTCGTTTTTCCAGTGCAGTCGAATTTGCGCACGGCTTCTCTTCATGACCAAGTGATGCCATTCGTTCCAGATGCCAACAGTATCGAGCCAAGACAGGCAAAGACGACCAAATCTTGGCAGTGACTGCGGTCGATACCATCATGGAATATTCGGTGAAAGCGTCTGGTAATTCTGATCGACTCATGCTGCGGCCGTAGAGGAGGAAGTGATCCCCAATGTCCTCAAACCCAATGATGTCTGCAAGAAGTGTTCAAGAAACCCGACCAAGCCCATCCATAACAGATAACACCTTATCGGAAGCTCGATCCCTTTGTCGAACTTCTCAGCAGACCTTCCCCCGACGAAGGGTGCGCTCGCGCGATCCTCGGCCGCCTTCCGCTAATCTTCCCGAGAGAATTAAGAATGTGGTGATTAAAAAGGGAGACAAACGAAAATAAAGAAGTGAAGAAAAGCGACAGGCTGGTATTTTGTGGGCATCATGAAATTGAGAAGATCGTAGAGCGAGGGAGGGTGGACGCCTCACGACTATCGGAGCGAGAACCCCTTCCTCTTCGGCTCCTTCTCAATGGGCCGTCCGCTTTCCACTCTTGCCTTCTTCTCTTCGAGCTCCAGTCGTTGCCGCTCTAGTTGCTCCTTCATCTCCCGGTGGCGGGTGTACAGCTCCTCCTCGCTCTGCTTCAGTTTGGATTCCTTTTCAGCGACCTTCTGTTGAAAGACCATCTTCATCTCGGCTTCCATCTTTGCGAGCTTCTGTTCATGGAGGTTGCGCTCCTCCTCCTGCTTGACGGCAGGGTTCACCTCCTTGAAAACGCTGGCGTCTTGCGAAACGCCCATAGCGATCAGCTTGTCTGTCCGATAGTTCTCGTAGAGATTGTTGTTGGTATGCTCCTTGAGCTCCTCCATATGGGTACGGATGAGCATTTGGCGCAGCTTGACGAAGTCGCAGTGCTCCTCGTTGTCTACCTCAATGACACCCCAGGGGTACCGACGACCGCGGACCTTACGTCCATCCGCGTTTGTGATCTCGTTCGTGGCACCAACGACGGCGAATGGGACCTTGGACATGATCTCGTTGTTCTCCGCAATCGTCTCCTCATCATCAAGCTCATATCGAGGACCCTCAAAGATCTGTACCTTGTGAAACTTGATATCCGCAAGGATCTAAGACGAGTACAGTTAGAATTTGGTGGGAAAACGAATGGTGCTGTAAACTTACTCTGGCCTTGAAGGCAATGATCTCCTCATCGGTCAAGGTATCCGACTTGGCAATGACCGGAATGAGGTTGACCTTGGTATGCAGCCGCTTCATGACCTCGATATCCAAAGGCTTCAGAGAGTGGCCGGTTGGCTGGATGAAGAACACGCAAGCATGGATGCGGTTATCGACAATGTTCATCCGGTTGACCTTGTTTTCGGCATCCAGATAGGCGTCGAAGCGTTGTTCGATGTTGTCGACAATGGGCCTCCAGGACTCATCGTTGTTAACAAAATCACCGAAGCCAGGGGTATCCACCACGGTCAGCCGTAGGCGAACACCCGCCTCCTCAATATCTGCGCTGATAGATTGGATAGTGACGGTCTTCGGGATTATGTCGAGGCTGGGGCCCTTGCGCTCCTTAGGGGGGTAAAGAGAGGTATTGAACAGAGTGTTCACGAGGGTCGATTTTCCGAGTCCCGATTCACCTAGAGAAGAGGTTTAGCGCCGGATTTGACTTGAAGTGTGGGGGCAAGGGTACCTACCAACGACCATGACATTGAAATTGAAGCCCTTGCGGACACTCTTGCGGTGCCATTGATTCGGCAGGTTGGCGAAACCAACGTACCCCGTCAACTTTCTGCGGACAATGTTCCTGTCGTTTGCAGCTGGGGGAGCTGTGTCCACAGAGTCAGAAGAAAGAACTTCTTGCGAGTCTTCCGATTGAGATGACAAGGGGATGCCACTAGGTGCTTGAGGGGGTGCCCTCGTGGGAAGAGAAGTGGTGGGAATACCGTTTGCAGCTGTTGGAAAAGTTGGTTAGCTTGCCATTCGCCACGGATATGATTATCAGCATGAATAATAATGAAATGCCCGGTGACTGGACGGCGAGTGGTGCGCGTGAGGCTAACTCTTGAGAGTCCTCAATGGAGTCCTTTGCCAGGCGAACGACTCGATGGGTTTGGGGTAGAGCTCCTCATAGGACATTGGCTTGGCAATCGGCAACTTGGGGACGTCCTCAACAATCAGCATGCTTCGATACTGGCGTATGGTTGTGTTGATGTTCTCCTTGTTGTCACAACTGGACAAGCTACTGATCCGTGTTCCTGGAACCGGGAAGGACGAGGGAGTCGAAGCTCCGTCTCTGGAAGAGCTCCCGTCCTCGAGGCTGATCACGCTCTTCTCGAATTGTACACTCTTGGTGCGAGCCCTGGTGGCATGGTGGACCATAGAAGCGAAGTGCATCTTGGAAAAGGTGTGCAGAGTGTATTCCAATGGTAAGATGATGTGTCTTCCAAAAAAGAGGTTCCCAAGAAACGGTAGATGGCACAGAACGAATGCGGCGGTTGGTATCCGAAGAACGAGTGGTGATGTTTGTGTTGAAGGGAAAGGATAGAGAGCCGGAGGAGGACATGGGGACAGGCTCTGGTCGGCCGTTCGAGATCGAGTAAGGTACGACGTGGTGTGTTATCGGTGACGATGGTTCCTGCAAACTGCTCCCAAAGACGGCCAACTCAGGGCCAGAATAAAAAGCAAGTGCTTACCCATTTCAACAGAAGACGCAGCGGCGAATCAGTCGTGGACTAGGAGGTTGAATTGAAGGAAGGCGCAGGGTCTAGAGGAAGAAAAAGCGCTGTTAGCCGAGATCAGGTCGTCGATTTTTGCAGCTTTGGAGACCACGACCGCGAGAGGGGAGACGATGGCTGATGGGAAGAGCCAAACGGGTTTGCGGCACAGCCGTTTGACTTCCAGTCGAGTGGATGCAAGCACGCTGGCCGGCGGCGGAGAAGATGACGAGCGAGGCCGGTCGGAAAGGACGGGAGCAACTTCAAGGAGGCTGGGGAAACGCATCACGTACCAGAAAAGACAAATATGGCGGAGTTTGGCGATGTTGTCGCGTGTCAATGGCGGCTCCGACTGCAGAATTCCAACTTTTAGGCAATTGGCACGTGTCTTTGAACAGTAACGCTGGATCGCGTAGCAATATGAAATGAGTGCTCAAAGTTACGAAATGTAAAGTGTGATGATGAGAGGATGTTTGGGGTTGTGTAGTCGCCGGCTAGCGAGCGAAGGAAAAAATTAGGTGCAACGAGATGACTTGGGTGTGGGAGGAATCTCGTCTGGTCCGGGGGTGCGTCGCTCTGGAGCAAAAGGGGGTTCGGTTCAGTTGTCGAGCGTGCATGCCACAGAAACGGGAGATGGGCGGGTCGGGCAATGAAAGCATGGAGCAAAGCTTGGGCCCCCGGCCATTCTGCAGGTGGGCGGGGGAGAGCCGGGTCGGGTGTGCGTCGCTCGACCACTCAGCCAGTGGCCGCTGATTGACAGGTGCACAGGGGCGTGCTAAGGAGATTTTAAGACCAGGGTCGGGATGTACACCCTGTGATTCGCTGGTTTGCTTGCTGGGCCATTTTCCTTGCACGTTAGACCAAAGCCAGCAAGACGACGGTTTTTCTGCCTGAGGACAATAATTTCTGTAATCACGATACCACGATGTCCATAATTAAACTGGGTGTACTTTGGCGAGCGTCCAGCCAGGAGAGAGTGAGGCGTACGAAGAGCCACCCCACGAGAGTGTGTGGTACCTTACTACCGACCGTTGGTACCCCTAGCAAATACCAACCTCATGTCCCTCCTGCCCCAGTATTCAGACCGGACGATACAAGTAATCTGGAAGTCCAGCACTCTGAGAGGTCACCAATTGAAGAAGCAATGGGTACCTTGGCAGGTCATGGATCAAAAAGAATGGCACACATCGTTAGGTGGGTGCGAGGCGATACATGCCATTTGTGACCTGGTTGGGTAAGGTAGTTCTTCAGACTCGCTCATCGACCCGAGTTCAGGTTAAAAGGGCCTTCCTACTAGACAACAACGTCGTCTACGCTGTTTCGGAAACCGGGATGACATATGTGAGGTTACGATGCACCATCTCGTCCTCCCGCGCCGATATTGGATGCATATTGACGAGGCTAAACCGACGTCTGAAACTTAGGCCTAATAACCCGGCCCTGTACTACGGATACCTTTCTCTTGATATCCGTTTGGACATGTCAGCTAGGTGTGGCCTGAGTCTCGATTGGACCAAGTTGTTTCAAGTCAATGCCTTAGCTACCTACCTACCTACCTGAATTGACGGCAGGTGCCGACGGGAGGGTGGGTACCTAATAATCTGGAAGGGATAGGAAGGGCTATCAAATTGTCTGGAAGGACAACCTCACCATCCAACAGACGTCAGGCCTAGGAACATGGAAGTTGCAGTGAAAATGAAGGTTGTTTTAAACACCAGTGTCAAATCCACTCTTCCCACAGGTTGGTGGATCGCCCAAACTCCTGGATTTCGCGGGGCAACGGTGGTCAGCAACCATTTAAAGACAAAACTTAGTTAGGTCTTCAATTCCGGCACGTGCTTGATGTCGACCAATTTCTCTGGCGCATCGATAGCGTGAGAGCTTTCGTGAAGATCGTCGCCCCTGGTCTGTCATGAGTCCGGACGAGACTCCAAAGCTGTAGGGGTGAACACTGCATCTTATAATCCAGTCACTTCTCAACATATATCTTCGGTATAGAGCTTCTCGAAAGCTCTACACTGAAGACACTTTTCATAATGCAACGGAGCTTGTCAAGTTTGAATGACTTCGCTCTCGTAGGTACCTAAGCACGGTAAGGTAACTGAAAATAAATTGAACTAGATCTGAATAGGTTAAACTCTGGTGTGCCTGCAGGAGAAACAACCTGAACTTGGCGAACTGACAGGGTTGAGCTCCCGTCCATTAAGCTCGGACCTATCCGTAAACCCTTATTCCACCAATTCCTCAAACGCTGTCCCAACCTTGGAGCAAGAGACGAGATGACTGGAATTTTCCTGTGAAACCGGCATCGAAAATTCGCAACAAATAGGTAGTCTATGTGTATATTTCTGCCAGTCAGTACCTTGTCATCCTCGTCGAACTTGGAAAGTTTGCGCTACCAACTCCCCTGACTGGTGAGATGTAAGGTGCCCAGCTCCTGATGTGGCATCCGTGCATTGGTCTTGCATGCAGTGAGAGGACGGGGTGTGGGGTGGCCGGAAAACAAGAAAAAAGAAAAGAGAATAAATTCTGCCTTAGGTAGATTGAGCGACTAAGGTTGTGCCTGGAATTTGAGGTACGTGGCCGGTGATGGATTGGCAATGAAGCCGTGAAATCGCAACAAGATAGGTATTTCCTACGGGGCATGACTGAAGTAAAGATCAATATGGCACACCGACAAGTAAAAAGCTTAGGTAAAACACGGGCCTATTGATATCTTACCAAAGGTGCACTGTTTACGGGTATTTTCGGCAAGGTACGATAATGATGTAAGGACGGGACCCATTGCTCGCGTCTGACCTTGGAACATTCGCGACCACCTCCACGAGCAATTCCACCACAAACAAGGAAACATCGACGTTTCAAGTGGAGGTCGGTGGTCGCCAGGTCCGGTGCAACCTTTTTCTGTGACAACAACCCCGACAGTGACGGCAATGACAATCGTAGACATTTAAATACCTTACTTTACCTACCTACCAGGTACTTACCGTAGGTACCCTTGGCCAGTGGACGCGGTCAGTCAGTCCACTCTCACTGTCAAGCGTTACCGTTATCGTCAACATCATCGCTCTCACTCACACCTTCGTCTCCTCATCCTCGGCGAATTACCGATAATGCGGTCACGCCTCCCAATTCGCCATCGTGCTACAATTTTGCAAGCGACATGACGAGACTGGTGAAGCTCAGGCTCACGGCCTCGTCTCAGCGGATAGCCGGCTTTCTCGAGACGACAGGCAGGCCAGGCTGTGCAACATGGCTCGCAACCACCACCGCGCCTCGATTTTCTCAGCACGTCCGACATGGCTTCTTCTCGTCGCGCCAGGAAAAGGCGAAAACCAATAAGTCAAAGAGCCCTGCCCCCGGCTCAGTAGCGGTGATGATCATGAGCGGTTGGCTTGTATACACACTTCGCCCGGCTGATGAGTCCCAGCATCTTGATTCCAGTGCACGAATATCGAGAGGCAACGCCCAAACCACGGCAACTCAGGAAGGCAAAGAGAATGCCGGAGATGGCGACCAGAGCGCCTGGTCGAACTTTGCCGGCAGCTTCGAGGGCATCTCTACCGTGGTCCAGGTTGAGGGGGCCAAACTGTCCGACAAGGTCGTCGATCTCATTCTGCCTGAGTGGTCCAGGTATATTCCGGGATATGTGAGGAAGCTGCAACGCGAGTTGAACATGGCCCCAGGTTCGCTGGCCGACGAGATCTGGCAGGAGGCCCACGACCCGGAAATCCACCCGGAAATCCAGTACTCGGCCTGTGTCCGCGTGTCGGAGCACCTGTGCGACGACGAAAAGACCTTCTTGACCCGCAGGAGGAAAATCACGGCCGTTGCGCTGGCCAAATACCTTGGCCTGGACGAGCGCGATGTTCACCCCGACGACGTCCCTGTGATAGCCGTCTCAGGTTCGGGAGGAGGTCTTCGGGCCCTCGTCGCCGGAACCGGCTCATTTCTGGCCACGGCCGAGGATGGCCTTTTCGACTGCGTAACGTATACCTCAGGTGTCAGTGGATCGTGCTGGCTTCAAGCCCTGTTCCACTCCTCCATCACCGAACGTGATCTGAACCGTGCCATTGACCACCTGAAAGCCAGACTAGGCGTTCACATCGCCTACCCGCCTGCCGCATTCTCTTCCCTGGTCTCAGCACCGACCAACAAGTACCTCCTAAGTGGCATGGTGGAAAAGCTGAAAGGAGACTCTGGAGCCGATATTGGCCTCGTCGACGCCTACGGGATGCTCCTAGCCGCGAGATTGCTAGTCCCCAAGGGAGAGCTGGAGGTCAGCGAGAATGACTTCAAGCTATCGAATCAGAGGGAATGTATCCAATACGGGCAGAACCCGATGCCAATATATACCGCCGTGCGCCACGAAATACCGGAGCTTAACGATACAGATGCTAATAGGCCAGGACCAGTATCAGAAGAAGCAAAGGCCAGGGCGAAGAGAGCAGCCTGGTTTCAATGGTTTGAGATGACACCCTACGAGTTCTTCTGTGAAGAGTTCACAGCCGGCATCCCCACATGGGCCATGGGAAGGAAATTCAAAGGCGGCGTTGACGTAGCAGCGGAGGAAGGGCTTCGTTTGCCTGAGACACGAATGCCGCTGCTCCTGGGCATATGGGGCAGCGCTTTCTGCGCGACGTTAAGCCACTATTACCGTGAGATCCGGCCGCTTGTGAAGAGCCTCGCTGGCCTTCAGGCCGTTGACGAGCTTATATGGGGCCACAACGAGGATCTCAGCAAGGTCCACCCCATCGACCCGGCCACGCTCCCCAACTTCGTACACGGGATGCAGGGCAAGCTCCCAGCGTCTGTGCCCGACAATGTCTACGAGAGCGAGTATCTTCAGCTCATGGACGCGGGCATGTCAAACAACCTACCCATCTACCCGCTGCTGCGGCCGGGCCGTGACGTCGAAATCATTGTCGCGTTCGACGCCTCCGCCGACATCAAGACGGATAACTGGCTGTCCGTCGTCGAGGGTTACGCGCGCCAGAGAGGGATCAAGGGCTGGCCTGTGGGGATCGGCTGGCCCAAGGCGTCCGCTTCACCCTCGACCACGGCCAAGGAGCTCGACCGAGCCGAGGCAGACTCCGCCCCCGGAGCCGAGGGAAAGCTCACCGATGCTAAAGTCGACCAGGCTACCCGCCAAATTGAAGCCGGCGCTAATACCGTGGCCGAAGAGATGGAGGATACCGACAAATCGGCGGCAGAACAGAAGGCGGACAAGGCAGCTAACGAGCTCGGTTATTGCACAGTGTGGGTCGGCACCACGCAGGAGCGGCGCTCCGAGGACCCGCCGCCGCCGCCCGTGGACGACTCGCGGTCCTGGAAACTGATGGAGCCCGATGCCGGTATTGCGGTCATCTATCTGCCCTTACTTGCGAACGACAAGGTCGAGGGCGTCGACCCGGCCACGAGCGACTATATGAGCACGTGGAATTTTGTGTACACACCTGAGCAGGTGGACAAGGTCGTCGCGCTGGCGCGGGCGAATTATGAGGAGGGCAGGGCGCAGATCCGCGCAACGGTGAGGGCGGTCTACGAGCGCAAGAAGCGGAAGCGGTTGGAAGAAAGGGACAGGGTCAAGAAGGAAAGGTATCGGCGGCTGATGAGGCTGGGGATCGCAGGGAAACTTGGGGAGGGTGATCATTTCAGCTAGTTAGACCGCTGAAAGTCCTATATCGGGCACTTGCTTAAGTTGTACTCTTATTCAGGTTGAAGACTGGGGGCCGGCTCGTGGGCTTCTTTCCTAGAAAGGTAACTGGGTTTAATGGTTATGAGTTAGATGGCATCCATACGGAATAGACGGACGGATTATTCTTCACGTACGCGACGCTGGTGAAGTTCTGCTTGATTCTTGCACATAATAAAATATTATACACCGAGTAAGGTAGATGCTGAAAATTTGACGGACCCTTCCCATTCCCGTATTTCCCCAGCCAACCAAAATATCCCATGTGCCTTCTATATCTCACCAAATGATGATGGCGATATGCGATCGATACACACGCAACACATGCATACACACTTATTAACCCTTTGTATAAAGGATAGAGGTAGGTAAGGTAGATATGACACAAAAATATACAAATCCCCACCCCAACCCAATTCACCTATCTTGGGCTGGCCGGAGGAGGTCCCCCTGACAGGCGGCAGCGATATCTTGAATGGCTTTTCCCCCCCCGCCATCTGTCTTCCCATAACGTACAGTCAGCTCCGCACACTGGTCTCCTTTTCGACCACTGGCAAATATCCCATGCCATGTCCAGAGCACCTGGGTTTGATAAAGCCTCAGCCTCTCCTGCGTTTTAGCGGGCTACAACCTCTCCAATGTCGATATACGCCGGCTGCCACGGCCGAGCCTCGGGCGCGAGCATGTCGCTAGGAAGGCGAGCGTTCCCGCCAGGGCTGTAGAGGTACCACGACTTGAGGGAGTTCATAGCGGCCTTCAGGCGGGCCATGTCAAGACTCGGCCCGACGGCCTCGCCCAGCTTGTCGTTGCCGCTGAAGATGCCCACTACGTAGACCGGGGTCCTCGACAAGCGACCGGTCTCGGACAGCATGCGGGCGATTGGGGGGTCGAAGTCCTCGCGCTCGCACAGCATGTTGAGCTCGCGCGTGGGGTTCTTGAACTCAAACAACTTGGAGAAATCAAGCGTCCGCGACATGATGTGCGACTTGATGAAGGCCTTGACGGCGTCGCGGCCGCAGTGCGCGTAGATGGCGCCGACGACAGCCCGAGTGAAGTTGGCGTGGGCGTTCTCGGCCAGGGACCGCGTCGCTTCGTTGCCGTACGACATGTGATCGGGCTCTATGCTCTCGTCGTAGTTGGCGTCCATGGCGTCCTGCTCTTCTTGCCTTTGCCGCTGCGCGTTCTCGCGAATCAGGTTGCCGTAGTCGTCGTCAAAGATGACACCGCTGTTGATACTCTGCCGGAACTTGTACTTGTCGATGAAGTCAAGCTCTTCACGCTTGTAACCGAAGCCGCGGATGGCCGTCCCGGGCTTCTCGAGCGAGTACTGCAGCAAGCCCGGATCGACCTCACCGCCGGGGACAGCGGCACTCTCGATACCCCAGGACCGCGCGACCTGGTGTAGAGGCGCGGGCCCGGTGTAGGCCAGCATGGCTGCCCAGATGATGGCCATGGGCAGGCGCGGGTACCGGACCATGATCCATTCTGCGATGTGGTAGTTGATGAGGGTCTGGCCGACAAACGCGAGATTGGCGTTGTTGAACTTGGGGTTCTCGTCGGCCGAGGCGTCAACCAGGGTCCTGGCGAGCGTCTGAAGCGGCAGCTTTTTCGGCAACGACAGTCGGGCGTGAAGGGCAGCCAGCTTGGCCGACCGGAGAGCCCGCTCGGGTAAGGGGGACGGTAAACTGGTGGCGGAGGGAGGCAACGGCTCGAGAGGGGGGAATCTGTCATGGTCGGTCCCGTCCAATTGTGTGTTGTAGGAGGCAGGGGCAGTGGCTGTCGATGTCGACTGCTGCCGCCGGAGGGTGAGGGAGACGGGCTGCTGCTGTGCTGATCGGAGCGCGCCCGGGCGGGCCACAAGCAACCAGCCCGTCCATCTGCTGCTGGCCGGCCGTAACCTCTTCATGGGCGCCTCTTGTATAATGGGTTGCAAAGGGGAAGAATAGCCCAATTCGTAGGTCAGTCGGGGCGCTGATGATGGGAAACGGTTGTTACTAAGTGGCTCGGTGTGTCGCAATGGGCCGGTTTTGTCTCCGAGTCGCCGTCAAACACGGGGGCCTTCATTAGGAAAAAAAGTTCTCCAAACTGGAAGCCAATGCCTGGGGCCCGGGCCCGTCGTGCTGGTTGGTGGTTGCAGGGGATGACAGGGATCACTGGCGGGAGCTTCGGCTGACATAATAAGGCACAGCTGTGCAGTGCGGTTGAGGGAGCGCGTCTTGTGTGCACAGACCAACTGGACAACCCACTTGGTTTGCTAAGGCAGGTCACCAGGGCAGTCACCACTGGAATCTCCACTGGGGACCTCACGACGGAGCTTCAATTTAGAGAGTACCGCTTGATTGTATCGAGCTCAGCCGTCGCTCCCCCGCCCAATCTTCACGCAGGAACGAGGTCACGACTTTGTGGCCAATTTATATCACAATGGTAAGTTTTCCTGTACAATTGGTCTGTCTACCGGCTTACAAATGAAACAGGGCGGCGGTCCTAAGATTCCGTGAGTGTCCCCCTCGAGCTCGATCCGCGAGAGACGAAGCAGTCCGCCCTTCATCCATCTCGAGTTCCGCGGTCTAACCGACACCCGCAGTTACCCCAAGCATGTCTGGTCACCGGCTGGTGGTTGGTATGCGCAGCCGAACAACTGGAAGTCCAACACGGCTGTGTTTGGCCTAACCGTCTTCGCCATCACAGCGATTGTATGGAAAATCAGCGCCGAAAAGGAATACAGACACAAGATGCCCGAGCCTGGACGGTTCTATCCCAGCAGATAGTATGTGACTTGTTCTTTAGCGCCCACAGAGGGCAAGACATGTGTCTTTTGCTAACTATCAACCGCAGTTGGAGCAAGCAGGTCAAAGAACACGAGCGGGCACAAGCAGCAAAGGAGAGTTCGACATAGGACAGTTCATGATATTGCCTACCCGTTGACCCTCGGTGCGCTGCGCACTAGTGTACATACATAACGTTTGCTATTTTCGCTACAATGGAACCGTTTCGACGAGTCTCTGTCCTTGCGGAGAACTGTGATCAAATTTTGCCTGTTGTTCTGGGACATGCCGCCGTTGTTCTTGGGATAGGACGGACAATGTGATTGTCTCTCTATAATTTTCTCCCGGGGGGACCCTCACAACGTGTTATTTAAACAACCGATTCCACCCTCCAATATCACAAACTCGTCAGGATCACGCCTCATTGCAACAGGTGTTCGTACCTTGCTAACTCGCAGAGAAACCGGTTCGCACTTTTCGCACCTGCTAACTTTCAGGGAAAATCGGTTCACACACCTGAAGGTTCACACACCTGAAGCATCATCATGTTCGACAACGCGCCTCTTGCCCACTTGGGGCCTTTGTTCCTCATGCCAAAGTCACCTTTTTGCTCGACACGCCGGACGACATCACGTGCGTCATTTGCTGTGATTCTAGGCTGAGACTACCGCGCGAAGGGTATCAACCTAAAAAGCCCGATACGGTGCCAGCCATCCTCCCCTGTGGCCATGTCTTTGGGTCCGTTTGCCTCGGATAGTATCCGAAATATAATCCACAAATAAATACAGCATTCAGGGATTTATTGTCATCTACATTCAAGATTCCCAACTGCCAATGCACTTGACCTGTGATGGACTTACCCGTCGATGATGCCTGAAATAACTCTAATACTACTAGTCATCAGTGATACAGTGCCTATTGTTTGTTCCAAAAAATAAGGAGAGGAAAAAAGGTACAACTGGTGTGCTTAGTAGGTAGTTATTGCAAATACCTTATGTAAATGAGGTAATAGACCACCTCTCACAGCTGCCAGCAGTTGCCCGTCGCAGCCTTCCTGGTTGCCATAAATAAAACGCCGTGCGGTAACACTCCATCCCGTGCCGGGCTCTAACCCGTACCCAGACCGAAAAAGCACGGCAGTGGAGCACGCGTTGCTAAAGCTATGGGCAGGCGCGGAGGCGAGACAGCCCGGGCTTATTTTGAATTTCTGGATTTCACTGGATTGGATGGAGACACGAGGTACGTCTCGATTGTTCAGCTTGCAGATCTGTACGGGATACAGATTACAGTTCCGTTGTATTCCGTACGGTACCTTAGGGTCTTTGTTCTCTCAGCTCTTTATCCCCATTTCCTCCTCCACGTCCACCACTACAACACCGACTGCATCTTGTCCGGACATCCATCTCTTTCTCAGTCTGGTGCACAAGTGAGATATCTAAACAAGGCACTTTCCAGGTCAAGATAGCAGTGCGCAGGCTCGCAGGCTTCTCATCAACCTAATTCTTTATCTTGCCTAACGTATCCTCCTATATCTGATGTATCAGACGGGATCAGGCCCTCGTGTGTAGCTCCTTGCCGAGCTCGTCCTCGTTCCATCCTGCAAAGTCTTGGATATCGTGACCACACTCGACTCGTCCCGTCTTTGGTCGTGCTGAACGATGGCGCAGTGGTCGCCCAATGTTGAGAGATATTATCCCTCAGGTACGTTTTTACTAATGAGAGTACTGTCTGTACCTTACATTACTTACTTTCCATATGTATCAGAAATTACCGCCTCACCCATGCTCCTGGACCGGACTTCCTCTTGTTCACTCCCTTTCTCCTCTCCTGGACTATCATCCATCATTCAGTCTAGCAGCAAGTCCACCTGAATATATTGTACGCATAATATACTCACAAAATACAACCCTTGGGACAGGTAATAATAAGGTGAAAAGGGAATACGAGACAACAACAATACCCGGGTTGTTATAATCTTGTGGTTTACCTAAAGGGTTACAGTCGGACCAGGCCTGTGGCGGTTGCCCGTTTGTATAGACGTTGTTCACAGACATGTCGACAATCCCAGTAAGCTATGCCCTGATTTCTACTTTGTATCTGTTATAGCCTATCATTTCTGACGCCAAACCAAGGAGAGAACGAACCTCGCGCGTATACGAGAGAACCAGAGACGTTCCCGCGCAAGACGGAGGGAGTACGTCCAAGAGCTCGAGCAACGCCTGAGACTGGTTGAGCTGCAGGGCATCGAGGCGTCGGCCGAGATCCAGGTAGCGGCCCGCAAGGTCGCCGACGAGAACAGGAGGCTGCGTGTCCTCCTTAACAACCATGGTTTCGAGGATGAGAGTATCGAGAGATATCTGGCCTCATCATCCAGTACAGCTCCTCCACAACATCACGGGGGCGCTGGAAGCTCCGCGCAAATGCTGAGGCAACTTCTGGTTCCACGACGGCCGTCATTGTTGGATTATGGTGGTCCGACGACTCCATCATTCCTCGAGGGCCAGCAGCAGCAACCACTCATGGCCCCGACGTCATCGGCGGTTGATAACGCCGGAATGTCTTTCGAAGGGTCAAATACAGATGACCTTCGACCGCCCTTTGCAGCAGCCAATCCCTATACAAATGTCGGGCGAGAAACCGTTGGCGGCTACGATTACGGGATGGCTGGGATCCTCCAATGCCCACCGCTGGAACAGCAGCACGAACACAACCGTATCCGGTCGTCGCTCTCAGCCGCGCCCACCAGCTACTCTTCATCGTCGCCACCGAGGTCGTCGTCAACGCGTACTAGCCCGGGCAATAATAACTGCTCGATGGCGACCGACCTGTAAGTGATATTTCACCGTGTTTTTTCAGATTTACCCAAGACCGCCCTGACCTTTTACCAAATCCTTTCTAATAACCGATTGAGAAAAGAATATCATCCATGGTTGGCGCAGACCCTTTCCAAGTCCGCGCGACTCTTGGCTGTGCTCCGGGTGCCGACTGTGCGGTAGACAACATGACTGTTAGCAACGCCATAGATCAGCTTACCGCGAGTGCGCTTAGGATGTGAAACGAACAGTGTAAAATGGTGTGGGAATCCAAGGTACCAAAGGTACTCTAAGCCTGTCATCTTGTTTCCGGATAGAAGAGATAAGAGACAGACTTGTAATCAAAAGAGCAAAATCCCAAGCAACTCCCAAGCACCTTTTGTTCGCTTATCTGTGAACTCCACTAATTTCAGGTACATTCATGACCATTAAGGTTTTTTTTCATTAGTCCTTTCATGCTTTTACAAGAAATAGTCCGCAACAGGCTTCTTGGCCGGCATCCCCCTCGAGTCCTGCGGCGCCGCCTGGAACACGCGATATCGCCGCGCTGGTCCGCCCCCCTTCCTGGCCAGATCGCTCTCCATCAACACCCCTCTCGGCGGTGCTCCCTGGCCCATCCCCCCGTCGCTGCGGTTCACATCACCATTACTGCGCGCGAAAATTCCCAATCCAGAATCGTCTTCGGAGAGCTCAAGCAGGGCTGCGACATTGCCACAGCGGTAGCAGTAGTTGGGCGCCGACCAGACAGTCACGATACTGGCGTCGAACATTTCCTTGAACCCCTCCATGACGAGCTGGTGCGCGCGCGCGATCAAACTCAGATCGTTCTTGTGGTTGAACACCTTGACAATATCAGCGCCAAACAGGAATCCCGCGCCACGAGGCGACAGACCCCAGCCGTCTATCTCGTCCGGGTCCGACCACAAGAGATCGCACATGGCGCCCTCATGAGGGACCTCTTGTTTGCGGTCTAGCAGGCGGATTTTATCTACCATGTCGATCAGGGGACTCAAACCGCCGTGCACGCACAGCACGGCGCCAGCCGGGTTACCGACCGATCCGCCACTCGACCCCGATGCACCAGACCCGGGTGGGCCTGTGTTGGTCGGCGCGCCTACCGCTGGAGGGGCGCTACCGGATGGTGATGACGATGTGCCATTCACAGGCGGTGATGATGACGGCGCGCCTTTGGGGCTGATGGTCTGTGTTTCCCTTATAAGATTTATCCGTCCTCCTTGCCGGCGGAAGCGGCTCATTACATGTCCGTCGGCATTACATACTTCGATTTCCGTGTCCTCTTCCGCCGGGAGGGTGGTCGGGTCGTTGCCCGGGGAGAGCGTGTTTGAGGCGCCGAGAACGATGGCGCCCAGAGCGAGGTAGTCGAAGATGTCGCAACAGTAGCGCCATACGTTGGCGCTGCCATATTTCCTTAGGCACTCGTCGTAGAAGCCGTATACCGTCGTTATTTGTCGCGACTCGTGGTTGCCCCTGATAAGGGTCATGCGGTCGGGATACCGTACTTTGAGGCAGAGGAGGAGGAGAAAGGATTCGAGGGAGTAGAAGCCGCGGTCGACAAAATCGCCTGGAGTCGAAAACTGTCAGCCAATCTCGGCCCTCTGATTCAAGGTACGTCCATTTGAAAACGGACTCAAGATAAGGGGGAGTAGGTGCATACCCATGAAGAGATAGTTTGTATCGGGGACGTCGCCGCCGACACGAAAGAGCTCCATGAGATCGTGGAACTGGCCATGGATATCGCCGCAGATCTTTTGTTTGCGCACCACCATCAGCAAACTCGATGCGCTTTCAATTTGTTTTTCTTTCCCAATTCATACCGTAACTGGTGCGCAGACCGTAACCACATTCCCTTCCTCAATCAGCAGCTCGCGGGCCTTGTGGCAGATTTCGCGGACCTGTGCCTCGGGAATCGGCCGACAGGCTCTCAGTTGCGCTATCGCCCTGGTTGTCGTGGTCTAGTCAGTCTCGACGCCTGCCCAAATGCGCGATAGTATGTAGTGGATATCAAAACATACTTGTCGAGGTCGCTCATCTTTGCGATTCCCTCCAAAGGATGGCTACGACTCGGTTTCGCGCGCGGCCGTGGATTGGAGAGATCGGACGGGTGGTGCGATTTGTTGCAG
This sequence comes from Apodospora peruviana, assembly GCA_033439685.1. Taxonomy (NCBI): domain Eukaryota; kingdom Fungi; phylum Ascomycota; class Sordariomycetes; order Sordariales; family Lasiosphaeriaceae; genus Apodospora; species Apodospora peruviana. The sequence continues at coordinate 1,725,140 of JAUEDM010000004.1, read as the reverse complement.
TTCTGATATTGAGCTCGTCCGAAAAAGCGCGGAGATATGATTCGTTGGTATGTATCAGCTCGTGGTCATGTAGATTGTTGGTTGCCGATGTGTTATAAGCGTTAAGTGTGACAATTAATATTGATGCTTCAAAGTTTAAGGAAGTTGATTCGACTTTGGTTCTTGGGTAGGGTCGACGTTGAAGTTTGAGGCGTTGGTTTTGGAGTTGGGATGGATGGTTTTGCGAAAGCGCGGCGCGGCGGCGGCGACTTTCCCCAGCTTTCACCTTCCTGGGACCGCGGAGAGCTGTGAGATATGGCCCGTGCACGCTTATCGCCGCGCAAGCTGAAGGGAGTGAAGGCTGACTGCACCCGCACGCATGTGGGGCGCTCAAGGGGGATGCATCCATCGCTGGAGCTTGGCTGCTTCGTGGTTCGGTCATCAACCGTCAAAACAGGCCCACTGCCGTCAAATAATAATTCCCTAGCTCCAAGCTCCTCCTCCAAGCTTCGAGGCACGACGCACGGTCCATCCTGTTCACCACTTACTGTGTATGACCCGGTTCCATCCAATTGGCGTCCCTCAGACCGAAGTCAGAGCATCTCACACCTTGTGGTGTGCAGGATGGTTTCCCGCGCTCTCGAATAAAAGCACCCAGTGAGTTTAAGGGGAACTCAGTGGCACAGCCGAAATCGACCACTCCGGGGCTAATTGATGAAAGCACTCCCTAATAACACATTCCAGCTCAGGCTCGACCAGTCTCAAATCTTGGTTGATGGCGCCGCCCCATCTCCACCCCCGGTCGCGGATGACCTCGACACTGTTCGCAACAACCGTCGCGGCGAGCTTCTTCGTCGTCGCCCTCCCCCACATTCTACCATGCCCCGCTCCGAGGGTGGCTTTCGCCGATAGCGAGATGTCGGAAGGGGGTATAAAGAGGAGGAGGAGGAGAGTTCGGCCGGCGAATCCGGACCCGGAGCCGACAAAGGACGGCATCATCCAGTTCCAAGCGAGCAGCAGCAGCCCAGTCGACGAGGACGGAGCAGAGGCATTGACGTCTTCCAAGAGGGAATGCCCTGTGCCGAAGCCCAAGGGAGTACTAGGCGATCTTCTCGGGTTCACAAGCAAAGAAAAGTCCAGCAATGACGAAGGAAACGTCCGGTCTCGGCCCGTCAGGTGACGAAAGGTTGACCAAATCCAAGGTTATCATCAGTGTCGGAAGTCAGGATGCTGGCTGTTCGGCATGCTCGCCTGCGCATTATGCGTCGGTTGGTGTTGGATAAGACCGTTTTGACAGCCATTGTACATATTAAAAACACTCGACAGATGGGCTTTTGGGAAGATAGGTTCCAGTACTGGGATATGCCAGGACATATGCCAGGACACGTTCCCGAACAGCAACCCAGCCTTGGACGTCACCGGGATAGGATAGCGGCGCATACGACTTCTTGGGATAGAAGATGTTCACCTACGCAACAGAGGAGAACCCTAAGGCTCGACGCAACTAGGTATTACGCACCTATTTACTCGAACATCCTTCCACATCAAACATCAAGTGGTGGTGCACTTTGTCTTGTTTACAAAGGTATTATGTATACCGGTGTGGATACTTACCCCAGCCTACACTCGAGCACAATAGTTGCTATCAATTTCATCTTATTCCACCATCTCACGTGTACTGCAGCGCGCGCATCTCTATGTGTGAAAATGGCCCCTTTAGTTGAGTTTACCACAGTACAACCACACCGCGGGGATGTTGTTGCAGCAGTGCATTGCATGAGATCTGGGGTTGCCGTCTTGGCACGCTGAAACGGTCGATGAATGTTGGTGTTGTTCATCGCATCAACCCTAACTGGTATATCAACCATCACGATTGGACACGGGGATTATTGCTGTCCTGAAGGGCTAGAATGATGGGTGTGTCACACGGGCTTGATATTCTGGGCGGGCTTCACTGCGAGCTTACTGGCTTCTAGAAGCTACAAGTTGTGCCACTTTTTCGAGGGTGGGGGGGGTGTTGTTGGAGTTCGCTTTGTTCCGTGGAGATCAGGAGTCTAGATACATATCAATGGAAGTGACCCAGTTTGGCCAAGGTGTCTGGAGGTCTAGGCTCTACAGAATCGAGGCTGGCAGAAAGCAGCAGAGGGCGGAAGAAACCCTTCCAAAGTAGTTTTGAAGATGGGAACCTGAAGAGATTCTGAAGAACCCAAAAGAAGGAAATACCGAGGCATTTCACACGATACGTGGTAGGTCCCGCTGTTAGTCAACCTAACTTTCCGAATCTTGAATTCATTGGGGGACTTCTTGCTTAACAGCTAAGGTACGAACCAAAGGTACATCGTTGAAGGGCATGGGGAGATGGAGTCAAGAAATCTGGGGAAAAGATTTTCGGATCTAAGATTTGGCGAGCACAGGTAGGACGGGAGCGTGGCCAGAAGCACTTGCCGATAGATCTCCAGTGCTTCTTACTGCCTCCAACCAACCAAGTCCAGTTAGACACACACACCGATCTTCGCGGAGGCATCGATGGCAATCTAACTCCCTCGCTCTCAACCAGCCAAATATGTGGGCAAGAAGCGCAGGTAGATCTTCCTGGAAGTCATTAGTTCTGCATTTTTGGCCCTTAGAAAGAAGTTTGTTTTCAACCGTGTGATCGTTCGGCTCTTTCGCCATGGACGGTTTCATCGACATCATCTACCGTTCGAAACATTTTGCAGCAAATCTATGATCGACTCACTCCATGCCTGAACGAACACGAAATCATCATGTTTCCTGCTTTACCCGCGCTGCGGCAGGTGTCAGATGGGAAGGGAAGACGTAGAGTATAACATACCTCCCACCCTGGTCTTTCGCTGGACAGGCGGTCCTGGTGGTTTGGTGTTTCTGGAACTAATCCTCAGACTTCATAGATAATAATTATCCAAAAGGTAACTATTCGGACTTCTTCTATCCGAGATGGAGCGGGATGGCTTGCTAATGGTGCCTGAATAGAAAGCAGTGCTTCTTTTGCAAAATTCATTTTGTCTGAAAGTCATATCCCCAAGCTCCTCACCAGATTCAACCTAGAGCCAGGTAGCTCTCGTCATCATGAAGGGTCTATCCCTTCTCCTATCTGCCGGCCTGGTGTCTGCGGTCAGGTTTAGACGCCAGGACATACAAAGCGGAATAGCAGGCGCAAACATTCTCAACGGTTCTGTCATCGCCAACAACAGTGACATTGCTGGCGTAAATGAACAGCTCGACGCCAACATCAACGACAACCTCGACAATCTCGACAATCTCAACAATAACAACATCAACGACAACAATGTCGACAAAATCAACAACGTTACCGCAGAATTAAATCAAGGGGGACTGAATCTCGACAATCTCAACATCGACGGTCTCGATCTCAACAGCATCGACCTCAACAACCAGGATGCGCTAGCCCAGGGGATCTTGGCCATGCTGGGCGGCTTATGCCTGAACAACGCACTCGGCCTAGACAACATACTGAATCTGGGCCAGGACAACGAATTAGAGCTCTTCTTGGAGCTGCAACAGCTTATTCAGCTGGAGCAGTTGGGGTTTCTGAGCGGCGGAGGCATCCGGGGCTTGTTCAACAGCGGCTTTCTCTTCGGAAACTTTAACTTGGGTATGACGACATTTTTGTTTTCTTTTCTTGGTTGCTGAACTGTTTGCTGTATCACAAAATAAGAGATCTAACAAATGATTTGATAGGCATTTTCAAACGAGAGGTGGCAGAGGCCAAGAAGATTATGCGCCGAACCAAGCTCAGACGTGGTTCAAAGGCGAAAAGACAAGGATGTACTTCGCTCGACTCTGCACCGTTCGTGGGATCTGTCGATCCCGCGGCCTTTGCTGCGCCGTCGCTTGACGGTCTCGCCCTTCCTCCTGTTAGAGCGGTTGATCAAGCTGCGAACGCTGTTGTACCCGAAGTTGCTGCTGCCACAAGGGCTGCTAACGCCGTAAGTATAGCTGCTGCACCAGAGGCTGCCGCTGCCACCGTTGTTTCTGCTGCTGCTGCTGCATCTCCGGCCGCTGTTAACTCTACCCCCGAGGCGGCTGCCGCCTAGTGGATGCAGAGCATCAGTATATACTGCCGACATTGTGGAGATTCGGTTGGACTGTAAAGAAAGACAAAATGAAAGATCATGCGCACATTCTCTTGGAGGATCGCTGGAATGATTAAATCCAGAAGCGAGTTTAGACAGCGTCAAGGTGCACAGCGGTCTCGGTGGCGTGTGTGGTATGTGAGGGAGGGAGGAGAAACTTGGGAAACAGATGCAATGCAAGTAGCCGTCCGTGTCACAAAATTCCCCGACGACGTTGTCACAAACCGTCCAGAAATCCTACTTGTTTCTTCGTGCAGATGTGATAGATTATAGCAGAAGTCGTGTATTCTTGAAGTTGGGATGAATGTACCGTATGAAGCTGCACGTCGATGCTGCTAATTTTGGCGGCTGAACTTCTTGGGATGCGCCCCGTTGTAGGGAGGCAAGGAGGCTGCTGGAAGCTATATCAGGATGATTCGGAGGGCATTCAGTTGAACAGACCAAAACACTGTCGACGTCAACGTCATGCCTGGTCCATGATACTACTGTGACCGTTATGACCAGGTCTACATGGAGTAAACGTTGAGGCAGCAGCACACGGACATAGTCTCCAGAGCCCAGAACATTGAACAATGATGAGTCCGGATGAGCCGCACTTCCGACGGCCGAATCGTGCCAGGTCGAGTGTTTTATTGATGTCGTTATATGGCGAGCATGGAACCTTCTGCAATGCCATGGGCGGCTTGTGCCTCACAACTGCCACATGTGACACAAGACGTGGGGATGCAGGGGCAGGAAACGGTGAGCGGGGACTGCATGCATGAGCGCTATGACAGGTAGGTCAAAGTCCGACCAATCAGAAGAGCCAATTCTTCTGTCAGCGACTCCTGGGTGGTCCGGGCACAGCTTCAGGCGTTTTTAGCCTCTGACGTCTGGCGATGACCTCGCATTTTACCCACTCTGTCATCGTGTCTGATTGGTCTCGGTAGCCGGATGATCGACGAGCTTAACTTGACCTGCCGACGGGGTGGCGTGTTCACCAACCTAAAACCTTATTCCGTAATTCGAGGCTGGACTTCGGACAAGGCAGGCGCAAACAATCCGACCGTTCGTCCCCATCTGGAAGCGAAGTTCAAACCTCCTTTCCAGACCAGGAAACGCGGCTGCCGAATCTAGCCCACGTGCCATTGAATGGCCCCAGGTGTGCGACTGCCGCTCGAGCCTTACCCGTATTGCTCATTTGCTCCTTCTCCTGCTCCTGCTCCTGCTATCCAGACTTTCATCACTGAATGTCCGCGTATTGAGCAGGCGCAATCACATAATGGAATGGTGCCACGATGGCACTTACTCCCTTCAACTCTTGGGCCAGCACCTTACCTAAGGTAGGTAAGGCACATACCAGGTACCTCAGGTCGGTTGCTAGCTGGGCTAGCAGAGTGCCGCCTCCGTTCTGCCTCCGTTCTGCCTCCGTTCTGCCTCCGTTCTGCCTCCGTTCTTCACTTCCGCTATTCAGCCGTTCAAGTTCATGGAGTTCAACCTGAGATTCCTTGGTGTATCGAAACACTGCGAAACAAGCACCCATCCCCGGCGTCGATCAGGGAAACCCTTTTTTAGCCTCTGTTCCTCCCGAAATGTCGTTCCAGCGCCTTAGTTTACTGAACAATCCGACCTAATCTTTCCTTTACTAACCTCGTACCATATCCTGGCGCCGGCTTTTCAGACGATACCTGTCACTCCAGGCAAGGCATGCGCCATGAGCAGTGTATCACGGTCCCCCTCAACCACAATCCAGCCGGGCCCGTCTCGCCAAGTGGCCGGAGACTTGTTTGCCATCGTCTGGAGTCTGAACTAAGGTTAATTCTGTTCCTGGTGACCCCCGCTCTCATGTTTCCCTCCGTTAGCCCCGCCAGACCAAGATCTCGGCCGCGAAGAATTCCGTTCGTGATGTCGCTGCTGTCCGTCTCGAGACTCACTCCCCCAGCCCCCCCGTTCTCGCTTAGATGTTCTACGCAGGGTAGATCCCTGATCTTTCGCGGACCGCCGCGCTGGCTCCCACTCCCACGCGCAGAGGCAGAGACAGCTCGTCCGCCTCGTCGTCGCCGTGTTGTTTTAGCCTGGATCGTTTCCGTCCGGTGACGCCTGACATCTGACACGCACCGGATCTTTGCTTGCCCCCCTTTCCGAATATACATATGTCCCTGAAATCCTTGGCACGCGGCTCTTCCTCATGCCATGCCAGGGGTCGTCCTGCATCTCTCGCCCTCTTCGGCCGATATAAAGACTCGGCTGGACAGTGGCTTACTCGACTTTCTTTCTGTTTCCTCATCCTACACACAAACTCAGCTTTCAGTCATCTTTCATTCATTCATTCTCTCCAGAGGTAAGATCCCTGAGTCTCATCTTCACACTCCTCCTAAGCGAGACTCACAAGACTAACATGCCGTTCTGCTAGCTGTGCTCGTTGTTCGCTTCCACTCCTTCAACTTTTGAACATATCTGAGCTGTGCTCTTTATTCCTAATTTTTTAATCCATTTTAACACAAAGCCATTCGCTTTAACACTATCAAAATGAAGGCCTCTACCATCTTCGTCTCTCTTTTCGCCACCATGGCTGCCGCTGCCCCTACTGAGAAGCGCGCCAACTTCGACCTTGGTGTCCTCAATAACCTCAGCGGGTTCAGCCAGGTCAACCTGAACTACCTGCTCAACATCAACTCCCTGGACCTCAACCAGCTCGGACAACTCGGCCAGCTCAACAACTTCGATATCTTGAGCTTCCAGAACCTCTTCCAGGCTCAGCAGTTCGATCTTGCGGCTGTTCTCCAGCTCCAGCAGCTGCAGATGGTCCTCCAGTTCCAGCAGCTCGGTCTCTTCAACGGCTTCGACCTCGCCAGCCTCCAGCTGCAGCAGCTCCAGCTCGGACTCCTCAACAACGTTGGCGTCCTCGACCTCCAGCAGTTTGTCCCGCAAAACGTTGTGGCTCAGGTCCAGACCGTCGCATCTCAAGGTAAGTCTTTTTATTTGTCACGGAGCGTTAGATAAAAATCATTCTTGTTTTCCACGTGTGTATTCACGCACTACCCCAGTCGGGTCCCTCGGTCAATTCGGTCAATTCGGCTCCTCCATCGGCTCCGGCGTCTCGTCTGGCTCAGCTGTCCCTGCCGCTCAAGTTGGGGCGGATGTTCCAGACTCGGGCGTCGTCACCGCTGCAGAGCAAGATGCGCAAGAGGGAGGCAGCTCCCTCAACTAGGCCCATAACCCGAGTCGATTTCGCTTCGAGCAACTCGCACTATCGCCGGAATGACCCTTGGCTAATACTAGGCTTCAAAGTCCTCGTCCTCAAGGAGTAAAGAACGACAAAATCACCACTCTCCGCTAGAGCGTATAGCGGCGGCGGCCCGAAAGCAAACATGGGTGGAAAAATGGAGAATCAAACAGGGGAAGTCGGGCTCTGACCCCGGCCGTCCTCTTTCTCAATCATCGCGGCGAGTTTAGCCATGGTTGTCTTTATCGCCTCATTTTACCACGGACAGTTCATAGCTTGATCCTCATTTTTTGTTTCTTTTTTCTTACTCTTTGTTTGTCATTGCTTTCTTGGAACTGGGTGTTAGCGGTAGACAATAAGAGAGGGTACTCCGGAGCTTGTATATCTGTGCGGGTGGGAGATAGGATGGGGAGGATGAGCGAGGAGGAGAGATGGACAATCAACACCGGCCGGCCTACTTGGTTTTCCTATTTCGGGCAATAAATTTGAATGAAACCTGCCTTTGCCCTCCCTCTGCGCAATGAAATATCTATAAAAAAGAAAACACCCCCAAACTTGCAGCTCTCCTTTCTCGCGAGTCATGAGTTTGGTGCCTGTGAGCGGGCAAACCGAAGCATCTTCTCAGTTACCTAAGTAAAGTTGGAAAGGTATGGGAGAGAACGCAGGGAAAAAAAAATCAAACGTGCTCATCAAACATCGGACTGGCAACAGAAAAGCTGCCGTCCGAGGCAGATAGATTGGGAAATGTGTCAGAGTTGCGCTGCGAGCTTTCCCGGCTCGTGTTTGGTTTTCCAACCGAACAGACGGCATAAATAGCGCAAGAACTCTGGCGATCTAACGCGAGGAAGTAAGTTACTGCAGTGGTAGGTTGTAGGCAACATATGGGAGGAGTGGAGGAAAGTAATCCCGCTTGCTGCCAGCAACCTCCAAGACCTGAAAGTACCTCGGGGAGGTATCGAATGCTTAGATACATATGTGGGAAGTTTGTATTTAATCAAGATATATTAAGATAGGAGGTTGGCGGCGTTCAGCGTTTGATGAGGAGGTTCGTGGTTCCTTGCTCGAGGTATTGTCGTCAGTTGTTGACTTGGATACATAAGCGGAATCAGCTTTTGTACAGTACAGTATAATCTCAAAGATGGTACCCCCTTAATAATGTAACATCGAAACTCGGCAAGGACGTTTGCCCCCTTCTTAATTAGAGCAAACTCCTTCAAGCTTTGAAGGCCTTCAACCCAGCCACATCCTGGGGAGGTATTCTCATTGTATCGATTCAGCTGGGGCTTAGACATTTAGAGCTTTACGGGGAATATAAAAAAAAAATGTGGGCAGTAAACTCTTTGTGTAGTTCCATCTCCAAGGGGTTCCTCAGATTCAAGGCTTCTGCTATTACAGTTCGGCCCATCAACAGCTGTTGGCGAGAATTCGATTAGGTTGAAATTTGTCTTCAATGACTTGAGTTTGGTCTCTGGCCTTATTCTACTTTATCCCTACCTCTTTAGCTATCTACCTGGGGCATAGGAGTTGCTCAAGCAGCCCCTATCAAGTTCCCTTGAGCTTTACTCAATTCAACTGGTGTATATTACTTTTTCTTTCTCGCTCTACGAGTGTGGTAGTGTATACTGTCACTAATGTCTGTACAGAGTATCGTATGTAGCGTATAATACCTAGGTATGCTGCGAGTCTGATGATTTGGGAAGTAGCAGGCAGTCCGGTCGTGTGGTGTCGCGTGACCAACTTACGCAAAGATATTTGAAAGTGACGTGATAAAAGGGGTTTTGCTTTACCCGAGCGGTGTAACACACCATATTATCGAAACTTTATATATTGAGGTTTAGAGCGGTAGTTAAGAGTGGTAGCTGAGAGTGCTGCAGAGCCTCAGCCGAGAGCAGGGAGGGGTTGATGTGATAGGGTGGTAATAACTACTTCAACCGCGCGGCTTAAAAGCACACCACAGCAGAGAAAAGTAGAAAAAAAGGAAGAAGGAAAAAAGAAGGCCATGGCTGTATTCTCTACAGAGTGTGTGTTCGTCAGCCCTATGGCCAGCTACTACTGTAGGATAGGCTGGTTGGGCGGGTGAAAGCGAACCAGGAATGAGCGCTTCTTCGGGAACATGGAAAGTAACCTGGTGGAAGCGAGCTTCGGTTCTCTTTCACCCGCGCAGTCTGCGGCCAGAAATGGTTGATGCAACCTGGAATATGTTCATGTGTATGTATGCACCCCAGTTAAGAGTTTTCGTTGAAATACAGTAGGGTATCTGGGGAAATATAAAAGGGGGGGTAGGCTTCATGTGGTGCCGTGGCTCGCTTGAAGCCAGGTCAATTTGGACCATTCAGTTCCGAGCTGCCGCCCGGCAGGTCTGGAACTGTCTAACGGCCTGACGAATATATATCACGGCGGTTTGTGGAGTGATGTGAACAATGTACGTTGTACTCCGTGGGTAGGCCATGATAATCACGGAATATAGCAGAGGAGAGCTCGTTCGTCTGGGCGGGCTTGGCCTGGGCAAAACTTGTGAGGCGAAGCGGATGACAACCAGGCCATCGGTTCTGTTTATGCAGAAGGGTTCCAAGTCGAGCAGTTGAAGAAGGAACAGGCGATGCTCCCTAACAACTTGGAAAGTTAGGTACTGACAAAGTGGGTGTAAAAAACGGGTCAACACGAGGTGGCCACCAGCCAGAGCTGAATCTGTTTCATTGTCCTGCTTGGTGGAGGATGAACCAGCAGCGCCTCCTTCCTCCGGTTTCCGAACTTGGCCGAGGACCCGGCCAGTGGGCGCACGAAAGAACTTATTTGGTCACGCCTCGGAGAAAATGAATTGGACTCGCAGGCAAAAACTGTTGAAGAAAAAAAAGACAAAAAACCGACCGGAGTTTCCGAACACGATGATGGTCCAGACGCTAATAAGATGAAGAGTTTTCGGGCCGGGCCCCTAAAAGTGTGCCCTGGCTGAAGTGGCTTGCATGGCATGTGTGCTGGACCCCGCATCCAACCTGGAAGTTTCCGCAACTGTTTCCCGATTGATGGACAACTTCACGACTTTCATGGCCCTGCTGTTGTCGCCATCGTGGCCGCCTTGCTTTGACAGGAGAATCGGAAAGGATACCTACTGTTTGGGTTTGTTGGGTGACGTGCGAAACCGGACGCTTGAACTGCATTTTTTTCGTGTTGGAACTCCAAATAAAGACGAACCCGGAAAGCAGGCCGAAACGAATGGAACTGAATCTTCGAGATCTTCCAGATTGCCGGCCTGGGACCGACAGCCGGCCCCTCCCTACCATGTTCCTTCCCCAGATTCGTCCTTCTTCCACGCATGCCGCTGCCGTACGGTGAACGGTCGGTAAGTGCGTGTAAGTATCGTCGCTGCCGTGATTCGAGCTCCCTTTCTTCCAGATTAAGCAGTCGTCAGCAGCGAAGTTTAGCCAGTGAGAAACCCACTCCTCCCATGTCATCAAAACCAACAGCGAGCTGGAAGGTTGGTCTGTAGATCTCTTCTGTCTGAGATGTCCAGACCGCCATGAGAAGATGTCACTATCGAAAACTGGCTCTAGCGGCCGCCAGAAAGATCAGCCCTCTCCTGCAGGGTGCACTTGTGCACATTCCACTTGGATGATCATTGTTTTCGTAGCTTGAAACGGGGCCTGGCGATCTTATCAAGATCCATTCCTGGCCTTCAGCCCGTCTGTGAAAGAGGCCAACGTTGCAGACACCTGCCACTCTGAGGATTGTTTGTAGGGAGAACAATACTCTACTAATTATGGAGGACATCCATCGGGAGATCTGGGCTTCCATCTGGGGGCCAGGTCCAAGGCCGACCGGGACAAGGACCAGGGCCTGACACCCTGACACCACCCACTCTGCCACTGCCCCAGCCGCTCGGCATCCACCAAAACACCCACTCACACATACGCAACCTGGGAACATCTGACGAAACATCTGCCAAGCCTAGCCAGCCTGCGCCGTCTCCCGGCCCTTCCTTGGTCTCCAGTCGCTGTTTATGAAAGAAGTGCATAAGCTCGACTCTTCCCCGCGAGCTTGCAACCGCATTCTTCTCATCCTCAGAATATTCCCGCCTTTGTCGTGTTGCCGTGCTACACGAGACCTCGTGTCGAGAGCTCGCCATCAGACCACTGCCAGATCTACCTACCTTACGGCGGTAGCCACCCTCCGTGACCCTCACCGACATCTTTCTTGTGAGACGACAGACCCATTCTGAGCTCTGTCGCGTCATCTTACAAGGCAACCCGTCACCGACATTTTACTCCTTCGTGGGTGAATATGAGCAGCTCTTCGCCCTGCTCTTCTCAGCTGTGCCTTGTCGGAAGCACTGGCAACCTGCAACCTTAGGAAGCCATCCATCCACCACTCTCACCTCACTAACAGACGCACTCCAAGGCCAGGAGAACGACAGTTATGGCCAAGACGGACTACCAGTCCGATTACTCGGACGACGATTTTGATTTCGACCAAGAGTATTTTGCTCGCACCTACCAGCCCTTGTCGAACCTCCCGACCCCGCCGCCTTCGTCACGCAACACCTCGGCCGCCCAGAGCCCCAGGACCCTCTTTAGAGATGGGGGCCTCCTCGAGTCCGCGTTGCTAGGTTAGTATGAGTCCCCATAGCAGACGAGACGAATTGGGCATCACAAGTATTCTAACTCTTATAAAACAGGACCGGCAATCCATTTAGTGAACCTCGTCCCTGCGGCGTCGTCCTTGTCTCTCCCTTCGGTGGCCCTGGTCCACGAGATGCTCACTCACGCCGATCTTCCGCTCGGCACGATTGCGCTTGCGGTCTGCATTCTAGACTCGCTCAACTACCGCTTCTCGCTAAATTGGCGGCTGGTCTGCCCTCTAGCTCAACGGGAGTCATCCAACGAGCCGCTAAAACGGCACACGCTCCCAGCCAGTCCGATGGTTGATCGCCAACTGCACATCGATTGCGTCAATCCCGAAGTGATCATATTGGCATCTTTGATGATCGCGGTCAAATTCCAGGACGACTCGTCGTCGCCCACGCATTATTACCGGTCGGTATGGGGCAACGACATGTGGACGAGCGATCAGATTAATGCTACGGAACGATGCATCATGGAGAGCCTGGGCTACAGGATTCTGCCCTTGTCAGATCCTATGCTCATTAACGACGCGCTCAGTGATATGGAGCGTGCCGGCACGCAGGCGCTTGTCCTCCAGGGTCCAAACGACGGCGGTCACCACAAGCGGTCCATGAGTTCGGGCAAAGCCGTGTTCGGGCTGGGAATGCAAATGACACCGGTAGAAACGCCAGTGTCCGAGATTTGCTCTCCCAGCGGCCTTGAAAACGAACATCCGAGTGGGGGTTCCAATTCAGCACCGGTTTCTGTCACACGTGACTCTCTTAGTTTCACCCTGGTGGCTGGACTTGGTTGATTTGTGCGATACGATACCCGTTTGGCGCCTTTTTTTCTGCTTTACTTCATATTGGCTTTGGGGACATCCGCGGCAAACGGACGAGCCAAGCTTGCATATTGGTCGCATTGCGAATGCGTTTTCTCTATTCCCGGCGTTTGATTTAACAGTTCGATACCACACGGCTGGGACTGACAAATGGCATTTGGCGGGCGGGCTTTGCATACGAATCGGTGCATTATCATATCCCCTGTTTTTGGCCATATGGACCCTTCTTCTCAAAGACTCTGCCTCATGAACGGGATGAGCTTGCCGAGGGGCTCATGTGGTGATGGTCCCCCCTGTTTATTAGCGGGACCCAGATTTTTATCATCCGTGGATGTGGGAATTGATCAGCGCGGGATCTTGGGACTTCTTGGCTTGACTGGAAGTCAGGCCATTGATACCCTAGGTACATACGTGTAGTGTGGGGAACGATTACCTAGTCTACTATAAAAATTCAAACTGCAACGCCGTTGCAGGCGGGGCGGAGGAGTAGGTAAAAGGGGTTGAGATAAGAGGGGAAGATGAACACGAAGAGGGGGAACCCATAGGTCCTACTACCGCATTAACAAGATATTTGAGGATTCTGGCGATGCCTGCCTACCTTACGTTCCTACCTTATGATACCTAGTTAATGACATTATCATTATTATTACCAAGGCTTGGTGGTTTCGTACAGGGTTCCATGTATTTCTTGGTTCCTGAAGCTTGAACTACAATAGCCTGGCTCGCTAAGGTAGCTACCGGTCTTGGAATTAAGGCACTCTACCTTTGGCAGATATTGAAGTCCTAAGTAAGCATACCAGATGAATCACCCAGACGTGCGAGGTACAGTACGTTGTCAGATTGGACGAATTGCCTTCGGAGTTTAAACCATCTTCACTCCACTTACCCCTGAGTACATTATCACGGTGAACCTCGATCAACCCAGAAAGCCATACATCCATCCATCCATCCAGTTGCTGCCACCAGTACGATTCACCCATCCATGATAAAACGAAGCATGGCAAACTGGACTGATCCACCAAAATTGCAGATGGGAAACGATATCTGCAGACAGGAAAATAGGAACAAGTCTACTGGTCGGATAGTGTAGTTGGTTATCACGTCAGTCTAACACACTGAAGGTCCCTAGATTGAACCTGGGTTCGATCAAGAAAGAAAGAAGCTTATATCCTTTTTATTACCTTCTTTCTTTTTAGCCGGACCTTGGTAGGGTACGGCGTGATTGTTATTCTGCGTACCTCTCCTCACAATCCGTCGTCTAACTGCAGTTAAGGTGCACTTTCATCAAGTATCTTTTTTGTAAACTTTATAAAATTTTACTCCTCAGCTAGAAGATAACCTCGATATAGCCGGATAGAGCTTATATATCGGTCTTGAAGATAGGTAAGGTAGGTGAGGATCGAGATAACAATTACATTAATAAACATTTTAAAAAAGGTTAAGTTAGATAAAATTATAAAAGTATCATAATATTACTCAGTTATCTATCTAATACACGCTATCAACACATAACACACATATATACTAAAACTATATATATATATAAATATATATATATATAGTATATGTAAACCAGACGCATATACATAAAACACACAACGCCCCAAACACTATAAAATACACCCAATTCAAACACACAAAATCACAATTAACGCACATATGTGAGTGTCTGTGCAAATGTAAATACTATCTACGGATCCTGCCGAACCGTTTACGATCTATCTCCCTTGTCTTTTTCTTTCTAAACTCACGGCATTTATCAAATCGCAAAACCTAGAAGAAACTTTTCATCCATCGGTTCTCTCTACTTTATCTCTTTCTCGAACAAATTCAGCATATAGATTTATCTCAACCAGACATGACGAGTGCAAGCAAAGCCATGCGGCAGTAGAGACCATAGCGCATCTATAAATTCAAAGCGTCAGTACATCTTCATCAATATAAATGGTGCGAGCTCTTGGCCATTTTAAACTTACCTGTCTAAAGTACGCCGCCCTGTGGTCAAAGTCCACCTCCTCCGCAACCTCATCGTTTCTCGGCAGCGGGTGCAGCACCACCATGCTGCTCTTGGCATGCTTGAGCGTGCTATTGTCAATGCGATACGAGTCCTTGACCCGCTCAAATTCTTCCAAGCTCGGAAACCTCTCCTTCTGCACGCGAGTGCAGTACAGCACATCGGTCCTTGCTAAAATCTCAGGTGTCAGCGTCTCCGACTCGTCTAGCAGCTCATCTGCGGCCACCAATTCGTCGCGCAGTTTGATGGGTAGTGCGAGAGACTTCGGTGAGACGAGCTGGATCTTAACCTGGTAATGCTGGAGCAGGTGAACGAGCGAATGGACGGGTCTGCCGTAGAGGAGGTCGCCGACAAAGGTGATGGTGAGGCCCTTGACTGTTCCAAGCTCTTCTCGGATGGTGTACAGATCAAGGAAAGCCTGCGTCGGGTGCTCTTTGCTGCCGTTACCGCCGTTGATGACGGGCACGGGGCTGTACTTGGCAGCCACATCGACGCAGTTCTCGTCAGGATGGCGGAGCACAATGGCATCTCCGTAGCAGCCAAGCGTCCGCAGGGTGTCTTGCAGAGTCTCGCCCTTCTGCACAGACGAGGTCGAAGTCGCGATGGCGACTGTTCTACCGCCTAGACGCTGCATCGCCGTGTCAAATGACGCCGAAGTCCGCGTTGACGGCTCGTAGAACAGGGTGCAGAGCAGACGTCCTCGTAGAACATCCAGGACGCCCTCACGCTGCACACCGAGTCGCATTTCCTGTGCAACAGTAAACAGGAGATGCAGATCCGCTCGCGTGTATTGCTCGACGGAAAACACGTGGGCATTCTTGAAGCGTGAGGGACCCGAAAGCAGGTCTCGGAGAGACGAGCTGATGACGGGCTGCAGCGTCAAAGACGTTTCGAAACCATCGGCATCAAGTCTTCTGCTAGAAGATGGCTGCGCAATCAAAGCATCAGTGCTCCTGGGTCTCAAAGCAGACGGGCGAGGCGCAGAAAGCGAGTGGCGCTTCGCGAAATCAAGAGGAACATCAAACGATGGCGACAGAGCGTTACGCATCGGCCCGATCGCAGGCGAAGATATGGCGACGGACGCTGGCATTGCCCCATGAGTGGACATGTCAGTGCCTTGAGCGGACACCTGCGCGAGAGCGCCATCAAGACAGACAACGTGATCTTTGAATGTCACGCGCTGAACTGCACCTCGCATCACCTTTCCGGTAAATGGTGACCAGTTCTTAGCCATAGGGACAGCATAAGGACGGTCAATCTCGATCTCCAGGGACGTGTTAACTTGTTCATGCAACTCAAAAATCTCCATCGGCTTGTCGTGAAGACGAATTTTGATGTCGTCGATGGTCAGCTTGCCCTCGGTAACTGAAGTCAACAGAAGGGGGAGTGCATCCACAATACCCACGGACGCGTCCGTGGTTTTCTTCAGGAAATGGGCGAGCTGGTAGGGCAAGCTTCCGATAGAGAACACATCGATGGTCTCCAAGTGGTCCCACAAAGCGACTTGATCTTCAGCGGTGGGCAACAAATGGCAACCGGGATAGTCTCTCTGGGAAAGGTAGAGCGAGTATATACACACGTCGCATGTGACCTTCAGGCCCTTCTCTTTTCCAAGGGCAATAAGCTTGATGTCGTCCTTGGTAGTCACAGCAGTGACGTGAATGCGGCGATTGTGCAGGCTTGCAAGGAGAAGGATCGAGGCCAAATCCGTCGTTCTAGCATCGGTGATTATGGGCTTATGTGTGGGCCAAGCATCAAAATGAGCCTCAACAGCAGCAACCTTGCTGATATTGTCCGACAGATGATTGAAGGGAATGAATAAAGAGCCGACGTCACCAGTGACATGGCTGATCTGGTTGGCGTTTGTTGATGTGGCAGTGACAGAGAGGTTGAAATCGCAATATCCACCTTCGTTGCTGTTATTCTGAGCGACCTTCAAGGAGATCGCATCGGTGATGGAGCCGTCAATACCAAGCGGCATGACACGGACCATAGTGAAGCCAGAAGCAATTGAAGCCTTTGTCACGTTGTACAAGTCCTGGCTTCCAGAGGTAACCAGGCCAGGCACAAACGCTGCGATGTTGATCAGACCAGGGAGGTGGATAGTGCGGTGGCTTGTCTGGTAATCGCGCAGACTGATGTTGAGATCAAAGTGCCTGGCAATGGCCTCGACCAAGATCTTCGCATTCTTAACGTTCGTAACCAGGGGGATCTGGTAATCAACTGCCATGCGGCGAGTCTGGTATCCTTTGCTCATGTAGTTGGCGGGTCGCCTGTACTTGTTGTTCGATGGCAGATTGATGTAGAGGTCAATCATGTTATTGGCCAGATGCTGTGTGAGAGAGTATTCGGATTTTTGGTCGTCCTCCTCTTTGCCCAGAACCTCGAGATACTGCACAGGGATATCGTGCTCCTGGAGGAAATCAGCCGTTCCGGCAGTGGCAAAGAGCTTGTATCCCAGTTTCTGAAGCTTGGCCACAGAAGGAAGCATCTCCTTCTTGTCTTTGTAAGAACCAATGGAGAGCAGGATATTAGACTTTGGAATCTTGAAACCTGTAGAGAGCAAGGCCTTCAAGTAGGCCTCGTACTTGTCAGACCCAAAGCAAGCAACCTCACCAGTCGAGGCCATCTCGACACCAAGTACGGGATCAGCTCCAGACAGACGAGAGAAGCTGAACTGGGGAACCTTGACACCGACGCAGTTTGCAGGACGATCGATGGGAGGATATGCTTCGAAAGGAAGACCCATGATAGCCTTGGTAGCCAGCTCAATGAGGTCCACCCCCATTACCTTTGATACGAAGGGGAATGACCGAGAAGCTCGGACGTTGCACTCAATCACCTTGATGTCGTTATCTTTGGCAATGAACTGGATGTTGAAAGGGCCAGTAACATTAAGGGCGCTGCCGATCTTGCGGGTAGCTTCCTCAATGCGACGGATAGTGGTCTGCTCAAGATCCTGAGGGGGCAGGATGAGAGTGGCATCACCGGAATGAACGCCAGCGTTCTCAACGTGTTCCGAAACGAAATGGCCAATAACCTCTCCGTCCTTGGCGACAGCGTCCATCTCAATTTCCTTGGCGTTCTCAATGTACTTGGTGATAACAACTGGATGCTCGCGAGAAACCTCAGCGGCTTGCTGCAGGTATGCTTCCAAATCCGCCTCAGAATATACCGTATTCATGGCTGCGCCAGAAAGCACGTATGAGGGTCGAACCAACACCGGGAACGAGACGGCCTTGCAAAACTCCTTGGCCTCCTCGAAGCTTGTCAGCTCCTTCCAGGTCGGCTGGTCAACACCAATTCTGTCCAGCATGCGAGAGAACTTGTACCGATTCTCGGCGTTGTCGATCATCTCGGGGCTTGTCCCCAAAACCTTGACACCGGCGCGGAGAAGTGGAAGGGCGATGTTGTTTGGTGTTTGGCCGCCCATTGCTCCCAGAACACCGCGCGCCCCCTCCATCTGGTAGATATCGATAACCGTCTCCAAGTCGAGGTTCTCGAAGTACAGTCTATCGGCCTCTTCACTGTCTGTGGATACTGTCTCTGGGTTCATCTTTTGCCCCACTTTTATTAGTATTACTGTTGTTGTGATGGCCCATGAGGTCAAGGTGTGATGTTGGGGATGGTAAACAAGCAGTGAGAAAAAAGGTGGCGCAAAATCAGGGGGCGTCCAGAACACAAAGTCGGACCTTCCAAATAAGGCACAACCAGTCCAAAAATATCAGGGCATACGTCAAGTGAGGTCACTTAGGCCCCATTGACTGTTTTGGAAGCCCGTGTGGCATTAAACTGAAGCGTGCTCTGCTATTTTTTAAACTGCTTGGCCGCTCCGTCCGGACGCCCAGATTTGTTTCCTGGATGCCTCGAGGATGGTCCTCGGACGCCCAGAAAACGTTAATGCAAAGCATATTATGCCTCTTTGAAGCTGTAGGCCGCTGAGTTGAAGGCCCGATTTAGTTTCTCGACGTCCTTTGGACTTTCTCAGAAGTCAAATCAAGTTTTCTAACTCATGGCCTACCAGAATCAAAAGACAGGGCATGTGTCCAAAGAACAAGACCAGGCACTTCTAACTCAGGGGCGCACCAACCCAAAAAACGGCAGGGCACTCGTTAGGTGAAGTTCACTCGAACTATCGAGGACTTCCCAAGGTTCTAGTGACGGGGTATTGTCAAAAAAGTAAGAGAGAATCTTGTACTTACATTAACCATGATTGTCTTGAATCCAGTCTCACGTAGAGTACGGATCGCCCTGACCGAACACCAATCAAACTCAACTGAAGAGCCGATGCGGTAAACGCCCGATCCAAGCACCATGACGCCATGGTCCTCAAACGTGATATCACTCTCGGTGGCATTGTATGTGAGGTAGAGATAGTTGGTGAAGGCGGGGAACTCGGCGGCCACGGTGTCGATCTGCTTGATATACGGGGTTATCCCGGCCTCTAGGCGCATTCGCCGGACCGCTAGTTCGTTGGAATCCCAGAACTTTGCGAGTTGACGATCGCAGAATCCAAGTTGCTTCGCCCGGCGGATGATATCTGGATTACCGGCGATGTCGTCTGCTTTGTAGCCGCTCATTTTCTTACCAAAGTTGCTGAGGCCCTTGAGCTTATGCAGGAACCACTTGTCAATCTTGGTCAGCTCCCAGATCCTGTCCACAGAATAGCCAGCATGCATAGCATTGGCAATTGCAAACAGACGTTGGTCTGAAGGAGTCTGAAGCTCATCATCAATGGACATAAGCGCCTTGGTCTCGTTAAAGCCAAGGTTGTGGATGTCAATTGCTCGAATAGCCTTTTGTATGGCTTCCTCAAACGTCCGGCCAACGCTCATGACTTCACCGATACTCTTCATCGAAGAACCAAGTTGCGTCGAGACCCGAGTAAACTTCTTCAAGTCCCATCTGGGCATCTTCACAACAACATAGTCGAGAGAAGGCTCGAAGCAAGCGCAGGTAACCTTGGTGACCGAATTCGAGACATCCTTCAACGGAATGCCAAGACCCAGCTTTGCAGCAATGAATGCCAACGGGTAGCCGGTTGCTTTGGACGCCAAGGCCGACGATCTTGACAGCCTGGCGTTGACTTCGATGATGCAGTACTCCCTCGAGAACGGATTCAGTGCATACTGAATGTTACATTCACCGACAACTCCGAGGTGGCGAATAACATTGACCGCAGTCGTGCGAAGCATGTTATAATCCTCATCGGAGAGAGTTTGTGAAGGAGCAACGACAATAGAATCGCCTGTATGAATGCCAAGAGGGTCGAAGTTCTCCATATTGCAGACCGTAATGCAGTTGTCCTGACAATCTCTGACAACTTCGTATTCGATCTCCTTCCAGCCTTTCATGCTGCGTTCGATCAAGACCTGAGGGCTGGCTGCTAGAGCGAGGTTGCACAGGTCGACGAGTTCAGTCTCATTGTTTGCGAAGCCGCTGCCGAGTCCACCAAGGGCATAGGCAGCACGAACGATCACGGGGAAGCCAATGTCCTTGACCACACGCAGCGCCTCCTCAACGCTGTTGGCAGAAGCGGACTTGGCACACTTCTCGCCGATCGACTCCATACTCCGGGCGAAAAGCTCACGATCCTCCGTCGTGATGATGGTATCGATGGGTGTTCCCAGAACCTTGACACCAAGCTCTTCGAACTCATTTTTGAGCTGGATTCCGACCTGCAGGGCGGTCTGGCCACCGAATGTGCAGTAAATAGCATCGGGTCGTTCATACTTGATAACCTTGCGAACAAATTCGGCATTAACAGGCAGGAAGTAGACCTTATCTGCCAAGCCTTTAGAGGTCTGGATTGTGGCAATATTTGGATTGATAAGGACGGTGTAGATGCCCTCCTCCTTGAGTGCCTTGATTGCTTGACTGCCAGAGTAATCGAATTCTCCAGCTTGGCCGATACTGAGACCACCACTTCCAAGAACGAGAACCTTCTTGACCTGGACACGAGGATGGAGCCTGTTGTTCTCTTCAACTGTCCCACCGGGAAACTGGACAGGCTCTTTAAGCAGGCGGCTGTCTGCTGAACACTTCACAACCGTGGAAATGAAAACGTCGAAGAGGTACTCAGTGTCTCGTGGCCCGGGCGTACTCTCTGGATGGAACTGAACGCTAAAATGGGGCCTTTCCACATGCATGACGCCTTCGTTGCTTCCGTCGTTGGCATTAATGAAAAGTTCTCGCCAGCTGGACGGTAGCGTGTCGGCGTCAACAGCATAACCGTGATTTTGTGAAGTAATGTGGCACTTTCCAGTTACCAAGCTTGTGCAAGGGATGTTGTGGCCTCGGTTGCCGAACTTCATTTTGGTCGTCTTGGCTCCAGTGGACCTCGCGAGCAACTGATGACCCAAGCAGATGCCGAAGATGGGGGTGCGGTTCTCTTCAATCGCATTTGCAATACGGTTCACGATGGTGTCCATCACGGCCGGATCACCGGGACCGTTGGAAATAAAGAGACCATCGTAGTCTTTGCCGGCAAGCGCAGGGAAGTCATAATCCCAAGGGCAGACCAGCACTTCAACGCCGCGCTTCAGGAAGCATCTAAGCTGGTTGTACTTCATACCGACATCGAGACACAGGATACGAATGGTACGTCCCGAATGGTGCTTAAGGGCAATCTTGGGGTCCGGCTTGTATAGCTTCGGGGCCTTGATAGACACTAAGAGGAGATGAGCATGAATTCGACTTGGGGTCTCTTCGAAACTCACCCTCTGCTACGAGGTTCTTTTTGTTGGGGTTGACCCATTCAACTTGCTCGAAATAGAGGCCTAAATCCTCAATGCTGGCCGGCAGCGTGCTGCGACCGTGTGTGCCATTCGCTGTTCCATTGAGTGTCCCATTGGTGAGGTTCTGTTTCTGCAGCAGCATCCGACCCAACATGCTTCCCTTTTGCCGGATGTGCTTCGTCAGGGCTCGTGTATCGACGCCGTACATGGCGGGAATGCCCTGCTCCTTCAGCCATGTCCCGAGGGACGATGTCGCGAGGAAGTGTGAGAAGTCTTCGCCGGCGTAGGAAGCGGTTACCAGACCAGCGATGTGGACCTGGAAGGACTCGAAATGGGCGGGCAGATCGCCGAGGTACTGGTCGAGCGTCTCCCTCGATGGGACACCGTAGTTGCCGACGAGGGGAAAGGTAATCACGAGGATCTGTCCCCGGTAGGACGGATCGGTGACCGACTCGGGGTATCCGACCATGCCGGTCTGGAAAACCAGCTCACCGGCGATGCTCTTCTGGGCGCCGAAGCTATAGCCCTGGTAGACGGAGCCATCTTCGAGTTCAAGGCACGTGGCCACCTGGTCGTCTTGATCGGCAATTGGCGCCGTGGCAGGGCGATAGAATTTGGCAGCCATGACGATCGGGGAGAGTGAATGCGCCAGGCTAGTAGCCACGTCAAGTTATATCAGGAAAAGAAAAGAGAAATCACCACGGCCAACCAGACGAGAAAGACACAAGTAGGGAAGGAGAACTCGGGGAAACAAGGAACGGCGGGGGCAGTCGCGAAACGGAAAGAGACTGGATAGGTATTGCCCAACTGAGTTGTTCACCTGCAAATCTTCATGGTCTGGATTTGCAATTCGTGTTTCGTTTCTATCTAAAATATAATATGAAAGGTCAATGCAGGATCGGAGGGATGATGGAAGACTTTTTGTTGTGTCGAGAGCCCCGCCACTGTCCTGCTCAATGCCGGGTGGGTCAAAAACTTTTTTTTCGGGACAGTCAGAGCTAGTGCGGGGTGCCCCTGTCGGTGATGGCACCTCGCCTACCGAGTTCGATCAGATTTTCTTCCAGCGGCCAATGAGAATCTTCAAGGTCAGCTGGCGGGGTGTTTAAGTGCGAAACACAACGACGTAACGAAGCCTGGACCCTGCTGCAGCAACTGCATGCCGCTTTTCGGGGCTATCTGATAGGACAACTCGTGACCGCCTTGTCGATTCTCATCGACATTTTTTCAGCTCACAGGTCTCCCGTCACGCCTCGCCTGAACACCAATTCCCCAATCGGAGGTGTTTCGATGGTTCACAGGTTTTGGTAATGTAGTAATGGAGCCTGCTCCGATCGCGGACAGTACAAAGTGGATTACCTAAGGCCAACATCACATGGAATTTGTATTCCTGTTAAATTGAACCTGCCCTTGCTGAGACTCTCACTTTACAGATACGTTCAAGGTCACGAAATATTTCAACCAAAAAGCTTAATTGAGGGGGTGGGTTTGGCGGGAGTGGAAAAGCATTTACGGTATGTAGAACAAGGTTAGCATTGGACTACTCAGCTATTCAACGTTCAGTAGAAGCAGATTCTTGGGAGGCACCGATATACCGAGACTGATGCCGAACTTGATTGTGATGAAAGTTCTGACCGGCCAAAGCAATATCTGGCGGAGACCGATTCGCAGTCCGAACAACCTCCCCGATCCCGGCGTTTTCTTTCCGGAGAATGTGGGGGTAGCGGCCCCGGGTGGGTCCCTGCCCCCCAGACTTTTCGGCGTCTGGGGTAGCACTGTCGGTTTCTTGTAAGACAGAATGTGGTGCTGACGGCACCGCTTGCTGATCTTTGATTGACTGGCACTTTGCCATTCATCTGATCTGCCCATGTGCCCTCTTTGCTTACAGCACAGAATGGGAAGGATGCACCTCGTGGGCGCGAATGCGTGGGTGTGAAGAGCATGACAATGAAGTTACCAGGTTCCGAACAATTCGTTGATGGTTCACCAAATCCTTCTTGTCCCTTCCTCTCTTATCATTCACCAACTTTCCAAGTTCGTATTCCCAGGAGGTTGCCTTCAGATTTCCTGATGGACGCTTTTGGTGGGCTGCACCCTTGCCTGTGCTCCATACCTTATTATGCACCTGTGCTCTTCAACATCTCTGCACGAATGGTGTGCCTCGTTGGGTCGACTGCTGCATACCTTCATGTATTGCGATCCTGGTGCATCTAAAGAGTACCTACTGGTGCCCCGAGGTGACCAATCGGTATTGAAAACTGACGTGAATCGATGCTCAACCAAGTTGATGATTATTCTTCTTACCTCCGCACTGCTGTTTCAAGCTGAGGGGATCGTCTTAAACTGCCCTGCCGGTCCTCCGTCTCACTCAAAGTGCGTGCATCCATCCGGGCAATGTATTCGCATGCTCGAGCAAATCACAAGCCGTTCCAACCGTATCGGACTGAGCTAAAAGGAGAGGCTGCAGCCATGCCGCAGGAAGGCCGCTAGGGGACTCTGAGCATTGGCTGGCCCACCTCGAAGGGACCTGGACCCTCGCCGTCCACCGAAAAGTCCAGTCATGCGACCATCGTCGAGCACTTGATGCACCATCGCGACATGCGAGATAAAGCATACACCGGCCGTGAAGGAGGGTAGAGGCTGGCTCGCCCGCGGGGTTCTGGCACGCTGAATGAGGTGAGGGAGGCCGGGTATGCCGGTTTGGGTAAAGATCGAGCTACACAGTCGTCCACACCGCTCATGTCGACGGCGGCTGTTTGTGTTCTTGAGGTGGTGTGCTTGGCGGCATCGATCTGCCCTTGGGGTTCGCTGCTGTGACTGCTGCCGTCGAGAGAACTGTGGTGTGCTGCGAGACTGCCCCATTCGACAGCAGCTAATTCAAGTAGCGAACCCCAGCCAGTCGTCGGCTACAGCGGTGCGGCACGCGGGACAGCTTTGCGTTTGTACTGTAATCCGTTAGGGTGGGATCCAGTTCGTATATCTGATATCAAAGCCCAGTGCAGGGAGGGAGAGGCAAACCAGGCTCTTTTTCAACCTACACTACGAACGAGTGGTGTTTGTGGGAGGCATCAAAAAGTGTCCGCGGGTGAAGCGGCGCGTTCTTTCGTTGCCAAAAGGGCATTGGAGCATTATCAATCTCACAAGGGACCCCAACCTTTGTGGGCCTAGGTAATTTTACGCCCGGCGTCCTCCTTATCATAGCAACCAAGGAAGGTACGGATCATATCAGCTATATCTCCCCCAGTCAGTCGCGCTTTTTAGGTTACGCGCATCATTTCCCACAAGGAGGCAAGAATAACTGACTTGAGACGGGCTAAAGCATGCCTTATTAGGTCACTGGTTTCCACTGTCAAAGTGGATAACGAAGCCCCAGGCAGCCCCCGCCCAGGATTAATACCGGGGTGACTCCAAGGGCACTGGCAGCGGCCGCCCCAGTAAGGTCGCCGGCGACAATCCGGCGTCCTTCATCTCTTTCCTGAACCGCTGGCCTGGTTGCAGCCTCCTCTTCCATTTGACGACACTAGCAGCAAATCCTATCTCCTTCAACAGGACAGGAGAGGATATTTAATTTCTAGGTTCGTTTCGACCATCTCGAGCACCGATCCGCCCTCGACTCGACCGGCGCCCCGGTGGAGCTTCCATGGCGTTGTGACGACGCGACAAAACGGGGGCACGTTCACGTCCACCGGTAGCATGTTGTCCACACTGCTCAGTCCCTTCAAAGGCGGCTTGCGCAAAAGCAAGGACGCCGAGGACAATGGCCAGGATATGGAGACAGCTGGCCCTTCTGCACACGAATATACCCAGTATCGCCATGCTACCGCCGACTTTACCGAGGCGGATGACGACGAGGACGACGAATCCAACGATGGACGCCAGCCGCATTTTCAAAGCGGTAACCGTGCTGAGGAGGACGAAGATGGCCTGGCTCAATCGGTCGGTGTCTTACCGCTCTTCTCCGCTGGACAGCTCGGTACTATTGTCCCCCTCTCATCTGATGTTCTGTGCTATGACTACCTAGGCCTCGAGTGCTGACCACGACCACTAGATGCGCTGCCCATCTACAGCATGACCCATGCGATTCGCATCATTGTCCAGGCAAGAACCGAAACGACGCTGACCTGGGACCAGCTGAGATCCCCCCAAGTCTCGCAGTTTCTAGTCAAGCCAATGCAGCAACAAATCCGGACACAGCACTTCTCGAGAGGCACCTTGTACGCGTTGATGGCAAACTGCTTGCAGTTTGAGAAGGAGGGCCAGATGTATCCGGGAAATTCTAGCACGAGCGGCACTCGGGCAAAGGTGTGTGAATTGCTTGCCATCAAGCTCCTCAAGGAGTACACGACGCGTGAGCTTATCGATGCTCTTTCCTACGACTTCTACCCCCTCCAAGGCATCCCTGGAACGTTTACACCCTTGTCGCCAGGAGGCAAGCCTAAACCCGCCGCCATGAGAACTTCAACGCTTGAAGTTGCCATCCGAGCGTCCGCGAAGCACTTCCTGTCCCACCCGTTGGTCGTGCAGCAGCTCGAGGCTATTTGGAACGGCGCCATCAGCTTCTACTCTGCCGCAGATCAGCTACACCGTCGACAGTCGACTCCGGCTACCGCCAGCAGCAGCCAGTCTCGCCGTCAGAGCACCGTGCGAACACCTCTACTAGGCAACCAGCAGTTCAAGGAAGAGCATGTGCATTTTCAGTCCTTGGCCCCAGGCAGGCGATCAGTATCATTATATGATCCACGAAATGCTTCAATTTTCAAGCTGTCCCGGTTGAGGGTTCCGCGGTACAGGCAGTTTCTCTCTACTTGTTCTCTGGCCATCCTAATCTGTCTTTTTCTGGCAGTCCTTAGCCAGAGGTCGAGCAGGATCACCACATTGGAGTTGGTCTTCTGGTTCTGGAGCGCCGGCTTCATGCTTGACGAGCTGGTTGGCTTCAACGAGCAAGGCTTTTCGTTATACATCATGAGCTTTTGGAACATTTTCGACTTGGGCATCTTGCTACTTCTGATCGTGTACTACTGCATGCGCATTTACGGAGTCTTCCTTCTTGATCCTCATAAATGGAATGAAAACGCTTACGACGTGCTTGCCGCCAATGCAATCCTCTTGCTGCCTCGGATATTCAGTGTCCTGGACCACTATCAATACTTCTCGCAGTTACTGATTGCATTCAGGCTCATGGCCATCGACCTGGCCGCCGTCTTTGTCATTGTTCTGGTCTGTTGCAGTGGCTTTTTTGTCTTCTTCACCCTCTCAAAGCACCAAAATGATCCTGCTGCGGTGGCCTATCAGATCTTCCAGATTCTTATGGGATTCACACCCGCAGCATGGGAAGTGTAAGTGCCAACTGGTGTTTCGAGCCATCTAATGACATGGGCTGACCTCATAATAGATGGCCGACTTACACTTTGATGGGGAAGGCATTGATGGGCTTATTCCTTGTCATCTGTCACTTCCTTGTCGTGTAAGTAGTTACCTTGGCCCCCTATTTTATTCGAATATGTCTGATTAACTCCCGACGCCAGGACGATTCTTATCACCGTGTTGACGAACTCGTTTATGTCTATTGCATCCAACGCCAATCAAGAGCACCAGTGCGTCGTGTTCCAGCCAAGCAATTCTAGTTACTATCACATATGGCTGACTCTTACAGATTTCTTTTCGCCATCAACACCATATCTATGGTAAAAAATGATGCCCTCTTCTCCTATGTGGCACCTGGCAATATTTTTGCGTGGCTATTCATGCCTTTGAGGTACTGCATGCCCATGAAACAATTTGTCTGGCTTAATCGCTCGGTGATCAAATTAACCCATTTCCCGCTATTATTCTGCATCTATATCTACGAGAGATATCTCCTGGCGCCGTATATGTACGAGCCAACTGACCTGGTGGAAAACCCAGGTCGTGCTCGTCGGCGTGCCATATCTTTTGCAGACCCAGCAAGCAGGACGGCTCTCTTCAGTCCCAACATTCGAGTTCGTGAAGAATCGTTGACTGGTTACCAGAAGGATCGCGCCTTGGAAGAGGTGTTCCGGAGAGCCCCTGACAGTGCGACGTTGCGGACCCAGCGGCGGAATGAGAGGAGGAAGACGCAGAACGCCATCCGAACATGGATGGATCAGCACGACGGAGGTTTCAACTCGCCTCACAACTATGCCACCATTGACAGCCGAACAGGAAACGACTGGCAGAGGAGAATGAGCATGACCCGGGAGAGGCCTAGGAGGCATCCCCGGCAGTTCTCGGATGTTAGGTCTGCGGCGAGCGATCCAGCCGATCTGATATCGGATGCCGCTCACCCAATGGGACCCGGGCCTAGTTTCTTCAACGATGGAGTGGCACGCCGTGATTATGCGTTTCGGACGAAAGGCACGGATGTGGATGGTGACGGCGATGACGAGTTAGTCACGAACGACGAGGAGGACGAGGACAACGTGACCAATAACCAAGACGAGATGCGAGATCAGGTCATCGAGGAAGACTACTTCACCACGCCCGTCGCCACGAGATTCAGCAACATCGAGCTCGCTTCGGTCGACTCTTTGCAACCAAAGACACCTGTATCTCCCCGTCCCGGGGCGTCTCGCCGGACGCCGCTGCATAACCGGACCATGTCATCGAATACCATCCTATACGCCCCGCAAGATGTGCGTCGACGGCGCAGTTCGTCTTCCGCCTCCGTGGGCCCATCATCCAACCCTCGGTCTCAGCCTCTCAGTAGCCGGCAGACTACGATCGAGGCCCCCATGACGCCCGGTCCGGGTCGGCGCTCTCCGAGACGCTCGGTGTATATATCTTCTCAGCCGCTACCTCCCAAGGAGAATATGGCACGTACAGCGCCCAGCCGGGCCGCGTTGGCAATGGATATACCGGCTCGCAGGGCGCCGATCAGGCGCCGGTCGTTGGTCGACCTGGACGCCTCGTCGGAGCTCAACGCGGCCATGGTCGCGGACGAGAGCTATGGGGCTGTGCCGTCGAGCTTTGCCACCCAGATGGCCATGGCCACTGCGATGCTCAACAAGCACCACTCGCAGGGGGACAACGACAGGATGAGCAGGCTGATGCTCGCAAAGATGAAGACCCTCGAGGAAAGCCTTGGGGACGTGGTCCGTGAGATGAGGGTGCTTCGCAGTGCAGTCCCAAGCACAACACACAATTCTGGAGATGATGGAAGTCCCAGCAGTAACCCGCGGCAGCAGCAGCGGTTGAAGGTAGTCACAACGGCTGATTCATCGCCCGGCCCGGCCACTACTGAGGTTGCCGGAAGACGTGATCGCGAACAGCGCGGAGGTGGGGGGATTAGGAGATCGCGTACTACGACGGCGGCGGCGCGGACACCCGAGTGGAAATCTCCTAGTCAGAGGTGGAAAGGGAAGCAGAAGGCGGTGAGCCATGTTCCTAGCTCCGATGATGGTGAGTATGATAATGAGGACGATTCGTTGCTGGATGAGCGTGAGGGAGACAGTTTTACGAAGAAAGGAAGCTCGTTTTGATTTACCGGCGGTCAGTAAATTGCTTGTTTTGCGAAGGTGATGGGTCGGGTTCGGTTCAGTCAGTAGGTACCTATCTGTGTGTAATTTGGTTGCATGCATTTGTTTTAAGTTGGTTTGCATCGGCACGGCGTTTTCTCCTTTCTTAGCATGTCTCGCTGCTAATACCAAGTAATCGCGGTCTGTATGGGCGTGTATGGGCGTGGTGCTTGCTCAGAGGGATCTAGAACGGGGTGGTCGTGGAGCAAGAAAGGGCCTATCCATATCATGTGGCGGTGGCGGTGGTGGTGGTGCGTGGCTGTTTGTCCTGGTTTTGCCCATGTTGTATCAGTCATGACCTGACAAGGAGCTTAGTTCGGAGCTTCACACCCCGTCTGGGACGGGGAAGAAAGACCTTGAGCTTGACAAATGTACTAAACAACTTCCAAACTGCTAGCTGTGTCTAAGAGCAGCACATAGGTAATGTAGGTGCTTTATCCTAGTGCAGAATTTGTCTTCTTTTCTGCCTGTCAACTTATAACCATGGAAAACACAGTCCACGTTTTTATTTTTTCCTTATCCAATGTCTTTTTGCAGAGCTTACTCTTGTACCAGCCAACATGGCCAGTATGCTAGCCATACATACCCTTCTTCCCGAGAACAAGCAAGCTACAGATCAGAGCTATCCCTTTACGTGAAAAGAAAACATCGCAGAAAAAACCAAGACCTATAATATGCAATGGAAAAATAGAGCTACCCAGGGGTGACGACAGGGATGTTTTATATATAAAATGAAGGCAAAGAGCATGCCATTAGATGCCACCGCCGCTTCTGTCGACGGTAACGTACAAGTTTGGGCCGGAGGCGTCGCTCTTTTGGGCCAGCTCGTTCCTGCGTAGCGTGACGGAAATGTACTTGAAGCCGAAGCCGACACTGGCGAGGGCGAAGGCGAAGGCGGTCAGGGTTGGACGGCGACTGATACATAAGTGGAGAGGTCAGTTCGTTCTGTAGCAAACGATGATTATGTTATACAAGAAGGCTATCTTATGAGAGTATAATTGGGCGGTGATTTAGATAGAGGTTGCTGGGTTTGGCCATGGTAGACATTGGAAGTTCACTTACAAAATCATTCGCCGCAGCGGTGAGGAACCCATTGAAGCGCGAGAGTGATCCATGGTATAAGCGTAGTGGACAAAGGGGATGATGAGCGGGGTGGAAGAGATTGTTTTCGTTTGGGAGATTTCTGTTTTTGTTTCTTTGCCTCCCTTGACAAAGCGATGGAAGGAAGCTATAGGTAGGGCTGTCCTTGATGTTGAATTCGGACAACAGATAGGTATAATCAATCACTGAGCTTGAGCTGGACAGCAAAATGCTTTGAGGAATTCGGGAGTATCTATTTTTCGTTGAGGAAGAAAGGAAAAGAGATCACGAGGATAGGTACAGACTAGCTGCAGTAGACTACTAGCATCTACCTGACCCTGTCATTTCATGGTGCACCACCGGCCGGACCCTTGGGCGGTCGGGGAAGGGGAGGAGGTCGACTGATTTGTTGCGTCAATGCGTATTCCGTACATAGAAGGGGAAAATGGACTGACGTCGGGTGGCACGCGACCACACACACAGTGCATCGGGCCGGGGAAGCTAATCCAGATAAGAGATAAGGTAGGAGCAACAGCTGCCCCGGGAGCTGCCCCGGCGAAGAGCTGCTTTCAAGAGGGAACTTATTTTGCCACGGTATCTTCCGACAGTAGCCTTGGTAACCCCGCCATCGTCCCCTCATACTACTCTGTCACACCCAGGCGAGGTGTTAGCAGGAAGTCCCAAAGTAGAGGTTGATGTTTCTCGTCAAAATATAATGAGAAAGCAAGCCCGGCGTGGACAGCTGGAAATTGGGGATAATTTAGAGTTTGAACGGTTTACGGGGTGTTGGATGGTATAATGTGGTGAACTTTACGAAGTACTCCGTACCATGACCGTTGTCTGGAGAGATCTCACTGCCCGATTCAGCTAGTCTAGGCGGTTGCGCTACCCTGTCTCGATTATAGGGCTGAGATGAACTGTTTCGTCCGATACGGACAGGAGAAACAGGCAACGAGTCGGTGTGTCTGCTGCATCTCTCAGTCTGGTCTTTTGATCATTTGCATTTTGTCACGCTTTTGACGCTTTTGATGGAAAGGCGGGCTCGTCCTCACGTACCGGTATATTTGGTGTTTACGCCCGAAATTGTCAAGTGCGCAGGAGCGCAGTCGCGTTGTTGCCTGCACCACTGGTCGGAGAGGGCAGGCGCATCCGTACTGCCGTACGTGTTCATCCAACCACCAGAGGTGTGCCTGGAACGTGGATTTGTCTTGCCGCCGTGGAAGTTGAAGCCTCCCATCCGCTTGACCACGCCCGCACAACACTTTTCCGTCTTGCACCTGCTACAGTGGAATTCTGGACGTTGTAGCTTCCATTGGCTTCATATGTGTCCACTCAGTCTACAAGACGAAGGTCTTCATTTTCAATATAGATCCAATGGTAGGTAAGTAAATGAAAAGGTAAATTCGCCCTCGCTCGAAACCCCTCGGCCATGTTAGGTTATCGAGCCGCTTGCTGGTAGCCTGTGCCTGACTTTATGGGTGCCTGGGTGGCCTCCTGCGGTCATTCCCACCCGACTGTCGTCCTCAACCGTCGTAAACCAGTGCCCCTCGACGAGCCCTCCATCCGAGGCTCTCCAGTGAACTAGGACGAGGCTTCCTATGTAACAAGTTTGGATTGGTCAGGCCGTTCTGCAAGCTGGCTTCTCGAACTTAGTCCTCAGGGTATACCTTTGGTACCTTAGGAACCGACCTTCACGTGCAGGTCACGTACCTTAGGTACCTCCCGTCTCGGAGCCCCGCATAATCTCATCTCTAGGTATCTTCTTCTGACTCTGCCGTCAACTGCCTTGTTCACTTTCCTTCATCACCATAACTTAGCCCGACTTTCTTTCTTCATCCATCGAGCCAAACGGACTCGTCTGCGCTGTCCCCTTATTCCTTCATCCAACTGTGCCGTCGGCTTGGCCTGATCTCATCGCGACTATTTATTCTCAGCCGACATACCTACTCTCAACAGCCTTGTTTGCCAGCGACCAGGCTACCTAAAGTACCTTCCCGACATTCACAGCTTCCGCACTCATCGTCGCTGACTCTGCGGTCGCCACGATGAATGACTTACCACCCTCACCGGTGGACGTGGGTGTCCGTCGTTCGGTCATTGTCCACTCCATCACCCAGCTTGCCATCAACAACCATTTACAGGAAATAAGCGCTCTCATGCAACCGGACTCCGTTGCCAATACTGGCTCAGTCTTGGCCCTAGTTACCCTTCCCCGGGACTGTGGGCTGCCCCTGGCCTGCGACGGAAGACGTTGGATGGACATGCGGTATCGAATGAGCTACGACAAGCTCGTGAGTCTCGGCTCCAGCAAAATCAACAATATGTTCGAGCCCCGATGTCAGGAGCGGCTTCGTCGCCGTCATGGCATGCAGATTCTCCCTCCTGGCATTGAATATGTCCTTGACTTCACCCCTCCGGCCGAAGGCGCTGAGCTGGCCGATCTCACTGCCGCGCTCTGGCTGCCCAAGGTAGTCAAACTCTGGTTCCTCTCCGGCCATTTTGTCCCAGACGCTATTCTCGAGCATGGTTCGGAGATGTTTAGCTCCTATAACCGCCGTCTCGCCGAGAAGGCTGTTGGTGCCTGTCTTGTACTAGGCCACGATGATGTCTGCAAGCACGACTCCTGCGTTGTCGACACGTCTCAATGGGAGGTCAAGGATGTGCCGGGTATTGCCGATGAAGACCTACAGAAGGCAAGCACTGAAGACGACGTGTCCCCCATCGAGAGCTCCGGGTATTCGAGCCATATCCCACCCTTCCGCAAAATTGACGATTATTGCGCGGTCCGGCATAGGGTCTCTATAATGCGTGTGCTCCGGGCCATAAACGGGCAAGGTCTTGTCCTCAACTCTGCCACCCGTATGTGGACTGTCGCACAGGTGGCCATACACCTCGAAGTGCCCCAGGTTGTGGTAAGTTATACTCCGACCCCCTATTATTGTTATTCTTGGGTTTCATTCTGCTAACGAGATACAGGTTGATCCCGTAACGCAATGGCTGATTGCTCCTCCAAACAGCAAGTTTATTGAGATCTGCCCTGAGAGAGCCTTCCAGCTTGCCCTTGCGCTCAAGATTCCCAGTGTTCTGACCGCTGCGTTCAAAATTCTTGTGAACGAGGTTGCAGTCGACATGGCAGCTCCAATGCCCTCGCCAAACCTACCCCAACTCACTTGGGCCCAGCGCAAGCGAGACGACTATGGTGAATCCGACGCAGTGGATTATGCAAGCCGTGCCTACATTGAGCGCATGAACGGTCTTCTTGAAATGCTTCGGTCAGACGATGTGCTTGACAGGCTTCCCGTCGAAATCCCTCAATGGACCAACTTGCGGAAGCTTGGAGAGCTTCTCGACCATAACGAAAACACACGACTCAAACTCGCCCATAAGAGGCTGGTGGAGGCTCTAGTAACCGCATTCCACAGGCAGGTTGAAGCTGCCCTGGAAGCTGTTCCCTCAGGTCACTTGAACCAGTTGATCGAAGCCCAGCGAGCTCATTACATCCCGAACACGCGTGACAGGCAGCGCATTCCCTTAAGGGTTTATTACTCGAAACTTAGCCACTCTCAAAGGATTCTGATCCCATTTTTCTGGAATGAGCTCAGAACCGTTGGCGATTTCACCTCTTTTTCCTGGTCTTACTTCAAGGCCTCGCTGCTGACTTCCCTTGCCTCGGATTACAACGATTGCATAAAGAGGGAATTTGCCTCCAATAGTTACTTTTTCAACAGGCATGCCGATCTAGCCGCCGGGTTTGACTTGCAGATCTTCTACAACGAGCTTCGAGCCTCGGTCTCAGCACTCTGCAAAAATCATGTCTTGAACCGAATCAGCCACGAGAACACGGTTTCCTTCTGCCTGACCGACCACCTCAATCTGACTTTGGAAGAGAATGAGTTGAAATTTCTACCGATTTGGGCAGACGGCCTCGACGACGGCACCGGTGGTGTATTTCAGGATGCCATCCCCCCGGCAGAGATGGGACCTAGTGAGCCAGGGCCGGCTTACCATACTGGTTATACCGTAGCCACCGGCGACACGACAACCATGGATGGCGGCGGCTCTACAATTGCACCCTCGGACCTTGATATAGGAAATCTCGATCTCACGAGCAATACGGGCACCGTGCCTAGAAGTATGGACGCCGAGCAGAGTGTTACGACCGGCCCTGCTCGCAACCGCGTCGTGTCGATATATGAGTCTTCGGAGAAGTTCTCGGCCAATGATGTGGAGTACTCGGATGCCATGTTTGCGCAGCCGGCCGCCCACCAGGCGCTCGGCCAGGCACTGACACACTACGCTGACATGGATGATGACGAGAGCATGATGGCCTTTGAGGATGATGAGGAGGGAGATGATGACGACGTGAGTAATGTTGATCGCCCGGATCATGAGATGCAGGCCGAAGAGGGCGTCCCTGACATGGTGGATGATGTGCTATCTGATACAGACAGCATTTCTACGCTGGGCGAATCCGATTATGATATGCTGTGAGGAGATGACCATATCGTTGGCTTTCTTCTTCGTGCTGCATCTCTTTTTTTACGCGTCTAAAGACAAAACATTCACTGTCTTGGCAGGTCGATCAAGACTTTTTTTCTTCGCAATCTGGGGTTCTTTTCCCTATTTCCATTTACGACTGCCATGACATGACGATGGGTGCATGGGTACATCATGGGATAAGAGCTTAAGGAAAACTTTTAAGAGGTAAGGTAAGGATGAGCCCTTTACGCGGGCAGTAAAAATGCTCTGGAGTTATGGATGTGCTGGCTTCCATTCTTTCAGTTCTTGGTCAGGTGGGTGGATTCAATGATAATTCCGTATATTTAGGTTCCTCTTGGAAAGAAAGGCAGCGTACGAGTGTGTTGTTTTGGGTTGCTATACCTATTAATATCAGTTTCGTGTTGTGTGTGGTTAATCTGTTGTTAAATATTTATAGTGATGAATAAAATAAAATCTACGGGTGCATGGTCTAGTGGTATGATTTTCGCTTTGCATTTTCTAGTCAGATGCGCTATTGTGAAAGGTCCTGGGTTCAATCCCCAGTGCATCCATGCAAACTTTTTTGTCGTCGGTTTATATACTAACCGTATCTTGAGAAATCAATGCGGTTGGATGGATGTCTGAGTTTTAAATAGTAATTAATGATGATGATGACTGGGAACGATGGACCGACCACTAGAACTAGAATAGTTTTCGTACATCCATCAGATCAGATGTGGTGGCAACAGGTCTCGGGCCAAAGTAATCCATAAAATATGGGATATATTTCCTCAGTAGGCATGGGTGGCACCTAGCTAATCTCCAGACTTTCAATCATAGGATATCTCATCAGAACAACCGACTGACTATTACAGAACGCCGGCTCTCCGCTCATAAAGGAACCTAACCAAAGCCTATCTACAATTATCCTTTTTTGTTTGTTTGGTCTAACCCCTATTCAAGGTATTCCCGCTCCCCTTCGGATTCGCCTCGACATACTCATCCCAAGCCCTTGCCTTGAGTGTCTCAGCATCCGCCTTGTCAATATCGTCCTCGTCGGGCTCAGGCCGAGCCCAGCTCGCCTCGCCACCGCCTTCAATAATCCCGCCCCGCCGCCGCTCCTCCTCCAGATACTCGTCTATGCTCATGGTCGGCAGGTTGTGTCCCGGCCTGAAGACACCCTTGGTGAGTTCTTGGCGATCGTTCACGAGCGTGAACGGCTGCAGCGGCTTACCCTGCTTGGTGAGGAGCGGACCGCCCAGGGTGCTCTGGAGGCGTCGCAGGGGCATGTCAAGTCTGGCGGCCTCGTTGGCGCGCTCGCGTTCGCGCCGCCGTGGGTCATCTTCTGATTCGTTACTTAGTCCTCCTCCTCCCGACGACACCAACGATGGTAGAAGCGGTTCCGGTGCGAGCGCGAGCACGTCAAGCTCGCGGTTGAGGCCCTCGAGGGACTGGAACGTCATGTGCGAGCTGTAGTTGAGGTGGGCGAGGTGGACGTCGCGGACGGCTTCCTCGTCGGCCCCCGTGTTGGCGGTGGCGGTGTCTGGATTGTCGAAGTTGGCGTACTCGGGCTGGCTTCTTAGGAAGGAGAGCCTGACGCGGAGTTCCTTTTCGGCCTTGTAGTTGGCCATCTTGGAGTTGCGCCGCGCGGCTGGGTCGCTGGTGGACACGGTGCTGAATGTGCTGGGCGACTCGGTGTACTGCTCAAGGAGCTTCTTGTAGGTTTGGGGGAGGAGTTCATAGCTGTCGAGGAGGTGGAGGTAGCGCTCATAAGAGTCGCGGGCGGAAGATAGGGTGCGTTTGCGTTCTTGGGGAGAGGCGGAAGGGAGTTTTTGAGTCAGTTCGGCGAGGTGGAAGTTTATGAGAAGATAAGGGAGGTCGGAGGTTGATATGTCCTCGAGGGTCTCATTGGGACTGAATATGGAGAAGGTGTTGATGAGGCGCAGGCAGTCTTGGTAGCCTTTGACGGCGGCGGATACCGTCTCGGTGTAGCTGTCCGAGGTGGTGTCGTGCGCTTGCTCGAGGGAGAGCCGCTTTGAATCGGCGTCGGCAAAGATCTCCTTGAGAGACCTAGGCTCGTCTTCCTTGTCCATTTCTGATCTGTATACCTGGGCTAAGGCGGTGAGTCTGTTGATTGGTGATGCTGATCTCGCTCGGGTTGTGTTCGTGGTGAGGGGCATTGAGTTCGGTGATTTGCCCCTCACTAGCAAGCTACTTTCTTATCTCTTATCTCTTATCTAATCTCCGTTCAGCTTGACTTCAGGCCGGGTAGCAGCGGCAGATGGATTTACAACCTGGAAGTCACTTATCCCTGGACTTGGGATAGGGGCAGTGTTGTCCGGCCAACCTCTCTCCTGAAAGCTCAGGAGGCAAGCCCTCGGTCTCATTTTGAATAGTAGGGCGGGGGCAGCTTTCAGATGAATGCACAGGGTGATTTAATGACTTAGTCCGCGTTGACTGGTGTGGCATTTACGCCCGGTCTCTGAGAGGTACCGCCCGACGGGCTACACTTCGCACCGTGCGAGCTCATTGGACGAGGTGGGGATTCGTGACGGCACCATGCCATGACTGTGACCATTGCCCGAACACACATCAGGCCATTGCAGCATGAGAAGAAACCATATCGAGATCGCGATTTAAAATCAACCCATTGTATGCTAGATTTGCGTAATTACACGTAACTGTCGATGCAATCCAGTCGCCACCGTGTATTCTCCGCTTCGACAATTGTGAATAGCTTCCAGTCAAGCTTGCCAAGAATGGCACTCCATCCGCCTCAACAAGCCGCCAAACTCATCTGTAAGTCGGACTTGAGCTCCTATATCAAAACTCTATTTCATGTGACCTAGCCCAACCGATCACCATGTTCTCAATTTTTCTCATCCCCTTGTCGCTTTTCATCCATCCTGCCCCTATTATCAGCCATCCGATGGACCGACTTACTCACTCCAACACAGTCGCGCCTACCGGCACACCTTTGACAGCCTCACCGGCACCCCAGGCCGTTCGCCCAGGGCAGGCTGGCCAATTTCTGAAGGCTGAACGGGAAGGGGGCCTGCGGCGAAGTCAGCTGGACCAGTTCAGCCCGATCACTCAGTTCCACAAATGGTTCAGCGCGGCATCACTTCCTGAAGCAGGCGTCGCTCACCCGGAGACATGCACGCTTTCCACCGCACAGCTGCCGTCAGGCCGTGTATCGGCTCGGATGGTATATATGAAAGAGCTCGACCCTAAAGGATTTGTCATCTACAGTAACTTTGGTACCAGTGGAAAAGGCCGCGATCTGTTTGGCCCCGAGGACGGCTCGAGCGCCGGTAATCCGTGGGCGTCGCTTGTGTTTTGGTGGGAGCCGTTGGAGCGGCAGGTAAGAGTGGAAGGTCGAGCTGAGCGGCTCACCGCATCCGAGAGCCAGATCTACTACGATACAAGGGTACGCGGCAGTCGGCTTGGAGCGTGGGCTAGCCGGCAGAGCGCGGTGCTGCTGCCCGACCCAAACAGTAAGGACGACGACGGGCGGGCGCAGCTGGAGAGCTGGGTCCGGGAGACGGAGGCGCGGTTTAAAGACAGCGAGGAGATTCCCGTTCCCGAGTTTTGGGGCGGCCTGAGGATCGTGCCGGAGCGGGTGGAATTTTGGCAAGGCAGGCAAAACCGACTGCATGATCGCTTTGTGTACAACCTTGTACATGATGAGGGAGAGTCCGGGTCTGAAGGCCAGGGGAAGTGGACGTTGGAGCGATTGAGTCCGTAGATGGCCATGGAACTCAAGGTACCTATCGATAGGCCATCAGTAGTACGACTAAACCCGGTTTCTACAGAATATACGAGATCAGCCGGTTATTCACTTCGATAATTTACCAGAACAAACACGCTCATGTCCCTGGTTGCGATTCTGTGATGAACAATTCCGTGCGTGTACATGTCAACGCAATCATGTGGCAGAGGACGAGCAAACTCGATCGGTACCTGCCAAGTTTTCAGTTCTCGCAATCATCCGAAGTTCCGCTGCACTATCATCTTCCAGTTCGCGCCTTCCAGACGCTTCCACTTATCGACCAAAATTGGACTTCTCATTTCCAACATGGTCAGTCATCCTCGCTCCTTCTTCTACCACCTCAGCGCTATAGGCAGCCTAGATTTCTTTGCGCTGCAAAAAATAAACTACCCACCTTCCACCTCGGGCAATTCCTCTCGAGCCTCATGTCCTCTCACCTCCCCGACTACCCTCCGCCCTTGCCCGTTTCCTTTACATCTCCCTTCTACTCAACCATCGTGCTACCTCATCGTCTAAGTCCATACATATAACCATCTCTCAATTAATCTATGCTCGCAGCAAGAAAAAAATCACGATGCCCCACGATGTGCTGCCGTTCAGGGCACCGGCGACACTGTCTACATCGCTGTCCGCCGAGATTGAAGCTGATTTGAGGCAGCTTGACAGCCTGGCCTTGACGCTCAATTCGAGTCCCCGAGAACCAAAGGCTACCAACAATGCTACTTTGCTAGACGATGCAGATAGAGTCGAACCCGAAGACGACAGCTTTCCCTTCACACTCCATTCAGGTTCCCGAGAACCAAAGACTCCAGACAATGATTCTCTGCTGAACAAAGCAGTCGGTGTCGAGTCCGAAGACGACAGCAGTGAGACCAGTGATGAAGAAGATGGCGGCGCCAAATCTTTCGAGGTCAACGCTCCACCCAAGCCACGCAAGATATCTGAAAAGAAGCGCGCAGATTTCGCCGAATTTGAACTCTGGGTTGAGCAAAACCAATCACGTCTGTCCAAGCGTAAACTTGTCCTCGATCAGGACGATTCCGTCAGGCGTATGATCCAGGACTTTGAAACCAAGAGAATAATCACAAGCCCTCGCGACTACCAACTTGAGTTGTTTGAGATAGCCAAGAATCAGAACACTATTGCCGTCCTTGATACTGGTTAGTCATCCATGGATTCACATATTAAAGACAGAAGACTGACGCTATCCAGGATCTGGCAAGACATTGATTGCTGCCCTTCTCTTACGATGGACCATCCACAATGAAATTGAGGACCGATCTCAAGGGCACCCAAAGCGCATCGCTTTTTTCCTCGTCGATAAGGTGGCGCTGGTGTTCCAGCAACATACCGTTATTGATTGCAACTTGGATTATCCCGTGGCGAAGTTATGCGGTGAGATTCTGGACTCTAGTCCTGACAAAAAGGACCTCTGGCAGAAAGCTTTTGAGGAAAACATGGCCGTTGTCTGCACCGCTGCAGTACTCTATGACTGCTTATCCCGTTCATATATTCGGATGGATCAGATCAATCTGCTCGTTTTTGACGAGGCTCACCATACCAAAAAGAACCATCCATATGCGCGTATCATCAAGGACTTTTATCTCGACGCAAAGGAAGGGGGAAAAAGGCCACGAATACTTGGTATGACGGCTTCTCCCGTGGATGCTCAAGTAGACCCAAGGATGGCGGCAGCCCAACTGGAGGCTCTCCTTCACAGTCAAATTGCCACGGCTGCCGACCCTGCAACACTGCAGCAGACCTTGTGCAAGCCAAAGGAGGAAATTGTTGTTGAGTATGATCGCATACCTCGGGATTGGGAGACAGAGCTCCATCAAGCTCTGAGCCCGATCATCGAAACCCATTTCCTTTTCAAAAAGCCGCTGGAGTACGCGAGAACAGCGGCCGCCGACTTGGGTCCCTGGCTGGCGGATCGCTACTGGCAGCTGTTCT
Source organism: Apodospora peruviana (assembly GCA_033439685.1). Lineage (NCBI taxonomy): Eukaryota > Fungi > Ascomycota > Sordariomycetes > Sordariales > Lasiosphaeriaceae > Apodospora > Apodospora peruviana. Next base: position 1,684,838 of record JAUEDM010000004.1, on the reverse strand, counting down.
TTGGCGAAGAAGAGTCGATTAAGCTGGGCTCAAAGACAGAGAGGACCCTCTTGATGGAGTCTGCCGTTGACGAGTATCGAGACCGTAAAGTTAAGGAGGTGCAAGATGGCTCTAGAGTTGTGGCTAACCATGACTTCTTACGGCCAACTCTTGACACAACTTCGCTGTCGTCAAAGGTCCTCCAGCTCGTTAAATATCTTCGAAGTCAGTTTGCACCAAGCGGCAGTAATTGTGACAATGACCGAAGGTGTATTGTCTTTGTCAAGCAACGGACTACGGCCATGTTACTAGCGGACTTGGTTCAGCAACCCGAGATCAAGATTCCCGGACTTGAAGTCGGTATTCTGGTAAGTTTACGGACTGGAGTTGACATAATATATACTAACCACATGTGCGGCAGATTGGAGGCGGACGTTCAGATACGGAATTTTACAACCGTAAGGTTGGCTTCCGTGACCAGGTCAGGACAGTCTTAAAGTTCAAAAGCGGCGAGCTCAACTGCATATTTGCGACATCAGTTGGCGAGGAAGGCCTCGATATTCCAGATTGTAATGTCATCATCAGGTTCGATCTATGCGACACCTTGATTCAGTACATCCAGTCCCGAGGCCGAGCCCGCCAGGAACAGTCCGTCTACGTTCACATGGTTGAGAAGGGCAATAAAAAACACAGGAGCAAGATTATTCAAAACAAGATGCACGAAGATACTTTACGGAAATTTTGTTCAGCCATGCCGGAAGAACGAAAACTCACTGGCAACAACCTCAACATGGACTACTTGTTGCGTAAGGAGAAAAACCAGCAACAGTACACGGTGCCAGAGACAGGCGCGAAACTCAACTTCAAACAGAGTCTGATAACGCTCGCGACATTTGTTGCCTCCCTACCGCACCCGCCAGACGTTAATTTGACTCCGGAGTACACTGTGACCGTTGTCTCCGGTGGTTTCCAGTGTGAGGTATTGCTGCCTAGCACGTCGCCGGTCAAGACCGCAATTGGTAGAGTTTACAGCAGCAAAGCGGTGGCCAAGTGTTCTGCGGCGTTCGAGATGTGTCTTGCGCTATTGAGAGGGAAGTATTTGGATAAGCATCTGCAAACTGTTTTCAGGAAGCAAGTTTCAGCCATGCGGAATGCTCGCCTCGCAATTAGCTCCAAAAAGAAGGGTGAGTATGACATGCGTATCAAGCCAGATATCTGGTCGGTGCGAGGGGTGCCTACCGAGCTCCATGCGACCGCCCTGACTCTAGTCAACCCGGGTGCACTCGGTAGAGCTTCTTTCCCCCTATTACTGTTGACTCGGCAACCGATTGCCCAAATCGGCTTATTCGCCTTGTTCTTTGGGACAAACAGTTCTTCGGAAGTCCGTTGCATCCCATTGCCGGGAACACTGAAGTTCAACGAGGACTGTTCGCCCGAAGCCATTGCAGCATTCACTCTAAAAATCTTTAGTGACGTTTTCAGCAAAGACTACGATGCAACACCTGCCGAGCTTCCTTTCTTTCTGGCACCAACTCGCGAAGCCCACGACTTTGATCTTCCGGCAACCAAAGGAATCAAGTATATTATCGACTGGGACACTGTAAAGTTCGTACAGAAAACCGAGCGCATAGAGTATGGATTTGACCAGGAGCCGGATGACTTCTTTACCGACAAGTACGTCGTCGATCCTTGGGATGGTTCGCGTAAGTTTGTACTTCAGCGCCGGTGCCACCATCTCAAGCCTACGGACACTGTTCCCGAGGGAGTTGTACCTCCGGGCCACAGAGCCTGGAGGGTGTCATGTCAGACCCATCACATTCTGAACTACAGCATCAGTCTCTGGTCCAGGTCACGGTCTCGCATGACCTTTCGCCATGAGCAACCTGTAGTTGAAGCTCAGCTGATGCCAATTCGGCGCAACCTCTTGGACGACAACATCCCGGACGAGGATCTACAACCCAAGAAGTGCTTTTTGATACTCGAACCACTGAGGATCTCGCCTGTAAGCGATATGACACCGAGCAGTGACCATTCTGGGCTAACAAACATGTAGTTGCCGGTTCGCGTGGTGGCAATGGCCTATAACCTCCCAGCTATTATCCATCACATTGACTCGACTCTGATTGCATTGGATGCTTGCAAGCTGCTTGGGTTGGATATACGTCCCGATCTCGCGCTCGAGGCGTTTACTAAGGACAGCGATAATTCCGACGAGCATGATGTTGAGAAAATCAACTTTCAAGCAGGCATGGGCAAAAACTATGAGCGACTGGAATTCCTGGGCGACACATTTCTCAAGATGGCCACGACCATCTCCATCTACACGCAGATGCCGGACAAAGACGAATGTGAATATCATGTGGAGCGCATGCTGATGCTATGTAACCGGAATCTCTTCAACAACGCCGTGGAGATTAAGTTAGAGGAATATATCCGTTCAGCGTCTTTTAACGGGCGGACGTGGTACCCGGAAGGCCTGACTCTCACTAAAGGCAAGAGGACAAACAACAACGTCAAACACGCTTTGGCAGATAAGTCAATTGCGGACGTCTGTGAGGCGGTGATTGGTGCCGCCTACCTTACGGCGCAGAACGAGAACAGCCTCGATCTTGCCGTGCAAGCGGTCACTGCTGTTGTGAAGGACAAGAATCATAGCATGAAGGAGTACTCGGATTATTACGCGGCGTACAAGAAACCAAAGTGGATGCTCGAGCCGACAAACGCCATACAAGTCGACATGGCTGAGAGGTTCCGCGAACGTTTGGGTTACTCGTTCAAAAGCCCTCGTCTCCTGCGGTGCGCCTTTCAGCATCCGACGTACCCCAGCATATACGAAAAGCTGCCCAGCTATCAAAACCTTGAGTTCTTGGGTGATTCACTTCTGGATATGGTCTGCGTGGATCACCTCTTCCGCCGCTTCCCCGGTGCAGACCCGCAGTGGCTCACGGAGCACAAGATGGCGATGGTGTCCAATCAATTCCTAGGGTGCGTGGCGGTTGAGCTCGGTTTCCATAAGGCCATTACGTTCTGTTCCCCGGCCATACAGAATGAGATTATGGAGTACGTCTTCAAGCTGGAGGAGGCTCTCGTGGAAGCCAAAGAGCAGGCTGTACTGGCCGGCAAGACCGAGGAGCAGTTCTCCAAGGATTACTGGGTCCACTGCGCGAAGCCGCCCAAGTGTCTTCCTGACGTGCTGGAGGCCTACCTGGGTGCTATGTTTGTCGACAGCGAGTACGACTTTGGTACTGTCAGGGCTTTCTTTGACAGGCATATCCTGCCGTACTTTGAGGATATCCACCTCTATGACACCTTTGCCAATAAGCACCCGGTGACGTTTCTGGCGAATCTGATGCAGCTGAGGTTCCACTGCTCGGACTGGCGGCTGCTGGTGAAAGATTTAAATGAGGGTGAGGATGGTGAGGCGGCGCTACTTGGGCGAGGTGGCGCGCCCCAGGTCGTGTGCGCGATACGGATTCACGGGCAGACGGTCGCGCATGCGGTGGCGGAGAGTGGGCGGTATTCAAAGATTGCTGCGGCCAAGAAGGCGATGAATATGCTGGAGGATATGGATGATGAGGAGTTCAAAGGGAAATACGGGTGTCAGTGCGGTGAGGGCAAGCCTAGTGGGAATGAGAATGTTGAGCAGATGGATGAGGCACTGTTACATGGGACGGCAATTTGAGGGGCTGTTTTCTTTTTCTCGAGTGAAGAAAAGGAACTCAGTGAAGATGGGACCAGTCTGAATTATGGCAGCTAAATCGGAATGGGATTGGGATCACAGGAGGAGATAAAGCGTGAACAAAGAGCGACTTCATTTTGCTCGCTTTCTTGCGGATCAGTGCAAATCAAGTTTCAAATAGGTAGGTAAGAAGTGGAAGAGAGATATTTTAGCCAGCGAATTTGAATGATTCAACAACAATCTGTGATACGTTGACTCATTCGTAGGGTGATTGCCTACTCATTTTATCTTGATGGCTTCGGCGTACGGTTCGGAAACTGACTACCTACCAGGTAGGTAGGTAATGTATCGCACGCCCCTTTTGCTATATCACGTTGTTTTTCCCACCTCCCTTTCTTTGCTGCCTACTCCTTTTCTTTACCCGCAACCCTATTGCGCTTCGTATAGGTATCGTATTTTGAAAAGCATATGCAGTTGAGGTGAGGAAAAGGGGCTGCGTCCTAAGCAGAACCATATTTTGGATTCGGGGTTCTTTGCCATAACTTAATATCTCACAGACTGGCTACTTCGTGCACACTGGTTCAAGCTTTTTGATCTCGACTATCTCATCTAGCTGTACGTACAGTGTGAGAGATACCAACCTATTTTGATATATTTTCCTGTGTTTTTTCCTTGGCAGATAGAAATACATGTGTATAAATTTGATAGTTATGGTATCGATTAGTTATAAAATAGTGAGTTAGTTGTACCCCACCTCCATTTTCCCCCTTTATGATAATATCTTGATCCTGATCCATCCGTCCGTCAAATTTGACCAGACCTCTGGTAATACACATATATCTCTAGAGCTGTAGACCAGCGACCAAACACACAAAAAACAACGCCACTGCTAAATGCTCGCCTGCCTGCCCTTCCCCCGATCGCACTTCCAAACCCGTTATCCAAGACATAGAAAAAAGAACGAAAAAAAGATGATCGATCAATAACTCAGGCACGCCACATCAGCGTGATTTCCTTCCTCCACATCCGCATCCGCATCCTCCTCTCCACCAACGTGCAGCCCCAGTCCTCCTGTAGCACCATCATCACTACTAATAACTTTACTAACCTGCTTACTAGACGACGCAGCAGCGGATGCAGACCTCTCCCTTCTCTTCGGCACGACGAACTGCTTCTCTGGTTGCTGCTGCTGCTGCTTCCCTTTGGCAGCCCGTTTTTGCGCCTTGACTTCCTTCCTCAGCCTCACAGCAGCCGCGACATCCACCTTCCCCTCTCTTTCCTCCTCAATCACCTCGTCGGCAGGCGGTGCTCTCCCCCCGGCAGCAGAGTAGCAGAGTTGGTAACCGGAGTTGGTTGAACGCGGCCTCCTCAGCGCGGCGGCATGCCCATGGTTGCTATGATGAATCGCAGAAAGCGTCTTCGTAGCTCGCCTCGGAGACCTTTGCAACTGATGCAGAGACCGGGTCCGAACACTGCTGCTCCCGCTAAACAGACTATCCGCATCATCGCCACCACCAGGCCCAGAACTATCAGAGTCATCATCAGCCGCAGTGTCAAGCACAAACCGCCTGCCGGCCGCCCGGCCGAAGGATTCGCCCGCGTAAACCATTGATCGCGCCCCAATCGGCGAAGAAAACAACGGGCTCGATCGCGGGCGGGCCAACAGCGAGGACTGTTGTTGCCTGCTGGCCGAGGTGAGCGAGTCGAACAGCCCGGGTAGCTGGCTGCCGTCGAGGCCGTATCCCGTATCGCGGAAGAGTAGGTCCTCCTCATCCTCGCCCGCGCGGTTGCGGGTTGGTGCCATCAGGGAATCGTCGTCTGACGACACGTAGTCATCGATGTTGAACTGGGACGATTTCGGCGTCCTTGGTGAGACTGCAGTGGCGGCGGTAGGACTGTTTAGTGGAGAGCTTGGGGGGCTGGACGACACCGGCTTGAGGGACGAGGCGGAGGCGGCGTTGCTGAGGTTGACAGACGTGTTCACGGTGTGGCGGGAGTGCGGGCGCTGGAAAGGGTTGGAGCTGGTATCGGATGCCGTAGCTGTCGCTGAGGAGGCGGACCAGGCGCGTAGACTGCGTGTTCCTCCTCCTCGCACGGGGGAGTACTCCGAGATACCGTCTAGGTTAGTTGTTTGGATAGACGTTACCGATAGTTGCTTCTGCTGAGTCTTGATGATGCCGCCGCCGACACTAGGGATAGTAAAAGGGGTTGTTGCTGCTGTCACTCCGGGATCTGCATAACAATAAAATGGCAAGATTAGTATCATTTTTCTCTTCTTCTTTCTTCCAACACACTATACACAAATCAAAAAGCAGTAAAATCAACTAACAAAGTGATGGTACAGAGCCCGTAATGACTGTCGGTGAGACAGCAGCATCTTCGGTGAGCGCGAGGGTTGTAGTAGAGCCGGTAAGCACCATCTTGTCTTGTTCACGGTGCCTGCTACTCTTGGGACGAGGTGGTTGGTCGACCGGCGCATAAGCTAAGGAGAGGGTCGTCTCGCGACTTGCGACTGACGACGGATGCAGAGTGTGTAGGCTGTGGCGCTTGCGTGGTGGCAGTACAACTGACCCGCGATATCCGAGGGAGAATGATCTCTCGCCGCTCATCGAGTGGTGACTTGTGTGGGGTCTGACATTGTCGTCGTCGTCGTCGTCGTCCAAGACGTAGTCAGTTAAACAACTTTTTGTCCTGTGCTTAGCCAGCACGACAGAGTCACGAGAAATCAATTTAGGATCAGCTCGCTGCTGCGTCGACGCCAGAGGAAAATTTCGGACAATAGGGCCGACAGTGCTAGGGCAGGGCGTCTTGCGGTGCCGCGCCATCCCTTCAAGTTCGGGGACGGGAACGGGTTGCAGGATATTATTCGTGGACTTTGCAAGAGGGTGGAGGCTGAGAAAGCGATCCATCGAGTAAGTCCTCTCGCGGTTCGACAATGCGTCATCCGGTAGGTAGGAGGTGACGGACTGGCGGCGCTTGACTGTAGTATTATCGCTGGGCGACATTGAGCTCTGAGCAAAGTAAGGGGTACCTTCCGGGGGCAGGAGGCCGCGGATGTGACTGAACTGAGCGGCAGTTCGGCTGAGAAGCGGGTACTGAGTAGACGAGTTCAGTGACTTTGTCCGGAGGCCGGTCCTGTACCACGTGGACCTCAAGTCTGACTGTGACTGAACATTGTCTTGCCTCCTTAGCCGTGAAGCCGCCGCCGACTGAGCGTAGAAGGCCTGCACTTGAGGCGCTTCCAGATTGAAGCCGTTCTCTCCCATGTTCCTCTCGGCGACGTCCTCCCCATAGTCTCTAGCCCCGGCTGCTTTAACCCTCATCTTGAAGTCGGCAGGCTTGATCTCGGACTGCGCATCCAGGATGTCTTTAAATCCTCGCCCCCCGTTATCGCTATGCATAGAACTGCTCCGCAACGGGCCAGAAAGGCTTGGGGAGAAGCCCGTTGCCGTCTCCCTCGTTCCCTGCGAGACAGGCCGACCGTCATTTGTGGCAACGGCGGCCTTCTGTATGCGAAAGGAGACTGGAGGTGCCCCCCTTGGGGTGCTCCTCAATTTGTTACCAGAAAGAGGCCATGCGGAGCTGATGTTTGCCTTGTTGGGCGCCGTGTTTGGCCTCTCCACGCTCTCTTCTCGGAACTGGGAGACCACGGGTGAAGGTGCCACACGGCCGCCGTCCAGCGAGAGTTGAGTTTGGGTGAGGTGAAGGTCCGGACGAGGCCTCGTAAGTGCTTCCAGTACATTGGGGCCGTTGCCGGTCACTGGCAGTGTGCCTATATTGCTATATGAGCTCATAGCCACCAGACGGCCTCTGGCATCCTTTGCACATGTTGCCTCACCTAGTATGGGCAGGGCGCCGGCCGTGGTGGAGCTATATTTCCGCGACCTCAAAAGGCCATTGGCCTTGCCATTGCCAACTTTGTCATGGGATTTCCTAGTAAGGAAACTCAGCAAGCCCATGATGGCAGGCCGCGACGGCCATGGGCGGCCAGGTGCGTGACCGTCGCCGTGGAATATCGGTCGAAGGCGTGTAAGCCGCCGCTTTGCGGGGTGGCCGCAAGGATTTGTCCAAGGTGGTTGATTCGAGAGAACAGAAGCAAAAAGGATCACGGAACAGCGAGAGCTACACGCAAGTGAGGTACGGGTGGCAAAGGAGAAGTAGAGACAGGAGGAGGAAAGGAGAAGAGAGCCGGTGGGATGTCGGTGGTAGTAAAGGGCGAGGGACCAGTAACTGCAAGGGACAGGTGAGGCACGGTGCTGTTTAAGCTGGGCAAAGCATGTGCGATGGCACCAGTCCGATGTGCTACGGTAGTACTATTCATACAGACGGACTGCTTTCGTAGCTACCGTGGGGCAACCTGCCGGTCGACATCAATTTGACTTGGGTGGTACAGCGAGTATGTACATCCTGGGACTCCCTTGTTTGGGTGGGTGGCTTCCTGTTGTCCAAGGCGGTAGTGGTTAATACCGGACAAGACAATGTGATTAATTAGCCAGGTGAAGAGCTCGGGAACATGCATGCAGCGTCCTTGGTTGACGGCCGGGAAGTCACGCGCGAGTGTCCATCTGGGCGTCTGTGTGCTGTGTGCCAGGAGGCACAAGAGTGTCACCAGTGTTGACAGGCGCAATCCGAGGTCATCTCGAGGGGTTGTCTCGAGGGGATGCGCTCGACTTCTGACCATGTTGGGGATGCTGTTCACAGCGTTTGCGTCTAGGTATCTTTCCAGAAACCCGCCACAGGCACGAGCTGCAGAATGTTTGCAGCTTGCATTTATTCATGGCCTCCAGCCTATCGCACAAGCACACTGCTTCACGGCACGGCAGATGCGGATCCCAGTGCACTGCACTTGGGAGGCGTTCTCTCGCTCAAGTATTATCTTGGTGTGTGTACTTGTGTACTTGGTACCTGAGATGGGGGCCACTGAAGACACTGAAGGGAGGAGCCGATTGGAACCCTCTGTGCTCGGCATGTGCACGTCTCTCTTGAGCTGTGACAGGCGATGCCGTTTGTGGTGTAAGTGTGGGAGGAGAAACAGATGAATAGCGGCTAAATGGAGGTTGGCGTTGCTCTGCTGCTCCACGTTTTGCGTTGCTTGGACGTCAACAGACCGACTTCTGGCCGTGCGTTTGCATTTCCACTTGCTTGTTGAAGAGCGTGTGGATCTACCTGTGAGCGGGCGAGGGAGCTGACCGAGCAGAGCGGCCTTCTCTCGCTGTACGTACCTTTACGGGCCGGTAACCTGGAACCTGTATGTGACTGGTGCATCTACAGACCAAAGACGCGTGATTCCCACATAAACGAGAGAGCAGTCAGCCTTGATAGCGTGTGCGCCACAACTATATCTGCACTGGAACAAAGACAAGGGCGTAGAATAGTAATTCTGATTCATGCACACGAGAAACTGATGGATCGATCGGAAGTCGGTTAGCGGGTCGTTTGCCAGATGAGTCGTCAGAAAAATCAAAGTTCCATGACAGATTCTCGGGTTCCATTCCCCTTGTCCACACTTGTTTAGACCATCGCGGTCAACGCTAATAATTCTGCGGCGGCTTCCATGACGTCTCGGCGAAGCTCGCCCACGCCAGGCAAGAGACCGGCCCAGGGTCTTACCGGATGGCGTATCGTCGGGGTCTTGGCCGTGCCCAGGGGTCCTGTGTGGGCAAACGGAGGTGAAGACACACCTGGAAACCCCCGAGCGCATCGCCCGCCGTTCTGACGATTGTGATGATGTGACCTTGGCGCCTATCATAACTTGCCCATGAACAAAACAAATTGATGGCGACTGTCCGCACCGGGAATGGCGAACGAGAAGGCAATATGACGGGACTGTCCCGCGGATGCAATCGGGGCCCACCCATGGGTGTCTGTGATGAATATCGTCAAGGATGTCTTCAGCTTCAAACGCAAAGACGACTTGGATGCCAATCTGGGGGATGTGTGCTGGGAAGCCATGGCGTAAGCCTTGAAAGGCGCTGAAGCCCGGTGCAGATCGATCCGTCCAGGGGTCCTGCCAGCGATCGACAGATACGGATGGCGTCGCCATCGTAAAAGAACCTAGCTGTATTCTGTAAATGGTACCTTACCTAGCATTTGCACGAAAGGGGGTCCCCTTCCACGACAGCTGTGTTCTGTACCTCGCCTCGTTTGTCAGGTTGATGCAGGAGAAAGCGGAGAGTTGCTCATTTTGGAGGCAGCGGACCTGCAGGTACAGTACAAACCGGTACGGACCGTACGGGTAACCTATATTTTTCTTCAGCTTTTGTTTGTGACGGATATTATTATATCATGGTCTCACGGCCTGGATAATTTCCGAGGGAATTTGAAGCGGCTGTGCTGTGAGTGGGAAGTAGGCAGGTAAACACGAACGCGTAACAACTTTGGGTAATCGGTCAGCCCCATGCTTGTCATTATCCATCATGTTGAATATTTATCGGGGGCCTCCTTCAGTGAAAAGAAGGTGCCCGTTTCCGCCCAAAGTCTTCCATGCGTTGGTTGCTAGCTGCAGCTGAGTGCATCGCAACTTCCTGTCCAGCAAGTAAAGCCCCGAGACTTGGCCAATGGCGACGGAGACACAATGCGGTGCACGTTGCCAACTTGGGCAACACACAGACCTGAACATTTACATTTATCATATGCTGGCAGAACTTGGCAAATGCTCTCATCGAGAACCACAACCATGTCCAAGCGCATGCATATGGACGGATGGACTTGTACAATTATCTGTGCCGTGTGCTTTCCGTTTGTCTGACACAGTTTGCCACTCGCCTACTGCCTAGGGGATTCCAAAACGCAAAAAGGACAAACAGAAGAGAAGACGAAGGCATTATCACCCCAAAATAATAATAATAATAGTTGATCAATAAAACGATCCACCCAGGGGTCGAACCTGGAACCTCCTGATTCGTAGTCAGACGCTCTGCCATTGAGCCAGCGGACCTTGATTGGTTGATACGAAGCCATTTTCTATAACGTTCCTATATACAGATTATAGAAAGGCAATCCCTTTCCTGCCGCTACCTACTCGGGACCCTTTCCAGGTCGTGGAGTTCGGAAGGTGCAACCTTCATTGAAACTGAGCCCAGTCAAGTGAACCCACTCGATATAGCGTCAGTTGGCAAGAGCTGTCATGCCTCCCTCCCTTAGCGCTCCGAGCATCAACCACCATTTGATTAACTAACAAGTTCAAGTACCTAGACAGACCTAAACTGCTGAATAAGATTCAGCTTACCATATTCCTACCGTATTATTTCGCCCAACAGTCACTTGAGACCATCAGTTTATCTCGTCCCCTAAAAAAACACGATGGACCGCGAAGCGCTAAACAGAAAAAGCTTCATGGTTTCGCACTTTCCCTCCGGCGACGACAGCAACAGCAACCCGGTCTAGTGGGCTGAACCCGACCAGCAGAAGACTAACTCCCACGACATAACATCAACACAAGACCCAGATCATCATCATCACCAACAGCCATCCACCGCCACCTCCTCCTTCAAGCATGTCAACTGGCAAGATGATCCCATCGTCGTCACTTCAGACGCTTCTATCAGGACCTTCTTGACCACCACTCCCCCGGAAACAGCCTCGCAACATACCTCCTCATCCTTAGCCGTCGAGCGGCACTATTCCGTCGTGTTCAACGATGATCACCTCACCACCACTCTGATCATCAGCCACTCCAACAGCAGCAGCAGCAGCAGTGGTGGTGGGAGTACTACCGAGAGTAGGAGTCCGCCGGGGATACCGATACTGCATGATATTGAGTATCAGAAGCCCAGGGCAAAATCGTTACCCGCGATATCAACAACAGCAGGGAGCAGCAGCAGCAGAGACAGGAGACATGGACGCAAACGCGGCCGAGGCACAGAAATCAGCGCAAGACAACTGGAGCTAGATTTGGAAAAGTATGAACTCGACAGCAGGAGACAACAGCAGGACGCAGAGAAGGAGGAGCTGGAAGAGGAGGAGAAAACGGAGACGACATACGGTCCGAGGCGGTGGATCATCTTTGACTGGCAAAACGTCAGCACCGACACGCCATCGCCCGGTGTTGTTCCCGACGATCACCTACGGGCATGTGGCGATTCGTTGAGAAGTGACATTGATGAGTTGGAGCAGTCCCGGCACCACCCCCATGAGGATGAGCATGATGAAATTTTCTGGTGATGTATGTATAATGTACCCCGAAAAGTAGGTTCTGGCCCAACCTGATTTTGTTTCCATCCCTGACTGGCTGACTTTGGCGTGGAGCTAGCGAGCTTACGTACTGTACCTAGGTAATACTGCGGTGCTCAGGAGAGAGTGCGAGAGTAAACATGCTCGAATTCGATTGGAGAGCGAGTGGGTACTATGCACTGCGCAGTGTAACGTGAAATTGTCAGGTTTTCACTCACCGAGAAAAAGGTTTTAAGACGGCGGCGAGGCGGCGAAGATATGAAGGGAGTGGGGGAGGATTGCGTTGACGTGATGAGAAGCAGAGGGATGGGTAGAGTCAGAAAGTGTGTAACGATACCTGCGTCCATTTTGAATGACACGGATTTGGTGGGGGAAAGAAGAGGATGACGGTATGAATACCAGCCTACCTAGCTAGGTAGATGACAGTCGAGACAGTACTCCTTTTCTGAGTTTGATTAGAGTGATCCACAACAGTCAACCAATCCAGAGTTGCGGTGTATAGGCGTGTCTGATGATTCCAAGGTATGGATACTGTAGAGCCCCTAACAGGGCGGTATTGAAACAAGAGAGGAAAGTGGGTTGCACAACGCCCTCTCGCTCTCCTTCTATGGTCTGGTCTGGTCTCCCATCCGCCCAATACCTTATCCGCGAGTCTCCAACTGGATCGTGTCAGTCCAAACTCGACGCCAGCGCAACACAACTAAACCTCAAATCCCCGCCCTCCCTCTCCAGAAACTTCAGCGGTCCCATCGCCAACGCATTTGGACTCAAGATGTCCTCGTCCTTCTCCAGCCGCCCCCTATTCAACGGTCCCTTCCGTCTACCATCCAGCTCCCACAAGGTGCCATCATCCGTCTTGACAAAGCACACATAATGCAGGTCCACATCGTCCCTCGCGTCGGGCGCCGTCGTGTCCCCCTGCACCGCAGCAGCCTGGTGCGCCTTCGCCAGCGCCGGATCCCTCTCCAGTAACTTGCTCCTCTCCTCAACATTCAGGTCAACCGCTTTCTTGATCAGCTTGTCCAGATCCGATCCTTCCTCGACGAATCCCCTTGCAGGCCCGTTAGCGGCGGCATGCAGCAGGCCCATCAACCCGCAGGCATTACGAATAGTCTGCCGGAACCACAGGACCGGTTCATCGGGGCCTTGGCCGCCGTAAAGGGGTAGAAGGCTGTCCTCGGCTAGGCGGTGGGACTCGTAGGTCGCCGAGACGGGAAAGACGAGAAGCACGGCGAGCGCGGGCCGCGGGATGAAGGAGAGTAGGTCCGGGTCGGTCAGGCTGTAGACGTCGTGGATTTGGAGGGCCGACGAGAGGCCAAGCGAGCGCAGGAGGGAAGTCATGAGCTCTGGGTTGGCTTCGAGAGGGATGAATGCCGGCGCGGTGTGGGACGGGTCGCCGCTGTGGGTGTCGACTGTTGCAGAGGCCATTTTATTTGTGCTTATTGGTCTTGATGGTTTTCTAAGAGCAAGCTAAGGTGAGCCCAGGAAGGTACCCTAGGGTGCGTTGATGCTTCTTGATCCCAAGGTGAGAATAGACAAGGAAGAATGACAAATGTATCGAGAGACCAGTTTCTAGGTCTAGTTCATCTCCGTTAGCTATACCCAATGGATGCAGGCGGAAGCTTCTCAAAACATCAGCTTGATTGAGCCTCGACCGACGGAGGGGCAGGTGTGCGCAGATTGGCATTTAACCGTAAGATTCAAAATACACAAGAGGCACATACCCTGGTATCGTCTTGAACAAAGCAGCGGGCAGGCAAGAGGTAGTGGTACGAAACTGCCACTTTAACCCGAGAAGTAGAAAGGAGAACCTTGAAGACTGGATTTGCGCTTGGAGAAAGGCTGAAAGAAGTATCGCGGGGAAGCTTACCAACAAGCTGTGGATGATCTCATCGTCATGTTATATATAACCTTATGGCAGCCTGCCCGCAGCTACCCCGCCATCAACCATCAGCTATAACGTATCAGCCTATCAAGGCCGATCGCAACCCATAACTCCATCGCTTTTCGGCCAGATTCCATGTGTTGTTATTTTCAAAATGAAGAAAGTATATTGGTGTATATTGTTGAAGAGTTAATGGCTTGTTCCCCAGGCACGCTTCTATATGTTCCCAGCCCTAATATGGTATTATATACCATCATTCAAGCCTCCAAGACACCCTTATACCTGCTGAACTGGCCATGATTAAAACATCCGAGTCTAAAGATCTATGTATTTTACAGCTATATTTACAGTTTATACCAAACACTACCAGTTATACGCATCATGTTATAGATTGGTCGACCTTTGGGCACGGAATAACCATCTTCGCTGTTAGAGTCTATGCCACCACCGCTTGTCCATCGTTATGCGCCGGCGCTTCGTTCTCAGCTCCCAAGAGCTCCTCCTCGCGATGACGATGCTGCTCAGCCCTCGCTCTGGCTCTTTGGACACGGCGAGACCGGGCTTCATCCGTGAAATTCAAGTTGCTCAGATAGGTGCCGACCCGAGCCTCCGTAAGCTCCTTTATGTGGAAAGCGAGGCGCTGGCTCGAAAATATACCCTTGTATCGATAGCTCAGCCACAGGTAGAGACTAAGCGACTTGTGCAAAGACTCGAGTCGCATCAGGTACCGCGATCTGTGAGCCTCCGGGTCGTCTTCGTCCACCTCGAGCACCTCCAGATCCATTTCGTGGATATCGAGGATATGCCCGCTCGTCGATTGGGAAATACATCTTGCCATGGCCTTTATCAACTTCCTCATCTGCTGGTCTCGCGAGTCGAGCGGCGCGGCGAGGAGCGTACACCGGTCAGTGATGCTCATGGGATAGTCTTCAATGAGCTCGGCCGCTTGGAGCATTTCGGCCAGGTTGCACATAAAAAATCGGTCCGAGAGCCTGGAGTTCTCACGCAGCCTCGCCAAGATGAAACTGAGCGGCGTGTGTGGTGGGAAAAGGGAATAAAACCTTTCAAGGATGAAGGGTGGAGGTATAATCCCGGCAGATTCGATGGGCGGGGCATCGCGCTCGAATGTGTCACTGATATGCTCATGATCCAGTTGTTCCAGCGTTGTGACGAAGCCAGGCGTACCCCACCTTGGCGGTGCCGCAGTCGCCGTCGAGACAGGGCCGGCAGCTACATTTTCTGCCTCTTTCTGGGCCGATGCCATCTCCTGCGTTGCAGTCCTGTATCGTCCAGCGCGACCGGCGATTTGCTTGACCTCTGGAATGGCCAGAAAGCGGTGTGACTGCCCGTCAAACTTGCTCGCCGTCTCGAAGACGATCCGTTTGACCTCTAGATTCAGGCCCATACCGATGGCGTCGCTGGCCACGAGGAAGTCATAATCGTTGTTTGGGTCGTTAAACAAGGCAGCCTGCTGTGCTCTTGTCTCGGGCGGTAAAGACCCGTAGACAATTGCACACCTGCGCTGAGTCGCCTGCTCGATTGCCGATTTAAGTGAATGCAGGTTGACTCTAGAGAAGGCAATAACGGCGTCCCCTTTCCTGAGCTGGCCAAAACCGCCCAAGCTTTCCTTCATCATCCGCAGTGGACTCAGCCGCTGGTAGCGGTGCACGATGCATTTGTCGCCAATCCTCTCGCACAAGTCCTGAATCAGGTCGACCGCCCTATCCTCTCCGCATAGATGGAGCTCCTTTGCCTGAATGCCCAGGAACGCCTGCGTCCAGGCCCATCCTCTTGAATCGTCGCCAATCATCTGGATCTCGTCGATGACTGCAACATCCACTCTTTGGTTTATGGGAGCCATCTCGACCGTGCACGAAGTAATGTAGGTATCGGCATCATCCGGAATCCGTATCTCCTCGCCGGTGATTAGCGCACACGGTTTCCCCTTGGCCTGAAAACGGGAGTAGACCTCGTGTGCCAGCAAGCGCAGCGGACCGGCGTATACGCCCGTTTTGGCCTGCTCAAGAGACTTGAGGGCATGGTATGTCTTACCCGAGTTGGTCGGGCCTACGTGCAGATGGACCGTCCGCTGCATTACTCTGGTGGCCGGGAACCACGCGAAGGGAAAACGCATGTCGGCAACTTGTCTGTGGAAATCCGTGGCGGCTTTCGGAAAGCGGGAGCGCAACAAGAAAGCCTGGAAGGCATATTTGAGTTCCCTAGACAGTCCTTTGGTGTCCGCTTTAACAAAGGCATTGCGCAGATTCCAGAACAGCGGGTTGACATCCCTCGCGGTCTTGCCCTCAACGCTGGCCAGGGCAAAGGCCTTGTGGATCGCGGCACGGAACATGTTGGACTCGCGAACCAACATGCTCTGGCTCGAGATCATGAAGGAGCGGAATTCCAAATGGTCGGCGTGCCATTGTCCCATCTCGTCCAGCACCATGCGAAGATGGTGGTCGACGAGGTCCTTGAAGACATCGTAGCTCTGTTTGTGGCTCTGTTTGCGGACCAGCTGAGTGTGGTACGAAGTGGCCAACGAAGCTTCAAGTTTGTCCGGATGAGAATGGCCTTGTTTTCTGGGGCCGGATCTGTAGCGGCGAGCGACACGGACCGCGCTGGCCGGACATTTCCACCCCAATGCAAACAGCGACTTCATGACGGTCTCGGAGGCGCGATCGGACTCATGGCGGTGCCGTTGAGACGTAGGATGACGGACGACAGGTGTAGACGTTGGCGGAAACGTGGGAGCGGGAGTGGGACACTGCAGTGGACATTAGTACAGACACTCTTGTTCTAGAAGAAGCGAAGATATGTTCAAGGCGCGTCCGGTCTACAATCCATTTCTTTTTCTTCCCGGTCGGTCTCGCCCCTTAAGCACTCTGTGCCCCACTTGTCTGATTCGCTGTTAGCCATGCGCTCCCGCTACGGCACAGTGTACTGTGCGGCTAACGAGCAGCGCTAACAATTTCTCACAGCCGAGCGGCCATCTTCGTCATCATGCATCTTGTCTTGTACCCTAACAGGCCGTACAGACTGTAGGGTCCGCTGTCTGGCGTAGAACAGCCGCGCTTGGTTGTCTCCAAAGCCCAAACGCCGTCAAATCAATACATTACAACATGCAGTGCGTCTTTGTTCATCGACTTCTTCGATAATCGCCGGATAACACATTTCACGTTTCAAACCGCCATTTCTCCTTGCCTGTCTGGCCAATCTTTTTACGATGGCCTCCTCGTCGACCCCGGCGACTCCCCTTCTCTAGTAAGAAACGAACTGTCGGTTTCCGGTTTGTCTCCAACACCAATAGCTAACAAATCTGATCATCTTCCCAGCGCGTGCATCGCCCACAACTCCACCATCTTGAGCGAGTGCACGACTTCGGCCTCGAGCCAGACCTCGTCCCTCGCCTCCCTCGTGCTCCCCAAGATCGACCACGCCACCCCCCGAAAGCTCACCTACACCCATGGCTCGCACCACATCCACTTCATCGCCGAGGCACCCTCGGACCACAGCCAGTACTCGAGCGCCGGCGGCCTGACTTTCTTGGTAGTGGTCGACAGCAGCCTTGGGCGGCGGATCAGCTTCGGGTTTCTGGTCGAGGTGCGCAAGCGGTTTCTGGCGCAGTACCCGCCGGATACCGCAGACTTCGCCGACATGCCCAATTATGGTGCTGGCGCCTTCAACGGCGAGCTTAAAACTTTGATGGTCGAGTACGGCACGACCGAGGCAGGCCGGGACGACGCTTTTACGAATGTACGCCGGGAGATCGACGACGTCAAGGGGATCATGACGCGCAACATCGAAGGCCTGCTGGAGCGCGGCGAGCGCATCGATTTGCTGGTGGACAAAACGGACCGGCTGGGAGGCAGCGCGCGCGAGTTCCGCGTCCGTAGTAGGGGGCTGAAGCGCAAGATGTGGTGGAAGAATGTCAAGCTGATGAGCTTGCTGGCGCTGGTACTGGGGTTGATTGTTCTGGCGATAGTGATTTCCGTGAAGAACAGCTTTGGTGGTTGAGCTCTTCAACAAGGTTCACTAATTATATTATGGTTTTGGTTTGATTTGATTTTTTTTGGGCTTCCCTTGGGCGTTTTGGTTGGCTGACTATCCCGATTCCCCCTCCCAAAAACGGACATTTTGGTTCGAATATGTATTCCTTGTTTTCATTTTTCTTTCTGGTTTTGCTGGCCTTAACAGAAAAGACACACGCACGTTGGAGACACGGAGCAGGACAAAAATGAACGGCATCCCCTGTATTATTGGTCTCAACACGCCCATACCTAGCTAGCTACCTTACCTACCTACTGACCTGAATATGTTCCTTTTCGTGCCATGTTTCTTATTTGATTCGTTGGACTTTGGGAGGAGACTTACCATATTTGTCATTTCACAGGTCTTTGTAAAGAAAATATGACAATACATTAAAATATTAAATATGTGATAGGTAACACGCCGTGGTGTGTACATTGGTTCAGCCCGAGCCAGATCTCGAAAACCATAAGACCCCACCCCATCGCATTCATAGCCTCGAAGCCCGCGGCGAAGAATCATGGTAGATATAGCCATGTGCCACGGGGTTGGTGAGCTGCGGATTTGTCGAGGATATGCTGGCAGGCGGCTGCCTTAATCTGCTTGTGAAGAAAACCGGGTGACAGTGCGATACTGAGTTGTGCTGTTGTACGTGGCATGGCTGCGCGGGAAACATGATGAATGGATCCCGAGGAGCTTTTGGCGCAGATGGTGGTTGTTGTGCTTGTAACGGTTGCTGGGAGAGTGAAGCCATTGGGATCTTGTCGAGGATCTTCTTGACAGTGGACGCTGAATGAGACCAATAATGAAGTTGGATCAGATGAACTATTTCTCCTTTAGGTAGATGGACTGATTGAATTCCAAATAATATGACGAGCGGATGAATGACTGATTACCCTTATGAGATGAGTGTTTAGGTTGTGAGTTGCAGGTTGGAAGCCATTCCGTCATGAACCCAAGTTTGGCTTGTCCCGCATCTGCTGATTCACTTCCAGGTTACCTCGGCACCTCTCCTGGGTACCCTATTCAAGCATCTTATCGATAAGGATCTTCTCGCAATCAATTACAACGGGAGTTGCCTGCCCTCGATATGAATATCTGCTTCAATTCAAGACTTGAAATGAAACGATTTTCAGATTAAAAAGAAGGCCACGGAACGGCATAAAGGAAGCCACTCCATGCTCACAGCCTCAGTACTAGTAGGTATTTGCTTACCTGGACGTCATTTATTTACTTGTGAACCGACCACCCAGCAGTTTCAAAGCCCACTTACACCAGACCATCATACACATTTTGGTAGTGGGATATGGATCTGATACCCGAACAAAGATACCGTACATTAGTTATATAAACCTTCCAAGTCTATTTCGCGGCAGTCTTCGCACCGGACTTCGATTTCTTAGCCCCTTTACTCCCTCCCTTCTGCGCGGCCGCCTCTTTCGCCTTCCCCATCTTGATCGATTCAACCAGAGCCTCAATTTCCTCCACCTGCTCAACCCTCTTGGCCTCTTCTTTCCTCTTCTCCTCCTCCTTCTTGGCTTTCGCCCTTTTGGCCGCCTGCAGCTTTTCCGTCTCCTCGATAAGTTTATCGCTGGCCTCCCACAGCTTCTTGGCCACCTCCTCGTCGTCCAGATCCTTCCGCGCGCAGTCCACCATCATGCACTCCTTGATTAGTTTCCCGCCTGCGCCGCGTCCCGGGCCGACACTAGAGTCCATCGCCGCAAACAGGATCGACTGCGCGCCCATGTACGAGCTCTTCATAAACAGCCACGACAGCGCGTACAGCACCATGTAGACAAGCAGACCCCATATCGACCCGCGCGTGATCCATCGCCTCATACCAGGCGTCCTCGTAAGCCCCGGATCTACCATGATAATCCGCGCATTCATGGGCAACTTGTCCGGCCGCTTGTACGAGTCCAGGTGCTTCTGGTAAGTCTTGGCAAACACCATCAGCGCGAGCTTGCTGCGCGCGTACGCGCGTTTCGGCGACCAGTCCTTCTTGTCCAGCACCTTGTCCAGCGGCGGCGAGGCGATGTACGCGGAGCAGGTCGGGACGATGATGCGCAGGTCGCGATCGAACGGCTGCGCGCGGATGGCTGGACTCAGGATGCCCAGCAGATGGAAGTTGGCCAGGTAGTTGACCATCCATGTGGTCTCGATGCCCTCGGCGGTCTCCGTCCGCGCGGACCCGGGCGGTGTCAGCGTCGCGCCGCAGAGGATGATGGTGTCGAGGCGTCGCGGCGGCACGTTATCAATCCACCGCGTGGCGAACTGGCGGATGCTGTGCAGAGATGAAAGGTCGACCTGCTCCGCGTAGATCAGCTGGTTAGCGGTGCGCTCGCGCATGTCCTGGACGAACTCGACGAGGAACGGGTCGTCGGAGGGCGCGTGCGTGAGGAGGACAATCTGGGCACCGCAGCGGGCGAGTTCAAAGGCCGTGACGGCACCGATGCCGGACGTTCCGCCTGTGATTAGAACCACACGGCCATGCAGGTCGCACTCGGCCGGGTTGGATGTGCCAGAGGTGTACCATTTTGTAAATGCGATAGCTGTGATGGCGGTGGTGTATTTGACAATATTCATCGGCTCGGGCATCCATGGCGGGAGGCCGTCGAAGACCAGACTGGCCAGAAACGGGATCGGCATTTTGATGGAAAGGCGTATGAAGGAACGTCTATTGTGGCTATGGGTCCATTTCGCTTGGGTAATAGGCGCCGGGGATCGTACGTCGATGAGGTCGTCGATGCGGCGAAGCTGTCGTTGAGAATTTAATTCTACCGTAGGTAACCCGTAGTTCAGGTGTGTGATGTTTCAGCGATCGGATCTTTTGTCCAACTGACCCCTCGAGCAAGTTACGTCACTGTGCGAACTGGACGAACAGGAGGCTCAGGGGCCGAGATTAGCGGCTCGGCAACAAGCTTGCAGGGGTTAGGCGTTAACTCCGGCACGTGCCTAGAATCCCGAATCGTTAAATCGTCCAGCCAGTCAGTACCTTCAACACACCACAGGCTAACCTCACTTCTACAATAGCATCAGATCTGACACCAAATCTGCCCATCATGGCGACACCACCCGGCGCAGACGATGACGACTACAATGAGGTTCCGCTCCAGCACAAGCGGCCGTTTGGAAGCGGACTACACAGAAAAGCCATTGCGTTTGTTCCAGCGACCGGCGACACGAAGTCACTGACAGCTGTTCCAGCTGCCGAAGCCAAACGACCACAGCAGTCTGTCTCCGACCTCTATCGGAGCATGGTTCTGCCCCATGATAATATCAAAACCCACAGCAGTCTTGGTGCTCCCGACGAGAGGATCATGTGCGAAATATGTAAACTACCACTCGACTCCCTCGCCGCCGAACACCCAACCGCAAGGCGCCACGAGACCTCACTCGCGCACCAGCTCTGCTTACCACACTCCCACCCGCCCTCGGCAATAGACCGATCGCGCATGGGTCTCTCGTATCTCTCTGCGCACGGCTGGGACCCGGACGCCCGGAAGGGTCTCGGCGCGGCGCAGCAGGGCATTCAGTTCCCCGTCAAGACGAAGCCAAAGGACGACAAGCTGGGCATCGGGCTGCAGCTGCCCAAGAACCTGCCCGCGCCCAAACCAAAGGCCAAACTGCTCGATGCGGGCAAGGTTAGAAAGCTTGTAAAGGAGGAGAAGCGCAAGGCTGAGAGAATACGGCAGCAACTTTATGGGGGTAAGGACCTGGAGAAGTATTTGGGCCTTGGGGCGGTGCGGTGAGGTTGCCGCCGGGAAGAGAAAGGAACTTATCACGACTAGGGTGGCCAACTACAGACCGGTGGGGCCTTTCATACTATGGTTAACCAAGGTTAGCCCGTTTCACTCACGATAAGTACTAGATGATGATGGATGACCATCACCTACCGGTGTTTAAACGACTCGTTCTTCAGCTGGGTATGTCAACTAGTTACCGACTAACAATACGGCCACTATGTCTGTATTCATCATATCGAACAAGATATCTGGTACGGACGGACAAGTCTATACTGCAGCTCTAGCATCTAGTACTTATAAAGGTGAACGGTTGAGACCGAGAGGGAAACTAGCCTTCGAGCAGAGCCAAGTCAGGCAGGGTAATTCTGTTTTCTTGAAAGCATAGTACAGATACCCTTCTTAGAAACACTTATATGAAGAGCATTGTGTTTGAAGTGACGGGGAAAAAAATAATAAAAAGTTGCCCTCCGAGCTGGAAACGGACCAGGATCTCGATCCGCAATTCCTCACCACAAATGCGTGTCTTTTATCAACCACGTACTTTAAAGCTGCTCCATCGTTTGTGTATGCAACTCATCTCATCTCAGATCCTCCAAGGCAAGTGTTTGTCCGGCAGTGAATCTTGTATAAAATGAAGCAAGTGTGACTCAAACGCCAAACCAATATTCTCTTTTCAAATATGTTTTTGCACAAGCCAGCTACCTACCCATCTATATGCCATGTATGTCATGCCGACATGCAAAAATACACCCAATCTACACCCTAATCTCTAAATAACCCAGGAGTGATCTCCCTTACTTGGTATTCTTCCCCTTCCCTTTACCATTGGTACCTGTCATCGACCCTTCGCATCCTTTCCCGGTCCCTCGTTGTGCCCCAGCACCTCTACCATCATCACCGCCATTCTTCTTCAAATCTCCACTCCCCTCGGCCAAAACTATCACCTCTGCCCCTGACGGTGGTTTTGGCATGGGCACCTCAACACCAAGTTTCCTATACTCGATGCCCACATACCCATCACTCAAAACCAAGACATCCACCTTCCTCGTCATCCCCGCTTCACCATCCCTTTCAACCTGCCAGGAAGTCGGCTCCGGCGGCGGTAACTTGATCACCGCCCTAGCTTGCGGTTTCGATCCAACATCAACACCGCTCCCTTTCCCACCACCACTACCACCACTACTCCAACCAAGCCTCTTGACGGCAATAACCTCGTCCCTCTCCACATCCGCAATCACCACAAACCAGCCTTCGGTCTGCGGTTTCGGAAACTTGGGCGCAAATATCCTTCCCTCCCGCTCGGTAATCGCGTTCAACCTCCTCAGCGTAACCGTCAAGTTACCGTCGTTGTTGTGCCCGACAACGACAGCGACATCAACATCCGGCATCGCCGCAGCGGCCTTCATAAACTTCGGCACAACGCCTTGCGGCACGCCCAGCTCCTTCGCAAGTTTGTGCAGCTGTCCTGCTGCCCCCTTCATCCTACCGACATCCTGTAGCCCCATCTTCCTTTTCTTCTCCCCTTTAACCATCTTATCCTCCACCCCAGGCAGCACGCTCAGCGCCGACTCGGTCGGCCACCTCGCGCACTTGACACATTGTAGCAACTTGACAAACTCGAGCGTGCTCGACAGGTACCCCATCTCTGTCAGCACATCAATCGACGCCTGCACGATACGGATCGCCTGGTCCAGCACGCTCGTCTGGTCGCCCACGTAATCGGTAATCGGCAATGCGATCCGCGACATGTGCGCCTGCAACAACAGAAACGCCTTCACATGCGGATCCCACATCGGCAGACCAAAACTCGTCCCCGGAAACGCAAGATTACGGGACAGTTCCGCGTTTATTAGATCCTCGTTGTGTCGGACAGGCAGCTCGTTGTACTCCGTCGCGCGGCACATCCACGACAACACGTCCAGAAACGAGGCGCCGGCTTTGGCGTGGCGCACGAGATGGCGGATCGTTTTGTGAGACAGGTAGTAATAAGACATGATCTTGCCCATGGGCGTCGGGTCGACGTCGCCGTTCGGAAACACCTCGACGCACTTGGACTCGGCCAGCGCCGCAAGCGACCCGTCCACCATCTCAATCATGTAATCGTTGGCGAGCTGCTGCGCGGCCATGCTGTTGTGTTCCTCGGCCAAGATCTCTAACCCATAATACGAGGGGTTCTTGTGCAGGCGCCGGAAAAAGAACGTCCAGGTCAGGTAGTCGAGCGCGTCTTGCTTCGTGACGATTGTCTCTGCCGACACCTCGGCGCCCAAATGGTTGTCCAGCACGGTGTGCAGCGACGACTCGACGGGGAACCCCGTGTGCAAAAAGTGCTTGTAAAAGTCCTTCTTGGCGTCCTGAGTAAAGATGCGGGCGACGCCCGAGTTGTCGAACTGCGGCCGTCCAGCCCGGCCGAGCATCTGCAGCACATCCGTCAGGTCCATGTCCTTGTACGCCTCGATCTTGGCGTCGTAGAACTGCGTGCCCTTGACCACCACCAAGTGGGCGGGCAGATTGACGCCCCAGGCGAGCGTGCTGGTCGCCACGAGGATCTGAATCTTGTTGTTCAGGAACAGCTCCTCCGCCAGCTGGCGATCCGACTCTACCAGACCGGCGTGGTGCAGCCCGATGCCAAAACTGATTGCCTCCTTGAGGGCCTCGTCCTTGACGCGGGATAGGTTAAGTTGGAGGTCGTCTTCGTCCATACTCAGAAAGCGTCTGGGGTTGTCCTCCATGCCGCAGAGATTGATCAGGTCCTTGGCCGTCAGGCGGGTCTGGCGACGGGACGGCACAAACACAATCACCGGCTTGTCCGGGCTGTGGTTGAGGATCGCCAGGAAGGTTGGGCGGTTCATCGACTGCATCAGCGGGCAGAAGCCTCTAACCTCGGGGAAGCCGTCGATATACAGCTCCAGCGGTACCGGGCGCACCGAGTGCCGGAAGTTGAACAGGCCCTCCTTGACACCGAGCCAGTTGGCGAGGTCGCTCGCGTTCGCGCAGGCCGTCGACATGCCCAGCAGCCGCACCGCGTTCTTCGTCGATGCCGCAATGTAGTTCATACGTGAGACGATGATCTCGAGAATCGGGCCACGGTCGCCCGCGAGGAGATGGATCTCGTCGATGATGACGAGGCTGACCTTGCGGACATACCCTCTCGTCTGCCAGCTACGCGAGATACCGTCCCACTTCTCCGGCGTGGTGATGATCACGTCGGCATCCTGGATGGTACGGGTGTCTGGCGTGTTGTCACCTGTTAACTCCACCAATTTCAGCCCAAGCGGCCGGGCAAGACGAGCGCCCCAGTCCTTGACACGCTCGCGAACTAGTGCTTTCATGGGCGCAATGTACACCACTTTCGACCCGGGCCGCTCGCGGAACGCCCACCACATGGCCAGCTCAGCGGCCACCGTCTTGCCACTCCCAGTCGGCGACCCGAGGAGAACATTAGCCGGTGTGTGATACAGCGTATGGAAGACCTGAGTCTGCATAGGATTGAAGAACTGGAACCGCTGGGCGTAAATCTCTTCGAGCGCAGAGTTCTTGAGCGCCGATATTGGCAGCGGCTGGAGATTTAGCAGATCTGTGTAGACGCTCTCGGTGTCAGGCCGGATGAGGTGCTGGAACGAAACAGCGGTTACCGTCTCGGCGCCGAGCCAGCGGTCCGAGACCGCCCTCACGTAGATCTGTGTGGGCAGGGGATCGGCCAGCGGAATCGTAAAGTTGAGCTCATGGTCATCATGGAGCTTCCTCCTGTTAAGTAGGAAGAATTCATGATGGTAGATCTCCGACGTCTCCGAGTTCTCAACCCAGATGTAATACGACTCGGACGTCCCGTGGAGATGGTCGTTCCACCGAAAGTCAGGCGTGATAAACAACTTGATCCGCAACACGTCACGGTTCAGGGGCGCGATCTCGGCCTCGACGCTGAGCGTCGGGAAATTGTCAAGCAGCTTGGCGATCTTTTTGCCCATGCCGAAGTTGTTGACCAGCCCTCCAATCTCTGCAGGTTGCATCTCCCTCATAGCCTCGATAGTAAGCGACTCCTTGGCGTCGAATTGCTTGAGAACGGGCTTTGGCAGGTCGAACTGTTGGAAAGGGTGCTGGAAGGACCACTGGCGCTTCTCGATCGACTTGGCCATGGCTAAGAGGACCAGACACTGGTGGCCCCATCGGCGGTTGAGCGAGATCATGAACAAGGCCCTGCAGATACGCCCAGCCTGCTGGGCAACGTAGTTCAGATCGTTGTTCAGCGCAAAGTCCGCAGGCTGTCCTCTCGAGATGTAAGACTGGAGCAGGATGTTTGTTTTCGTTTGCGCCTGATCGATACCGCCTTTAATCTTGTAAGGCACAAAATTCGAGTTCTCTCTCATTGCCGACAACTCGACAGACTCGTTATTCCTCGACTGGATGTTGTCGAACTCTCCACTCATCGAAATCATCTTCAGGATATCTTCTTCCTCGGCGTAGGGACTCATCATAGCGTTGAAGATCTCTATACTCGCATGTTGGATGTAGTACTGGCTAGCAATACGGCCAATATCTTTGCTCCGCAGTTCCTCAGTAGCCTCGTTAAAGATAATCATCTGACTCTGCTGCAGCGTCCGCGCCGCCTGAACAGCCAACTTTGTCCGTCTCTGGACCAGCGCGCGGTCGTCTTCGAACTCGGACCACTCGATACCGTATGCCATCGGGTTCTTCTTCATACGGACAAACAGGTAAGAGTAACTGATCCATTTAACGGCCTCCGGAATCGAAGTGACGGTGCCGAGGGCGATCTCAGCATTCAGGTTATCGACGAGCTTGGCAGAAAACCTGGATTCGATAGGCACCTGTTCCGTCACAGCCGTCAGGTAGTGGGCGAGCTTGTCTTGCGTGGTGCAGATCATGCCGATACCGGTATCTTCGAACTGAGGACGACCGGCACGGCCGAAAATCTGCAGAACGTCGAGTATGCCGAGATCGACAAACTTACCGTCTTGAGCGCTGTACACTTGGGTCCCCTTGATGACTACCGCGGCAGCCGGCAAGTTGACACCCCACGCGAGCGTAGCAGTACAGCAGAGGACCTTGATAACGCCTTCGGCAAATAGCCGTTCCATCAGGTTCCTGTCGGACCGTGCCATACCGGCGTGGTGGATGCCAAGCCCCTTAGGGATGAGTTCCCGAATCTCTCGCGCCTTGGTGGATTTGACGTCCTTCATAGCGGCCTCGAACTTATCATGGTCGCTGGGGTCAAAGAGGTTAACACAGGCTTGGTCGACCGCTTTCTCGTAGAGCATCTTTGCTGTCTGCTGGGTATCTCTCCGTGAATGGACAAAGACCATGACCTGATGGTCGAGTTCCAGCATCTCCCGGACCTTCTCAAACGCCACCTGATCCAAGTTGTCTCTAGACTGCTTCGACCCAGCCTTGCCCTTGACTCCAATAAAGTGTTGCTCCAATGGCACCGGCCGGAAGGAAGCATCAAAGTAGAACAAGCCAGCGTACTTGTTCACATTCAAGAACTCGGCCACATCGACGTAGTTAGGCAAGGTAGCGCTAAGACCAACAATCCGAATGAGAGACTGTGTGCTCTCGACCTGCCTCTCCGTTCTGGCCACAAGGGACTCAAGCACAGCGCCTCTCTCATCATGAAGCATATGCACCTCGTCAATGATCAGCAGCCGCACCTTCTGGACGAGTTCTGTGTCTCCGGTCCCCTTTCTTGTCACGACATCCCATTTCTCGGGCGTCGTCACAATAATCTGCGTCTGCACGATCTCGGTCTTGGTCAGGTGCATGTCGCCCGTGTACTCGCGGCAGCGGATCCCCAGCCAGGCGAGCCTCTTCCCAAGCTTCTCCGTGATTTCGGCCGCGAGGGCCTTCATCGGAGCGACGTAAACGATCTTGAAGTCGTCGGCGCGCACGGCGAAATCGGTCGCCACGTGGTCTTCGGCCGGATTCGGCGTTAGGTACTGGCCGATGGTGTGCAGGATGGTTAGCATGGCCGCGTCCGTCTTACCGGCACCGGTCGGCGCGCAGACGAGCATGTTCTCGCTCGTCTTGTACGCCACCGGATACACCAGGCTCTGCATCCGGTTCAGGGTCGAGTAGCCCTTAAACGTGTTCCTGGAGAGCCCGTCCATGTCGGCAATGCGCACCAACTTGTGGCCGGGGAGGAGGGTGCCCGCTCGTCCGGCAGGGATGGAGTACTCCTCGTATTTCTCAAACTCCTTTCTCGTGCTGCCCAGAGGCAGGGCGTATTTCTGTCCTGACGAGCTCAGCGTGTTGCCGGCGCTGAAGGCCTTATACACGTGCGGGTAGTCTTCCTCCTTGGCCCGGGCAGCAGCCAAGGGCGTGACCTTGTGCGCGCGGTCCCGCTGTCTGAGCGCCTCCTCCCTCTGCGACTTTGTTAGTAGCCGTGGCCCGGAGCCTGATGCGGCCGTCATAGCCGCAATGATTTCGGCGCGGTGGCCGAGCAAGTCAATAATAAAATCCAGGTCGTCGAATCCAACCAGGTCGGTCAGGGACGACTGCAGTTCATCCTCGGGCCGACCGCTGCTCAGGATGTCGATGACCTGGTCCTGCAGAGCCGTCGACGTGAGGCCCGACTTGCGCGCTGACACCTCGGCGCATCTCGCAGCCACCCACTGGAGGTTGTACTCGCCCTCAAAGACATCGGGAATGTCCTCGCTAGTGTCAAAGGATATGTCGTCCAGGTCGTCGTCCGAGATGAAATCCCAGATGTCGCGCGGGCTAATTCCCCTGTGCCTAGACCCGGTATCTTCAATGTCGTCGTCGTCCCAGTCGCCATCGGCACTGTCGACCCTGCTGCCAGAACTATCCGGCCGCAAGCCGGCAATGGCCACGGCGGCCTGCATCTTTTCCATGTCTGCGCGCCATTGCGCAGCGTCCGCTCCGCTCAGCCCGGCTGAAGCCATTTCGGGTGATTGTAATTGATATGCAAATTGCGTGAAGGTTTGTCGCCCAGGTTGGTCCCCTTTTTTTTCGAATGAGCGATGGACAGCCAGAATGTGGTGGCTGTTGGAATTCCCCTCCACAAGATATTGTAAATTCAAGGCTTCTTGCTCAGAACATTAGGCCTCACAATCGCATGCGTAGGTGCTGCTCGTTTATTAATGTATCGGAAGCGGTTGGTTCGTTGTGGATGTGGAGTTTCTTGCCATATCCCGTGGTCTGCCTCTATTGATGCAGTGCTGGTGGTGTTTTCGCCGGCTGACTCACGGGTATTTTGTACTGTCCTGCACGCTGTACATACCGTAAGGTACGTCCCTCTTATAAACACGGGATGGAAGTAAATGAGGCCGAACCGACTTCAACCCATACTGAGATATTTCCGTATATGCAATGGAGAACGGCCACCGGCCTAAACCGTATCGGTTTTTATACCTACCTAGGTAGGTAGTTTCAGAGACTGGACTATATGACAACATACAGATACACCGAACGTAGCTGAATGCCTTATGCTTCCTATCAGTAGAACACGCCTTACCTCTATAATGCACAGACTAAGTCAACAATGTAATTACAGATCTCACAAGAAGCAGAGGGGCAGCAGAAAGCAACCCGTGTTATTAGAAGCAACCGAGTCCATGTCACAAATAAATAAAAACACACAGAGAAATCCACCCCCGTACCAGAACCAACCAAGGAAAAGAAAACTCCGTTTGACCACCTAGATAAAATCTGCTGCCTGGCCTGCCTGCCTGTCTGCCTGCCTGCCCCTGCGTCCATCGAATCCAGAGAGTCAAATAGTGTGGAAGGGATATGGATATGGATGGATGTGAATGGATATGCAGCAGAAAGGGAAAAGAAAAACGCGAAAGAGATAAAAACAATCGCCATCAGACTCTCTGTTTCCATGCTACCAAAGAAACCAAAATTCCCTCCCAAATCGAGTCCTCGGCCCACGGCGACCATGTTGATCTCACACCCTCACTTTCTTCCATGCCCCCTTTCGGGAACCCCGTTCTGGTTCCTTCCAGCCGCTCACAAACGGAGCCCACAACTCGCTCTCTTTCGATTAATCGGACCAAACCGGTCGGCGACCGAGGAATGGAGAGACGCCAGTGCCGAGAACTTCACGAGCGCTTGATTACTGGCCTCTCCCCGCTTAGTCGAAGCTTTTGACTCCCGATCGTCAGCCGCTCGGAGCATCCTCTCATGAACTCTCTTGCTCTCTCATATTCCACGCCACCCACGATACTCCTGCGACGTCTCTACGGGCTGTTAAATCTAGCAGCACTTGCTTCCACCTTGTGATGCCTGATTTCCAATAACCACCTCTGGCGACTGCTCGTTCTTGGACGTGTCGATGATGCGCTTCTTGATATCGGCGGCCAGGCTGTAGAATGCCTCCTCGATATTCTTGTTGGTCTTGGCCGAAACCTCGAGGAACGGGATTCCTAGCTCGTCGGCTAGTGCCTGACCTTGCTCCGTCGAGACAGCCCTCTTCTCCTCCCAGTCGCACTTATTTCCGATCAGAATCTTGTTGACGCCTTCCGTCGCGTGCTGTTCCACGTTCTGGAACCAGGTGCGGATATCTGTGTGAGAAGCAAAAAGATAGTCAGCAGCGGTATACTTCTACTCGGTCGAAATGCAAACTCCCCACCCCCCAGTCCCACAGAGGCAAAGAGGTGGATAGGCAGAGAGACGTACTATTAAAGGACCTCTCGTCCGTCACGTCATACACCAGCAGGATCCCCATGGCACCTCTGTAGTATGCCGTAGTGATTGTGCGGAACCGCTCCTGCCCGGCCGTGTCCCAGATCTGGAGCTTGACCCGCTTGCCATCGAGTTCGATCGTCCGGATCTTGAAGTCGATACCGATCGTCGTAATGAAGGATGGTGTGAACGAGTCTTCGCTGAAGCGCAGCAGGCAGCACGACTTGCCCACGCCCGAGTCACCGATCAGCAGCAGCTTGATCTAAGTCAGGTTTGGAACCGATTAGCAAGTCTGGCTTTTACTTTCTCCGTGGAGGCTGCCTCCCTGCCGCACACCGACGGCGTAGCCGGCGGGAAATGGAAACCGCGCAGACGGTGAAAAGGGGGGTTAAGTTACCAAGAAGTCGTAATTCCTGTTACTCGACATATTGGGCTACAGAAGACTAAACGCCGGCGCTTTCTGGAGAGAAAGGATCGATCGGATGTACTGGAAATCGTCGTCAAAGTTTCGAGCTTCTCCGGGATACGTTTCGATTTCAGTCGAGTGGGGGCGCGACAGACGGAACACAAACGGGACACTTAGCAAACAGATCGTCTGAGGTTGTTGGATTGGTCAGAGGAGGTTTGCTTTTCGTGGTCGCGATGCGAAAGGTGGTGGTGGGAGGATGAAGGACGGGGTCACTATGGTGTGTGAAGGTACTCCGTAGTGTGAGTGTGATGCGCTGCTGTGCGACGGGCGGGAGACAACTGAAAGTTGGGGGCGCTGCGAGTATTACAAAGTTCAAGTTAGCTGGCATCCAAGGTGCAAAACCTAAGGTAGATAGCTGCCTTGAGTCAAGACTGTGCTGATAATAATCCGATGCGCTGCGGGACAAAAGGCAGAAGGCAGACTCTGTTCGATCGAAGCTAGTGACACTGCAACAGCACGTTGAGCACTGGCAGCGACGAGAGGACGACTTCTGGGTTCGAGGATTCGACTGCACCGTGTTCCATGTTCCAGGTTTGGCGGGGGATGGAGCATGCACATTGGACAGCGGGAAATGGATCGTAGGCATTTGGACAGTTACCTCGCCTGATGACGCACCTGCAACAAATGGCTGCCAGCGAAGCCGCAAAGGAGTTGCTTGGGAATATCTTTGCCCCAATAAGGCACTGATATCTTCTTCGACGATGGCCACGAGTGAATTTTGTTGTCCTTTCTTTGCGTTGCTGGAACAGTTGGGTTTCGTGGTTCGTTACTCGACGTTGATGTCAACCTACCTCT
Organism: Apodospora peruviana; assembly: GCA_033439685.1. NCBI lineage: Eukaryota > Fungi > Ascomycota > Sordariomycetes > Sordariales > Lasiosphaeriaceae > Apodospora > Apodospora peruviana. The sequence continues at coordinate 1,653,429 of JAUEDM010000004.1, read as the reverse complement.
CGGCAATCAGATGAATGGGCCAGAAGGTGCCCCTGATGAGCAATGAGCGGTTGGCACAAGGGGTCGGGTCGTTAAAACGGCCCGTGGGGTCCATGACCAGCGCGGCACCCACCTGGCAGCACCTGACGGCGCACGACAGTGAGATGCCATACTAGCCCGGTACGACGTGTCCCCTGAGTGGTGGAGCACTTCCCCCGTATTTCTCGAATTTGGATAAGGGGATGAAGGGTCTCTTGAATAGGAGAAAACCCATCGTGATTTTCATCCAACCCTTTAACACAGCGAGTCTCCAAAAAGGCCGGCTATGTGCATCCCTGCTAAATGCAGATAAATAATAATAAGTATACATTATCCATCGCTTGCTCCTCATGACCTCGTCGTATAACCCAAGTCTCACTTCGCCTTCGCCACCCACTCGGCATACGCCCACCGAATTCTGTCCAAAGTCCTCATCTGGATTTGGATGCTCTTGAGATTAGCCAGGTCGCCCAGATCCTCGACAAACTCCTTCTCGACATCTGCAGGGAGCGCCCCATGGGACAACGTGCGTAATACGTGGACTTCGCAGACTAACAATCCGTGGTCTTTGTACGACAGGTGCTTTTCTTGCGTAGGGATGGCCTCGGAAAGGATGCGGTCAATCTTGCGTAGCACCCGCACACTGCGTCGGGACTCCTTGCCCCGGCGAATGCCCTTCCGGCTACCAAACATCGCTTTCAGGTACTGAAAGAACCCGATGGAGACTACGACAGTTAGTTTGAAAAAGGCACAAAAAGGAACTTGCTTCAACCAAGTGCCACTTACCGAGAATTCCAGGGGTTAGTCCGACAAATCCAAAGACCAACTCTTGGCTCTTGAGGAGCGCATCAATTCCGCTGATGGCCACTTCGAGGTCGACCTTTGTTTTTTGGATCTGGATCAATAACGCCCGCACCAGATCTCCTCGTACCGCGCCGACAAACGGCTTTCTCAGATCTTTTTCGTATGCCCTCAGAATCGGGGTTACGTCCCCTTCCCTGACCTTGGATCGAATGTCCGCAACTTGGCTGTCCGTAATGGTTGATGCACCAACTGCCATCTCGGGTTTGTCCCTCGCAAAGTCTACCACCATACGTTCCAAGCTGTCCCGGTCTGCTTTGAGACTGTCGCGGCTCATGATTGCAATCTCGCTGGAAGAGTCGTGCCGAATGGTGTTGATGATCTTGCGTGTAGGTTCAACGACCCAGTTGAGCCAAAAGTCACGAACGGTAACTCCGAGGTTTTGTATCCAGTTGACGATATCATCTCGCCTATTGACCAGGATCCGAAGGATGGTAGAGGACGAAACTAGCAAGGTCACCGCCGGCAGCCAATACCGGACGAGTCTCGGCGGCCGTCCGTTCTCAGTCGCGACCTCTGCCATTTGCTCAGCGTGAGACGGGAGACTCTCCTGGATAATCCGAAGCAGACGTCGGGCAAGCAAGCTTGTCTTCTCGGTACTATTGAGTTCGTCCTCGCTGACTGATAGTTCCGGGTCCTGTTCAACCATCTCGAAGACCTTATCCTCAAATGCCGATATGCCTAGATCACGGCAGGACATAATGCTCTGCAACACCATATCCATCAACGAGACACTGCGCTCCAATACACCTCTCCAACCAAGTCTGCTATCCGGGTGACGAAAGTTTAGACCCTCCGCCATCAGCATGCCCAACCCGGTTGCGGTCAACGATCTCAATCTCCGGAGGTGAGCCCGCTTGCTACGAGCTTCTGAGCGACACACGTCCACCGTGGAGAGAACCCGGCGGCGAAGGTCGGTGAGAGATCTCTCTGCAATGCTTTCCTTCACGATAGAGTAAAACTGGCGCCACTGTATGGACAAAGTTGGCTGCTGTTGAGGTACCAGTTCGTGAGCATTCGAGTGCATATGCCCGGCAGCGGGAGTGCCCATGGGAACAGCATCCGACTCTTCTTCGTCGGCCTCATCCGCCCGATCCGGATCTTGGCCCGAGACACGCCGGCCAAGGCGCTGAAACCGAGAAAGACTCTCATGATAGATGTCTGTGGTCCACGCCCACATGCGCAGCGGGGTCGACTGCACGGTGTACAAGCAACTGTATGAGTAAGAGTCTAGAACGTCATCCCAGTACCATATGTCGTCGCTCAACGGAATGATCTGGTCAAGGAAGGACTGCATAAGAAGACCGTAGGTCTGCACGGTAGCCTTGCCTAGCAGAAGCCACTCGACGTCATTCTCAAATTGCTTCTCGGCATCGGATAGATATGGATCTTCAGTCTGGGCGGAGAGCGCGGTCTCGTAGGGATGAAGCGCTCTGTCTGCCAGGCCAGATTCCAGGAGTAACCACTCAAGGCGAGCTGACTGTAGGCGCTCCCCCGAGGTTGAGACGTTCGACAAGGTCCTGACTAAGCGCAGGAGCTCGATGGCACGGGGCGAGGACGAAGATAATGCTCCTAAGGAGACATCGCCGTCCCGCTGCTCGTCATCTTCTTGATCCCGAACGGTCAACGACACATTCGAAACCAAGTCAACCTTTGCATCAAGGCTCCTGACAGAACTAAACAGAAAGGAAACAAAAAGTTAACTACAGGCCTTGCCCAGACATGGTGGGGGGGCTGCCCGCCTTCCGGAATCGTACTAACTCGGCTACTATAGACATTTGCTCACGATTCACGCCGTGACGGCGTTTGGCACGTGCCGGGGCGCACCGGAGCGCACGGAGGACTGTGGTGAGGTGTGGTGGCCGTGCAGCTTGCCGTTGGGCGGGTGCTGCTGCTTCGCCTGGAACGACGCGTAATAAGAGTAAAATAGTGGCGAGTTTCTCGACGACGAAAAAAAAGGGGGGATGATCAGGCCATCCAAGAGCTGCCGGATGTAGCGAGTGCCGGGAAGGATTGTGGTCTTTTACTACCGTACTACGAGCGCTGATGCTGTGGCCCGGTGAAGAGAGGTTGCTGAGGTGGCCGGGGTTAGGGCTCGTTGGGAAAACTTGGTCACAGTTGTGGTTCCGGGGTGGTAAACAGGTCCATCAGCTAACCATAACCTAATTTCGTAGTGGGAACCTGGACGGCGGTGGTGGCCAGATATCTGAGAAGAATGATGCCAGACGGAACGAACCACAGCAGATTAAGGTAGAAGCAACAGGCAGACTTTCGGGCACTTGAAGTTGTTGGTCAGCTGCGAGTTTCGTTGCGTCCAACCCGAGAGCTACGCCGCGTCTGAGGGAAGGAGGCTCTGGAACGCCAAAATCAAATCGCTGCGTGCCATTGCATGAGGTAAGCACCTTCTTGACCCAGCAGCTGCACAGTGACTTCATCGCTCAACGCAACCCAGGGCAGCCAACTGGCAGCCACCTGACAGCCATTAGCGGTCAGCCGTGCAATCGCGCCACCCTGTGCGCTCCCCCCATCTCACCCAAATTATAAATAACAGGTACCTGTGTACCGGTACCATCGAGTGAACATTTGTCTCCGACTTGAAGAGGCAGAATCAAAGATAGAACGAATAAATAAGATGCGACTTTATGCCTGTAAGGAATTCTTGAGGTTCCATTAACGACGGGACCACGAGACTCAAATATTCAAATCTAAACAGTGCGGGCTCAACATGTCAAAGTTTCGCCCCCCTCAACAAGACAACCCGCCCATGCAGACCACATGCCGATGTTTCTGATGGACACATGTCAGATGTAGGCGACAAGACGAAACTTCCTTACTGTTCAGGCTGCACGAAACTGAAGCCAAAAAGGGGTTTATTAGGTACCTGAATAAATTTTCATTCAAACTACCGGCATACCGGTACGAACCTAGGTACCTAAGAACCCTAAATGGGAAATTATCGGCCCAAGGCTCGTTCGACTTCAGGGTCGCCATCGTCCAATGCTCGGTCTTAAGTCCGGATTCGTATTCGTACATTACCTACCTATGGGGTCCCTCACTGTCTCTGCGGTTCGGATATGTGCGCGACCACCCCTGAGCTACCTGAGTGGTCCGGAAGGCGGAAGAGCATCTGAAAGTGTGGGTCGATTCTGGTGTGACTTTCAGCGATTGGCTCAATTAGGACCTGCCGATCGAGACTCTTTCCTCAACAATAAAAAAACCCGTACCCCTTATATAATTATCACTCCGCAATCGTCGTGGTCCTTTAACCCTTTTATTCTGAACTCTGTACCCGCTCGACCACGAACTGGTCGCCCTATTTATTCGCGGGACTGTCTTTCTTTTCTTTTCTCCTAACAGACAGAGAGAGGTCTCTTATTAACTTCAAACTCACCTGGGACGTTCCTTATCGCCGCATTGGATTTTGCAAGCAGCGCAGCTCCCTGAAGCCGCCTGTCCACACCGCCCATCATGGCGACCACGATGATGTACGATAGCCTTACCTGCGCTGTCAACGTTTCAGAACTGACTCGAACCCCCAAATCTAGCAACTCGACCATCGCCGGCCTGAACTCGACCACCACCTACTCGACCGTCTTCGAGGAGGTCTCCAAATACAATGTTCACCTGAACATCGCCGAGAAGCTCTGGGCTGTACGCGCAATTCCCAGGCAATTCCGTCGCGTCTTACTGCGCGGCACACATAGGAAGATGGTCCTAACTGCTGTACATTATAGTCTTGGTATCTCTGGATGCAAAATGACGTCCTCGCGACCGGCCTCATGAGCTTTGTCATGCACGAGGTGGTCTATTTCGGGAGGTCGATACCCTGGATGATTGTCGACGCGATTCCTTATCTCAACAAGTACAAGCTTCAGAATGTTGGTACTCCCCGGCAGTAACATGCCCTACCCACAGTACCTAGAGAGATGCTAACATCCACACAGCAAAAAGTGCCCACCTGGAGAGAGCAGTGGGAATGCGCCGCCCTCGTCCTTCTCAGCCATTGCACCGTCGAGCTGCCGCAGATCTGGCTCTTCCACCCAATCGCGTCCTACTTCGGTATGGAATACGGCGTTCCCTTCCCTTCGCTCGGCAAGATGGCCATGCAGATCGCCATCTTCTTCGTCATGGAGGACGCCTGGCACTACTGGTTCCATCGGGCGTTGCACTACGGCCCTCTCTACCGCGCCATTCACAAGCTCCACCACACGTACAGCGCCCCCTTCGGCCTCGCGGCCGAGTACGCCTCGCCCATCGAGGTCATGCTTCTCGGTTTTGGCATTGTCGGATCGCCCATCATCTGGGTCTGCCTTACCCACGACCTGCACCTCCTGACCATGTACGCGTGGATCATCCTGCGTCTATTCCAGGCCATCGACGCCCACAGTGGCTACGACTTCCCCTTCAGCCTGCGCCACATCCTGCCCTTCTGGGCCGGCGCCGACCACCACGACCTCCACCACGAGAAGTTCATCGGCAACTACGCCTCCAGCTTCCGGTGGTGGGACTACTGCCTTGACACCGAGGCTGGCCTTGAGGCATCCAAGAAGCGCCGCGAGAAGAAGCTGGCCGAGATCAGGGCAAAGAAGGCCCAGTAAATGTGGGTGCTAGCATACCATGATATGTCATGCTTTTTCCCTGGGGAAATTCGACCTATGCGTGACAGTTACGGGTACCGATAAATGGACATAACAGGTCTGCGGAAGGACACCGCGCGAATAGTGGGCAGCAATCAAACAGCGCCATCATTGTCGACTTGATGGTGTCTTGCAAGACTGAAGGTTCTCCTTAGCAAAGCGGGAAGCAAAAGAGAGGAGAGCAAACTTCTGGGCGGTAGTAGATGATGATTGGAAAGACAGCAATATGACGACATTCATATGAAAATAACCCGGATCGGGGACAGGCATGGCCAGGAGTGCGGTGCTCTTCCTGTGGTGGGTAGCGGAGTTCCACCTACTACCGCTTTGCATTACTCTTTTTGACGTTCTGTACATACACACGGTGTTCGTGATAGGAAGTGTTCCCACGCACCATTATAATACATTTATTTTAATACAATGAGAAAGGAAATTATAGGAATTCTTGGGAACATATTTCGTACATGCCAGGGCGCCAACAATTCTCTGTCCCCTGCTTTTGAACTCTTACTCGATGTTCCTTTCTTCCTCCCATTCTACCTAGCTGCCATGGACAGGGAAAGGCTGCCTTCCTTCAAGGAGGGAGAGCATTAACGATCAAGACTCTATACCCGTAGTATAGATTGTATCCGTAGTTAAGAGTGAAAGCAACCAACTCTACTTATTTGGGACCACAACCGCAGTCTCCGCCAGCAGACGTGACCGCCTCGTTCGCCAAAGTCGACAGTGGGGATTGCTGCTGCTGCTGCTGCTGCTGCTGCTGCTGCTGCTCCTCGGATGCCACTACTGGCTTCTTCTGCTGGTTCTTCTGGTGTTGTTGCTCGGAAGAGTCACCGATGACCTCGCCAAAGTCCCTGGCCAGCGCATCGCAAATAGCGGCCAAGTCTAGATCCTTGGACGATAAACCGCGCGGGCTGTGCGTCGTCCATCTTATGAATGTGGTGTTGTATACCTATATACAACGGAAGCGTTAGTTGAGCCATGCGGGGGACAAACCCAACGAAAAGGAGGGCAAAATTCATGATCCTCCCGAGTTCTTCTGTTTGATGTTTGTTACTTCCATTAGACCACTCTGGGTGATGATTCTTGATCTTGCATTGCAGCGAGACGGCCGTCATAAAGTCCTATACTTTCAGTCAGTTACATTGTCTCTCCAAGAACGATTACGAAAGATGATGTTAGACGGTGGGATACCTTCAAGGAAGAACGTCCGCCAAGCAGGCTGGCTGTCAGCCAAGCGGGTTAAAGCAACGAGAAATATATTAAATATTACTCATAAAAACAAAAAAGAAAGAGATAGATGAATAGGTAAGATAGTATAGCATAGGTAATGTGGTATGTAAGCCAGGTATGGCAAGGTAGGTACCATATCTAGCTATTTTACCCACAAAAGAACACAGACAAACAGACAGACTTCATAAGTCACAGTCAGCCCACCAGCTACTGCGGTCATTGGCGCCATACAAGCCGTCATCATTATCAATGGTGTTATTCAGCAAGGTGTGCATCGATAGGCCTGCCTGGATCAGAAGGCCATGAGGAGTAACAAGCGGAAGGGCCAGATGAGGTAGAAATCGACCGGGATATTGAAGTGTGATAGTAAAAGAGCTAGCTGCCCTAGAAGTGAGCTATCAAGCCCTTGAGATTGGCCGATATTGTGCATGTCTGAGAGCTGGGTAAGGTAGTAGGGCAGGTAAAGTAGCTTGTTAGCTCTGGGGGGGTACGGGCGGGATGATCTCCCGCTGCGGATATAATCCTGTGGATGCAACTCCCCAGTTCTCTTCCTCAGGTCAGAGACTGTGAAACGGCTCCATCAGCTCCCCTCTTTGAACCGCAGAGGAGCAATGGTTGCATCGTGGAGAGGGGAGGCAGCATCACTTGCAATCTGACTCAGACTGCAACCCCCGCCCGGCGCTGCACGAGCTTGTCCCGCTATCTGAACGATCATGAATCGAGAGTTGGATGGAAAGCAAGGAAATATTCATTGTAAAGGAACAATATCACGTACCCAAGTCTTGGTAAAGTTCTTGAACTTAAAGCTGCGCTCTATGGCCTGGCCGTCGTCAGAAAGAGTCCAGCGGCCGTCTCCCCCCCTGGTCGGCAGCAGCTTGGCCAATGCCGCTTTCATGAATACCGGGTCGGAGCCGGGTGAGAATGTGGCTGACGGCATGGCGGATTGATGATGTTGATGGCGAATACCGCTGTCAGTTGCGTCAAGTTGCCGAAGCGGTTGGGGTCTGTCTCTGTCCACACGGGGAGGTATCCTTATGGCTGGTGCGCGGCTAAATAATCGAGTTGTGCAAATGTTGTGGCACGATGGTCGCCGTTGCGAAAGCCCATAGAAGCCGGAGCGCCGGAGTTTTGTCACGAGGCGGCAGGGTGTGGTGGTCATGGTGGTCTGGTCTGGTCTGGTGTAGTTGGGACGACAGTTCCATGTTTCTCGCCAAGGTGCAGGTTGGAGACCGTCGGGTTGTTGGAGGTGGTGGGTGATGGTCTGCATGAATTGCAGTGGCCACTAAAAGAAGGTCGGGACTGAGACAACCGAATGATTTCTTGGAATGGCAGTAGTACCCGACAATGAAGATAAGGGATTTTACACTAAGGTACTGAACGCTGAGCGACACTGAGATCTGATCTGGGATCGGATAGTCGGCATCAATTTTGGTGTGTATATTGGAGTTGGGGGTGGTTGTCCTGGAGTCCACCGAGGATTTAGAACTAGAATAGAGGCAAGAAAACGGGCTGTGCAACTGCACGATGGAAAACGCCTTGTCACCGGTATCTCCCCTTCTCTCCAATGCATTATTAGGTAAGGTATTTATTAATTACAAATCTTGCACGGAAAACAAGGACAGTGACCAGATGGAACGGCGCGTATTCGCTTGCTTGTTGTTGCTGCTGCCCGACCACTGCCGACCCAAGCTTCTCACATCAACAACAAGGTTATCGGTATTCTGACATTACCGGTATACTGCAAGTAGCGTTGCTGCCGACCTGATAATCTATACCGGTCACGGGTGTGCCTGTGCGCCTGTGCGCCTTATAATTCAGGTGTTCAACCAGGACAGAGATCAAGCCCGAGTCCGACCCGCATGTGAGGAAGACCGATACCGATCGAACACGACCTTGCCGACTTGGGCAGGTCGTACATGTAACATACAGAACCGTGAGAACCTACCTTATGTACCGACATGGACGATTGATTTGCCGCGCGGCCGTTTCTCAATTTACCTACCTACCTACTCCCGTCGTGAGACGTTTGCTTCAAGACGGCCCCAAGTTTCGGTTCGCGGCAGAAACAATCATTATACCGGTATCCCGGGTACTTGGTTGAGACTCTGATCAGTCAAGACGTAAATCACGAAAACGTTGAACACGCAGAGGAACCGCCATGCGTATTCCTGTGCATGCGGTTGGCATTGCTGCCACCACCTCCGCCTCCACAACCATTTCCACTGCCGCCGCCGCCAATGACTGTAGCTCGGCGTTTGGCATCCTCGCCGACCTACTGATCCCCGGCCGGGGTGATCCCGTGTCGAAGGCCGCCTTGGTCGTCAAAGACTCGGCTATTGACTGGGTTGGTCGTGAGGACGACATCCCCGCCGACTACTCGTCTCTACACTTCTCCCGTGTTCATGTCCTGATGCCGTACGTCCGTTTTGAGAAATCAAGTCTTCAAGCCGGCTTTTTCTTCCATGTTCAGCGTCTGAGACTCCCTAAACTGCGTTTGGCCCCCTTGCTGATCAAGATTGGCCAGAGGCATGTGGGATGTGCATACTCACTTCATGGGCTCCAATATTGTCGGAAGCCTGCAGGACAGTTTCACGCAGTTTCTTCCCGGCATGCCTGCGCTCATCGGCGCTGTGACGGTTGACGATCTGCGCGCCACGCTAATGGCAGGCTTCACCTCTGTCCGAGAGCTCGGTGGCTATGCTGGCGATGTCTATCCGGCCGTGGAGGCCGGCGCCATCGTTGGGCCCCATGTCTACTCGTCCATGAGCGTACTCAGCATCACCGGGGGCCACGGCGATCAGCACGACGTGCCCCTTGCCACCGTCCTGGACGCATGTTCCCGCGGCACCCCGTTCGCCCTGTGCGATGGCGTGGAAGGCTGCACGCGTGCCGTTCGTCAGGTCATCCGCCGTGGCGCCAAGGTCATCAAGATATGCTCCACCGGCGGTGTCCTTTCGCTCAACGATGAGCCCGAGGACTCGCAGTTCAGCCCTGCCGAGCTGGTAGCCATCGTGGAAGAAGCCGCACGGAGCGGCCGCGTGGTGGCCGCCCACGCAATCGGGAAGAACGGCATCATGGCGGCGCTGGACGCCGGTGTCAAGAGTATCGAGCACGGCATGTACCTCGACGAGGAGGTGGCCGCCAAGATGAAGGAGAAGGACGCCATCCTGGTGCCCACGCGCCATATCGTCGAGGGCCTCGCCGCAGGAGCTGAAGATCTCGCCCCCGTAACCCGGGTGAAGATGGAGCGCATGCTGCAGCTGTCGAGGGACAGCCTGAAGCTTGCTGTGAAACTCGGGGTCAGGATAGCCCTCGGCACGGATACGTTCAGCAGCGACCGAAAGCACCGGATAGCCCACGGCAAGAATGCCAAAGAGCTCCAGTACGCGGTCGATGCCGGCATGTCGCCGCTCCGGGCGATCGAGATGGCCACAGCTGTCCCGCCAGAAACCCTGTACGTTCCGTTCCGCTCTGGTAATACTAGGCGGAAAGTTGCCTGAGATGACCATGATATGATGTGCTGTGCTGACTGATCATCTTAGCGGAAGACAAGCTCGTAAAGCTGGCCAGCTCAAGAGGGGCTATGATGCTGACATGATCGCCATATCAAAGAACCCGCTGGGTGATATCGAGATTCTAACAAAGCCGGACAATGTAACGCATGTGTGGAAAGGGGGTGTACTTTACAAAACACCTTGAGATCTTGGCTTCCAGGTAATTACCTAGCTATATTCCGGATTTGTAAGTATTGGTCGCGAACCACGTCTACAAGTTTTTTTTGGGGCAGTGAGTGGTGCATCGTTGTCAGTTCATGCACGTGTACATTGTCGTTCAAATAAGGAGTTGGTGGAGAAATAATTAGGTAAGGAGGGAGAAAAAATAGCAGCAAGAAAAGAAACTGCCAGGCATAATGCTAGATTCAAGTAACCACAGACGAAGAACCACAGCACAAAACATCCGGCGTAGCTCCATGGGTATCGTAGTATTACAGTACGTAGTAACTAGCAACTTATATCGGTACACCGACAGTGTCACGAAATGATTATTCAATCATCTCTCCCTTGTCCCTTGATACCTGTGTATTTTCCTGTTCTTTATCCCTTGGACTTTCTTTTTTGTGTAATATTGTTGGTAGAAATAGTTGTATGCCGGCTGCTGTGAGATGGAGATAAACTCCGGAACTGGGGGGTGCCAGGTCCGGGGCATGGATCGATCTTGAAGAAAGATGAGAAGTACCTGAGGGCCAATCATTGAAGCACACTTCCTTGCTTACCACATACATATACCATTGTCATATTGTCAAATGGTCGTCTCTGGGCCGTCATCTTGAGTTTCTAATTCGTCCCGCCAAGACCAACCTACCTCCGTCTGATCGTCGCAAACAGTGAGGAAGGCATTCGTTCCCAAATTTCAAAACTGTTGTCTCGCCCTTATTTGATGTTGATTGAAAATTGTTCCGTAGGATAGAGTGAATGATATTCCATAGGATTAAGTAGGGGAAGAGAGCGTATTGCGGGTTAACCCAGGTGCGTATTCGTCTATCTGGCTCTCTCTCTCATCAGCCTTGACATTGATGCAAGGCCCAAGTGGCAGGACACCAATGGGAAAGCTCAGAAGCCTCATCCAATTAGGAAAATTTTCCAAATTTGGAAGTAATACCAATGCTAAGGTACTACGGAGAAATGGTTCAGCATGTATAGCTAATACGGTACCTACCTTGTAAGTAGGTTTTGTATTCCGTACTGCAGATTCGTTTCGCCATATGGAGACAGACTGCTGCTCTCTTCGGATGTGCGTATACCTACGGATACTGTCAGCACTTCATCTACTTCATGGCTGTACGGATGATGTGTGGCTTGCCTGCAACTGCATGATGACTAAGATGCAGCCATTGTCTCGGAGCATCATGACTTTGGCATATGCAACGTCTTTTGGTGGTTCATAAGCGCGCCATGCGTCGAGAGTCTTCCGTGTTGTAACGAAGTCTCAAGAACCATATTGAGTAGGTGTTGTAAGTCTATGCGAGGCAGTGTCACGGTTTCTTGGACTTTGAGAGATCTTAAACCATTCCCAGATTTCCTTCGAGAATACACTCCAGTCTTGAGGTGTTGTGATTGTATAGATAATAGGGCTGCTAGATACACACCCTCGCACCCCGGGCATCCACCGCCTGCCGGATTTTGATTAGCTTCGTACGTAATCACCACTTTGGTTCCTTGTTGTCCGACCAATCCCGATCACGTGAGCACCTGACAGAGGAGATTGAACTCCGTCGTTACTAATGCTAATAAGCAAATGAGTTATGACCAGTACACTTGGTATTAGTCTGGTCCCTTGGTGCTTGCGTTCTGCATATGTCATATGGTTGTGTATAGGTGCCCTGGTGTCCTTCGTCAACAGGTTAGACTTGGAGATACTCACAACCCGAATGCCCAGGGCAGTTGCTTCAGTTATTTGAGTGACGGTTGGTTTCGGTGAACGGAGGGGCATCTCCCCGTGGTGGTGTTCAGTCGGAACAAGTCTGGGGCGAATGGAATTCCGTTAAAGGCGACGGAAGCCCCGCCTCTTTGGACGTTAAAAGGTTAAGGCGCGACCCTGCTGACAAAGCCTGGGCATCTGACAAAGAATTTGGGGTGCGCCCGGTTGAAAGTTGTCTCGATCGGGAAATCGCCAGCGAATGAGACGCCAATGCACCAACCAAAAGTGAATCCCTCCGAGCATCCGGTTGGCAAGGTCTTTTTTTGGCAAGAACGTCGTCGTTTGTTGATGCTGAAATGCGGACTCAGGTGACCTGGCTTTTGGTACGGAGCTACGGATAGTTAGAGATTGAAGAAAGGGTAAAGCCAAAAACCCAAGGCAAATGGAAACGGAGAAATTAGGATCACGGATTACGGATTACGGATACCAACCGCCCCGTTACGACCGACGGGGAGTGGACCAGTCGCGGCTTTTAGCTCCAATTCCACCCGCATTTTTGCCATTTGCTGCTTGAGCTTCCCGAGCCTTCCTTTCCGCTTCCAGCTTTCCTTATTTTCCATATTACCTAAACCTTCGACGGCCCAGTCATCCATGCCCAGTCATCCACCAAATTCCTCCATCCAATCTACCTTACCTTTACTTATCCTGCTGAGTCAACCAAAAGCTGCCACTCTGCCAGTCTAGCCATCACCAATCGTGGTACTGCATCAGTCACGCTCACGACCACACCCAGCAACTCGCAAGCTGGCCTGCCAGCCGCCAGGGAGCCAGCCCAGGACAGCCAGCAGTCAATCAATCTGCCAGTCCCGATTTCACACACACCGGATTTTTTTGCCCAGGAGCGAGCCCGAAACGCGTCGGCGGTGCTGACAGGGCCTAACTGTGCTACAACAGCACCAGCTCGCATCTCTTCAGTTATCAACGTGTCTATCTACACAGAGCCCCGAGTCTTGACACCAAATCGACGTTCGGCTCTGCGTCAATCTCTATTCGCATTCGCATTCCGAGTTCATCTTGTGCAGGTAGGCAACCCTGCCGAGCAGCTTTCGACTTCCCTGAGCGCAAGGTTGGCTCTGTTGATTCGGTTCGGTATTCCCGCCGACCTTCGACGTCGAGTGTCCCACCAAGGCAAAATCATACCTGGACGTTGTGACTGCCGGCTTCTGGATGGCCCGCGGCAGTCCGGCTCAACAGACAGAGACGTACACGCACACGCACGCGCACACGCACACGCGCCGACCCATCATCTCTGCTGAGTCAGGCGGAGAAAGGGCGGGGCGCAAAGGATGTCGAGCCTCGAGATTGGTGAGTTACATTCCATACATCTCACTCTCCGATTCCTGCAGCCGTTGTCTCTCAACTGCCCTCCCACGCCTCCTGCCCACTGCCGCGGCTTTCCATGGTTGAGTGACCTTTGACCATGGCCAAGGTACGGTACCTGTCCGTTTCGCGCGGCCGCTCAGTTTCCACTGCCCATTCCTTTCCTTCCGGCAACGGAAACGCGTGATCCCATCCGGAGCTTGGAGCAGAGAGGATGGGGACCTTTATGAAAACAAAGCTGCAGGTTACTTCAATTAACCCGTTCCCCGCCTGTCTCTATCCTGGCCCAGTTGGGCTATACGGAAGTATAAGTCGTTGGATCAAAGAGGCTTGCTTACCTAGCAGCCGCTCCCCTCATTCTCCGGATTCCCACAGCTACCCCCCACCCACAGCTTGCAGCTTGCAGCTCACTTTGCTGTTTGTTAGCTTGACAGTTCACACCACACAGCTCTTCACCTGGAGCGCGCAAGAGTAACTTGCATCACATCCCTGTCGCCCTACCGTCCTCTTTTCCTTCGCGTCCAGTCGCCATTTGAATCCTCCGCTGGGCGGGCGGATACACCTACACCATTGCCGTGCTTTGATCAAGTCCCCCAAGCTCGTAAATGTAATCATTGCCCTCCCCTGCCTCCCTACCAGTTCTGTCACAAACCTCATTCGGTGAACAGTCTTGTTCCTGTTGGAGTGCTCTGCTTTGCTTGCAGGCTGTCTGCTCGGGTGTCCCAAGAGACCGAGAGTTATTACGGACACAAACCACACTCCATCCTCTGCACCCGACACCCACCCACAATTTGCCGTAAGAGTTCAGTTCCTCACCCTGCCTCCCGTCATGACGCCCATTTTCCTCTTTCTTTGTTCCAAAGCACCGTTACAACCGTTGCGACTCGGGATTACAAGCCGTAATCCCAGTCCCAATCCCCGGTCCCTCCGTCTTCTACAAAAAAGACGCCATTGCTGTCCTGTAGTCGAATCATACTAGCTCGCTTTCCTACTTTGCCTCGCTCATGCTCCCCCTTCTTCACACGCTGTCGTCCGTGTTCTGCATTTAAGCTTTTACCACCCACCCGCCAGCTCGCACCCTCCCTCCTCGTAGTCGTACTGATCTAACCTTTTCGGCCCCCACCCAGATCCGAGGGCTCGAGAAGCTCCCACCGAACCATCATTAGTAAACAACCAGGCCGACCAGACCACCTACTCGAACGTTACCTTTACAAGCATTTCGAACCCTCCTGCCAACGCGCAAGAGGCCGATCGAGCTTCTCCCGTCTCAGCGGCGCCCCCTCTGCCACATGGATACAACCAGGCGCCTGCTACGCAAAACGAATCCCACATCCACCCACAACTGCGATCCAGTCACGACTCGACCGCGAGCTCGGGGTACGCGCCCGTCCCCAGTATGATGCCAGCTGGCCTGTCGCCAACATCCGACCAATCCGGCTCCATGTCTGGTCCTACTGCGACTCTTGTGGTCCCGGCGGGGGGACTGTCTGATGGAGGAGAGGGCGGCGCAGATGGGCGCAAAGCGAAGCGCGAACTGTCGCAATCCAAGCGCGCAGCGCAGAATAGAGCTGCACAGGTTAGTTTGGCATATTCCCCTCCAGTCGAGACCAATTAGTCGTCTGCGAACAAACATGGGTCGCTTTGTGATCCTCTTCAAGTGGTTGTTCGGTTTCCACAGAGTGGAGTGCTGCTGGCGGACCGCCCGAGCAAAAAGTCTCGGTGATTAATCATCACGACTTGTTGATATCCTCGGTCAGTTGCGCTAGTGGCAAGGTGTAGAGGGAGGTGTGTGGTCAGCGACCTGGAGGGTCCCCGCAAGGTTGCGCAACCGAGCCGCAGCGCTAGCATCTTAATTTGCCTTTCTCTTTCCATGAATAAGATCTTACATAACGGACTACCACTGACCAAGACACTGTGAACCGCAGCGAGCATTCCGCCAACGGAAAGAAGGCTATATAAAAAAGTTGGAACAGCAAGTTAGGGACTATGTCGAGATGGAAAACAGCTACAAGGTTCTGCAGACTGAGAACTATTCGCTGAGGGAATACGTTATTCACCTGCAGTCCCGCCTCTTGGACGCGCAGGGCGAATACCCGCAACCGCCTCCGAATATCAACCTTGCCCATCCTCACGCACCGCCGACGGTAGCGACGGCCCCCGAGCCCACTCAACCGGCGAGCGTAACGCCCGCGCCGAACTCGCTTGAAGTTGCTGCGCAGGCTGTTGCCGGTCTCAGCCGGAGCGAACACCTGGCGGGCCGAGACGCCTTTCCTAACAAGTACGAGCCCGGGGCGCGCACAGACGACGACGCAAGAACAGCAGAGGAGATAACGCGGCAGTTGCAGGCTGACGGATCCGCTGAGAGCCTGCCGACGGCTGCCATGTAGGGTATGGAATATTGGACGGTAGAATTCTTTATTGCCCTTCCTTGGATTGCTCTGATTGTCCTTCAGCTAGAAGGAGCGGCGTTTTTCCGCATGCGCGCCTATGGCCAACGGATTCGCGAGAAGGTGCAGTTTGTGTGTTGTTATGCTTTGAGTCTCTTCTATGTACGTAGTTCTCTCTCTCCTTTTTTTTCACCTTCGTGCTTCGTCCCTGACGTGTTGGAACCTCTTTTCATCAGGGCCGCGGCGATTCTCTCTATATCAATATAAACTGTAGGGAAGGAGGCGTTTTATGGCTATCGGGAAATCATATTCCAATTATGGGCTTTCGTGTTGAGAGATTATCTTTCGCTCGTTGGTACTGGTTCCGCTGCTAGCAGTATGCGCATGTAGGTAGTAGGAAACTGACAAGGAAAGGTGGTTAGGCAGTTAGTAGGGTGGGTAGGGCACTAAGGTCGTGAGTTGTTATTTCCAGAAATAGAGCATCCTACGGTTTTTCTTTTATGGCGTGCCTGACCAGCTAGTCGTCAAACCCCGACTCCATACATATCATATATTCGCGTTTGGATGGATGCAGGCATCGAACGATATATCTGGGTGCCCTGGGACCGGTGGGAAATGTAAACAGAGACTACCATTACCCCTTTGTTTCTTGTGGCCGATAAAAAGAGTAAGGGAAATCTGATAGCACAAACAAATCCAAAATTCCCGCATGGAACCTAAACCGCCATGTCATTCTGCTCTTCCACTTCAATTCAAGAAAATGCATTGCCCAAATCATGTTCCTGTTAATTTTGACGGAGAATTAGCAGAGATCTTTCCGACGACGGTGGTTCAACGGGCGGGACGAAACAAACTCACATTGAGATACTCGGCCCCCTTCTCCTGGTACTCCTCTCTACTAACCATAGCCTCGGCCGCCTCGGGCGTGCCCGCCCACCCGGCTGCCCCCCTCCACGCATCCAGGATCGCGTCCCCGGCGCGCCGAATCACGAGCGGCGAATCGGCTGGCAGCAACGATGTCAACCCAGACCGCAACCGCTCGTCAAAGTTTTCAAAGAGCGTGTTACCGCCTGTGAGGAATATGTCGCGCAAAAAGTCATCCCTATTAAGCCCCTCGATGCCCGTGAGGCGCTGGGTCAGGATGTCGCCGGCAATTTCAACAATGCCGGCCTGGTCGATGCCCGCGATGGCGCTCGGCTGGAAAATAACCTCGGGCACGCGGATGCGCTCGACATTGAGATGAATGCGGTGCGTCTCGGCAGCCGAGCTCGGGTCGAACGGCCGCGGTCCGTAACGGAAGGCGTGCAGCAGCGACTTGGACCAGTCCGTCTGCGCCTCGAGCGTGTTCTCGTAGGTGAAGTCCTTGTCGTACTGCAGCAGGTCTTGCTCTAGCGCTCTGACGGAGGCCTCGAGGTCCTCCTCGGCCTCTTCCTCGTCGTCGCTGTCGCCCTTGTTGGCACCCATGGCCACACTGCGGTAGACGCCCCAGTCGTCGTCATTGGCGCCAAAGTCGTCATCATCACCTCCCCGGCGGCGCTTGCGCCCTCCTGCAGCGCCCGTCGGTGTGTCAGAGGCTAAATTCGCGATGTTCTTCATCCGGATCTGGCTGGCGAGAGACTTGCGGTTGCCCAAGTCGGCTTTGAGGCGGTCGCGCTCTTTGATCAGAGCAATCTTTGCCAGACGCGCCTGGCGCTTGTCTTCTAGCCATCCCTCGAGGTCGTTGGTCCGGCGCTCCTCGTCCAGCCTTGCCTCTTCTACAATCCTCGCCTTCTCGGCCTCCTTTTCGGCTTTCGCCCGGGCCCGAGCATCGTGGTTTGACTTCATAAGACGTTGCTGGCGCTTCTGTTTCAAACCCGCCTCGTCCAGCTGGTCGTCTGGCACATCCAAGAGACTGAAGTCTGGCGCTTCTTGCTCCTCTTCCTGCTCGCCACCGAGGTCCTTTGTTCGGGCCTTTTTGATGGTGCGTTCCAGGTCTTTGACCATCCGCTCCAGCTGTGCTTCATCCTTGACCTCGGCATCGTCGAGAATTCGCTTAGTCTCTTTCTTGTTTTGATCAACCAGTCTTCGCTGAACGTCCTTGTAATATTCTAGCTCCTGCTCCTTCTTCATTAGTCTCTCCAGGCGCATCTTGGCGGCCTGTTCCTGGAGTCTCCGGCCGCTCTCCTTCTTTCTCTCGGCGATACGGGCTAGCTCTTCGTCTGTTTTCGTAATTATGACCTCCTCGGTGTATGGGTATTGAATAATCCTTTCTCTGTCTTCTAGCCCGGTCCAGTCCATGAATTTTGCAAGTTCCTGGTCGTAGTCCTTGGAGACGTAACAGAAATCGCGAACCATAGCTTCGGTTTGTGACGAGTTGAGTTTGCCGGGGAATCCAGTGTGATACTTGAGTTTTATCAGCTTCAGCATATACTCTGCGGCGTGCCATCCGCCCCAGTTCAGTCTTGTGGCCTGGGCCAACATGGGCTTTTGGTTATAGACGGGAATTAGATGGGTAGAGCTGTACCCTGACGATACAACGAGACCCGTCTTCCCTTGGTTGTAGCGGTATGAAAATAACGAGTCAATTCCATAGGTGATGGCGGGGGCTCCATAGCACTCAAAGAGGATTTCGGTCATTGCTGGGATAGCATGTCAGCCATCGTCCATGTACAGTCTTACAGCACGGCTGTCTCACATTTCCGCGAGTATGGAAGGTTCGCTACCGCCTCCGTCATGACAACGGGCATGTCAATGCATCCTTCGACACCATTCATGCCTAGTTTTATAAAGACGTGATCCAAGACGTGCTCCATGACATCCCAGTTGCTGACTATGCCGGTTCCGGCCTCGAAGGCGTTGCGAATATGACCCCTGGCGGTAGTATCGGCGTAGCAGTCGTTGCCGGCAAACGAGAATGTTCTGCCTAGCTTGCGGTCTCTGTACTTGGCCATAATGGGTGGTATGGACAATCGGGGCTTCGTCTCGAAGGACCACCCTGCACGAACGGCTGAGGAGCCTACCAAACACAACCGAGAAGGTCAGCAAGCTTAGAGTCATTGATAGAATAGCAAAGGGCATACCATTGTCAATGACGATGTGGGCTTTTCCTTCGGGCTGTGTGAGAGCGCGCTCGTGGCCGTCTACCTGTGGCGGGATGTACTTTTCGAACTTGGCTTCCTTGACAGGATACAGCGTTGGGGTAGGCAGGTTCCGCCATGCGTCGCGCCGTCCCACGGTGTCGTCAATGGCCGAGGGTGCCATGGCTGGATCGAGTCGTGTAGATTATGTCGAGGGTTCCAGGTGTTTGTGCTGGGAGTGGAAATGCGAATGCGAATGCGCCAACAGACGCGCGTCGGGGTCGCTGGTTGGATTCAGCACTCAAGTTATTGGATGCTGCATTATGGCCGAGATTATGCGCTGCACGAGTTTGTCACAGCGTCCTCCACGGCGGTGAGCTTGTGACTTTGCATTCAAGCTTCGGGCGGATCGTTTTAAAGACGGGAAGATCCAGAATCGCAATGGCACGGGCGGTGTCGTTCAGCGGTCCTCGGGACGTTGCGTTCACGGTATCCGTACGGTACAATAGAGCACAGTGTATGAGCATTTAGGCACAGTGGAGTTTAAACTTTCCATCCCTAACCCTTCTATGAATGTAATCAGGGGAACTTCTGTCAACAGTGTGTTCTCATAGCTTTGTTCTTCGCCTATTTGTTGAACTTCATAAACACTTCCTTCCAACCCAGCATGCTCTAACCAGCAGGAAATGATGATGTGATATGTACACCGCGGGAGTAACTTAAAGGCCTGTGTGTTTTATCTGGGAATCTAAGTACCTTTACCTTAGGTACCTAAACTACATTACGTGTAATTGACACAGGATAGGTGCTCAGGCAGGTTCCTTCAAATTATCGGTTGCTGTGCCAAGTGTATTAGCCCATAATTGTCTTTCATGGCGAGGAGCTGGCCCATACCTTCAAGGTGGAAGAGCACGTTTGACTGATAGTTCTTGAACATCTGAGCGACCAACTCGATGTTCATGTTTTGGATATTGATGTCCTAGCCGAGTGTCAGTGGCCTGGTAACAACCTGGAACTTTAGGAGGTGATCAACATACCTGAAGAGTCTTGTTCATCACCACGATGGCTTCGTTCAGCTTCTCCTGCAAGCGCGTGACACATTGTAAGTGACTGGTAGGGTTCGCTTCAGGGATGCGCTGCTCACCACATTAGTGATTATACGCGACAGCAGCAGGTTCTGCTGGTGTTCATGAGGGCTCTCCTTTTCAATTCGTCAGCTAACCGTAGACATCAGAATCAGGCACTTATGCATGAATAGGTACATACCATGGTGATTAAAGCAATCAGTTGCGGATGCGCAAGTGAGTTCAGCAATGTTTACTTGATGGCCGACGGGAGGAAGCACTGTATAAGTGCGCCGCGGCTTGGCGGGGTGAAGCCGTGAACCTCTTACGGATACCTACCTAGTCTTTGGCGACGACAGTGCGGAGTGGTCAGACGCGGCAGAACATGGGACGCGCCAGGAAGCTCCCTCTCCCCTCTCCCGTCATCGACACTAACAAGGTGCTTTCGCAACGTCCCCATGTTCAAATTCCAGCAACTTCCGGCACATCACAACCTCCCACCAAACTATAATGTCAAATCCAGAAGCACAAGCGGCGCAGGCCGCGCACCTGGCGCTCATCGAGCAGCTCGACATTCACTCCATTCACAAGACCTTCCGAAACCCACACTGGCGGCCGAACCAGCGCCGGAACAAGAACATCAAAACCATTCTCGGCGATGCCTCGCGCAAGGAAGCCTCCATGGCCGCCACCCCGCAAGACAACAGCGGCGCTGCGACGCCTGCCATACAAGACGACGGCCTGTCGACGAGTGGCACGTCCACGCCGGCTACGACGGGCAACGGAATCGGAAACGGTGTCGGACAGGGCAGCAGCTTGCAGCCAAACCTGGCGCAAGCCTCTAGGAGCCTGTCCAAGCTGGTGCTGGAGAAGAGTCTGAACGTGCCCCGGGCGGCGGCGGCCAACGGCAGCGGAGCCGCCATATCTTCGAGTGCGCCCACCGCGACCTACACCAACATCGAAAGCGCACCCTCGCTGGCACCGCTCAGGCACTACTGCGACGTCACGGGCCTGCCCGCGCCGTACCTCGACCCCAAGACGCGGATACGCTACCACAACCGCGAGGTGTTTGCCACCATTCGAAGCCTGCCGAACGGCGTGGGCGAGCAGTTCCTCGAGACAAGAGGTGCTCACACGGTGCTGAAATAAGCCCGACACGCACAAAGACTGTGGATGTGTTATAATTCATCCAACAGTCAACTTTGCTGGGTTCGGTTTACTGCTAAAAGAGTTCAGGAGCGGGCGGTGTTTAAAACATCATGACAATGATATCGCGGAGAGGGAGGCGTTCAGGTTGCTTCGGGGGCGGAATATGATTCAACTTTCACTGTACGTACACAAGGGCACGAAAGAACAAAAACCATGCGCAAACCAAAAAGACATATAATTCTTCTATGTATACCTAGGGAATGTAGCCTATAGGGTAAGGTATATGTACGACCGACAAAGTCAACCCCCGACTACGCACTCGTTGCCTTTCAGCAAGCAAGATGACAGTCGACGCTCCGGCTTAATCGCGATCTTTTGTTATGTGCCCAAGAGGAAAAAGACCTATCCGACAGATCACCGAGAAGGGACGGAGGAGGAACCCAAACTCAGTTGCTATAGCAAATACGCTACAGCCGTCGTGGCAATGTGTAAGTGAAGTGTGTATATTCGAAGAATGCCTATACTCGAGATTGGATGGAAGAAGGCGGTGGGATTGAGGAAAGGGGAGCCCGCCCAGCAGTATGACATTTGCAAAGTTCTAGTGTCCCTGTAGCTATACGTTTATAATATAGCGCGTTGTCTTGCCAGCGCTTGCGTGACCAAAGCCGTTTTTTTTCGGATTATCGCCGTTCAATGTCATCGTTCAATGGTTCACTTGATGGGATGGGGAAGAAGAGACGCAATGGAATTTAAAAGTGATTTTGATTTCGGCATTTATGCTAGCTAGTATCCAATCAATCCTTCCAGCGGAGTGGGTCCGGTACCCCAAGTAAATCTAGCCCGGGCCGGCCGGCTGTGCCCTTGCAGCTGGCGACGAACACCCCTTTACGCCCCACCACCACCACTACCGTACTGACGAGTACCCTGACAAGCAATAAGCTTCGTGCTTCGTGTTCAACTTCATTGCAGGATTACCCCGTCGGTCTTTGGGTTCTTCTTTTAATGGGCGATCCTTTCTTGGGGTTTGATTTATTTACTACATTCTATAGTGGAAAAGTGTTTACAAACACCTAAGGCCCCTGTTTTATACGAAAAGAAAAATCATTGGCGATTATCTTATTTCGACGCTGTCGGTTTCGCCAAGCAAACGAATCGCAACCTCTCCGGCTCTCTCCCGTCCAAATATTATCGCTTGCGCCTTCCCCATCTTTTTCCGAGAAACTCAACGAGCGAAGGGAGACGGACCAGAAAATACAGACAAACCGACAAGATGCCCTCCATGTGGTTATCTGACTCCCAAAGTGAGTAGCGCTCCATCTCAGTCAAGCGAAACCGAATGGCTTTGCTCTCCTATTTCCCGTCCGAGTTTCCCATGGATGCATGCTCCTGAACAAACATGCGCGCGCATCGTGGGCCGTATGCGCAGCACGCGAGACGGACAGCAAAAGCAGTGAGAGAATGAACACAAACCATTGCTAATGAGTACCGTAAACACAAATTAGAGATTGGAGTGGCCTTCTGCTCCGGCGGTATGTTAAACACACCAAGCGATCTTGTCCCTCGAACCACCGATGCGATGCGATGCGATCGAGTGCGCGCACCAAAAACCCAGACATCAGATCCCAAGAAGTTCACTAGATCGAAAGATAAAAGAGAAACGCTGACCGACGGGCTTCGATATTCGTCATGATTAGGTGGCTTCTTTCTCATCGGAGGCGTCTTCCTCTTTTTCGATAGGGCTATGCTGGCGATGGGAAACGTACGCAACCACCTTTCCTGCCCATCCATCAACCAAACCTGTATCCTCCACTAGCCTCTGAGACGAGAAATGCTGACACAACCCTCGGGCTGCTGCTTTGGTTTCGACAAACAAACAGATCCTCTTCCTCATCGGCTTAACCATAATAATCGGCCCGCAAAAAACCCTCCTCTTCTTCGCGCGCAAACAAAAGGCTAAAGGCACCGCCGCCTTCTTCGCCGGCCTGACCCTCATCCTTCTGCGCTGGCCGCTGATAGGCTTCCTCGTCGAGCTCTACGGGATATTTATCCTCTTTGGCGACTTCCTCGGCACGATAGCGAGCTTTGCACGCAACATCCCCGTCGTCGGCCCCTACATCGGAATGGCTGTGGACAGAATCGGCTTCGGAAGGCGGAATGCCGAGTTACCTGTTTGAGAAATTGAGAATATCCGACAGAAAGACGAACAAGAAAAACGACAGGCATGTCGAGGTGTGGACACTTTGCGGTTCATGTGGCTTGCTTGGCCTAGGGAGATGTAGGAGGGCACCTACCTGGCTTTGAATTGGGACAGTCTGTTTTCTACGTGGAAGACCCGCTTGACTGGTTCGTGGGAGGCAGACGGCACTGGCGTTAGAACGACTATTTTTATACCCATATTGTAAAAAACCTGGAGTTCCAGAGTGTAAGAGTACCTCATTATTGGGCAAAGATACTGATTGATAGACGGGGAGACGTGTGTAAAGCGATGAGCAACAAATAAACCCTTCATAAACGCAAGAGAGGGTAACGCAAGTCGGAATCTAACCAGAGGGCGATAGTAGATCCTCTCTTTTAAGGGCTTCGGGAAGATGGCATGAGCAAATAGAAAATAAAAAACCATCAAATATTTCTCTCTCAAAAAAGGCATCATCTCTCCGGTCGCAGTAGCAGGCTTGTTGTCCACCGTGATATTTCTTCCCACACAACACTCTCCTGATCTATCTCCGTACCGCCCCAGCAACCAGTCATATTCTCTCCAGAGCATAGGGCATGGGGCCTCAAGTCGACCAGTTTCGTCGTACATATCACGTCCCGTACTTTAGTAGCCAGCCTTCACCAAGTAATCCGCGAGGGCCTCGACGGTCTGGGTCGCGTTGCCGGCTTGGACGTTCTCGCCGTAGTGACCGATAAGAATGGCCTGCCCCGTCTTAACAATGATGATACCCGTCCTCCCCTATAAAACCAAGTCAGTGACCCAACGGTTCCTATGCTACGCAAAGAAGGGCGCGGGGTTTTCGATTTACCTTGCGGCCATAAACGTGTCGGTCCTCAACGTTAAAGGCTACATATCGCTCGCCACCGATGTGGATGCCTTCGGAAAAAGCCTGGTCTTTTCCGCTGCCGCCGGCAAGGATCTCGACGATGCTCTTCATCTCCGCGGGGCTCACCTGTCCATCCTCGTGTTAGCCTCATCGCGACGTAATGAGTAGTGGGTAGGAAGGAGTCAGCCAGCAAGCCCTACCGTAAACCCGGGCGACGCAGCCCAGGTGCTGTCGCCAGCAGCGCTGATGATGGCCGCCTTGTCAATGTGGCCGGTGGCAACCAGGCTGTTATGTTATCCGTTAATAAACAACTCCATGAAAATCGCAGCGGGCGGCCCGGGCGGGCGCGGAGAGATTCGAGGTTTCGCACCTTGTGTCGACGTAAGCTGGAATAGACAACACCGGGTTAGCTCTCTCCTGATTTCTTGCTTATAGCAGCATGGGAAAAGGTGGGGTTGAGCTGTAAACGCAAGATCGGAGGGACGGTACCTTGCCAGGACATGATGGGCGATTTGCGTGTGTCTCTCGGATCTAGGATAACGAGGGTGAAAAGAGTAAACTGTAGAAATTCGGATTCGCGGCCGAGCAAGTTGACGACTGGAGATGGGCGGGTGGTGGTGTTGCCGATGAACGATAAGTTTTTGGTTTGGCCCTCTCCCCTCCCTGAACATTGAGTTGTCTCCAGTACGGATACCCCGCCGAGAGCAGCTGAACGCAGGGGGGCCGGTTTATATAAGCAATCACTTTCTTAACATGACTTTACTGTATTTGCACTTTGAATTGTTAGTGTAGTGAAGCATTCAGATGATTGGGAAGAAGCCCACTGCTAACGGCATTTGTGAAGACGGGAGTAACCGAAGCGAGCTTTTAGCGGCTCATGCGTCACAATCCTTCTGGCTTCTATCCGTACATCTTTCAACTTCAGATGGCTGCATATAAACTTCATGCTGTCGCTTCTAGCTGGAGCAAGGCAATCGCCGGAATCTCGGTGCCTTCTGATCTACTTGGAAGCTCATAAAACCGCATCACAAGGTCCACGAATACACCAGCGCAGCTATAATCTATCATATACGCAAGGCGCCAGCTCAGTCAACAAAGTCGTCAACAAATCCATCGAAATAATATTTAAGCTCGCAGAGCTGGAACCATACAACATCGAATGATAACACGTTGTGCGAGCAGTGGTCGATCTACTTCGCAATCTTCAACATGCTGCCCTGGTTCCTCTGTTAAGAGGCGGGCACCATCACGGCTCACATATATTTCATGTCACACCATGAAAATGAACTGATCCGTAATTTCTGACGAAGTGATGATCGATGACCCGGCCTTCTTGCAGCGGTAAACGACTCACTTCGACATTTCTCACAGTATGACAGAGACTCCTTGCAAGATTTCAAGCTCGCGGGAAGAGATAAGAAAGGTTACGCCGGTTTACAGGTAGCGGTTTGACCAGTCTCCAGGCAACCAAACTACCATCATCTTCACGGCATCGACGACGAACCCACGACTCCATAAAGAGGCAATTACGGTATCATCTCTTCTCACGAATTCATCCACCCGACTGGCGTCCTCGAGTGATCCAGACGAAGGGCTCGTGATACTGGCACACGGATGAGACGATCAAGGATCTGAAGAACGGCGATCCGGTGAATCCGTCAGTTCTTGAGAACGGCGGGTCTGATCCGGGGGACCCAGGGTTGGGTTGGATGATTGCCCGACCAAATGTCACCGAAGGCCGGTGCAACGCATACGAAAGTTTCTCGAACATCGAGAGGTCGCGCTAGATTTACCCGTTCAAGCGGGTAATTTGTAGATCTCCATGGCTTGCGACCTCTTGCTCTGCCGAACGTTGAGGTGTAAGTCCGTGGATGGCGACGGTGGTTTTCGCGAACCCATTCACCCTTCCTCACTCATCTTGCCAGGCTGCACCCTGTAATCACGGGTGGGGCTTGTCGTTGATTATGTACGAAGCAAATACACGGTCGATTTTGACCGATAACTGCGATTTGTATTCTTGAGACTGTCTCCTATGTAACCGTCTGCCCCCTCTCGCCACTTGAAACCATCCTCTTGGCATTGCTGGAGTTAGGACCAACCCCTGAACCTGACGGGTAACTCTGGACTCTGGTGGCGACAACGGTCAAACAAGAATGGCCAGATGGTCATCAAGACTAAAGCACGATTTCTCAGGGCTAGAGGAGGAAGCCGCAACTGCTGAAATTTGGCGATGAAAAGAGGGAGCGGTGTACATGCGCCGGTTGTGGGTTGGTAACTCGCAGGCAAAGGCAGTTCAGTTCTCCCTCTGCGCACAGAGCCAGCTGTACCCAGGTTTCCTATGTTCACACCGTCGCTGAATCATTCAGCGGATTGCATCATTGCAATGTCGATTCCATGGATAAGGTATGTACGGATAGGCATTTCGGGTCTGTGCTACGTGCATGTCTGGTAGAGAACGAACATCAGGCTGTTGTTGCCAAATGGCCATCTCGTCAGATTGAACTCGACTTCCAGAACTTTTCCATGCTCAAAGCAGGCCCAAAACCGGCACCGAATCTATCCAATGCCAGTGTGCGGCCCAACAAGGTCCCTCAAATCTTAGCGATTGAACCAGTGCCGCTGCATCACTTGAGACGTAATCAACCAGTCAACCAGTCAACCCAGCTGTGGTTGAGTTGGCAAATGACACCTGCCTTCCGAAGGCTCAGCAAGACTTACGGTAGCTAAACTCCCGAATCCAACTATCGGATGATATCCATAAGATGATTCCGGGTCTGTTTAATTTGGGGGCTCTGTGGCAAAGCCAATGACTTGCCCTTCCACCCTACCTCGAGCCCGAAAGGGGCACATGGACAGTTCAGGAGTGTCGCTGGTCTTGGCTACGCCAAACAATGAAGAGGATTCCATGTCTTGGGACTGCGCCTTCCACTTCAGCCGATGCTGGGTGACGGCAGGAGGAGTCTGAGATGCCCAAATGTACGGATACCTTAATCATTGACATGGAACACTCTGTCGAGGCGTGTAATGGTCTATCGGTACCTTTAATTGAGGCTCTCGGGGAATGGTCAGATACTTGGAGTGCCGTGCCTGGGTAATTTGTTGTGTGCCGTAATCCGTACCTGCATCGGCACCCAACAGCAGAGCGCCTCTCAGGTTGGAGAAATTTCGGGGGGCCTTGCGAGATTGCGGGCCCTTCCATGTTGAAGCCCTAAATCTGAAACACTTTCCCTCACTGAACCACGCCAGCGTCATTCGTCAGAGTGGGCCAAAGTGTAATACGCCAAACCCCTTCGACTCCCTCGGAGGCTCAAGCTTGGCAAACAAGACAACACTCACAACCCACAACCTGCTCCATTCTCGAGGCACTGACACTGTGGCTGCCATCCCTGCTGCTGATCAACCACACTCGAAATACCCGTTGGCCGGCTTCCCCTCAGAATGTCAGAATCACTCACATATCTCGACGGGCTGGAGGCATGGAGAGACCGGAGCGAGACAGAGGCCGGCCGACCATTGTCGAGAAAGACTTCAGGCTCAACAAAGCTCGCAAACGGGCTGATGAGTCGGGTCGCGACTGAGATGAGATGTGAGATATGTAGGTGATAATCTCCCGTTTTCTGGCCATTCGAAAAGCTTCCTGGCCCTCTTCGCTCTTTTCACTCTCTTCCTGGCCGGAGCTTTCATTTGCGGCTTTCCTTCATGTTTATGGTTTCGCAGCACCTCCTTCATTTGCAGGAGCTGGTTGCGCGCTCTCGATTCGTCCAGCGGTTTTGCTCTCGGTGATTAGCTCCAATTTTTCGAAACCATCCCAAGCTCCCCGCATCCTACCACCGTGCCAGAAGGCTGCCACCCACGCAACCCCAGGTGGAGCAGATCGCGAGTGTGGTGAGTGTGTGGTGCCAGCAACGCACCAGGAGGCCCTGGGAGCCCTGGGGGAGCCCTGGGAGAGCCCTGGAGGCAGGCATCAGCGGCTCAAGAGAGCAGTTGCGCGATAAACGGGCACCATGTTGAAAGCGGTTAGGCGAACTCGATCCCACAGGCCCGAAGCCGATGCCGTTGGACAACTCCAGATCCATGCCCATGATTATGCCCTTGCAGAGCAACCTGCAGGGCAGCATGCAGCACATCAAAGCAAGGTCGAGGAGGAGGAGGGGGCGCACGGTCCGACGGCCCCCTACGGCCATGAACCAGTCATCCCAGGCCCTGTGTCAGGTCCTCTGCAGCACGACGCAGACAGACCATCCAGACCAAGCAGACATGGACATGGACATGTTCAAATTGTGGACATTCCCCCCGTGCGCTTCCCGGGTGGGAAGAATCCCTATCTTGACCGCCCTCTGCCTCCTCCACCGCCGCCAAAGGTTTCCACAGCCCCCAACGGTACGAATACAGCTGTCGCCGTCACTCTCACCGTTGCAAAGCCCACCATGCCGGCGAGACCCAGCACCTCTTCGGGACCCGACTCTAGCAGGATAACCGGGTTGAGGCCAAACTTCGAAAAGAGGCTCTCGAAAGACGATATGGCGCTGACCAGCCAGCCGAGCTTGGGACGGACGAAGAAGGGGATGCAGCCGTTTCGATTTGGTCTGAGGAATGGTGCTTTGCCTACGCCAGAGCCCAGTCCTGACAATATGGCATATTCTCCCATGCCGCCGATGATGTCGTCCATTCCCGCCAGGGTTATGACACCGGAGTCCCTGAGCTCTGGGGAAATCCAGATCGGGATGGCCTTGGGCAGCCCTTCACATGCCAGCTTCCAGGCTGCTGGTTGGCAACCACAAGCACAGTCACAGTCACAGTCGCGGCCAGTACCTCAGGATGTATACTCGCCATCACCCCTACAGCGGACACCCGAGCCACCCATCCAACGGCAGAAGACGCAGAAAAGGAGGCTCTTTGGACTGTTTGGGAGGAAGAACGTCGAACCGCCAAAAGCTGCAGAGATTATTGAAGCGAACACCTCCGTTGTGTCGATCACTACATCACCACCCATTCCAAGATGGCAGGTAGACAGTCCGCCGGCGAGAAGTAACACTGTGATCGGGAGAATGACGACGAAATATCAACCCATTCTCGTCAGATCAGGGACGGAGCCTTACACAGATAATGCATTTCTGCATCCGGCGGCACAAAAAGAGTCCAACTCAACGAGCGGTTGGTCGAACACGCCCCCACGCAGCCCCCAGGTTTCGTCCTCTCCAGGCGGACCTGGTCTGCTAGATATCGAGATTCCGGATATCAGACTGGAGCGTTACAGCATCATGTTTAGTGGAGTGCTGAACCAGCAAGGGGCGGCTCCGGCATCTTCCCTCCTAGCGAGGCGACAGGCGACACTGGAGAAACTCAAGACCATTAATGACAGGATCCTAGACGAAGAGGAGAAGCAGAAGAACAAATACCGGCGAGCAACATCACCGCAGCCGACGAAATCACCCGCCTTTACTCTTTTCCCCTCGACACCGGTACGCCCGCCCCATGGAACAGCCTCAAACTTGGCCCCTCGAGGGACGCCGTCTCGCATGCGCTCAAATACATCGCCTGCGCTCCTTCCTTCTCCGTCACGAACATCTTTCGAGCCCAAGCAGAATCCCGTGGTAGAGCAGCAGGCAATCCGGAAAGAGCGAAAGACTGTTACCATCGTGTCCCCGCGAACAATGGATGAACGCGGCCGGGCCGCGCATGTCGAGAAGCTTCGTGAGCAGCAAGCGGAGGCTCAACGGCCGCCGCCATTGCCACAACAGACGACGGGCTTCCGTTTTGGTCCCGAAGAGTCTGCCCTCATTCTCGACTCGCCGCAGAGCATGTCGGGTGATGAACAGGACCGCCCCATAACCGGGCTAGATCGCGAGGTGGTTGACTCGTTTCCGTTTAAACCGACGCTCCCGGAACCTCAATGGCAAATGATCTCAACGCCCCCGAATACATCAATTGAAACCGGCAGCGTGACGACGAAGCGCACGATGTCGTCGTCCGCGTCCTCGACGGCCTCTTCCACCCAGACACAGCTCACCCGGCCGCCGTCGATCGACGTCGATGAAGAAGACGCAGACCTGAAGGCAGCTGTTGAGATTAGCATCGCAAGACAGATTAGCATATCGCGCCAGCAGAGGCAGCTTCTAAGGCCTGTGAGGTCAAATACTGTTCTGGTGGGTGGCGGCCAACCCGCCAACGTGATACCGACGGGGCGAGGAGTAATTCGCAGCGCAAGCAGCCCTAGTAGCGCGGCGACGATAGCCGGTCTCAAAGGACGCGTGGCCGAGACTAAGTTGGCGATTCCGAAAGTCGAGCTCGCGCAGCACCGGAAGAGTGAGCGGATCGTGCTGGAAGGTGTATAAGCATCTATTTCCTCCAACTTCGATCTTTGCAGCCTTTATATTTATAATATTCCTTTGCTTGACTGGCTATTTTATTTAACCAAGCTTGGCGCGCATTATTATTGGTGTCTTTTTTTCTCTTCTTACATCAGGTGTCTGGTACCCTCCTACACAAACTTTTCTCAGTGTATATATTCTTCAGCGTGGGATATTTGATTTTCTTTTCATTTGTATTACTCTCTCTCTCTTGGGCGAATTCTCTCTTAAATATAGTCAAGGTGCGGATTTATTTGGTATGATACCCGTTATTATTTAAGATTTTGGGCTCAATGGAAAGGAAAGATTGAATAAGATGGCTACGGTGGCTACTTGCTGTCGAGGATTGTATACCAGCGGTATTCCTAGCCGGGATGAAGGCCGGCGGCCGACGGATACGCACATATAAAATCCATAAAAACTATTGTTTCTATTACTCATTCTTTCTTACGCGACTAGTTGGGACTGGAAACCGCGACATGGCGAAGAGTAAAAGGGAATTAGTTGCTTACCACGTCGATTAAGATTTATGTGTGTCTAGTCCGAACGAAAGCGCAGATGATATTGGTCTGTGAGATAGACTCTCGACGACAGAGCACAAAATACTTGGAAAGGGAATAGTTCCTCGCTCGATTGCAGTGGTATCGGGTATCTAGTTTATATGGATATACATAGGAAGAGGCAACCAAACATTTTACCACAGCCACGTAACATCGACAGTCGCGGTTCTATGACTAACCCGGAGTTCGCGCTTCTGCCACGCTCTCACGAACCGCCTCGCCTCATGGCTGTCGGCAAAGGACACAACAAAGCTTCCGTAATACGCAGAATCGGCGCGGCGCTCGGCTGGATCTCCTTCATTCTTCCATCCATCTGGTTCTTCGCTTCCTCCTCTTTGGTCGTCGTACTCATCGTTCCAGTCGTGTCCTACTGCTTCCGCTGACGACGACGGGTGGTCCCCTTCTTCGCCATTGGTGTTTGCCCAAACATCCGTTTGCTCTTCCACTGCTACCGCCGTCGCCGTTCTCTGTTCTTTGGCACCAACGGGAGCGGTGTATTCCTCCGCTTGGGTATTGGCGAACAGTTCGAGCCTGGAGAACTCGAGCGGCTGGATCACCTGACGGCGACGAAGACCGGCAGGACCTCCTCGACCACAATAATAAGCTGACTGCATCCGCCACAGGAGGTTACGGCTTCTGCCGTCTGCGAAGATGGCCCAGCGTAGCGCGTAAGGGGTCATTTTGGCGCCGATGAGCCTGACCAGAACCTGGTTTTGGTCGTCGCTCGGGAGGTCCATGGTCTTAATGTGCTGCTCGTGTAAGGGGTCGCCTACACCCGTCGGGGCGTCCAATCCTAGCTTTTGGTCATGCAATAATGCGTTCGTACTATTGTGTTCCGATTCTGCTGCTGCTGCTGGCGGTCGCGGCACATGCTGTGTTTTCTGGTGTCGCAGCAGCTCGCAGGTCCTCTTGTATGAAATGGGGAAAATTTGAAGCAGCGAGCCGGGAGGGGTAAGAGTGTAAGTCTTGGTCAGATTGGCGATGAAGATGTCGTGGTCGACGTCGGCATCGCAGTTACCCTCTCGCCCGTTGTTTTCTCGCTGTGGCTCCTCCTCTCCTTTTTCCTCGACGGTGGCTCCTTGGTTGGCTGATACGCTGCCTTCGAGAACGCCGTTCCCCCATGCATCAGCTATATAGGTACGCGTAAGAACGTGAAGTCGTCTAACTTCGTTTAGGTACGTCCGGGCCGAGGCTTTCGTGTCGAAAAAGAGAAAGTACCTTCCTTGAGGCCGCTGGGAGACATGCGATCGCACTTGGATGATCTTAGTTATGCCAAGGACCCACCCATCGACGTGCTTGCCCTGGCCGGCCAGACGGTAGAAATCGGACTCGACCAGCGAGCTGGAGGCAGCTCTGAAAAAGAGAACTGCGGGCACAGGTTGCTTCTTCTTGGCCGCATTGTATTGCATGCGCTGGTGTGATGATCTGCGAGACGCGAAATCAAAAGGCAGCCCTTGCGAGTTCTTATCGAGGAGATTGCCGGTGGATGTTGTCGAGTGCTTGTGCTGGTTCCGTCTGGCGTTGGCCAACAAGGACCTCCTCAAGCGTATCACATCGCGCCTCTTTGTGCCGTTTGCGGGAGCGTTTGACCTGGTGTATGAAGCAGAAGCAAACAGCTTATTGCGGGATGACCGTGAAGGCACGGACGGAGGATCTCTGCTACCGCCGGTCGCGAAAGTAGCTTCAAAGCTGGAGATGGCCACGTGCCGTCGAAAGGGCGACTGGAACTGGGGTTGGATCTGGTATGGCCATTGCCATTGCCATTGTCGTTGCCGAGTGAGGAAGCGAGGCAATCGCAACCTCCACGACAGCATCAAGCCGGTAGACAAGGTGGTGCGGGCACCATGCGCCAGACTGCGCCCAGGTGAGCTGTTGGATTGTGAACGCGCTTAAGTTCGGGTCGAGCTGTTTCTCACCAGCAGCTTTGGAGAAAACGGATGGGACCGAATTACAGTGGGGTGACTTAAATCCGATGTACGGAATACCACTGTACTGTACGCAATACAATACGGATTACCTACTGTACGGGACGGGCCCCACATTGAATTATTCACAAACCTGTACGGATTATCAAAAGGAGAAAGGGCAATAATAAATTAAGGAAGGATCGTCTTTGGAGATAGCCACAAGTCTCTTCTTTTGGCGTCTTTCTCGGTACGGACTATGGAATAATTCGTCTAGTATTCTTTAAAAGATGCTTTTCACTCCAGTCATCCCTGTCCAAGTGTGCAGCCGAAGAAGGTGAGTGACAGGAAATCTACCGAGCGAAATCAAGCTGAACCGGCCCAAAAAGTCGGAGCCATGAAGACATTGGAATTTCGCATCAGAAAGTTGCACGTCAACACCGACGTCGAGAAGCGGCTTCAGAAGAAGCAGCCCTCCCGGGTGTACGTGGGCGAGGATGCCCTGATTGAGTTGACAGGCTCTCGCGATGGCGGCAAAGCCATCTATATCGAGCGCGCCTCTGCCTCGCCAGATGAGCCACCCGTCCGCCGCGAAGCCACTCTATGGAAAGCTCCCGAGAAGCTGGACAAGGCCGTCACCCAGATGTACGACGCCTTTCGCGATGCCTGCGGCTACCGACTGGGCGAGCAGGTCAAGATCACCGCCTTAGGGAGCGCGCTGCCCGAAGCCGACGAGGTCATCCTGGAGGAACTTACCCTTGGTGACTCCACCCAGCAGCCTTCTGCTCCAGAGCCAATCGCGCCCTCGGATATTCCTGGCTGGGAAGTGTTCCTGGCCGGACGCCTGTCTCTCGTCGAGCACGTATACGCGGGCTTGGTGTTCAAGAACGTCTTCCTCAGGGGCCCTGAGCGTTCTTTTGTTGTTGCCTCTGTTAACGGCCGTGCTACGGGAAACGGTCGTTATCTGGATCGGAGGACGACTCTCAAAATCTCAGACCCTACTGCTGCCGAGGAGAAGCTCAACCAAATACCACAAGGAGAGTTGAAAGTGGTCGGAATCCAAGGGCTAGATTCCCAGATCAAGAAGCTCAACAATTTGCTGGGCTGCTTCACTGAGAAGAACCCAATAGGAGCGACGCCCCGCTACCCTGGTATCGTCATCCACGGTGGCCACGGAACGGGCAAGAGTCTGCTGCTAAAACACGTTGGTAACGCCGGCTGGGGTACCGTTCATTGGATCCAGTTCAAGGACAAGCTCACCGAGATCCAAGACGTGTTTCAAAAAGCTCGGCTCCAGCAGCCAAGCATTGTGCTTATCGACCAGCTCGAGCGGCTGATCGACAAAGAGCGGAACAACCGCGGCGCGGTCATACAGACCATCTGTGAGGCCCTCGACAGCCTGGCCGAAGATACCGAGCTCAAAGGGGACGCCCCCAAAGTCATTGTAATTTCTACCTGCTTAGACTATACAACAGACGTCCCCGAAGATCTCAAGGAGCCGGGGCGGTTTACCAGTGAGATCTACCTGCCGCTGCCAGGCGTCGACGGCCGGAAAGAGATCCTCGCCTCCTTCAACTTGCATGTAGAACCTGCAAAGGAACAAGAGCTTCTCCACCACCTCAGCGAGCGCACCCACGCCTATAATGGCAAAGATCTCAGACGGCTGGTGGATGAGGCACACCTCCTCGGCCGCATCCGGATCCGCGAGGAACGACGGCATTATAGTCACAACAACATCAACAACAACACAACTGCCGAAATAACACAAGCGGTCGCGGCTCTCGAAATAGAAGCACCCCCTCAAGCAGAGGAACAAGAACTAGTGTCATCATCACCACCACCTCTATACTTCACCCCCGAAGACTACGAGGAGGCGCTCAGAGTCGTCCGGCCCAGCGCAATGCACGACATCAACCTCAAACCGCCACCGATCCGCTGGACCGACATCGGCGGCCAGGACAGCGTCAAGACCTCCCTCCGCCGCGCCGTGCGCCTGTCGACCGAGTCCGCCGATGTGCTCTCCAAATACTTCGAGCACCCGCCCAAGGGTTTCCTGCTGTACGGCCCGCCAGGGTGCTCCAAGACCATGGCCGCGCAGGCCATGGCCACCGAGTCCGGGCTCAACTTCTTTGCCGTCAAGGGCGCCGAACTGCTCAACATGTACGTGGGCGAGTCGGAGCGCGCCGTCCGCCGCCTGTTCCAGCGCGCGCGCGAGGTAGCCCCCAGCATGATTTTCTTTGACGAGATCGACGCCATCGCGGGCCAGCGGCAGGGCTTCGGTCATAATAATAAAGGTAGTGGCGGCTCGACCACGAGCCATGGCGGGCTGAACGTGCTCACCACGCTCTTGAACGAGATGGACGGCTTCGAGGCCCTGCAGGGTGTTGTCGTTTTGGCGGCGACCAATAGACCGCAAGCGCTCGACCCGGCCCTGTTGAGGCCTGGCCGCTTCGACGAGCTTATCTATGTCAGCCCGCCCGACAAGTCCGCGCGCAATGCCATTTTTGTCGGTGTGGCGGCCAAGCGTAGGATGAATGCCGACGTGGACGTCGACAAGCTCGCCAGGGACACGGACGGCTATTCTGGTGCTGAGATAAAGGGCATCTGTGCCGTCGCGGGCATCGCGGCGTATGACAGATATATATCTGGAGAGGGTGCTGCGGGAGAGGCGGAGGGGATACGGATGCAGGACTTGGAGAACGCCATCAAGGGCATGAAACGGCAGATTACGAGGGAGATGATCCAGGGTTTCGAGGACTGGGAGAGGCAGTTTAGGAAGTTCTGAGAGGACGTTTGGAAATAGCAGATATCAAGTCAGCATGTGAATGGGTTAACTGACCTCTACACCTAGGCAGTTTCACACATCTTTTGATCATTAATCGATTACAAGCGGGGGACTGTTATTTTGACGATTCTCAAGTGCCTACCTGCTTCACCTACTCTGCTTGATCATACATAGGTACATGCGTATCTAGCCATTATACTCTAGTGTACGTTCCGTACCCACGAATCTAATCAACTATGCTTACAACTGCAAACTACCCACCAAAGGTCCATCTCAAAACATCCCACGCCTTGCTTGCTGACAATGTCAGATACTCGCCCTCCTCGGCGCCATCGTCCGCCTCAACGCCTTCTTGGCCTCTGTCTCCTCAATGAGTGGCAAAACGCCCTGGTCCCTCAACTTCTGCAGAAATTCTTGGCCGAATTTAAAGCCGACCTGATAAATTTCGTCAAACTTGCCAAAGTCCAGCGTCCCATACTCGTCGATCGGCGGGCGCATGTAGATACACCCAGCCATCGTCTTGGCCCGCTCCAGCGCGTCGACGCTGGAGACGTACGCAAGCCTGGCCTGGATCTCCGCCAGCGTGGGCGGGTTCGGGACCGAGGAGAACGGGTTCCAGCGGTTGAAGAACGCCCACAGGCCGGACAGGGAATCGCCAAATTCCTGAGGCACGTCGTCATCGAGAGCGCCGACGTCGATGGCAAAGATAACGTCTGACCCGAGCGACTTCATGTGTGACACAGTGAGGTTGTCGATGTAGCCTCCGTCGAGGAGCATGCTGCCCTCGTCGCACAGCGGAGGGAGCAGTCCCGCCAGAGACATGGATGCTCGGACGTATCTCCAAGCGTAGCCGCTCGTGTGAAACTCTTGTCGGCTCTTGCTGATGTTGGTGGTGTTGCAGTAGTATTCGAGCCAGAAGTCTTCAATCTGCGTGTTACCAAATGTCTTGAAGATGCCACGGTTGAACTCGTGACCCGTAGTGTAAGACGCGGAGGGATAAGTCAAGTCCAACGCAAACCGCCACATGCTCGACATTCTTCCTGCGAACTTCTTGGCCAGGCCGAATATAGGGACGGAATCTGCGTGTCTCGCATAGAGCGCGCCGATAAAAGCGCCAATTGATGTCCCTCCGATCATGTCAATAGGAATCCCGGCCTCTTCCATGGCTCTGATGATTCCGATCTGCGCTATTCCTCTAGCCCCGCCACCTCCTAGAACAAGACCAACCGACTTTCCACAGAGCCTCCTGGCCAAGCGGTGGAAATCGCCCTTAAACGCTGAGTCTGGAGAGTAGAAGGGACTGTGGCGGACCTTACGCGATGTGAACTTTTGTATCTCTGCCTGCAAGATCTGCACCCGTTCCTTGAGGCTTGGCCCGCTACGCTTCGTGGGTGGGTGGATTGGCATGGTGTTGGGACTGTACGCCATTTGTACGTGGAAGTGACCCCCGTTTATCCACATCCGGTTCTTCAACCATCTTCTTGTGAGCCCGGGACGCGAGTACCGTTCTTGATGGAGGAGAACGAGTATTTTTCGAGCGGTTGACTTCATCCCCAACATGAAGCGCTCGTATTCCCCAATTTCAGGAGAACCATCTGCAAGGCCGACAAAAAGAACACAATCTGCCTGGGTGATACAAGTCTGAGTCCATGGGGCGTTGACATTTGTGTCTGAATAGACGGAGTTAGAATCCTGGTAACACCACATCCACAGAAAGATAAACTTACCAGCTACATAGACCACGAGTCCGTACTTCTCTTCCAGGTCTGCCAAATAATGGGCCAGCTTGAGCTTTCCTATCTTGTTAAACGCATGTTTCCCAAGATGGTTCAGGATAGCGGCCTGGTTGAGTGAGATTGCGCCATTGAGCGGCCCGACTTGTGCCAGAGCGTTCATCAGTCTACTACCAAAGTCCACCACAGGAACCCCTGCTGTGACGGGCAGGATTGCTACCGTTCGGAGATTCAACGTCGAAGAGCTCTTGTTACCAGCGTTTTGTGCAGAACCGT
Source organism: Apodospora peruviana (assembly GCA_033439685.1). Classification (NCBI taxonomy): domain Eukaryota; kingdom Fungi; phylum Ascomycota; class Sordariomycetes; order Sordariales; family Lasiosphaeriaceae; genus Apodospora; species Apodospora peruviana. The sequence goes on along the minus strand of JAUEDM010000004.1, from coordinate 1,615,577 downwards.
CTTTGAACCCCAGAGAGGATGGGCCGTCGACGAGAGTCCGCATACGAGAGGCAATGATCTTGGAGATCTTGATCGTGATGTTTGGGTGCTCGCGCGCCAAACTGTTGAACAATGTGCGTGGAAACTTTACCACCTCTGTATCTCGGATGGCGTGAAGTGTGCCAGCACGAGAAGACTCCGTCAGCACCTCGAGCTCTCCAATACTCTCGCCCTGGCCGAATTCCGCCCGAACGTTCACTCCGCCATCCTTGCGGTCCACGACGGATCTTAAACGGCCGTTTAGAACGATATATATCGCCTCACTCTCGTCCCCCTTGTGGAACATGACTTGACCGGCGTTGACTTGCAGCCATTCCAAAGCGAAGTCGATGTGTAGAATGAGGCGAGGGAGAAGATTCGTAAGCCTCTTCGCCATAGTAAGTAGGACGATTGGATACCGGTCAACAATTCTCTCAATAGACGATCTGGGAAGGAAGCCGACATAGACATCTGTCTTTGCCACAACGTCAATGAACGACCGGTACGATGAAATGGTCCCGACATAACCGGCCAATCCTCCTGGCTTGATCAAAGCCACGCTTCGCCGACCGATAGGACCCTTCTTCCGACCCTCACTGACGTTTTGGCCAACTTCTGGGACCGAGAACCGCGGAGGTAGTGTCGATCGATTCGGTACAGGGAATGACTCATCGCTTTCCATTACGTGAGAGTGGGCTGATGATTGGAGAATGTCTGAGGATGACTCCTCTGCCTGTATAGAAATATCAAGAAACCCGTCAATGACATAGTAGAGCCCTGGGTTTCTCTCACCCTGTTCTACGAGAACAGAGCCCTTGGGAAAGAAAACTATTTCGACTTCATCCTTCATTTCCTGAGCAAGCACATGGGAGTTCGCCGGAGTGGCAGTAAAGCCTCCCGAGGTTATGGATTCGGAATCACCATCGACGGATCCGTCGAATGCATCCATAAATCCAAAGGCATTATGGCTGTAAACACCCTTTTGCCGTCTCTGGTCGAAGGATACTATTCTTGGTGAGCCTTGGACAGAGTCAGGCTCCCGATGTGCAGTGCCGCTTGAAGTTAGGCCGATAGACTTGAACATGCACTCTAGAATAGATTCGCGAAACATGTTGTCTTGGTCGACTGTTTCCCTCTTATCAAGTGCAGCGTGTGCGTTTCTATGCGTCGCAAATGGATTGAACGCACCCCTTGCAAGTGGTGACATGTTGTCTCTCTGCAGGTCAGCCGGAGAAGCCTGACCGTTGGAGAGATGAACGCTTGAGGGTCGTTGGCCACCGCTTCTTGACGACTGTAAATTTGTCAACAGGTCGCCTGGAGTAGGAGTATGCGGCGAGGAGCGTTCTTGCGGAGATATAACAGTTGACCCGACCATGGAACTGTGGCGTTGTCGAGTAAATGCTTGTAATGTTGCCTCCTTCCGTAGTGTCGTGTTTGAACGACGGCGTCGGCCGGCATGGGCATTGTGGAGCGCGATACCCTTTCCAACATCCTCTTCACCAATCCTCTTCCTCTCGCTGTTGAATTTCTCCTTCAGCCGTTCTAGAGCATCTCCTCGGAGGTGGTTAGGAAGCTGTCGAGTTGTATACTTTAGCATGTTCCGTTCTATTTGCAGCACCTCCCCAGTCAAGCCGAGGTAACTATATGCGGTTGCAAGGGTTACTCTTTGGAAACGAGAAAGAATGACATGGACGATGTGCGCCGTCGCCTTTGGATATATTCTTATAAGTCGCCGGAACGCGCTTGCTGGGATGATGGCTATTGTCGTGTCTACTGTTGCTCTTGCAATGATATCGGGGTGGGCCGAGCTGGTTGCATTCCTCTTTGGCACGGGTCTGCGCGGTCTATTATGACCTGAAGCCTCAAGTGACATGTGCGGGATATTTGGTAGACGCTGGGCAGTAGTTGAGAGCGTGAGAGGATTAGAGAGGTCAGCGGCGTTGTCGTTTCCAGTCCCGTCCAAGTGCGGGCTATTTGGAAAGGAAACTGGCATGTCGTGGGGTTTCCGGAAGTCGGCGCTCATCGGATACGCAGGGACAGCAGTACTGGAAGTGGCAGTCCCTGGTTCCGAGTTGTCATCGTCCGTGTGGTGAAGCTGGATGTCTTCAGTGAACAGAGACATTATGGAGAACAGTGATGACATGGGAGCACCGTTTCGAACTTCGGTTAATAGTTGGTAGCGCTGGTGGCCGGGGCTATAGCTCTCTTCCTCGCTGGAAGGAAACTCGGCTGAGCCCTGTGAATGAGCACCATTGAAGGGATTGCGGTTATCCCTAGCTGACTTGACGAATATCTCAACCAAGCCATCCACGACGAGGCAAAAGCCCTTTTCGTCCTCGAGGTTGAGTGTCTCACCCGCTATAAGCTTCCTCGTCTGCATACTGCGGGTTAACTCGTGAAAGACAGGCCGCTCAAGATAGCCAAAAATCTTAATCGCACTGAGAAACTCATCGAAATAGCTCGAAAGTCCGGACTTGATCCCTTCCTCCTGGGTATCGGGGAACAGATCAACATCCGGCTCTTTGCGCTGAGGCTCAGGGGGAAGCCGCGAGTACATGTTGAGATAACGATACCTGACGACCCATGTCACGGCCGAAATCATTGCTCCTATGATCAGCATGCTGAAGAAAAGGCACATCATGTCACGTCAGCTCTGCCAACACATGGGGGGGTTGAGGACGTTGACTCACAGGGTAGTTGCATTCATAGTAACAGTTAGACTTGTTGAGAAGAAGGTGAAGAGAAAGGAGGGAACCGAAATGGTAGCCAACTTAATGACAAAATACAGAATGGTCGACACCACCTGCAGAACCCAGATGATGAGTCTGGCAAAGAGACCGAGCCAAGTTGAGGAACTGTTGGATTGGGCAATATCGCCAGCCATCACCACGGCCGACGACAAGGCACCCGGGGAGCTGTCGACCATGGCGGAAGCCGTCTCTGATATGGCCGTGCCGAGACTGAGAGTCGCCGACATGTTGCTGGCTGATTCCATGACTGTGACTGTGACTGTGACCGGGACTGGAACTGTGACTGAGGGCGTATGTGTGTGCTTGTAAAGTTGGTCTTGATTCCTCGTAGAATGACAAAGTATTCGTTTGATTCGCTTCCCCCACACAGGTCAAACGCGCCCAAATCTAAGTTCGCGCATAACTTCGTCTTTGGTAGGTCCCTGGCGTCCCTGGCTAGGTCTAGAGTAGAAGTAGGGAACCGGAATGTTGAACAAGAGCTTGAAGAGGTGTCGAAACTTCTGGGACCACGTGCACCCGAGCGGTCGGGTGCTCCGAGTCTCTACACCTTGCAAACAGCTGCCCTGGTTTCCCGGTGGATTGCCCTGACGTCGCTTTGCTGGGTCTCACTCTCGGCAAAGCACGGCGAACTGGCGTTGTGGCCCCTTGAACCCTGGCCTAGCACGGCCCGGGGTTGATGGTTCCAGAGCCCAACCCAGCCTGGAAATCCAGATGCTCCACCAGCCCCGGCACCCACCCCTCACTCAACCACAGCGCGTTGGATAAACCATACACCCCGTATCCGTAGCGCACAGCCCAATGAGGGGCCTGTGCCAGAGGGGGCCTGAGGGGGCACCAGCCACAGCCCACTTTCTCAGTTCAACTGCACGTAATTTTTTGGCTGGCATCTGAAATTGCTCTGTACTTTCGTGACTCTCTCCACGACAATCAACTCGATCGCCGCCACAGTCCAAGTCGCCAGCCTCAAGGGAAGCTGCTTCTAGTGTATATCCGACATCTATTATCTTTGATAAAGCACCCGAACTTCATTTCAGCATTGCGCTCCCCCTTGGGCATCCCAGCACTACCTTCAACTTCCATCTATCCCACGATTGCCCCGCCTGGGAAGGGCGCCCGCCGACAACATGTCGTACTCTAACTGCCGCTTCTACGAGGAGAAGTACCCCGAAATTGACTCCTTTGTGATGGTCAACGTTAAACAGGTACAGCTATGGGCGCCTCGTCAGGCTCAGGATAGCAGCGCAACCATGCTAACACGATCCAGATCGCCGACATGGGTGCTTATGTTAAGCTGCTCGAGTACGACAACATCGATGGCATGATTCTGCTTTCCGAACTATCCAGACGTCGTATCCGCAGTATCCAAAAGTTGATTCGAGTTGGCCGAAATGAGGTTGTCGTCGTGCTGCGTGTCGACAAGGAGAAAGGTAAGGCGCTTTGGCACCTTGGTGGCAACCTGGTGCTAAATCTTGACAATAGGTTATATCGATTTGTCTAAGCGCCGTGTCTCGCCCGAGGATATCATCCGCTGCGAAGAACGCTACAACAAGAGCAAGATCGTCCATTCTATCATGCGACACGTTGCCGAGAAGACATTGACTCCGATCGAGAAACTGTACGAGACGATAGGCTGGCCCCTGAACAAGAAATACGGGCATTCGCTTGATGCTTTTAAGCTTTCAATAACGTATGTCTCCTGCTTCTGGTGTGTATCTCCTCAGTTTACCTGCTAACATACACCCGCGAAGAAACCCCGACGTTTGGAACGACATCGAATTCCCCAGCGAGCCTGTTGCCGAGGAGCTAAAGTCCTATATCGGCAAGCGACTGACCCCCCAGCCAACTAAAGTCCGTGCCGATGTCGAGGTTACCTGCTTCGGCTACGAGGGCATCGATGCCATCAAGACTGCTCTGCGCACGGCTGAGGCTCGGAACACCGCAGACACACAGGTCAAGTGCAGACTCGTCTCACCTCCTCTCTATGTGTACGTATATAGCCTTTTCTTCTGACGTATTAGCTGTGGACTAACGCCGTGCAGCCTCACCAACACATGCCTGGACAAGAACGCTGGTATCGCGAGGTTAGAAGACGCCATTGTTGACATTCGGGCGAGCATCCAAGCGGCGGGTGGCCAGCTGGTGGTAAAGATGGAGCCCAAGGCCGTCACAGAGTCCGACGACGCAGAGCTTCAAGCTCTCATGGAGAAACGTGAGCGCGAGAACGCCGAAGTCAGTGGCGACGAAAGCGTCAGCGAGTCCGACGATAATATCCCCGAGACGGTCTAGAGGACCCACAAAGAATCAAGACCTACCGCAAAGCTCTCTCGTACTGGGATCCAAGTTCGTATTTCGCGCTTCAGGTACAAAAGCGCATGAGAGTTGGCGTGGTTCTAGCGGCATTGGATGTCAATGGTATATCACGACACAGGACTGGCCTCTACTCTATACAGGCGTGCAAATGTTACCCATTGGCAGTACCTAGAGGTAGTTACTTTAGACTGCGATGTTTGGCATCAGTTACGGATATAATAAAAAGGGCGGAAGGAGGACGAAAGCGGTTCGGTAGACGTTTGCTATATGAAATCAAGCGATATGCATTTATCGGGGGAACCTACTTTCCATCCCGTTATCGGTTATCATATCAATATTCAATACCAGTTGGCCCCTCTAAAAGTCTTACTTAGCTTTATAGATTCGTCGTCTCCTAAATGATGGCATCCTAGTTCGCATTCGTGACCACGAACACCTTCGGCGCCTCGACGTTTGCCTGACGGGTCCAATGGCACGATGGGGGAGCGCGGGGACACAGGCAAGGTCGTTTCTCGGTCAATTTACGCACCACCTCATCCGCTACGCGACATGGCTTCCTCCGCTCATATGTGTCAAAGAATATGTGGCCGACCTTACATTCATCAACGGACCATCCATGTATCCCTTCCTAAACCCTCACTACAACGAGTCACTGCGTCGGGATCTGTGTTTGACATACAAGCGCTATTCGTGGAAGAATCTGAAGCGTGGCATGATTGTGATCTTTAGGTCAGAAGATGCGCCGCCAGTTCTCCTTTCTTTCTTTTCCTCTTCATCTGACACCTAGCGCGCACGCATGCACAAATAGGAGCCCGGAGAATCCGAAAACAACCCAAGTGAAGAGAATCGTTGCCTTGGAAGGCGACAGAGTGCGGACCAGACCGCCGTACCCGTACGAATACGTCAACGTGCCCGAGGGACATGTATGGGTCGAGGGCGACGGAGAGAACACCAAGGACAGCAACTACTACGGACCTATTTCGGCTCATCTCATCACGGGGCGCATCACACATATACTTCTGCCGTGGGATCGGGCGGGACGGGTCCGGTGGTGGGAACATCCAGAGCGGCCGGGACTGCACAAGGGATTGTTCTGATATGCGGAACTTTGAGACAGTGACGTACGGTAGCTCTTCAGCTCTAGCTTCCTGTCAGCACCGGTTCTCACACGGTACTGTACTGCGTACGGAGGTAGATTGTATGAAATTTGTATCATTAAGGCAAAACTCAAAGAGCATTGAAGAAAACTGCAAAGACACAACAGCAGGGGAGAGACGGTGTTGTTAATCGAGAATCACTCGGTACTCCAGTTGCAGTGGTAATTCGGGTTAGGCAGAAGTGCCCTGCATCCGTAAACCTGACGTAGGAGTTGGTAGTATTTTGCGCTGCGCATATGCACGGACCGAAGTGGCCGTCTCCAACTGTCGGAATTACGAAAAAAGTTGGCCCTGCCGCCGATAAAGCTAGCGTCTCGGAGCTTGTCGAACGGGTGCCGGTCACGACCCAAAATTTGAACCTCGAAACCTCCGTGATGTTTATGCGCCGTTCCGAATTCTGAGCTTGGGTCGCCTCAAACAAGTTCTGTCCGCAACCCAAGCGGCAGAATTCCTTCATTCTCCTCTACTTTCCCTAAAAGGCGATGGGCCTTGGCTACGAGATCGCCAGCACGCTCGTTTCCGACGCGCACAAGGCGCCGACCTCGACCTTCTTCTCACGCACGCCGCCGCCTTCAGCCTCCGGAGCCTTACTCAATAATGGAACTACGGAACAAGGGGACTTCTTGCCGCATGTCAATACTCGATCGGAACCGCCGCCCTCGGAGCGCAATATGAATTCGGAAGATGAGGACCTGGAGTTGCGCCGCCCGCCGTATTTGCATGTAGGTTGAACCCGCCTTACTCGCCCACCATTTTTCACCCTTGGTGTCATCGCTGACAGTCATGACAAGACCATGCTTGCCGGCGGGCTCGGGGGCACCAGCGGCGATATGCTCATGCACTCGCTCGACACGGTAAAAACCCGGCAGCAGGGCGATCCGCACATTCCGCCCAAGTATACCTCTCTGGGCTCCTCGTACTACAAGATCTTCCGACAAGAGGGAGTTCGGCGCGGGCTTTACGGCGGGTGGCTTCCGGCTCTGCTGGGCTCCTTCCCCGGAACCGTTTTGTTCTTTGGCACCTACGAGTACAGCAAGCGGCACATGCTCGACTACGGCATCCAGCCCCATTTGGCATACCTGGCTAGTGGTAAGTCAATGTGGCGTGCTGTGGCTAGAAGTTGCCTTTGTCTGACCAGCGCTTCCATATAGGATTCCTCGGCGACTTCGCTGCATCGATAGTCTATGTGCCATCCGAGGTGCTCAAGACGCGCCTGCAACTGCAAGGGCGATTCAACAACCCATTCTTTTCTTCAGGATACAATTATAGGGGCACCAGCGATGCTGTACGAACAATCGTCAGAAACGAAGGCTTCTCCGCGCTCTTTTACGGCTACAAGGCTACTCTGTACCGAGACCTTCCATTTTCTGCCCTACAATTTATGTTCTACGAACAGGGCCAAACATGGGCCCGCCGCTGGAGGGAGAGTCGCGAAATCGGCTGGCAGCTCGAGCTGCTGACAGGCGCTGCAGCAGGCGGCTTGGCGGGCACAATGACTTGCCCCCTCGACGTGGTAAAGACCAGACTCCAGACGCAGGTCAATACACCAACAGAAAATAGTCACGTCATCAACCCGACAAAACCACCGGGGACTCCCACGACGGCGAAAGATGGGCACCCCAGACCCACAGGCGAGACGGCAGCACAAAAACTCCAAAAGCGACTGATATCAACCTCGTCGCCATCTACCCATACGCCAAGGCCTGGCGCAGGCTATCTGGACACATCATCAGTTGTCACCGGCCTCAGGATTATCTACAAGACTGAGGGCGTTGGAGGGTGGTTCAGGGGAGTCGGCCCCAGGGCGGTGTGGACTAGCATTCAGAGCGGGTGCATGTTGTTTTTGTATCAAAAGATACTCCGCGCACTAGAAGTGTACATGCCCACGGAACGTCGTGAGCTTATCTAGCTTTACTGCCGACAAAGCTAGGGCGATCGGCTCACGAAACTGTACATATACGTGCTACCGATATTATATTATTACTACAAAGAGGATTCAAGACAGGGACAGGCACATTTGCGTGTGGCGTTTAGGTGGTGGCTGGATATAGATGTTACAGGCGATAGAGATAGACATGACTCATCTTCACACACATTTCATAAATAATATCTACACCCTCTTGGGAAGGCTGCTCATCTGTCACTCTACACAGTATTTTAAGATATGATTATATGCAGTCTGCACAGTTATGCACGTTGGCCGTAATCAGTCACGTGTCGGCTTTCTGCGGACAAGCCCGAGCTCCCCAGACCCTTGCACTACATTGGGCCGAGCTTCGCCGATTGGGGGATCCATACGGAGTAATCGAGTCAATCAATTGGCTTTGGAATTTCAAGAAACTTAGCTCCATCCTTGGTCATACGAACGCCGGTACTTACAACTTACGGTCGAAAACGAAACCTCGAACTCTAACCCGGCGAGTCGGCGCGCCCAACACAACACGATATGATCTGACGACGAGATGGAATCGGACAAACACAGGCCATGTCGCCGCCGCTCCCCATTCCCTCCAAGGCAGCTCTGAGGGCGCTGCGTGGCTTGGTGTTTGGCACGTCGTGCACCCTCGCCCTAATCACCGAGGACCGCCGCCGTCGCATCAACCAAGCCTTGACCGTGCTCGAGAATGGAGAGAAGGTCAAATCCGCCAGGAGCTACCGCGCCGGCGGCGGCCTCGCAGAGGCGAGTGTGCACAGCCTGGAAGAGGAGATCGTGTTCGATCCCAGCCTCGGTCGCTGGACTTTCCGACACAGCAAGGAGCAGTTTCGGTCACCGGCCTCGCCGGCGGGCACAGCGACGGAGAGACGGTCACGACGGAACTCAAGAACCATTTCGATTGGGCAACTTGTCCTCGAACCAGATAATCAGAACCAAAGTGGAAGTAGCAGCGATGAGCATGTCGAGAATGCTCAGTTTCCAAGTCGCCAGACACCACCACCCGAAACCTCTGATCCATGTGCCCGACTTCTTAGTGGGGGCACGCCCAGTCCGGACAACGACAGTGTCAGTCGGCATGTCGATAATGTGTCATTGAGTGTGCCCAGCCACCGGCCAGCCAGTCAGCCTAGCTTTAGGATCCAGCCGTTGACTAAACCGTCTATTAATGCCTCTGCTCTTCCCGGCCACGCGGATGTCAGGGCTCCTTGGGAGTCCACCAAATACCCAGCTGCATTTGATAAATATAGATTTCCCAAGAACAACGAAGTTTTCATCATGGTGCGCGAGGCCTGCCTCAGCAAATCTCCAGAGCAGCTCGATCATGCTCTTCGGTGCATGCTGTCGATCTCCGAGGCGAAGACTCTTCCAGATAACGACAGAAAGTCGTGGATAGAAGCATCGGCGCTGCTATGTCGGACCTGCCAAGAGCTGGGACGCCTTGATGATGCTGTCGAAATACTGGATCGGGTACTGGCTCGTGGCGTGTTAGACGAAGAGGACTATATGGCACATGGGCCCCTGTTGCTGATCGATTCGCTTCTCACGAGGAAACCGAAGAAGTGCTCCAATTCCGAGGAGGGTGAATCCTTCTTACTCGACACCTGTGTCCGCCTGTTTCTACCCCAGTTCAAAGAAAAGCCAAAGAGATTCAACCAGGAAGCCTTCAATCTGGGAAGAAAGCTCCTCGAAATATTCCTTTCGGTCGAGGTTGATCGACTAAAATATGTGGTGGATCTCTACTGGCGATGCCTTTCGGTCGGGGAGGAGAATAACTATGCCTTAACTACATGGATCATTGAGGAATTGCAAGCAAGAGGTGGTGCCCAGATCGCTGTCCGTATCTTCGTCAAAGTCTACCACAAGTTGTCGCCCAGCGCTGAAGCGATAACCAAGACTGGCGATATCATCGTCAAGTGCGTCGAAGAAGGACACAACTACAAGCCCAGGGAGGTCTTGATAAGCTTGATGAGGCTTTGTTCCGGTACCACACGGCTTAGGAATGAATGGGTTATCAGGCTCCTTCTCTCGCACTGGAATCACCATCATGACCTCATCAAAACTGAGGAACTATTCAATGCAGCTATCGCGGCTGGTCTCTCTACCATGAGTACGGCGGCTGTCTACCGCATCATGGTGGAAATTGCGCTAGAGGCCCATGATCAGACCAAAGCTGATTTTTACGTCCAAGAGGGTTCTGCTCGGAATCCGCGTTTCGCTACCGAACCTGCATTGCTCGGCAAATTTGCTCGCTTTAGGGCCAGGGCTGGGGACTGGCAAGGTGCCCAGAGGGCTTTTGAAAGCATGAAAGTGACGGGAGAGCGAGAGAGCAAGGCCTGCGGTGATGCATTCGTCCCGGTCCTTAAAGAGTACACTCAACATCACACTACCTATGAGTCTCATGAATTTGCGCGCTTCTACATCGATGAACTCAAGGTGCCGATCACTCCTTACTTGGTCTCATTGATGGCAAAGCAATACGCTTCCATTCGGGATGTCGAAGCACTCGTTCGGTGGCTCGAGTACTGCACTGCTGCAGGTTTTCAGTTTGACGCCGGCTTTTGCAACGCCATTCTGTCGTTTTGCCGGCGAGAAAAGATGCCGTTCGGAAAACTGCGCAAACTATTTCGCACGCTCAAGAAGTTCGACCCGGACTGTGTGAACAGTTGTACAGAACGGATCATGGTTAACGCCGCTATTTCAGCCGGTATGGCCGGCGGTAGACTCCACGGACGAGTGCTCTCCCTCAAAGTCGACCTGGCCAGACTTCCCAGAAAACGATGCGCATCGGCAAAAGATATTCAGTTATCGATGAAAAAATGGATGGCAGGCGGCCGCCCTGATATGGCGCTGTCCATCTACAAGCGGGCCTCGTACCTGGGACTGCCGTTCTCTCAGCTCGGTCTACGGCTAGCTGTGCGGGCACAGCTCAAGATGAAAAGACACAGCAGGCTCCGTTACAGCAAGGCGTGGCACCTTGTGCGCTCTGCGCAGAAAAATGGGCATGCCACGGACGAAGTTGTCAGTTACCTGATAAATGATCAGCTAAGCACGCTCTGCTTGCCAAAAGGAGCGGAGTTTCATGCTCTACAGGAAGAACTGGGACTGCTCGCGAGAAAGAACATCGCGGTTACGAGCTTCCAGTACAACCACGCGGCACTTGTCTGCCTCCGCGCATCGCAATTTCAGGGGGCGATCTGGTTGGCAAAAAAGGCAGCGGAGACGATGCAGGGGGGAGAGTGCTACAACTTGACCAACTTCCGGATCCTTCTCGAGTCGTATGTCGCACTCCTCGACGTTGAGGGACTGAGGAGCTCGCTGGAAACGATGCTCGCTAGCGACTACATGGAAGAGGAAGTGTGCAAGCGGACGCTCAAGAAGGCACGAAATAGACTCAAGAAGGACGAGAGAGATTCGGCGTCTAAAGCCGCAACGTGGATGGTTCTCCAGGCGGGCTATGACGAGGTTAAGAAGGCGAGGGCGCTCCGGCGGGATCGGCGGAGCGCGCTGGAGAGCGCGGCCCTCAGGATCACGGGGCAGGCGGTGGTGGATGCAAGTTTGAGTCTCGGCGACCATCGACCGAGGATTAGGGATGACGAGCTCCCGGATGATGAGGTTGATGAGAGGTTGATTGCTGCTGAGTTTAAGGAGGTTGAGAAGGAACTCTACTTTAAGCAAACTTTTCTGGCAAAGTCTGGCGTTGTGGAAGCTTGGTCTGGCTAGAATTATGGCATTGTTCCTATGCATGTAACCCGACAGGTGCCTGGGTTGGCAGCTGGTATCGGCGAGGTGGAAAGTCCTAGGTATATATCCTATCAAGCACTTGTCCTTTCTTCTAGAGGCGGATGGGATTCCTCGACTAGGAGCTGTACATATTTTAACGAGTTTTATTTTGATTATTCTGTGGATATGTAATTATATTTATGCCTGGCTTGAATATAGACATGACCTTTATCATCAATCGGAAAAAAAGTGGCTTGAAGTTATTTGCTGAGGCAGTAGGCACCACCGTGATGGCCGTTCGTATTCAGGGGTCGGCCGGTTACCGGCCAAACAAAAGCTGTTGTCTGCTCTCTCATTTTTGGTTGCTGGTGGAACGATTTTACTGACATGTGAATTTGGCGGTCTTGGCGGTCGCTGCTGTTCAGGCGATTGTCAGGGTCCTGTTCAGGGGTAAAGACCACTGAGGGATCTCGTGCTAGAGGTCAGCCGAGAGGTGATTGGCTAATCTCGGGCGGGTTCGTCCGAGTCCAGACCCCGGCCCTGGCGCGGCATGGGACGATTGCATCAATTCGACAGTCGAGGATAATTTCGTCAAATCGAACCAAGGGACGGCGGGACGGCACCACGTATAAACCCAAGTAAGTGTTTTTTTTAACTCTCATGAAAAGGACTGTTGCTGTTAACGATCCCCAATTGAGTTTTTTTTTGCTAATTTCACTACTTAACCTCCAAGTTGGAAGATAAACGCTCCATCTCCTCGGTCCCGTCCTGACATTCCGTCCCGCGTTCGGCGAATTTCCTCTCTCGGCTTACAACTGCACTACACTTAACCTCACCGACTGGCTTATGTGACGACTAAGCCTCTCGATTACCTCGGTGATCTCTGGGTACGAATACAATCGGCAAAGGTTTTCACCCTCCGAATCAGCCAAAATTTCCCCAGCATCCATCCATTCCGCCGCGAATCAGACCAGCGTGAGCCGGATAGACTATTAGAAAGAAAGGAAAGCTCGGTAGCGTGAAATCACAAGAGACAAAGAGGGCACGCTCTGGGAAATTATCTGGCGTGCGGATCACAACTCACACATGCCGGTAGAAGCCCTTTCCAAGCGCGAGCGCGATGCCGAGCGGCGGGCCACGCACCACGAGGCCGACGTGGTGGTGGTTGGCGCCGGCGTCTTCGGCTGCGCGGTGGCGTTTGCGCTCGCCAACCAGGGCCGCAGTGTGATACTGCTCGAGAGGTGGATGCACGAGCCCGACCGGATCGTCGGCGAGCTGCTCCAGCCTGGCGGCGTGGCAGCCCTGAAGAAGCTGGGCCTCGAAAAGTGCCTCGAGGGCATCGATGCGATCCCCGCCTACGGATACCACGTCATGTACCACGGCGACGACGTGGTGATTCCGTATCCCAAGGTTGATGGGGCAGGGAATGTACAGGCCGTCAGACAACCGAATAGGAGCGAGGAAAATGGACATGCGAATGGTCATGGGGAGGAGAAGGAGAGCAGCCGGCGGCCGGAAGGGAGGAGTTTCCACCACGGCCGCTTCATCATGCAGCTGCGCAAGGCGTGCCGCGGGCACCCCAACATCACCATTTTCGAGACTACGGTGACGAACACCGTCCAGGGTGAGCACACAGGCCACATCCTGGGGGTCCAGACGCGGACGGCGATCGACGACGGCACCAAAAAGGACGACTACTTCTTCGGCCAGCTGACCATCATCGCCGACGGCTACGACTCCAAGTTCCGCAAGCAGCTCATCGGCCGCGCACCCATCGTGCGCAGCAAGTTCTACGCCCTCGAGCTGATCGACTGCCCTCTGTCGCCGCAGGGCTACGGCCACGTGGTCATCGGCAAGGCGTTTCCGGTCCTGCTGTACCAGATCGGCACGCACGAGACGCGGGCCCTGATCGATGTGCCCCAGGACCTGGCGGCCGCGTCACCGAAAGCCGGCGGCGTGCGGGGCTACATCAACGACGTGGTGCTGCCGACGCTGCCGGACGAGGTCCGGCCGAGCTTCGTGGCTGCGCTCGCCGACGGCCGCATCCCAAAAAGCATGCCCAACAGCTACCTGCCGCCGACCCGCCAGACCCAACACGCGGGGGTCTTGCTACTCGGCGACGCCTACAACATGCGTCACCCGCTAACGGGCGGTGGCATGACGGTCGCTTTTAACGATGTCGTGCTGCTCGCCGATCTGTTGCATCCCGACCGGGTGCCCAATCTTGGGGACGATGTTGCTGTCCGCGACGCCATGAAGACGTTCCATTCGCGGCGCAAGGCGCTCACCAGTATCATCAATGTGCTCGCCCAGGCCCTGTACAGTCTGTTTGCTGCCCACGACCCCCAACTCAAAGCGCTGCAGCTGGGGTGCTTCCGGTACTTCCAGAAGGGTATTACCGATGAGCCTATGGGGCTGATGGGCGGTTTGATCAAGAGGCCGACGGTGCTGGCGTACCATTTCTTCACGGTGGCGTTTTTGGCCATCTGGTTGAATACGCTCGCGGTCTGCGGGCATAGCCTGCTGGGGCTGTGGAAGCTGCCGCTCGCGGTGGTGGATGGGGTGCTGATATTGTGGAAGGCGTGCGTGGTGTTTTTGCCTGTTGTTTGGACGGAGTTGGTATAATTATCAATTGATTACATATCTGGTTGGGGTAAGGTAGAAAGGGTTGTTTGTAATGATGGAGTTTGGTCCTTTTTTTTTCTCTTCCTTCTTCGCTCTTTTTCGTTGTAACTGATTTATATCTATTATTAATATCTAGAACTATTTGGTTGAAGGTTACTATATTATACAGGTTGGAGCTTACCTTAAGATACTGCCCCACGCAGCTCTTCTTTCGCTGAGAAGAGTTCGACTGAATACACTGTTCGGAGGCATTCTCAGGTTCGAGATATACGTGTATCTGAAATTGTGGTGCTTGTTCATGTGAATGGCTAAATTAGGCGTGGAAGCGAGAACGGTAGCACGTAAGGTAGACCTACCAGTGCAGGGTCAAACGAAAAACTTGGACATGTAAACAAAAATCAGGGGCAGGCCTATTAACATCACCATGACCGCTCCGCACGCATGAAGACGCAAAGCAACAAAAGCAGTGCCGGGAATTTCGAGTTCTCCAAATCCGGCAGGATTATATTGTACAAGTACCTCCCTACGCACCGCATCTAGGTCAACCGTGACGTATCTCCAGGTTCTCTAGAGTTGCAAATAACGCCATTGATCCACCACAGCGGCAAACCGCCTCCCTGGCCTCATCCCGTCGTACCAGTGAGAATGAACCACCAACCTGGACGGGGAAAGAAACGTCAAGACACCTGTCCCCGGAAGCAAGCAAGCAATATGCAAGGTTTAAAGACGAAGTAGCCAACCCAGACGCCCATTCCATCCCAGAAGAGACATTGTTGGTTTGTGCCGGAGGAAATCCGCTACGGTTGCGTCGGGAACACAAGTCATCCCCTAAAGGAAGAGGAAAAGAAAACCCGTACCGCTGCTGCCGCTGTTCCCGCTCCTATCCCGAGTTTGTCATGTTTTTTGGTTCATAAAAAAAGCCCTGAAAGGAAAGTTCCTAGTAAAAAAGTAAAAAAAAAAAAAAACAGAAGAATACAAAGAGGTGTTCCCATTAATATCCATCTCACCCGACTCATTCATCTCTACCGGGCGAAGTTGGCGGGGACTTGCCAGACGCTGTCTCATCATCCGCCCGTACTGCCGCCGCAGCTTCCGCTTCCGCTGCCGCAGCCGCAGCAGCCGCGGCGCTCTTTATGGCTGTCGCAGCCGTAGACGAGGATGGCGAGATATTGATGGCGATCTTCCTCGGCGATCCGTTGCTGTTACCTTGGCCCAGGTGGTGGTCTCGGCTGCTTCCCTTCTTCTTACGAAGCAAAGCTCCTCCTCCGAGTCCACTTCCGCCGCTGGCGATTGACGAAGTATTGCTACCCACACTGCTGCTACTGTTCCGACGTTTGTGGCTCATTAACGTGCCCAACACGTCTTCCTCGTCTTCTTCCCGACGACGTTTCTCGGATAACCGCTCTGGTGGCGAGGCGGTCGGCATAATTGGCGATTGGTTTTCCTTTCCTTGCTCGTCGCTCGGCGAGAGAGAACCGACTATCGGCGCTATTGCCATCACTGAATCCCCAACACCGTCCTCTGCATCTTCATCCGAGTTGTACTCAACCAATGGTTTCCCGGTACCAGCACCATTCGTGGCTCCGTCTTGCACTGGCTGGTGGCTCTCATCCTCGTCATCCGATGGCCCGTTCCAATAATCCTCCTGCGCCTGGTCCACAACCAGGTGCTCCATCATGGCTCTTGAGCCGCCCGCGGTCACGGTTGGTCTTCTGCCGGCCTCATCCTCGGACTCGATAAAATAAGGATCCCCATTATTGCTGAAACCCTCGGTTTGGTCGTAGCGGCTCAAAATTTCCCGGAACGTGTCCATGTAGGAAAGGGTGATTAGTTTCTCGCGGTAGTTCTCGACTATATGCTTGATAAGTTCCTTGCTGTTGTCCTTGCTGATGAGCGCGAACAGCTCCAAGCACGCAGAGCACAGCAAGTTGTCCCGCGGCAATGTCTGTATTAAAATGTCGAGAACTGGTCCAAGAATATGTTTCTCAGCCAAATTCTTGATGTAAAAATCGTCTTGTAGCACCACAATCTGGCGAAAGAACCGTATGGCAACTGTCAAAGAACATCAAATTAGCTCCGCCCACCGTCAAGTAAGTCATTTTTGCTTACCAAGCTGCAGATGCTTCTCCTTGCAATATAGCAGCTGAACAAACTGCCGTGGTAGATCGTGCTGCAAAACAAAATATTTGCTACGGTGCTGATGCTGCCGGATGTAAAAGCAAAGAATATCATTCAGGTAGCTAAACACGCCATCGTTCAACAAGTCAGACTTCATCTCGGACCGGTTTTCTAGGTCAAGAAGCGGCTTGAAAAGGCGGGTGGCGGAATGTTCGTAGAAGTGAGCGAGAAGGGATTCCTGTTGCGGGTCAATGGTAGGTTGTGCGCGGACCCTGGCCTGGCCGACGATGAACTCCCCACGAGGATCCGGAGGCCCTCCCTGCGGAGTTGGATCGAGAAGAACCTTGAGGGATTCAGAGACTTGAGATTTGATGCCCAAGTCAACTTCAACGAGCAGAAGATCAATAAGGGTGTCGGTGAGCGGTTGCTGTTTCTCCTGAATCTGGCGGTAAATCGTGTGCCGGATCATCTGCGGATCGTGATCGATCATGGAAACCAGAATATCCGTAGCGCCAACTCTTACTGACACGTCAAAGTTCCGCAGTCCAAAGTTTATAACCCGGAGAAGGCCATGGGAAAGAAAGTTGTTATAGAGAGTCTGCCGTGCCGGCGGCTGAAGATTTTTGGCGATGGCACAGCATTGCTGGATGAACAAGACCGCCTCCTTTTTGCGCAACTGGTGCTCGGTAGGGTCGGCAAAGATACCAAAAAGGTCGTGTAGAAAGCCTCCGTTGGACTGCAAATGCTGAACGATATCGACCTGGTTGAAGAAAATGAGGGAGTTAAGGACCGAGAATGTCGGATCGTCGAGAATTCGTGCCAGCACGACGTCTTTGAGGTATTGGAGCCGATATGTCTGGTGGATCTTGCGGCGAATCTGGTCGTCCTCTATCCTAACCACTTCTTTATACCGGCCCTGGCTGCCTAGCCAGACCCGATGGTTCGCCTTGTGGCTTGGGAAATCGGGGTCGTATTCCAGAGCACCCACGACGCCGATGACGCACTCATCAGATACGGCATGTTCGATGATGCTAGTATCGTTGAGCAAGAGAATCGTCTTCATGATGTTGCATAGCCGATGTAGGTCCTGCAGGCTCTCGAGGTCTTCAGCCATGTCGACCAGAGGAATCAGTTTGCTGATATAATCTTCCGTCATGATGGCTTTGGCTAGAGCATCTCGTCCGTTAGGCGATTGGCTCATTTGCCGCATGGCCATGTCCATGTCGGGTAGGGAGGCCAACTCCGCTGGCGGGAGTTGGATCGTGGCTGGCATATCTATAGCCAAGTCATCTGAGAGCCCATCATCTGTTGCGTCGAGGGTTAGAATGAACCGGTTGTCGAATGTGAAGGGGTTATGGCAAGGCATACCTGGTCCTCCAAGAACACTCTGGAATGTCTGTTGAACGCCATCGATGAATTTCCTGAGTGAATCTAGGTTAGAACACTAATTAGATGCGGCAAAGGAGCGCAAGAGTGCAAGCTAACCATATAAGAGCACAGCCGTCGGCCTCCTGGAAGCTCAGAGCCATATCAACACCATCATCCGTCCATACTATGAGCGTATCTGTGCTAGAGTGTCAGAAATGCAAGATGGTATCCGAAAGTTTAACATGCGCAACGTGCCTTGTTGCTTTTGGAATCCGTCATCCTTGACGATCTTAGTCTCCAGTAGCAATCGGTTGGGGTGGTCCTCGGACTCAACAGTCACGCGAGGTTCTTTGGGTTGGCCCTCCTCGATCTGGATCGAAATGTGAAGACATGTACATTAGCAAAGAATGGGACGGTCCGCGGTGGACACACAAGAAGGGGCGTAGGCAGTACAGGCGGAGGGGCAAAGCGGGGAGCCATACCTGTACGAAGGCCGCAGTACAGAAGCCAGTGCCGCGGTCAAACCAGTCATTATTACGGAGCTCGTAGACCTTGACGCGCTTCTTGTCCGTTGTTTGATGAGGCACGGGTTGTGCCATCATCAGCGGCTCAGAATCCCCCTCTTGGACGGCACGGCCCGAGTCGAGCAGATGCGGTGCGAGGTCGAGATGCTTCGCCCCAGTTTGGGGGAGAAGGATAAGAGTCGCCACCTTTTCTCTCAATTACGATGGCGCGCCGAGAACGAAGCGCGGGCTCCGGGGGATGGAGAGCAGCGAGTCTGGTTGCGAAAAATAAAGCGAGACGGTGGAAGCCGGGAACGGGACGCCGGAGTCGGCGGTCGGCGGTCGCAAGATGGACGTGACGTCGAAAAGATTACCGTGTCAACCTTCAGGGAGCCATCAGGTTTCGGACGAAAAAAGGCTGCAGCGCGGATGCGGGCGCGATAAGGCAGCAGCAGCAATTCGAGCGCGACGGACAAGGCGAAAAACAAATCGCAGGCCGAAGGCGCAAAGTCTGCGTCACAGTTTCGGCAAGAATCGAGATGCGCGATCGAAGGGAGTGGCTTGCTGTCGAGCCACAGCGTTAAGAATGGCGATGAGATTCTGGAGTTGACTTGAGTCTTGAGCCGTTTGACGTGACTGCAGGCGCAAGTGCAAGTGCAAGGTTGCGATGGAGAGAGGGTGGGCGAACTGCGTGATCGCTTGGGGCTGGTTCGGTCCCAAAATAGCCTAGCGCGCACGCCCCCAGCGGCATCCCTGCACAACCGCAACCTGAAGCTTCAAGCGCCGGCTTTTGGTGAGGGGAAAGCTCCGGATGCTTGTGGACAAGCGAAGGGCCCAAGCTTTTTGATTTTTCAAAATTATGAGTGTTCCGAACTTCTCCGCTGCGGCGCGGGAGGCGGGCACAACGGGCTCCCACAAATCGGGGGCCGCTGACATACAATTTAATATAATTTAGTGCCAAAGGACGGTACCGTCATCCGGACTGTGACCCCACTCAATGGCCCGTTCGGCGTTCGTGAGCACCGGTTCGGCCAGCCACTTGTCTCTCCAACGTGCTCCACTCCCGTCCGGTCCGGTCCTTCCGGCTTCCATCTCAACTCGGACAATGGGTCATTGTTCTCCAATAGCCCACTGCCGAACTTGCTAGAGACTACTCCATGTCTCTAGACCACCTTGTTATCGCTATCTACCTTAGCTATGTTATTCTTTTGTACAAACAGGTCGGAATGCCGCATCCTTGTCATATTCTCCACTGGCTGGAATTACCTAGATTCGTGTCACTGAGATTACTCTATTTACCAATTCATGAACTATCACGAGAAAGAAAGACGGCATTCACTCATCTCGGTCGTTGTAAAACGGCACTTCATCATTTGCATTCTGCACAGTTCGCAGTACCTTGGAAGTTTGTTCACCCGTTCAAGGAGTTGTTGGCGCATATTGAAGAGTATGCCAGCCGACCTTGTTCCATCCGACGCTCATAGTTCGCGAAGCTGTGGCTGGTTTCCGACCTCGGACATCATCCGAGACATAGCATGTCGAACTGCACGAACGACCTCCAAGACAGGGACGGCTGACGGATGCCCAGTGCTCAAACATGCAGAAGCAGGAGAGCGCCATCAGCTCACGACTGCCTCAGGTGGCTGACGATGATAAGACAGGCTGGTTCTTACTGGCCAGAGAAGAATATCTTGGCCACTGCTGATGGCCAGGTACGATCTCTTGCCAGCAAGCCCAGGCAAGCCAGCCTTATACAACGAGCCGCGCCAAGGCGATAGGTAACTTAGATACGGTAGGTAATTACACGCCCAAGTGGCGGCGATACGCCTGCGTTTCTATCCGTACGGATACAACGAACAACATCGAACGGATAAAGTAGCTAGGTAGTTGATGGCGAGAATGTCGATTGAATTCTTCATTTGTTTATTAACCCCCACCCGCCAAACGTCACAGAAGCCTTGCGGATGTTGGCCTTTTGGTGACGGCCGGGACCCGGCAGCTTTGGCACTGACGCGATGCGGTATGCAGGAGGCTGAACCCCTACGGATAACAATGCATACAGTATTGCGACAGGATTACGAAAGAGCTAATTGCACAGTAGCACCAGGAACCAGGAACAGGAACCAGGGCCAAGATGAATCCCGAATAGGCATGACAAAACTGCTATGTACGTGCCGAGAAAGAAGACGAGGCCTTTCTGTTGTTATCTCGAGGATGATGGATACAGTATCCATTGCGGGGAGTTTGTACAAGATAAAAGGCCGAGTCTATTCCGAAGTCCAGGGCAGATGCGCTGGACTCGTCTGACACGGTTCGAGATAAGAGCCTCCCGACGGGTACCTGGTCACGCTGGTGTCCTGGTCAAGCGGCGGTCATCGTCATCACCACCACCGTTGTGGAGCAAAGGAACGGTCCAGGAGGTTGATAAGCAGCAGGTAAGACCGCCGAGCAACAAAGCAGATGTGGGTTGTTGACAGTTTTTGCAACTATTCAAGCCTGCCCTTGATGTCGCCATGTGAAGATGTTTAGAGCGTTGCGAGTGATGGGTAGAGACCTGCAGAGCCGCATGTTTCTAGCGTGGTTGGCTGTGATAACGTCCAGGACTCTAGTATAGAGGTCAGCTCCAGGTTGTTATCCGTCTGTGTTCTGCAAGTCCCCGAGATGGCCGGAAGACATTCAAAATGGACGGCGACCTGACTTTGATACGGCTGAGCTAAATATAAATCATTTGGTCTCGGGTATCCGTACTGGCGACACCCAAAGGGCGCCGCCAAAGAGTGATGACGGTTGTTTAGAAGTGGAGGATCCCAAAAAGGCGGATGGTTGATTGTTGGAAATCGCCAGAGCGCGCGCTGTCGTGGTCTGCGAGCACCGTCAGCAACAGACCATATGGAGTCTAGCCGCCTGTCCGGTTCGCCAGCCGGTTATCAATCATCATCAAATTTACCAGAGGTTCAATGTCCGCATTTTCCTTTTTTGGGACTCTGGGATGGGAAAGCATAAAGCCACAGCGATAGCAGAAGCCCATGGTATTGCAACTATTGATTAGCCGCAGCGGCGATTGCCAGCCACAGGGCAGGCAGCTAGTCCGAAAATGGTCTAACAGGGGGAAGACGGTGACTGGGGTCCCTGTTGTGGCCAGGGACGTACTGCCTTGTGGTCTGGTCTGGCCCAGGGCGGGTCGATGTATCTGCCCAAAGCGTGCCTTCCTCATCCAGGTATCCATGCAGCGCGCAGCAGCTGCAATCAGTCGTGCCAGTGTAATAAACGCAGTGCAGGTGAAGATGGATTCCCCTCAGGTTCCCCCATTGCCCAAACCTGCGCCCCACGAGTGCCGTCTTCACAGGACACAAACATCGACTCGATTCGCGAATCAGAAGCTCACCAAACTCCTTCAGTGTGACTCGCGTGACACCTTGTTTCTCACAGCGCCAGCATACGAATTGGGCCATGATCAAGTGGTGGGCCAAGCGCGCCTGTGGCCAGTCGAGAGGGAGAAGAGGCCGAAAGACGATGTGGCTGTTGTGTCCTTCTCTCGTGCGCGAATGGCGCCGTTTGTCTTGAGTTTGGGTGACGGAAGACAGCCTGGAAAGGTCGCACTGCACTTGGAAGAAACGTCCGTCGACCGTGTCATTGCTTTCGGTGCTGTTTTGCGGCTGACATGGCATTTCCAGGGCACAAGGGGGTTACCATGGACCCTGGTCCATAATGTGCCGCGCTGGCGGTACAAGCAACCCGTCGCTCGAGATGGTACCGGTACCTACCCAAGCGCACACGGCCAGCTTCAATACGAGAAACGTCCACTTTTTTATCGTCTTCCTCTTTGGGGTGTCACAGATATGCGTGGGTTCCGTGATAGGGAATTTAATTCTTGGCTGCCTCACCTAGCCTGGAGCCTTGACTCAATGCTCCTCAAACGATTTCACATGCCCTTGTGAAAGTGTACTCGCGCCGAGACCGGTGCAGTCAATGTGTCATCTATAAAGAGAAGTGAGGGCAAGACGGCTCAATCTGAAGATCGACCGCTTCTCATTAGGCGAATCGACCATCGTCTCGGATCGTCAGTTCCATCAATGGCCCCGCCCGCCCACGCCGCCCTACACTTTGGTGGTGTCAGGGATCTTCCGCACGCACTAGCGAACACCCTCCGGCGCAAATTTGACGTGCCATCCACTGACAGGGAGGCAAGATCGACGTACAGGTACATGCCGCCGTGGTATTTATCGCATGGAACAGCAACCAACCCCGCTGTCCGGTGTCTCCCCTTGGGCGCCAGAGCACGCCTTGGACTCGTTCGAGCGAACGACAACGCAGCGATGGCTTGCGAGGGGTGCGGTATCCAGTGGCCCCCCGCGTGGCTGCTTCCACCCAGCCAGGTGCCAGGTTCCATCATGTCTGCTTGTTGCAGTGTGCCGCGTCCCGACTGTTCACAGCCCGCCCAGAGAGACCCTGGCACTTCGAGCTGGATGGCCGGGTTGTCTCTTAAATGCTGTCTCCCGGCTCTTCCACCCTCTCGGTAGGGCGAGTCGAGTTCTGTTCGGTTTCCTTCTTTACAACTTTATCTCACACCCGTCACTTGTGAGCATTGTTACGTCTTCTGTGTCATCTGCCCAAGACCCGAGAAGCTGGCTCACCAGCTAGTCTACCACTTGTCTTACTTTACATTGAGACCGCGAGGCTTGGTGGCACCAAAACCTGCCCTGCACTTGCCCACCACCAAAACCTGCCCTGCACTTGCAGCTTTGAATAGCTGTGCCTGTCCCAGAGTACACATCGGTTGAACCCTATCTAGCACCCTTCTCTCGATCCGCTTCTGGTAATATTTTCACGCCCCATCGGACGCCCGCTGTTCCTGACCGTGAGGGTTTATTATAGCTCCCGTCTTTCCACCACTTGGCAACCTCCATCCCGTTAACAACCTGTTTCACGAAAGAACCGTTGTGGTCGACCATTACCCCCCAGCCCCACCCTAACTCGCTTGTTGCCGCTGTACGGTGACGCAGTTCGATTCGCTTCATCCGGCAGAAGAAAGCATCCGAGGTGTCCAAACCTGAAATCTATTGTGGTTTCCTGGCGGTACACATTTTGTGAGCCCGGACGTATTGACATCAGGAGTTGCTGGTTGTTTCAGCCGTGAGGTGACTGCCAACCATGTCCGTCTTCTCGGTGCTCAAGCGAGGCCGTCAGGCAGCGAAAGAGCACGCCGCAAAACAAGCCGAAAAAGAAAAGCTAGAGCAGGCGAAGACGCCATATAAACATGTCCCCAAGCACGCCGGCGTTGATGCTCTTTCGAGTGGCCCAGCAACTTGGAGAGATGCCGATCGGCCAAAGATTCTCGAGCAGAACCGGAGACGAAGCGCAATGACAGCAAGTGGCATAAATATGGGCAGCATGGGCGGCATGTCAACGCCGGTCCACATGGGTATGCCCCGCGTCAACAGTGCTCTCTCCCACGTGTCATACCCATCAACCTATGCCAGCCCGGTTGTGCAAATACCCCGTGCGTACAGCTACACTAGCCCAACGCCCGGCTGGAGCTATCGCGGTGGAGAAACCAGCTATGCGCCGCTGGATGCGGGCTCTGTGTCGTTCAAGGGGAAGGAGGTGGAAAGGGTTATGGTTGATTCAGGCCGCGCGAGCAGGTCATCCAGCAGCGGATCTGCTGGTCTATCGCATCAGAACGGCTCGCAGAGCAGCAGGGACGTGGCGGTATCACCCGTGGGTAGTTCCAGCAACTCTACCAGCTCCGGGGATGATCTGGAGATGAGACCGGTAAAGCATGCCGTCTCCAGCCACGCAAACGCGAATGCCACGACATCGACCAGACGGACGAGCGACACGGAGTCCTTCCACCGGCTTCACCCGGGCCATGCTCGCCGGATGTCGGATTCCCATCAGCAAGCAGCTCAACAAGCTGCCCCATTGAGAAACACACGGCCATTCATTTCAAGTAGAGAGAGTAGCCGCGCTTCTTTGGCCGAGGTAGGAATCCCACCCGTTCCTGCGATCCCAGCCATGCAGTTTGGTACCGCACTTTCGAGCTCGATCGCGGCCTCGTCTGCTTCCTCAATCGCCAGCTCCATGACTGTTGTGCCAGGTTCGTCCAGCGCCTCCTTTTCCACCAAGATTCCGGCACCGGTGCCTGTACCGATTCCCAGTCCGGCGGCCGAGGAACGATCCGAGTCGAGAGCGATGGGAGTCTATCCAGTTGGAAATGGAGTGACAACGACCCAGCCTTCGACACAAAATAACCGCAGGGTATCCAAGATCACACGGTTCTCGGAATTGGAGACAATCAATTCAAACATTACGGCATCCGTCGAAACCCCCGGTCCCAAATTGAAGGAGCGCCAGGAAAAGACACGGCCGCATTCGACGATAACGGCTCTCCCGAATACATTCGATCTCCCGACGACATTCGACGAAGCGAGCTTACCTGCACACCAGCAGCAAGTTTTGCCGCCGTCACGGACAGGCAAGCTCTCCAAGAATGCCCCAACCGCGAAGCTTGCGAAGAAGAACCGTTGGTCATTGAGAAGTAGCAAGACCCCGGCGACGGTGGCGTTCTGAGCGGACCGAGCTTGCGAGACTGACGCCTTTGCGCTTCCTGTACTCCTTGGATCTGGCGGGCGCTGGCGTTTGTGGCTGAGGACAACAAAGCCCCATTATTGTTTATTTGTTTACCTACCTCTTTCTTTTGATAGCGAGGGCATTTGGACTAGACTCTTTGGTTATTACAGCAGGAAAACATGGCGCGCCTCACTGGTTTTCTTATGTTGGGATTTCTTTTTTGGCTGGAAATTCACTCGAAATGACGACTGTTTCTGGCGTTTGAGAAAGTAATTTTTGGTGGTCCTCGGCCGATATTGGCACCGGCTTGGCCTGGTCTTTCTTTTGTCGATTTCGGGTTTCTCTACAAATATCTTATAATTGGATAATTCTCGGATTGGAACCTTTAGAAAGAATTGGACGGAAACATTTACTATACAGGGACTCGCCTGGGTTACGGATATTAGGCTGGGAATGTGAGGGTTTGGGAGACAATCCCAATTATACTTGTTTTTCCTATGGGGAGAAAGACAGTAGGAACGGAAAGCTGCTCGGTAGTTAGTTTAACGACATATCCTATAGCTTGGTTTTGATATAATTGAAACATTATATATTTTCCCTCGTATCAACGGTGTCGACTCTTTTTGGTGATTCCATCGTCACACTGCGCTCTACCTTGAAAGGATATCCAGCCTCTACGTACCTAGGTAGATCGTCACATCGTCAAATCTGGAATCCGCGAATCCTCCATCCCCACAAACCCACAGTACTCGTGTTGTCGGTTCTTCTTCTGCAGCCACTTGACAGACAGCTCAGCTGCGACACTGACACAACTCGGGTTCTTTCATGACCCTAAACCGGGAAGTCTGGAGCTCATGAGAGGTAGATGATAGGCTCCGATTCGCTATTTCCCCGCGCCTGTGGATTATGCACCAACCATGATGTCTCCAGAGCAGTTGGGTACATATGCAGTTCGGACAGGAAAGGATCTAGCTATTCGTGTTTCAGAACGCTAACCTGTACGTACGTTTGATTCGTCGACTTTTAGAAGACCGGACAACCGGACTCGGAGAGACGCTCCGAAAGCCATCGATCGTGAGGGCTTCGAAGTTTCCTTGGGTCTGGGGACGCCACAGCACAAGTGCTTGTTTGAGTCTCTGACACGTCGAGGGGCATTCCGGGTATACCTGAGGTACGGAGTATGGACATCTTGACACAACCTACAGAGGAAGGGCACAAACAATCCCCAAGACAAAAAGTTCAGCTCTACAATGACAGACTATCGAGGTGCCAAAGCACCGAATGCGTCGACGGGGTTGGCAGGTTGCATGTGTGCTCCGTGCTCCAGTTGGTCGAGTTCCACCACCGCATATGCTGGGACACTAGAACGACGTGCCTTGGTAATATTTTCCTCTGTGTCTGCAGCAGTCCGCAGCCTGCAGCCGACATCCTTCACTTCTTCGTGTCGGTCCGTTGTTGGATCCGTTTCTCTCTTCTGGCTCCATATCCTAAGCACCTCATCTTCTAGGTGCATATCATATCGGTAGGGCCCTTTCCTTCCTCTCGCATCCCGTCTGACTGACTTGCTCAATTACCCAAGCAAGCCGTGAACCGTCTCGCAAAGAAGACGCTGAAATTACATGAGCCGTGCGTACGGTGTAACACAGACCTTTGTTGCCCGATACGGATACAACGCATATATGTTTATGATCACTCGGATTGGTTCAGGTGGTACGGAGTACTGTACGAACGTCTGGGGAAAGGGGCTGGGCTGGGGCTTCGAAATCGGAATCTAAGCTTCAGTGTTTCCTGAATTGAAAATCTGACTGTCGTGACTGAAAATGCACATGTCGTTGGCCGCGTGGGCTGCACCTCAGCATGGGATGACTTGGTGCTTACGTGCAGCTTTGTAGCAGTACAAGAGAACCACAGGCAGTGTTCCCTACGAGTCTCCCCCGTGAAATTCAAGCTGGAGAAATTAGGTACCTGGTAAGCTCATGGGACAGCTGAGTTCAGTGGGAACACTCAGGATGATTCCTTCCCAAAAATGTATCAGCTTCAACTTTCTTAATTGTTCATCTCCATTGACTGGAACCTGCACAAAAGCTCGAATCGCATTTCGAGTTCGTAAGGCATCGGCGCTGAAGAAAACAAATTTGATTCTTCCTCGCTTGGTCCTTGCAGCCCACCCCTCACCTATCCGTCTCGCCTTGGGATCTGCAATTTACAAGGATCATCCCTAGGTACTCTGATTCGCCAGCCTTGTGACGCCACCTTTCAGAACCAATCCCTCCATTGAAGCTAATTAAGCTTCGTGGCATCTTCAGGGCGTAGCCTTGTTCGAATTGGACTTCTTCAACTTCCTCCTACCAATCTTTCGGTATGACTACTGGATATATACCCCCAATTCACTTCACAAGTTGTCAATAACTGCGCTGCCCGTATCTTACATACCTTCCAGGTTTTTCTCTTTGCTTGTCGTTTCCTTTCCATGTCGTCTTGATACCCCATTTTTCCCGCGGTCTCCTTGCCGCCTCCATCACATTCCCTTTTACGTACAGTCTCATGCATTCTTCGGCAAAGATGGCTTCCATTTACACCCTCTTCGCGATTCCGCGCAATTTGCTGCGTTTGCTTTATGACGCGGCCAGTGAATTACCTCCTTACATTCTTCTACTGGCATTCATTCAGATAATTGGCCTTGGACTGGGCATCGTACGTTTCCCCTTCCTTCACCCCAAACATGACAGTCGGCGCGCCCACTAACCTCCCCATCACGAAAAACAGCTCTTCGTCGGCCTTCACTTGCTCGCGCCTAAACCGCGCGCGCCTCTACCTTCAGAAAAGACGTACATAACTACCAACCCCGACGGCACAACCAGCAGCCCGCGGCAGCTATCCTGCTGGTACGACCGATGGCGCGCCGAACACCACCGCGCGGCGGCGCCGAGCGAGTTGTCGTCGTCGTCCTATCCGACCATCCCCGCCGGATTCCCGGTGCCGGACACGGGAAACATTGAACCGGCCGAGGTGGCGATGAGCGTGGTCGTGCCCGCATACAACGAGGAGGACCGCATCATCCCGACGTTGGAGGAAATGGTGGAATACCTAGACAAGCGGTTTGGACGACCCGGCGACTCTGCTGCCAAGGCAAAAAAGAGGGACGGATCACGGCACCGTTTGGTTTTCAAGAACGACTTGACGGCTACTGCAGATAAGTCGGCGCCGTCCGGGTACGAAATCATCATCGTCAACGACGGCAGTAAAGACAGGACGGTTGAGGTGGCGCTGGAGTTCTCGCGCCAGCACGGCCTGCACGATATTCTGCGCGTCGTCACGCTGGTGAAGAACAGGGGCAAGGGCGGCGGCGTTACGCATGGCTTGCGCCATGTTCGCGGCGAATATGCCGTGTTTGCCGACGCGGACGGGGCTTCGAGGTTCAGCGACCTGGGCAAGCTCATTGAGGGGTGCGAGGATGTGGTCGACGGTTCTAACCGGGGAGTTGCGATCGGCAGCCGGGCGCATCTTGTCGGCAGCGAGGTTGTGGTTAAGGTATGTTTGGACATTAAAATGATCAGAGCTACCCCTTAACTAACTTGGTTATGATAAATATAGCGCTCAGCGATCCGCAACTTTTTGATGCGGTCGTTCCATTTTGTGCTCATGATCCTGACGCCACCGGCGACCTCGCGCATACGTGACACGCAGTGCGGCTTCAAGCTGTTCTCGCGCGCATCGCTGCCGCACATCATCCCGTACATGCACTCGGAGGGCTGGATTTTTGACATCGAGATGCTGATGCTGGCCGAGTCGGCGCCCGCTACTCCGGTGCTGTCGAGCGACGGGTCTGTGATCGGGACGAGCTACGGCATCAAGGTGGCCGAGGTTCCGATTATCTGGCACGAGGTGGACGGGAGCAAGATGAACTTGGTGCAGGACAGCATAAAGATGGCGATTGGGCTTGCGGTGCTGCGGGCCAGCTGGATGATGGGTGTGTATCGACGGAGACTAACGTGAACTGACCCTCGCTCGCTCGCCTCGTATATTCACAATAGAGCTCTATCTGTTGTACTGGCATGTTCATGTATATACATGCGTAGGTGGTATATACATTTTGTCCCTCTAGAAGGTATTTACTCGTTCATGATCTCCTCGGCAGCCTCTACAAGCAACCGGAAGGCCGCCTCCACATGCTCCTTCTCGGTCCTCCGGACTCCCGTCATGAAGCGTATGGCAAACCGCCCATCGAGGATGGTGCTAGTGACCCACATCCTACCCGACCTGTTCACCTCGTCGCACAACTTCTTGGTCATGGCATTGCGCTGGTCTTCTACCGCTGGTTCCCCCTCCTCCTTATCAGCTTCTTTAGGAGATGCCGCCATCCGAAAAACAGTCAGCGCAAAGCTCGGCCCCGTCAGAACCTCGAACAAATCCTTTCTTTCGCGCATCCAACCGGCAAACTCCTCGCCCAGCTTCGTCGTGCGCCGAATGTATTCCCTCAGGCCGTCGCGTCCGTACGAGCGCAACACGAACCAGATCTTGAGCGAGCGGAAGCGCCGCCCCAGCGGGATCTGCCACTCGCGGTAGTCGGTGACGAGGCCGCCGTCGGACGCGCTGTTTCCGTAGACGGCCTGGTTGACGGACAGCGCCTGGACGAACCAGTTGCGGTTGCGTACGAACAGGCAACTCGCGTCGAAGTTGGTTAGCAGCCACTTGTGCATGTTCATGTCGAAGCTGTGGAAGCGATTTATGAGGGATATGTTGGTCGCGGCCTGGACCTCTGGACACACGAGCGCGGCGCCGGCGTAGGCGGCGTCGACGTGGACCCATATCTCTCCTCCACCGGGACCCTCTTCTTTGTTGTAGGAGTCGAGGGCCGAGGCGATGCCGGCAAAATCGTCGACCGCGCACGTGTCGGTTGTTCCGAGGGTGGCTGTTAAGAAAAAAGGTTCGAGGCCGAGGGCGCGGCAGTCGGCCAGCGTGGTGGCGAGAACCGATTCTGTGAGGGCGTAGTTGTCGGCGGCGTTGACGGCGATGGTCTTGAAGCGCACGCCCAGGATGATGGCGGCTTTCTTGGTCGAGCTGTGCGTCATGTTGGTCGCGAGGGCGACCATGCGGCTGCGCTTGTGCGCCACGACGTCTTCTCGGGCTTCGCCTTCCAGGTTAGAGTCAATGGTTTCGATGAGGTACTTGTCGCGCGCGGCGACCATGGCGGTGAGCACGGCCTCGCTCGCGGAGCCCTGGATGACGCCGCCGCCGCGGGTCGGGCCGGTCGACAGGAAGCACTCGGGCAGACCCAAAAGCTTGGCCAGCCAGTCCAGCACGATGGTCTCGAGCTCGGTCACGGCCGGACTGCAGATCCAGTTGAAGCAGGCGCCACTGAGGGCGGCGCTGTACAGCTCGCCTAGGATGGACGGGTAGCTGGTGGCGCAGGGGAAGAAGGCGTGGAAGCCGGGATGTTGCCTGTATGTATTTTAGTTGCAGTTGCTTGGGCTGGGGGGTTGGTTTGTATGAAAGCTCTCTCTTACCAGTGTGTGATTCCTGGCATGATCTTGGCCTCAATGTCCCGCTGGATGTTGGTCCACGGCTCGCCATCATCAGGCGCCTCGCTCGGGAGCAGTTTCCGTAGGTAGCCCGGCTCAACGGTTGAGACGACATCCCTGTCGCCGAGATTGTCGAAGTAGTTGATGACTGCTCACACGTGTAGTGGTCAACATTAAGATATTGGTCGGGATATGAGGGGGAGTTATGATATATTTACTGACTCTCGTCAATCGA
This sequence comes from Apodospora peruviana, assembly GCA_033439685.1. Taxonomy (NCBI): domain Eukaryota; kingdom Fungi; phylum Ascomycota; class Sordariomycetes; order Sordariales; family Lasiosphaeriaceae; genus Apodospora; species Apodospora peruviana. Next base: position 1,584,745 of record JAUEDM010000004.1, on the reverse strand, counting down.
CGAAATAGCCGCTTCTCTAAAGTCCTTGGAATCCATTCTTTCTGTGTTGAGGTTATTCGCACGTAATTACGGAGTACTGATTCAAAACGACGGGTGCGGAGAGGGGAGGTGTCTATCACTATTCTAGACTTAGTTGAGAGATAAAAAGGAATGTGCATTCCAAGCCTTATTTGGCTATTACCACTCAGAAAGTCGCCACTGGCAGTATAGTAGATACCCTTCGCGTAAGAGGTATAGTATAGGTGGTCTTCTTGAAACTAGTAAGGGACAGAGTATCGGCGTCCGGATCGGAGGTCCAAAAATGAAATGGGGGGTTCAGGTCTGGTTTAAACCGCTTTCGCTAATTATAAGCAAGCCGGCTCTCCTTATCCTAACAGGCCGGGTCGGCCGAAACTCGCGGGGCATTTGGTAAGCGGAGGACCCGGGATCGTATATCGTATTAAAAGCACAATTGGCAGCCAATCTCAGGCGTGAGCTTCATCATTATCATCGTCATCATTCAACGCATGACACTGGTCATCAACAAGTATTGAACCTCGGCGGCTGCGATCGAACCCATGTTAGCCTTTTAAGTTAATTTTGATCAATGGCAAAACTACCCACCGGCGGCCCTTCAGGTCTCTTTGCGTCCTGATCATATGCACAGCAACACATTGGCGGTGGATCATATTCCAAGCACTCCTCCGGATACTCGACACGTCCCGGACCTATACTCCCAGTCAATATAATAAGCGCAGCACTCCAACGAAGGAATCGACACATACAAATCAGTACATTCCACCTTATACCCGGAATAGTCGAGCCCGTCGCAGCAATACGGCCGCAGAATTCTTGGACAGACGGTTTTCCCCTTTCTGCCGCCATCGTAGGAATAAGGCTGCTCCGGGGTTTAGACAAGTGCCACGCGCAGAGAAACCCGCTTCAGTAGAGCGAAGGTCTCGGGGATCGCACACTGCTACCGCCAGCACTACCCGTACCTGCGCTGCTGAAATACGATCCGGACGGACTGGGGGGATGTTCTTCATCTCCTCCGCCTCCTCGATCAACACCACCACCAGTACTGCTGTGACTACTCAGGCGCCTCCGCCCCTCTCCACGGATGCGAGAAAACATGCCTCCTCCACTACCACCTATCGTCAAACCCAGCCCAGAGCCTCTCTTGTTACCCTCCCTGTGCAACAGGGACAGCAAGTTGGACGGCGCCTCTTCGAGCAACGTGGCCGGTTCCATGAAGGCACGCGGGAAGATGCCCCATTTTCCCTTGGCATTGTAGCCGGACCAGCACCAATGTCCTTGGTGCGCGACTATTAAAGATAACTGTTTTTAGTTGCCTGCTGCCTCTGGGACGAAATATTAGAAAGGAGACGGAAAAAAAAATACTCACAGCTAATACCCGTAATAACCTCTCCCTTGTCAAACTTCAACCACTGCGCCTCTCCGCTGGCAAGACTAAGCTCCTTGTCCTTTTTCGACATCGACGGGGGCACCCGTTTCCACCGCGCAACAGCACTGAGATGGCTCCCGCCCCGTCCCCCAGTAGCAGTGGGCAGCGATGCCTTGACGACATCACCCTGCCTCCTGGGCGGCTGCAGCCGCACGCAGTCCACCGGGAACACCCCCTTCGCCCCGTCCGCCCAACCCGTCGCCCACTCGCCGCCGTACCGCGCCGGGAACTCGATCCCAACGATCCGCGCACCGACGGCGAACTGCAGCATCGGGAGGAGGCCCGTGGCAGCAGTCGCGCGATCAGGCGGAGGCGCCCGCAACGCCGTGAAAGTCTCGCTCGCCACGGCAATGGGTAATCGTCTGATAAAACCATCACGATCATCAGGCCCGGTGGCGGCGGCGATAAGCGGCGGCTTGAGAAACCGCATATCATAGTTGTTGCGAAACTCTTCACCCCCATCACCGTCAAAATCGTAAAGCACAGTCACACCCGGCACGAACGGAAGCGGCCGTGGATGCCTCGCAAGGTGCGAAAACAGCGCCGCCTGGCCAAAAAACACCGTCGCATCGCCCTCGCGCGGCGTCCGGCCTGCCCGCACGCAAAACAGACACCCGTACACCTGGTTTTCGTCGACGCGCCTGACAGCAAGGTGGCTCTTGGATAGGAACCGTAACCGAAAACTCACAGCGCCGGCGGCCATGGAGTAGTTGTCCCGGGCGTCGCGCTTGTCGAGATCGTTGCGCACGAGTTCCCAGTCGAGTTCGTACATGCACTTCTTACACTTGGCCACGACGGCGGTCGCGCTCGCGGCTGTGATGCCGAGCTGGCGGCGCTCGCGCTTGACGCCCGACCCGCCGCGGAGGACCTCGGTCGCGCCCTCGCAGAAGCCCTTGTATTGGTAGAAGGAGCTTGTCTGGTCAATGGTGCAGTCTGGCGGTGGTTCGCTGTTGTGGGAGGATTGTGGGGATAGTTCGGTTTCCACTGCTATGAGCCCTTCGCTGTCAGGGAGCCGTGGGCCTGGCGGGGGTCGTTGTTGCGGTGATACCGGTGATGACTTGCTGTGTTGATAAGATAGTATAGGCGGTATAGGAGGTATGGCAGGCTGTTGGCTGCCGTGCTCTGCAGTCATCGAGTAGGACGACTCCCCGCTGGCGAGTGATGGAGTCTTCTCAAGTATATTGGTGGGTGAGTTCAGGGCTTCATCGTCTATGGGGCTAACGAGGCTGTCGCGGGGGTGGTTGGCGAACAAAGATGCCGAGTTGGGACGCCCAAAGAAGTGGCTTGCGGTCTGGTTGTCGGGGGTCAACGGTGATACCAAGTCATCCTCTTGCCGTCCTATCTCGATCCGTGGCCGGCGTTCTATTGAATCGTCCACGTCCATGTTGAGCTCCGCGATGTCTGATGCTAGATTATCGGCTTTTCCTTGCCATGGATTCTCTGATGGCTGAGGTGGCATGTCCTCGAGGCGGATGGTCGGTGGCTCGCCAACAAAAGGTTGGACAACGATAGCTACTTCCACCGGCTCGGTCTGTTGTTCCCGCCTTTCCACTGCTTCTCCGTCCTCCTCCCAGGTCGGGACTGGTCCGGCTTTTGCCTCAGCCACATTGATTGAGCCGGGCGATACGAGTGATGGAGCTCTGGACCTGCCAGATGTAACCGAGACGGCGACCTCGGACTGGGGATGCTCGAGTTTCATTCTCACTACAATGTCGGATATCTTCAACGCAGCCCCCCGCAACAGGGCCTGCAGCCTGGAATATATCTCAACATCGAAACCATCAACTTCAATACAGTCGTCGAGATCCCATAATATGTCATTGAGTTGTTCTCGGAACCCGGATATCTCATCTGAGTCATGGTAAGTGGTGGTCAGCAGGAAATGGAGATCGGGGGATTTAGTTACCATTTTCTTTGAGCGCATCGATGAAGTTGGATCCATACTCGCCCAGCCGTTTATTGCACACCGGTTCGATCTTATTCAAAGCACGCTCTGCATTGTTGACTAGGCTCTGGGCGGATTTAATCATGGGCTGGGAATTTGCGCCTCTTGCATTCTCAAGAGCCGTGTTGCCTTTGGCTACCACATCCCGGAAAGGACCGAGAACGAGATGGTGGATATCATCGGCCATGTTGATGGTATCCTAACAACTCAAGAAAAAAGGATGTTGCAAGTTCACCCGCGGAACGTAGAATAAGTGCGCGCCAGCGAGAGATGGACCAGAACATCGGCGGATGGTGTAACGTGTAACGACGATTGCTCACACAAGGATATGGATTGGAATATTTCACACAGTGATGAACAAGCGAGTACTCGTCAGATGAAGAAAACTGAGGAGAAGAATGACCACCATCAACCTCGAGGTCAGATGAGAAGAGCTCGCACGTGGGCAGCCAATGATCAGCCAGAAGGGGAAGGGTGGCAGCGCAAGGCAGCTCGGGCAGAGACAGAAGCCGCCTGCATGAGGCCGGGGGGCTGCATCGACCACTGGCACTCGCCAGTGTCCAGATTGATGTCCGTGAAAGACGTCTATGCAGCCTAACCCAACGAGGCTGTGTATTCGATAGCGAGGGTCAAAGGCACACTCGACGACAACAGGGTACTCTAGTGTCAAAGGGTGCAACACCCTTCAACGACAAATAAAATGCCCATGACAGTCTTTTCGACTTTTGTCCATGTTGGTTGCTCCTCGAAACAAAGCGAGTATCTTAGCGGATTGTCGCTGTTGGTTTTGAATTTGATGAATAAAATAATTGAAATTCTAGGTTTCCTCTGAGGTGTTGAAAATTGTATTGGAGAACCCGCTGTCCTTGCACCGTCAAATTGGAACGTAATCCCAGCAATGCTCAGCCCATTCCTTCAGCTCATCCACCGTGATAAGAATATCAGCCTCCTGTCCTTGAGGGTCTCGTAGACATAGCAAGGAGAACTTGAGAACGAGATGGTCACTGGCTACTTCATAATCAAACCCTCCTTCGCTTCTTTGTCGAGTAATCGTGATAATTTGCTAGCATTGTGGGCGGCTGTCGAAACCAGTAGGCGATGGCCTTGTTACCCGAACTGATACTTCTTCCCAACGTTCCAACACAACCTGCTGCCTACATCGATCCCACTGTATCAAAAGTATAATCTTGATATCGTGGTTCGAAATTTCAAACCACCTCCGCATATCCCTTCGAAGGTAAGAACGAGATTCCCAATAGCCAGTTTGGATCACCAACGTAGGCCATTTTCCAGGTCCATGCCGCTCAGGCTTCGGCCCCCCAGAACCATCAGGCTCCTTAATTGACTTTTCCCCCGATGTAGTAGTCCCCTCATATTGGGTAGCACCGCAAGTAACCCACGTTGAAGGGTTTATTATCTTCGGAGTGAAATAATTAATCCAAAGGCGGCAGTGGAGCTGCTCGTGGAGTGAATAAGGGATGTGGATAATGAGAATTTCGGATGTCTCGTCATAATCTAGTTGGTATTTCAAACGCCGGCGGTCTCGTGATGCCAAGATATTGCTGAAATCACGAGGAGACACAGCTTAAAATTTGTTAGTATGTGAAGAATAATTGGAGTTGTAATGATGGAAAATGCATATACTGAATAGTGATAAAATCGAGTTCCTTTTCTTTTCCTAATGGTTTTGAGGTCCTCGAAAAGTTTCGCAATCTTTGTGAAAGGGATTGGGTGGGGTACATTGAAATTGTTGCTCGAAACAGAAACTGAAGCTAAATGAGAAGTTGGGCCAGCTCGTGAAGATGCTGAGAGACGTCATAGTCTCCGATGATGTTTGGAGTTTGAAGAAAGCTGGATTGATGTTGACGTTTGGGGTTTGAAGGGTTTGGGAAAATAAAGAAAACCTCGATAAAAGTTTGGGAAAGTGGGAATGTACTCGTCAGGGCTTGACGAGTTGCTGTTAGGGAAACTCTGATTATAGCGTTGAGTTTCAGGACTATTGAATTAATTCGACTTGCCGCCTTGGACCATTGCAAACACGGGGCAGTACAGTCCCCCGGCAGGTCCCTCCCGTCACTCGAAATTAGGAGACTGGTACCGGCCTGGCGTTGAACTTGAACTGAACTTCAGTTGAACAGTGCAGTGAACTTAAAGACCAGGGTTAGGGCTGTCTCACATGTGCCGCATGGGTCACGGTCTTTGTTCCAAGATCGTGGTTGGATGGGACGAACATGCCGTGCAACCCTGCAAACCGGCACGCTGCAACCCCAACGACGTGGGGACGCCAGTGACGTCGATCGATTCCGCTTGTTCTCGTCATTCTGCAACTCGCAACTGTAACTGCCAAACACCATTTAAAAAGGAATCTACGACACTTCTACAGCTTCAACTACCTAGGTAGGTATCTTACTTATATGTGGCACCGCCGTTTTGTAGTTCAGAACGGTCCATAATCACTCACTGGCAAAGTGTACCATCGTTCAACTCCTTCGCACCCCGTCGCCGCCATGGCGGGCCTCCGAACTCTATATGGAAACGATGCCAAGACCCAGCCCGGGCTCAAGTCCAACTTTGAGTAAGACCCACGGAGCTCGTCAAGTGTTTGAAGTTGCTGAACTTGAAAACTGAATATCCCATCCCACTTCAGCGTCGACTATGTGATTCACTACAAGATCCCCGTACCTGAGGCAGAGAGAGCAGAAGCCGAGGCCGCCTTCGTCCAGCTGGTCAAGGGCCTCGCCAATGTTGGCTTCGCAACCGAAGTCCGCAACGGCGGCAAGGACTCTCTGCTAGTCTTCACCAAGATCGCCTCGGACCGCCTCCTGCACGACCAGGTCTATCGTTACCGCGTTCAGGATTGGCTGTATGGTGTCCGCGTCGCCGCCCCCAACCAGGACCTGGCGCAGTACTTCCAAGATGAGCCCGTGTCCGAGGCCGAGCGTCTGAGACTGACCTACCTGCTCATCACCAAGCCCAAGAATGAGGGCGGCGCCGGCATCACCCCGAAGATGGGCCAGTGGAAGAACGTGGCTTCCATATTCCCCCTTCACGACCACGCCTTCAACAGCCACTGGATCAAACAGTGGAGCACAAAGTATTATCTCGACGATGGCGACATCAACCAGATTCGGGACCGCTTTGGCGAGCGAGTCGCCTTCTACTTTGCCTTCCTCCAGTCCTACTTTGCCTTTCTGCTCTTCCCCGCCGCATTCGGTGCCGCTGCCTGGCTCGTTCTCGGCCAGTTCTCGTGGTTCTATGCCATCGTGAACTGCCTCTGGTCTGTCGTGTTTTTCGAGCATTGGAAGATGAAGGAGGTTGATCTCGCCGTCCAGTGGGGCGTTCGCGGTGTGTCCAAGATCCAACACCCAAGACCACAATTTCAGTTTGAAAGGGAAGCCCAGGACCCCGTGACAGGCGAGATTATCAAGGTGTACCCACACTTCAAGCGTTTCAGAACGCAGCTGCTTCAGGTTCCCTTTGCGCTGGCTTGTGTCGGGGTTCTCGGGGGATTGATAGTGAGCTGTTTCTCTATTGAAATTTTCATTACCGAGATCTACACCGGGCCTTTCAAGCAGTATTTGGTAAGTAATTCTGCCTCGCGTTGAATCTTGTTCAAGCCACTGAGCTAATTGTTCACCTTAGACATTCTTGCCGACCGTCCTCTTGACGATATTTATGCCAACTCTTTCGGCATTGCTCACTCAACTAGCTGAACGGCTTACTACTCTGGAAAATTATGAAACCCATGACGGTAGGTGTCGGCACTTCTAATAACAATAACAGCCCGCTAATTTAGCCCTGTAGACCACCAAGCCTCTTTTGTTCAGAAGATATTCGTTCTCAACTTCATCACCTCCTACACGCCGATTTTCCTAACTGCTTTCATCTACGTTCCTTTTGGCAAAATCCTAGTGCCCTACCTGGATGTTTTCCAACTCACCGCCCAAAAATTTACGACCCAGGAGAAGCCGTTGCCCACCAAGAGCTGGGAAATGAACCCCGACAGGCTTACAAAGCAGGTCATCTACTTCACCGTCACGGCCCAGATCGTCAACTTCGCCACAGAGGTCATTGTACCCTATGTTAAGCGGAAGGTATTCAAGACCGTCGAGGACGTCAAGTCCGAGATGTCGGAAAAGAACGCAGATATTGTGAAGAAGGACGTGGAGGAGGAGGCCGACTTTCTCGCGAGGGTGAGGAACGAGGCCGAATTAGACGAGTATGATGTCACCGTCGATTACCGAGAGATGGTGATTCAGTTTGGTAAGTGGACTGAGGTCCTTTGCAAACTACTGAAACTGACTATCCTTTCCCCGAAAAAGGCTACCTAGCTCTGTTCTCAGTCGTTTGGCCTCTCACAGCATGTTCGTTCCTCGTCAACAACTGGGTCGAGGCCCGGTCCGACGCCGTGAAAATTGCCATCAGCAGCCAGCGGCCCATCCCCTGGCGCGCCGACTCCATTGGCCCTTGGCTCAACGCCCTCGGGTTTCTGTCGTGGCTCGGCAGCGTCACCAGCGCCGCCATCGTTTTCCTCTTCCACCGAAGCGAGCACGGACCTAACGGCTCGCCGTGGGACATTTCCGGCTGGGCCCTTTTGCTGTCGATTTTGTTTGCCGAGCACGTCTATCTGGCCGTGCAATTCCTGGTCCGCCACGTCATCCACAAAATGGACAGCCCCGGTCTACAGAAGGAGCGCGCCCAGCGGTTCCGCATGCGCAAGCAGCTGCTGGAGACGACTTTTGGTGCACAGCAAGGCCATGATGCCCAGGACGAGACGAACGGCCCCGGGCTGAGCGGTGGCGAGAAGATTACGCGCGAGACGCTTGAGGAAGAAGCGCGGCAGCTTTCCATCAAGGGCAGCGGGAGTCCTGAGCAGCTGTATGTTTTAATTTTACCCTACCTACTCAGCGGTTCCGGACTCAGTGAAGATGAAAGCTGACTTGGGTTTAGTTTCTGGCAACGACAACGTGGACCTAGCGAGACTATTCAGATTGGCCGGAACTTGTTTTCGGAGGTTAGTGTGTCTGATTTCTATCGATTTAGGCAATGCATAGCGACTAACAGGTGGACACTAGATTGCGGCTAACCAGACTAAACATAAAACAGCCAAAGAGTAAAGGCAGATGGACGTTGCATCATCACAGTCTGGTTGGCATGATACTGTGAGGATGGCAGGCGCGGTTAGCTACTCAGATAAAAGCAGGAGGGGAATTATGAGTCGTTACTTATTCGTGGTGTAAGGGTGTGGCAATGTTGGAGGGCCCAGCCGGGACATACTAGCAGGTAGGAAGGAAACGCCAACGCAGATCGGCGCTTGTTTATTAAGATTCAGATTAATATACCTGACTATCGAATAAAATAAAACTAATTGGATATTTGACTAGCTACTGCTGTCGAGAAGTATTTATTTGAAAATATATAAACCTTAGCTTATAATGACCGCGATTCTGTGCCGCTCGCTTTCTTTTTTATCTAATCCAATAATCTGCAGTTATTCTTTTGGGTTTTACGTAAAGTTCAAACCCAAGTCTACTCTTCACGACATGTGATACTCGTCCCCTGCCTTGTTACTTTGGCCTCTCCCAAACAGCCGCCTGAACCCTCCCGCCTTGCTCGGGGTCTTTGGCCTTCCCTTACTACCACCGTCACTCAGCGACGCTTTCGTGCGCAGCGCAGGCAGGTCTTTCTCCGGAACGGCAGGCTTGGCCGCGGCCCTCAACCGTCTCGGGTCCGCCTTTGGCGACGATCTGTCATGATGTCTGTCATTTTCCTTGAAAATCTCCTGCTGGAGCGTGTACTGCGCGTGATGCTGCCTCTGCGCAAGCGAGGGCGTCGGTCTTACCTCCGGTCGGCGGCGTTCCGGCAACGGCGGCTCGTCGGGCCAGTCGCGCACCTCGTCCCCGTTGACCACGACGTACCACCGAATATCCTCGCCGCGTTGGAGCTGGTCGCGCAGCTTCTCCAACCAGCCTTGCTTCTTACTGGTGCTGCTGCTCTTCTTACGGTTTGCCTCGTCACTCGGCTGGCCTGGGGCCATTGCCGGGTTATCGCGACCGTCCACGCCGCCGCTGCGCAGCCGCTCCTCGTACCGCTGGATCTCGTCGGCGATGGACACGGACAGGTCGACGCGCACGACGTAGTCAGCCACGTAGGCGTGCGGGCGCGAGACCTCGTCGAGGTTCATTGGGTCGTACTCCTCGACCAGTTTGACGACGGACCAGTCCTGCGAGGTTATGTCGTCCTCCCGGCGGCCGTTGTTGCTCACTCCAATGGTAGAAATCTCATTTACATCCTCCGTACCGGGCAGCGGAGGCGGCGGCGGTTGTGAGTTCGACGGTCGGCGGGTGCGACTGCGGCTTTGGGCCTGGCTCTGGCTCTGGGACCGGCTGCGTTGTTGTGTGCGACTCCTCGTTCCGGCGCTATGTTGGCTACGGCTGCGGCTGCGCCCGGTGCGGCTGTTGGTATTATACGCGGCCGTGTTGGAGATGGAATTGTTGTCGTCATCGCTGCCGCCGGCCGACGGGGGAGCTCGCGAGCTCCAGCCGCCCGAGCTGCGACTCGGCGGGACGTGGTAGGGTAGAAACTCGAATAGATTGTAGAAGGACTCGAGAAAACACTGGGAACTCTTGGCCGGGATGATCCACTCGGGCGAGGCGTCGTCCAGATTCTGCACGACCACGTAGACGCGTATACTCCGCCGATGCCAGCGGAAGCCGTGGCACAAGTAGGTGGGCATGGTTGCTGATGTTTGCGCGTGATTGGGTTAAGCTCGACCACAGGAGGAGCTTACTTGCCGACTTGGAGGCTCAGTTTCGAGGTGTTGGGTTATCTTCTAGACGAATTGACTTTGGTCGGATCCAGTGTTGGGCAGTCGTTTGGTCAGCTCGTAATAAGCGGGATACGGTGACGGTTGAAGCTGGGCTGAGTAAGTACCGCCCCCAGGCGAGGGGCTGCCCGCAGACATCGAAACGACATGTGTCGCAACTTTCCCTGGCTGTAGCTTTCTTTCCACTCGACTGCCTGTGAGCGATGCAGATGCGGGCTATCGTGCCGGGTCAACCAACAGGAGGGGGTTGCTTTGGCTCCAAACTCAGGTTCATCCCGTCCGTGGTACTTCATCGCTGAACTTCGTCCGATTCAGGGGTCTGCGGCGCATTGGCGATTGGAGAGCCTTGTCACCCCGCTACGGGTCGTCCCAGGCGGCACAGGCCTCTGCGCTCCGGGGCCGGAACCCCAGACTCCACAGCGGGGCCGAGGCGGGGGTCTTTGTCTGTTTCCATCGTCCCGAACCGGTGGTAAGTGCGGCCCAGTCCCGTCTTCCTATCCGAGCCATCCTATTACACGTGTACACTATTTCGACTTTCTTCTCACCAGACTCGTCGATTATGCAAATAAGATTGTGAACTTGAAGGAGAGAGTCGCCGACAATTCCAATCGTGTTAATACCCGAGCTCCACCCCAAGCAATGACGACATAACCAGGACTGTCCACTCCTATCTCTACCGTCACGGTTGATCTGCGACGCCGCCTGGTCCCTCTCACAAATGATTGGCCAAGAACTTGCAAGGGACCACGTCCTGACCTCTGCGGCACGAGGACCCAGGCCTTTGGCGAGGACGATTCGGCTTCTAGAACCAGGACGAGAATCCTGTCATCTGGCGCGCTACTTGTGGGGGAACTCCATGAAAATCCGAGTCCCCCAAGGAAGCGTCCAGCTTTGTCCGCCTTGTTAGAGGTTTTCTAGGAAGATGGCAACAGCACGCCTTGGCGGGACAGAGACAGCTTCGAATTGCTAGCAAGACAGAGATCCGGATGTGGACGGTTTAGGGACCGAAACCTTTGGCGACAACGGCCACCCTGTCACGGGTTACCGTTCAAGGCAGAACCTATTTCTAACCCTTCCCGATTGACTGGGGCACTGGACTATCAGCGTAGTGGTGATGCGCTTTTGCCAGCCTGTTCGTATGGGTATTTAGTCCAGGCTCGAAGCATTTTTTGAGTCCGTTGTGGCGTCAACATGTGTTTCTTCCATCAAGGATGGGCTATATGGACTTTGGAAAGGCCCTTAAATTGACGTGGTTAACAGCCACCGGGCCGTCGGAGGAACGGTTTTGGTTCAACCAACGAAAAGAAAGAGCAATGTCGAAATCATTTTCAGGACTAACCCGGTTCAAGCTTGGCTAATGCATAGAAATCGGAAGACCAGAGCGTCTGAGTACGGATCCGTAGATGGTACTGACAGTTGTCCGATCCGGAGCTGGCTCCGAGCGGGCTCTCCTGTGCGCTTCGGCTTGTTTAGGGCTTCTCACCAACCACCCCGGCGATGAGGGGGTCAGACGGCGCATCTCAACACCCAAGGTCGAAAATGGGGCTGACTAAGAGCCCTCACGGATATAGATCCGTTCTTCAGAACAGCCTCTATTCTTCCCCGAACTCTACATCTGATAACGTGTGGTCCATCACTCCTCGCACCAGTAAGTGCTTGTCTCCAATGTCCTTGGGGCGCTGTCTGGACGTCAACTTCCTTTTGCGATATGCAGGATGTAACGGAAAAGGAGGGATAGAACCGTCGGGTGATTATCGGTCTTTCCCAATTGGCAGCATAACGTGGACTAAAGGATTGCACCGCAGGCTGCGAATATCGGATGCATATTTGGAGGTGTCTTTGTTGAGGAAGAAGCGCACCTTGAGCAGCTGATATCGAACTGTGTGGAAGGCGGAGGACCGAGAACCGGCGGCAGGCAAGACTGCCTCCAGAGCAATGGTTTCCCCTCTACCATTCAATCTCCTCCGTTAAGACGGATGCATAGGTAGTATGAACAGTCCGTACCCGTATAACTCAATTAGGACATTTGTTTTGACTGACCGAAATACCGGCAGATTTATTGAACTTGACACCTTGCACCGCGTCCAATTCCGCCGAATGGCACTGTCGGGTCGTGCCTGTGGATGGGGAAAGCTCAAGCTCAAGCCGGGCTCGGGGCTGGACTTGAGTCGTTGAAGAGCAGGGTTCCAGGTGAAGTGATGCCGTATTCATGTATTCCGTACAGTCTATAAATCGGCTCGCAATAAATGCTAAATGGATGGATGACTGATCGTCAATGGCCGCATCTCCGGAGATAGCTGCAAAGAACTCGCATAGAAAACCTGTCAAGGACCGCAGCGTCGATGTCACTGCACGAAACAGAAGCCGCAAACAAAGACACAGCCAACCTAGGAGCCGGGGACCCTGGCAGCCCTGGGACCCACTGAATACGGCATGGTGGTTGGTGGGCCGGGAGGGCGTGGTGTGGGCTCCAAGGAGCCGACATGTCAATCGAAAGGCGCGACTCTCACACACCGCATTCGCCGGGAAGGGTCGACATGTCAATCCAACGGTAACCCCACATGCCAGTGTGTGCCAGTGGGTGACTCGTCACTCGTTTTGGAAGCAAGTGGAACTAGCTGCCATGTTCCATTGTTCCATCCACCACGAACAGCTTCGATAGACCAAGGACCGAACACCAGGGTTGCCAATGTGAGAAATGAGTACTTCGGACTTTTAGTTTTATTTAACTGTTTAGATCTGTCATCAGAGTCATTCTTCTTTCGTTCTCACATTATCCGTGTTGTTGGTGTAAGTCGCCAATTGGAGTCGAGTCCCATCTACATCATCGTCAAGTCGTGGCCTTGTTTCCCTTGCTTTGGACACCACAACAGTTCTCCATCATCGGGAGTTTCGGTAAATGACACCCTCTCCCTCAAGTCTGGTCTTATACCACTCTCTCGAGTGAAGGGCCCCATGGTGATTTCAAACTTCTCATTCTGTGCTTGCAACAGTCAGCACTAGCTAGTCCATCCCTCGTGCGCCCTTTCAAGAGGCGTGTTGATGCAGCCGAGTTAAACTGGCGGCAAAGAAAGGGGCTTCTTTCGGTGGTTGATACTCTTGGCTTGTTGCGCCCTGCCGTGGCATGCCCGTCATACACGAAATGGACGACTTCATCAACTGGGACAACGCCCTCCCCTCCATGGGTGTCGGCCAAAACTCGCAGCTTGGACTTACCGTGGAAGGCGAACATCTGACAGACCTTGATCTGGTACTCGCCAACGTGGACGGCGATGACTTCTCCTTCTGGGCTCTGGAACACTACGAGAACAGCAACATGCCCGCAATCGACCCAACCATTGTCGACACGGCCATGGACATGAACTCTGACGAGCCCTTCACCCCCTTCGAGGAGTCGTTCGTCATCCCGGACGTCCCTTGCACACATTGCCAGACAGGTGGCTACCAGTGCAAGAGAATTTGTGAGGGTAAATACAAGGGCTACTGCACGAGCTGCGTTGCGCTGCGGTGTGGATGCAGCTTCGGTCGTTCCCCCGTTACTCTCGTGCCCACTGACTCGGCCTTCCCGTATAATCCCTGGCCTGTGATGGGAGACCACCCCGATGCTATCACACAGGAGGATATGGACTTGCAGAAGCTCAACAGTGCTTCCAGCGACAACGTTGCCGGCCTGGCCTCCGCTCTCGATGCTGAAGATACCGCTGCCTCTGGCGCAGTCGCGACGCCCAAAATCGGTGCCCGTCTCTCCAGAGAGTCGGTCAAGATTCTGAAGAACTGGCTGTCCACCCATCACAAGCACCCGTACCCCAACGAGGAGGAGAAGCAAATGCTGCAGAGACAAACCGGCCTCAACAAAACCCAGATCACGAACTGGCTGGCCAATGCCCGGCGGAGGAGAAAGATCATCGCTCCTCGATCAACATCACCCGGCGTCCGCAGCTTCTCGAGCAGCATCGATATTCCTCAGAGACGAGGAACCCCTGCCGCTTTCGAGCAAATGAATCCGCTCCAACGTTGGCAGATCTCTCCCCCAGAAAACGAACCTGCTTCGGTGACGGCTATTGCGCGGGCCGTCACCGCTTCGACTACCACGCTATCGTCGGGGCTCAACAGCCCTTTCAGCATCAATTTTACCGACGACGGCTCCGGCAGGTCGCTTTGCGCAGTTTCTTCAGTTAGCAGTATCAACACCTCGCACTCAAGCGGTGGATCCGCCTTTTCCCACCGCTCACGTGGCTCCTTTGAATCGCTCGGGTCGATGAACCGTGGCCGCCGGAGGAGAAGGAGAAAGGCTCCAGGAAAGGGGTCGTCGGACAAGGCAATCCTCCCGGGCCCACCCAAGGCCTTCCAGTGCACTTTCTGCACCGAAACCTTCAGGACCAAGCACGACTGGCAGAGGCATGAGAAGTCTCTGCATCTGTCTCTGGAGCGGTGGGTGTGCGCGCCTAACGGTGCGCGTGCGTTCAACCCCGAGAATGGCCACATATCCTGCGTCTTTTGCGGGGAAGCCAATCCCGACGAGGCGCATATCGAGAGCCACAACCACTCGGCTTGCCAGGAGCGCACGCTTGGGGAGCGCACCTTTTACCGAAAGGACCACCTGCGCCAACACTTAAAACTCGTTCACGGCGTCAAGTTTGTGAACTGGTCCATGGAGCAGTGGAAAGTGGCAACCCCTGAGATCCGATCTCGCTGCGGTTTCTGCAACATGGTGCTGGATTCGTGGACGATCCGCGTCGACCACCTTGCAGAGCACTTCAAGACGGGTAATACAATGGCCGACTGGAAGGGTGACTGGGGTTTCGATGAACCTGTGCTCGACATGGTTGAGAACTCGATACCTCCTTGTATGTTCCTCCGAGCACTATCTCATTCGACATATCGAGGTCGCTAATTTGGAATTTCTGCTAGATCTTATTCATGACGAAAGAAATTCGCCCTATCCTTACGAAGCTACACAGGGCCACGTCGAAACTGCCCGGAATGCATTCGAGCTTATCAAAAATGAGCTGATGTTCTTTGCTTCCAATCATGGGGAAAAGAAGGGAAGGATGCCGAGCGACGACGAGCTTCAGCTGGAGGCCTGCAGGATAGTCTTTGGTTCCGAGGTGCTCTCCAAAAAGGGCATGTCGTCCACGCCGTCGTGGTTACGGGACTTGCTCGTCTCGTCAGACGAGCTAGCACTACAAGCACGGCTCGCCCCTATCAGATCCCCAACCGACAGCAGTCAGGCTCAGCTCAAAATCAACGGCAAAGATAACATATTCGAGGAAGATCCCATGGAGAGGGAGCTCCATGAATTCGTAAAGGCTCGTAGTCTGCTAGGCCTAACCGCCATGGACAGTGAGCTTCAGGTGGAGGCGTGCAGAATCATCAGCCGCATGGAAGAGTCGTCCAATCATCCGTGCGACGATGTGGCAAACTTTCTACTCCGTCTGATTTACAGCTCGCCCAACTGGCTTGCTGGGTTCAGGCAACGCGCTGGCCTACCTCGGTCCGAAGACGTGGGCGATGAGGCGACTCGGTCCAAGGACAAGAGCAAAATCGACTCGACCATCCATAATTACAGCCGTCTCGAGTCGGAGCTGGCAGAATATGTACGGAACCAAAGGGCCATGGGCAATGAACCCGACGACGCCGACCTACAAAAGCAAGCGCGTCTCATAATCTATGAGTTTGACGATGGATGGAATCAGACGGCCGCTGACAATGTTGTTTGGTTAAACGCATTCAAGCAACGCCATCTCTCGTCGTTGTCTCATTCAGCAACCAGCTTGACAAGTCCCAGTGCTCCGCTGACTCTTGACCCAGCTGGGGCGGGTACGAGCTCGTTGTCTTGTGTTGGAATTTTGGGAGACTCAAGGTCGGGATCCTTGAATAGCGGAGGTGGCAGCAGCAGCAGTTTAGGTGGTCTGAATAGTGGCGGCAGAAGCGGGAGGATGGGCACGAAAATTGACGGCGTCTTGTACAACGACTCCAATTGCTATCGTCGCCTTACTCGGGAACTGAGGCGTTACGTTGCTTCGACCATGTCACCCAACAATCCCAACTGCCACATCCCCAGCGACCAAGAGCTTCAACATCAGGCACGCTGGATCCTCTACGATGAGTGAGTGTTATGATCCATTTTCTTCTACGGGCGAGAGACGTGTTTCTGCCTTTCTGCTATTGTCCCCGTCCAATAAAGCTGATTCTGTCGTCACATCTTCAGTGACGATCCATGGAACCAAACGGCGTGCGACAACGAAGAATGGTTGCGCCGCTTCAAACGTGATGTCGGCATCCTAACCGACCCGTCACTCCCCGGTCTCCTAGAGGACATCCAATGGAACAAAAACCGGGGAAGCATTGGGCTCACGCCTTATAATACCATTCCAGACTTTAGTGGCGCATTATCATCCATGATATCACCGCTCCATACCACATCGACTTCGGGGAATACAAGCCCTGCTTCCAACACCAACAGTAACAACCTGCTCTCGGCCTCGATGAGCATCCCCGAGGATACTACCAAATGCTCCCCGCTTCAAGTATTTGGCAGGAGCAACGAACTGGTGCAGCCTTTGGTGTTTTGCTCGCATGAGCTGGAGAGCGGGCTGGCGGATTATGTGACCACCGAGGTGGCCCTCCTGGGGGCGGAAGCTTTCCCCACGGATGAGGCGCTACGGGCGCAAGCGAGACTGATAGAAAAGATGGAGAGGACCTCAGCGGACGATGTGGTGCTTCTGGGCAAGTTTAAGGAGATGTTGAGGGTGAGGTTGGGGTTGCCCCAGAACCAGAGCCAGAGCCAGAGCCCGACCCCAGGGCAAGAGCTTGTGCAGGGTATCCCGGGATCGAACAGCCAAAGCAGTGGCATGGATTTGATGGCGATTAGCGAGACAGAGTACAACGATATCCTGTGTGACTTGAACTTTGATTTTGGAGAGTTATCGGCCCCGACCCCGGCTGCGGCTGCGGCTGGCGGTGGCGGTGGTGGGAGTCGCGATCTGGCGGAGGATGCGATGTTAGGGAATTTTGAATTCTGAAGGACAAATGGATGGATGGATGAACAGGGCTCATGATTGATGGATATTCGAGTACCTTTTGCTTTCTTCTTGTATTTTGCCGGATCATTAAACGATTGGATGATAATACTCGCTGTTTCGAATATTATAAAAGTTATTGGTGTTATCTTAGGATCGTCCCTTCTCTTCTGTCTGTGACCTTGGAATTGGATGCTCTAAGGTAGGTATATATCATCTGGCGCGGAAAGAACACAGTAAAAATTTACATGTCTCCGGTGATCCAAAAAAAAACGGCTGCGAGCCATCCTTGGGCCACAAGTTTACAACTCCTTCCTCAGACTATCACCACCAACCACCAGTACACCTATATAACCTCTGCGAGGTTAACAGTAACATCACATACGGTCATAGATAGTGGGAAACTCGGGATCCCGTCCGCTCTCCCCTAGATAAACCACTAATCGCTAGACTAGTAGTTGGGTCGGTGACGACCAGCGAATCCCTGGTGCTGTATGTTTTCTTTCTCTTTTATGTTTATTTACCTACTCTCTTCTCTTGGTTTTGCTATACTTTGCAGAAATCTAAAGCTGCTTCTCATAATGTCTTTCACCACCTGGTCCTTCTTATCCTCATTAGTGAAAGGTCGACGGTGGGAGTTATCCTAGGTATTTGGCCTATGTCTGCGATCGGTTTCTAACAGTCCATTCTAAAGTGTTATGGCATGGATGATACATGGTATTCTGAGAAGTATGAAAAGTAACAGTTGGAAGGGACAACATAACGGGAAAGAACCTACCTTGTCTTGACTTGTAGGTTGGTACGAGTGAAAGGGGGCAGGATGAAATTCACGTTGCTGAAAACCGAAAGAAACCAATCACAATGCCCAAGCAACGGGATTGAACTGTTGACGCCGTCGTATGGACTGACTTTATAGAACCAGGTTTCCTATTTTATTCGTTCTACTTGGGGATTTTTGTGAGTTATTGGAACCCCCTACCTCGTAGACCCCTTATTCGTAAACTCCCAAGTAGTATACGAGCTTGTTGCAGCACCTGCCCATCTCGACAGCTTGGCGTTGGCTTCCATTTATGAAAGGCTATTCTTGTGGTTCAACTGCGACATATGTTCCTAATACTTCTGAACTTCTCCTTGACCCAAGAGGTGCTTCTTACCAGGCAGTATTCCCATCGATTCGACAGTTTCAGTAACCGAATCTCTGTCTCTCGGTTTGGGCAGCAAAATGAAACCTTTATCAACGCCTGAGATATTCAATCGGTTCATCTAAGGCGGAGACAAATAAATACCAGCCTACGGACAACCTGTTTACTACCGTACTGAGATTCGTCCAGTCGACCACAACTAGGTATGTAATGGCTCCTTTGGAGTAAATGACAACCGAAGAAACAGAAAAACAGGAATATACCATGTCTCATTAATGCTGATGTTTTGTAACCCATAAAACTTCATCCCATACACTCTTACGCAGAAAAACAAAAGACCACCCCATGCCGATGATCAAGACTGGCCAGAGCCCTGAATGACCGGAGAGTATGCCACCTTCTTCGATATGCCCACACAAGAGAAACCCGCCTGCCCGCCCGTGCTGTGCTATCTGCTTGCCGTATGATAGATACCCTTTATCCAGCTGGAAGCTAAACCCACCCAGTACTAAACATAATGAAAACTCCGAAAACAAGAAACGCCCATGATGCCCCGCCCGCCTTACCAGGTATAACATATGCAGTCCCCAGCCCACGAGGTCAATAAACAAAACAAAAGCAGACACAAAGAACCATGCCAGACAAGACCTGACCAGAGACTAGAGGAAGAGAAATGGGGTATCCTGATGAACGCATCATCCATCCTCGCTGCTCAAACCGACTGCTGCTGACAAAACCTCAACAGCACCCCCGTCTCCGTTTCCCGCCCGCACCGTCCTGCCCACCGCCATCACCGTCACCGCCCTCCTCATTCGTCGTTGGCACAGCCGGTGAGAAAGGACCACCAGGCGAAAACATCCAGCTCCGCCGATCCTTGCCGACCCGAAAGCTTCCCCTGGGATTCGCCCCATCAAAGTAACCCCCGGCCCCACCTCCCGGCCCGCCATCACCCAGCATCCCACCTCCCCCAGAAATGCCTCCGGGCGTGTACTCGCCGCCGGGTGTCATCGCCGCCGCCAGCAGCGCCTGCTGTATCTTCCTGCTCTGCTCGACCAGCTTCCTCGTCACGACACGAAACACCTCCTCAACACCCTCACCACTCTCAGCCGAGATCTCATGACACGCATCCCAGCCAACCTCCTGGCCCCAGAACCCAGAGCTCCGCTTACTGCTCGGGCTCTTGGGTTCCGTGCTATGCTGTTGCTGTTGCTGATTCGATAATATCCCAGTACCGCTACTCGTCGCTTTCGCACCAACGTCACTAGAAAAATAACCCGACATCATGCCCATGGGCGTAGTATGCTGCGCGGTGGGCGGCGGCGTCGAGCCCAGCCCGGGCGCCAGGTTCTCCGCGACGTACGCGATGCAGCGCTCGAACGGCACCTCGCGCTTGGACGGGTCGCGCGCGACGATGTCGGCTTTGGTCCCGACCACGTGCAGGACGATATCGGCGGGCAGGTTGCGTCGGAGTTCGGTCAGCCACATGCCCATCTCGGCGAAGGATTGCGCGTCGGTGATGCTGTAACAGAGAATGCAGGCGTTGGCGCCGCGATAGTAGAGGCGCGATATCGAGCGGAATCTTTCTTGGCCAGCTTTTTAGGTAGAAAAATATGTCAGTTATTTGGTTTGTTGTGGTGTCGTGGGTTGATATGTGTGTGTGCGTGTGTGTGCCAAAAACGTACCGGTATCCCAGATCTGCAGCCTCACGACCGTGTCGGTGTCGGTGTCGACGACGCGCTTGGTCATGAAACTCGCGCCAACGGTCGACGTGATTTGCGAAGGGTTGAAGGCGCCCTTGCAGTACCGCGTCACCAATGACGTCTTGCCGACGCCCTGGGAGCCGAGCACGACTATTTTGGCTTCTAACGATGACATTTTGTTTGCGTATGTGTGTTTGGTTGTTCTTCGTTTCCCCTTACTCGTTGCGCGCGCGCCAAACAGGAGTGGCGTGTGGTCGGGTCCGCTCAGTCCGGTCGGTGTCAGTCTGGTGAAGTGAAACTACCGTTAAGGTGTCTCGAATATCGAATCGCTCGTTCTCTAGGAAATTTTCCTCCCCCGCATGTGGGAAGGGGGGGATAACGGCTACTTGTAGGGATGTCGGTGTGTGACAAAGATAGGTAAATGGATAAAGTTTTGGCGGCGGAGTTACGAACGAACGAGTGAGTGGTTAATGGTTATTATCGGCGCCGTTGTGGGGATTTTTGCGGGGGTTCGGCTGTCGTGCAGTGGTTCAGGCGACCAGACACCGTTCAGCTGGGTTGTGTAGGGGGTTCCCGTACAGGAGGAACCCTGCCTCAGGGCTGCCTGATGATAAGCCTGATGATAAGCCTGTCATACGGCCGGCTACGTCATTATTTACCACGATCTTATCTACCTCGTCGACTATTCACAGAATAAACATCTCCCCGCGGGTCTTAGTTGTCAGTTTCATACCGGTTTTCTGTCGAGCACCACCTCCAAATCTACCTTATTTCTTACATGTGTCCAAGACTAAATTGAGCCCATAGGTTGCAGTTGCACAAAGCCTGGGAGTCACCCCGCTGTTTCCAGAAGAACATCGAGTGCAGCACATGGCCGATGCCGATCGATCGTCCCGTCGTTTGCCGCATGTAGACACTGCAGCTCACGTCAGAGATAGAGGTGATTGGAACCTAAGTAAGGCCTGTCATGCAGGTGATCGATTCCTCTGATTCCTCTCGGAAAAGCGAAACGGTTTAGTGTGCTGTAGAATATGGTACCTCGGTTTTGTTGGGCCTTCTGGAGCACATATATAGAGTATCACCCAAAATAGACAAAAAGGTAATTGCATACAGTTAAACAGACATATTTGATATTGCCCAAAAAAACAAGATACCTATGCATCACAGCTTTGCCTTCACCGCCCCATCGCCAGTTGTTATCCTCTGCGGCGGATTCACAAGCGGATCGTACGTCGAATACGCCAACGTGTCCGCCGGCGGCGCGCCGTGATTGAACAGACTCCTGACATCCAGCAAGCTCTCGTCCAGCTCATCGATCCGGGTCGCCCCAATCAGGCGCATATTCATTTCCATCTCATCTTTAAGCAGCTGCATCGCGCGGTTGACGCCGTCGAGCCCGTACGCCGACATGGCATACAAAAATGGCCGCCCGATGCCCACTCCTTTAGCCCCGAGGCACAACGCCTTGAGAATATCAGTGCCGCGCCGGATACCGCCATCAATATAAATCTCGATCTTGTCCTCCAACCCACGCTGCCGCAGCACTGGCATCGTCTCAGCCAGCACCTCGATAGCCGACCGCGCAAACTCGAGCTGTCGCCCGCCGTGGTTCGATAGCACCACGCCCTGCACGCCCGCCTCAACCGCCTTGAGTACGTCTTCGACCCGCTGTACACCTTTCAGCACGATGGGCATCTTGGTAATGCTCTGGAACCAGGGGATGTCCTTCCAGCTGAGCGCCGGGTCGATGAAGCTGCTGATCGCCCGCGCCGCCCCCTGGTTGTTGTTCGTCTCCTGACCGCTCTGGACGTTTGCGCCCGGATCGGTGAACTTGGACCGCATGTCCTTCTCGCGCCGCCCGAGCTGCGGTGCGTCCACGGTGATGAACAGGCCCTTGCACCCGCGCTTTTCGGCGTGCTGCACGATGCGCTTCGTGATGGCCCGGTCCTTGTTGACGTACAGCTGCAGCCACTGCACCTGGTCATCCTCAGCCGCGTCGACAATCTCGTCAAACGCACACGATGCCAGCGTCGGGATCATCTGGATCACGTTATGCTTGCGCGCCGCACGGGTCAGTACCACCTCGCCCTCGACGTGGCCGAGCTTGCCCAGCGCCGTGGCCGTGACGTAGAATGGTGCGTCGACCTTGGTGCCCAGCATCGTAGTGGTGAAATCGACCTTTTCGACATCAACGAGAATCTTGGGCCGGAACCAGATCCGGTGGAAGGCCGCATGGTTCTCACGCACAGTCTGTTCACGTCAATCAGCTCTGGACCAGGGGTCACAGCTACCCGACAAAGAACAGACGCATGGCTAACTCACAATCTCATCGTCCGCCGCGCTGGAATAGTACGCCCACGCCGTCTTCTTCATTACACGGCGCGCAACGGCCTCGAAGTCGAGCAGGTTGTAACACTGCTCCAGCAGCGGCATCTCCTGGATGCGCTGCTGCCTTTCGCGCTCCTCCGGTGACTGGACCGCCGTTTCCCTGACCACGGTGGCCATGTCGACTGGGCCCAGATGTTTCGACTTGTCGAGGTACTTCTCGAGCGTATCGGGCGGATGGATCGGATCGAACTCTGCCGTCGCATCTTTCCCCTGGAGCAAGCCACGAGGTCAGCCGAGGCTATTCAACTATCTCGCCTTTTTCTTTTGAAGTTGAATGTGTGTTGCTGACCGCATATTTGAGAATGATTTTCATCCCACCGGGATGTTCTGCCCCATATGGTCGTCAGTTTAAATCAGCCTGCTAAAGTTGGAGATGATAGTCTATCTTAACGAACCTAGAAGGAATTCGGTAACATCGTAGGCCCTTCCCTAAAGTCGCAAAGCAAGTCTTAGAGATCCTAGAAGCGCTTAATGAGTCCTGCCTGGCTGGACATACATGCACAATCACCCAGCAATCCTTGGAATCGGCGTGCTTCGCCACCTCGGCACCCGTCAACGGTGTCTTGGACGGCATCGTGAAAGCGTAGGCACAATAACAAATTCCCAGTGATCCTGGTGCTCTCTGATTCACGGAATTATGAGGTTGGTTGTCTCTGAACAGAGTACCCGAAGGGACGCGCGCAGGGAGAGAGAGAGAGGGGTGAGGGAAGAGTCGTAGCGAAAAGAATGAAAGGGAAAAAAAAAGATTGATCGCAAGCAAAAGCACGCTAATAGCTGATAACCTCGTTAGTCTAGGTTGTTCATCTCAAAGAATGCCCGGAATAAAGCATACTGTTATTGTCACGTTTCCCCGTCCGACAACAACTTCGCTCTAATAATAACGCGTTTGTAATGATGTGGCGTGTGTAGTTAGTTCCAAAGGGGTGGAGGTCATCATCAATCGATCCGTCCAGTGTGGGGATGCCTGGAGAGGCTCTCGGTTTATCGGTTGAGCATCGTGCGGGGGAAGGAAATAAGGGGCGAAAATGGTGGACAAGCATTCCCGACGTCATCTTTCAATTACAGTTCCCAGCTGTATCGGGGACCCGACTGATCAACACCATCTTCATACACCTAGCAATATAGTGGAAGCTTGAGAACCCAAGCTATATCGACATACAGAGCTATATTCTCCCAAGTTCATTTATTAACAACAAGTACGCGACCAATAATCCCATCGAACACACTTAGCCAGACCCTGTCGCTAAAGTAAAACCTATTGGGAACCTGTACGGAGTATCGTTCGTAAATCTAGTCCGCCCTTTTCATCCGAACCATAACACCAATTCCCACTAGTTTTATATCCTTCAATCCCGTACGTATGTAGTAAACCCCGGTCCTGATGCCTGTAAGAAGAACGAGAAGAAAACAAAGACGCATCAGCAGGCGCTGCATTGTCCGAGAAACGATTACAACCACGGTCGTTGATTTTCATTCCTCTGTCGGATATATAATGATAATCGAAGAAAAGTAATAATAACTTGAGCGTCTTCCGCGACCGCTCTCCACCAAAACGCCCCAAGTAAGAGTAGAGCCACCTGTAAAAGGCATCAAGAGAAACGCCAAGCCATTTGTGTAGGTAGGTATGTAGATTAACTCCTTGCGATCTCCTGTCACCCCCAAAACAGCAGTGTAAGTGACCGCGCATCCGAACTTAATTATGTACGGGTGAATATAATTAAAATGGAAAGAAAAAGGTGATCATGCAAATGTGTGGGCCGGTATTAGAACCAGTCACCCTCGTCAAACTCGCCCTCTGCGTCCTGTGCCTCGACGCTCTGCTTCCTCGGTCGTCCCCGTTTTCTAGGCTGAGAGCTCGACCTCGGTCGTTTCTTCTTCCCGGGCGTAGACCCAGGCGCCTTGCGTTTGCGCCCTCTGCCCGAGTGCTGTTCCTCGAGCCCGTACGCCTCTTCGTTGTCTGGAGTCGTTGGGTCTTCGTCGTCCATCTCTTCATCGTCCTGGACCAAGTACTCCTTGTCGACGTTCATCAAGTCCACGAATTCCCTGCATGTCTCGATCATTCGTTCACGTGACTCCAGCGCCGTCATGGCCTTGGCCACATCATCCCACACCTTATCACCCGTGACACTGGGGATCTTTGTGGGCGGTTTGCTGAGGTCTTTGGGCAAAAGTTTGCCCTTACTCTCGCGCCGACCAGTGCCCATATTGTATAGTCGGCGAAGGTGAGTACGGACCTCCCAGACCGCAAGTAGGATCATCGACGCTGCTGTCAGTTGCCTCAGCCTCTTCATGTTGATTTCTGGGCGGATGGGTTGCGATGGAACTTGTGGTTTGACCTCTCCCGCGGCGGAGTTTGGATTCGGGGTCGAGTCCAAGGTGTCCATGCGGACCTGGAACACCTCAGACTCAATTGTCTGGGCAACTGTTGCCCCGGTCGACGTGACGAGCTTCTCGAGGGTGGATACCGTCGAATGTACCTCGCCAACAGTGAGGTATTCGAAGAAGGCAATGTTTTCAAGGAGGAAGCGAGAATATTGCACGTGCGGAGGCAGCTCTTCCGAAAGCTCAAGCTTGGACACGTCAAAGTCAACCTGCGTGCAGAACTTCTCAAGGAACTTCTGACGGTTCTTGGTCTTGCTGATCTTTAGGACCTCCATCATGAGGTATAATTTTGGTGTGAAATGGTTGGTATCCTTCGCTATATCCCGTTGGCAGATTGCTCCGCGTGGGTCCTTCACGATGTCTCGCTGGTAGGCAAATGCTGATTGTATTGCCTTGACATATTCACGTTCAACAACGGTCTCGTGTTTGCCATGCAGGGCCTTGTGTTCCAAGTATGCCAGCTCAGAAATGCGGGGGTTTGACGAAGTCTCCAAGGTGATGAAGGTGACGCCTGTTTCCTTGGGATGAGTCAATCCTTGCCGATTGATGCTAGCAAGCACCTCGACGGCCAGGAATGCATGTGTATCTTGAGCAGACGTCGCGATGCGGATGATCTCTTTCAGAAAGCGCTGTGTCGTACCGCTTGCCACATCGTCATAGCTGGTGCCTCCTATCTTTTCGAGCTCGCGCGTCTTCGTGGGCTTGGCACTGTTAATGGTGGGTGCTTCCGAAGCTTGCTCGGACCGCTTCTCCTCTGTGAAAAGAAACTCCTTAAATGACCGCAGTATCATTGACTCAAGGATTGGAGTCTGACTATCGAAAACCTGCTGGAAGGTTGTGTAGACTTTCACGTTCACGTAATTCCTGGGGGATGCCTGGCAAATCAATCCGATACAGTCGAGTGCCGCTTTCCTCACGTCCAGAGGCTGTGATGGTGCAGCTAGAGGTAAAACAACATCCACCATGAGGGTTGAAATCGAACCGGTTCCGTTCCACTTCGGGAAAGCTGGTTTGAACAACTCACGCTGGCTGTCAAGATCGCAATGCTTACCAACCATGCCAACTATCAGCGAGTACCGTTCAAACTGCCGGATTTTCAGGTTATCAAGGGGTTCCGTTTTGCTTTTTTGGGCCATGACCTGAATGTTCCTCAAGCCAGAAACGGTCAACCTGGCAATCGGTTCCGAATCCTCCACGAGAGTGCTGATAATCCAGAGACATGCCATAACATCGTCTAGCAAGGCGCGTGTAACGCCTTTGACAGCAGGCATAAGCTCCTTGCGCACCTCGGTAAGAAACTGAGCATGCGCGCTGGATAATTGCGGGAGAACTGTACGGTAAATGACCACAACGGCCCTAGAGACCGCCAGATCCTCACTGCTCTGAATGCTGGTGATGTAAGGTTTAAGCAGGCGCAACTGCTCAAAGGTAAACAGAATCGGTTCGGCTTTTGCGAAGATCATCAAGACCGGCAGCGCGTCGCGACCGGAAGGAACAGACGAGTCCCCAGAATCCGGATTGTCCACCAGATCAAACATGCTCGCCACCAGCTTTTTGCACACCTCGAGGGAAGCCTGTGCTGTTTTTGAACTGAAAAGCGTCTGCAAGACCTTGTCGAGCACATTGCTGACAGATCCCTCCTTAACCGTCTGTACCATCAAAGCAACATGGTCTGCAAGTGAGATCTGAGTAATGGCCGAGTTCTCGCCATTGTAGAATGGAGCGAACCAGATTTCCTCCATTACCAGACGCGCAAGGTCCCTTACACTCTCCTCGGGATCTTGCACTCTGGGTAGCAGGCCGTTGGCAATGTGGCTTCGGACAGGATTGCTGCTGTTGCGGAGATATATGTCTTTGGCCAGCTTCATGGCTCGTTTTCGGACTGACGCATTCGCATCATTGAGCCGGGCAACAACTGTCCTCACCATCCTTTCTTCCAGGCCAGGGCGCATGCCAATGCATTTGCCGATAAGACCCAGGGCCGAGTCCCGCACCTGCGGGGACGAATCGTTGGAGCATTGAAGGATCAACTCAACCACAACAGAGTCACCATCCAAAATCGATGGGTCAGTCTCCAAGACCTGGTTGATACTCTTCAAGCTTTTGCTTCTCACTGTCGGCTGGTCACTAGCCATGGAACCGAGCAGTTTGTTCAGAATCAAGCGAAAGGACTCGCAGAGCTGCGAGCGCAACAACAAGATGCAATACGAAAGTTTGCCCTGGCTGTCGGATACTTCCTTGAAGGAGTACTCGTTCAAAAGCCAGCGGCGATCCTGGATCATTTCTCGCAGCCTGTAGGCAAGGCGTCCGAACTCCTGGTCTCGCTCAGGGAACTCATCCTCAAATTCATCGTAAGCAACACAAACCCTACTGCCCCAATCAGAAATGATGAACGAGATGGCACTCGATAAATGCCGGTCTTCGGAGAAGCGTCTCTCAAGATATTCCAGTGTAGCACGGTACGGCCCTGTCCAAGCCAACATGTTTTCTGGTCGGGATTTCATCTCAAGAGCCGCGGATGCTAGATCAGCGAGAAACCTTCCGAGGTCATCCGCGTCTCTGGCATCGGAGGCAGTCGCGGTTTTCCGGACGTATCCTCTCAGCTTGGAGATTGCGGCACCGATGATCCCGAGTAGTTCAAGAGCCATATTTTTCGACGTAACACTACTCTTGCTGTCGTCCATGAGTTGAACCATCATCCCGGTGAGGAGTCGGAGGAAGAGCTCAGCTGCTGGCCAATCCGGGTTGTCCAGACACGTGGTAAAATCCTCAACGAAGAGATCGAGGAGATTCCGGTAAGGCGTGTCTCCTGTTTTTGTAGACTTGAGCGCACGGCTGACAATATACTTCACGACGTATAACGCGTTGTCTCTGGCCGTTTTCATAGGGGTTGTTGCTTCAATGAGCTCCTGTATCGCCGTGGCGTGACGAGAAGCGCCATGATTCTCGTCGTGGATTGTAAACGAGTTGGGTCTTCTCCCCGTCACAGGCTCCTCGTCGTGATCTTCACCGTCTTCCAGGGACTGCAAAACTTTGAACCCACCAGCGGCTTTCGCATCCTCGACCTGACCCGCAGTGGTTTGAACTAAGCGCATCATCAAGGCAGAGACAGGCTGGATGTTATTTCCACCTATCAACTTGAACGTCCTCGCACGCTTGCCCAGTGGTAATTTTGCCAATGACGTCAAAATCTCATCGAAAATTCCCTGGCGTTGGGCTGTATTCAACAGGAAAATTTGAGACAGCATGTCCATGGCGACCACTCGAAGCCCGTCAAACTTCTGCGTTTCAATAACGGAGTCTTTCTCTGCGTGGGCCGTCTCCATGAAAATCAACCGTGTAGCGGTGAATTCCAGGGTGTTCGACACCGTGTCTGAGGTATCAATTTTGGAAATCAGCAGAGACATCAGTGAGAAGAGCTTCTGGCAGTCCGTGAACAAAGGAGTTATCTTTCTCTTTTGGGATGAGAGAGCTCTAAAGAGCTCCGCCGAGCTGTCGGAACTTCTCAGCTCCACAATTGGGATGATGATGCCATCCATAACCCGCTTAAACAAATACAGAGATTTGTCAATCGCGCCTTCGGAGTAAAGCTGCTTGTCTTGGCGCCCTCCGCACATCATCCTCAGGCATGTCCGAGCGGCTTTCAGAGCAATTTCGAGGACGGGCAGCTGTTGCAACCACTGGTCAACGTCCGCGGCATTCCATGACTCTTCGATTTTGATGTTCAGAGATTCTGCCTGCTTCAGTGCACCTTCGGAAAGCCGAAATAACCGAAGAAGATCGTCCAGAGGTACGGTTTGAAAACAGTTCCGAGATATTGTCCTCTCAAGCAACGTCTGGGCCTTGGTTTGGGCTGCTGCTGTCAATGTTGTCTCGTTCTCGCCCAGTAGAATAACCGAGTCACTTCCAGACTGGCTGCGAAGGGCCTGATCTTCCGCTTCGAAGACACCCTGTAGGAACATACGAAGTTCGTGGAAGGCAGCTTTTGCTCGCTGCCGAAGGTCCAGGCTTTCGCCATAGGTTCCTTCCACATCCATATCTTCAATTTTCCGTTTCCTTGCAGACAAGTTGAACGGCTCATCGGCATCATCGGCAACCACCAAAAATTCACTCCTGTTGAAGGCGGCGGCGCGGGGAAGCTCGATAGCTATTTCTGACCTTTGGGGACCCGAGGGCGCCTGAGGGGTTGTCGTCACGGGGGTGACTGTGATAGAGTTGTCGACCGCATTAACAGGTTGAGGGGATACCAAGGGGGCCTTCGCAGGTTTCTGTGGCTCGGCATGCGAAGTGACCGGCGGAGAAGGCTCGGACTTTGCAATGGGCGTGGCTACACGCGTTGAACGTTTGAATTCCGAGTTGGCCTGTTCCAGCTGACTCTTAGTCGGCAAAACAATCTCAAGCCGAACCGAGTTGTGGGAATGGGCCTGTCGGTTCTTTTGGACGTTCGGTGTCTGTTTAGGGTGCACTGCCTTTTGCACGACTGGAGATACGGGTTTCGGTTTTGGCACGGGCGCCAGGGCCGGGGCACTGACGGGCGTAGGTAGGTGACCGTTGGGTGAGGCCGAGCTTGGGGTGTCCAGTGTTGGGTAGCGAAATGAAACCGAAGACTGATCAAGCACCATCTTGGAGAACGGTGCAAGGTCGGATGCTAGAGACAAGGGCCTTTTCGAGGAAGAACCGTCAGACTTCCTGGGTCCCGTCTTGAACTTGCTGCACATTGACAATGATATCAGCGCCATTTCTTTTCAGTGGCAGACTCTGAACATACTATTCCGTTACGTTTCCCCGTTCCATCAAGTGCTGAACCTGGCTGAGGGTATGCTGAATGCGTTTTGAAGGAGGGCCCTGGGTTCGGCCTTCTTGGTTCAGCGCATCGAAATCGTGGTTAGGTACCAGGTCACGAAGAGTTGGAGCTGGGGATGCCGAGCCGATCGAGGGAGCAGGAAGCACAGCTAGAGAGAGAGAGTAGGTGGTCAGATAAAGGCTGCTCTGGGTCGATCGATCCATCGAGCGTGTGATGGTGAAGCTTACTCGAATCGAACGGAACAATCGAGGTGAAGGGCGTGTAGGGGAGGACCTCGGGGAGGAGGAAGGGCCGCGAGAAACCCGGGTTCGGACGGCTCGAATGGCTCGAATGGCTCGAATGGCTCGCGGATGGCCGAGTACCTGGGGTGACCATATCCGGAGGGCCATTCTGAAAGCCAGACCGCGGGTTTGCCATGGTGGTTAATCAGTCATTCGTTCATTCGCGGCGCATGATCAATCGGTGAAGTGACCGCTTCTGAATTGGAAAAAATGAAAATGCGCAAATGAACCACGGCTAGCAGGCGGCGAAAGCAAGAGAAGCTCCCGTTCAACGTTGCGAGTGTGATTCCATGCGGCAGTCGTTGGTTGTCTTTTCGATGGCGAGATCCTTGCCGTCTGTGGTCTGTGTTTTGTGTGTTGGGTTGCTGTGGCTATCGATTAGGTCCGAACCTAATTCGTGGGTAGATGCCTACCACAGCTAAGGTAGGCAGGTATCGAGATGTCGTTCTTTCGTTGGGGCCAGGAAGGTCCAAGTCACAGTGCTCTTGGGCGTGCATGCGGATTTAGCGACAAACATCATTCACGTTAAAGGATCCACTTGGCACCTAGCAGCCCGCAGCCTTGCGACCCTTGAGACCCGGGGTGAGATGCTGGGTCACTGCGTCCTCAACTGCCTGCCGCCCTTGGGCACACGACTTGGCTGGGACCTGGTCTGTGCGTGTTAGTGCAACTCACCTCACATGTAATCCGTACCAACTCAGGTAGCTCTCAACCTTCAACAATTCCACAAAGTGCATGTGCCTCTCGGGATAAATCGTGGTATTCGAACTTGAAAGTAAATTACATAGGGAAATATACACAAGGATATTCCTAGATACCTAGCTCATACTGGTATGTATGG
Source organism: Apodospora peruviana (assembly GCA_033439685.1). Lineage (NCBI taxonomy): Eukaryota > Fungi > Ascomycota > Sordariomycetes > Sordariales > Lasiosphaeriaceae > Apodospora > Apodospora peruviana. The sequence goes on along the minus strand of JAUEDM010000004.1, from coordinate 1,553,970 downwards.
GTAAGTTTAAATCCGGACAGGTACCGCGCAAGTAATTGCACGTAATTACAATGTTTTAAGTGGGGTGCAAGGTCTGGTTCGTGCCAGGTACCTGACAGGGGGTTTAGACTTTGGCCTGCAACCACAGTAACTTAAAGGGTGGCTTCGTAGAGTCGTGGTGCTCTCCGATATTGCATATTAGTCAATCTCACCCCCGTAAAGTGCATCGTCATCTGGGTGCGTCTGCAGGGGTAGTCCCTGACTGCGGGAAACTGACTCCAAATTTTTATTAGACGCGACAATTGCAAAGGTCATTGTTCATCCATCACCAAACAAGAGATTCAACCACAAATTTCAGCGCCATGGCAGCCATTGGTTCTCTGATTTTCTGCATAACCTGCGGCAACCTGCTGCCCGTCTCCAAAGGCAGTCAAAAGAATATACTCCATTGCGACTGCTGTGGAGCTGACAATCGAGGTGAGCAAAGCCCGTCCCAGTCAACCGCGTGCTGGATAAAGCAGAGGAATTCTGGAGCGGACAAAACATGTAGCTGATTGTCGCTAACCGTCGTGTTGCGTTGAAGATCATCCCTCAAGAGCCGTCATGACCAAAACGAAACCCTCCGATTTCCCCTCCCTTTTGCGACAGAAACTCTCGGTGGTCCAGACGGTAGAGAGGCACAAGGTCCAGACCGAGAGGATAGACGCAAACACAGACTGTGAGAAATGTGGAACACGTGGAATTCGGTACTCGGAAGTTCAACAGAGGAGCGCCGACGAAGGCTCAACAATTCTATACAATTGCGATTGCGGACACAAGTACGCCAGCTCATTCCCTTCTCTCACTGTCTCTCGGGGGTACTAACGCTGGGTCACAGATGGTCTGTGAACAACTAAAAGCCTCTACCATGCGACAATCAGGGACGAGAATATTTGGTCGACAGTTTAGATGGTGGTGACCTCTGCCGCAAGGTCCAAAGCTCAATGATTACATATCATTGCTCTCAACCCGATGTCTACATATACCATTCAAGTACGCAGTACACATCCTTCCGAATTTCTATGCGTTGCCTGCAACTTCGGGTATCAGCGCGTACTCAGCCTCATGGCTCTTCTCGTATTCAGCCATATCCAAAGCAACAATCACGCTCTCCCGAACGACCTTCTCTTTGTCATGAAGAAAGAGTTTGAGGGTTTCCTCGACACCCTCCTCATCGCCGAGACTCCCTAGGGCTTCCGCAGCCTCGTGGCGCACCATACTTGCTTCTTCAGTATTACTCAGAGCGGCGGTCAGAGCAGGAATCGATGCCGGATGGGCCAGCTGGCCAAAGACAAAGGCGATTTCGTGGCGGAACAGGGCCGACGAGTCGGCCAGCCCTTTCGCCAGGGCAAGCACGGCGGGGACTGCGGTGGGAAGATCAGGCGGCGATGCCAGGTCCCGGAGGGCGAACATGGCTCGGTATCTGAGAAAGAGCGGCCGGGTTGTGTCCATTAGTGTCTTCTCCAGCTCCTCAACTGTCTGGCGGGCATCCTCGGGCATGGGAGGGGCAGGGTCAACCGAAGCAAAATCACTGTGTCTTTACCAGTTAGCCATCCACCCAACCTGCCTGAACCTCCAACAGTAATAGCATGTGTATGCGCAAAAAGCAAATATATATATTTGAACAGATATGGTGAGTTTGTTCGGTGATGGTACCTTTGTTGCAGCTTTTCCAGCTTCCGTTGCTCGGAATTCTCCCATTCTATCCTGTCCATGGCAATCTCGCACGTCTCCTTGACCACCACCACCTCACCGGCACGGTCGCGGAACCTTTGCAGCACACTCATGCTCCCGGCGTCGCCCAGCGCGCCCAGCGCCTCGGCGGCCTCGTGCCGGCACATGGGGTCTTCGTTCAAATCCTCGAGCACGCTGGTGAGGTGTGGCACGGCGGCGCTGTTGCCCGTTTGACCTAAGCAGTAGGCCAGCTCGTGCTTGAGGAGGGCCGAGGGCGAGCTGAAGGCGGCGGCGATGGCCTCGATGGCGGCCAGCTGTTGCGAGGGCGGCGTGGACTCTTGTTTCGCGAGATGCTTGAGCGAGAACAGCGCGCGGAACCGCACCGGCAGTGGGGTGTCCTCGGAGCAGAGGCTCTTTCGGAGGGCCGCCACGGTGGAATCCGCTGTCGCGGCGGCGCCTTCGGTTCCAGTTGTCATGGCCTTTTAATATAAATGCTTCTTTCGTCTATGATTCTTTTTTTATGTGAAAGCGACGGTGTAGGTGATAACTTGTAGGTTGTCTAGGGGGAGCTAAAGAAATAGGTAGGCCATTCAATGGTTCGACATGCGACACCGCGGGAGCCAAAATTTTTGGAGGGGCAATTTGGTCCCGATAACGATAAGCTCGAGTTCTTTCTCTGCGACCCCTTACCCCCCTTTTTGTAATATCCATATAAACCGAAGGGTATGCAGATACGGATAGGAGATAGCGATATAAACTCACGACCGTCAACGCCTTGAACCGGGGTATGAACTATCTGTCACATCTGTGAACTATCTGAACTATCTGAACTATCTGAACTATCTGAACTATCTGAACTATCTGAACTATCTGAACTATCTGAACTATCTGAACTATCTGAACTATCTGAACTATCTGAACTATCTGAACTATCTGAACTATTTGAACTATCTGAACTTGCTGTAGAACGGTACATTAAAAGGTTAATTATTTGTAAGGTTGGTGAAGTTCAACCCTGATGTATACACCACATAAACCCTCTTGTATACATTATTTTGTCAATTCCGCCGACATAGATGTTTTTTTTCTCCCGCTCATTCACGCTCTTATAACACAGGGCTATATGAGCCTCGCCAAGCCTACACCGCAATTGACTTCTTCGGTTCGGATTCCCCCTTTCCACTTCCACTTCCAATCCACCTCCATTGTATCTGAGCCCCGGATACTACTCAGACACAGGCAGCACGCCAAAAGGATTGCGTGGACTTGTCCCAGCCCTCCAGCCGTGTTCTGTATTTATCTTCCGTTTTGGGGCTTTGTATTTCTCTTGAATAGGATCCTGCGGAGGTGCTTGGATCGCCTCGATCTGTCGTACAATACCCTTGTAATCCGAGGAGAGAGCAGCCAAACATGAAAGCCCTCCTGCTTCTTTTACCGTATCAAGCAAACCAGCAAAGGTTTTCGCAGAGGGAAAGTCTGCTAGCTGGGGCAAGGTCGAAATCTGGAGGCCAAGCTTCGCCATAGTGTCAGACAAACTGCCGCCTCGGTTTGTCGTGAAGTCCACGCTCTGTCGAAGCATCCTGAGCGAATAATACGTCGCCTGGACCTGCGCCAGAAAATGGAGAAAATCCCAAGAATGGTCGTTAAGTGTTCCCACTGCGCCTTGGCGAAGTAGCTCGAGGCTCAACGGATTGGTCTTGCCTTGATGCAACGCTAGGAGTATATCTTGGTGGATGGCCACGATCGTCCAAATGATCATCTGGTCGCTCACCGAGGATCCAATTCTCGATAGGACATCCAAAAAAGCAGCGACTTGTTGCTCGAATACGCTCGCGGGATGTGGGACATCAATCCGCGTCCCGCGGGTTGGTGTCTGGAGCCTTCTATACTCAGAGACTGACGGCGAGGGACCTCGTTGTCGCTCTTTAAGCGAAACGACGAGGCCGTATACCAGTTGTCTGATAGGCTTACTCGCTTCCCAGGCACTTGTCCTCAGGGGCGAGTCGAGTAAAAAAGGGAGATGCATGGCAAGCTCGCTATTATTGGCGGCCTGTTCTGTTGGCTTGTAAATGCATTGAAGAACAAGCTCTGACATGCGGGGGTCCAAACTCAAATTCTCGGTTATCGATGCAGTTACGGGAGTAAAGTATTGCTCCAGAAATTTTGAGTAATCTCTGGGAAAGGACTGGGTCCCAGCTTCTCGCCTCGTCCTCTCGGCCGCTTGTTCGAGAGTCTGATGGCAGTCCAAAACGATCTCAAATGCGAGACGACGGAGACCGTTGGCAGATTTGATGGAAAGACGTTTGCAGATATCGGAGGGACGAAATGAAAGAGCTGTCAGGACATCCGAGGCTGTATTGATCTCGATATCCGAGAAAAAGATGACGCTGCTATCAGAGCCAAGATCATAGACCAACAGATCTGAATCAGATGTGAGCACGGTTCCGCCGTGCTCGCGAACATGGCCAGCGCAGAATACGTCGGCCTCTCCTGGCTTAACCGTTGTCAGGGAAGCATAGCGTGCCGAGTTACAGAGGGCGTCAATGATGGCCGGAACAAGAAAGGGTGGAGGGGGCGGTGTTTTCGTCAATGTGCCTTTGGAAAATGCTCCCCATGAATACGCCCGCTTTGTGGACGGGCTTTCCGTTGGGATTCCAGCTGGACAGTCCTCATAATAAACGCGCAAATTCTGTGATAGTTTGAGGAGCCGATTTATACGTTCCTCATGTTTCCACTCGGGTAGGAAGCCATCAAAGTAAATAGCAGAGCTGCTCAGACACGGAATCAGTAACAATCACCAAGAAGGTGGGCGCGGGAGGACGAGTGTAATACACAGAGAGACCACAGGCTTGGATCTGGTCAAGCCATGCAACGGCTGTCTGTCCAAGCTGTTCGTTGGAAGGCTGGTCGTGAGGGGTGCGACTGCGGACTCCCTTCATGCAACAGCCTAAGATATGGTAGGCGAGCGCTGGTCCGTCGATCACAAGTTCGCAAGGTGGAATACCGGCGCGTTCGGCTAGAGGCTCAAGATATCGTTTAAGTCGAGGGATGCCCATCTTGACTTGCTGATGGCCGTATCAGTCAGCCTCAACAACTTTTTTCTTTTGTTTTGGTGGCACTTGATGTTGGACCATGTGAGGTTGAATTTTAGGAGTGTGCTGCTTCGAAGAAACGATTTCGCTTCAGAGTTCGAAGTTCCGTCTTCAATGAAGTCTCGCGGAGGACCGTTGCCAGCTGCCCAGTGGCTGTGGTGGCTGGAGTGGCAACTGAAGGTGGCGGGCACGTGGCGGGTTCGAGTGCAGGCGCAAACATCCCTGAATGCTGGAGCCACTCACTGAGTGACACTGACTCTTGCCCTGGCGGCCCCTCGTCCCACTCCCCACGAAAGTCCCACCGAACGACTCGTTCCGGCCTTTTCCTTCATCTCCACCCAAGACATTTTGGAGAACCGAATTAAATCTTACCCGACTTTCCCCCCTCTCCCAGAAAAAAACTTCGTCCTGCAACCCTCTCGCAGCAATGCGTGGCACCTTGATTTTCTCGGGCAGTTCTTGCCCAACCCTTACGGGCAAGATATGCGAGAACCTGGGCATGGCCACAGCTGAGGCCGAGCTCACCCAATTCTCCAATGGCGAGACCAGCGTCCGCATCTTGACCAGTGTCCGAGAGAAGGATGTCTTCGTCGTCCAGTCTGGTAGCCCCAAGATCAACGACACTATCATGGAATTGCTCATCATGATTTCTGCTTGCAAGGGAGGCTCGGCAAACAAAATCACTGGTTCGTCGTTCTCTATCCCCATGATAATTGGGTTGCCACACCGACCAAAAGGATACCCAATTGACCAGTTGTTTAGCTGTCCTGCCCTACTTTCCCTACAGTCGCCAATCCAAGAAGAAATCGCATCGGGGGGCCATAACCGCAAGGATGTTGGCCAATCTTCTTGGAGTTGCTGGCGTTAAGCACGTCATCACCGTCGATCTACATGCTTCGCAGATGCAAGGCTTCTTCAGGTGTCCGGTTGACAACCTTCACGCAGAACCTCTGATCGCTCGCTGGATCCGACACAATGTTCCCAATTGGAAAGAGGCTGTGGTGGTGTCCAAGAATGCGGGCGGCACGAAGCGAGTCACGTCCTTGGCCGACGCCTTGAAGCTCAATTTTGGCATGGTCACCACAGACAAGAAGCGAGGCCCCAACATGACGGCAAGCATGATAATGAACCACCTCGACGGCATTGAGGACCAGCCACTTCCGGATTCCCTCGTTGATCAGGTGTGTACGAACGGGACGGGGCTCGAGAACGGAACATCAAATGGAGAAAATGGACAACGCCGGGCCTCCCATTCCATGGTGGACGCCCAAGGATCGCCGCGACGAGCTAATGGCCCGTCGGTGCGAACATCTGGCAACGCTTGGTCACGCCAGACAAGAGGACACGCCACGCCATCCCAATCATCTGCCATAGATGAACAGGACGAGGATGCAGAAACAGATGGTCTCGAATATAACGACCAGCGAGCGCAGGAGGTGACTCACGGGCGGTTATTCCAAGGCCACATTGTGCCGGACGATTTCCCTTCACCGGCCACATCTGCTGCTGATGCGAGCATCACAGAGGAAGATCCGATGACAATGTCGCATACGTCGTCGCACTTCGCTCCTCAACCCCATGCTTTGGGTGGGTCGGGTGATGCCGGCGCAAGTTCTGACGAAGAGGACGAAATACTCAAGGACCCCAAAGTCGAGCACATGATCACACTAGTTGGCGACGTGAAAAACAGGACGGTCTTCATTGTCGATGATATGATAGACAAGCCTGGCTCGTGGATTGCTGCTGCCGAGACGGTTGTCAAAAGAGGCCATGCAAAGAAGGTGTATTGCATCGCGACGCACGCTGTTTTTGGAGCCGACTGCCTGGAGCAGATGCAGGCCTGCGATTGTATTGACGCTATCGTGGTGACCAACAGCTACCCTATTTCCGAAGCCAAGGCACGCAACGCTAGCAAGCTCGTGGTTGTCGATCTATCATTCCTCCTGGCCGAGGCGATCCGTCGAAACCACTATGGCGAGTCAATGTCGCCTCTTTTCCTACACAATGGGGATTGATTTTCCAGGCTACCTTCACATTATTTCCTTTCAAGACATCTATTTAATGCAGCGATGGCCATCCTTAGCCGCTATTGAGCGCGCTTTCTACCAGGTATGTGGGGGGCTCGGAATACAAGCGTGGCGTTGGGTGATTGGGCACCTTTGACTCCCAACTGCTTTATATGGATTTATTTCTTTTAACTCGGCGCAGGACCCAGGCAGACTTAGACTTGCAAGAGCAGTCAGATACCAAATGAAAGATTACACGCTTAGTGGCTGGTTTTGATATCAGTGACGCCAGCCAGGGTTCTCGCTGCTCTTAGCGAGAGCAGCAGCGTGACGTTGAGAATTATACCTCCCCGACAAGAAAAACAAACACTCCCGTTCCTCTTCCCCCTGCACGCACCCCAACGATGCTGTCACTTTATGACAGCAGGAGCCTCGATCATCCCAGGTCACGCTCTTAACGGAACGTTGGTAGATTATCTGTCCTTTTAGGACTTTCCGAGCAAGAAGGCCCTTTGTCCAGACACCTGCTCTCTCGAGCAAAAGTCACGTCCGCAAGGTCAGCGGGCAAGGGGCAAGAGAACAACTACGGTACATGTTACTTTCTCGGGGGGAGGCAGGCACACCAGCCATTTCCCATTGGGCTTTGCTATACCCTTAGCAAGTCGTGTTTGTGTGCTGCTTATGATGTTCGAAGAGGCGTCCATCTGACTAGGTCACTATTAGGTACCGCACCTATCTAGGCTGCTGCCGAGCAAAGCTGTAGATTGATGATAAAATCAGCAGATTATATAATTACGTCTTTCGCTCCATCTTTGTGTGAATATCCTTGGCGAACACGGTCTTGTAAAACTGATTGGTCTACCTATATAAACACGCTGCGCCTCATAGTTGGCTGTAGCTATGTAATGTGTGTCGCTTTGAGGTCTCCTCCACGCTCCTATAAAGGTTCTATAATGCAACGCTTCTCGGCATCAAAACCCAGCGTTCCAGCGACCTGCCTACCTTACAATACCTCATAGGCACCGACCGGAAAAGACATCTATACTATAGAAGGTAGGTGCTCATACACTGCCTGATACCCATTATCAAATAACCATGCTGAAGCCCCCAACTCGCCTTGCAAAAACCGGGAGAGTAATACATTTTAGACCTACCTTATACAGCAGAAAGCAAAACTCTCAACACGACGTGGTTACACTCCGTGTAACTCGTCAAGTAGCTGTGAAAACTCCTCCCTGTCCCTCAGTTCCTCCGCCACCCCGAGATCCTGCAGCAATTCCTCGTTCTGCTCGGCGGCGCCACCACCCTTTCCTACACCCTTTATGATGCGCCACGCGCGACGGAACTCGTCACGTATGGAAACAATGCCATTGTGTGTAACGGTCCGCGCAACATTGTGCTCCAACTCAAAGGGGTCTTCGATGGCAAAAAGATACCGGTAGCGGACCTCTTTGACTTCGCGAGTGTTGTGGCCGCCGGGAGGAGCAGTTACCGGCAAAGGGATGTTTGGCTGGCCCACCGTGACTCCTTGTGGACTCTGCACTATAGCTTGATGTTGTTGCAGCACACCTCCAGCGCGGTCTTGGCCAGACTCCGTCGAGAGTTTCGTGGTCGGGGCCAACGGCTGCGGAGCCGCCATCGAGTTGACCTCTTCGACCACCGTCTTGGCGCCGGTCCAGCCTTTCTCCTGCTTGCTGAGCAGCCCCCCGGGAGAGCGGAGGCTGAGAACATCGCGGCCCCAGTCAAATCCTCGGCCTTGCACGGTGCTCAGGGAATTACTGTGAGCGTAGTACTCGAAGAAACCGCGAAGCAGGTGCCCAAGCGAATCACGGTTCTGGTTGAGAACGTTTTCGCGAGCCAACCGCTGGATCTCAGCTTCGTCCCGCCAAAACCTAATATTCCTTCCTTTGCACATCGTCGCTTCCTCCGCTTGGTCCGATGGTAAATTCGGGTCGGGTCCTGGGGCTAACAGCTGTAGGTTGGGACATACAAACGGCTGGGCAACGTTCACGAGGTAGTGTAACATCATCAGGACATAGCCATAGCTACTCAGCGTCCCCCGGTAAGGAGAATTGATGTGCCGAACCTTGGCCCAGTGTTTAACGAACAGTACCAGTGGTCGGACGCGGGGGTCGCAGTGGGAGTAGCACCGTAGCAAGAGTGTGTTTTGCAAAGCCAGGTGGGCTGAAAAGTTGATATCGCACTGAACGCCAACCCCGGATTTTGGGAATTCCAGACGGTCGCGATAAGGATCACGCGGCAGGTTAGGTCCCATCTTGGATGGATCGCCCAGGAGTCGGATTTCGGATATGATGGAGCTAGTGGCCGGTGTGACTGGGATAGCAAACCTCAAAAGATGAGGTGTTTGTTTCGACACGGTCATTGGCCGTCGCAAGATGTCGATGTAAGCTCTGATGTGCTCAACAGACCGGTCTGGGTAAGCTCCCTTTTCGAGACACCTTTCATAGTCGAGAGCCAGTTGCAGACTTTTGTGCCGTATGGCAACAGCGCATAGCGTCATCGGGTTACGGGAGCTTGCGAATTTCTCCACCTGGTCTCGGATCTTTTCACTCAAGATTCCCTTGATGTAGTGCCGGATGACCAGAGGCAGTACTGGGCTCTCGTTTGTGGGCGTATCGTGGCACCCTAACTCTAGCATTACTTTAATTGCCCTGTTATGATAAGTTGAAACCGATTCGTTCTGGTTCTGGGAAAGCAGCAGAACCTGAATGGATGGTATCCTCCTCAGTTGCTCCAATGCCAGTTGCAGTTCTTTATTGTAGTTAAGCGGATCTACACCGTACGTAGATTTGTTTTGAAGGTTATTCCACATCGTGACCCAGCTTTGTCCTTGTTGCTCTTGGTGGTCGTCCTTCTCTTTGATTTGGCGTGACTCCCACATCATGACCAATTTCTCGCCCTCGATTTGGGTGTGAACGCCATAGAGCGTGCGTCGGTATGATTTTGCAGCGAGGTCATACCGGGATAAGGACTTGTAGCCCAAGAGCCGCTTTCGTAGCTCCTCGTCTTCGAGTCCCTCGACAAAAGCAATTGAGAAGTCGTTCAAGAATTCAAAGTCCTCTTTTCCAAACTCTGCCGCGTTGGAGTTGGTCAAGTCACGGCCTCCAAGTTGCCGAAGGAGAGTTTTGGCGTTGATGTAGTAATTCTGCAGGCTCTTTTTACCCTGCTTGAGTGAGTGAAATCTGTTCTCGGCGGTGGCGCTATCCCGTGAGAGGTTCTGAGATCCTTGGCCATGATTGTCTTGTTTGTGGTCGTGGGATTGGACGTCTTCAATCGCAGGCATGTCAGGCTCTTCAGGGACGCCATCGATATCGATCTCATCCTCCACCCCTCGTTCCCACTTTGCCCGCTCCTGTAGCAGGTCTGCCCTGAGTTGCGCTGGAGGCTTTTCGCAGACTTTAATAATAGGCACTCTTGTCCGCGTAAGAAGCCGAGCACCAAGCCCGATGTCGAGAAAGGCCTTCTCGACGAGCCTCGGAATCGGCGAGTCGGGAGCATCAGGTTGGACGTGAGACAGTGGTGAAAGAAGGCCAAGATCCATATCGGCGGCTTTGGTTGCAAATCCAGAGCTTAAGCTTCCAAAGCACCGTAGCTGAACACTAGCCGGAGGGAAGTCAACAATGCCATTCTGCTCTTTTTCATATTGCCAGATTACTGATCGCGCCACCTGTTCTATCATGGCACGAAAGTTCTCCTTCTCAATGATGTCGGCAGATTCAATCTCGGTACCGGCAATGATAGTGCGACAAAGCCCATCTAGCATGTCGGTCTGCGACTTGAGGTCCTCAGGGCGAGTATGGTACTGCCTGCCAGGGTTGTAGAGAGAGGCGTTACTGGGCCTCGAATTCCGTGGAGATGAGGCGTCAGAGGGAGTGGCCGGCGCTTCTCCATTGTGCTGGGCATGTTGACGCCAATCATGGTCTCCGAGAGGAGACATGGGTCCATGGTAGGAGAGCGACTGGTGGTGCCTGGGATGCGACAGGAATGGCGTGCCCGTCAAGGGCGCATTGGTAAGGGTGTTTCCTCGGCTGCCCGGACGGAAAGTGGCTGAGTGCGGGCGCTGGTTCCTGTACTGGCCAGAATGGGTATACTGATGATGCGGATAGCCTGGAGGACTCGCGTATGACCTGGCAGACTGGGGCATCTGATTCTGGGCAGCCGGGGGACGGGGATCGATAGGAATCGATAGTTGGGCAGACATCTGGCGGCGTTGAGCCTGATTCAGCCGCCTGCGAGAGCCTGAGGAGCTGGAAGGTGGCAGGGCAGAGGCAGAATTTCCCTGACTTCCACTTGATCGACCATCCATATGAGACGATGCGCCTGTTGAGAAAGACGTTGGAGTTGGAGCATTTTGCGCAAAGTTGGGGACCGGGCCCTGACTGCTCTGGATGTCTTGGTCCCGATCTGAGTGATTGAGGATCAAGTTCCGTAGTCGATGCTCAAGGCCGGCCCCATGCGCCAGGTTCTGTTGCTGATTATTTTCCATGCTTCTCGGTTGAGCTTCAAGTTACACAACCGGCCAGACGAAGGAATCTTGCCCGTCTAGGCATTGGTGCAGTGCTGAGTGCAGTTGCGAAGGCAAACCTCGAGACACCTAATGAGTGAGGATGGAGACCATGCAACAGGTTTGCTTTGTGTAGTCTCAACGTTGTTGGTGTGCTCTCCGCAGCAGCGCCGCATGTCAGTGCAGCGAATGTCGGTCGGTGCTGTGGCTGACGATTAGGGGTCTTGGCAGGTTATTTCCAGGTTCCTGGTTCTTGGCACATGATTGGCTGGCCTGTATTCCGTACACTATTCCGTACGGTACCTTACAATACGTTACACCTCTGATTCATGTTAATTACCGTTTACAGTACGTATTACTGGTACAGCCGTTACCCTGATGTGGGGCCTGGCGAGTGAAAAAGATAGTTAAGATACGGCCCGTGCGGCTAATGAGCACTCCTCCACTGACTCCAGAATTTAGCGTGCGGCTACGCTTTGTGAGGCGCGCTCGGTTCATTGTTCTTTGTCATCCTCGGCTTGTCATTGACTGAAAGCAGCCGCCAACTTCCTTTCGCCTTCCATCATCAACCACGAAGTCGAGAATCAGCCAATCTCAACCCACCCCGTGCGCAACGTCGCGGCGGACCGACGACGCAGGATTCAAAGCTTTTCTTATCGCATCACTCATTCACTCCCGTGAACTGTTCGCTCGCTGCTCGGTATTCGGACGTCAGGGCAGCTCTGCCCCTCGAGTCGATCCGAGCCCAACCGACGCGGCTCGTAACGGGCGTTTGACAGATCCTCCCTCCGCAGACCGCCCACTCGCTGTCCCAGGCCTCTTACCGCTAATTTCGCCGCGATTACCAACCTGCTGTCACTCTTGAGCTGCCGTGAGGATGAGCGCGCCTACTCCCGGTCCGGCCAACGGCCTTCCAAAACCCCAGCCTGCTGCAGCTTCGCTGCTGAGAAGACGACCCAAACCGGCTGGAAATCCCATGGTGGCAAGAAGAAAGCCCGCTCCGAAGCCATTGTTGTCTCGACCGCCTCCGAAGAGCGATCCTACCAAGGACGAGCAAATTACGATCGCGAATGGCGCAAACAAAATCAAGCAAAGTTACGCGCCAAAAGTGAAAGAGTTGGAAGAGAAGCGGCAGAAGAACGGTGGATGGAGCGAACAGCCACCGCCCGGTGCCCAGTTTCACGAATTCCCCTTGGTAACGACAAAGCGTGCTCTTAGAGAGGGTATACGTCATCACATCATGCGTCTTACCGGCAGACCAGGCCAGAAACTCGACGTCACAGATCAGGACCAATTCCCGCGTCCTGTCACTCTGCACCGCCGAGATCCTCGTCTGCCGCCTGCATATCGGATGAATGTCAAGGTGGAACTTGAACCCGCGAACCCAGCGGACGATGCCGAGGCTGAACGTCTCCGCCAGCAAAAGGCCGAGAGGGACGCTCAACGCGAAAGGGACCAAGCGCTAATCGCACCTGTCGTCAAGAACAATGAGCCAAAGCAGAAACAGACCAAGAAAGACAAGGTATCGGCCTTCTACGGTAGGAATAGCGATGCGCAGAAGAAACAGTCCGGGCTCCGTTACGAGGAGACCCTCCCTTGGCACCTAGAAGACGCCGATGGCACAGCTGGCGTCTGGGTTGGGTCCTACATTGCCGGTCTCTCAGACCTCAACTGTGCGCTGGTCATAGATGGGCCTAGCTTCAGGATGATCCCTCTTGAGAGATACTACAAGTTCGACGAGAAGCCCAGATTCGACACTCTAAGTCTGGATGATGCCGAGAAGATGATGTTGACGAACAAGGATGTGAAGCGCTGGGTCATGCGCGATGTTGAGAAGCAAAATCAGGAGAAGGAAAAGAGTGAATACCGTAGTTTCCTCAGCGGCCGACCACGTATCAAGACTGAGAGTGCAACGTCCAGAAACGCCCTGAAGACCGAAAAGCAGGATGACCAGGATATTGATATGTCAGGCGATGAGTTTCAGGACGATGACGAGACGCCCGGCTTTGAGGCCGAGGATGAAGATGCCAAGGAGGCAAAAGAGCGAGTTCGACGAGAGCAAGTCGCTGCAAATCTTTTCGGTGCCGGAGAAGAGTCCAAGGTTGATGAGGAGGAGCGTGAGCGCCAGATAGAAAAGCTGAAGCTCAAGACGATCGGCAAGACTACGAAAAAGAAGTTGATGAAGCTGGAGCACGCTATGGACTACGACGACTCGGACTCTGAAAACGATAACCCTTTCACCGATAATGAGTCGGTGAGTACTCTGACCATCCCTTTTTGCCGTCATCTTTTGTGCTAACCCGTCGCAGGAGTCTGAATCCGAGCCAGAGGAGAAGAAAGATGAAGCTAAAAAGGAGGAGGAGGCGAGGCAGAGCGATTCCAAGGATGCCTCGGGCGCAACCCCCATGGCCACCGACACCCCGCCTGGAAAGGGCAAGAACGCGCTCTCCAAGAAGGGCAAGCTAAAGCGCCCTGGTTCGCCAAACCTGTCCGACTCGAGCGGAAATGAGTCGTCTCGCAAGAAGGTCAAAACAAGCATGGGCACATCTTCGAAAGTCCCCAGTCGTTCTGGTACGCCGTTGCCGGGACGGCCGAAGGGAGCCGGTGGTGCCACTAGTGATGGCGAGGCCACAGCCGGCGAGGGGTCTGACGGCGGGTTGAAGCTGAAGAAGAAGATCAAGATCAAGTCCACGGGCGGCAGCACCCCGTCAGCCTCCCGCGCAGGTAGCCCTGCTCCTGCTGGTAAGTTCACGACATGTTCCACCCTACCCGCTGTAAACCGTAACTAATAGTCATGCTCTCCAAAAGCAGTCAGTCAAAACAACAATAAGTCGCCCACCAAAGCCGGCACGTCGACTCCCAGCGGCTCCCCGGCACCATCTCAAGAACCCGCCAAGCCTCCCCCCAAGCCCATCGAGGCATGGGAGGTCGCCGAAGTTATCCGCGCCAACCCGAATGGTATCAGCTTGGTCAACATGCTGCGCAAGTTCCACAGCCGCCTTCAACCCCAGGACAATGCTGTGACGACGAAGCATGATTGGATGGCCATGGTCAAGCGACTCGCTACCCTTGGCCCAGACAAGCTGCTACGTCCCATTCCCGGTGTTGAGCAACCCACCCCACCATAAACACGGCAAACCTGCTCTCTAAACAGGTACCCGGGCTTTTATGCTCTCAATAATTTCCTTGGGAACGATTTGGCATTTTGTATTGTACATCAACCGAAAAGCATATTCCTAAGAAGAGAAAGGCAGGCAAATGAACAACAGAGCAGGAAAGTTGGAATGGAGGAGATTCTATACTTCTGTCTGTCAACCTACAGACAGACTTTGGTCGACTTTGCCTTTGCTTTTCTGAAACTCTCTTCGCAAGGCACGGACTTGGCGTGGTAAATTCTTTCCGGAGATAGGTTGTGTAGATGGTCAAGTTAACTAAGCCATACATCCAGTGGCGAGTTGAACAAGAGGAATATGGAGATGGATGGGAGCTGAAATCTTGCTTCCCGAGACAATGCGAGTTTTTTACTCCTTCCAAATATGTGTCTGTTCTATTTGTAGTAGAGGTTTCAAGTAACGATTGGTCCTCATTAATAAACCCAAAGCAAAGATTGTAAACCTGCTCTTTCATTTTGGCTCGTATTGTGGTTCTGGTTTTGTGTATTACCTGCCTCAAATAAAGGAACACGGATCTCACCCAGCTCGCATGTAAGTACCAAACAGTCATGCATATAAACCTATGTAACTATCCCCTTGGATAGCTACTGTGGTAGATCAGACTGTTGAATCGATCAGAGGATGACTCTGGGAGGAGGGAGAATTTCTTTAATTCTTTCCTTGTCTCGTCTTGCATATAATATCATGTATAGGTATCATGTTTTTCCCATATTCACTCATCCATCTGCCACGCATAATCCAGCGTCTTGTTCCTCTCCTTGCGGTTGATCGCCTTGAACCGCTCTGCCTCAAACCCGTTACTCCTATCAACACCATCCCACCTGTAACCCGGCCGGATTCCGTACCGGTTTGGCGGTGCGGGGCCTTTATATACCGGCCGTCGCCTCTTATTTTTGTTACTACTACTCGAACCCTTTCTACCCGTCGTCGTGTCATCGCCGCCCCCGTCCATGAACTGCGCCATGGGATCGTTCCACCGCTGCGCGGCCTTCATTTCCCTGTTCATCTCCTCGTCGTCGCGCCCGCGCGCAAGCGGCATCAGCGGCGCGTCCTGCAGCGCCTCTTTCCTCTGGCGCGCCTGCTCGAGCTGCACTTCGCCTTTGAGCGCCACTCTTTTTGCTTCCTCGGCCTTTTCGGCTTCCTGCGCTGCGCGACGCATTTCGGCGCGCCGCATCGAGATGTCGACTCGTCGTCCGGTAGCGTCCCGCAAAATAATTTCCGGTTCGTCTGCTGACTCTTTGTTTTTCGTAGTGGCCGCCTGCTCTGCCTTCATCCGCGCCAGCTCCTCGCGCTCGGCCTTTTGTCGCCGTTTCAGCTGCGCTGTGAGGGCGGCGGCGCTCTGCAGCCCGGCGTGCGTGCCGTCTGCCATCATGGGGACGTCGCCGTCGCCGTCGACTACGGGCGCGTCGTCGTCGGCCGCACGCGCGGCGGCGGTTTCTGCTGCCGCGGAGGCGATGATGGCGTCAGCTGCTGCTGCGGCGGCATTATCGCGGGCATCTTTTGTGTCGGTGGGGATGGGCGCGCCGATGGTTTTCCAGCCGGACTTTTTGGCGCGTCGGAACTCGGCGCTGGTGCCGGCGACGGTCACCACTGGTATGTCGCCATCTTTGTCATCGCCGTTGGCGGTGTTGTGGGTGGTGCCCCAGCCCGGGTCGTCGTCGTCGGTGATGATCAAGCCCTCGTTGTTGGATGCTGTGGCGTGCTTGCTTCGCTTGCGCTTCTTGGAGCTGCTGCTCTTGGGTTTTTCGACGGTGAGGTAGTGCGCTGCGAGATAGGCGGCCTTGTCGGACGGCGGCATGGTTTTGTGTATGTGTGTGTTTCTGTTTTGACTTTTAAAGGTCAGGTAAATTGATGTTGCTTGTCGCAAGGGTAAAAATCATTGGATGTCCCGCTGAGGTTTGGTTTCCATTGTTTGGCGGCCACTTGCGACCGATGTACATAAGATTAAATGATGTTCTTCATTGTATATATGCGCCATTGAAATTGGGTAAAACGTTTTTCTCTGGCAATAAATGTTTTAATAGATCCCTAAGATGCGATAAAAAGGCAGAAAGCAATTAAAAAGAGCCTCATTTGCTTGGGTCTTTCAGATCAATAATCTCTTGAGCATTGAAAGTGACTTCGTGATGGTTGGACTTGTTGGTCAGAGCGCTGCACGCTTGGGTCTCACCAGTTGACCAGCCGTCCGGGGATACCTAAAGCCGATAAGCCGATAAGGGGCGAGAATGTGTGACATCACTGATAAGACTTGCGATATGGGTTACCTTCGACTGTTTGAGGTTGTTCGCAACGGTTGGAACGCTTGGGTTATTTCGAGGCGTAGTGCGATCTCATCGCCCATGTCAATCTTTGGTCCCAATTCTCCAGCTCTAATCCGTACACGTGCAAACATGCACATGCTCAAAATCCTAGCACTTGCCGCATCCCGAAAACGTGGGCTGCTAGGGGTGTAGGGATGGTGGATTTGATGATGTGCACCAGTATGAAATGATGAGAGTGGAGGTCGTTCAATCTTGTTGGTCTCACGTATGTAAAAGTTAAGTAACGAATGGCTGTTTCTGGGATAGGTCCTCACTCCTCGGATGGTGATAGGACAATGTCTGTCTTATTATCACGACATAACCGGTAACCCTCGACGTCAAAAACTGACAGCCTACCATGGAAGCAGCCCCCGTCAAGTCAGCCAGCACATGATCTTGGAATATGCTTCTTGAGCTTGTCTGGTCCGGACGGGTGCCAGGTTGTGACTTTGGCATGACGAACGGTGTCACCGGACCAGCCCCCGTGTTCCTTAGCTCACTCACCCTCAGGTCTGAGGAAGGCACCCAACACCAACAACGCTTGAGCTCAGCGCCTATTTCAGCGTCTGATAACTGACTTGACAGAAGAAGACGCTCGCCTCGGACCGGCGACCGGGAAGAAGTCCCTATCCTCAAAAATTACGCATGCGCTTAAGTACTGGATAGGAGATGAGTCTTATCGAGATGCTGCGATAAAATTGATTAATATAGCTGCAAGAGCTCAGACGAGCTCAGAGGGGAGTTGATGGGATGGGGGGACCAATGACGTTGCAGTCACCCCTGGGCGTCCTGAGACGAGAGCTTATCGCCTTATCGACGTATGCAACCATCCCTGCTGGACCAACCTCGGCTTCCCTGAGGCCAGACCCAAGCAAAGACCTTGTTGGACATTCAGGTGCATTCAAGCACATTGGATCGGGTCATTAGACTCTGGATGATGGAATGGATCAAATGAATCGCACACAGTCCTCGGGCTCTGTCGGGATCAAGCTTCGCCCGAGCGATTTGTGGCCCGGGGCGGAGCAAGTGCGGGTGAGGAAGACTGACGCACGTGGTTTTAGCTATGGATCGGATTCGAGGCTGTCGGTTGTCACCTGTCCAGTCCGGACTCCAGATCAGACTCACGGTCTGGAGTTGGGAATACAATCAGCCTGTAATCAAGACTAGGGAAGTTTGGGAAGAACCTGGGGTTAATGTTATGCAGCAAAGACGCGGAGACACGATACTACCAAACAAGATAGAGGTGTCCACGGACCACTGCATGTTCCCGTCGATGCAGAGTCGGGGCGACCTCCAATCTCCAATCAAGACTTGCACATGCTAGCTACCATGAGTTGAACGACGGCAGATGGATGCTGCCTGTCATATTCACATACACGAGCTTCACTTGCACAGTACGTGTATAACAAAGCCCGAGTTTGAGACATCTGTGGATGGGGGTTTGTCATCTTGCAAACGGATCTGTACCCAGACAATATGAAGCTCGATCGAGCGCGAGTTTGTCGCCTCATGGCCTTTTCTGCATTCGGATTCTTGAGCGCAATACAGATGCACGACTCATAGACCACAATGGATGACCGCCTCATGCAACGCTTTCGATTTCCAGTGCCTGTCCATGATGGAGGCACAGTGTTCGGCAGAATCCGAGACAGCATCAAGAGCGACACGCTCAAGTCAGGATGTATTGCAGACAAGAAACCGGGCAAATGGCTTGGGTAATTGTCTCGCTGACTTCATCATTATTTGGGTGCAACTGGCAACTAACCTGAGTCCCTGGTTCATAATCAATACTGCTCAGGCCGGGCAGCCAAGGTATCCGCGATGAGCCACCTTTTTGAAACCTGCCCCAAGGTCAGTTGGAACCAAGAATAGTGCAGGAGTCAGAGATTCGAGTTGGAGTTGGAGGCCACCCGCTTGCGCCACGAACCCTGGCCGGGCCTGGCAACTGGCCTGGCACTGGCGCAGGGCTGGACATGATGATGCCTGGTGTTGTTGGTCCTTCTTTGTTCCTCCTTTGCTTTCAATGTTGTCTTTCTTTGATGGATTCCGTGCTGCACCGACTGTTTTCACTGTCGTCACTTCGTCATGCGCACACCCCCACACCCCCCTCTACGCGCTCACCCCCCAAACTTTCCATTGTTATCCGGCATGGGCGTTCACACCCCCCCCCCAAAGAACGCGATAATAGAACGGCACCCTGATGGCTGATGGCTGACAGCCAAAGGGGATCGATGACCGATAACCACTGCAAGCCCACCCATCAGGGTTCTCCTCGTGCCTTCCCGCCCTGATTGTGAACGTGAACCCCTGATATAACGGAGACAGCTCCCAACGTGTCTCCCTCTTCCTTCCTCTCCTTCGATCTGGTTTTTTTTCCTGCCATTTCTCAAAAGCCAATACACCAGGATATCGTAAACATCAGCTCACATCATATTTGTTTGTTTGTCTGTTCTGCATTGTCTCTTAATTACCCGGACTACGGAATTAGCTGCTGCCCCTCCACCATCCCCCAGCTCGGCATTGGATTGCTTATCGCTACCTATCGTTATCGGTCGCGCCGTGTTTATTCATACCCGTCGGTCCCTCGATCCGAATCACCTCCTTTGACTCACACGGCCAATCTGCCCGTTAGTGAGCGGCTTTGTCACGAAAGTGCAGCCTAGGGCCATAGACTCTGAGGTCTTTCAGTGAAACACTACTCATCACCTTTCTTTCTGTTGCGCATCCTGTAATATTTCCGGCAACCGCCCGTATCCAAGCACCCGAAGCAGGAGCTCCCCGGAGTGACTCAACCATTCTGATCATTCCAAAACTGCACCTAATTTGCATCTCTTTTAAGGCATACCTCTGAAACTCCTCTTTTGCCTCCACTCCCTCGACCTAAGGAACAAACCACACGCCAACTGATACGACGCAACTATCTTTACTGCGCATCGATATCAAGCACCTCAGCATACTTCACATAACCAACCTACCTAAATTCTTTTCCAGCTCAGCTTGGAGCTTTCTGCTTTCCGAAATAAGGCAATAGACCTTGCACCGGCTCCCCGGAGTTCAAAACTCCCGGATACATAAGCTCAACCGTCTACCCGACCACAACACCGTCGCCATGGCATCCGACATGTCTCCCGTCGAGTACGAGCGTGATTTCCGTCGAGCCAACACGGAGTGGAGGCGTTCAAAGAGCGCTACGGTGAAGTGGTCCCGTGGCGCCCGGCCTGGAGCCGGCGTTCGTCAGAACTTCATGGGAGAGTTCACTTCTGGCACTGAGACCCAGCAGGCCAAATCCCGGCCGCAGAAGAAGTGGAGCGATGAATGCTCAAGAATGCCCAAGGACGAGCACAACATCGTCAAGGCCCGTGGCAACTGGGACATGCCCTTTGGTCGCGTACGTAACAAGATCCACGCGCAAACGGAGATCAAGGATGCAGCCACAAGCCGCTCGCTCGCAGAGCTCCCATCACCCTCGTCGCCCATTGGACGCGGCATGAGCATCTCGGACAACATCCTGTACAGCTTCGACCGGACCGATTCGCCTGGTCGCCCGCTGACGCTCGACATCTTCGTCAAGACAACGGGCCGCGAGACGGAGCGCCTCGTTGAGAAGGAGTACGAGATCCTCGATGCCAATGGCGAGCCGCTCAAGGGCCGCAAGGCCCGTCGCCATCTCCGCAAGAACGGTACTGATCCCGGGACTTTGATGGCTCCCGAGGGTAGCACTATCGAGGACGAGGGGTTCGAGCTGGTTTAACTCTAACGACCCAACTGGTCGATGGCTTTTTGATAGCGATTTTCTTATTTTCCCTTGTCCCTGAATATCATGGGACAGGTTGTCTTTTGACCTTAGGCGACGTCGGCGTTCTTACACATACCCATTATGGGTTCGGGCTTTGCATCAGCATGTTTCAGGTGGAGAGGGTCTGGTTTCCTATCTTGGGTGCGAGATGTCGGTGCCTTTTCCATTATATTCAGGGCAGTTCGGGGTTGGATTGTACATACGAGACAGGTTCGCATTTTCCGCCTGTCTCTTCTCCTGTCCCTACTTCCTTACCTGCGGGCTTTCGTTCGTCACTATTGGTTGGATGTCTATATCTTTAATTTCGCATCAGGAATATGGCGATTGGAGGGACGGACTGGTTGACGTAGGATACCGGGCACACCCGCATACATGGTGGTAAACCACACTGTCCCTCTCACACACAGAATCCCAGCTTTGGACTGGGAATTGATGTTGTTAGCAACGGTACTCGGCTTGCTCATCGGCTGCATTCAGTTGATCTAGGCATGAAGACACTGATATAATACCTGAAGATAATTTTCATGGTCAGGTACATATCTTTATGTATATCAATCGAGGGAGCCATGCATAAGGTCTCTACCAGGTACCTACCTACTCACGTAGGTAGTATTTATATGTGCGAATGTATTCCTTACTTGGATCTCACAAGTGAAGTCATGCTGTACAACTTCCCCTTCGTATACCTGTAGGGTTATGGTTTAAAATACAGGTCAACATTCAGTTGGCTGAGGTAAAGGTGTCGACAGGTTGTGAAATAATCTTTTAACGCAACAAGGTGTTAGGTAATTCATGACGGTGATCATGGTGCATCATAAGCTTAAGTGTTTACCTTGGGTGATCGGACATAACAACCATGGAAAGGGGGTTGATTTATAGGATACGAGCACACATTGTATGTCCTTCTACTTGAAACTTAACAATCATCACCTGTATATCTAATACATTCAAATCGCGTGATTTCATAGGTTCAATCAGGTCTTGTAAGACTGTTCCTCTTCCCCGTATAACTAGGTACTTCTGTTCTCATTATACAGTATCCTAGTATAATCTTTTCCCAGAAGTTATACAAACATCCCCCTTAGACGAATCCACATCAACCTACGAAGATATCAAACTCTTTTTCCACTTTTCATTCTCCACAGCCAAAACGACTTACCGCCCGGTATTAGAAATCCCACCACCACGACTCCACTCGCGACATAGTTTCATGATATCCACAACAACAGATCGTTCCCATCAAATCAAAGAAGGCAAGATGGCCGAGCGGTCTAAGGCGCTGTGTTCAGGATAAACTCTGAGTTTCGCAGTCCGAAAGGGCGTGGGTTCGAATCCCACTCTTGTCACAACTACGTTGTCCTCATCTCAGGATGAAAACACTTTACTTTTTTAATCATATTCTAAACAAATCTTTTATTCTGCTTTCTTTCTTCCTCTTCACGTAACCGGTGCCTGTGATCTCTCGGCATAGACACCTAGGTATTCATGTATATATATGTATTACTCCCAACGCCATCTTCTTTGGTCTTCGGAGGTCTCGCTTAGATGAACTTCGAATACCTAAAGTGTGTTCGTATCGATCACTGGAAAAATTAACCTCCAAAAAATCAAGCAGTTACTACATAGAAGAAATGGTATATAAAGCTAACTGACTAATCATGATTTCGTATTCAGGATAGTTAGGTATCATCTTTTGTCCCCGCGAGGAAAAGAAAGCAACACAGAAAAAAGTCACCCACAGGGCCGAAAGGCACACATTATTTCCAATCACAACTCCATCCATCCATCCATCCAAACGCGCTCTACTGCAAAAGATCATAGTAGGAAGTAGGCATGTATCCCCGCTGCTGCTGCTGTTCCCACGTCTTCCGCCCTACCTCCTTCATCAGCCGCTTGGGCGCCGGGCGGCCCGTCATGAGTTCAAAGGCCTCGATGGCCATCTCCCCGACGACCTCTAGCCCGTCAACCGTAGTCCACGAGGGCGAGCGCTCGCCGTTGTTGCTGTGGCTCCGGAAGGCCTGCATCTGGGCAACTAGAGGGGTGATGAGGGGTTCATATGCCAGCTTTTTCTGTCTGTTAGCAAAACCATCCATTTTCCACCTCCCTTCCATATCAACCGGTACGGAAGAACTCGATAATTGAAACGAAAAAAAAACGGGGTGAAAATTCTCACCTCAACCACAACACCCCCAGTGGGGCTCCTTAGCCAGTCCTGCGGCATCTCGAAATCGGCCGGCGGGTTCCCGTCGACGGCGGTGGCTGGAACACATGAGATTACCATGGTCGGTAGCTGATATCCCGCCGGCCACGGGTGCGCCAGCGACGGTATGACGCGGCAGATTTCTGTCACCAGCGGCGCTGAGCCCAGCGGGGGAGTAGTGCTGGCCTGGCTTCCGTTGTTGCCGCCGCTACTACTACCGCCTGTGATGATCCCCTGAGCGGCCGCCCACTCATTGAAATGCCTAGCCACCTCGATAGCATTCTGGGTCGTCCGGTTGTAGATGAATATGTTGCGGCAGCCCAGCTGGATCAGCGCATATATGGCTGCTCTAGCCATTCCACCGGCGCCGACGACAAGTCCCGTCGTTCGCGAAGGCTGAACAAAGTTGCGAGGGCTGATGGCCCGCCGCAGACACGTCAGTATCGAGCTCCAGTCTGTGTTGTCGCCGAAAAAGTCCTGCGCGGGGCCTCCCTTGTTCCGGGAGTTGGCGTGGTCGAGGATGGTGCCATTCTGCCCGCGCAGGGGCAGCAGCACGTTAACGGCGCCGATGGCGGTCGCGTGGTGGCTCTTGACCTTGAGATGGGGCATGATGGCCACCTTGAAAGGCGCCGTGAGACAGGCCCCGCCGAACGTGTCGCTGAGGCAGATCTGGTTCAGGCCGTTCTGCGTCGAGCAGGTGACGGCCCGGAAGCTGTGTGGCATCCCCGAGAACTCGTACGCGGCCGTCTGCATGGCGGGCGACAGCGAGTAGGAGACGTTGGAGCCGAGAACGTAGAACTGGAGAGGTTCGAGGAGGAACTGGCGAAAGAGCATATCGATGGCGTTGTTGGCGGCGCAGATGGTGGTCAGAGGGTCCCTGCCGTTATGCACGTCTGGGTGTTTCACCGGGCCCAGGATGTTGGTCTGGAATGGCGTCCGGACACCCAGCACCGAAAAGTCGTAGGCCACGAGTGGTGGTTTTGGGTCAGGCACCGCCTCGTCCACCTTCCTCTTGAAGTGCTCGAGAACGTCAGGATCACTGTCGCCAGCGCAAAACCGCACGATCCGCACTACGTCGCAGCCGAGCGCCTTGGCCCTCTTGTAGTTGCCGATCTGCCTGTCGTCGAGCCACGGCAAGGCACCCATGCTTGGGTACCAGAAGTTGCCGATAACCCTCGACCTTCCCCTGTGCGCAAGCACACGGTTCACTAACTTCTCATCCCGCTGCAGGTCTAAACTGATGTATTCTACGCCGAGGCGGAGACCTAATTCCAGGAGCTCATAATCCATAGCATCTTTTTCTTCGGGCGATCTCCTTCGCTCTCCACGGGGAGTCTCTTCAGCATGAAAGATGATGGGAAGTCCTAATTTCCTCCTTATTAGCGCGACTTGTCTTGCCACAATATTCAACATGTCGTCTGGCCAGCGGTCAATGATCAGTTCTATGCAGTCTCCTCTCGCTTCGAAGTCTTCCCACTCCAGATCCATCTCTAAAAGGTACGAGAGACGCAACCGAAGGGCATACGACTGGGATCGATACTCTGGAGGAATCGCCTTGACTGAAAAGGGGCTCTCGAGCCAAGCGCGGGTGGCGCCCCGACCGGTGATGAGGTCGAGAAATGTGGTAAAGTCTTCCCGGACGTTGAGAAGCTTGGAGGCGCCGCCCTGGCGGCCATCCATTGGGGTGCCTGGGCCTGAATTTGGCAGTTTTCCGGGGTTTGAATCATCGTAGAGATTGTAATACTCGAAGTTGGAGCAGGTCTTGTGCTTTTCGTCGGCCCTCAGGAGCTGTTCCGCGTCGACAGCGTCGAGGAGCAGTAATATCTGCTCCTTCTCCCGGTGCACGTATACCACGGGATTCCTCAGGGAGTATGCGCGGAGAAAAAAAAGGGCCTCGTCGGCGAGACTACCCATGCCGCACTCAATGACGCATCCGTGCCTGTTGCTGTCGAGCATGCGCTTGAAGACGTCGCTATTCTGGCGTGCAAAGCGCTCTTTGCCGTTGCGTGAGAGGTACTCGCCCCGTGACAGGCCGGTAACTTTCTCGAAATAGTGGTCCTCGGTGACTAGGCGGCGACCTAGGTGCAGGGCACCGATAAACCCGAGGGTGCGCTTCCCGGCGCCACGACAGCCGACGAGCACAATGGATGCATTGTGCTCAAAGACGCGTTCGTTCTTGGGGGCTGACATGGCTGCCACCGGGTTATGAGCACGAGGCGCCTATACCGTCGTGCTTTCTGGCGCGGTAGCCTCAGGGTTGCTTGCGCGCCGCGCTGTCGGAATTTGGCCGACGGTACGGACACCTCGAGACGACAGCGGATCTCCAATGCGCTGAGTGCTATCCGTGGTGGATTCTCTCTCCACTGTCAACTTTGGAATTACGATTTTAGCTGTGAACGTCTTTCGTCTTTCGCCAGTGGTTGAGGTTGCCAGGTGAGGGTTTATTCAACTCAACTTGCGCCGCCCAATCTCCAATCCCAGCTTCGAAGCGAATCTCTTAACATCAAGATAAATGGCATGTCGTGTTCCCAGCCCAAATCCAAGTACGCATTAGATCAAGATAGCCTGGGCTGATTCGGCGGTCAACTCTAGGTACCTTGGGCGACACACCTATCCGTATCCCTCTGTGGATTTGTCGGTAGATGGGTCGGGACTGGCGCGGCGGGAAAATGTAGACCCTGCAGTACGGTACCTTAAGGTTGTACTGTACACAGTACAGTATTCCGTACCCCACTCACAACCACAGCAGCGGGAGACGGCGCCTTGTGCGACCCGACGGCAGTCCAGAGGCGGAGAGGCTTTCGCCGGTCTCCCGAAGCCTTTATCCACGCCTTATTCCATGATTCCAGAGGGGCCCGTAGTCACGCTGCAACATGGGTTGATATCACGTCAAAGACATTGGCCTTAGTCCCAGTAATGGAATGAGATTTCGTAAATCAGCCTGACCATCAAGTTATACTCCGTCAAGCATGGTGCAGAATACTCCGGACACGTGAATCCGACCACCGGCCAGGGCAGTCGGGATCGTCGATGATCGTCCGGCATGGGGGGGAACCATCGTGTACCGGGTTTCCGAAAAGAAACAACTGCACAACTGCAGGCCGTGACATTCCCGGAACCCAAAGTCCGTGAAATGGATGGTGCCGTTCCCCCCGGTTAGCGGGGATGCGCTTCCAGCCTTCCACTAATTTTAGCGCGACCCCCGCGTTCGGGCCCATGCGGTTCTCCCACCAAACCTCACCCGAACGCTGATTACGGGTACAGTAATCCTTATCGACCACCAGTCAATTCTATTTCTCGGGGACCAGCCTGACTCGATGATATCACAGGCACAAGCGTAGCACTAAACCTTATTGCGTCTATTTGCGACGATACAACGGGGCCGCCAAGTTTAATTGAGGCGTCCCGATGCCTCTTTCCAGTGCCAAAGAGCAGCAACCGGGAAACGGCGTCGAATTCGTGCCGCAACCCTCCGGGCCCGAGTCAGCATCAGCCGCCGCCCCCGTGTCTACCTCCTCCTCCGTCCCTCCTCCGCCGCCGCCCGTCAGCGATGCCGGCGCTGACGCTGGAAGCGAGCCACCGGTGAATCCTCGCAAGAGGAAGAAGGCCTCCCGGGCGTAAGTGATTACCCGTTTTGTACCCCGTAACACTACTCCTCCGGTTGGCTCTGTTTTGCTCAACAAGTTATACCTCCCTCTCTCCCACCTACCCGGGGAGAGAGCTTTTTCTTTCCTCTCTCTTTTAGTTGTGATTTCTGCCACGTCAACCACCAGCCGTGCGACAACGGCAAGCCAAAGTGCAGCGTCTGCCAAAAGCACAACAAGCCGTGTCTGTACCTGCGCCCTACGAAGCGCCGGGGCCCGCAGAAGGGCTACCGCACCGCCCTCAACACGTACAAAGAGAGTGCCGCGGCCTGGGGCGCCGTCCTAGCTGCCATCCCTGGCCTGGATGCGCTCATCGAGGGCCATCTGCGCGGCGGTGCCGGCAAATCGATCGTCGCGTCCATCAAGGATTCCAACCAGCAGGAGGCCTTGATCACGAGCTGGCAGGACAGCTCCGTGTTCAAGGCTTTCTTTGGCCACAATGGCCCGGCCCCACTAGGGGCCGCAAGCAGCATCCAGGGAGACGGTATTCTTCAGGGGTCGCAGGATGTCGACGACGACGACTTCTCTGGAGACGAAAGGTCCTCCGCCCGCCCGGTTCCGGGACCACCTTCCAGCAGCAAGTCAGCACTATTACTCCAGTCTGAAGGAGGAGGAGCGCCAACGGAAACAAGCCAATGTGCGGTACCGCAGGGGGGGCCACCCAAGACGCCGCCGAGTATTGCTGCTGCCCACCGTCGCAGGAAGGGATCTGTTTCTCTCTCCGATATTGTTGCCAAAGATGCTGCCCAGGGGTACGTTTTACAAACCACAATCTCTTTCTCTCCTGTTCTTTAATCTAATTCAAAAGAATAGGTCGTCAAGAGCATCGCAAACACTTGCGTCTCTCGGGTTCGCGCCCGACGAGACCATTGCAGACTTTTACAGCATGGGTTCCAACCCGGAACCCATCGCGCACCACAACGGAAATGACCACCAGGGCTTTGATCCTGCTCTGGGATCAGAGTCGGAGCAGAGGGCCTACTATGAGCTTTTGATGGGTCGCTCATTCCCAGGGTGACGCGAAAGACAATATATATATATATATCAAGGTTCTTGGATATCAATACCGATGGGCGACTGCAACCAAGATCTAGTTATTTTACTCATCATGGCGGTTTCGACGAGAGAGAGAACCCCCAAGGTAAGTTGTTTCCCATGGAGTTTATCTCGTTCATAAATCGGATGGATCAGTAACATCCGAAACTTTTTGAAATAGGCTGTACTTTATCACCCCAACTTCAAAAGAGATGATAGTTTGTATATAATGACGACTTTTGATACCCGCCAAAGACAATGGCAAACTAAAACATGGATATAATCTGTTGTAATTAGGATATTCGTTCAACCATTTCTTTCATCTTGTTTTATGAGGTGGTCTCGAGGGACTGCAGGAAACGTCTTACCAAACTGTAGGTATTCCTTTGCCGGGAGCTAGAAACCTTAGTACAAGTTCTCTCCAAACCCCTATTTAAACAAAAAAATACGTACTATTATACCCAACACAGACCTGATATTCATTTACTTAAAGACATATTTTAAACTTACTAGTAATATACCAGCTTTGCTATTAAAGCATTAGTATTTCCATTCGAAGCGTCACAGTAAGAAATACACAGTAGTTGTATATAGCGGTCACAACAGTTATTCTTTGTGTAGATAGGGCCTTGTAAAGTATTCGAATGAAGGTTTTAAATCTTAGTAGAGGTGTATGGTGTTACAGTCTGGTAAGACTTTTCCTACAGTCCCTCGAGACCACCTCTTTTTATTCAAGTTAAGAAAGTTGAGAGATTGTTCAGCGATAGCCACCCATCCAAGTAGTCGCTCGATCGAGCGCGTGCTTCGCCCAGCCCAGATCCCAATTCACCATCTGCAAGCTCGTCAACTCGGCCGCGCTCAGGGCCGAGCGATCGCGGCCCTCGCGCTGCGCAGACCAGACGTATTCCCACAGGTCTGTGAGACACGCGTGGGCGAGGGCCGTCACGCCATGCGCCGGGGTCATCAGCTCGCGGCCGCCCCAGAGCTTGACCAGCTCCGCGAGATCGCCGCTGTAATCCCAGTAACCATCTGGGTGCTGCAGCGCGCAGAGGCGGCGTATGGAGTCGATCCGGTTCTGTCTGTCATACGAGGGCTGTTGTTGTTGTTGTTGTTGTTGTTGTTGTTGTTGTTGTTGTTGTTGTTGTTGTTGTTGTTGTTGTTGTTGTTGTTGTTGTTGTTGTTGTTGTTGTTGTTGTTGTTGTTGTTGTTGTTGTTGCTGTCGGCTTGGGCTCGGCGAGGTCGTCGGCGCCGCTGTGGCCGAGGCAAGAGTTTGGAAGTCGCCAACTATTACTCGTTGAGGAGCCGATGGCGAGTGGTGCTGTTGGCTCGGACTTGGGGAGGCAGTCGGCGTTGTGGCGGATGCCAAGGTCTTGAAGTCGCCGTTGCTGACCACTCGTTGGCGGGGTGGAGGGTCTTGGGATTGCTAGTACTGTTGGTATTGTTGCTGCGGCTGCTGTTGAGGTTGCTGCTGGTACTGCATGGTTACCTACAAGATTTACATGTGGTTAACAAGACCAGCTGCAATAAACGGAAGACGTCCGCGAACAAGACATACAGGAGTGCCAGCGTAATTCGGAGCGGTGACCGGAAAGGTCTGCGGCTGTGGACGCGAAGACCTTGTCTCCCGTAATGTGGCGAGGATGAAGATAGCCAAGAGCACGAAATCAATAAACCTGTGGCATGCGTGAGCCATATTTCTTCCTCCCAGGGAAGACAGGTAAGCATAATGACTGGACCATACACGTTCAGAGCGATCATTGCGCAGCCGACTTTGGTCCATGTTGCAACCTCTGGCTGGCCTGTAGTCCCCAGTATCGCCCTCGTTGGAAGCCGCAGGACCAGGTCCAACAGGCGAGCAAAGTAATACAGCGAGCCGACCCAGACACCGGCGCCTGCCGCGAGCCACACAGGCACGAGGAACTGATCATGGGCTCGTAGTCTGTTCTTGGTGAAGCAAAAGTAGAGGCCGAGGATGAAATGCAGACCGGCCTGGGGCATATTACCAGTTGGTCAACTGAAATCACCTCCTTTAATAAACGGACCAGATACAGAATACATACCGCGACAACAGCCAAGATGAAGGGGATCTTGCCCACGCCAAAGACGTAGATTGTGGAGTATATGGCGACACCGGCGACCAGACCTTGAGCCGGAAGCATCCAGCTAAAAGGCGGCGGAATCGACATTCGCTTTGACGGGGCCATTTCTGCTGTATCCTGAGAGGAAGCGGTACTCGCTTCGGTCCAAGGGGCCAGGCGTCTAATTCAAATAGCAGTTCAACTCGAGATAGACATCCCCAAACATGAACGGAAAAGCAGGAAGAGAGAAGAAGGGAAATAAAAGAAAAAAAGAGAAACTCGCCGCTTTGCGACACACAGAAAGTATCTCATTCTTTTTCGGAGTTGTCCTGACCCCACTGCGGCTGAGGGCAGCTACTGTCGTGAATGAAGCTGCTTGGATGCAGCCACGAGCGATCTGGGTACGATGATAGGACGCTCCCCGGAGATCTGGAACAAGCCACCAGAGGAGCCGCAGCATGAACGCCGAACCCGTACGGAACACGGAAAATACATTTGTCTGGGTCATTATTCTGCGGCTGATATTGTAGAGCTTCCGTATCGACGGCCGCAGCCCGGAACCGAGTAAGTAGCGGGTCTATGCCGTAGGTAAAGAACAAATTCAAGGACACGGCCCGAACATCTTCGCGAGCGGAGTGGTAGTTACCACGCCGGCTCCGAGCCGCAGACCCCGAGGCTCTGCCGTCGCACGGGTACCCGGGTCCCGCCGAGCGAACGAGCCCCTGATCCGTTCAGCGGGCTCCGGTACCAGTCGTCGTCATCGCGGTCAGGCGGCCTTGCCCATCCCGGGAGCTGGAGGCAGATGTAGGTAGGGCTGCCTTTTTAAAGGCTGCGGACGGTTCCGCTTGCTTCACTCGGCCGATGAACGGGTTTGGTACAGTACCACCACTTACTTTGTGCCGGAACTTGTCCAATTGATGTCTCTGCTTCAATGGCAGCCTGTGTGCATTGCTTGGAGCTTTGCATTGGAAGCCGAGAGGTGTTCATTGTCAGAGACTCCAAGGGACTGTTGAAAGGGCGGCCCCCGATTGGGCGTGGCACGGATACGCTATTCCTCACAGGGCTTTATGCAGCGAGGAACACGCGGTATAGGTAGGCTTCAAGGGTGGGTGGGCAGGCTGCTGCTGCGCCACGATGGACGTCAATTCAATTCATCAATCGGTCAGTCTTTTGGACTGTTCCATCTTGTTTTTGAATTTGAACATAAAGGTTTTTAGAAGTTGCGTTGAGTCGACTAGTGGCAACGTCAAATACCAAAGAGACAACACTGGACCACGACCCATCGGTTTCTTCTACCCGGAACTAGGTCTACTTCAACAGCGACTGTCCATCTCATTCATCGACGGTGGAGGTGGAACTGCGCCGTTCTCCCGGGCTTTGAGAGTGTAATTCGAGGTTGAACTTGGGGATACGGAAGATGAACTCGTCAGAACAAGCCGCGCTGGAGGAGAAAGCCCGGCTGCAGCGGCAGTACGAGGAGTCAGCAGCAGCCTCCTCATCATTATCCCGGCCGCTACCGCTAGCATCGCCGGATAGCACCGGTAGCGGCCACAGCAACACCGTCCCCATGACCCAGGAGGAACTCGAAGAGCACGAGTCTAATTCCCCGTTGGCCAGCCCGACGTCGTTGAACCGCTCGCAGACGCCGCCGCCCTACTCGGGCCCGTCCACCAGCAACACAGCTCAGGACCCGGCCCCGCCACAGCCTAAAGGTCCGCAAAAGTACCCGGGCCTGCCCCGGCTCGACTACCGGCTCTACAGACCGCCGCTGTTTGAGCTCTCGGCCGACAGCACCACCATCAAATCCACGGCCCCTTATCTCTCGTCCAACGCCACCGCCATGGTGGCTCTGGTGCGCGCGCAGTCCACGATCCCGCCCAAGCCGCAGGTGCACATCACCGGCAAGCGGGGCACCAAGGTCGATTTCGCCATCAAGCTGAACTTGATGAGCCTGCTGGTGCCCGAAGACCCGCGCCAGCGGATGGACTACATCCGCTGCCTCGCCGACGGCGAGGTGGCCATGCGCGGGGGCACGAAGCCGAGTATCGAGCCGGAAGTCGGCGACGGCGGGCTGGAGGAGTGGGTCCGGCGCTTCGTCGAGGATTCCCGGTCCGTCAAGAGTTTTATGCTGGAGCGCGTCGTGGCTAATCTGGATGTCAACTGGCTCGAGGGCCAGATCCGGAGCATGATTGCGTCTACAGCCTACAAGGGCGTCGTGACGGTGACTTTTCCCGTCACGCACGCCAAGGTCGTCGTGCAGAACCCCGACCGGGTGAATAAGTTCTTTACCAGTGTCACCACGCTGTTCTCGGGCAAGAACAAGTACGAAGTAGTAAAAGCGGTGTGGCCGTTTGCGACGCACAAGAGCGGCGAGCCGGGCAGGAGGTGCGTCGTGCAGAGTGAGGAGACGTGGTGGAGGGAGTGGAGGGATCCTATCAAACACGGTAAGTTCTGTCCTCCTGCTGCACACCTGTCCTTTTGTTGTAATTCTTGCTAACTCTAGGTTCCTATTCCTAGCCATTGCGACGAAACGGCAGGGCTGGGTAACGAACGAGGACAAGCTCGAGGCCATTATGGAGGGAGTAGGTAAAGGCTTGTCTGCCGTCGACTGGGGGCCCGAGTACTGAGAGTCCAAGCTTGAAACGACACCCCTACCCGCTCAACCTACATATAATATTACTTGTAATGTCCAAGATGGATTTAATTCTTTGCTCCTTTTCTTTTCTGTCTGTATAAGCTTGGGTGCCGGTATTTTTCACGTTCTCATTTGTAGGTAAGGTAGGTAGGCTGGGTATAATTATGATATGGGCTGCTGGGTTTGGGTTAATTATCCCGTAACAACGATTTCGGATCACCAGACGGATTCTGGAGGAATAAAAATAATAGAAGCAATCGTCGATTATCTCTGTGCACATATAGATAATGTGTTCTATTTGCTATTGACACTTCGGGCCAAGGCGGTTGGTTAAGAGGAAGGGGTGCGGTGCCCTACGAATACAGGGGCAAGGGCGAGACCCCTGTAATTCAAATCTTAATCGTGAGGCCTCACAAGTTGAATCCGTCCATATTGAACATTCAGTGTCTCCAAAACGTCCCGAATATTCACCATTATCAACACAAGGAATGCCCGACCAGTGGGAATTTTACTCGTGATTTATCTTGAAATGAACTCCTGACGAAAATGAGTCACCCCGGCCAGCAAACTGCACTAAAACATGGGCAGACTCTCTTTGCCGAACGACTCAGCCCCCAGGCACAAGCAGCTCCTCACAACCGAAAGTTGCGGAGAGAGCTTCAAACGAGAAAGGATTTGGAGTCAGCCTTTCCAGTCCAGTGGTTTTTTGATGCCTGTCTAGAGTAAAGATTCGCTTTTTGGGGGGCGTTTACAGGCCATGGATACGACGCAAACACCTAATAGGGTAATACTTAACTCGGTCAACTTTCTTCTTGTCAGGTCGATTTCTGTTCTGATTTGGTTCATCATCTGTTTGTTGTTGCTTTTTCGTGATATTCAACGACATCATCTTTCTTATTCCACATAAATCAATTCCTATCTCCTTACTTAAATCAGGTCATGGCGACTCTCGAGGCCTCTTCAGCACGAGACAGCATCTCAGTTAATTCTCATGACACGGCCTTGTGCATCATACCCCCGACCCATCTCTGGCCAGCCATCGACCGGCTGAGATCACTCTACGACAAAGCCTACACGAAATGGCCTCCACACATCAACCTCGTCTATCCGTTTGTCCGTCACGACGTGCTACCCAGCGCGGCGGAAAGCATCCAGTCCGTCTTGTTTGAAGACAGCAGCGGTAGCAGCAGCTCAATTCCGCTTGAACTAGACGCTGCGGGCGTCTTTGCTCACAAACACGAGAACACTCTGCACCTTCACGAAGACGATGCCACGCGCAGCTCGCGGCTCTCTGGGCTGCGCAAGCATGTGCTCAAGGCCCTGGGACAGCCGGCTAACAACTACCAGATGCACATGACAGTCGCCCAGACAGAAGACGTCGACTCGTCAGCGCACAAATTACTGCTCGATAAACTGCGCCTGTTACCGCCGGTGAGATGGGAGGTGGACCAGCTGCACATCCTCGTCCGGGAGCGGCTCCAGCTTGAGGGGGGGACCGCCACAAGCCGGATGAAGATATGGGGCACCATCCGTCTGTCCGACGGCGATATCTCACGACCAGAGAAGCCTCTGGGCTTCTACGACAAACAACTATCCTTGTCGCCATCCACCACGTCCGAGGAAGATGGTGTTGATAAGCCTGAAAGGGCCGACAAGGACCAGCTGCGGACCAGCTCACCGTACTATTTCAACGACGAGTATGACCTCTGGCTGCCTTACGACGGCGCGGGCAAGGACCTCGAGTATCCAGAACCCGAAGACTATTTGCAAGTCTCGAGTTACAACGTCCTCGCTGAATTCGAGTGGCCGCCGTCCGAAGCCCGCCACAAGCTTCTCCGCGACGACATATTCGCCAACACTGCACTAGCAGACGTCCTGGTCCTCCAGGAGGTGACCGACTCGTTTCTGTCCTACCTCCTCCACGACGGCCTCGTGCGCGAGTGTTACCCCTACGTCTCTCACGGGCCGCCCGATCAACCCGACGT
Source organism: Apodospora peruviana (assembly GCA_033439685.1). NCBI lineage: Eukaryota > Fungi > Ascomycota > Sordariomycetes > Sordariales > Lasiosphaeriaceae > Apodospora > Apodospora peruviana. The sequence goes on along the minus strand of JAUEDM010000004.1, from coordinate 1,519,809 downwards.
CGAGCCTCTTCCCAGTCTGCTGAATATCGTCATCCTCGCCAACTTCGCTTTCGACTGGGAGTTTGTGTCGTTCCACCGGAAGCACAAGGGATCGGTGGTTGCCAAGTTTAGGGATGGGGTGGGCGGAAACGTGTTTACGACTGTTCTCGCATCTGTCCATCTCACCCACGGTCTGGCGGACGGTGCGGTCGCGGCCAAGAAGGTCGAGATCCAGATGCTTCTGAAGTACCTGTCCGAGACCTACCCTCAGAATCCGTGGATCGTCGCCGGCGATACCAACATCTCAACGTCATCGTACACTATTGACGCAGCGCTCAAGAAGAAGAGCATATCCGCTTCGACGGCGGGTTACCTCAAGTCGTTCGACCAAGTGTTTGCTGACGCCGGACTTGTCGATGCTTGGACGGTGACGCGCGCCGAGACTGGCGATGTGTCGGACTACAGCTTCGATGCTGCTGACTACGAAGATGATGAGGTGTTTGAAGGCGAACAAGGGGCTACATACGACCCCATTAGAAACCCATTAGCGGCAGCAGTGGTTGGCACCGGCTTCAACATGCGGCCGCAGAGATTCGATCGCATCCTCGTCCGCGGGCAGGGGCTGTTGGAGATCCGTGACTTCAACAAGTTTGGCTTCCGCAGAAATCAGACTTCTGATCTACCTGATGCGACGTATGCTAGTGACCATTGGGGAGTTCGTTGCGCTATGAAGATTGTTTCAACCGAGGAGGAAGAGAAAAAGCACAAATACTCGGAAGACGTCAGCTTCCTTGTCGTACCGGTGCACCTGACCAAGGCTCCTGCGAGTCTCTCTGCACCAGGAAGCGTGAATGAATGTCTTTCCAGCCTTGGTGTTTTGCCGAGCAATGAGGAGGTCGACAAGAGGAAGATAGCATTCGACCTACTGAAGAAAGTCCTCTTGGAGAACAAGAGCAACACGACGGGCCAGCAACAAGTCGTCATCGTACCAGTTGGCTCCTACGCCCTTGACGTCTGGACATCCGCCTCCGACATCGACGTCCTCTGCATCGGCCCCTTCAGCTCCAACACCTTCTTTTCCCTCGCCACTCAACGACTCAAAAAGGCAGCAGTAGCCTCCCAGGGCAGCCTCAGAGTCCTACGGCGCGTCAACGCCAACTCGGGCCTCATGCTCGAATTAGAAGTCCTAGGCATTAATATGGACCTGCAGTACTGCCCGGCCGCAGGCATCGCGCAGCGCTGGCCCGACGTGCTCAGCACCCCAGCGTCTGACCCCGTCTGGTCCCTCTCTGCGCAGGCCCTCTCCAAGCTGAAGGCCGTCCGCGACGCCGACTACCTCCGCCGCTCGATCCCCGATCTCGCCTCGTTCCGCCTCGCCCACCGTTTCATCAAGACGTGGGCCAAGTCCCGCGGCATCTACTCGGCCAAATTTGGGTTTCTAGGCGGAATCCAAATATCTCTCCTGCTTGCCCGCGTCCACAAGTTGTTATTGGTGCGAGAATCGAGGACCGCTCCATCCATCCCCGACCTCCTGACCACCTTCTTCAACCACTACGCTACCTTCGACTGGCAGCGCCAACTCGTCTTCGACCCGCTCTTCCACAAGCATGGCAGCAAGCTTCCCTACACACGGTCGACGACGCGCGAACCGCTCGCCATTCTCGGTTACTACCCCCCGTCTCTCAACACCAGCCAAGCGGCCTCCGTCCCGTCTACTCGCACGATCGCAGAGGAATTCAAACGTGCCAGCGCGCTTCTAACCACTGCAGAATCTAATACTGCAATGACCTGGACATCATTCCTTGATGGCGGTAGCCCTGCTTCTAATACCACTGCCACCGCTGCTGCCGACATATCCTCCAAGGTTGGCGCCGCCACATATTTTCTGTCCGCCTACAAGAGCTACGTCAAGATCGACGTGCAGTACTGGGGCCTCTCCCCTTCCAGGGGACGGCAATTCGTCGGCTGGCTCGAGAGCCGCTGCGTCATGCTGCTGGTCGACATGAACCGTCGCGCACCAGGCGTGTACGCACGCATGTGGCCGGCGCGATTCGTCGAACAAGAACAAGTTACCGCAGGTAACGATGACGAAGAGGCCCGAGATTACCAAGGCTGCTATATAATCGGCCTGGATAAACTCGACGAGAGTCTGTCAAAAGAGGAGCTCAAGGTCGCGTCCGGCGCGCTCCAGACCGCCCTGCGCCGCTTCGAGGAGCAGATGCGCGGCGATGAGAAATATTTCGACGCCAGGAGCTGCTGGATGGGCGCGAGCATGGTAAATCGGGGGTCCCTGCCGCCGTCATTAACAGTCGACGCGAGAGAATGGGGCGAATACACGCCCGGCGATGATGCAGACGAGTCCGATGACGACGAGGACGAAGAAGAAACCGAAGAGGAGGACTACGATGTCCAAGAGGAGGAAGCAGCAGCGAAAAAAGCAAAGCGGGGTAAAAAAAAGCAGCGCGGTAAGAAGGAAGAGAAGAAAGCGCTACCCATCCTCCCGCCAGGCCAAAAGTTCCGCACCGCCGCAGACGTTATCAATCGCATCCGCTGGGACCCGGAGCTTGATAGTAGTGAGTACATTGTCGGCTACGAGGACCGGTTCCTGGGTGCACGTGAACGAGCGCTCGACACGTGGAAGAGCGAGCAGACCGATGAGGAGTTTATCCCGCAGCACCGGATTCTGTATTTCAAGAGAATGGTGGTCACTGTGGCGGCGCCTGATGCGGGCACTGGCAGTGGTACTACCGAAGGTGAGGGCGAGGCACAGGGTGAGGGCGAGGCACAGGGTGAGGATGTGACTACCAGAGAAGGGAAGAAGAGGGCTAGTAAACTAGAAGATGGAGAGATTGTGTGGGAGAGAAAGACGAGGAGGGATATCATTTTTGGGAGTGGAGTTGCTGAGTGAGTGGTCGATTAGGAGAATCTGTTTATGCCCCTGTCAATCATTCGACTAAGGCAGGTAAACAAGACCTCGAGAACTATGTCGTGGTCTGGAAATCTGACAACGGGCCGGTATAAACTTGTGGCTGGTAACTGTAGAAAGTCGGTTACCAGAACTTTCCAACACGAACATCGAAGCGTCGAAGAAGAGGGGGACTGAAATGGGTTGTGAGCAGGCTAGTCTCATCCAGACAAAAAGCCATATGGTGGGTTAGTACCTAATGATCATGGATTACTCGAAATTTGTTCTCTAATGAGAAAGGGAGTATCAATCTGTACCTTCTTCCTCCAGTTCAGTGTAACACCATACTACCGACTAACATCATCACCTATCATCTCACCCTCACCACTACTCCCTTCCCCACTGCTTTCCCTTCCTTCCCCACTGCCGATATCATCCTCCATCTCTTGTCTTGCCTCTTCCTCCTTCATCGCCAACCAGTCCATCTCCCAGTTACTCGGAGCAACATTACCACCACCATCATCATAAAACCCACCAGCACCATCCCCCGTTGCTCCAACCGCCTTCCACCCACCATCACCACCATCCGGGTCGTTATAATACGCATAAAAATCCTCCACAGTCTCCTTCACCCTCTTGAGCGGCGGTGGTGACGACAAATCTTCCAACTTCACCTTCTTCCCTTCCCGAGTACTCGGCGTAGGTGGCGGTGGTTTCCTCACCATCTTCCACATCGCCCGTTCCTCTAGCCTGGAAGCACGGCCATCCAGCTCGCTCGCGTAAGCTTCTTGCCTGTGGGCGAGCTGAATACGCCTCAGGATCGGTTTCCAGTCCCTTCTCGGAACAACAAATCGAGCACTCTCGATAAACTCGTCGAATTCTCGCTTGACCTGGGCTTTTTCGTACAAGTCGTTGTTGTTTCGGGGCTCGGGCTGTTCTTGATCGGTCTCAAGCTCGTCTTCTTGCTCTCCTTTGTCTTCGTATTCTTCGACTTGTTGTTTTTCTTTCTCATCGTTGTCTTCATCATCCTCTGGCAGTGGTGGTGATGTGGTTGGTGGTGCTGGTTCATTGCCGCCGCCGAACCCAAGTAGTTCCGCCTCCACAGCATCATACGACATCGGTTCCAGCTGCCCATCCTCATCCACGGTCGACAAGTCGTCATCGTAGATATCCAACCTCAACCGCCGAGCAGCTCCGGCCCAGAACCTGCAGCTATTAATCGGCAGTCCTATCGAGAGAGCAGCGGCTTGCACATCCTGGCGCCATACTCTCTTGCTCGCCGACTGTGAACGGATGCGCGACTCGCTGGCGTAGATGGTGGCCGCGACAAGCCGCTTGGTGATGGATACAACCAGAGAGTAAAAGTCTTCCAGAGCCGTGGCTCGTATAGCAGGTTCCTCAGCCGAGATGCTCGTCCAGTTATTCTCGGGAAAATTCGCATTCATAAACACGAGATCCGACAGCACCAGCCAGTTCTTCAATCTAAACAGACCCGCCGATTTCATCTTCGGCGGCTCAGTCTGTTCAATTTCGGCATAATTCGCCAGCGTCACAAGCCAACTGTCGTCACCCCAGCGCTTCCTCTCCAAACTCTCCTCGTACGTCTCTTGCCGAACCGATACCGAGTCCGCCGCCTCCTCCAACGCATTACAACAAGCCTGGCTCAGCTCCACAGCGGCAGGAAAATCAGCCGGCAAGACCTGATCCTTAGGACGTCCCCTATCCTTCTTCAGCTTCTTCGCGGCCGCCGAGTCTTGGAGAAGCCTCAGATACTGCGCCACCTCAAACTCGCTTTTTGACTCGATCCTGGCGGCGATGCCGGCGGCATCGCGAGGATCAAGCCGCGCCAGGGCCTCGAAAAATAGCTCCTTCTCTGCTACCGTCCAGCAGGTGAGACCAACCTGGGACGGCGGGAGTGCGGGACCGTCGTGCGGCACGAATCGCATCGCCGCGTCCTGGATATCCCGGTTCAGCAAGTTCACGTACTCGCGGCTGAAAGCGCCCCTAGCGCGCTTGAAGGGACGGGCCCCGTCGGGGAGCGAAAGACCTCGCGGCCGCTTCCGTGGTGACCATTGGGATGACACCAGTGACGCAGCATCAAGGCGATGCGGTACCGTCAAGTGGAGAGCATCATTTGCTTCGTCATCATCATCGTTATCGTCGTCGCTTTTTATTGACGGGCTGTAATTACTGCCGATCGACTCGACATCATCACGTGGCGGCCGAGGTAGATAGTCTGGCGACGATGGATCATTGCTTAGATTCTCTTCTGGCTTGGATTTCAGAATGCTCATCAGTTTGGCGTGTTCTTGCTCTTGCTCAGTCATTTCCCCCCTGGAGTTGTGTTGACTACGGCTCTCTTGCTCGTAGAAATGCGTGTCGGGTGAAACCCTATCTAGCGGTAGTGGTATTGGTATCGGTACGGAATCGCTAAAATTCGCTTCCGGCTCGCCTCTCATAATTCTCGGCAACTCTGGGTCTTCTTGCTCTGTGTTTGGTGTGATGGAGCAGTGAGTCTCTTGCTCACCGTGGCCGCCTGGCCGCCCGTCCAAGTGTCGGTAGTCCATGCCGGCGCTTTCGTCTCGACTATGTCTTTGTCAATCAGTACCTCGAAAGACCCGACATAAAAAAACATGGCAGGCACTGGACAGTATATGCCTAACTTGGGTTTACTGATGAAGTGCTCATGACAACGAAGTCAACCCCAGAAATGGATGTGCAGAATAATCGCTTTCTATTTTATGAGAACTCGTTCATAAACTTTCCCCAAGCTAAGGTATTCGGTGAAGGATATCGATAAGAATTAGACGGCGCGTTATTGTGCCAATCCAAGCCTGGTACGCTAAGGTAGCGTGGAGTTTGGACCACAGCGCCGGACCCATGAGGGCTTCGAGCCAATCACAGCGAAGTAGGGACCTTGCTGGCCAGTGACCACAGGGCTGAACGCAATCCCTGGTCATTCCCGGGGAATGTTCAAGGCTTTTTTTTCCAACGACCATCGAGGAATCTCAACTCTCAAGCAAGTTGCGTGTCTAGCGGCACCATCAATCGACATCAAAACCGACATGGAATGATAATGAAAAAAAGAGGGCAATGACGTCTAGGTCTAGTAGGATAACCCCCATGAAGAGGCTGACAGCATTGCCAAAGGTCTGTGGGCCCAGGCTTTTCTCCACTGCGGCCAAATTGCTCGCGACTGGAGTGCGTCTTCGTAACTACCAGGAAGAATGCATTCAGGCGGTCTTGTCCTCGCTGGAAAGAGGTCAGAAACGTCTCGGTATCTCTTTGGCTACTGGGAGCGGCAAAACGGTAAGGCCCCTCTGTTTTTACCAAGTCTTCGCCAAGCCAGTTCCCTAACCCGTGCAGACAGGTCATATTCACCCAGCTCATCAGTCGGGTTAAACCACTGTCCAATACTGCAACGCAGACCCTTGTCATAGCGCACAGGAGAGAGCTTGTCGAGCAGGCTGCCCGCCACTGTGCAGAAGCCTACCCAGATAAGATCATCGAGGTCGAGATGGGCAAGCTGTCTGCCTCGGGCGCTGCTGACATTACCATTGCTAGCCTCCAAAGCATCACATCCCAGGACCGGCTGCTCAAGTTCGATCCTGCCAGGTTCAAGCTGGTCCTAGTTGATGAGGCTCACCATATTGTGGCCCCTGGCTATCTAAAGATTCTCAGTCACTTGGGTCTAGGAGCCAAACAGTCGGATTCGCCGCATCTGGTCGGTGTGTCGGCCACCTTCTCTCGCTTTGATGGCCTCAGACTTGGCGCTGCTATCGACGAGATCGTCTACCACAAGGACTATGTCGACATGATTGGGGAAAACTGGCTCTCCAACGTCATATTCACAACGGTTAAGTCAACTGCAGACCTGTCCAAGGTGAAGACTCAGGGGACAGGAGGCAGCGGCGAGTTTGACACGGCGTCCCTATCTCGGGCGGTTAACACGGATGAGGTCAACGACATTGCCATTCGCGCATGGCATGCAAAAGCCGCCGGGAGGAAGTCGACCTTGGTCTTTTGCGTGGATATCAAACATGTGAGATCGATGACGCAGAGATTTCGCCATTACGGAATTGATGCTCGATTTGTGACTGGCGACACGCCTGTGCGCGAAAGGTCCGCTCTTCTGGATGCCTTCAAGAAAGGCGAGTTTCGGGTGCTCGTCAACTGTGGTGTGTTCGCCGAAGGCACCGATATACCGAATATCGACTGTGTGCTCCTGGCAAGACCAACAAAGTCCAGGAACCTCCTCGTCCAGATGATCGGTCGGGGAATGAGACTATACCCCGGAAAGGAGAATTGCCACGTCATTGACATGGTGTCAAGCCTGGAGACCGGCATCGTTTCGACGCCCACGCTGTTTGGGCTCGATCCTAGCGAACTCGTCAGTGAAGCCTCGGTTGAGAGTATGAGAGAGTTACGTGAAAGTAAAAAGGTGAAGGATAAGATGGTGGACCAAACCCCCCCTGTCATGGCGCAGGCTGGACGACCACAGAAAGTCATGTTTACCGACTACGACTCTGTACTTGACCTGATCTCGGATACGTCGACCGAACAGCATATTCGTTCCATCAGTCAGTACGCGTGGGTCCGGGTTGGAGTGAATCGCCATGTCCTTGCTGGCCCCACTGGGACGTTCATAAGGCTGGACCAGGTCGAAGACGAAGAGTCGGATATGCCCCAGTTCAAGGCCTGGGAAGTACGGGCGCTAACTCCAGGCATGTCGAAATCGCCGTTTGCGCGTCCACGAGAGCTCTTGACAGCGACAAGCTTTGCGAACGCCGTCCATGGTTGCGACAAATACGCCGCAGAAGTCTTTCCATTTCCCTACATATCCAGGCGGATGAAATGGCGAGATGGACCACCGACGCCTGGGCAGCTGATGTTCCTGAACAAACTCAGAGGCAAGGGTGACCCTATTGAGGCGGATAATATCACCAAAGGGCAGGCAACTGATATGATCGTGAAGCTCAAGCACGGGGCCAAAGGCAGATTCTCAGACATGGAAGCCGAAAGAAAGAGGAGGGCCAGGTTGGATCTCGCTGCCGAGAAGGAGCAGGAACGCAAGCTCCGCGAGATCGTCTCTGTTGGCCCAGTCCTGGGTTGATTCTTTCGGAGGATTCCCCCAAGTTTTGTAAGCGGTTGTGGTATAACTGTCGGCCTCGACTGCCAAGGTGAAATGTGGAATATGAAGGTCAGGTGAAAGGTGAATGCAAAGGGTCGGTCGGTACCTACAGTAGGTTCTAGGTTGTCGCGATGGGATTGAAGAAACAAGATCAGACGGGATATTCCAATTTCACCTGCAGTGTCGTTCCCTGGAGCCGACGGGAGCCGAACCGGGACTGCTTCTTCTTTTTGCATAAGGTAGGCAGGGTGCACTAGGTCGTGCCTTCTCGAAGATGGAACGATGTGGTCGGAGAGGATCTGAGATCGCGATCATAACTCTGAGGCGCACCTTCCGTCTGATGTTGGCTTTGGCTCGGGGCCCCGCCTTCGGTGACAGCAAGTCAGCAACCCCAGGTCCCCAGTGACCCAAGTGATGTCAGTCCGCGTCTAACTGATGGGGCCTCCTGTGGACGAGGGGTCCCGATGCCGGGACGGTGAAGGCATTCTGAGATGAATGCTCACCCGACTAGAACATACCAGACTAGACCAGACCACGACTCCCTCTTCGCCTCACCTCGTCTCTCCTTTTACCTCTCCCCTCCCGCATGCGACCAGCCGTAATCCATTACTTCTTACCACATCTTTCGCTAAAGGGTCTCGAGCGCCAGAAATCAAAACACATTCTACCGACTTGCTGCGCTCCCAAGACCTGTTTGCGCGCGCCCACAAGCCACCCAATTCTTTCACTTCCACTCAAAAAGAAAATCGGCTGCGCAAGCCAGCCAGTCAACTAGAACTCTAGTGTTTTCGCCTAGTACCGAACACTTTTTGAGGTTGCCGACGTGCGTCCGAGCCGACTGGCAACATCCCGCCTTCACGGCTTTCACGTCATCATGGAACACGCCGACTCAAAGCCTGCCATGGCGACCACAGCAATGAAGGCACGGACTTTTGACCGTATCGATTCGGCTCTAGGCCAGAGTCTTGGCGACGTTGAGACCTCACCGGAACCTCCAGCCTCATTACTTCTCTCACCTGCGTCGCCAAACGCCAAATTCCAACCCACAATCATCTGCTTGCCGACTGCGGATGCTGCGCTACCGCCAGCCCGTGAAAATGGCATAGTAATCAAGTCGATGTGTCAGACTGACAATCACGGCCACTCATCCAAGTGTCGCGTCGTCGGCCCTCATAGCCACGGGCCAGACAGCGCCTGCTGTTTGACGCCCTTTACAACTCAGTCCAAAGTACCGGAGGATGCTTCGGCATCTGCTGCGAGGCCTGCGCCATATCCACTGCAGCTCCAGACACGGAACTCTATTTCTCATAACGTGTCGGAACAACTCCAGGAGGCACCGCGGACTTGTTGGGGGAAGTGCCAGAGCCCATTCTGTCCGAATGAGGCGGCCCACTCCGGGTTCTGCGAAGCCCATTTTAATCTTTCCCCAAGGATAGACAGCGGGTGCTGTGGTTGGAACCGGCCACATGCTCGTGAGTTCGCTCGCATTCGCCGCTCCAGTGACATTATTTGGGTTCACGGCACGCGTCAAGTGGACCTCCAGAGAGTTTTAGGTTTTCCGCCACCGGAGAGGACCGAAGATGACCGACAGTTCAGAGAACACCTGGAGGAATCTTCTCCAAAGCACATAGGAGATGGCTTCAACATGGACAGCGTCTGGGGCTTAGTTGAAACATGCTCGCGTGATTCCAGCGCATACGCCGCTCTCACCAAGAAAGACATACTCCGTTCGGAGGCCCTTCAGGAGGCATCGAATGAGAAGCTCAAAGTATCCTTACACCTTCAGACCCAGATCTCACTCTTGACTTTGTCTTTGGCCGATAAGTTTGGAACGGAGGCTGCTGCTCGAGTCAAAAAACAACTCCTCAATCACCTAGAGGCGGCGAAAGCGACGGTCGACCTGGAACTGGCTGAGTTAGACCAAAAGTTGAGGGACACCGCAAAGCAGGCCAAGCAGACAGTTCAGAACCAGCTTTTGTATGATTTTGACCCTGCCACAACGATAGCAGTAGCAACTCGCAAGAAAGCTCAAGCCGACAAGAAAGCCGAAGAAAATGAGAAAATGAAGTTGTGGTGGCATTCGGCAACACCCTTGACGGTCAGGAAAGAGGAAGCAAAGGGCTCTGGCGGATGCGTCGGGCCAAACGAAGCGAGCCTTGATAGGGCGTCCTCTCCTGACACGCCAGACAAGTCTCCTGACATGCCATATAAAATAATCAATCATGTCAAGGTGCCCAGCTGGTTCACAGTTCTGGATGCAAAGGGCACAGTCAAGGTGGTCGGCGAAGGACAGCGAGCAAGATTTGAGGACTTCATGTCTCACCTTCAACGTCTGCACACCGACATGACAGCTGAGCAGAATGAGCCCGTCAAGAAGCCATCCCAGAAAGAGTGGCACGATGCGAACAACGCCTGGCCGTACGACCACTGGCGACGGCATGGTGGCTGGTGGACATGTCGCTCGGGCGAGGACGCCTCCGAGGCGGAACGGAGGTGCAGAACGTGCCATAAGAGGTCCATTCCAGCCAGATCCTCTCAGACAAGGGCCAGGACTCGCCAGTCGGCGGCCTCGTCAGGGGAGGCTTCCCAATCGACAGCCTCACAGACCAAGTGGCCGGCTACAGCAACCGAGGACTACAAAAACCTGATTTCCGTGATCGAAAAGGCGATGAACGAAGTCCTTGAGGAAGACAAGAAAGCACTCAAGGCACGAATGAAGCTACGACCGGACAGCCAGCCCAAGCAGCGCAACCAGGACCAGGACAAGACGCAGCGAGCTAACACTTTCATCATCGGCCCAGACGACCCGGCATACTCCCCTCCTAGAGAAGGGCGTTTCAAAACTGTAGTCCGGCAGTTGACTGCTATGCAGTTGGACTCTGGACCGGGACGCCAGATGACCCAGCATACTCACCGCGTGGAGAAGGACAATTCAAACCCACAATGCGGCAATGGATTACTATGCAGTTCCAGTTCTGAGCCGAGACACCACTGAAGATGGCTGGCTGGCCGAGTTGTAGTTTGCTCAGCACACAAATTCCAATGGGTTTTTCTTTACCTCCTTTGAATTTGGAGTTTATGTTTATTCGGCATGATACCCTCTCTTTGTGGCCCTCCGTTGTTGTAGCTTTCATAATTGCTACTCTTCTTTCAAGAGCAACGAGGCAGGAGACGTATTACCGAGTCGTATAACCCCACTGTGAGGCGAGCGTTAGAGTTAGAGGTTGGGGAGAAGTGGCTGTTGTACTGTGTAGTGGTAATGATAATATAATGGATGGAGGGGCGAGGGGAGAGTTCCAGAAGCTGATATTTTCTTTTGGCTTTGCTTTTGCTTTCCTACCTACTACACGGTTATTACTCCTTATTGGGCGCTTTGGGGGCTCGACACATGGCAAAAGGATCAATGGGTCAATGGGTCTTTTGCTGCTGGGATTAAGCGTCGGGGTTTGGTATCGTTCGACCCTAGGGATACATACCTGTCTTAGGCGGATGATAGCAGGAACAACTACGGACGGAGCCTTTTGCTGGGGAGTTTTGGCGGTCGGCAACGGTTCTCTTGGTATTGAGCGAAGAAACGGCATTGACTTATATTGTATGAATCCTGTGTAGGTAGGCAAGACACCTCAGGTAACAGGTAGGCAGTAGGTAGGGAAATGGAGGTATCTCATTAATACAGGGCGTGGCGTCGGAGTGCGAACAGTGATATAAATAATGACATGTTGAACTGAGGGACATAAAGATCAAGGAGACATATTAAAGTGGCTTTGCACTGAGTTTACGACAGCTCCTGTGTGAAATAAAGGCGTTAGCAACCGGCGTAAGCAACCTGGGTATCTACGACACATGTCTAGGCCAAAAATGAAGCAGTCAGCTAAAGTAGGTACTCACCCGCCATTCCAAGCTAGAGGAACGATGTCATGATCCGAGTTGATGGTTTTTGATGTCCCAGCCTCTGCCGTGAAGAAAGTCATGATACGTCGTCGACTGCTGCTGCCTCGTCGTCATGCTTGTTCAAGGAGGCGCCGTCTCGGTGATGGGTGCATCTCTTCCTTGTGGACCGGGTGGTGATCCACTCGTTGCACTTCTTGGCCCCGTTGCCGCCGCAGATGTGGGCTGTCGCCGTGTCTTCGGTACAACCGCAGGCGAAAAGTAGGCGGACACGCCAGCAGTAGTATGACATGGATGCTTGCTTGTTTCGCTTTCTTTGGGAGGCGGGAGGCTCTCCACTGTCTAGACGGGTAGTTCGGCGCGTCTGTTGGGAGTTATTGATATCAAAGACTGAAGTTAATTTTCTGTGATTATTGGATTATTGTTCTTGAATCTTGACCCAACTACAGCGCCGCCGGTGTCATGTGAGAGACGGCAAGGTGAGCAGAGAGGCCATCGGGGCCCAGAACTCTAGGCTGCCAGCAAGGCATCGACAACACATAGTACATGCAAGTATCCTCGCTCGGTCTAGTGCTGTAAGCTTTCTGTCTTCACTTGTTAGGGAAAGGGAAAGCAGTGAGGCTGCAGATAGGAGATGGGTCCCACTGGTCGTCGTGTCCTTAAGTCCTGCCCCAAGCTGTTCTAACCCGAAAAGTGAACGTACAAGAAGACAACCTGAAATGAATGACGACTGGTGTGAAATTGATAGACAAATTGACCAGAAGAAACCTCATGAACGGTTTGATGTGCCGGTTACTGGGGTATGCTGTTTTGCAAACGGGGTACTTGTAGATAGCGGGGCAACCAACATCCACCCCTGCACAGTGACTCTCCACACGCCGGTGCCGTCATTGGAGTCCTGGGAGCGCGCCTACCTACCTAGCTTGCCAGAGGCACTCTATTCGCGGTGCCGGAACCTCAAGTGTGCCACTCCACGTTAGCGGTTTTAGACTTCAGTCTACGAATAATCCATTTTCATCACCACCAGCCAATTCCTGACAGTTGCTTCCGAAGGCGGGCAATCTCTTTTTAGTTGTCTGTATTATTAAACTTTTAGCTCTTGATCGATTTTTCCTTTCTTGTGTTGCTCCAACTGGCTCGTTCCATTATCCGCACTCCTTTCGCCCTTCATTCGGTAACCGCTTGACAAGGCCACTTCACCTTGAAGTTCCCAACGAGCCGATTCAGACTCGCACTCGGACCCATTATCAATCGTCGTCTGCCGCACAATTCGCTCCCGAACCACTCCGTACCGTCATGGCGTAGTAGGCCCAAGACTTGAGTTGCCCGATCACCTCTTCGATAGACCAAAAGACCAACAACCACCCAGCTCTCCCTCGCCCGTGAGGGACGAAGCATCATGCCGCGCGTTCGACCGCCCACTACGGGCTACGAGCGCCTTGCCCAAGCCGACCAGTTCAGCGATGATTCGGACGAGGACCCCTTAGCCTACAGCTCGGCATCGCTACAACCGCCCACTGCTCCCCGCTATGCACCCGTAACACAGCCTCGCCCGCACTCGGGCATGTCGAGCCCCAAGCTTCAGGCGGCCTCGGGAGGCTCGCGCGCCAGCCGGCGGAGGCGGAATCGCAGCAACTCGGGCGTCGACATCAAGGCCATCAACGCGAGACTAGAGCGCTGGGCCGACGAGATCGCAAGCAAGTTCAAACGTGGGCGTCACAAGAAGACCGGGGAAGAAGACGAACAACTTGAGATTCATCACTCGGTATTTCAAGCACCAGAAGGTATCCGGCCTGTCACGGCCGAGATGCTCGCCCGGCCCGAGCCCGGCTATATGCAGAAGGCCGAGTTTGAGACCATCGTCGATAGCGTCAGGACGGCCATCCAGCAGGGCACCCACCCACGCATGATTTCACAGGGCAGCTCTGGCAGCTACTTTGCGAGAAATACCGAAGGGAAGGTTGTTGGCGTCTTCAAACCCAAGGATGAAGAGCCCTATGCTGCCGGAAACCCGAAATGGAACAAATGGATTCACAGAAACCTGTTCCCGTGTTGTTTCGGCAGGGCCTGGTAAGTTCCTCTGGCTACCCTCACCTAGTAGGAAATAGAAGCTAACGGAGTCCCCCGCCATTGCAGCCTCATTCCCAACCTCTCGTACGTCAGTGAGGCCGCGGCCTATGTCCTCGATGCGCAGCTTCGGACGCACATGGTACCCTATACGGATGTAGTCTATCTCTCCTCCAAGTCATTCCACTACCCGTTCTGGGATCGCTACAACTTCTCGCGGAAAAAGAAGCCACTTCCCGCGAAGCCGGGAAGCTTCCAGGTCTTTCTTAAAGGCTTCAAGGACGCAAACATCTTCTTACGCGAACACCCTTGGCCGGATCAGTACCTCTCGGGGTTTCGGACAACCGATTCGCACAGAAAAAAGAAAAAGAGGTGGGCCGACAGTTGCCGGCCCTCGAGCTCCCGGGAGGACGATGGAGAGAGTGACGACGGCCAGGACAGCCCTCGATTGCTCACACCGGGCCCCGACAACTTTGTCTGGACGCCCTCCCTGAAGCAGGCGTTCAGGGAGGAGCTGGAAAAGCTAGTTATTTTGGATTACATCATGCGGAATACTGACAGAGGCTTGGACAACTGGATGATCAAGGTGGACTGGGAGACTCAGCAGGTCTCTATAGTATCGGAGCCCGTCCATCTCAACACAGAGCCAGTGGCTGCCGAAGAAGGGCCAAGACCAGTTGACCTGAACCAACGGGGGCCGAGTAAGACCACTGCCTCCTACCCCTACAGGACGCAAAAGCCTATGGATGCGTCGACCTCCCCTACCGGCGTTCCAGATCCCAAAATTTCGATAGGCGCTATTGACAATTCCCTGTCGTGGCCCTGGAAGCACCCTGATGCATGGAGAAGGTAAGGGCACCTCTTCCTCTAGCTTTCAACAGCCCGGGGCTAACTGTGTGCTCCAGTTTCCCATTCGGATGGTTATTCTTACCAGTCGACCTCATCGGTCGGCCCTTTTCGCAAAAAACTCGTGATCACTTTCTTCCCCTTTTGACATCTACACAATGGTGGAGCCAGACGCAGCTCGCGCTCCGCCGGGTGTTCCAGCTCGATCCTGATTTCCAAGAACGCATGTTTGCCCGGCAAATCGCCGTCATGAAGGGTCAGGCCTGGAACGTTGTCGAGACACTCAAAACGCCAGACCACGGGCCGCTCGAGCTGACTCGCCGTGCGAAGGTGTGTGTCTGGGACGACCTGGTCGATGTCCCCGTCGCGGTGCCTATGAGGCTCACGAGCTCCGAGATGCGCCGCCGCGCCGAGTCCGACTTCGCCAAGAGCATTGAAGAGGAGATGGACATAGGCGCCGCCAACTCGTCTTCCAGCACCCCGGCCGTGGTCGACCTGCTCGGCATCGCCACCCCGCCCGCCGACCTACCGCACCCCGGCCGCTTCGAGATGTCGTCCCCTTCCCTCGGCGCCGACATCGATGCCTTGTCACTGCCTGAGAACGGCGTCTCTCCGCTACTGCCGCTCAACAACGGCAGTAGCACCACCGACGGAACAAAACCCCAACCTAAGCGCATGGCGAGCAGCGCAAGCACACCCAGCCGCCCACAACTGCCTCGCGGCGCGAACAGCCACGCGCCTCAGCGCTCCTTGAACATGTACTCCCCCGAGCGGCAGCGCGAGCATCAGCGTAGGTTCTCGTTCGCGACAGCCGCAGGCAGGCGGAATAGTAATACCATTGCCTCGCATCTGTATGCCGCCGCTGGTGTCGGTAGCAGTAGTGCTGGCATCGTCCCACGCCTCAGCTACGACTATGGTCACGACGAGGACGACGAGCTCGAGGGCGATCTGGGCTATGCTGCGGCCGAGGGTATGGAAGGAAACCAGAGGAAAGTGATTGTGGAGAGGCTGGAGCCGGTGAAGAGCAAAAATCCCGTTTTTACGTGGTGCTAAAGGCGAGTTTTGGTACGTACTTGGGTACAGAGTATGTGTGGGTAGGTAGTCCGCTATCCTTGAATAGTCAAGAACGAGACAGGAAGAACGAAGAGCAACCGAGATAAAAGGATAAAGAAAATGCATGTTTCCTGACATACAACCTAGACTAAGGCTGGTGGTGACTGGCTGAGTCTCGCTATGCGCATTACACGCTGGGATCATATAGACATGTTAAAAACACTCAAGAGGAGCAAATCCTTTTCCGGGTCCTGTTATTGTTGTATGTTGTATAGGATTGATTCTGGGTTTTTGTTTCAGAGCTGGTTTGGGTTTTCTTTCTCGTTTGCTTTCTCCGTCAGGTCTTTCTGTCTGTGTGTCTCTACCATAGGCCTAGCATAGGAGGTGGACAGAGTGGAATGGGGTGGATGTACGTATTTATCAAGAAAGCTATGTAGGTAGGCAGATAGGTAAGGTAGACAGTCTGTCAGTCAGCATTGGTTATACGGTACAAGAGAATCTCTTTTCTTCTTTTATAAGTATTCCTAAATGGTCTTCCATGTTTGTGTGCTCTCTCTCTTTCTGTGTGTATATGTGTGCGTTACATGTTCTCTTGAACTTACGGTTCTCTCAACTCAACTTTGCTTACCTACCTTACCTACCTACCTTGGGGAAGTTTGACACCTCTCTTCATGCACGATGCAGGAGAGTCATAAACCCGAAAAAGGGGGAGCTTACCAACTGCATCGAACATGAGCAAGTTACCCATTATTTATTTGCTTGCCTCCATGTATGTATGAAATACAACTATGACCGCATGCATATTACATAGACAACCTCCGAGAAAACGCAAGGTAAGAAAGAGGCAAAGACAGACATTTCCACATGTAAATTCCACCAGAAGAGGAATCCCGCATCGGAGGAAATGAAGAAAGGAAAACGAGAATAAAGAAAAAAAAGAAAAGGGAGATTACATTAGCGGCCATGTCTACATTATACTAGACTAAAAGATATGTCACGTAGCACAAACTAAGAAAAGAAAGCGCCCACTAAGCCCTTAGATAAGGAGGCCGGCCGCGAGGGTGTACCAATGATGACAGAAATATATCATGATTATGTGATGCACATGTGCACACTACAGCAAAAGGAGAAAATGAGAAGCAGCAGGTGCAGTAACTATCAAGTGAGTTCCTGCAATGCATTACTCTGCGCATGCTGCTAGTGAGAAAGCAGGCCATCAAATCATTATCTTGTTGGTCAACAAGTACCTAGCAGGACGCCGTCCGAGTTCATGCTCAGCCCCTCCCCTGCGTCGTGTAGCAATCTTAAGCATACGTTAGCGCTCTTCACGGGCATTTGCTACCGTACGTTCACGTTTTCAAGACACGGATGTGAAGGTGAATGCGAGGAACAGCTTGTCGAGGTACGAGGGACATAAACACGTACCTCATCCCAATATCCGTATTCATAGGTACCGACCTACCTTACCCATCCCCATCTCCCCCCGCGCCGCCGCGGATGCAAGGACCAACTAGCGTGCCGCCCTTGTCCCAAATTTCGCCAAGGATGTGGTTATAGCGGCTGCCTATTTGCGGCAACGGTACCAACCTCTCGGTAATGGACGGTTTCCACCAATGCGGTAATCCCCGGTACCCGCTGTCTGGCCCTGTCAGTGTCCTTCCCCTTTTCTTTTTCTTCCAATTTGTTTCATCAAACGGAACCCATCTGACTCGGTAGTGAGCTCTGTCATAATGTCAAAGTGATTTAAATCCTAGCTCCCCGAGACATCCGCGCTCAAACGGCACGCCACCGAGTATCTGGCCGAGATATTTGGGGTTTTCATGTCAGACCGGTGAGCTGGATTTCAGCCCACCATCGAGGTGGACGAGGATTGCTTGCTGGAAGATTATGCCGATGCGTTGGCGCACGGCGGGCCGGTTTATTAGTCAACTACCGTGTACGGGGATGTCCTGGACTCCTCGCCTACCTGCCTTGTTTGGAGGGTCCGCGAAGGAGAGGGGATTGGAATAACGAGGTATCGCGGGATTTGCTTCGGGTTTCACTTACACAGTACACGTGACAAAATTGTCCCTAATAAGGATGGTAGTCTACCGGTAGGTAAGAGGAGCTGAGCTGAGTCGAAATCAGTCCTCGTAGCTGCATGTGTTCCAGCCACCTCATGACGCGACCATAAGATTAGCCAAGTTGATAGTACCATGGATACTATTGCCAGGCTGGACGCTCTATGGGGAAGGAGAGGAGGGGATTGTTGGAATACCTATCATCAGCGGGCCAGGTCCTGAGCTCCCACAGCTGCATGCTTCAAGAGAAGAAACGCGGTCCTCCAGAAGAAGCTACATGCAGGACAGACCATGGAATATTAGGTACCCAATCGACGTGCGATGGTTGACGCGAGTGGACGCGAGGTTGAAGTTGTGGTGACAAACTGGAGTTGGGTGTGAAAGGATTCCTCCGTCCCGAGGACGTGGTTGAGTGCCAGGAGCCCCGGTCGATTACGACAATCCCGCTGAGCACGCAAAACGGCAGGGAACCTACCTAGCCGGCGGGACATCACCCAGCCTCCCTGCACGTAGTGGATGCGCCAATCCAGAGTTAGCTTAGCTGCCCGCCGGCGGGGGTGGAGGGATGCCTTCACTCGGACTTGATACCTGGAGCAGCGCCCATGGCCTGACGTGCAGCTTTGCGGGACAGCCATCGCTCCTGCGACAGTCGCATTATGCCCAGTGCAGCGGAGGTGACTGTTCACAAATCCCGTTCCCGTAATTACCAAGCGGAAATGAAGTGGAAAGGTCGCCGACCATACGGGAAACTCCCTCATCGTGCGTTGCCGTTCTTATGTTGACCTCCGGCTCCCTCTTTTACTTTCTCTCCTTGCGCTTGTTCCCGCTGTCGCGCTTGTTGAGCATTATTCTGTAAGCATAACCCACGTGATCTTTTATCGGCTTTGAGATACAGGTCGCGCGTCAGTGGGTGACAGTTTCTCTATCAATGGAGCCGCAACTCACAGTCAAAGGGGCTGTCCCCACTACTAGGATGCTGGCAACTGTGGCGCCTGCACAGCAACCCTTGGGTGAATTCCTGGGTAGGTCGCCAAGACTGGGATTTTGGTAGTAACGGGTATCCCGTATCCGTACGGATCCGTAGATGGCTGAACAAACTTCTTGTCCCAGTTGGCTGGGGAGGAGGCAGGGGGTGAACCTCGGCTCGACTTGACTTTCTTCATCCCGAGAGACGCGCTTGCAGGGGCTCGTGAATTCCCTCTTGCTCGCTTTCGTGTCCAAAATGCCCAATGACAGATTGGACAGCCAAGAAGGCTGTAACGGGCCGTCCAGGCGATAGTCCATCCAAACGCCTGTACATCGACGTGTCTTTCATATCGCCTAAAGTCCATGATGAACTGAACACCACCAATGTATCACTGTTTCCACAAAAAATGTCTGAACTTGAAACAAGCATGATAGGAGCAACCTGGCAAGCCATGTCTCTAACAATTTCTGCACGCGTCGTGCATTCGGTTACGACGCACAGGCGTCAGTAGCTCAGGTATCCGTAATTACCAGCCGAACGGGAGCACCGTACGGAATATTCACGCTACGCTCGGATTCTGAGGTCGTGAGACGGCGTGTCCTATACAGCGCGGTCCATTTCGACCCGCCATGCTCTTCCAGTATGGGTCCCGCATTTTGAGCTGTCTCGAGAATGATCTCGTGTGTATGACTATATCTTGACCAGCTGCTCATCTTGATGCAGACAGCTGCTCGTACAATCCGGTCGCCTTGGTGCTGCTAGTTTGTACAGTATGTTTAAATGCTGCTGGAGTACGGGTACGGATTCGTGTGTACTGCTTCCCAAATTGTTCCCATAGTCCGAAACCAGGGCTGGCTGGCCTGAAGGAGAGATGATGCGCAGTGCGACAAGGAATATCGATGCTGGAGCTGGTAACTAGCGCTGTCCGACGAGACGGTGGGCAGCCGGAAATTTTCTATAATTTCCATATTGTTCGATTGTCTTTCCTAATACCGCCTAAACATGTCCCGGGGCCGCACCCATCCCGGCGGGGCCGTGGCGAGCAGGCGGGCTTTAACCCTCTGTGCGAATCCCAAGTCCATGTCCTTGGGATTTGTCCTCGGTTCCCCTCAGTCGTTGTGGTGGTGTAGCTGTGTAATCCCTACACTGTGTACGGTGGACGGACGTTATTTGATGTCAGCCCGGTACGTACTTGTACCACAACCAAGCCGGAAATTCGCTATCAAGTCTTCGATGCTGTGAAATTGTGGATGTTTCCGAATTGGCCGCTGGTGCCGAGTCTTTGGGAACCTCTCCCACACCCCCCAACGACCCGGTTTTCTTTGCCGGTCTGATCCTGGACGCGTTCGACGGTTGGTCTGTATGCGAGTTCCCTTAACGGTACCGGTATTATATTATAGCATGCCAGCACAATATGTCCGCCACCGCCATTCGTGCGTTGTTCAGTCAAGTGAGCCTGCGGCCGGTGGGACCGGCCACTGACGAAGAGGTAGAGGAACACACGCCGACCACCAAGGATGAAGGTACTGTACCGTACTTCAAGTACATACCGCCGTGGCTCCAGAAGCTGCACCAGGCTAAGAAGAGCCCTGGTCTCTCCCGGTGCAGATTCGACGTACAGACACGTCGAACTGCCATATTGAGGCCCCCCGCCTCGCCAATCAGAACCACCTTTCGACCGGGGCTACGGAGTAGGAGGAGCAGCCATAGACCAAAGACGGCTCATGTTTGGGGGATCCCTTGTCCCGGCGAGCAGGGTGTTGTGTCGGGATGCGTGAGCTTGAGCATAGGAGCCACCGCGCTGCTGATGGTTGCCGATGTTGCATTTTAATCCCTGAGAGAGGGCTCCATCCATCCGTCCATTCATATGTGCGTGTACCGTCAGAGTCAGGACGGCTGGCCCAGATGGTGTCCTGTACCAAGCATTGATGCCGGACTCCTGCACGTCCGCTAGCATAGCAACCGGCCTTCCCAACCCGCCTCTGTGGAAATTTGCCAAGTGTAGAGCCAGGGGTTGATGGATGCTCTCTCCTTTGATCGGAGACGTACAGAGTACCGCGGCGCCAGCAAAGCGCCCATGATCGACAACGACATCGTGGGGTGCAAAGGCTCGGGCGGGCCAATCTGAACGATCTGGCTTGGAAAGGGGATCCACTGAGAAGCTTTTTTCATTTTAACGGTGTGCCGGGCATGAATGCCACAAAGAGCAAGCAGAGTGCCCCTGGCTGTCTCGAGGTCCGTCTCGGGGAAGGAGATGGTTAAGGGAGTGTTGCGCCCGCGCAGTGAAGCCCACCTAACACCATGAAAGCAGTCGTGATGTTGGTTCCCAGGTCTCCAACCTTCTTCATCTAGCAAATTCCCCATATCCCACTGCGAAGTGTTGCCCCTAAGTTTCAGTCCTTCATCCTGTTTCTTGGTACTCTCCGTTCCGCATAGTGCTTCCAGAAGTCTCGGCCACGAAAGCCGCTGAATCCATGGACGAAAGGTATTTGGAACCCGTTAGGCCACAAAAAGACACCCAAGCATCATATCACTAAGCCGAATATAGCGACCTCCAAACCATACCAGTTGACAACACGTACCGCGAGGTGTTCGTACTCCACAATAGGGAGTTCCAACACTATGCGGTTGACAATGGTGTCTACTTTGCTCCTGTGGACGATGTAAGTCAGTGCCTGTCGGTTTGCCCAATCTGTATCTGACCTGGTGATACTTCTGTGCCATCGTCTCAGGATGAAGTCGAGCGCCTCCAGTATATGCACGGCATCTTCAACATGATGTTCGATAACAGGTTGTTGTTCCCTCCCATTCCGCGGCCGCGGAGAATCCTAGATTGCGGTTACGGATCTGGCTCATGGGCTACAGAAGTAGCAGAGCAGTTTCCAGAGTGTGAGGTATGTAGGAGTTTTCGCTTGATGACCTCTTTTTTCTCCACCAATCCAGTCGATGAACCTCCCCAGGTCCCCCGGCTGTCATGTTCATATTTGCCAAAGCTGTCAACAAGCAATTGAAGACAATTCATGGTCGAATGTGGGTCTGTTGAGTTTCCACAAGCTCAGACATCAGGATAGATGACTCAAAACGGTCACCATCTTCAGACCTGCCATGTTTTCCTTCTTCAAAACTAATGTACTGATGCCGGACGATCTAGGTGATTGGGCTCGATATTTACCCATACCCAATGCCGCTCGACCTTCCCACCAATCTAGATCTTCAAGTCGACGATCTAAACAGCCCGTGAGAGCGCCCGACTCCTTGACGGCGGCGCCTCGGAAGAGCTGACCGGCTACCAGGTCAACGTTTCCGTCGAATTATTTCGATTTGGTGCACAGCAGGATGATGTCAGGCGGTATCCATGCGAATAGGTGGATGAACTATATGGCCGACATTCTTCGAGTTCTTCGGCCTGGGGGGTGGTGTCAGATGGTGGAGATATACTTCAACGCGCAGTCGGATAATGGGACGTTGACCGCGAGTAAGTTGGACCGGCAACAGCACATGTGGGGGAGTGCTAATGGAATGTGAAGACCATGCGTTGCAGGTATGGTCTCAAAATTACATGCAGAGCATCCAGCCGTACAAAGATCCTAGGGCGCCGTTGCGCCTGCAAAACTGGATGACGCAGGCGGGATTCGTGGAGGTCGAGTCACGGTTATTGACATTGCCCCTGAGCGGTTGGTCGAATGGTAAATACCGAAACCACAACAGCCCTGAATAGGCTCCATATCTAAGCGACCCTGCAGATCCGCGAGACAGCGCCATCGGAGCGGCAAATCAAGCGAATGTCCACCGACTTCTTTCTTCCCTCGCTGTGTTTCCCTTTACACAGGCGCTTGGGTAAGCAGAGGAACAGTCGGGATGACAGTGTCGGACTGGTGCGAATACTGATTGCGGGTGCGCAGAATGACACTCGCGGATGTCCAGCTCCTCGTCGCGCAGGCCCGAGTTGAGGCCGATAACCCAGGTTTCAAGGTATAGAATCACATTTCAGCATATTTTGCTGGTGCTTTTTCCCGGATTTTGCCCACCCTGGCAAACAAACCCCTTCCGACTGCCGGCCGTATTCAGGACGGGTGCTGACGATCTTTGTTACAGGCATACTTCCCGGTGTGAGTAGGCCTCCTGGGCGCATGGCATTGTTTGTCGAATCCGAAGACAGTGCTGACAGCATGCTACCTAGCTACGTATGTATTGGGCGGAAACCTGGCGGCAGCAGGCAACAGCGTCATAGCGATAGCGACAAGAGCCGTCACTCCTCATCGAAAGGCGGGAGATATGGCGACTCCCGCAAGCGAGCAAGGCACTAATGGTCTGGGACTCGCAAAGGAGGCATTTTCTGAGATTTTGGCGGGTGCATGGCGAGGTGGCCTTTTCCGGTGTTTTGCACGGGTCTTGAATAATGTTTCGTGTTGACGGTGAGGACGACGACAACGATGACGACGACGATGACGATGACGACGACGATGACGATAATAGACATTTCTTCCGACGGGCAGCTCCTGGCGATGGTGATTAGTTGCCTGTCAATGGGGTTCTTCAGGGAGTGTTCTGTTGGGGCTGCTGGTCCCGACAATATTTCATCTCAAGTTGGATTCCCCCGCCGGTTGTTGTTGGCTCGGGTCTGGGTACTGTCAGGCAATCAATGTTGTCCCTGTCGGATGTGCATGGCTCCCGTGGTACATGGCACATTGGACATCGGTTGACTGATCAAAGGTATTGAGAATCGGGATACACCTGACGAAAACCCAGATGGTCTGCGTGTTGGACGGTTGGTGGTTCATCCTTTGGCTGTGGGTGAGTTGGCCGAATGGACATGGGAACGCCTGCCTTACCTTAAGGTACCTAGGTACCTAGGTAGCCACCTAACGTCTCCTTCCAGATTATCTGAAATTTATGAGTGTGGAAGGTGAGGTCGAGGTTCAAGGTCTAAGCCTTGACTCTGGGGTCCAAGGAAGTAGCGACCAACATCCCGCCTTCGCTGCCCAATCCTGATGTCCACGGGTCGGGACCGTCGGGTTGCCGGCCTGCCAAGAAGGGAAGGAACCGGGGATCTGGACCCGAAATCTGGTCATTTTCACTCGTTAGACCTTCCAGGTTGGCTGTCGACTGTCGACTGTCGACTTCCATGTTTTCTCCGAACCTGGTGCTTGAATGCCATCAGCTTCCACTTGCCATCACTGGCAGTTTGCAGTGTGTCCCCGGCGAGCAGCGAGCAGGTAATCACTAGTGGGGGTCTCGTTGATATATGATATTTTGTATCCGTGCAAATCGCTTTAATTATTCTGTTAAATTCCCACCCAAGGTACTGCCTACAAGTCCAGTATGTTGTTTCTCCTCTTCCCACAGTTCCCACCTGACTGATTTGACTGACCTTACTCCTGATTGCTCTTATGTACGTGCCCGTACCTACCTATACCTATTCCTTTCTTGATCAGGGCAACTGGGAAAGGCCTGCTTAATGTGCAAATGTTACATGGAGTTGAAGCAGCCGACGTGATATTGATCCCCTTCGAGCCAAGCAGCGTCATATTGGCAGCTCGCCACGAACACTGATTCGTAGGTGAATATTAAATACCAAATTACCTTGACCAGCAGTCGACCAGTCCACTTCTGACAGTCGTCCCCAGAGTCTGATGGCCCCTGGCCACCCACTGGTCTAACGGCGCTTGGGGATCAGCCCATGCCGGCCCCGTATGATACCAGGTACTTCATCCAACCCTATCTTTTGCTGGTCCGGAGATGGGGATTGCTGGAAGTGCGCCGCGGTCTCACTACCCGCGTGTACGGAAGTACTTAGTAAACCGTACAGCACTTCAATTGAAAGTGCATTGAAATCAGGCCGGCGACCCTAACCCTGAGTCACGACTTGAAGTTACTGGCAGGCCGGGACGGTCCGCTGCGCCTCAGCTGGCAGTGGGTTCACAGGAAGCTGCATGGAATTTTAGGTGATTCGGAAAGCTTCTAGCAAAGGTTCCCGTCTCAGGTCAGCCTGCATTTTGACTGGACAATCGCTTTGGTCAGCTCGAAACAAAATTCCTAAAAAAACAGCAACAGGAGTCGGCTGTCAAATCCAACCACCAACTATCTTCGACATAGCTTTCAAGAACCGACATACAAGTCCCGCCTAACAAGACACAAAGAAAAATGGCAACAAAACTCCCAACCTCCGTCTTCCAACGTCTCTTTAGCAGGCCGAGCCCTCTACGACGAACACAGGAAAGAACATGCAGTCTCCAGTTGCGTTCCCAGTGGCGAGCGTACTCCTCCGAGCCGGCACCGCCTCCACTCCTCGCCAAGATGAAGGGCGATCTTAAGGCAGCTATGCGAGCCAAAGACGCGACCCGTCTAGCCGTCTTGCGCGCTATCCTCGCTGCAACCCTCAACGCCAGCAAGACCGCTTCACCGATCAAAACAGACGCCCAGCTCGTCGCTCTGCTTCGCAAGACGGCGCGCGCCTCCCAGGAGGCGGTCGACGGGTTCCGGAACGCCGGTCGGGAAGATCTTGTCGAGAAGGAGGACGCGCAGATCAAAGTACTGCTAGAATATGTGTCGGAGAGCGGGATAACGAGTGTCGACGAGGCGGCGCTGCGGGAGATGGCCACCCAGTCGAAGGTGGATATCGTGGCTGATGGCGCCAATGTCAATGTTGGAGAGTTGATGAAGCGGCTTCTTGCGCCTGGCGGGCCGCTGGAAGGGAAATATTTCGAAAAGGCAACGCTAGCTAAGATCGCCAAAGAGGTGGCGGTATAGCTCCGGAACGTCGTTCAAGCTATGGAGAAATCCTCCTCCCCTTAACACTCTGTATTAAACTGTTTACTACCACCTATTGTGGTTAGATATCGTATGGCCAGGTGCATCTGGTGCCCGGGTAGAGGAGTTCCAGTGTGCATATAGTGTACATCATATGTTTGTGGAGGTAGGACACATTATTCTCCATGGTTGGTATGCTCATTCTCTCCTCTACTAGAGGGTATACTTGCTTAGGATGCTCACACTAAAGAAGCCAACAGTCATAACTGACCATTTTCCTTCCTAGACAATTGACTCGAGTTTTGAGACACCTGCCAGGGCTCACAAACCACGGAACTAGGAAGTTACCCTGCCAGCAGCCTTTTGCAGTTATGGGTGAAGGAAAAAGGAAGGATAAGGCTTGAGGCAAGAAGATCAGACGAGGTCTTGAGATCTCCGTCGACCAGCAACGGGCCATTCGTGGGGTGATCGTTCGGAGGGTTCAATGCGCGCTACCATACCTGCGGCCCATCAACTGCCTTGAGCCCATGTCGTATCATTTTGGGTCTCACAGGAGCCTGGCTCGCAGTGCACAAGGCGACGACGTCACACAATAAGCCTTTGCCAAACCTTTTTACATGAAAGCTCCGGGCAGTCCCGCTCGAACATGCTAATTCCAGCGCCCAGCCGGTCAATGGGTCTTCATGCCGTTACTCTATAAGATCTGATCAAGTCCCCTTACCCAATAGGATCGTCATTTGTCTTTCCTCTACCGAGCACAATATCAATATCATTCTCCCAGCCCGGTCACCAGCATCCTTGCCGCAACAGTCTCAACGTGATGAATTCCAAGAACGGGGCCGGCCTGAAAGTGGAAGATCCCGCTACGACCACTTCCATCCTCTCACTCGAATCAGATATCCAACGGGGACGAAGCAGACTCCGGAGAAATGACTTCAGTGTAATGGTTTCTGAGAAACAGATACCCTCGGGCGAGTCTGCCACTCTCCGAGGGCGGCGCCGACATCGGTCGACTTCAGTGGTACCTCTATCCAGATTCCCGTCTCGCAGTCGGTCCCAGAGCGTCGCCGACAACTTGTTCTCGCCGTCCAAGAAGCGCGTCCTCCCATTCTTCCACGTGAACCGCCAACGGAGTCAGAGCCCGTCTCGATCTCGCTCGTCAAACCCACAGACACCAACCGGCTGCCGTCAACGCCGTCGACAAAGAACGAGAACCAGAAGCCGCAACCATAGAGACCGGCACGCGATCTCCATTGCCGACGCCAAAACCCCACTTTGCTCAGAGATGATGGTTGTTGATGAAGACGTGCCAAACCATGGGAACCAGAAGCACTAGCAGAGTCACTGCTGCTCCTCGTTCACCTGCTTGTTCCGTAGCTTCGGGAGAGGGATGATAGTTGGTCTTGGTATCTGCTCAAGGGCGGAGATGACGCAAAAGAAAGAAAGAAAACTCGTCTCGTATAAACTGACTACGGTTGAGGGCTCGGCTTCTTCACTCATTTCATGATGATTCCAGATTCTCGAGCAAGTATGACGGGGATCGGTTCGCGATACCTGGTCAATGAGACGGAGCGTTGGACACTTACCGCTTTGTGCCGAGGAGAATGATATGTCACAAACACGACCCCTTAATATCCATCCTGCGTCCTGACGATTCAAAGAAGGCACATCATTGTCAGCGCACATGATCTCGGTTAGTACAACTCCATAACCTAAACCTCAAGAATGGGCGCCAATACCTACTAGAACAGGACCCCTCCCTCCGACCGTTACAAATAGCGACAGCTCATCCCCTGGTGCAAATACTTGGCGCCAGGCCGCCCTGGGACAGGTCGAGTTCCTTGTGGCAGATCAAAATACCGGTAGCGAACTTGCTCTGGTCAATACATCTCTCTGATCAGGTACAGTTCTCTGATCAGCTACACCTCTCCGATTATCCAAGACTCCTTAACTACAAGTAGGAAAGAGGCGATTAATCGAATGATAAATTAGCGTGTTAACACTAAAAGTGTTTGGATCTGATTAATGGTCTTAAGAAAGGAGAAGAGAAAGGCGTCTAATCAGCCTGGGAAAGTACGGGTGAAAAAGTCGTCTGATCAGGGGGTCTGAAGAAAGGAAAGAAGAAAAGGCCTCTGTTTAGAGGCTCTGCTCAGAGCAGATCACGTTTTAGATGCTTTATCCGTTTTTCTTAGAGCAGCTTCATATACGGATTACCGGTACCGTGCTGACCTGCACCATTACTTGTAGGTAGGTAGGCTGTCTACTCAGTGCTGCTGCGTAATTGCTGGACTGGTGTTGAGGGGTCAGATTTTCAAGTCGTTCATGTGACTTGAAAGAGGTGGAGGTCGTCCAGGCAGGGTCCGGAAACGCTCGGTAACGGGTACGGCGCCGGGCTTGGCTTCTGGCGGCGGGGGCGGCTGATCAGGACAGCGCTGCCCGCTGCTGCACACGGGGCCGTTTGCAGGGTGCGTTGCAGGATTTGCAGGGTTAGCAGGGATATTTTTGTTCAAGAGCGCGCTAAAGAAGACCCCCGGCCCCGTTGATTGACCCCATTCTCCGGCATAGATTACCTGGTGGCACGTGCCGTTGCGTCGCCTGCAGTCTGTGCAGGGTCACGCGCCTATCGCCGCCAACCGGTTTGCGATAAAGCTTTCGGCCTCCAAAAAGTGACGCCGCAGCCTCGATACGGCGAAGGCGAACAAGGGTACCTTTGGTACGCCAAATCGCTATCTCCGACTTCCAGACAGACTCTAGACCTTCAGACTTCAGACTCCAGTTCGCTGTTACGCAGTACTCTCCTATTCACCATCCTCAGCCTTCCTGCCTTTGCTCAGAATGCACTGATCCCGTCTGAGCTGATCAGCACTGAGCCCCTTCAAAATTTAAAGCCCAGGGGATCGCATACCTATCTTTATCTCTACCACAGCCTGCCAGTCCTTGCTTGACGACAGAGAAGATTAGAAGATAGAGACAGAGACGCTTCTTCGCTTCCTCTTCTCCGCGCTTGCGGAATTCTCTTTACAGATCTCGATAATAGCACTACCCCTCCTGCCTCTGGATCGTGCGCACTTCCTCGGCCGCACCTCCCCCGTACCGACCTGATCCTGGGAAGCCAGCGCGCGCGATAGCGCAACCACCTCCCGATTACGCTTTGCATCCCGACGAGCGCCTTGACTCGTTCAATCCAGTCACCTGCCTCTGCAAATATTCAAACGTCGTTGCGCGTGTTATGCCGCATCTCCTCCCATCATTCCCACCGGAAATAGTCTGCTCGTTGCCTGCAGGCTTGTACGTGGGAGTGACATATTGAAGCAATGGCCTCGGGCAACCAAACGGACGGTGAGCACTTATCGCTTTGCTCTGATCACCCTCTTCTCAGCTATCGGCACTCTGCAGCTCTGATCAGCGCACTTGCCATCGGGTCAACCTGAATATCGACTCTAAAGCCGGTTGCTGACTTGCATCTAGGTCAGAGACGTCACAATACTCTGCCCATCCAGGTCGACTCAATGTCGTGGGATCCGACGGTGCTTCTGAACCCCAGGGGTACTTCTGGCTCGCCTCCGAGACCACAGTCGGCTGCAGCCAACCTCGGTCCTGCCATACGCAGCACGCCCTTTTCGACCGACCTGTCGTTCCAGTTCTCCAACCCCAGCGATCCCATATCGACTGACTTCACCGGCCTTCCTTCTACTGCGCATCACAATCCCCCAACTATGCCCATCTTTCAAAATGGCTTTGGTCAGCGGATTGAGCTACTGAACAATGTCCAGGACCGGATCGCTGCGCCCCAGCCAAAACGGAGGAAGACACAGAACGAAGATGACGTACAAATGCTGGACAGCGGTTTCCGGGGCACCGGTAGTGGCGTGCTTGGGGATTACCTGAGGCATCTTCGGGTTGATCCCATGTCAAAGCCCCCTCCGCCAAAGGCCCAGGAGACGGTCGACTTGACAGAAGGCGACTCGGATGCCAGCTCTCTCCAGAAGCCAGCCGCAGAGTCGCTCAAGGATGAGGAAGTCTGCTTCGGGATGATAGAGGGTGCTTCGATTAACTGTCACAAGGTCCCCGCCCCGAAGCCAGGGATGCTTCCCATAGGAGGTGAAGGCTACTGGCCGCAGGTGAAGGTGGTACTACGGCGCAGAGTCGACGACCCGACCTCCAAGATATTCGTTTACGATCATACGCGACAGGTCTTTGGAACAGTTGATTCTAGGACAGCAGCCGGCCTTGCGCCACTCCTGGATCACGCTATGTTACAGATTCGCACTGATTGCAGGATTCCAATGAGACGCAAAGTTGATGGTGAGCAGGTTGGCCAATCGATCTCACGCATCCACAAATTCGAGATGATGATTTATGGCCCACGGAAATTTGCTCTTAGCGTCGGAAAACATCTCACCAGGTTTAAGCTGAATCTCCTCAGTCCGCCGAGAGTTGATGCGGGCGTAAAGGTGGTCAATCCCCACGCCAGGGAAAACAGACTTCCCCCGCCTGCTCGCTTTACACCTATTGCGGATGCAAGCAGCTCTTATCATGCGCCTCCAGCTACCGTTCGAACAGTCGAAGAGATTCGCTCTGAGGTGCTTGGCGTATTTGATTCTCTCCCGAAGTCCGATGACCTTCCAGAAATGCACCCTGATGGCCGAGTATTGACGGAACTGCTCAAGCATCAGCGACAAGCACTGTATTTCATGATGCATCGAGAGGAGGACAAAATCCCCGATGCTAGCGATGGCATGATCAGCTCTACATGGCAGCGCAGGAAGGAC
The DNA here is from genome assembly GCA_033439685.1 of Apodospora peruviana. Taxonomy (NCBI): domain Eukaryota; kingdom Fungi; phylum Ascomycota; class Sordariomycetes; order Sordariales; family Lasiosphaeriaceae; genus Apodospora; species Apodospora peruviana. Next base: position 1,489,391 of record JAUEDM010000004.1, on the reverse strand, counting down.
CGCAATGGCGCCGATCTATACTATAATGTCGTCACGAATCAGTCACAGAGGGAGCGTCCCCCACCAGCCCTCGGTGGCATTCTTGCTGACATGATGGGGCTGGGCAAGACCCTTAGCGTTCTTTCCTTGGTGGTGACGACGCTGGACGATGCTGTGGCATGGTCGAGAAACGACCCTGTGCAGCCAAAGGCGCCGGAAAGGAAGCCGTCCCATGCTTCTAAGCACTTTGAAGTCCCAAAGCCTCAGAGTGTTGGGTTGACCGAGCTTCGTCAAAACGGAAAGGCTACACTCCTGATTTGTCCCCTGAGCACTGTTACAAACTGGGAGGAGCAGATGAAGCAGCACATCAAGCCGGGGACCATATCCTACCACATCTACCACGGCCCAAATCGGGTCAAGGATGTGGTTCAACTTTCCCAGTATGATTTGGTTATAACAACCTACGGCTCTGTATCGAGCGAGTTGAATTCGCGGGCCAAGAAAAAGAGGGGGGTGTACCCTCTGGAGGAGATCGGTTGGTTTCGCATCGTTCTTGATGAAGCCCACATGATTCGAGAGCAGAACACTCTGGCTTTCAAGTCAATATGTCGGCTCCAGGCGAGTCGTCGCTGGGCCGTCACCGGAACGCCAGTCCAGAACAAGCTTGAGGACCTCGCATCTCTCCTCGCATTCCTGCGGATCAAACCGTTTGACGAGAAAGCCAAGTTTATGCAGTATATAATTACGCCTTTCAAGAACGCTGATCCCGAGATCGTGCCCAAACTTCGAGTCTTGGTCGATACAATAACGTTGCGACGACTCAAGGACAAGATCAATCTTCCGCAGCGGACCGACGACATCGTCAGGCTAAAGTTTACTGAAGATGAGCAGCGGATCTATGATTGGTTTGCCAAGACTGCCAATGAGCGAGTGCAGGTTCTCACCGGCCAAGGTATTGGGCAAGAGCGGATTCTAGGCGGCAAAACGATGATTCACATTCTGCGATCGATTCTCCAGCTCCGACTGATTTGTGCGCATGGAAAAGATCTCTTGAACGATGAAGATCTTGCTGAACTTCAAGGCATGACAGCCGACACACCGATCGATATTGACAGCGATGACGAGGATGAAAAGCCCGTCTTGCAGGAGACCAAGGCCTATGAGATGCTTTATCTAATGCAAGAGGGCAACAGCGATAATTGCTTCAAGTGCAACCGCAAGCTCGGTTCCAGCGACGTGGTTGATCTAGAGTCGGAAGGCCAAGAGGACAGCCTCGGATTTATGGCACAATGCTTCCATGTTTATTGCCCCTCATGCATTACATCGGTGCGTGGCACCTCCAGTCGTGGCGGAGCGAGCGGTTACTTTGATAGCAAATGTTCTGTGTGCGACAACATTAACAAGGCTTCATGCGTGGAGCTCCGCCGCTCGCGCGCTGAAGTCGAGCATGAAACCCGCACAGTGAAGAGCAACAAGGGCGGAACAGGCAAGCTTGTTGCCGATGAGCGCTACACTGGGCCTCACACCAAGACGCGTGCGCTGATCGAAGACTTGTTGGCTGCCAAGGAGATGAGCCGAATGCAACCTGACCAGCCGCCCTACAAGTCCGTTGTGTTCTCCGGTTGGACTTCACATCTCGACCTGATACAGATTGCTTTGGATAATGCCGGCATCACCTATACACGCCTTGATGGCAAGATGACACGACCCGCCCGCAACGCTGCAATGGATGCATTCCGAGACGATCCGACTGTGCAGGTTATTCTTGTTAGCATCATGGCGGGTGGCTTGGGTCTCAACCTGACGACCGGAAACACTGTTTACGTGATGGAGCCTCAGTTCAACCCGGCCGCGGAGGCACAGGCGGTGGATCGCGTCCACCGCCTGGGCCAGAAGCGCCCAGTCCGCACCGTCCGGTTCATCATGGAAGGGAGCTTCGAAGAGAAGATGCTTCAGCTGCAGGACAAAAAGAAGAAACTGGCCAGTCTGAGCATGGATGGCCGTGACAAGGATAAAGTCATGGATCGCACCGAGGCCGCCAAGCAACGCCTGATGGACTTGCGCAGTCTTTTCAAATGAAACCTTTTCATTATTCGGTCTGTTGCGAAGACCTTGAAACCGCAAACTCACAACTTGGTTTCCATCCTCGATCCACACCGTGGGTGGAGGGTTAACATTTCTACTCCTTGTGCCGATTATATATTCAAGCAAATCAAACCGCCAGAAGATGTTGAGGTCTACAACCGGACCTTCAACCCTTTTTGTATTTTTTTTCAGTCTCCAAGCCCTCAACCTGCATCGGGGTTTCCCCGATTCGCATCAGTCATCGGCCAGCCAGATGCTCCCACTGTTACGCTTTACTCTATCACGGCTCCTGCTTGCTATCTGAAGGCTTTCTCGGCACAGTTTCTCTATTTCTCACACGAACGCACATTCATGGCCTCCTTTATCTGTTATCAATGAGCAAGCACAGCGGATTGAAGTAGCTGGCTAGCTAGGTACAACGGATGGGATTCTCCTGTCCTTTAATGTCTTTCGGCAACGCATGGCGCTGCATGGCGTCACATCCAAGCGTTGTTTGCATTTTATTTTTCCTGCTTGACCTCGATTTTTTTCTCGGTAACTACCTAGTTTTCTTATCTACTCTTTAACATGAATTTCATGCATGGATCAACGGGTGGGTGGATAGATGGATGAGTGGCAATCTAGTTTATTTATTTCTGATGATGTGGGCATGGACCTTCCGAGAGGAAGACTTACGATGATATCACATGGGATAGCGATAGGTCGTTGAAGGCGGGGTGGGCACTATTTTTAGATTCGTTTTGCGTGAGGGGACTGAGTTGTTATTTCCGACACAATCCATCTAGATGCAAAAAAGCAAGCGTTTATTTTTAGTTCTTTTTCTGTTTCTCCAGCGCATTTTCTTCTGGAAGATGCCATTAAATGATGCAATGGCAACTTCTGTTTTCGCCGTGAATTCATTTCAGCGAAGTATATATCCTATCTCCCCGTTAGCTACCCGTGTTAGGAGGTTCAAGTATTTTTGGGTTCTGGAACAGGATGGACGCCATGTTGTTGCGGCCACAAGTTACCGCTTCTACGTGGCTCTGCTTTCTTCTCTCGACCTACCTTTCTTCTGGTAATTCAAAGTGGAGTGGATAGAATTGGGGTGATTGACTCTCAGTACCAACTAAGGCAAGGCGTGCTTTTCCACTCTTAGAAAGTTGCCCAGTTCGAAATAATTCTTGGTTCAATGAATAAATAAACTACCTACCTTACGTATTCAGAAACTGGATGCTACTATCGTATATGGCATGTGAAATATAACGGGTTTAGTTAGTGGTTGCCGCTCCGGAATTTATGATGTTGTGAGTGAAACTGGGCTGGTTGGGTCTCTGACCTCATCACACCTCCTTTACCCCTTTTCCCTGACGGTGATTACATAAGTCACTCCAAACATGTTCTGGTTTGGATTCAAAAATGACATCACCCCAGTTGTCCCAACAACCTCGCAAACTAAACCGTTTTGGTTCGCAAGCAAACGATTCAGCACATTAACATCTGTTTCTATTTCAAACTTTTCGGCTCGATTGTGGTTTATACTATGTCTAAGTAGCTAGGTATGCTACTAGGTAGGTTCTAGATGCTATAACAGACTGATCTGATTGTTTTGCGTTTTCCGAGGTCTGTAAACCTGTCCCATTCCGATTTCGTCTCTCATGAAAAGCGTTATACCTACATTTTTCAAACTGCTAAGAGTGCTCTCAACCCTCCTCCTCCGCTGATTTCGGACGCGTGGTGGTCCTGAGTAGAGGAGGGAAACTTTGCGAAACTTTAGGATACCGGTCTGCTGGAGCTCTGGCCGAGGCGAGATGCCACTTGCACCGCAGCCCTTCATAAGCAAACAACCATCCTAAAACGCGCCGTTCTTGATTGCAGTGTCTGAAACCTTGTTTGTGATGCCATACGGCTTCATTTGTCATTAGCTGCGACGCCTTCCCAAAGACAAGTCGCCGTCAACCATCGTTTATCCTTAGGCCGCATCGGCAGTCGCGACAGGTTGAGACACCCGGGTGACCTGTGTACCAGCGCGTACTATGCGTTGGCCGGTAGAATCGTTAACGGTAGCGACATCCTTGTTCTCTGACTGTGCACGCTTCCAAATCTCCACTTCACAGCCACCACGGAGGACGCCGACACGCATCGTTGACAGCAGATTGTGGGCTGCATTCGAGTGGCTAGATAAATAATTAGCAAGAGAGTCAATGTTAAATGAAGATCGCGCCAAACTTACTCGTAAACTCCACCATTGAAAATGGCTGTAGCATCCTTTCCGACGGCAGCCGAGATCAAACCCTTGCCACCTGGATGGTCCGCGATAAAATTTCCAACATCGTGGATGACACCGGCAATCGCGACCCAGGCCTTTCCGTTCTTGGACTCGCTGACGAAGTCATCCCAGCTGACAACAGGGAGGTTCTCAAGGGGAATACCCCAATCGAGGGTCGAGCGCTTCTGATCCAGCTTCTTCTGCAATTGCTGCAGGCGACCCTTCTCGATTTCGTTGTGGGGGAACTTCTTCAGATCGTATGCAAGTCCAAGCTGCTTCATTGTCCAGATGAACCACTTAGTGGGATCATACTGCCACCACTCGATCGCGTTGCGGAAGTCGCTGGGGAACTCGTGGTGGAAGTTGTGGTATCCCTCGCCCAGAGTCACAAACGCTGTGATGACATGATCTCTCGGTGAGTTGCGGTCGTCAAACGGCTGGTCACCGAGCCAGTGGGCCAAGCTGTTGACACAAAATGTGGCCTGCTGGATGAAGAAAATTCTGAGAATGCCGGCGTAAACAAAGCCGCCGAGCCAATCGTTGAACATCAATCCGCAGAAGGCGGTGGGAACGATCAAGGCCATGGTGATGACACTCTTGAGATAGTGACGATGTTGCCAAACTACCACAGGATCTTCATTAAGATCAGTGATGTCGGTACGGCCAATTCTCTTGGGGTTCTGCTTCATCACCATCCAGCCAATGTGGCTGTAGAGAAGTCCCTTGCGGACAGAGTACGGGTCCTTCTCCGTGTCGGTGTAACGGTGATGAGCACGGTGATCCCTGGACCACCATCTTGCACTACCCTCAACAGCAGCCGCACCCGCGGCCGCCAGAAAGATCTTCAGAGGAAGGGCAGCCTTATAACTAGTGTGCGCCCACAAACGATGATACCCGGCAGCTAGCAAAGATATTAGTCTTCTGTTGTTGTGCAGGGTTGACGAGGGGAGTGCGTACTGATTCCAAGACCGGCAAAATAGTAATAGGCGACAGCGAAGATGGCGGTTGGTGTTCGCATGGGAATCCAGTATGAAGAGATCAACCCAACGAGAGGGACGAAAATAATGAATGTGGTGTTGAGCCAGTTAACGTGCTTGTACCAATTCGCCGCCGTGATCGGCTGGTCGGCGATATCTGTAGACCAAGAAGTCAGCACTTCGACTTATTTGACACGACGTGTTTCGGTGACTTACGCTTTCGCAGATCGTACTTCTTGCCGCGAAGGGGCACAAAGTCTGTGGTGCCATCCGGGAAGGCCTCAGCCTGGATGGCTGCGGCCTTGGCGTCGGAGGAAGACGACGCCATGTCGAAGAGGGACGAGATGGTGCTCAGCTCCAAAGAGGATAGAGGTTTGCCGTCGAGGTTGAGTTGTCGACGTTTGACCTCGCTCTCCGTTAAGGCAAGTCGCAGTGGTTGAGGCACGCAAGTGGCAGGAAAGACCAGAGGACGTGTTGGAGGAGTCGGGAAAGCGGTTGGGGAAGAAAGTTTTATATAAGACCGGCCTCAGCAAGGGTCAAGACTTGTGGCGGGTGGATTGAGGCGGGGAGCTACTAGGGACCGGTGGAGAGAGAATCGTCTGGTGTACGGGTATTGACGAGATGCAGAATGGCCACAGCCGCGGTCGAAAGACGAAGGGTTGAAGGGAGTGTGGGAGTGTGCGTTTTGGTTGGGCTGGTGCTAAAATCCCGGTCCTGGGGGCGAGTCGCATGCAATCCGTACCTGCCTATGGTAGGTACCAAGATCTCGCCTTTTTAGAGGAATTCGCCTCTGGTGAATTTGTCCTAATGCAAGTGCGTTCTGGGTACGGTGGACATCGCTTGCCAAGTTGGGGGTCCGCGATGCTTTCGTCGATGTAAGTGGCAAGCTCGGGGAAAGACGGCCTTGATATCAGCTTAATGGCGTCGTTTTGCACGGCGCTACGGAATGCCTCTTTTCATCAATTGCATCAGAGATGGTCGACCTCGGCTGATGATGGCATGTGGATGGTCCCATTCCTCGTGAAGACAGGTCACTGCCATAAACTGCTGGGCCCCTCGACAAAACATCTTGGTGGGCTGTCGGTGGGCTCGACGATCTGTGGTGAATTTGCCGTCTTCAACTTTTTTGTTGAGCAAAGTGTTGGGGCGGCGTTCGCTAGGGCGGTGGGGTGCTTGATCTGGGACGCAGCTGATTGGCTCCGATTACACAAGACCCTAGTGGTGCCTGTTTGATCCGAACAAAGCCAGTTGCACGGGCCCGCACTAATGACAACCTGCACAGCAGGGACAGGCACGGGATGCCACCCAGTCAGACCTCAAGTATCCAGTATTATTAGCCTCGATCCGACATCTGGAACTGCCAACTGCAAGTTTTCTATCCGGGGTGCGCACTACGGATATCATAAAAGAAAATTGTCTTTTATCATGTGAAATACTGTAGTCTGGACCCGTGTCCACCAGATGTGTAAGACGGAAATTCCACAAGGACCATCCCTTCTGGTAAGTTCTGGAGCGAATCCGAGGACGTGTTCCTGGCATAACCCTACAGTGACATGACATGAACTCCATGCCATCAACGCGCACACTTCAGCCCAATAGCCCAAGACATTCTCAGTAATTCTCTATGCTATTGCAGTGGCAATATTACTGCGTAATGAGAAACCTCAATGAGCTTGGTGTTCGACAATGAACCCCACCCCTTCAGCCTTTCTCCGCAAACCGAAACCACATCATCGAGGCAACGAAAGGGGAAGGATGAACGGCCTGCAAACCCCACACCACCACCATATCCCGATCCGACGTTTCGATGAAATCATCTTTATATCATGCCATTTCCAGTCAGCCCCGTTCTTATCCAATCAACGCCTCCCAGAATCCCGGATCCGTTTCTTTACCTGTCACTCCCGAGGCCGACTCTGTCCGAACCCCGTCCTGATCGGATCGGACGAGGTGGAGACGGGAGAGTGGGGTTTGAATGTGTTGGGCGCCCGGGGGCCAACTTCACGCGGGGTCAGCGGTGGAGCAAAGGAAGCGAGAAAGACGGAAGTCGAACTGCCATAAAAAATGGTTCTGGAAGATCTGTGGAACGGGGCTAAAAACGCCACACCCGCAACCCGTACCCGCTCCAAGGAACTGACAGGCTGAAATGTTTTGTGCAAGTCTTTGCGAAAGCACTTCAACGACAAGAGATGACCGTTCTATTGATCTCATCACGGGCCAACTTGATATACATTCACCGCCTCACACTATTGAATATTTCTGAGATAACTGTTCCCTTTACACACCACCTGGCTGGGTGCCACGTGCCTATTGGATTCACTCTGATGGTGTTCTCTTGCTATAACCCGTCGTCCCTATGTGTTCGCTATCCAACCTGTTGACGAAAAAAATGAATATTCCCTAAAATGAGAGGAATCGAAATAGTGGGGAAATAAAATTCATAAAAAGCCACCTGGTATATATTGTTCTCTCAACAAAAGCTTGCCACCCGCTTAAGCCACCCCATCAAGATGACTCGTCTTTTCTCAGTGTCGCTCGCGCCAATTCGTCTTGGGTGTATATGTAATCGCGACAAATGAATAGCAAACATCCATCCCAAAAATATCCAAAGAAACTGGGCAGACAATGGCATGGAAAAGAAACGAGTAAGAAACCAAAATTAGCAGATAAAATGTACATGTCCGGCATTATCCTTGTTTCATTTCACTGTTTCTCGTTATCATCAACCGCTGGTGCTGGTGCAACTATGCCTGTAGCGGTGGTATCGGTCGTGATATCGTGGCTCTCCTCCGGAGAAGCTTCAAGTATCATGCCAAAATCATCCTCTGGTATCAGGGCGTGTCTCTTCTCCATATCCAAATGGTCGTCGTATGCCGAGCCAATACCAGTCAGGGCATCGGGGACACGCGCCGTCGTCACTGGTTGTGAGGATGTCATGCCAGGAGAGGGAGGTGCAAGTCCAACGTCGGTCGCCATGTCCCTATCTGAGGGTTGCTGTGCGGCAGCTTTCTCGTCAGCGGGTACCGAGGTGATATCTTGTGGTGCACCCAAAGTTATGCTAGGCGTATCCGCTGCTTCCGAACCCGCCGGAAATTCCACTGGGTCGTGTCCTCCCTCGAGGAAACCTGGTGTATTCGCTCTATCGAGTGTGTCTGACACACGTAAAACATGCAGACCTTCGCCTGGGTCTAAATGAGTATATGTCCTCGGCGTCTCGTCGACTTCAGTATCTCTATCCGCCTGGATTTCTATGTCGGGTTCTGTTTTCCCCGCATCTGGACCATGGTAGCTATCGGTAAGTGGCAAAATCTGACCGTTGCCCTTGAAATCAGGGCGTTCTGCGGTGGCATTATCACCCAGATCTTCTGCTTCGGTGGGCTCGTGCGGAGTGCTGAGTTCTCTGGAAAGGGGTGCTTCATCGCCATCCTTGACTTCGCGAGGTTCGATATTTTCCTGGACAAGCGGCGATTGCCCATCTCCCTTCTTCGTTTCAAGCTCTTTCCCAACGATTTCCGCTGTCCCGGGTGGTTGTCCTTCAGACTCCGTCGCCTTTGTCTTCATAAGCTCTTCTGTACTCAAAGCAGCCTTGGATATCGCGCCCAACTCGCCATGCGGAACATCACTGACCGAGGGAGCCGTCAGAGCACCGCGGTTATCAGAATACGAAACAACATCCTGCCCATAACGTGGAGACCTGTATCCACCGTGGTTGCTCGGGAGAGGAGAAGGCGGTGATCTACCCCTAGGCGGGTAAAAGTAAGAGTCCTCTTCCATTTGCGGATTGCCCCAGCCGACATATGCCCAGTCGCTGGGAGGTTGAACAGTTTTGATCTGCGGAATCCCGTTTGCTGGAATGGGCTCGGAAATATGCTCGTGCCGTGAAGAGCCTTCGTCAATCGAAATTGATGATGCATTTGGGAGACCATACTGGCTGTCCTCCTCCACGTCTGGAAACATGGAGAGAAGGTGGAGCGCTTGTATTCGAAACCGGGGGTCCTCGCTGAGGCATATCTCGACGATTCGGCAATACCATCCCGGGACCTTCACATCTGAGCCAATGCGCAGCGGGCGTCCGTGGGCCTCGGGTTCGTCTTCCTGTGTGGCCAAGGCCCACAAAACCATGCCCAGCTGATACAGATCTGACTTGACACCGATGTACATGGATATCCGCTGGTTGCTTTCAATCAGCGGAGTCGCCTCCGGTGGTTCCCAGCCGACCGGACAGCCTCGTCGATTGATGTCGATGATCTTGGCGTCACCCTCGTCATTAACGACAATGTTAGACAAGGTAAAATCGCCCTGGACAAAGCCAGCCTCGTGGATCTCAGACAGGCCATTCACAATCTGCCGTGCCCATCTCTCGCGAGTATTCCATGGCAGTGAATGTTCCCCGTCATAAAGCACGTCTATCAGTGCACCTTGCTCGGCATAGCTAATCAGCAAACCTTTCACGTGCTCTTCCTTGTCGTCGACGATCACGCCGTAAAACTGGATAACGTTATTTGCGAGGCGCAATCGATTGAGGGCGTTGATCTCGTAGAGAAACTCTTCAACTGTGTCGGGGCCTGGGATTTCCTTTTTGATGAGCATCTCATTATTGACCCGGACTTTGTAGACGAATCCAGACAAATGCGAGTCAAACTCGATCTCACGCTCTTTGACTCGCCTGCACCTCATGTGCAGAATCATGCGCACTGTGGGATAGTTGATGATCTCCTGTGTCCTTGGTTAGCGCGCTTCATTAAAGAACAGATGCCAGACAACGCACATTAACATCCTCAACCACGTGGACATGCAGTCTCCCGTCTGTCGTCTGCAACTTGAGGTTGGTCACCGTATTGTAGAACTGAATGTCGCCTAGGCTCTCTCGAATGGCCTCGTATATCTTGGCGCTCTTGTCGCGCTGGAATTTTGTGTGGACTAACTCCATCTCGAGCGAGTTGTCAGGGGCACTGCGATAGTCTAGAGAGATAGTCACCCGGCGCCAGAGAGTATCGTGTTCTCGGAATGTCACGAAAAATTTCTCCCTCTTGGATTTGTCACGAAAGTGCATGGACAGATTCAGGATCCATATCCGCTCCAATTCATCGTGTATCATGGAATCGTACTGCGAGGTCGTCATGGAATGGGCATCAAACTGGGAGACCACGTCAGCGATATGAGGCACGTCATGCGCAGCTTCCCACTCAGGCCGAATTCCATTCAACTCTTCAGTGCTTTCGGTCATCTTTTCCTCGACATGGTTAATGGGAAGCGAAGGAATGGACGTCGTAGCGCTCAACGTGTGGTGTAGAAAATCTGGCGCACTGGTCCGGGGGTTGGACTGGCTAAAAGATGCACTTGTTGAAGCATGTCCGCGTCTGTCCATAGAAACAGCTCGACGCTCAGCTGGGGTAGGTTGGATAGGTTCTAACTTGTTCCGCAGCTCAGATTGTTGGCGTTTAAATGTTTGAGCTCTAGGGAGCCCGGGCACCACCTTTCGAGACACTCGCCGAATGACGCCGGATTTGAGATCGTCCTGCTGGTCAGAGCTCTGCCCCTTGGAGGAGGCATCTCCTGACCTAGCACTTCCATTATCCTTGTCTCGTCCAAAGATGATCCTGCGCCACAAGCTTTGTTGTTGTGCCTGGGCCTGGGTGTCCACCGCAAACGCTGCATCCCCAGCGGAGGGATCTATCTGATTTTGAGCCATCGGACCCTGAGAAGATAGAGAGTCTTCCCGAAGGCCAAGGCCAGGCTCCACACGATGGGGCATATAGCTAGGGTATAGGTATTCGTCGTTATGGGTTGAAGTTTAAGGACAAGTTCGCAGTGGCCGAGTCCTATCGATGGGGCAGATTGTCGGAAGCACACACCGCCTTGCGACTCCTTTCCCTTCTACTGCTGGACCGGTCGACGATAAAGCCCCTCGGAAGAGCACAAGATAGGGGATGGGAAGAAAGGGCAGAACGCTTCCCTCCTAAGGCCCTTTACCACCCACGAACCCCCCTGTCAACCGGGGATAATAGACAAGATGTATTTGACAAGATATCATAACAGTCGTCAAACGGGCGTATTTGGACGACGTTATGCCCCGAAAGGCTCAACAGCAGACGCCCGAAGGGCAAAAGAGTCCAACTCGGCCCGGGCAAAAAGGACGGGAAGGCGGGCGGAAGGGAGCCAATTTCGAGGCGGTCGTTGGGCAATGGCCGGTTTGGCTCGCGTCTTCTTTCTTGAAGCCAGCCGGTGTCGGCGTCGAAGTTCGGTGTCGGGCTAGGTCGATACCGTGTTCTCGGTGTCGCGGCTCAGGGTTCGATATAGCTAGCTGGATAGTCGAAGCAACTGGAGAATGGAAATGCATGAGTGGAAGCGGCAGGCCACCGGGCGTTATGTTGACCAGCAATGCGAAGCCCTACGTACACCTATAGAGCGAGGTGATGTCGGATGCTTGCAAGTGGTGCGAATCGGCGAGGGAAGCTGCAAGTACCGTGCCGACTGGAAGATTGGGAGGCAGGTGGTCAACTAGGTCGACTGTCGACAAAGCTCCGTGGTTAACGCCAAGCCAAGCTCGACCTTGCCTGAGGAGGTAGGTGTTCGGGTTCCGTCCTCTTTTCTTTCTTTTCCCTGCAACTTGCAATTGCGCTTTGCGCTTCCACTTGCACTGCTGCGTCTCATCCCTAGAAATGCGCGCAAGATTGGTCTACAGTGTCTCTCGTTTGTTCTGCTGCGTCGTCTCCGCTGCTCGTGCATGAGGAGGTGCTGCACGAAGAGGGAGTGTCGAGCAGCGGCCGACGAGCAACGGGCTACGGGATTTCTCGACGGGCGAGGCCCGGGTGTGGATGGACAGGCTGCCGCAGTGGGACTAAGTGGTGCAGAGTGGACTGACTGGTGGAACAGCTTGGAGGCTGGGAGCTGGGATGTTGCACCTGGGCGTCTTGGGTCGATGGTGGAGTACGACACGTGTAACAGCGCTATGGGTACATCCATCCGAGAGGTACAGTACAGAGATAATACCTAAGGTACCTAGCTACCTACTAGGATCCTCACCTGCATTTATTTTAGAGTGGCTGTGAGAATACTTCTCATTGGACTCCGGATCCGGTATCTTATGTGACATGTTGTGCGTTGTTTTTTGACCTGAAGTGAACATTTTCCATGGGGAAGACTGATGTATAGGTATGTAAGGTAAGTAAGTGATGGGGTGGGAATTGAAGCCCAGCTGCCCAAAGCTTTCAAAGCCTTAACGGGGGCTGGGCTCCCGGCAAACTGAAGTTCAACCCTTGTTGCCCCACAACAGCTTTTCCTCACCGACAAACACTGAACAATGAGTTCAGATTCGTGCAGATCTAAAAGGGGGAACGACTGGAACTTTTGCTCACAAATTTCCCGGTACCGTTTAGTGAATCACCTAATAAGGGCATCTTTGGGAAACAGGTTCACCGCTTTGAGCACTTAGCAATCTACCCAACAAAGGAGGGCCTCCACCGTAATTCTGAAGTCGAAACACCGCCATCTCAAACAAGACGACGAAAAGCCATGTTCAAATGGTGGTCGGATTTCCACCCCTGAAAATCTACCAACGCTCCTGGTTTTCGATTGATTGCTAACCTGGTCCTGTCCGACGATAAGACCCGACTCACGGAATCAATCTTCCTGCCACGTGCCTCATACGAGATGTAGCTAATCGGCGGGGCATCAGATGAGGTGCAGGCCCCTTGTTTACTGCTCCTGTCGTGATCCGTCGCCGTACAACCAATACCGACACCGAGGCTGGCCAATGGACATGGCGTTCGACTCCCTCCGGGACGATGCCCAATGACGGCCCATTGGCCTTGGGATCTGAGAAAACGCTAGTACTCTGACGTGCTTGTCCGACCTCGGACGTGTATCACGCTGTGTATCAATAGTGGTGCTTTGTGCGGTTCTGCCCTTCAGACAACGAGCACCAAGTGTGGTTATTGGGACGACGAACTTGTGGCTGCGGTTGCGTGGCCAGCCATCCCGCCGAATCTGGTCAATATCTAATCCGTAATACTACGCAAAAGCGGCACGACAAAGGTGTGGCCGTTTCGGCTGCAGCCCGCCTATGGAATACGTATTCCGTACTACGGATATACGTGTACAAGTCTACCTAGGCCCATCAGCCCTGCCCCAGACCAACAAACGTCATGCCTTCAACCAGGGATCAGTTTGCGGAACTGCAGTTGGTTGGCTGGCATTATTGATGCCCAAAGACAGCCGTGGCCAGCCTGGCCGTGACGGGGGTCCAGCTTACCTGGCATCAGGCACATATGCAAAACCAAGAAAATGAGGCTGCAGACTGACCATTGGTTCCTCCTTTTCAAACCTAACCTCCACTCTGTTCCTCTTGCACCATCTCCATCTTTCATCTTTATAACGTCGGGAATTGCCGTATCGGCTTGCTCGGCGCCTTTTTGCAGAATCTCGACTGCAGCGCAGACCAGAAGCATAATGACGATGGGATGATACTCTGACCGGAAGCTGCGGAGAGCACCGTTGAAAAGGTTGAAAGAACAACTGCACCTAAGCACCTCCTGTCTCCTGACGCAGCCCTTCATTGCCCCCACTTCTCTCCTCACTCATGCTTAAGTAGTTGCATACGGAGCCAGTCATCCACTATCATCCACTTCTCAAGACGGGGCGGGTGGTTTCATCAGGACATACGAAGCACTTGATAGGCAATTCCGAACTTCGGACAGGTTCCCATCTGGAATAAACTGCCGCCGGCGCCTAAAGACCTGAAGGACCCTCATGGAAGACTCCTGCAACCTTACCCGACTTTCTGTCTCTGTGATAATCACGCAGGTGTGTGTAGTGAGGCCAACTAGGTTTGGTGTCGTGGTTGAAAGTATAAGGCATCTATTTAAAGTGTGGAGGAATTGCTTTGAGCAGATCATGCTGGCTAGGTATCATTCAGAATTACCCCATAGCCATATAAATGCACAAATAACGTATCAAGCCGCCATCGGGGTTGTGGGGGAGGGTTTGTAGATATGGATGTCCATGGAGTGCCTAGACCACCTGGGTACCTACGGAATACACCATCCAATTCGTAGGCAAGATATGCACGGAGCCCATCTGTATAACCATCAAGGTCCTCGAATGACTGGCAACCAACCTGAATACTGTCGCAAGGGTGTCTTCCAAGGTTAAGGTAAGCAGTTGGGCATCGCTATCCGTACCATGTTGGGCGCGAGTCACCCAACTCTGGGGCCCGGCTTAACAAAGCAAAACACAAACAAATGGGCACTTGCAAGATGGGGTGAAACTGGACCAACGACGTAGGTGATGATGGATGACGGCACGAACATGGATCTCGAGACTGGCAACACCAGATATTCACCCGTGTATCTAGGTAGGTATAGGTGTGTAGACGGGCAGGCAGGCACCAACACAAAAAAGCAATGTAACAAGACATATCAAAGAAGATAAACAGTCTAGACTAGTAGAACTTTGCGTCGTCGTGTAATCCGCTGGCCAATGCCCACCCATGATCTCTTGAATGATCAAGGGCAACTAACTCACCTCAGACATACCACAACAAGAAAACAATCTAGAACCGACGCAGAAAAGCACTCGCTTAAACTTCATGAGATACAATATGAGCTTAAAAACACCGCTGCTGACAAACTGCCATCCACTGGCACCTCGGAATCCCAGGGTACCCAGTACCCATACGCACACACAGAGCAATCCATCTCCCGATCCAGACATCCACACGCGTACGCACGCACTGAACGTGACAGACGTGCATGCAGCATCTCTGCCTCCGCCTTCATTCTTTCCCCCCGTGCGTGCGTGCTCCTCTGACAAGCCGCCGCCGCCGAGGCTGCCTGCCTGCTCCCTCTCACATCCATCCATACATCCACCCCCATCTCCCCGTTGAAGTCCTCCAGCTCACTAACACTGCCCCAAAACGGCACTCGCACGGCAAGCTCCATTCACCTAGCAGCCAGCAGCGGCGAATCCTGCTCGGGATAGTTGCCAGCCTGGGCTAAGTAGGTACCTAGGAAAGGTCCATAGGTAGGCAGGCAGATCGAAACCAACCGACCAACCAACCAACCAACCAACCCATGCAGCAGATTTCAACATCACCAACCCCCAGCAACAGTCCCATCTCCAAAATAGTCCAGCAAGAAACCGAAGCCCCCCGAAACCCGTACCAGGCAAGAGTGAAGATGTATATATGTACCTATGGTATAATGACAATGACAAAATATTCGATAATAAAATAGTGTAGGTAGATGTAAAGTGTGTTTGTGTTGGGTGTCCGTGATGCGCAATTGTGTATGGTGTTTGTCTTCTCCAGTGTATGCTTTTTTTTCAGGCTGGCCTGTCTCGCTTTGTTGATCCCATGAATGCTTTCCCTTACCATAACTTTCCTTCGCAAGCAAGTACATGTACCTTCTTCCATACACCAACCACCCACCCGCTCTCCCCATCCCAAATTCAAAACGCCTTTATAAATGTACCTCCCTACCGCCCCCACCGATCCAATAACACACCCACCTCCTGTCCTCGTGCACTGTTGTGCTTCCCCATGGGGTGACAGGGCAACCCCTGCGTTGCTTGGTACTTTCGGGTTTTCTTACCCCGGACGACGAGCCTCAAAGGGGATAGAAGGAAGGGGCGCAAATGATCACACAACCGTGTGTAAACGACCTTCTTTTTTTTCTTCTCTAGAAGGACTTTAGTGAATAGAAATACCTATTCCACCCTGTCGCCTTCTTCGGGCTTTCCATCGTCGCTCTTCTTGTGGTCATCGATAATATCACACTTGTTGGCCTTCTCCTTATCAAGGTTTGCGAACACAATGTCAAAGACTTCAGAGTACCAACCCACAGGTCGGCCGTCAATGCCCTGCTTAATGTTCTGTGTAAGTCGGACTGTTAGTACACTGACCTTCTGAAACGAGAAAATTTGAGAAGATATACCTCTGGAAGCTCTAGCCAGTCAGACATGTTATCGCTCGGGAAGAGAACCATCTTGCAGCCGGCGCGTCTCGCCGCAACAGTCTTTTCCCTCAGCCCACCAATGCGAAGGACTTTGCCCGTCAAGGTTAGCTCGCCAGTCATGGCGATCGTGGGGTCG
This sequence comes from Apodospora peruviana, assembly GCA_033439685.1. Taxonomy (NCBI): domain Eukaryota; kingdom Fungi; phylum Ascomycota; class Sordariomycetes; order Sordariales; family Lasiosphaeriaceae; genus Apodospora; species Apodospora peruviana. Next base: position 1,473,011 of record JAUEDM010000004.1, on the reverse strand, counting down.
ATGGGGGAGTCCAATGCCAGCGACAGCAACGATGTTGCCATCGTTATGCCTGCAGATGGGCCGTCTTTCTGCACCGCACCTTCGGGGACATGCACATGGATCTTCGCCTTCTCGAGGAAGTGGTTGTTAGGGAAATGCTTGGCCATCCATGACTTGGCAAACGAATAGGCAATGGTGGAGGATTCTTTCATCACCGTCTTAAGGTTACCGGTGATCTCAAGCGATGGTCGGCTGCTCGATCTCAGTGCCGACTGCAGGATTGTCTCGATGTACATAGCCGCACCACCCATCTGTGTCCAGGCCAATCCCATGGTTACACCCGGCGGTGTCACATCATAGAGCCTGTCAGAAGTGAAGATGGGTGGCCCGACGTAATCCTTGAGGTTCTCCTTATCGATTACAACGTGAACACTCTCGGGAACCTTCAGGGCTACTCGAGGCTTCTCAGTTGTTTCCTTCTCATCAGCCGCTTGAGTGCTCTCACCAGATTCGCTTTGCTTTTCTGATTCCTCAAGAGCGGCCTTTCCTTCATCAGTCAAGGCTTTGGCCTCGGGAAGAACGTCCTCGCCGAGATCCTGGACGATCTTCAGTGCAGATTTCCGGTAAACCTTCTCAATCTGCTTCTTGAGGTTGCGAACTCCCGACTCCCGGCAATACGACTTGATGAGCTCCTCGATCGCATCCTTGCTGAGCTTCACATCGACGTCCTTGAGTCCAGCTAGATCTTGTGCCTGTGGCGCAAGATACTTCTCCGCGATCGCCATCTTTTCATCCGACACATAGCCAGAAAGCCTAATGACTTCCATGCGATCGAGAAGGGGTCGCGGGATAGTATCCGTCATATTTGCTGTGCAGACGAAAAGAACCTTGGAGAGATCCACAGGGACATCCATATAGTGGTCGAGGAAGGAACTGTTTTGCTCCGGGTCAAGAAGTTCGAGAAGAGCTGACGACGGGTCTCCCTGGTATCCACGGCCAATCTTGTCGATTTCGTCAATCAGAATTAGAGGGTTCTCCGTCTTGCACTTCTTGAGAGCTTGAATCACTCGTCCAGGTAACGCTCCGACGTAAGTCCTCCTGTGGCCCTTGATCTCGGCAACATCCGTAAGACCGCCAACACTGAAGCGGTAGTATTGCCGGTTAAGTGCGCGTGCGATAGACTTCCCGATGCTTGTTTTGCCTACTCCAGGAGGGCCGACAAAGCAAAGAATCTTGCCTTCAACGGTTCCACGAAGTTTCCCGACTGCAATGAACTCCAAAATACGGTCCTTGACATCCTTGAGGCCATAGTGATCCTCGTCCAAGACAGTCATTGCGTTCTCTATTCCAAAGTTCTCCGCGCTTCGCTGTCCCCAGGGAATTTGTGTAAGCCAGTCGAGATAGTTGCGGGTAACATTAAATTCGGATGCGGCAGGCTCCAGGTGTGAAAGTTTGTTGAGTTCCTCGTCGAAGACGGCGCGGACGGCTTCCGGCATTGCCAATCTGTCGGCCTTTTCTTTGAACTTCTCGGCTAGCTTATCCTTGCCGTCGGATTCAAGACCCATCTCTCGCCGAATCCCTTTCATCTGCTCTGACAGGTAGTACTCGCGTTGTCGTTTTGTGATCCGCTTCTCCACATCCTTTGAAATCTTTTCCTGGAGCTCAGCATTTACCAACTCCTTCTTCAACACCAAGAGAGCTTTGTAGACCCTGTCTTCCACGTTCAGACTTGAGAGGACCTCTTGAAGCTCGGCCGACTCTCCAGCGGAGACTGCGGCAGCAAAGTCCGCGAGCTTGGCAGGCTCAGAAGTGACATTGCCGGTCAACTGACTGATTGAGAAGGTGGAGATTTGGTCCTTGAAAAGACTGTTCTTGTTGGCGACGTCCTTGAATACGTTGACGATCTCGTTCGTAACGGCGCGGATCACCTCATTCCTGGGATCATACGGCTCTTCGGTCAGGTTCTCCACGTTAACTAGACTAACGGCGTACTTCCTCAAGAAAGACGTTGGCTCGTATTGCTTTTGAACCTGGTCAGGTTTCGGTACAACTGCGCTCTCTTCGAAGCTGGCGACCACGTCTCCCTTTTGGGAAGTCTCCTCGATAGGTTTGGGTATCGGCTCGGGTGTAGGTTCAGCGTCACCACCTGCCTTAGCCGCATCGGATGTCCCGGGCGGTATCAACGTAGACAGGCGAATTCTGCGGTGAGGATAAAGAATAGCGGTCAGACCCCCGCCCTCGCCGTTAATGGGGAAGGCGCTCGTAATTTGTGCAAAAACGCCAACATCGTATACATCGTCAGGGCTGTGTATAACGTCATCATCGGCATTGTCATCCTTGAGCAGGAAAGCTCCGACATATGGCTGCCCTCTCTTAATCATTTCTGTTATAGCGGCGGCGACATTCGGGTCCCTGATGGTTATAGCCTTGTAGAAACCTGGAAACAACGGTCGCTTGGCGATAGGTATCGCCATGACTTGAGGGTAGATCTCGGGCACAACCGGTTTTGTCAACGACCGATCAGCAGGTTTTCGTCCTCGCTTGCCGCCGCCGCCGCCGCTTCCATCCCCGGAACTAGGACCAGATCCCGGACTGTCGCCGGATGAGCCTGAAGAGGCGCCTCCGGCAGAGCTGCCCTTACCATCTGGCGATTCGGGCGCCCCTTGGCCGGTGCTCCCAGACGGCGCATCTGAGCCAGAAGATTTGGCATCTTGGACGTCCTTCTCCTCGGATCCGGCTTTCTCACGATTTGCTTTCACCTCCTCCTCCGATAACGGCTCGACAGCCCCGTCGAAAAACCTTTGCCCTTTTTGCTTGCCTAATGCGGTATACGTCGAGAAGCTCGAGGCAGGTGGCAACGCGCCATTGTTTGAAAAGGACTGAAGAAGTGACGCGCAAATGCGCCGTGGCAGCAAAGAAGCTCGCGCCGAGCGGAGTGACAGGTTGGTGGATCGCGTCGAGAAACCGGCGAGCGATTTCGGGGCAAGGATGCGCGGAAGACGCTGTCGTTGCAGCATGTTGAGGGATATGAGGGCCAGATGGGCCGCGGGAAACTTGACGTCAGGATTTGCCGGTTTGGACAGGCACTGATTCAGGCGGTCGAGATGGAAGTCGGGAGGCGACGAGGAGTGGAACGCAAGGGTGTATGCGAATGGAGATCTAGAAAACAGGCTTCAAATAATGATACAGAATGATTAAGGGAATTGAAAACCCCTCGCCGAGTTGGTGCGTAGTCTACTGGCAGCTTCTTGTCGTCAACGCCCCGAACAGCCCGAGACCCATGACTTCGCGATGGCTGATGAATAATGGAGGCGAGTTTGAAGTTGGCTTTGGTTGCAGTGACGGCAGAAATTGGAGAAAGTCAATTAGCTCCGGGCCGGTCGACAGGGGTCGCACCGACCGACCAGACCTGAAGCACAGTTCAGCCACAGCACCTATCAAAGGTAGCTTCAGCCACTCCTCCAGGCTGCTCTCCACTGCGTGTCCCACGATGATCGATCCCACGGGCCAAATGGTGCCACTGTCCCATGCTGTTCCATGCTATCGTATTGGATATTGGACTCTTATATCGGCAGTGGACCACACCTGACCAGTCGGTATGCGGTTGGCTTTATTCAACCAAACAACCCAATCTCGTCTTCATCAGTACAGTACGACCTTGAAGTCTGAATGCCAGTTGCCCTTTCTCTTCGGTCACTCGAACAAGTCGGCTCAAAGGAAAAACCGCAACAGCTCCCGGCTTACTCTAATTTCAATTTATAGCATCCATCACTGCCTCCACCGGTTCGAAAGCTTGTCTCTTCATATATCGACCATTGTCGCCTGGCTTTCTTTCTCTCCGATAACAACCATAAACACCCCACCTGTTCGCTGCTCAGGTGATATCATATCTGCGCTTTCTTGTGCGACCCCCCTCCCCCCCCTCCCCGGATCGTTGTGGTTGTACATACTTCACACAAGACACCATCGACCGATTTCTCCTCTTGCTGTGGTCATTGCCGTTAATGACGTTTTGATATCTGCACACGTACCTGACCTACATACACATTTTTTGTATACCCGATTTAATTGGAGCTTCTATATCTCTCATTCCGCCATGGCCTCCCAGATCGAAGCCGACATCGCCTCCAAGGTCTCAAAACTGTCGCTTAAGACGGTGGGGCCGGGTAAGACTGCCAGGGCGAAAAAGGTCCCTGCCGTCGCCGACAGTTGGGAGGACGAGGATTTAAGCTCCTCCGATATGGAATTAGAGCATGGCGCAGGCGGCGATGACTCAGAGACGGCACCGGTGGAGGCCGGCAACGGCGGTACCCGAGCAGCCGGCACGAGAGCCCCGCCTCCAACACCCATGTCGCCAACGTATGGCAGCAGGCGGCCATTTTCTCCAACCGCCGGGGTAACATCCCTAACGATCGACGAGTCCCCCGATGATGCCCCCAGTGCTGGTAGTAGCAACCCACCCAGTGCTGCTGCAGAGACCAAGCCAAGGCCAGAAAAGACGGATGCGGTGGCCCGCCGCATGATCGCCAGCGCTCTGGGCATGAAAGTACCCAAGCTGACTGAGGAGCAGCGGGCATACGATCGCGCTGTTCGCGAAAAAGAGCGGCGGCGGAAGGAGGAGGAGAAGGAGCTGCAGAAGAAGAGGGATGAGGAGGCTCTCAAAGCTAAGCAGGCTGTGTGGGAAGAGTGAACAGGCACTTGGGACCTTGTTGCCTTGCTCTCCACCCTCGTTATTCTCCGGGCAGTGCGTTGGAAAGACGACCATCTTCAAGTCGACCCGTTCGTTCAATATTGCTTCTTGGGAACGAGCTTCTGTCCGTCGAATCCATCGAATCATACGCATTAGCGCCGTTCCAAGATGGAGTTAAGGTTTTTAGAAATTCTGCTCAGGCGTTGCACTCTGTCAGGCCGGAATCCCCAAGAGGACGGTTAGGTCTTCATGCTATCCGTCGGTATGTCTGGCGTGGTATCTCTACGTTACATATAAACATGCTTTGTTGGTACAATCCATCTATCCTTACACCTTACTTAATACAGTTGGCCCCGTCAGACCAGAACTGGACTGCACACCCCAATGGCTATTAGGTTCACGCGTTGCTCTCACGAGTAGGACCATAATACAACTGCTTCCCATGATGTGTCAAAACGAGCTGCTGCTCCCCCTTATCGTCGTATCGGGTCGCAATACCCATGTGCACGAGCCCCCTGGGCACACAAAGCTCATTCCACAGCATCTGGTAGACATGGCCTTCCCTCGAACACGAGATAGACCCCATCGGCCACAAGGTCTGGCCCAGCGCCTGCCTGATCCCCTTGGTAGCCGGTTTGTCGGTCACCAAGAAGGCCAGAGTAGTCCCAACCGCGCGTCTCCAGCTGGCCGGGGCGCCTACAAACGCGCCTTCCAGCTCACGGATGAGGTGGGGCCCCGATTTTTGGGTGGCCTTGCACTGGATCAGGACGCGGAGCGGCTCCACGGACGACGGCACCGTCCACGTTCCCAGGAGGTCGATGCCGTAATCGTGGGCGCCGCCTATCCTGCGCAGGTTGAAGCCATGGTTTGCCAGCGTGGCGGCCACGGTGTATTCATAGTGGGTGCCGACGAAGACGGTGGAGCTCTTGTCTAAGCCGGTGCGTTCGGCGTATTCGAGGAAGGATGCCAAGTCATGGTGGTTAGTTGAGATGCCGCCAGGGTAGATTAGAGGTAGACCGGCGCTTTCCGGTTGGGCTGCAGGTGCCGGTGGTGTTTCTGATTCTATCGGTGACGGTTCTGTTTGTAGTGCTGGTGATGGTGCTGGTGATGGTGCTGGTGATGGTGCTGGTGATGGTGCTAGTGGTGGTCTTGCTGGTGGTTGTGTTGGTAATGCTACTGATGCTGGCGGGGGTAATGTTGGCGACTTGGCGCCAGAGTGGGTGGAATCGTCCGGACCCGTCCCACGGAGTGATTGCCCGGTGCAGAATCTCTGACGGCTAAGAGAGGCAGGTATACAATGACAATCCAAAAGCGTTCTTGGTCTTACTCCCTGGGAGACCCAACATCTTGAAGACATCCACATCCTTGCGCACATTCCGACCGACCGGCTCACCTCATCGTTGCCATCAAGTCAATCAACAACGATACGTTTTGATATTCCAATGTCCGGGCCAACACGTTCGAGGCTGCAGTGGCAAAGTTCAGATGGAGTCGCCCCGTGACGGGATCCGTAAGGTCCCTACGGATCCGTATTGTCGGGCTTGACGACGCTGCCAAGCCTTGGAGTTGAACTTTGCACTGTGCGCAAGCCCCGTTATGATTGGCCCAATTTTCGTGAAAGCCAAAGGGCGTCGGGACCCTCCAAACGTCAAAGACTCGACGGGCAGCGCAATCGCAAGTCTCCTCCCATTTTCACACCTCCAAACCAGCGCATTGCACCGCGTTACGTCGCAAAATATGGAAGACCGTCTCACACAGCTACAGGATGCTGTAGATCAGGTATTATCGATTTTCCAAATTATCCTCCCATAAAAAAACAGCAGGGCTGACCTAGAAGCATCGCTACCCGTAAACCAGCTGGCGAATCAGTTCATCGCTTGCTTCTACTACATCGAACGGCACCACGACTTCGAGACGTTTGGGCCCAACGACAAGGTCCCCGATAAGAAAGCAGAACAGCCAGACGAAGTGGAAACACTTGCCGCCGAAGAGTTCCAGGCCGGACAGATCGAGCTCGCGCGCGACCTCATCACCAAGGAGCAGCAGATAGAGTACCTCATCTCCAGCCTGCCGGGTCTCGACAATAGCGAGCGCGACCAGGAACAGTCGATCCGGGATTTGGAGGAGGAACTCAAAGTTGCCGAAGCGCAACGGCTCGAGGCGGTCAAGGAGAAGGAGGAAGTTTTGTTGAGACTCGACCAAGTCCTTCGGGGTATCCGTCGGTACTAAGACTCGCCCTGGTATGGGATTTTTTTACACGGTTCATGGCGTTATTATGGCGAATTTGGAAGGAAATATTGCGATACCCTTTTTTTCATGTGGAGTTTGCAGAGCTTACGGGTTTGATTAGGTCGGTGGACGGTCCCTTGGCCGTGGACAAGGTCGCCTAGACGAAGACATGATGTCACGGAGTCCAGGAGCATATCTTGGGATTAGTAGATAGAAATAGGGGTTTCTATTCATGACATATGCGCCTAACTCTTTGCCTTTATATCTATGTGAGCCTAGCTTTTAACCCGACTTTTCCGGTTCGGATTTGAAAAACTGGGGGAATGTTGATCGCAGCTCTTCCAAGTGCCGTATTTGGTACTTGGACGCTGGTGTCTTGGGCTCTGGGACTCCTTCCTCTACTAGATGTGCTGTTGTCCAGCCCAACTCCTGTGACTTTTTGCAGTTGATATAAGAGTCATCTGGAAACGCATAAAGATTTGGTTATTACTTTGCATAGACAGGACCATACGTTGTTCTAACATACCGACAAAAAGGCAATCCTCGTTCCTTTCGACGCCCGCCTCCTCCATGGCCTTAGCGTACATGTCGGGATGAGGCTTGCACACCAGGGGGACGGAGCTGTAATCGCAGTACGTGATGCCCTCGAAGAACTCGTCGACCTCCAGCAGGCGGATAACTCGTCTCGCGTGGTTGATGTAGGCATTCGTCAGCAGCCACAGCTTGACCTTGCTTCTGTCTATGTCGGCGAGGAGCTTCTTGAGCTCCGGTCTCGGCTTGATGACATCCTCCAGAGGCAGTGCGTCGTCGACCTTGGCGTTGTACTCCAGCGGGTCGATCTGATGGTGCCTTACCAGACCTTCAATCGCCAGGCCATAATTCTGGTAGTACTCCTTGTGCAGCCGAACAGCGTCATCCCATGGAAGGGACAGGTGCTTGGCGAAGTACTCGTCGATCAATTGCGCCATGAGATCGTGGACTTTTGCGCCTAGCCAAGACTGGTCAGTTCATTTGTCAAGAAGAATAAGCAAATTTGCACCAGAAACCTACTCTTCGGATAAAGGCAGTTGTCGATATCGCTATTGGCAGCCTTAGTATGAGTCCCTGTCTGCTTATCTCCATGAGGACATTCCACTTACAAGAAGAAGACTTGTCTGGGCGTCTCCTCTACCCCACTGGTACTTCTTTCTTGCTCCTTGTCCATGGCGAGTAAGTGTATGTATGTTACTAAGGTAAGCTGGGAGGCGATTCGGGTGCGGTGGTTGTTCTGGTTGTTTGCTGTGTGAATGGAAAGGAGCAAATCGGCAAGTGCTTGAAGCGAAATCCAATTATAAAGACAGAAAGGTAGGGCGGGTTCTCAACACTGTGTCTAGGTTGGCTTTGGCTTTGGCTTTTTCAAATTGATACTGGTCAATTTTCACTGATTTTCATAAAGAAACATCGTAGGTCTTCGGGATCTTATATATTGGACTATACCAGGTATCGTTGCTTACCTATCCGTCTGAACCCAAGCATTGCGTCGAGTTGTATTTTCCCAACTTGTACCTGCTTTCAGCAGGGCTGTGCAGTCTCGAAGTGCAGTTGTTGTTTGAGTCAGGCCGGCCAGTCACAGTGCACTGGCACACTGCACCTTTTCAGGCGGTCTTGGCAGCAGACTGCAGAAGGCAAGACTGGTGGCCCGTGCATTATTTCTCCACTGTGTCAGTGCGGGTCCCGTCGAAGACTCGAACTGTCCAAAGACAACGCGACAGGAAAACTCCATCCGCCAACTCGCCATGGCGATTTGTATCCTCGGCAGCTGATGGTGAATTCCACCTCTCCAGACAATACTCTATTCGCGTCCGGGTCACAGGTACACAGAGGCATACATTTCCCAGCAGTCTACTGAGCGCGCCTTCCTCAGTATTGATACCGCCGATCTTGCGTTGGCTAGATACCTACAGCCTGATCGCGACCCGTCCAGTATTTGATGTCCTGCTCGCGTTGCTGAGCTGTCGCGTCTCATCGACACCAACCACCTCCAGCAACCAGCCCGTCTAATGGCGCAGGGCGCGATGGTCTCCATGATGGCTGCAAGAGGGGTTTTAGATGGGGGAGAGATGGGAAATGGCTCGTTCATTTCGTCGCTCACCCCCGACGAAATGCACGAGCTTCGCCAGTACGAGAACCTGTTACGCTTTCACGACGAGGTTGTTGGCGGATTGCATCCGCGCATCAAGCCATCCCACTTGCATGGGAAACCGACAGCCGGCTCCGGCTCTAACGCTGGCTCCGGGGTCCCTCTCCCATCTGCTGCTTCTACTGCTGCTGCTGCTCCTATCACGTCTGTCGCTTCAAAGTCCAAAAAGGCAAAGGCAGCTACAAAAACTTTGGCGAATGGCAGCCGCCCAGTAGTTGACAATTTCCAGTCCCATCAGTCAAACCTTCAACTGCCTCCGGTAAACTCTTATCCGGCACTTCCTGGGCTGGGTACTTTGTCAGGCTCTTCCAGTGACCGGTCTAGGTCGTTTGCTCCTGGAAAGGTTGAGATAAATCCTGTCTTGTTGGAGAAGTCTGACGACTTGATAAAAGCCGAGATACAGTTGCATCGGCAGAGAGTCGAGCGTGCTCTCAAGGAGCAGGTTGAACAACGACGCGCATTGCAAAAAGCCTCTGTTCAAGCTGCGGCGTGGGAGCAGCTTACTGACTTTGATGTCGCCGATGTCCTAGAAAGGGCGTTGGCTGTGGTTCAGGCGACAGATGCTCAACCTACTGATGACACAGCTGCTAACGCCTCAGCTTCGAGCGACTCGTTTGACGACAATACCTTCTACTCGAGCCAACACGACACCCCTCAGTCTCACCAGATATCACGCCTCCCGAATGAGTCTGATGACGAGCAGATGCGGGATGCCTCGCCCTACGAGCCCGAGTTCGAACCTGAGCCTGCCGTCCAGTCCAACCAGACCCAGGTCACTGTTCCCGCCTTATCCCCTCCAAGAAACCTTCCGGGCCTACAGCCTCAGCAGCGGGCAGCGCCGGGCACGTCGACCCCTTCGAGTATAAACCGTCAGTCTGCCAATCCGGCAGCGGCTGGCTTGTCGAGTGAGGCGACGAGTGTCAGCCGAGCCTTTCGGCAGCTCCTGGCCCAAGAGGCCGTTAGTTCGCAGGGGAGCGGTGTGGCAAGCCGCTCTGAGGAGTCCGTCAACACAGCAAAGAATAGGTCTGCGGATGCGCGCGATCTTGCTATGGTCAGCGAGCGGTTATTGAACCAGGCCGTTGGTCGGAATGACTCTCCAGTAGTTCGCGCTCACGACCTGTCTCCTATAGCACCCCAGCCTGCCCATGTTTCTCCTCTCGCTGTTGCTCGTCAGCAGCACCTCGCTCTGTCAGACTCGAGTGGTCGTCGAGCTACCCCTGCCCAGGTAGCTGCTCTCCGAAAGCAGCCTTCCGCAGCAACCAGTCCGGAGAGCTCCCCACAAGCGAATCGATCACTTGACAGGACCAAGAACAAGGAAAAGAGGAAAAAGAAGAGAAAGGCGGACAGACTTCATCCTGAGGCTGTGGCATCGCCCTACATTAAAACTGAGCCGCGATCTCCTTCCCCAATGTCCGCGCAGCCCTATTCACGACCCACTAAGCGACAGAGACAGTCGCAACCACAACAGCTAGATCTCGGGCAAGGCGAATCTCGATACGATCAGCCGATTATAGTAGACGAGCGCTACCGGGAGCGCTACGAACCGAGGAGCTACGGTGGAGACGGGGCTATGGAGTATGGTCGGGAAGACTTGCGTCGTCCTCGTCATGATGCTGAGCCTGCTGTCGTCGCTTACCCCAGATATGAAAGGGTGTATTATGAGGACACCAGACCTCCCGCAAGCGCTCGTCAGGGCCCTGGGGACTCACCGGGCGTTCACCCAGCCCCCTATGTTCATCGGGAGGTGCGTACGGCACGAGCTGTCTCTCACGCTGTAGACTCGACCTTTGGGGAGGCTCCGACCTACTTCCGTGAACCTGCTACTGCTGCTAGGATGAGCGTGCATCCGACAGCATATCGTGAACGGTCTGGTTCGCCGGTTGGGTACGAGCGCCCACCTCCAGCCATGCTCCCCCCAAGGGCGGCCCCGACCCGTATCATTGTGGATGCCTATGGCCGCGAATATTTCGAACCTCCCCGTCCTCCAACGGTAGCCGGGGATGGACCTGTTTCCGAGCACAGGGTGGCAAATTCTGAGTTTCTGTATGGGCTGCCACCACCACTACCACCACCACCCCAACCTGTTTCGCGGAGACCTGGGGTATTTGAAGATGACGCTATGGTATACCAACCAACCTCACCCACTTACCCAGCGCCGCGGCGCTTGATAACACAGCCAGAGCTCGCCGGCCCCGAACTTCGCACGTACAGGGAACGCGCATACTCGGGTCAATCTATGGCGCCACCTGCTGGTGAATACATGCAGGCGCGAGGCCGTCCTGACGGCCGCCCTGGCGTTGAGGCGCCGCGTGAATACATATCAAGCCCGGCAAGCGTCCATCCGCCTGTGGAGCCGACCCGATACGAAAGCGCCGCTCCGGTCTACGATCGTCGGCCTGCTGAAGAGCGACCTCACGACTACTATGAGCTCAGAGCTGGCAGTGTGCGACCGCCAGAGGGGGTTCGCTATGAAGTTCCCGTTGCGTATGAAAGACGCGTGGGTGATGAACATGTACGGAAGTATATCTCTACACGGTCAGCGAGCGTCCGGCCCGGGGAGCCCATTCGGTATGAGGTTGGGAGGGAGTACGGCGGCGGCCAGATGGGCAGCATGCGACCGGAGATCCCTTTGCGTAAATACGCCGCCGCAGGCGGAGTCCCCCCTGATTCTCGGAGAGAGGTCGTGCAGCCGGCAGCAGCAGCAGCAGCTTCCCGCGCCTATAGTGTTCTTCCAGCCGAAGGTTCATCCCACGTGATGCGGCAGGATCTGGGTGGCCTGGTTCAGGCTGGAGAACAGCGGTATTACGAAAGACAGCCGGCGCAGGATGACGATGACGTCGTCTTTTTGGATCGTCCGCCGCGGAATATGTATCGCGAGATGCGCTGAGTGTGTTTGGTTTGCGGTTGGTGGTAAAGGTTAGGGGAAAAGCCAGAGGGCTAGGTCTATTATATTAGTTTGGGGCTAGAGGGAGCCATGATGGGATATGGCCCGTGTCGCGCGAGAGAGGACATGATGAGACGAGTAACAGGGCTCCGCAAAGCTGCGCAAGGAGATCATGATAAGCGTTGGTTTATCCTTGTGCTAGAGAAGTTTATAGACATTGGGTTACAGTTTGTCGTGTCGGCAATCATACATATCTTTTAGAAACTGCATACCTTGGTTAGGATTGCTAGCGTTGCAAGAATCTTACTGGCTTTATCTTAATTTGGTCAACAGTGTTCTTGATGTTGATTGCGCGAATATTCACAATATCCATAAAATGAAATACGACACAGCTGTATATACGTAGGTAGGTACTTCGGAGAGTTACTCTGTCTGTGGTGGGCCTGTGGATGAAAGTCCGAGGCAACCGGATATCGAGTTGGGTGCGCTCTCGCTAGCCCTACCAGCCAGGGCCTCGATCTCATGTCTGATCCGCACATTCCATATAAGTGGGCTCATGATATCTTGAGACATGTGTAGGCAAAAAGTGCTACGAACCTTGCTGAGTTAAAGGCAGAGACACTACCGACAGTATGATAATGAAAAGCCTAACAAATACGATACATGTTAATTTTAAGAAATATTGGTGGTTTATGCTGCCGGCTTCTTGGGGATATACGTTACTGGGCTGTGTAGTAATACACTACCTCAGATATTAAGGAAGCCCTAGCCCCTCCACAACGAAGGTTGTTACGTATCAAAAGGAGACTTATAAAGAAAGGTCCTGATCAGGGACGCTCCGAATGTATAATCGCGATAGTTAAATTAGGTTATAATGCCCGGTCAAAAGAAAAGGAGAGAATGGCGTGAGGTGCACCTTGGGCGCAGGCTGACAGACTCTGCAGTGTAGCAGTCACAACTAGACCTTTTCATGTACGGTTCATGGTTTCTAAATGGCGTTGCATGTTTGGATGAGTTCGATGTCGACCGTCATATGAGAGGCTGCGTCAGCTCCCCGCCGGGCCCGATTGGCGAGAACCGAGAAGGAGGAACTGTGGGATGGACCCCTGGACAAGAAATTGGCAGGTTTTGCCCCGATCTTACACGTAAGTTGCAGATTTCATTGGAAATAATCAAACGTTGAATATGGTGGAGAGGGAGTGAGGTTGTACCGTGTGAAGTATTTCGCAGTGGTGTGTGTGTGTGGTGTGTGGACCCATCGACGAACCAAAATCTCCGTACGTGCCAGCTTTAATCAGCGTTTCTTTGGCGTTGCGTCCTTCCCACCCGGTATCGATACGGGACGGAGCACGGTACGTACTGCAACATTACCTGGTATGGAATACTGGAGTTGGCATGTACAGTACTCCGGATACACGTGTGCATATCTGACGTGATGATGAAGAGCTCCAACAAAAGAGAGAGCAACTTTGTCTGTGTCTGTCCGGCTAGATCTAGAAGGCGACGGATGCCGTTCCGCTACCGCTGAGGCAACGGCTGAGATAGTTAACATGGTTTTGGGCGACGTTAAAACTCATGACGGCGTACTCTTGCCCCGGAATTTATACGGTAACGAAAGGCCAGGCGGGCAACTCGGAAATGCCATGCATATAATTCGTACGGGGTTAATCTGTAAAGAATGGACCTATAATCCAGTTCCGGACTTGCGGCCATTCCCGTCTTCACTATCCCACTGCCTATCTCAAGCTTGCCTGCGCACACGGGCAGCTGTAGAGTGAGAAATCGAGGAGCTGTATCCGTACGGAGCACCTAGGTACCTGAGTTATTGCAGATTATTACTCGAAGTAAATTATATTTTACGATTATTGACCGAGAACCGTGCAGCCGCCAGGTCCTCCTCCACTGAAACCCCTGGGTAAAGCGAAAGCGGATCCTCAGCCCAAGGACCAGTCCACGAGTCCTTCTTTCAGTGGAGAGAGCCTGCCGAGAAGTTAGTGCCGACCACCGACCTACTTACCAGGGCAGGCGCGCTCCATCGCGAGACTGCAGCCGATCTGACCACTGCCACTGCCAACGCCAACCTCAACCTACCGTACCCGGAACAAGTCAAACAGTGGACACCCACATGCACGGGCCAGCGGGCTTACCACTCTCCTCACACCTTAAACGTCCAGTGAAGGTAGGTAGCTGGCCTGTGCCCTGTTGTTCCCTCTTGTGCCTCTCTCCACATCCGGCTTCCCTTCTGCTGTCTATCAGCTTCCATCTTGCAATTCAAGCCAGGTCACACTGTCTTTCCTCCTCCACCTCCACTCGTCACTTCTTCCCCCACAACCTCCTCGACCTCAACGCTAGAACGCAGGAAAGGAAAAAGAGTAAACCACGGCTTGCAGTTGTTTTCCTCTCTTATTTCGTTTCCAGCTTTCTTTCCCTTCCTTCGAGATACCCCGTTTTCGCTTGTCTTTTCCCCCGTCTCCCTCCCTCCCCCCCTCCCCCCCTCCCCCCCCCGCCTTCCATTTTCCGGACTTCTTCCCTCCAGGTCCTTCAGTCCCTCTTTTAGCCCCAATTCTCGCTGCCGCCGCCTCCACTGCCACAGCTGTCGCCGGTTCTGTACCCCTCTGGCGTTACTTGTGCTGGTAGTATCGTCGGTTCTGATCCTGTCGCTGTCGCTGCCGCTGCCGCTGCCGCTGCCGCTGTCCCACCGTCCTCAGGTCGCGTCTCTCCATCGTGCAAAGTCCAACAACGTCCCAGTCCCACAATGAATAAGCTGGCAAACATGCGTCACTGGCCCGAGAGGATGAGTCCCAACTTTGGCATGTCGCGGGCGAATATGGGCATGCCTGCAATAAATCCTCACCAAAAGGTCCCGCCCCCGGGAGCACCGCCGATTCCGAATCCCCAGCCGACCGAGACCACGATCAACTACTCGTTCAATGTCCCCTTCGCCTCCGACCTCGCTGGTCCCGATACCGAGGACATCCTCCACGCCACCGCCGATGCAGTCTTGAGGTGGACGCATCCCGAGGATGCCGCTGATGACGTCGCTGTCTACGAGCTTCCCGTCCACGCTCAAAATCTCGCCAGGCTTCGCGCTTTGTGCGACCAGTTCACCATGAGCCCAATGGCCATTGAGGCCGAAGTCAAATCGACAATCCCCAAGCATCTCCGTCGCCAGGTCACCACAGTGTGCCTTTCCGGGCCCTCCGATAACGTCTACAAGACCAGGGAAACCATCCTAAACCAGACTCCCTTGTCACTGGTAGGTCGTTTAAGTCTGCCTACCTGTCTTCTGGGACTGCCATGCTGACCACTTCTTCTACAGCGTTGTACAGCGGTCGATGTTGAAGGGCACCTGGTCTGCAATATTCAGGAGGGGGTTCTCAAACAGTCTGTCACGGATTTTCTCGACGAGACCTCGGCCTATTGCGGGGTGGATATCTTCCTCCTCGGGCCTAAGCTTACACCCCTGGTTGATGGGCTGAATGGGGACGTGGAGCTGCGAAGGGACCAACGTTGGAGAATAGCGATTTATGGGGACATGTTGTCGACGGAGCACGCCAAGACGCGCGTTCTAATCCATATTGACCAACTGGTAGGGAGTCCTCAACCATGCGTTCCAAGCCTCTTGCTAACGTCATCTCAGCTTTCGAGGATTGTTGACCGCATGGACATCGATTTCACCTTACACCAACTGGTCTGTGGGCGTAATCGTAAGAACATCAAGCTCGTCGAGTCGGCCACCAATACTGCAATCTACTTCCCGCCACCGTTTTCACAGGCCTATCACTTCTGTCCTCCCAATGCCCAGCGCCGAGATCCTCAAGTGGTCTTCATCACCGGCGAGAACCCTCAGGCGATCGAGCAGGCCAAGCTCAGAGTTCATGAAATGATGAGAGGCATCAGACTGTTTGTAAAAGATATCCAGATTCCCGCAGCTAAGATCGACAGCATTTTGCTAAGCCGCATGGATAAGATGCGGAAGATTATGGAGGCTTACGGAACCTTCATCATGTTCCCACCGATCGGCTCCAGGCAGACAACTGTACGCATCCAGAGCACTGACCATCAGTTTCTGGACCGTTGTGCTCGCGAGCTCATGTCTTTAGTTGGACAATTCTACACGGCAACATGGTCTATATACCAGCCAGGCGGCCAGCATCCAGGCCCCAACGACATCAAGACTATGCTTTGTGATATCTGTGCCAACTCGGATGCTGATGTGTCGTTTGATCAAAGCTTCACTATCACGGGCTCTGACGAGGCCGTCAAGTCGGCTTTGATGGTCATATCGAAAATCAAATACGTGGCTGGGGCTCAATATTCGATTCGCGTCAAGATTGAGCTCGCCAATGAGCACAAGGAATTTGTGAGCGGGAAAAAGAACGGCAAGATCAACAAGATAATGGGTCAAAGCAACGTTCAGATCATGTTCGATAATTTCGGCGAGTTTAACTTCAACATAGACGTTGTCGCCAATACCTACGATGCCATGAAGACGGGGCTGAACTTGGTGGAACAAGAGATGCCGGCGTCTATTTCGTTCCATGTACCCGACCAATATCACAAACGCATAATCGGAATCGGCGGGCAGCATATCCAACGCATCATGAAGAAACATTCTGTCTTCGTGAAATTTTCCAACGCTATGGATCGTGGTATGTTTCTGCCTGTTTTACATGCACATGTGTCTGTACTAAAACTCCCGCCAGGCGGAATGGGACGAGAAGATGATGATAGCCGAGTCGACAATGTCATTTGTCGAACTCCGGCCCGCAATGCCCAGAATCTCGAGCTTGTGAAGAGCGAGATCCTCGAAATGGTTGATCGAGAGGTATGCAGTGGCTTGTAGATAACCAGGTACAATGAACACCGTCTAACTCTGCGAAACAGGACTCCGAGTTCACATCCCAAATTGTCAACGTCGATCGTCTCTATCATCGCCGACTCTTGACTCGCTTGCCTGACATTGAAGCACTGGAAAAGAAATGGAATTGCAAGATCGTTTTTCCCAGCACAGAGCAAGCGAGTGATGAAGTCACGGTCACTGGGCCCCAATGGCAGGTGCCCATGTGTGTGGACCACTTCCTTGTAGGTGCTGAGATTTGCAGTTATTATGGAGAGTTCACTGACAATGGAATTGCAGGGTATGGTTCCGGATAACCATGAAGTGGTCCTGGAGCGGTCTCCGGACTTGATCAAATTCCTCGAGTCAGCGGAATTCGTCCAGAAAATAGCTCCCAAGCTGAAAACCCAGTACGAAGTCGAAGTCACCATTCATGAGGAGCGCAGCGAGGCTGGTGAAACTGCCCCTACAGTCACCTTGCTATGGACTTTCACGCGGAACAACGCAGGTGGTCTTCGCGATGCTATGGAATTTCTCCAGAGCCAGTTTGCAACTGCTGGATTAGAACCTGTTGTCATCAAAGGCGCCATTCCGCGGCCGAAGTCGGATACTTTCGAGGACTCGCTACCGTATTTCGACTCCAAGCTCCTCCAGCATGCGCCAGCCCCAGTGTCGACAGACTCACCCACCAAGCCTTCCTTTGGCGATGAAGTTGCTCGCGAGCGAAACACGATCTTTGAACGACTTCGAAAGCCGGGCAGCATGTCATCGATCTCGTCATTCCTGGACCGAAGAAAGAACAGCTCTCACTCGGCGACCAATTCCCTCTTTAAGGGCTCAAGCAACGTCTCCAAGTCATCACTCATTTCAATCGAGTCTACTCGCAGTTTTACCGCTGATCGGAACCCATGGAATGACAGCGGCGTCAATCTCGCCGATGACGACCCGTGGTCGGCTGGTCGTGCTTTTGCGGGCAATGGAGCCGACCACAAACTGGCGGTCCCACAACCAGGAGATGCCACACCACGACACAATACTCGACAGTCTGCTGACAGCGGACGCCCGTCGACGTCTCATTCTACCAATTCAGGATACCCCGGCCCTCTTGGACCATTTCGCTAGATTTTATTCTTACGCTTCCATTATTTAGACCCACGACTTTTCTTGTTCTGTTCATCAGTTGTGTGGAGACAAAAAAAGAAATACCCTACGGCTGGATATACCCCTGGCGTACAATACCCCGGTAGTTGCAGTTCTGCATTTGGTCGGCTTGCTCCTCTTTTTTTTTTGTCATTTTGCGCTTATTTCTTTTATCATATGCTCTTCGATGTGACCCTCTGGTCAGCAGGATCAGTGTTGGTCTCCTGGTTATGAAAATGACGTTCACTCTATGATGCTACCGCAATGATTTCTTCGATGCAGACCTAGACGCAGACCATGGAACCAATCCAACGATTTCCATGATGCATTCCGGGAAAAGGTGTTATCTGTTCTGTTTCCGACGACTCGGTTTCAAATTTTTGGAGGCGGGTAGAAAAAGATGCGGTTCCATATATATACCCAATGCCAGAAAGACGGGTTGCTGTGGCGGTCTGGGATTGATCATGTTTGCTGCCAGGGGAGTTCAAAAATGCAGGGTTTCTTCGGAACGTGACGCATTTTCGAAATTTTATTCTCAGATCGCTTCGCTGGTTTCTTCTCGTTATGATCTGATATCTCTATAGTTTTGTGTTTTTTTCTTTCTTTTTATTGCCATGTTATTTTTCTTACTTCCTACCATCATACCATATCTAACATACCAATTAACGTCGTTGCGTTTCTATCGGGTCAGAGCTGATGGGTGCGCGTGATATTCCGGGTTTGGTTCGTTGGTTTCTGCCTCGTCTTCCGTTTCATTCCCTCCTCGTCAGTGGTCACATATCTTGAGGGCGGAGGGGGAGCATGCATGGGAGTGGAGATGTCAATAACTTGGAGTACAGTGGCGGGAGTCGAGTAGAGTTGGAAGATACAGGGTGTGAAAAGGCGTTGGGAGTGAGCAGAAATGGGACTGTCTTCTCGCGTGAGAGAAGCAGTCATCGGGCAATGGGGGGTATACAAGACCGTCAATTTGAAGTGGCGCGATATCAAGGAAATTATCACAACCGCAAGGGGTTTCAGTGGATGGGTATCGAGCTCGAGGTAGTTTATGAGAAGCGAAGCAACAAGCGAAAAGCGAAAAGCAAATATGATAGGACCTTTCTGAAGTGTGGTTATATCTCAGGAGTAGCGAAATAAACGACAGCGGGCTAGAAATCTAAAATATGAAAGCATCAGCCCTTACCTGAGTATCGCAACGGTGTTTTCTCATCACGCTTATACGAAGACCATGCTAACAGCACACTCTTTAGACTACTACTAGCATTGAAAGAGAGTCAGCCACTGGCTGAAATAAAGATACGCACTGTTGCACCCAGTGCTTCACTCGCCGATACACGCCCTAGTCCAATAGGGCGAAGGAAATATCCATTACGGGATAAGCCCTCTGACCGGGCTATAAAAGGAACTATCCCAAACAAAAAAGGGGGCTAAGCACGGTTTGCTGAACTTTCTTCAATCTCACTCGGTCAGCTTTCAAGGCGATTGCCTAACTAACCGTCGCCGTTACCACTGCTGCTGCCGTCTGCCTGTGGATATCTCTAGGTAACTTCCTCGCGCGTCCTTCCAGGATAGAGTTTAGAGACCGGAGACTCTACTAGCTGGTTGTCTCAACTAACCCCGCCCCCCTTGCCCTTTTCCCTTCCCTCACTCCCTATCCATCCATTCTATCGCCCCATAGACGACCAATACGGCTCTACATAGCTGCCTGCCATCCATCCACATGGAAAAGAAAACGCTCGCTCTTCATCTATTTGTTTCAAGCAGTCGATACATCCTCGTCGTTCCTCAACCCGGCATACTCGGTCCCCTGATTCGCCGTGCTCAGCCTCGCGCACAAGGAAAGCAGCACCACCGTTTCGGTAGCAGCATAATGGTTAAGCGCATCCAACAAAATCTGCAGGTGGCGACTGAAATTGGTCTCCCATTTCCTGATAACATCAAACAGCTCGGCTATCCTCGCGCTCTCGCTGTCTTTTCCTTTCTCGTCTTTATTACTGCCGTCAGGTGCTGCTGGTTTTTGTGACCTGACGGCTTGAAACTGTCGCCACTGGTCGTCAGTCATATTGGGCGGCTTGTTGGTGCCCGATAGGTCCGGGTCGGCCTTTTCCAACTCGCGGGATAGCCAGTTGGTGTATGTTGCAAATATGGTGCACGTTTGCATCAGTTTGGAGTGTATCTTGAGAAAGTGTCAGCGATCGGATCGAAATCTCTTTAGGCGAAGAAGAAGGGGAAAAAAAGACATACCCTTAACAGCTTGCTGTTTGTCAACATGCACTCCTTCAAGCAAGTATCCAAGAAATTCACATGGTCTTGCATAAGTTCGTCAACGGTACGAGTGAGTTTCCCGCCTGCTGCCGTAGTCTTACCGGCGGCGGCAGCGTGGCCAACCGGTGGATCAGCAGCAGCAGTAGTGCCGTCCTGTTGAGTCCCTTCTCTCTCACGCAATCGTCCCATGAGACTCTGCCAGTTCGGCTCAATAACTTCCGCAGTGCAGAAGTACAGCAACTGCTGCACGAAAACGAGCATGCGCGCACGGAGTGTCCAGACCCGGCGCTTCCAAATCTCGAGCCTCCGCGACGATGACCGATGGGCCCAGACAAAGCCACGCGTGTGCGTCTGCCACGTCGTCGACAGCTGTGACTCCAAATGGCGCAGCGAGAGCAGATACCGAAAAAGGGCCTGGTAGCGCCAGACCGTCTTGCGGCTGATAACCAGCGAGACGGGAAACGGGACCACATAGTCGAGCTGCAGGGACGTAAAGCCGCTCGCGTTCTTGTCGCTGTCGACCGGCTGGTTCGCCAGAGGCTGGAGGATCTCGCCTTGCTCGATGCCGGTGATGTTAACCACGCGTTGAAGCGACTTGGTCAAGGTGATTTCGTTCATCTCCACCTTGACATCCTCCTTGAACGGATCCAGCGACACAACGCTGCCAGGCTGTCGAAGGACAAGGTCTAGGAGGGACTGCAACTTGCCCGTGTTGACAGATTTGACGGGCTTCCGCAGCTCCGACGTGCCAAGCTCAAGGAAGTAGGAGAAGTAATCAGACGGGTCCAGAAAGAAATAATGCTTGAGTGAGCGTAGCCTCGCTGGTAAGGCGTGTGTGGTCAGGAGTAACTGCATCAGCGATTCGTTTGCATGTGCGTAAGCATTGTTGACGTTGTCCATAAACCGGTTGTCATCAAATGAACTCGGCACGTCCTTAACTTGCAGACTGACATCGACACCTCCGCACTCCCGGACAACGTTGAGGTACTTGCCAGCTAACAACACCTTGTCCTTGACGCCCTCGAGCTGTGGCGGGACGTCTTGGTCCCGGATGGTGTAGCGCCGCTCCCAGTACTCGTCAGTGTAGTCCTGCTCGAGCCTCTCACGGCGAATACTCCTCTGCTCCTTGATCAGAAACTCGGAATGGGGGTCGTTGATACCTCCGTGGTGGAGCCATTCATTCAACATGGCCATGTAGGGGCGGCTTGCGTCTCGTAATAAAGATGTGAGCAGTGTCCGAGCCGCTGGATCTCCCGACATGGACGCCAGTCTCTTGGTGATCAGGCCGAGCACAACTCCACCTTTGCAGATCTTCTTCCCCGTCATGTTTCCCGGTACCAGGTCACCACCCTCTCGGAGCTGCTCCAGGATATGGTCGAAATCGTCGGCACTATCACTTGATTCGTCCGTCTCATCGTCTAGAAGTGCGTTCCGCTTCAGCAGGTCATGCGCAAGCGCATAGATCTGGGACATGATATGGCTGGTCGGAAGGATATGTATATTGAGAACGTGGAGGGTGAACGAGTCGTTCGCGAGGAACTGTGTTTCAAGCTGGGCGATCATGACGAGATAATCCTGGAGCAGCTTGCGGATCGACGCGCACAGGGCGTGATTGACCGACCCAAATTCGTCGCGGCTCTGCACGTCAACAAACATCTTTAGCGCCGAGTAATGGGTAGCCATCCGCAACATCGACTGGGTAAGATCCTGGAGGCTTGGATCCAGACCTGGTAAAATACGCCAAGTCGGCCCTGACAAGC
This sequence comes from Apodospora peruviana, assembly GCA_033439685.1. Classification (NCBI taxonomy): domain Eukaryota; kingdom Fungi; phylum Ascomycota; class Sordariomycetes; order Sordariales; family Lasiosphaeriaceae; genus Apodospora; species Apodospora peruviana. The sequence continues at coordinate 1,451,048 of JAUEDM010000004.1, read as the reverse complement.
GGTCTCTTTCGTCGTATGGATTGTATCCCTTTGCAAAGCGAATATATTGACCCTCAAATCCCATGAACACGAACAGCAGGTCCTCCAGCAAGACAGCCTCTTGCGCCTCCAGGGAGAGCTCGTGAAGAGGCCTCGGTTGTAAAGTCTGGGGCGCGGAGGATGCAAGAGGCGGTATCGATATGCGCGACGCGAGAGGAGCTGATGTATGTGGAAGTAGTGTAGCTTCGGGTTCCCAGGGAGCTGTGGTGGTGTTTACCGGTTAGCAAAGCCCAATGGTGACCACGGATTGGCGCTGGTACCTTGAGGCGGCGCTTCTGCCCGCGACTCCCTCGGCCGAGTGTCGGGCGGGCGCTGCCTTGGGACATCGGTGGCCCGACTCTTATCGCTGGCGGTCGCACTACGGCGTTCAGGACTCCTCGTCCGGGTGGTCAGCATCTCCCTCGTCGTCACCTGCACCTTCTCGATGCGCCGTTCATCGACGGTCCTGCTTGCAGGTCGCGGGTTGCCCGACGCCGAGCGTTTGTGTGACGCTGAGGCAGAAGCTGAAGTTGAAGCATAGGCAGACGTCTGTGGCTGTCCCTGTGCATGACCTGGCCTGCGCGCATCTCGGTCGGCCCTTGGGTCTCCTGAGTTGAAGCTATTGTTGCCACGGGCGCTGCCGTCAGGCGCCGGCATGCGCGCTCGCGGGGTAGCTCGGTCGGTAGTGGCGCCATTGGCATTGGCGCTTCTCTTTTCCGCGTATGGCGGTGGTCTAGGGCCCGACGACATTGTTGCTGTCTACATTTGAAAGCCGCTGCCGTGATCGCAGGCGGCAGCATTGGCCGAAATAAGGGGGCAGCGGTTGGAGGCGGGGTGTTGGTGCTGTATGGTTGACATGGATCACGACCAGAGAGTGTCTTGGTGGGCAACATCCCCGAGCGCCCAGCGCGTCGCGTTTGCCGTTTAGTACCCGCACATTATAGTAGGTGCCAGCTAGTTTGGGCTTAGCGTCTGGGGAAATGGATGGTGTGGGGCTTGAGGTGAGGCTGAACTCTTCGGTACGAGGTACTTGCGAATGATGCGCAGCGGGACAGGGGTGGTGGAACTGGGAGCTTCGTGGACCTGGCGTGCCTGGAGCTTCAACCGCCAGACACCTAAACATTCGCGATCCATCCATCCCAATCCCGCCTCTCAGTCACAAAGCACCACCATTTCCCACTCATTCGAATTTTTCAATCGGGCGATATCTCCAGAGAGGACCGGTAATACCAAAATCAATTCACCAGACCGCTCGGCAGCTTTCCTCTTACGACACCGCCAAGATGTTTATGGCAAGGTCTGAATACGGTAAGTTGCAGACTGAACCCTTTCCGGAGCTGGACAGCTATAACAGAAGCTAACTTCAAACGTATTGCTTAGATCGGGGCATCAAGTAGGTTATGCCGAACCATCCATTCCCCTCTGCAACTTTGGGGTCGCCCAGCGCCTCTGTCCGCGTCCGTCATAGCAAAGATACCTAACAACCGCTGCAGCACCTTCTCCCCCGAAGGCCGTCTTTTCCAAGTCGAGTACTCCCTCGAGGCCATCAAGCTCGGAAGCACCGCGATCGGCGTCGCCACCTCGGAGGGCGTGATCCTAGGCGTCGAGAAGCGCGTGACCTCGACCCTGCTCGAGACGTCGTCGGTCGAGAAGATTGTCGAGATCGACCGGCACATCGGCTGCGCCATGAGTGGGCTGCAGGCGGACGCGCGATCCATGGTCGAACACGCGCGTGTCGAGTGCCAGAGCCACGCTTTCAACTACAACGAGAAGCTGCGCGTCGAGAGCTGCACCCAGGCCATCTGCGACCTGGCCCTGCGCTTCGGTGAGAGCGCTGACGGCGAGGAGAGCGTCATGAGCCGGCCGTTTGGTGTCGCCCTTCTCATCGCCGGCTACGACGAGGACGGCCCGTCGCTCTACCACGCCGAGCCGTCGGGCACCTTTTACCGCTACGACGCCAAGGCCATCGGCAGCGGCAGCGAGGGCGCGCAGGCCGAGCTGCAGAATGAATATCACAAAGTTGGTTTTCTTCTCTTTCGCTCTGTCTGTCTCTATATCTCTCCCTGGGTTCATATACTGACTTGCCTCCCAATCATTCAGTCACTCACTATTGAAGACGCCGAGACACTCGTGCTCAAGACGCTCAAGCAGGTCATGGAGGAGAAGCTGGATTCCAAGAATGTGCAGCTGGCCAGCGTCACCAAGGACAGAGGATTCAGGATATACACGGACGAGGAGATGGCTGCCGTTGTTGAGCGACTCCCGGCAAACTGAGAGTAAGCGTGTTGCATGCTGTTTTGATACGAGAAGCGTGGCGAGTCCGATGGGGAGGCGAAGGCGGAGGCGGAGGCGGCAACGTCTTGTTGATTTCGGTTTTTTTTTCTCCAGATATCAAAAAGAGGGCCTCATCATAAACATGAAATAAACGGAAAGACAGGTGTGCTTCCTCGCCATATGGGCCACACCAGTATTCTTATCGTGTACAGGATACGGTGCATATATGTTCATCACCACAGCAAACACCACCGTGTGAGAGGAAGCGAAAAGTACTAGGTATCGAACACAAGAAGCATACCTGCGCCGCTACGAATTATACAATCCAAGACAACAAACTGGGCTCGCCATACAAACACATTACAATAATACAAAGATGAAAAGACAAAAACAACACCCCCCACCAAACGTACCAAGTATCAAAACATTATGCCGCGTGTTCCTTTTTCCAATCCGTCTCCGCCAAATCCAGCCTCTCCAAGTCCTGCTCAACACTCAACAACCCCAACGCGTAATGGGCCTGTTCCGACCTGACCAGCACAAGCCGGTTCTCGCCACTCAAGGTTCCGACTCCTCCTCCCGCTCCTCCCGGAGCGCCGCCGTCACTACCACCATTATTGCCGGGGCCACCATCACCACCACCGCCTTCCGCTTCCAGCTCGCGGATCCTCGTGTCTATTCTCCTCGGCCGTGCCCAGATCGGCTGCGAAAATAGCGGCTCAAGCTCCGGCGGCCGGTAATACTGCGGCCCTCGCTTCATCTGGCCAGCCTTATACCAGGCCGACTCGCACCCATCAGCAATCTGTTTGGCCGACTGCCAACCGGTCAACCGTTCAATATCACAAAGACGTCTGATGACCCAATGTCTTTGGGTTATGTCTCGGTACTGGGTTGTTTTCTCGTCAGTCATCAAACTCGGTGAGACGTTTTCGGCGATTTCCTTTGTACGTACCTGAATCGCGGCAACAAACATGCAGAAAGAGCTCTCCAGAAAGACGGCAGCCGTCAGTGTAGTGACGTCCGTCACTTCCGACGTGTCTTCGTGAAGACCAGCCGCGATACGACCAATCTCGTTTGCCCAGAGCGCCGTCTCCGGCGCCGACATGCCGGCGGCCACCATGGCGATGGGCGGCATCGACGGGCGGGCGCGGTAGAGCACGATGAGACCCATGTAGTAATTCAGCCAGATACCGGCGATGCTGTACGTACGGTACATCAGCGCGGGACCGAAAGGTGATACAATGGGCGTCGCGATGTCCGGGCCCATCGGCTGGAAGTCAGGCCCGAGATGGGCATGGAAGACGTCAAAGGCTTCGCGGATCGCCTCCCATTCACGGACCGCAGCGGCAGTCTGGGCGTCAAGGTCTGTGTCTTCTTCGGCATCGCGATCCGGTGATGTTTGGCGCGGGGGACTGAATCCCTTCGGCAGGTCAAACTGACCGCTAGATGGGAGAAGACCCGGGAACATTGGCGGTGACTGGCCACGACCTTGGCCGGGAGGACCCCCTGGAACCCCGGGCCCCGGAGGACCGCCAGGACCACCAGGGCCGGGTCCTTGACTGGAGGTACCCGGTGGTCCTCGCGGCATATTGGCTTCGGCTTTTCTTGCCTTACGTTTCCGCGCCATATCACGGGATGCGAAGCTAACCACGCGCCCGAGTAGGAGCATAAGGTGGTCAAAGGTGCCGTAACTAGCACAGGTGATGAGCATCCATGCACGCTGGAAAAGAACGAGGAAACATCCAACTTACATGGCGTCAATTCTCCCAAACTGTGCTCGAGGCGCACACTGCGTCCAATGCTCGTATTCCATGCTGGTACCATTGTTAGCAGAGAACACACCGTCGGTTGACATGGGTGGATCACCTACAATGGGCGGGTTGCCCCGAGAATGCTCTGGTAGACGTCCATCTTACAGTACCACCAGAACAGGTCCCTGACATGCCCATATGTTTTGATATCACGCTCTGTATACTTTAGCCCTGACGGCGGATCGACAGAGCCAGTATCGCCATAGCTTACGCTCCGACCCGTAATCTGGGAAATCAAGTTGGTGTCTAGCCAGTCTGGATCATGCTCGGGAACATCGTGTAAAGACTGGCAGGAGATGTCGCATCGGTGGCCGCTCCCGAGACTCAGAAGCTCCTGTCTTTTTCTCCGCTGCAGTGCAATGATATCTTGGGTCATCTGCCGGAGAGGAATCTCCCTCAGAATGGCGCGGGCTCCCCACATGTGCTTGCACCACTTCTCGTGATCCGAGTTCCATACTTCGTAGAATCCAAGCAACAAGGTGGCTGCTAACGTTGCCGGCTGCGTCCGCTTGGTTGGACTTCGATAATTCTTGGCAATCCGTCTGAGGCTGAGATGGTAGTGCTTCATGGCTGCCATTGGCGGCACCCCTTGGCGCTTTGCGATCTGAAGACTACCCAGTGCAAGCATTGCCTGCATCAGGGCGGGGTAACTAAAGGATATGAGTGGGAATACATCTGGTAGTACAAGTCAGAACCGTCCAGACAAGCGATACATTGCCGGCACGTACAGGTCCAGATGCTTTGGCGGGCACTGGGAATAGCATGGCCTTGGAACATGGGCCCTTCGTCGACCGGGTGTCGTTCGTACAGGGACATGATCCGGCCGGTCACATTCACAAAATGCCGGAACACTTCCAACGTTTGCGGGTCGTTCAGGGGCGAACTAGACGACGAGGGTGTGTAAGTCTGCAAAATATTTTGATCTACAGTGCCAGCAAATGTCCTCATGCTGACTCCGTCCGTGGTAAGTGGGAGTCCCAAGCCCCTAGCCACTTGAACGCCCCTGTTCAGGTCATTCGTCTGCGACTGGGCAAAGTCGTCCTGACTCCGGGGCACATCTTCCTCCGAGTCGGCCATGGAAGCGTCGTCGTCCGAATGCCAGTAATGCCCTTCATCGGACTGTTCCACCTTGACAGCACTACCAGCAGGGGAAACCAACTGATGTCCTGATGGCGCGGATATTGACGGATGGTGCCTAGTCGAGATAGGTGAGGCCTCCATGGTCCTTGGATCCTGGAAGTCCTGGGTAGAGCTGAAGAAGTCGCCATATTCCGGCTGTTGAACAAGCGCGGGTTGCGAAGCTGAGGGAACTGCAGACTCGGGCATCTGGAACGGTGCGTCAGGCGATGGGTGCTGCCGGCTATAGAGAATAGGGCTCAGGGTATGGGAAGCGTCTTGCCGGTCCTCATAGCTGTTTGTGCCGTACGGCAGACCGGTGAAGTCCACCGACGGCGGCCTGGGCGCAATGATAGGGAACTGCACTTGTGACGACGACGACGTGCGTGCTTGGGCAGCGGTGAGCTGGGCAGACACCAATGCAGCCTGGGTTTGCTGGTGGTATGTTGACTGGCCGAAGACCGAACCAGAAGCGAACGAGCCCAGGGGTTCCTTGAAGGTGAGACGTTGGTTGTAGCCATCGCACTGTCTCTTTGACTTGATACAGTTGCCGCACGTCGGCTTGCCCTCATCGCACTTGATGCGCCTCCTTCGACAGGCTAACAGGTGGACAGTCAGCAGGGAGACACCTAAGGATGATATAGAGAGAACCGATGATGACACATACTGAGACAGCCGGTTTTGGTTCGTTTCCTCACCATCGCCTTCCGAGGTGCCGAAGCGTCTGGCTGGCCGGCAGATGCACGGGGTGGTGACGGCAGGGGAGGAGACTCATCAGACAGGGCCTCACCAGAGCCCATACCAGAAGACAAGGCGGTAGACATGGCGGATTCCACGGAATAGTGGTACCGGCACTTAGACACAGACAAAGATGATGGTAGGTAGCTGGGTCCTTGGACGATGAAAGACAGTCCGGTCCAGGTCACCGAGTTGCATGACCGTTGACAAAACCTGGGGGTCCCGGGGAGGTGGGCCAGGGGTTCTTTACATATCCTCAAGGCAGGCCGGGAGACAGGCAACTGGTCCGGCCGAAACGGAATTCAGTGACAGGTTGATGGGATGACAGCAGGTGTCGATGCTGCGAGGCAGGAAGCCGAATAGAGAAGTCTCCGGGTCTCGTGCACAGGAAGCAGCTTCGGGAACAGGAACACAGACAGGAACACTTATACGGCAGGTGTCATGCAACTCACGAAGCCTCTGTCTCACAGATATCTCATGATATCCGTACAGCTGGTGTAGCCGCCTTGGTTGATGAATTGTGGACGGTGGACTGTGAACAGTGCCGTGCCGCCGCCGCCGCCGCCGCCGTCGTCGTCGCCGGCCGAAAGCGCGTGGGGAAGTATAGTACAGTAATTAGCAATTTGGAGATCACGATAAATAGCGACAAAGCAGCTATGTTCTGCTCTTGCTGCCGCTGCCGCTGCTGCTCGGCCGGATGCTGTAAGCCACAGTAACGGTAGGGTTGGTTGGGGGAGAATGAAAGGTGAGTTTGTCAAGAGATGTAAAGACCAGAGATGTACGGAATACGGAGAAGCACTCTAACAGGCCGGAGTTTGCGTTGCGACGCTCGGCATGCAACTTTGTTGATGAGCGACCGATCCTACCCTGATGTTGGGAGGCACAACCCCTCCTCGGCGCTCGCATAATGATAGCGGTGCCAAGGTGACCAGCCCGTGTGTGCCTGTACAGATAATAGGTTACACACACAAAATATCTCTTACAGCTATCCCGGAGTAGGGTACATTATTGCGACGATCTTGCCTCTCACCACTACAAAATGTACCTCCTTCGCAGTACGTAACGCACCGGCCGGCCGAGCGTTGATCGTGACGGGAAGCATACGTGCGTAAGGTATTGAGGTAGGAGGTAGTGTGGCAGAGAGATTGATCATGGCTGCAGTACTTTGGCGCGGAACCCGTCGACACCATCGGGAAACCGGGAGCTACTCTGTCAGGGCACGTCGTGCCTTCTTCATCTCGGTTTCCCGTCAAGTATAGCGTCGGCGGCAACACCTCGATTCTCGAATCTTGACAGCGTACGTCCGTAATTGGTACCCGCGCCAAGTGTTTGCTGCTCTGGAAGGCGACAGTTCTGTAGTGTGAATTTATACCGGTTACGCCCTCGGCCGTTCACGGCCGCAAGAGCTGAGCTGGTGTCAAAATGAAGAGCTGTATCTTTTTAATTCTGCATGGCCTATCCAGCCGTTCGTGAGCTGAAAGCCCGTTGACAATGCAGCAATGGTGCAGCCCCTGGGCCCGGGAGGATCTTCCAGGTTGGACCGCCTCACTAGCTGAACCGCCACAACAGGCAACTGTCAACGGCGGCGAGAGTGGGGTTACGCTACGCCAAGTCCCCGCACAAGTCTCCAACTGGCACGGCGGCCGCGCCCATTCACAATCGCGACGCTATCAGCCCCACTATAACCTTTTTCTCCAGATCGAATCCATCGTCTTGTCTTTGGACGGCTCAGCAAACATCCGGTGCAGCTTCACCACCACGAACGAGGCTGCTTCATGCATGACACAGAACAGATCCCTGCCTCCTCACGTCGCAATGTTTCCCGTAAGAGGCCTCAGCGTCTCGGCCGATAAGTTAAAGGTAGAGACGGTGATTGCCTCGCCAGCTGCCAGCACTCCGTCAAGTTCACAAGCACGGAAGCGGAAAAGAGCGAGCCAGTCGCAGACGGTAACCCAGACAAACGTCACAGACCTCTGGGAAAAGGTCATCGAACACAAGAAGCCAGCAGGCCCTGGGCCTGACGGTAAGGCGCAGTCCAAAAACAAGAAGGCCAAAGTTTCTGCATTGGCTGCCGATGATGACAAGAACGTCGACGACGACGATGAATGGAACGGCATCGACGACGACGATGCTGCCGAGGCTACTCCCGAAACAGCAACAACAAAACCGGATACCGAGAAGCGAGAGAGAAAGAACAGGAAGAAGAAGCTGAACGCCGATGATACCCCACCGACGGCCGAGCAGATCGCCGCCGCCAAAGCTACAAAAGAAAAGGCTAAACAGCTCGCCGAGAAGATCAAGCAGACGGGACCACCCCCGGTCACCGCAGCCAAACTCACGCCCCTCCAGGCCGCGATGCGCGAGAAGCTCGTCTCGGCCCGCTTCCGGCATCTCAACGAGACGCTGTACACCAGACCCTCAGCCGAGGCCTTCCACCTCTTCGAGGACTCGCCCGAGATGTTCACCGAGTATCACGAGGGCTTCCGCCGCCAGGTCGAGGTCTGGCCCGAGAACCCGGTGGAGAGCTACATCCGCGAGATCAAGACGCGCGGCGCCATCCGCAACCCGCCGCGCAGCCGACACGACTTCTCCAACCCCATCGACAGCCACCTGCTCCCCTTGCCGCGCAAGAACGGCACCTGCTACATCGCCGACCTCGGCTGCGGCGACGCGGCCCTTGCGAAAGCGCTCGAGCCCATCAAGCAAAAGCTGCACCTCAGCGTCCGCAGCTACGACCTCCAGACGGGCGGCAACCCGCTGATCACGCGCGCCGACATCGCCAACCTGCAGCTCCCCGGCGGCAGCTTCGACGTGGTCATCTTCTGCCTCGCCCTCATGGGCACCAACTGGATCGACTTCGTCGAGGAGGCCTATCGGATCCTGCGTTGGAAGGGCGAGCTCTGGGTCGCCGAGATCAAGAGCCGCTTCGCCGCGCCCAGGAAGCGCGGCAGCCACCAAGTCGTGTCCCACAGCGTGGGGAACCGAAAGAAGGTCGGCGCGGTACCCAAGAAGCTTAAAGGCCGTGAGCTGCAGGAGCAAGAGGAGGCAGAGCAAGCCGAGCTGGCCGTCGCCGTGGACGGGGTCGAGCTGCGGAGGCAAGAGACGGATGTGTCGGCGTTTGTCGAGGTGCTGAGGAAAAGAGGGTTTGCCCTGCACAGGGAGATGGGCGCCGGGGCCATGGACATGAACAACAAGATGTTTGTCAAGATGCGCTTTGTCAAGGCGACCCCGGCCATCAAAGGCAAGTGTGTTGCCGAGGCGCCCAAGGATGACGGTCTGGGTGCCCAAGGCCCGCCAAAGAAGGCCAAGTTCCTCCCTGAAGAGGATGATCAGATCAACGAAGCCGCGGTGCTAAAGCCCTGTGTTTACAAGTTGCGGTAGCCCAGATCGTATAACCGACGTACGTTATCCTTTCCTCCCGGTTCACTATCTTACTCTTATATATCTATTCGTCGTAAATATTGCTCAAGATACCACGCACTCTCATTTCCACCTGGCTCACCATAGGTTGCTGTGTTGAGTATGATGCCATGGGAGATATGGAAAATGATGTCATTTACAGCTGCGTATTGATGTTGGTTTCAATAAACAAGGCTGATTTTAAGAGTTAGGTAGTTACTGTAACTATGTCGAGTAGTGCTTGTTGGAACAAATCCATCCGTCCAGCCCTCCCATATATCCGTCCGTCCCGTGTTTCCTGATTTCTTCCCCTCATGCTGCCAAAAGAATCGCTACAAATATTATCCCGCATTGGACGCCTCTTTTCTATCTAGCAAAGCCCACATAATGAAAAGAGAATTAGAGATATTGGCTCGACAATTATCTCCGTTAAACCACGCTTGAAGTCATAGTACTGCCGCTTACGCCTTAACGTGATACGACTGTGAGGAAACAGCTGAATAAGCTGTTTTAATCGTTGAAGATGAGACTAGCGGCATATTCAACGTTCCCTTCGGTTGCCTCCAGTGCTCTGATCGCTTTCTCTTCGGACGCCCCGATGGCCATGAGCTGTTCGATATGTTCGCGGGGGAATGAAGGCCTCGGAGGCCGTGCCGGTGCCGGTGCCGGTGCTTGTGAGGTAGTAGCTACACTAGACCGGCCGGCCACCGCAGCTTCGGGGCCGGAGGGGGCAGTTACCGCACCAGACCGCTGGCCGATCGTTGTTCCAGCAGGTCCAAGGACCTTGGGTTCCGACTTGTAAGCCTCCTCTGACTCCTTGGGAATGTCGGCCTCTCCCAGAAACGGAATCTCAACCCCCTGGATGATGAGTTTGTCCTTGGCGAGGTCGATTGATGCCTGGTGGCGCTTCAGCATGTCCAGGCCCAAAAGGAGCTCTACCGACTTGCCCTCCATGACGGTAAAGCTGCAGGGTAGAAACAGCGAGCCAATTTTGACCTGAGCCGAGTGCACGCGACCAATAATGTTGGCAGTTCCAACGCCCTTTGCCACGCCTGCGAAGCGTTTGTCGACCAGCCGCATGATGCCGCAAGCCTCGGCGCAAGAGGGACTCATGATGGTTGCCTGGGCTCCAGAGTCGACTAAAGCTTTGAAGTTATGTCCATTGACCTCGATATTGATATAGAGCATATGGACGACGCCGAAGACTACGATAGATAAGATTAGCACTGTCGTCGTATGTGTAGGGATCGAAGTTGGGGGGAAGGGACTGCAGCGCTACCTTCAGGGTTGTACTCCATTGCGTTCTGAAGATTTTCCATGACACGTTCCTGTCGAATGATCTCGGCGATCTTTTGCTGTGCCTCGATGTCAAAGGGATCTGCGTTCAGTTGTTGAATCTGGCGATACCGATCCGCCCGCGCTCGCTGTTCCCTCTCATAGTCCCGAGAGAAGATCGCGGCAAACCGCTGTGGATCCTCCAGCGCTGCTGCCATCTCCGGCTGCCCCCGGGCCAGCTCAGCTCTCAATCTCGGGTCACCAAGGATTTGTAGCCGCACCACCTCCGGATCCTGCACAGCCTCCTGTCTGGGGGCGGCCCGTTGAGGCCGAGCAACAGGGGGGGGGGGCTGGGCGCCGGGAATGCCGGTACTCCCTCGCATTTCCCTAATATGCAGAGCGAGCATCTCGCCGTCGCCAATCTGCAGTTCCGTCATGGTCTTGGAGTTGTCGGTGATGAGCTGGCCGTTGTGGTATAGGTGTTGGGCACCGGGGTGGTAACCAGTCTCGGCCTGGACGGAGCTTCGTAGGGTGTCGACCGTCATGTCCGGATAAACCTCGAGGGACAGCAAGTCCTGCTCATCGCCGCCCTGGGGCTCCGAGTTGGTAATACTCAGAGTGATACGCCTACACGGTGCATGTTAGTGGGATGGCAGAGCTCGTGGGCTGAGGCCCGTCATATTCGTGGGGCAGATGGTGGATGTACTGACATCTTGAATACGGGTCGCTTCGGTTTCAGCGGAAGACAGGCGTCGTCGGAAGATGAGCAGCAATGACAAGATGAGGAGCACCCGGACGGCTTTTAGCTCATGAGGAGAAGAAGTAGGGGAAGCGCTAGTGCCTAGGTAGGTAGGAAGCTCTAATTTGAAGATGTGGTGGTGAGGGAAGGTGCTTCGGAGAGACGAGGGGCACGATGTTGCGGGTGGCGGAACCGAGGCGAGCCGCCTCCGACCGTTCTAGGCTATTGGTGGACCAGGCCACCCGCGGCTTTGCAGTTGATGAGCAAGCCTGTAGGTTCCAACGGTCAGGTATTCCGTGCTGGACGGATTACTGCGTACGGATGTACTGTATCTGTACAATACGCGCGCCTGGCGCTCCAGTTAATCCGGATATAGTACGATATCTCGTACAATACCGTTATATATAAAAAACGGGGTATGCTGTCCACCCACGCTATTGTCACGGTGTTCGCGGGGCGTACGGGGTAGCGAGATGGAAGTTGCTGGAATGGAGCAGCATGTGGAAGCAAAGTAGGTACCTACCCGCAATCAAGGCTGAGATATCTCCAAGTTTTGCTGGTGACGCGTTGAACGTGCGGGTTGGAAGGCAGACGTAAATGGGCGGTGAGGGGTTAACAAACCTCGGGAATCAATGCCGGAGGAGAAGTGCAGCCAGGCATCTACTAACTACCTACCTCACATAGCAGCATTCCACGATGAATATCTGTAACACCTAGACCTGCACGATAACTTAGTAAGCGATGACGTGGTGTGCTGAAGGGCGCTGCTGCAACTTTGCTTTGGACGGAGGTCAACGAAACAGAAATACTTCTCATACCTCCACGTCTTGACTCCTGTGATCTGATCTTATCTGATCTCATTATTATGGCCCCTCTCGTCACTACGACGCCCCCCACTTGCTTGCCCTCCGTGCCTTCCCTCCAAGTTCAGCCTCTGATCTCGGTCTCAAACTTTATTCCAGCTTTTGTAAGTCCCTGAGACCTTTAAGGTAGGTAGGTGGATCACGAGCGGGCTTCGACGTTCATGCCCTGGGCCGTGGCGGCTTCAAACTCTTTCTCTCCTTTGTTTGTAGTGTACGGACTACCGGTAGTCCCTGTGGTTCCCGTCGTATCAGCCCACCGCCCCCGCTGATTGTTCAACGTCCCGTCAACCGAACCCATAACCCATCAATCCTCCCTCTGCGCCGTACCGTCTGAACCTTCCCCAGATTTTCCAGGTTACTACCCCGCAGAGCCCGGTAGGTGAGCTTACTGGGCTATCTTATTAGGTTAAGGTAGCTCAGGTAAGCTGCCTCCCTCCTTACTTGAGATCCCTTGGCTTAGACTAAACCTTCAGGTTTCGGGCTGCGCATAGGTGCGTATAGGACCCGACATCGACAACAGACCCAGAGCAGGTGCTTTCTATGTAAGTATAAAGGGACAGTCTGCTCTCGGGGGAGGGATCCCTGCAGGGTTGAGACGCCCAAATTTAACTCCTTCTTCCTCCGTGTACGGGTTAGTATGGATGCACCCCGTACCGGCAGCTTTACACCTCCAGCTCTCTCTCCCGCACACACCATTGACCTTTGCCTTTGCTCGGCAGTCAGTCAGCCCTGTCCAGCACACCCGGAGTGGGGAATTGCGTATCGATTTCACCGCACGGTAATCCGTACCTCGAACTAAGTACCTTACGCACCTTACCCATTCATAGTCCGAAGTACGCTTCCCGTACTGTAGTGCCATCACCAGCTGTCATCCAGTGGTTGGAATCTTCCGAGACCTGCAGTTCTGCTGCGGGGACGTCTGGATTCGGTTTACTGCTTGGACGGCACCATATAATTTCTTTTTTTGGTCGCCATTTCACTGTGCGCCTCCTCCTCCTGGCGGCCTGCAGTGACATCAAACACTTGGCTTGCTAGTTCACCTCAACGATTCATGCTCAAGCTTGTCACCCTTCCGGCCTCTCCTTAGCCTTCATCCAAAGACAGACCCGGTCTCATCATATGACCATATGACAGGCGCAACCGTCAGCCCCCCGCGGTATAACAGATCCTCCCATATCAACTGCCCAGAGCGGACCGACGTCGAACAGCTAGCAATCACTCAGCTCCTTCGTCCGGTTCCTGTGTCATCAGTTCATCGGCGAGCCTACCTTGCCTTTGGATATTTATACTGCCAGTAACTGGTGCCCTCGCCGCTTGCCCTCTACCTCGGGCAATAACAACCTGATATTTACCCAAGCCGCCTTTGTCCCGTCAACTCGGATCGACTTGCCCGGACATTTATCATTCGCTCTAAAATCTCAAATCAATTACTCTCCCATTGCGATCCCCAACCATGGCATCGACCCAAGGCGGTGATGCGCCGCAGGAGAGTCCAGACCCGCAGCCGACTCGGGACCCAGAGCATGCCGTGGACGAGTCAGACGATGCAGACGGAGAGTTCGTTGCGCTTCAGAAAACACTCAGTCAAAAGAGGCGAGCGGCCAAGGACAGCCCAGAGTCTCGGCTGCACAAGGCCTTCCCCTTCCCTTTCCTGCCCAACGTCCGACCTCTGACCATCTCCGACTATGATGCGTGCGTGGAGCTGGAGAATGCAGCGTTTCATAATCCGGAGCATAGGGCTTCTCCAGAGAAGGCATGTCACACACCTCACCTTGTTCACTGCTGCTATGTGCAACAGTCAAAACTTTGTCTATTGTGCTGCGATTTATTCATTGACTCTGTGATCCGACCCATAGTTCGCGTACCGGTTAACAACCTGCCCCGAGCTCAGCCTGGGTCTCTTTTGCACCGTGATTCCGGAACAGGTGAAGGGGTGGACCATTGAGACGTTGGCCAGCGCCAAACCGGTCGAGACGGACCGCGCCGACAAGGCCGTGAGCGTGTTGCTGGCGCACGCAGTCTCTACAAAATGTTGCGGCCAGACTATCACCGACGAAGACATGGGCGTTCCCAAAGAGTGGCGCAAGCTGGGCGGAAGGTCGGCAGATGTTGGGAATCAGGAAAGCGGCCGCACTATCGCCTGGCACTCCCTCGCAGTTTCCCCCAGGCTCCAGGGCTGCGGACTAGGTCAGATGATCGTCAAAGCCTATCTTCAGCAGATGAACAATTCGGGTCTGGCAGATCGCGTCTCCCTGATTTGTCAAGATGTACGCCGTCTCTCCCATCGTGATACGCATTCGTCCTGCTGACCAGCCTTACTACCAGTATCTGGTGTCGTATTATGAACGCTTCGGGTTTACGCACATCGGGAAGAGCCAGGCGAGATTTGGCGGAGGTGGCTGGCATGATATGGTGAGTTGAGGTTTCCGACTAGACTGCGATTGACCCTCAAGCATAGAGGCTTACCTACCGGGTAGTCGCTCGAACTATCAGGCCCGCCGAAAACACCATTCTAGGCTGGCATACGTGGAGTGATGCATGTCGAGAAGGCCGGTGCTCACCCTGCACTTTTGGAATGTTGTGATGCCCATTCGCTAGAAGCTACAAACGTGAGCATACAGAGGGACAGACAGATACCTGGATGGCATCCCCAGGATACAAAAGCTGGCTTGTTGGACTCTAAGCACAGGCATTCGAATTCAAGCGGTGGGCGTCCCCACACATCGCCAAGCGTCGAGCAGCTTGCGGGGAGCCCTTCTACCCCAATGGCCAAGAAAGCCATAGAACGTTGATACCTGCTTGCGACTCCTGATGGGGGACAAGGGAGGCTCAAGGGAACGTCGCCTTTTACACTGCTACATCTCTCGAAGGATAGGCGTTGGCGTTGGTCCAAAGTCTGACGTTGACTAGACTGCTTTATTTTATTTCCCCTTCTTGTCCCTTTTAATCGCTCGCCTTGTACTTTGCCCGGTATTCCTCTGTTCTCCTAATGTCCTCTTCCGAGGCGAGTCCCTTGGCGCCGCCGAGAATATCGTCCAGGGTCAGGATGGCAATGATGGGAATGCCATACTCCTTTCTCAGCTCGCCAATCGCGCTCGGCATTGGCTTGCTTTCGTCGCCGTCGGGCGAAGGGAGCTTCTCCTGACGGTCGAGCGCGACGACGATGCCGGCCACGGCTCCTCCCTCTTTCCGGATCTTATCAATGGCCTCGCGCTTCGCCGTCCCTGCGCTGACGACATCGTCCACAATCAGCACCCTCTTGCCCTTGAGCGGTGCGCCGACAATGTTGCCCCCTTCTCCGTGGTCCTTGGCCTCCTTCCGGTCAAACGAGTAGCATATCTGCCCGAAATTGGCCGGGTCAAGCTCCGCGAGTTTGTCGGTCGTGGCCGTTGCCAGGGGAATGCCCTTGTAGGCGGGCCCAAAGACGACGTCGAAGTCGAGCTTGCCGCTCCGGTGGGCGTCGATCACGGTCTTCGCATATGCGGTGGACAGAGCTCGTAGAAGGTCGGCCCGGTAGAAGTCGCCGGCGTTGAAAAAGTAGGGCGAGATACGCTTGGACTTGAGCTCGAAGCTGCCGAATTTGAGTACGCCGCCAGAGATGGCGGCCTTTAGGAAGTCAACCTTGTATGGGGGAAGATTTTGGGCTGCCATTGTGGTTTTCGGCGTGGCAGAATCTGGAGGAATAATGCTCTAGTTTTAGGATATGATGCGAATAATTTCGAGCTTGAATCGAAAGTCTACCTGCTGTTGAGTTCATGAGCAATGAGGAATGAAAATAGAGGGGCTCCAGCTCCGAGCACGCAACTTGTCGAGGTGGCGTCTCTCATCGAGGTGGGGCTCCGCAAAAGCTTGGCGGGGTGAAGTGGACCCAGCGCACAAATTTGGTCCACTTATTATTTCTTATCTTATCGGCCAGCAGGAATTCGTGCCAGAGCTGGAAAAATATTTCGAGGCGAGATTTTGCGGTAACGCCTCCCCATCGCCGCCCCGCAGTCCTCGATTCTCACCGTCTTGCGATCCCCGAACAAACAACCAGATTTGAACGGCCCTCGACAGACTGCTGCCCACCATGACGTGGAAGGATATTCAGCCTGTTCCTACGTGAGTTGCTAGGAAACAACTTCTTGAGTCCAACTTAGACTAACACGGTGATTTAGGGCGCAGGAATTCATCGACATTGTCCTCTCGTAAGTCGACAATCGACACCACTTATGCCCAGCCCCCAAGGCAGAAATTCTGGACGGAAAAAACTTGCTGGATGGAAGCTGACGGAGTATCAGACGTACACAGCGCCGATTGCCGACTCAAATTCGGGCGGGATTCAAGATTAGCAGAATCAGAGCCTTCTACACGAGAAAAGTCAAGTTCACACAGGAAACATGCAGCGAGAAGTTCGGAAATATCGTCTCGAGCTTCCCAATGCTTGCGGACCAACATCCTTTCCACCGTGACTTGATGAATATCCTCTACGATGCGGATCATTTCAAGGTCGCCCTCGGCCAAGTCTCGACTGCGAAGCATCTGATAGAAACCATCTCCCGCGACTACGTCCGTCTGTTGAAGTATTCGCAGAGTTTGTTTCAGTGCAAGCAGCTGAAGCGGGCTGCTTTGGGTCGCATGGCGACTCTGATCAAGAGATTGAAAGACCCGCTCGCATACCTCGACCAAGTGCGCCAGCATCTTGCCAGATTACCCGATATCAATCCCACAACCCGCACGCTCCTCGTGGCTGGTTTCCCAAATGTTGGAAAGAGCTCCTTCGTTCGCTCGGTGACTCGCGCCGATACACCAGTTGAGCCATATGCTTTCACAACTAAGAGTTTGTTTGTCGGTCATCTTGACTACAAATATCTCCGATATCAAGTTATCGATACTCCCGGAATTCTTGACCATCCTTTGGAAGAGATGAACACTATTGAGATGCAGAGTGTCACAGCCCTTGCTCATCTCAGAGCTGCTGTTTGCTTCTTTATTGATATCAGGTATGTATTCTGCCCATATTCAAAAGCTTTGGCTAACAGATTAACAGTGAACAATGCGGTTACTCTCTTCAAGCCCAGATCAACCTATTCAAGTCGATCAAGCCGCTCTTTTCGAACAAGATGGTGTTTATCGTGTTGAATAAGATGGACCTCAAGACCATCGAAGATCTTGACGAGGAGATGCAAATTGAACTGCAGAATCTGGTGAAGTCTGGCGATATCGAGCTTCTGAAGGCTTCGTGCGCCACTCAAGATGGCGTGCAAGACGTCAAGAATCTTGTTTGTGAGCGTCTCCTTACAGAGCGTGTGAACCAGAAGTTGAAGGCAGGTACTGGAAGCAATGGTGTCATTGGCTCTCGTCTCAGCGAAGTGATGTCGCGTATCCACGTTGCCCAACCGCTCAACGGTGTCACTCGGGAAACATTTGTTCCTGAAGCTGTTAAGGGCCTCAAGAAGTACGACAAGAACGATCCCGAGAGGAGAAAGCTGGCTAGGGACGAAGAGGAGGCAAATGGTGGTGCCGGTGTCTTCAATGTTGATCTGAGGAGGGATTATATCCTGGATGACTCATCTTGGAAGTACGACAGAGTTCCCGAGATTGTTGACGGGAAGAACGTTTATGACTACATTGACCCCGATATCGACGCCAAGCTGGCGGCCCTAGAGGAAGAGGAGGAGAGGCTCGAAAAGGAGGGTTACTATGATTCGGAAGAGGAGATGGAGGACGAGTCGGAGGTTGAGGTCCTTCAGAAGGCCGAGTACATCCGGGAGAAGCACAAGTTGATCCGCAACGAGGCTCAGATGCGCAAGTCCCTGAAGAATAGGGCCATGTTGCCGAGGAAAGCGATCAAGAAGTCGTTCTCACAGCTCGAGGATCACCTTGACCAGCTCGGCGTGGACACTGAGGACATCAATCTGCGTGGCCGTGCGCAGGTGCGGGAGACGCGCGGTCGCTCGATGGCTCGCAGCCGTGGCACAACTGAGGACCCGGACGCTATGGATGTGGATAATACCCTGGGCCCCAGGTCCGCCAAGGAACGTCTCCGGTCACAGAGCCGTCCTCGCGAGCGCAGCATGGGAGCTACAAACAGACGAGAGGATGGTGTGACGGACGAGACGGCGCGCACGAAGGCCGAGATGGTAGCCAAACTCGGCCAGCGCAAGAGGAACAGAATGGCGAAGGCCGGAGAAGCCGACAGACATATCGGTGCGACGATGCCAAAACATCTTGTGAGTCCCTCTTTTCCTCCTCAGCTGTGTCTTTTATGTTGGTGTCAGGAATCTAACCAGTGTCGCCTTCTAGTTCTCGGGCAAGCGTACAATGGGCAAGACATCTCGTCGTTAAGATACCCCAGGTGGCAAGTGCGGGAAGAGCGGTATTGTCATCAACATCACTGGCATTCTCTCGTGCCTGTTCTCAAGGATCTCGAGATCCTACGTTTCATATCCCTGTTTTTCTGTTGTTATTTTTCCCTTTATCATAAGACATATCGAGGCGTTGCTGGTCTTGTTTCGGGAAGAAAAAATAAATAAATGCGACGGATGTCTTCCTAGGTACATAGGCACAAATAGCCGTATTGATACGATACGTTTGATCGTATTTGGTCCCTACAGAGAGAAGACTTTGAAGGGGTGGACAAGCGACTAACACCGCGGCACCCAGAGAAGTAGATCAGCAATTACCGTTTCTACTTGTGTTGTAAACTTTCAAATCAGTTGAGTTGCCATATGCAGGTTCGTTTCTATTCAGTTCGGAAACCTGTCCAGCAGCGCCAGGCAGGATGAAGTTACCTATATAACTCGACTATAACCCAACTAACAACCTGGAACTTACGAGGGCAACCACGCTCAACAGTAAAGCAAAGTAAAGTAGCTATGATATATCATCCTTTTCCGACACTGCTCTCTTCCAGTCTACTCCTCCGCAACCTGGATACCCTCCCTCAACCCTTCGACGACCAGCTCCTCAGCAGCGCAGCGGCGGTAAATATCCCGGACGTTGTCAGTGGTTGACTCAAAGTGGCTGCTGGCATCGTAACTCTTGGAGATAAAAATGTTGTCATTGGTGCCGTCTTCAAGAGGCTCGTAGAGAGGGATTGGTGAGCCCTAGTGCACAATTTCAGTTTCATAATCCAGAGAGGTCATGCTGAAATAATTGCGTCTCTTACCATGAACTGTTCCTCGATCCTGCCTAAGCGTTCGAGACCCGGGGCCAGCTCGAGATGGTGGTTGGCCGACGTCTCGGCAATGGTAGACACAATTGCGATCCAGTACCCCTTGGGGCAAACATTGTGGGCGGCCGAGACACAAGCAATGTAGATATCTGCATATGTACGTAGACCCAGTTAGTTAGCTGATGGCGTGGCAGATACCACACGGCAGGTTTGCAACTCACCATTCTTGCGGCCGACCTGAGACTGCGGGATGATCAGCTGGCAGGAGTCGCTGTCGTTGGTGCTAGCCAGCGGGTGCTTGAGGATGCAGATAGCACGCAGGACATGGCCAGTGACCTTGACCTTTCCGGGGAAGTAGCTGGGGTCGCCCAGGATCATCTTGGCGCGGGTCTCAAACTTCATCTCGGGTTCGATGCCCGTCATGGTAGCCTTGATGCCAACCGCCTTGCCCCCCTCGTAGATGAGCTCGTCTACGTTGGTGTTGAGCATGTATGTGCCGCCGTAGATGGCGCTGAGGCGCGCAAAGCCTTGGGGTAGCTCTCCCAGCCCGTACAGAGGATAGATGTAAGGCGACTTGCCATAACGCGCCACACTGTTCCCGTACAGGCGGATACGCTCGATGGCCTCCGGGGCACCTCCCTTTGCTTCCAGGTAGGAGTCGTCGTGGTAAAGAGCCATGGCGTGACCGATAAAGTCCTTGGTTGTCGCCTCGAGTCCGAACTTGTCATAGACCTCCTTCATCGTGCAGTTGTTGATATCAAGACCTAAAGAGTAATAAGACATTCGTCAGCCATGGAAACCGACGGTACAACGATATGGAGTGTATGCATGCAATCAACGAACCCTTATGCGTCGCCGAATCCTTGCGGTCAAACGAGCCCACCCACTCAATGAAGTTCTTCATGCGACGCTTCTCGAAGATTCCCATTAGCGGTGACCGCAGGGCTTCTGCGGCATCCGAGGGAACCTTGGCAACGGTAGCCCTGGACCCAGAGCCTTGTTGCACATAGCTGCCGGCCACCTGCTTGAACTCGAGGTATCGGGTGACGTCGGTGGATACAAGGATGTTTGTCAGCTCGCCCGAAGACATGAGGAACTTGGGGACCAAGTCGATGTTCCAGTCATTCACACGACCGTACTGCTTCCACGGCTCGGTGCCCTTCGCGTAGTTGCCATACTTCTTAAACAGCTGTAGGGAGGCGACGATGTTAGGGAGATAAAGCCCGGATTTGAGAATGGAAGGGTGTTCGGAGACATACCGCTTCGAGATTGACGGACGCGGCCTCGCTGCAAATGAAGGCAAGTGTCAGCTTCGGTCAGGAGGGCCAGGGGGGGTTAGGAGATAACGCACCCGCCATAGTGGTCATTCCGGTCGATGTGGAGGACCTTCTTCCCCTTGACGCTGAGAACACCAGAGAGAATGCACTCGGTCAGTCCAGTGCCCAGCACGATGACATCGTACTCCTTAGCGATCTCATCCATGGCTGCGAGTCTGGGAGCTTAGGCTTGGAGTGGGACGGGCAGAAGCTTAGAGACGCCGCGTGGGTCGTGGAAGGAGAACTAGTTGTAGAAATTGAGCTAAGTCGTTTGGGTCGAGCAAAGACAGAGTCTACTTGATCGGTATCTTGGGTTGAAGTTTGATAGTCGAAGTAGGTGTTGCAAGGTCAGAGGGTAGACGTAGGCTACCGGTAGTGGTTGTGGTGGGGGTGGCACCTAGAGGACCCCGCTCTGGCTTCAATAATGTAGTGTCTTTGATCGATTTAGCATCATCACCCTTGCGCAACGTACCTTGCTGCCGGATTGTGATTCGGCACGAACCGGGAAACAAGCGGTCTCAGCCATGCAGCCCGACCAGCCTCAGGACTCCTGTGCCCGGTTTTAAACCACGAAAAGAGCCATGCAACAGTCGATGGGCACTATTCCGACATACCAGGTAGATAGGTACACTTAGGTAATTATATACAACTTATACAGAAAACATGCTGGCTGCTATTACACTATCCGTACAGTTGAATGTACATGTTAGCTGGAGTTATATGGGTATTGTACACAGACATCCTGTTCCTCATCCGACCCTACCAGACGCGAGAACGACGTGCAGAGGACATGTCGACAGCTTCTCATATCCTTAGGGCTTCACCAGGAGGCTTGGACGCAGGTATCTCCGACGGATCGATCATGGCCGGTGCTGATGCCGGCTCGGCCTTCTTCACGTTGCGCTCCTCCTCTGCCGCGGTCACGTCGGCCTCGTACATTGCCTCCCCGTCCAGCTCGTCTTCGAGGTACTCGCTCGGCGTATAAGGCGTGCCTTTCCCAGATAGATCCACCTCTGGGTCCTCCTCGGCCAACTTCACTGCGTCTTCCCACGCATAAAATCGTTCTGTGAGCACATGCTTTATAGCGCGCATGGAAAACCGGACCTGAGTAGCCAAATACGGGCCGGTTGTCAGCGCTTCCTGCAGGATTCACGCAACAGACACCAACGTACCTCTCTATCACGGGTCTTTGCCTCGGCGTCACCAAAGCCCAGCTCACTTTTGGTGCGCTCCCACTGAGCCGTGGAGATCCGATTGCGCTCCTTGACACACACCCACCATAGACGGTGGAGGTCGTCCCAAGACTTGTGGCGCAGCTCCTCCACCTGCCAGGCGCGGCCGTGTTGGCTATCCAGTTCGGGGGCCTGTGCCACTGTTTTTCGGTCCTGGAAGAAATCCCAGAGCCCGTGGTCCGGATCTGTCTCGACAAACGGCAGCTCCTCACGGGGAACCGGGATCGGCAAAGGCTCATCCGACATGGATAGCCGCCATCTGGTGCCCGTCCGCCGTAGCGCGCTCTCGCCGCGCTTCTTGCTGTGATCTCTTGTGTCGCGAGCGCCCTTGTACGTATGGCGTTTGAGGACTGAGGCAGTGGTGGACAATGCGACAGTGTTTATGTAGGGGCCCAGAGACGAAGGCTTCGCTGCCTGTCTGCAGGACTGCACAACAACGCCCATGACGGCGGGTCGCATCCGAATCGCGCCTGAGGAGGCCATTGTAAGGATATTGTTTCGTCGTTCTACCGGGTTCCAGCCGATCGCGTTGAGCCAAGTCGACAGGAGATAACGGGGCAGCGGCCGACAACTTTCAGAGTTCCAGGTTCTCTCATAAAATTTGGGTGGGCCCGAGCGTCCCCTTGGGAGGTTCAGATTATCGGCCCACTGCACAGGCCCAGGGCCGCCAAGCCCAAATACAAATGCTTCTGGTATTCCCGAAATTCCCAAAATGGCTTAATGTGTATTTATGTTAGTTTGCTCCCTTACCTAAGCTACTACCAATCGCTCACTTCAAAGCTGTCGAAAGGAACCCGTTCAGCAACTAGGACAACTGGAAAAGACGTGCAACAAAACAAACCTAAGCCAACCTCTTCCGATGGGTCAACTCTAAATAATCAGAAGAGAAAGCAGATAGTTCGACAAAATACCAGTGTGCTCCCATCTATTACACCATCCGTACAGTACTTTAGGAACCTCAAAGTGACAATGACCCTCTGGAAGTGAGTTGAAATCACATCTCACATCTCATGCTGAGACTAACCAAAAGCAACAACAGATCCTACCAAGCTCTTTCTTCAAATTACAAGCTCGTATTTGGCGCTGGCATGGTCGTTTGGGGAGTTGTTGGACTTACCATGACCGACACCATCGAGGAGAAGCTCGGTCTCACCCCGAGCGAAGAAGACCTGAAGCGCTTGCCAAAGATCCAAGTAATCGACCGGTCCGCCGGGCCAACCGTTCCGCCCTTTCTTCAATCGCGCAACGATAAGCAATGACAGCGGAAATAGAGACCCCTTTGAACGAATCGTAATGACGCTGTCACGTGGCGGGGAGGTGTCTCATTCTCACCTCGGTCAGAGCAGATAGGCTCGCGGAAAGGGGGAAGTTTCACCGGGAGGGAAGGTTCTGCTCCAGCTGCAGCCAAGGATATACCTACCTCCGGTTACAGACTCGTCCGGTTACCTACCAATTACCGTCTTCCGAAGCCACATCTTCCCGAGGTTTCATGATGTTTATCTTGCGTCTAGAAAATAGAGCCGATACTATATGATCTGATGGAGGAGCAAAGTTGCCTATTCATTAGTAGAGGTATATTAGCACGCGGGTGTGTACTTAGGTAGTTACCGGTAGTTCCATATATCTATTCCAGATCCCTGGGGAGGGTGCCTAACCACACGAGCAAGATGTTCGGCCGCCGTCCAGTTTCCCCTCGAAGTTAGTTCCCAGGCAGTTAGTTTCTAGGTAAATATGAGATGCCAATAGAACACTGGATACAGGCACCGAATCATCCAACCAGGGTTCCGGGAAATTCTGGAGTCTCTGTGCCATTGGTCTCCGACCTAGATAATCTCTAGTCTGTATATTTCTCCTAAACACACCATGTAAAGATATCAAGACCTGTGATCAAAGAAGTAAATTTATTTCAATCCTGGCGCCTTGGGTATTCTGTCCACTACAGAATATATTGTAGAAGTGAGATAGGTCATTGATATCGTTGAGCATCGTGACGATATACGCGTACACCCCCCCCCCCCCCCCCCCCCCTTTTGCCCACATATCATTTGATCCTCAACGAGACCTGTACAAAGTATCCCATACATTATCGTCTTTCCCGTATATCGCGTTTCCAAAATTCCTGACCTCGATCGTTCCATATATTCCTACAGTCATAAGAGAAGCTCGACCGATCATAAGAGCAGAACAGGTTCTCCGCTGGCCAGTTACAAGTCTCGAATTCACCAACCGAGCAATGAATGCAAATCACAGGACAACGTTAACGGTAAACTCATATAAGTCAAGCGAATGAAACAGAGAGAAATGGGTTTTGTCATCACTATCGGCAACGAGCCATCGTACCACAGACAGTCTTTCTTTTTCCACACACACACACACACAATGACGCAGAAAACATATAAATCAGACATTGAACCGCCCCCATTTGATTTGCCTTTTGCCCCCTTTCCTCGCTGGTCTATCTGATCGGTTGGAACGGCTGGAAAGATATGTGTGAGTCTCTAATGCAAAGCCGCAGTAGCAAAGGTCTATCATCGTGCAATCCCCCGTATCCTCATGATGAGTAACAAAAAAGCAAATAAACCGCCCCGTTTTGCCAATCTGATGCAACAAGAGTGATTGTCGAAACTTTTTCTCTCATGAATAATGCCAGCCCGCACCGAATGTAAACAGGATAATGGAGAAACCGTAAGAAATTGACAGATAGGAAAGTCAGAGACAGAAGGAAAGGAGAAAACAACGAAAACCACCGTTGAGAAAGGTGCAACGCCATCTATGCTGGGAATTTTTATATGTCCGTGAAACATAACAATGCCACACTGCGCTTCCTTCCACCTCTTCAACGGTCGTGATTCCAGGCGACTTTGTGATCCGTTGCAGAGTCTAAAAGCCCCCAACTTTGGAAATCCCACATATCGTCAACGGTGGGCGCAGTCAACGCCAGGAGGAAGCAGGGAGTATTATCGCCGCCACAGACCGTCTTGAATTTGTTGAGCACCATCCAAACGTTCCTGAAAGCTGAACGAAGAAAGATTGGCCACGAAGTCCATCGCGTTGTCCGCTCGCTAAGCTTTGTGTCGAGACCTAGACAAATGTGCCGAAGCAAGGCATTCCGCGGAAAAGGAGTGCCCGAGCCGGTCGATATAGCCACTGTTCCACGCACCTAAACGCCTTGCATCATGCCGAATGAAGCATTCACGACAAAAGACTTTCTCATACAATTTGTCGTGGTCGACCGAGACCGTCAAGAGTGACCAAATGGAGATT
This sequence comes from Apodospora peruviana, assembly GCA_033439685.1. Lineage (NCBI taxonomy): Eukaryota > Fungi > Ascomycota > Sordariomycetes > Sordariales > Lasiosphaeriaceae > Apodospora > Apodospora peruviana. Next base: position 1,425,847 of record JAUEDM010000004.1, on the reverse strand, counting down.
TAGGTGCTAATGGCATCGAAGCTTGGTTGAACGTCTGTGTTCGTCTGTACCTGAGCCTTTCGCTGAATAAGGTAGGCACGGTAAAGGCTAAGGGGGCGGCTGTGCACTCGATAGCAAAAAAAAGAGATGCCGATTCGGAAACGCTTCTCCTGCTCAACCCGAGTCGTCCCGTCGAAGTTTGTTGGATCGTGCATCTTCGATAGTTCACGGATTCGTATGAAAAAAAGATCACAAGAGTACGCTCCAATACTTGCAACACACGCAAGGATCCGCTGGGCGGGAGTGGGAAAATGCAGTATCGAAAAGTGCGTGTGAAAAAAGGTGAACATGTCGAGAAGATCTCGGATATCGTCCGCTTTAAGTGATCATTCAAAACGACGTGGCATGTTAGGCTCAAGACGGCCAGACGGATACAGAAAATCGATGATCTTTGGCGGAGGCTTGTTGATAGGAAGTAGGGTAAAACGGAACAGCCTTCGGGGGTTGGAAGTCTGATCGTTAGTTTAACCACGGGACTTCAACTGCTTGAGCGGGCTCCTAGGCTCTCGTTTGATTACGGTCCGCGTCTGTCAATCATTAGGTGGGAATCGAATTGGAGAAAGGGGAGAGTGCGCACCGAACATTGTCGACCAATCGCCGCCACCTCCTCCAAACATATTCTGACCCTGGGGCATGCTATAGTTCGCCAGCTCAGGGTTGATGTTCGCAACACCATTGCCGTTGTAGGTCTGGTCGAAACTACCGCCGCGAGTCGAGGCGCCCATAACAGAGCCATTCATGCTTCTCCTATCACGATTTGTTTCATCAAGCCTGTTGATGCTGCTCGACCTCGAAAGCTGGCTTTGATCGTTGGCGATGTTGTTCATGCCTTCTTGAGCAGGGATGAGGCCGAAAGGAACGTGCATTCCGTCGGGAGGCATATTTCCCATACCGTTCATATGATTGACATCGCCGTCGGCGCCCAGAGCCTTCTGAGCTCCGGCATTCTTCTTGACATGCGCCTGGGGGTGAGAGAGGTGGCTAGCCCCTGTCGGGTTGCCGCGGCGTACAGAGCACTTTATGAAGTGGCGTTTGAGGATATCAGAACGCGAGAAGGTATCGCGACACAGTACACACATATAAGGCCGGTCGCCGGTATCTGTCACACATTGTCAAGTCACCATAACCAAGTAAGGCAAGAACAGGAACTTACGACGAAGAAGATGACGCTTCAAGTGTTTTGCGTGGAGATAAGTTTTGGTGCAATGGGGGCACGGAAACTTCCCGTCAGCATCCTTTTGCGGAATCTGGTTCTTAGCAGTCCCAGCTGCTGGCGCCGCGGGCTTTCCGGGTGCACTTGGCAAGATGCCTCTCCGGCCCTGCGAGCCAACGACGTGGGTTGGCTGGTCTGCTCCCTCCGGCATCATTGAAGACTGAGGCATCATCTGGCTCTGGGTGTACGGCGAGTTCATTCCCTGCTGCGGCATGACGCCGCCGGCTGGCATGGGGCGGAGGACTGGTGGGACTCGGCCCGCGCCCGAGGTCGGAGCCGGCGCAATGGGCTGAGGGTGCGAGGCGGCCGTGGTTGTCTGCGGCAGCATGGCAGAAGAGGTGGGATACGACTGCTGGCTGTACTGAGCGTTGCTCATCATCGGATAGGCAGCACCACGACCGGCGTTCTGCTGGGGCGGAGGTGGGTAGCTGGCCATGTTGTTGGTCGGACCGGGAGTATTGGGGGTTGCTGGCGTCCTGGGCGTGTGAGGATAGCTGGCGTAGGGGGTCTGTTGCATTGCCGGGTGGCTAGGCTGGAGCGGAGGCAACGTTTGGGGAGGGGCTGCCGAAGTTTGCTGTTGTAGCTGATGTGGTGATATGGCTGCTGGTGAAGGATATGAAGCCGTCGACGTGTTGTTGTTTATGGCATTCGTCGAGTAATGCGGCAAACCGTCCATAATCCGTCTCGAAATTTACCCTGAAACAGCGAGCGCAGAAAACCCCATCCGAGCTCAGGCACGAAAGGTTTTCTGTTTTCTTGTTCTTGTCGAGAAAAGCGCGCGCAAATTGAGCGTGCCTCGAAACACACCAGTGGCTAAATTGGGTAGCAAGGCAATCGTCGTGCGGCCTGGTGTGGTGCTTTGATTTGTTTGCCTGACAGTACTGCAATCCCAAGCGTGCCAATCAGTCCGCCGTCACCGAGTCTCCGATCGCCGTCTCTTGCTTGCTTGAACTTGGGGGTGCGTCGCCGGTCACCGACTGCAACCTGATTTCCGGAGTGGTCGAAGTCGCGTCCACGCACTGGAGGCCGTGAATGTGCGATGCAGTTCGTACGGCAGAGTACTGATGGAGGTGGAGAACACCCGAAGCGGAAAGATGAGGCTCAAAGGGAAAAAAGAGGTGGGAAGTGGTGAGTGGAGAGAAAAATGGACAGGATTGAGTGGAAGGTTGGGGGTGGAGACCCTTTTTTTTTGTGCTGCCGCAGCCTTTTTATTTGAGTGTCGGGGGCGGGGGTGGGAGCTGTCAGGTACTGGCAACTGCTGCTTTGGCTGATAGTGGTGGCCAGAAGCGGGCGGGTGGGTAACAGCCTGTGCTTGGTTCCGCGGGCAGCCGTTGGGTACCTCCAGGTAGTGTGCAGTAGGCAGTGGACTTTTCGGCGGGGTGGAGACAGGCAGATCGGGAACGTGGGAATTTCTTTTCGAGGACCCTCCACCAGTTTGGATTGAAGGTCTCCAAGGCTCCAGCAAAGGCGGCCGACGTGACAGTGGCCTAAAATACCCTTCACCAGGAGACAAGGTTCGTGCTTTCGTTTCCGACGCGATTGACAGTTTTGCAGAAAGTTTACGGTCGCGTACACACAAAGTTAGAAAAGAGGTGAATTGATGATGGCTGGACGTGTGCGATGAAAGAGGAAAAGGGAAAGCGCCCTGGTGAAGAAAAAACATGGAAGAGAAAGAGGTGGAAAAAAGTCAAAAGAAGGTCCGGGACTTGGAAGAGGTGGGGTGGGGGTGCCACTGGCAGGTGGCAGCCAGGGTGAGAGTGGTTTTTTTCTGGGTGAGGGCAAAATCAGGATTACCTTAGTCAAAAAGAAAAGACCGAAGGTACTGAAATTCATGGTCAAAGATGTTTGTTTGTACCCAAGGTTCGTACCCGAGGTAGCTAGCGCCCTACAGAACACACAGTAGCACGAATCGAACCTCGCTATTCACAGGCCGTCTCTCATAATCAAGGCGGGACTATTTCGCGATCTATTTCTTTTGTCATGCTCGTTCGATTTTTCACCACGATCAGAAAGCGCGGGCGTACTATGTACGGGTCTATGTAGTGCGCAAACTCGATGGCCGTCGCGCTTGCAAATGAACCCTCGGGAAGCAGCCAGCCAGCGAGTGACCTCATCACGCACAGTGCCAATTCGTCAAGGCAGTGTAATCCGTACAGTGTACTGGCACCAAATTCTGTCCGGACTAGCGCATGTACCTTGCCCCTACTTTCATGGTAGCCCCATCTGTTTGGCAGCTCTCACTCACTCCAACGGATACCTGGGGATTACACTAGCTCCGTGACATTACCGTATGACACGACACCAAGGACCAACCTACATCGACCCAGCGAAAGCATGTTTCCAAAAGGCATCGATGTCCTTGGACTCTTCCGACGACCTGGGGAAGTAATCGAACGATGGAACGAGGGGTGAGCCTTGCGACATATCACCGTACACTCGAAAGAACAGGCGGTTTGGTGATCGATTCATGTGATGGCATGAAAAGTTGACTGCCCAAGAGAAATACCTAGGTAGGTGCTACAGATGGATACTAGCCGGCACACGGTGACACAGTAGGGCCAGCAAGGTCAGGTCGCGTGCTCCTAAATAAGTATGGCGTTGGACAGTCTGGCAGACGATTGGGAAAAGCTGAGTTCTCATGCTTACCTTAGGTAAGGAAATTTGCCAGCTTCGAAAGGCAAGGTATATTATTTACACGAGCAGTTGCACTGCCCAAAGTAAGGATACAGGTTAGTCACTGGTAAGATGGCGCTGCTACCCAAACTCTAGGGAAGCTTTCCAGATATCATACCGAACTGCGTCGGCAACAGAAGATATACGGTAGGGTCATGATCCAGAATCAGCTATTCCGTCTGAATCCGCTTTTCGCACAGATATGTTGCCTAGTAAATTGCTTACATTTTGCACTGTGTCAGGTACACATGCAAACCACCCTTTCATCCGCGGAGGTCAGTCATCATACGCAACCATAGGGAAGTTCTCTCGCAGTGACTGGTAGTTTGTTGGCCTCATTCCGTTTTCTGATTATCTCTGTGGGTGTTGAAGTCGTCGAACCGTCACGTGAAGGGGCGCGAAATGACAAGAGGATGCCGAAGTTAGCGTGGTAAGGTAGCAGTTTGATACGAAGTACGGTATTGTGCGGATTATCGGTTTACGCTACGGATTCCGTATTTTAGTGGCCTTTGTCTCCTGGCGTTTCATACCCCGTATTGACCGCGGTGTTGGTTTACAATATCGGTATGACGGATACCAAGCAAATACCAAGCTCTGTCCCGTAACTATGGGATCAGGCAGGTAAGGTACTCTTACTCACCGGGCAGCCGCAATTCTCCGAACAAACCTACAGACTTCCATCGCAGACGGGATTCGCAGGGAGTGGTTGAGCCGGAATACTGTAAGGTCAGGTACCTGGGAATTCTTTAGGTATTTTAGTTGCCGGTTTTGCGCTACCGCCAAATTATATTATAAAAGGTACGTCCGTGGGTTTCGATGAGAGTTAAAAGGAATTGCCGGGGAAAGGGCGCCGAGTCAAATCAGGTACTGTGGTTGCTCTGATCTGCCCTGCCAAGTGCATCTTGAATAAAGGTGCTCAAGAGAACTAAAGATTCTGCTATGCACCGTGTCATCTGCACGGCGATCTTCAGTCTGAACTCTGTCGTCAACGAGAGTGTTCAGAGAAACTCTGTCATCACCTTTTTCCAACTAGTGGTCGCGCCTCCAGATTGGTGTGATTGCGAACAAGTTGCAGCGTACCAGGCCAAGGATGCATGCGGCCTAGTGAGGAAGGCCGAGCCTGCCAACATATTTGCTCATAAAATCATCACGAGAAATGTGCACAAGTCCGGCAATGGACTATACCAACCACCGCTGGGCAAAAGTGTTATGGATACGGGCAGGGATCAGATCCATTTCTAGCGTGCTTTTTTAAGTTGTTGTCGGCACTGTTTGCTCTTGGAAGAAACCACTGTTAGGTACTTGAGTTTGCAGTATCCCGTAATCTGTAATCCGTAACCCGTACCTTAATCCTCCTCGAATTCATTGACCCCGGACCGCGGGCAAGTCCTCATTACGATTTTATTGTTACGGAAGTTGCGGTGAAAGCTTTGCTGGACAGCTGGCGAACATCGATGGCGCCATGGCCCCATGATTCAGCATCCGATGGTCGGCTGTCGGTTATTGTTGAGAGCGACCGGGGACAGCCGGGCTAATCTTGCAAGTCGGGGCTGGCGCCTGCCTTTTTACAATGTCCCCTGGAAAGTATGTTAGCGTGGTACTTCCAGTGGATGAGAACAGGGTTGAGAACGCCAATGGGTTTGAGGGACTCAAAGACTTAAGAAAGAAAACCACTGGCAAGTGCCTAGCGCTACCTTCAGTGCAGGGAGAATACTCAGGAAATAAGGGTGAAGTGTTGTACTGTGGGGCAAAGTCTCGAGCTAACATACTTTCAAGTCCTAAACTGTATATTCAATACTCTTTTTTTTTTGGTTGGTTGCTCCACCTGGCAAGCGGTCATTCAAAAATTTAAAGAATTGATCAAATTGATGATTTGCGTTTTGAGTGAACCACAGTGCCCTTCTGTCGCACAATATGTATCCGTATTTCGATATCATCAACGGTGCCTCTCCGACCGCCCAACCCCCTCGCCGTTCGGCTCGACGCGCCGATATCTTCGGCTCCCTAGTCCCACGCCGCAAGATGAGACCGTCCCTCATCCGGGCGGGCTTTCAGATTTGGTGGGATGATGTGCAGCGACCACGAGTCAAGCGTGAGCGAAATAAGCATGGACACGAATCCCTGCGACTATCCCTTGTCTGCCTCGGCCAATCTTGCTCAGACAATTGCCAAGTGAGCAATCGATGCCGAGAGAGGGGCAGCATCTCCTCAAGCCCGGAGCGCGCGCAACTGTATCCTTGAATCCGTCCATTCACAAGCGTGGTTGGTGATGATCTCAGACCACGCGAAGCATCTTTAAACACGAAGTCGCAAAAGGATGCGTAGTTTTCCAGAGGCAGGTCTCCGATTCGCCTTCTCGCCGCGCCTCGAGGTAATCGACGAAGCAAGATACACGGCTATATGGCTATTTCGGGCTATGCCGTCACAACGCATGTTCCTCGCGGCACGGGCTCCGATGACCTTCGCTCCCGATATTCAGATTGGACCACACAAAGGAGAATGACAAACCGTACCGAACGCGGTCAGTACTGGCAGGAGGGGCGAAAGTAGTCGAGGCCGTTTTTTTCCATTAGTCTACCAAAGCCAGTGAATAAACAAAATCTGTGGTGAACGAAATGGGGTCAAGAAAACGCGCGGAGAGGCTTTGGTCCCCTTATTTATTATGCTGCTGCGCGTCAGCCGCGTGCATTCGACCCTTTCGATACAGACATGATGCGTCACGGTACCTCAACTTGTCCCCCTCACCCCCAAAAAGGACCCTCGAAATGTGGCGTTCGGGATGAAAGTGGCTCCTCCAAGGGTCATAAAACGGTTGAGTGGAGAGGCAGGGCGATCCAACGACTGAGGCTCTGGGAGGGTCCCGATATCGTGAATCCACTCCTGCGGGTTCTGTGCGACATATACAAAGTGGGAGTTATGAGGGGCGTCTTCTAGAAGCTCCCGCGTCCTGCTTCTTCTCCCCACTGTTGCTGTCAATACAGTAGGGCATGTATCGGAGTCCTTTTAGTCTATTCAGACGACCGTCGACAGGACTTCGACCCATATTACGTATGCACGGCCTCAGATGGGGATCTAGGTACGGATATACCCGTACGTAAAGAAGGAATGTATAAAGAAGTAATGTACATACATCCGATACGCACTACCAAGCTGCGGCTTCGAGTCGGAACTGCGACAAAATCATGCCACGTCGCCCTCACTTGCATCTCGCAGCGTCTTTTCTTCTCCCAGAACTGCAGTATGGTAAACTGGGCGAGTCATGCCGCGACCGACAACGGCAGTCGGACAGGCAACGCCCTGCCAGATTGAAACTGCGTTCACTGCGACGGCCCCTGCGCGCTATCGACCTGCCTCCGCTCAGCGCTTTGGATTGCTACCTTCCTAGCCATATTAGATCCCGCAGGAATTGGCTTTTATCCTATGGCTAAGGTGCTCCAGCTGCCTAAGGTACATTACTTTAAAAGCCGCTGGGAGCGGTTCCTAGCGACTCGAGTCCACATTTTCGCTGAACTGAGGTATCCGCCGTAACCCGTACACAACAGACAACGGAGTACCCATCCCCTCACCTACAGACTATCCGTCTTCACGTGTAGTCGCTCGGGGGCACAGGGGCTTGAATATGTGACATTAGTCGGTGAATTATGGCTGAAATCTGCACTAAGGTTCCTAATATGCACCGACACGATTGCGGCCGGCCATTCCCGGTTTTAAAGCCGTCGAAAATGTGTGTGCATTTGCGCGTCACTTCAACCCATGTCAGGTGGCGTTGCGATGTGCAGCTTGTGTCGTGTGGTACCGAGGACCAGGCCGGAGAGCTTCAATTACCCCATTTGGAAAAACGTCCGGTCAGGTGCAATCTGAATACCCCATTGGGCTAGATTAGCTTCCACCTGGCAATCAGATGGCAAAGCTTTCCTCTTGAATTCTTGGTATCATGGCGGTATGTCGGCCACACTCTGGTTCGATATACGGATCTGTACATTCATGTGATCCGTTGGCGCTTATTACTTCCGAGAGATATTCACCTTTCTCGCCTTCCGGTAGTCGGCCAGTCGTCTCATGAAAAGTACGGTCTGACTGATGAGCTAGAAAGACTTTACACTTCTGATATGAATGCTCGCGACCCATCACGGGACACAGAGACCAGGGAAACCAGAACGACATCTTTGCATCATTATCAAGGTCGATCGCAAAGGCGCAATCCGAACTTCCCCCGATCCTGTGAAAGGGACAATTTTGCCCAGTTTTCGAGTTCCACTCTTTTGGCCTCGAGGTTGGGAATACCACCGCGCACCGGAAGGACGGCCCACTCTGTCAGAGCTCACCGTCCAGTCGAGACTTCACACAGACGATGTGCGTGCTTGTGTCAGGGCCGGACTACGTTAGCTAGACCTGAAAGGGAAAAGGACTGCTGTGCGGCGTGTCAGGATGATCATGTAAGCGGCCTCGCTCGTTCATCAGACGTAATAAAGAATCCTGTTTCTAGGCGCGGTAAATCCTTTATTAGCGGCCCTATCGGCAACCAGCGCCGGCAATTGAGGACCGACCTCCGGACGGCGCGCTCCCCACGCTCCAGTCCAACACACACACAACGCACACGGCGAAACGAATGTGAAAATGAGTCGATTCCTCTCACTCGCCGACACCGATTGGGAATTTCTTCCGTGATCAGTGAGTGTTTTTATCCAGATGGCTTGGGGGAACTGGTCTAACCAAAAGACCATCAGGGTTCATCCCTTCCAATTGCACGAATTTAAACTCTTCGATAGTTGTGCAAAATATCCAGAAGTCTCGAAAGGACAGGAGAAAAGGAAGCGAGACCTCGGAAGCTCACTCCTTTCCGCTTGTCCAATTGAAGGTTTTCTCGCCTTCTATATACGTCGTACTGATGGCTAAGTTAAACCTTCATCTCTGAGTTATTATGCACAAGTGACCCCGAGGCATGGCTGCTCTTGAATCTCGTCATAGGCTCAGGACCAAGGGAACATACTCTTTGTAACGTTGTGTGTCCGGCGGCGGTGCCGGAAGCGGTAAGCCGTGCTATAAAACAATAAAATATGAAATACTTATGTACAGACCGAAGTGCAAAAGCCCCCCCAAAAAAAAGATGGCTGACGATCGCCGGCCAGGATCTCGGCGCACACGCGTCGTCACCCTTTTTTGCACACTGGCACGACTGGGCACGCACGGCACTCACGCTAGTGGTAAGAAGAAGAAAACTGTTGCGCTTCGTGGCTTCCAACCTCGGCTTTGATGAAAGGAGAGGGGGGAAACGAACTTCAAGGAAGTCTTCAAGGATAACCTACCTAGATATCCTAATCGCCGACCACTGGCCTTGTTCGCCGTATCTTTCCACCGAAGAAAATACGTGCATGGACGCTTTTAGTGTCGTGTCAGATTACTCCGGATTTTTCTCCTTTTTTGCTTTGCTACACATTTGCCCGCAACGCCTGGGCAATGAGAGATGATATCAGTATCTCCTCGGCGACGATGCTGCAGCGGTGAACCGCACACCACATGTCGAGAAGAAGCAGAAACGAGAACAAAGGATATATATACGGATTCAGCTGAGCTGACATGGCAAAAGTTGAAAATACCTGACGGATATTCAACAAGGAAAAGAAAACATTTTACACAGTAGGTGAGGATATATGGCACACGGTTTGGCTGGTGACACAAACTGGGCGCATGCACGAGTATACGGATTCCAGCCACGACGACGAACACGCGGAGTCTACTCCGTACCGGGCGTCGACGGGTAGATGACATGACATGCACGAGGCAGACACCAAAGAATTTATTAAACTGAACTTTCCTTTTGAAAGAACGATGCTTATAGCTACATCATGTTCCAAAAAGGACATACTGGTTGGTTGGCTGGCTGGCAGCTCATTATCACGAGCAAGCGGGTGGAATATGGATGGCGTTATGAGGCGAAGCCGGAGGCGGCGGTAATATCAGGAAGCGGCGATTTCTATTTCCCGACGGCTCTTTTGTCTGTCGTTGTCTGTCGTTGTCTGTCGTTGTGGTTGTTGCAAAATCAGCAATGATGAGAATGTTTTATGGAGTGGCAATAGGATGATTTCCTTGCCAAGCACATGACACCTATTTTCCGAGTCATGAACTTGCCGCAAGCCGTCCATTGTTCTCTCTCACCTACGAGTCGATTTGTGGTTGGTTGGGTTGGATGGTGTGTGAGAGAACTCTTCCGGGAGACCCGGATGAAGAGGATTTATCTAAGTACCTACGGTAAGGTATGTATGCCGGTAGGTTGGCCGCAGACAGACCTGATTACCTACGAAAGAATTGTTATTTCTCTTTGTTTTTGAGGTTGTACCTATATGCAATGCCCAGGCTCTATATCATAGCTTAGAGGTATCAATCCGACAGCCTGCCAACTGCGTGCGTACGGGCGTTGTCCATATTTCGCTTTGCTGGTAGTCTGATGAGCGTCCTTGGTGCTTTGGCAGTGAGCCCATTCCACATTCGGCAGAGGAACTCGATAACGGGGGCGATATAAGCATACCTTCACCTTAATAAATGAGGAGGCTCCGTTCCAGCCACACGGTCCCGTCCGTCGTGGATCGCGAAAATATGGGACTTGAACAGATACAGCGGGGTGAGCATCCCAAAGGACTGGCTCCGTTCCAACCACACGGTCCCGTCGTGGGCTTGCGAAAAGATGGGACTCCTATATTAATAACACATAGACAGCGGGGCGAGCAATCCCATCACCAAGGAACCGAGCCGAACGGGTTCCAGTACCTAAATAATAGGGGTCCTCGATGGGGGGAGAGGGGCGTGGTTGGCGGGAGGAGTCTTACCCTCTTTTTAGACTCTGCTCCTTCAACATCGTCTTGGGGACTTGCTGGAGTTGATGGGTGTCACTGTCGATGGATTTGCTCCACTGGACCCATGAGTTTAAGTGAGCCGCGTGCCATACTATGGCTGCTTGCCTTATACGCGAGTGAGATATCAGCTACTCAAGTATATCCTCCTTTTAGGCCGGAAACTCGAGGTCACCGAGAGTAGTTTTGTAAACTGCAAGTTAAGTCTTCCAATGGTCTGAGAGTAAAACATAATCCTTGGCCGGCTGAACGATCAATGTGATTCTCTTCAAACACCTATAGGTACGCTTTGTCAGTTACCAGCCATCGGCGAACCAGCTTAGAACACATTCACAACAACAAATGCTGAGCCATTGCCAAAAAGGTGTAAATCAGATTGCGGGTATCAAGAGAATAACACGAAAGAGCTAAACGCCCAAATAGACGTGGTGTCCCTCACCACGGATCAGCCGCTCGTCCATTCACGTCCTCCTAGCATAAAACCCAGACAGATCCAGCATCGATACCAGCGTCTCTATGGGGTTGTCAGCCCGCGAGGTCTTCTTCTCGCCCAGTCCCCTACACACGGTAAGAAACACCTCAACCTTCTTCCTAAACTCTGCGTATAGCATCTCAGGCGTCTCGTCCCGCTGATCCCCCAATCCTTGTACTTCCTCGCTAGCAGCAGCAGCAGCAGCCCGGAGCCTCAGCTGCTTGGAAAACCTCAAAATGACGCCAAATATCTCCTCTAGCAGCTTCAACACAGGCAGCTGTCGCTTTCTCAGGAGCAGCGCCAGCATAATATCATCCACCACCTGTTCCTGCCGTTTCTGCAGCCAATCCGGGCTGTAGTTGTTTTTCTTCCTCGCCGCCGCCGCCGTCGTCCCGCTGCCACTAGTAGCTGCAACTGCGGCAACCGAAAACAGATCGGCTTCCACATCGTCTAACCACAACTCGAACCTTGTCCATGACGCGGTGATTCCGATTGCAAAGAAGTAGGCGGCCATCTGGCTGACAAAATGGCGGGCCTCGATGCGGAAACGGACCGAGGCATTGCTGGGCAGCTCTTTCTGCTCGTGTCGAGGCACTTTATGGAAGAGCTGTTGGTTGACAATGTAGAGCATTCGCAGAATGCGCAAAAGAAACCTGAATACGCGGTCGTTCTTTACAAGTACGACGGGCGTAATGACGGGTCGCAGTGCAGAAGGCGGTCTATATGATAGTTGCAAGAAATCCAACGCCTCGAGACCGTCCGGGTCCATGCAGCGATCAATCTCCTCTGGGGACATATCGCGGACGGCGAAACTCAGGTCGCCTGGCAGATCTGAGCTGTGACTGCGTGAGGCTGGTGTGAAAGTCGTGGCAAGCCCATCACCTCGGACGCCTTCTCTCGGGGGTGTCTGGTAGCTGTCGGATAAGACACCCATCAAAGCCAGACGCAACTCGGAGCTCGCAGGCGGCCAGTTCTCTCGGCCCCCTAGCCGGAGACCCATCACCCCACCGCCGAGTGCTACTCCGGCCTTGCGTTGGGCAGTCTCGAGCTCAGTGTCAAACAGGGCATGCGAGAGACGGCTGCAGAGTAGTCCGTTCCCCATCAAGTAGCACTGTTTCAGGAGGTCGAGATGAACTCGGAGGTCATGTGCGCTGAATAGCAATCTCATACACTCCTGATTCACAAGTGTTGACTGTGCATCAATGATCGGACCAAATGAGAGCAGAGGGATGAGAGACCAATGCGGCGAAAAGCTTTCGTTTTCGGCAACTTCATTTGCTCCTTGATAGAGTCGATTCCGGAGGAGAATGGCCAGTCTGTCGTGTGGCCTGTGAGAATCGAGGGGCTGATTCAGTTGGTCCATCGAAGCAAGAACGTTGGCTGCGACTTGCTCGTCGCTTTTGCCAAATAATTCAAGCTCGTAGCCTTCCTGATCTCCGTGTTCTGGCACTCGCATAGCGTGAGCTTTTGCCAAAGCTCTCTGTTGGATGACGAGGGAAACAGCATCCCGGTACTTGTCGACCTTTGTCTCCAAACGCTTTATGGAATCCCAGTCAAATTGCCATTCGAGACTGGGAGGGTTGGTCAGGGTAACAATGTCCCGCCCTGAAAGCGGATGCTCGGGATGATGTTCTCGTAAAAACCGAAGATTGCGCCCGGTCTCAAATATGGCCTGCGCAATATTGTTCGGAATAAAAGAGGGCATCCTAGTCTCATCAAGAAAGTAGTCAGGTTCCTCAAGTTCAACACCAAGATCGTCGACCCACATCCTGTCTCCGACTTTGACAAAGCCTTTGCCTGGACCCCTTTTGGTGACGGCGGTACCATCTTCAGCTTTCAGACCAATCCACTCCTCAACAAAGTCGGTCCAGGGCTTTGACGTTAACAGGAAGACCTCAGAGACTGCGTTGTGTAGCAGGCTATCCCGGTATTCCGTGGACTGTACTTCTTTAAAAAGCTCTGACAGCATGCCCTCCTCAGAATCATGCCGGGTCAGTTTCTCCACGAGCTTCTGGAAATAAGACAAGACCGTATGGACTGGTCGAACGATGGACTGCAACTGAAGGATTGACCTGACACGGCGACTACGGACGCCAAGCTCAGACTGGACTGCAAGCAAGAGGCGGTCGACCACTCCTGCCAATGCAACGCGGGTTGGCGTGGATGGAGTTGAGTAACTTGTCTCTGCAAATGCTTGCAGATCCTTGATGGCGTTGGCACAATCCAAGCAAAGTCTGTCAATACTTTGCACCGACTGCAGGGTAAGACCGGAAGTCCTCAACTCGGCAGCTGTCTTGACAAACACGGCCGTTTCTGCGTCCCATGAAAAGAGTACAGAGCTTCTGCCGAGCACCAAGTTGAGTAAACACGCGCAGTACAGCGCATCGTCAACCACATCAGAGTCCGTGTCGATGGAGGCTCCGCACGGGGCAACCAAGGCATCAAGTGCAGCAGCCCCTGCTTCTGTGATGAGCAATGATGACACCCGCTCAGGTTCGACTTGATCAAAGTTATCCCAGCTCCTGTACTGGGGTTGCTGGACGAGGCCATCGTCTTTAGTAAGCCATATGTCCTGTTCAGAAACTGACAGTGGACCTTCAGGTTCGGGATGCGAAGGCTGGATATCATGGAGCCCGGTTTCCCGCTCAGGTTCCTCAAGAACTGAATCTTGTAAAACGGACGGAAGCTTGAAGAAGCCAGCGCCGGCAACATGGTCAAGGGGAAGCACATCCGAATCTTGCAGTGTATACGCCTCGTCGGCAACCGCAAGCAAGGGACGATAGCTGTCGACTACAGTACAGCCCGGGTCAGTATTAATGTCCCAGGAACGACTCTTCATCGAGGACTTGAAGGAACAACCGACCGGACACGTCAAGGGCAAACAGGGGGTTTTTCCCGTTGCGGATGAACGCCTCATCGAGATCGGTGGACGACTGCCAGCAATCAGGAATCGCAAACATATTCGCGCTGTCTTTGTGTCTGCCCATGGTCTCAACCCATGTGAAGAAAGAAAATCGTCGTCATCAAGTTCCCTTTGTCGGTTTCCGTCGGTGGTATGTTTACCGGCTAGCCTGGGCTAGGTATGTTTTACCAGGGAAGGTGGTTGATTTCACATTGAATTTATCATCCTGAGATCAGACCAATACACGCTTTCCAAATGCCCCGCGATATTAGTGGCCGCACCGCGGGCAAAGCCCGCCCCGCTGCGATAGAGTGGATGACCGCGAATTCCCCGCGTGGGCCCGTACTGTACGGATTACCACAGGCAGGCAGGTGCCTTCCCCCCGGGCCGTACCTACCTAAACCCCCTCCCCCCCTCTCCCCACCTGCTCCCTGGCGTGCGGCGTGTGGCGTGCCTGGCTTGGCAGGTAGCAATCCATCAATTGAGAACCTTGAAAGACAGCCTGCCTCCGGAAAGCTTCACCAAAATATTTCCCAAGCACTCAAGCACTCAAGCTCCCAACAGAACCACAGCATTCTATCAATTGGACATTCAGCACACATCGAAGCAACCCCTTCTGTATAGTAGAGCAGATTTACGCACACATCGAGATGCCACCCAAGAAGAGGGGCGGGCGTAGCAGCACGCATGCTGCCGCGACGCCGTCAGCTCAGGACGAGGATTCTGCCATGGAAATAGACACACCCGCCGAGCTAGAGACTCCGAAAGTACCTACGGCACCGCCGCCCACACCCGCAACACCCGCCGCGCCAGAGACTCCAACAGTACCTATGGCACCGTCGCCACCGCCGCGACCAAAGTTCAACTTTAACGACGGTTGGACAAATGATCAGCTAGCATCACTATTCAAAGGCATAATTCAATGGAAGCCTGCCGGTAAGTCGTGCTGACCTTGATATGTGCTCCGTTGAAGCATTGGACGCCAGCTGACTCTTGTGGCTCTTCGCAGGCATGCACAAATATTTCCGAGTACTTGCGATAAGTGAGCATCTACGAAACCATGGCTTCGATCCAGACGTCTATCCGCACACCCGGCCCTCGGGCATTTGGAAAAAGCTGAGCGAGTTCTACAATCTGGAGCTCGTCGACACAAGCGTGAATGCCCAAGTTCCCCCTCCGGACGAAGAGGGCCAGAAGCGACGCTGGAAATACTTTAGCCTACCGCCAGAGGAATTCCACGATTTGATGATGGATAGGAGGCGCGCCGATGCCAGCGAGGCGCCCACCAGCCCAGCCCAGTGGGACCCGGATGCGCCAGTTGCTAGCCCGGACCCAGCCCCGGCTCCAGCCCCGGCGGAAACCAAGGGCCGCCTTCAGAAGAGGAAGGCCGTTTCCGATATCGGTCCCAAGACGCGCAGTAGTACCGTGGACGAGACGGATGGTGAGGCTTCGGGCCATAGTCCGGCGCCGAAGTCAGCAAGGGGCAAGAGGAGCGCAAAACGGGCATTCAGCAAGGCTAGCAAGGCCAAAGAAGAGGAGTCTAGTGAACCCGAGAGTGAGGCCGAGGAGGAGTCAGGCGACGCGGACGAGGAGAGCGAGGAAGAGGGGACAGAAGCCCCGGCTTCCAAGCCAAGCCGGGGAGGTGGGAGGGGACGTGGGGCTGCAAGGAGAAGAGCCCGGGGTAGAGGTAGAGGCAGAGGGCGAGGCGGCTGAGGTGGTGTGGCCCGTGGCATTGGAGAGAAGCTAGACGTGTATGTTTATTTTGTGGCGTTTATAAATACTTGATGGGAGCTGGCTTGCCTTGGGCATTCCGCTAGTTGAAAGGAAAAGCAACGGGATGGATCCAGAACAGCGACACACTTGCATTTATACAGATTAGTGGTTTTAGAACTCGATAATGGATATGCTGACTCCGGGTTAGGGTACAGGAGATCAGAAGCCTATACTAACTGACCTTACTGTCGGTGTAATCGGGCATGCGGTAATGTTTGTTTACGTGCCGTTTGTATACGTTTGACCCCTCCAATTGTCAGAGGGACCCCGCAACGTGTTAAGTTAATCGCAGCGGTGCAATGACACGCGAAACTTGGAACCTCCACAGTACATACGGTAGTATCTTTTTTAGTCGTTGGCATCCCTTTGTCGGCTACCTTGATATAAACACCACTGCATGCAACCCGTCCATGCATTGCTCAATACCAAACGAGGTTGTACCTATCAGTCAATACCAAACTGCACGCCGCCATGTCTCGCCCTTCCCAACCCGCGGCGAGGAACCTCTCTCTTACGGAGGAGCTCGAGAAACTTGAGCAGTCCATTACGTTGACCCTACAAGGTTCGTGGTGCTTGGAGCTCCGCAAGATCTTTGACAGCGACTAACGGGATATCAATCCGTTTCTACAGAGATCGACCACAACTTCAGCAAAGCCCACCGCATTGTCACCACTAGCATCCTGCCGCTGGTTGAGCAATATGGCGAACATTCCCGCTCTGTTTGGGAAGCCTCCAAGGTACCTTACTCTCCGAACCCTGCAACTTCCACCGTCCAATTTGCCTTCGCTGACGCCAGCTGCTCCCCACCTTTAGTTCTGGAAGCAGTTCTTCGAAGCTTCAGCCAACGTCTCTCTTTCCGGATACGAAGAACTCGCCAATGGCGAGGATTCCACAACCCTGACGACCGAAGAAGAGACGACGGTGCAAGACGAGACGACAGCAGACTACACACCACGCCCTCGCAGCGCCGACGGCCGAGACCGCACCAACAATGACAATACGTTTGCAACCGATCGGTCCTCCGTGCGTCGCGGGCATGGCCGCCAGCATTCCGGCGCAGACGAGTCGTTATTGTCCGACGCGGACTGCGATGTCACCGGAAGCACGCCGCGGCCTCCGGCATCCAAAATATTGGCAATGCGCCCTCAGTTCGCCGGCCTAGACTCTCCCTACGAGGCTCTGAAGCGGGAATTCAAGACTGGCGACACGGAAGGATGTGGCCATGGCAATCCCAGCAACGCAGACGACGACGAAACCGACACAGAATTGCTCTTCCAGCAGCATACCGCCCGGCTCCCCGACATGTCTATGACGCCGCGGTCGACTCTTGGCGCACACGGCGCAGCAAACGAGGGCGGCGGCGACGACGACACACAATTCGGACAACGGGGCAAGAACAAAGATCCGCTGCTGCACCGCATGTTGGACAAGAATTACCGCGTCATGGCCACACCGCACAGGACTGGCATGGCTACGGGCGTGTCTCCCATCAAGTGGAAGGTAACGGAGAAGCCACCCGTCACGACGTCGTCCCGAGACGAAGGCAAAGGTAAAGACAAGGTTCCTATCTGGCAGGACTCGCCCATGTCGAGCCCCGAGATGGCGGTACCGCAGCTGCGGAGCGCCGCTTTCATGTCGCCGATGCGCGCGGCGTACAGGGGAAAGGCGGGCACTGTTGCTCGAGGAGCAGCACCGAGGACCCCTGGGGTGAGTGTACAGACTCCGGTAGCGGGAAGGAAGGTAAAGGATGTCTATAGTATTAGTCGTGAGCACCAATACGAGGAGGAACGGCCGTATGAGGATGAGATCACCTGGGAGAGCGATAGCGAGGGAGGCGGGTTTGGTGGCATGAGCCCGCCAAAAACGATTCAGTTTGCGCTGCCGCCATCCAAGTTGTTGCAAACTCCAGGTATGTTTCGGTTTCAACGCTCTGGGCCAACTGCCCCTACTTGTTTCGTTTAGAGCTAATAAGTTGACGTATTTCCAGCGCGAGAGGCCAGCAAACGCATTGTTGATAATATTCTCCTGACAGCCGGAGCGGAGCCCGATGGCTCGTCAGAGTATAGTCCCACGATGGTCAAGATGAATCCGGATATTCTGGATGATGCTTTCTGATCACAGTGTAAACTTGAATTCATGGATGAGAATCTATCTGGTGCATGGGTGCCAACTGTCCTGCTGGACGTCTGGCGATGTCCAAGGTAGTTAGTCTGTCTTTTGGTCGGGTGGTCTTTCGAATTACCGCTGACTGTTTCCTCAGAAGTCAACATACTTCCAAACCCGGCTGTACATACAGCCTTTGACATGGGGAGGGGTGACATCACGGGTAATGGAATGCCGGAAGAGACACACACAGAAGATACACCATTCGACTGTAAATAGTAGCCATCGAGTACTTACAAGGGGTCTAGTTCGTGACTTTTCAAGGAACTTGGTGGTCATCCTAGAAATACTCATTTGAGCAGCAAATATTATTCCCTTGTAAATACCGTCTCAGGCCCTAGCAGCCGATCGTAAATATGCCACAGTAAGGAGTCTTACAGGGTTTTGTAAAGTACCCGATGGCTACTATTTACCGTGGAATGGTGTAACAAACAGAACAACTTAAATTTGCATAACGAAATTGAAACCCCGGGGCTACAAGTAGAAGCCCCTTCTTTTTAACCGTCACCCAGCTTGTTACGCCGCTACCAACAACAGCCTCCTTTCCTCTCTGGTTTCGAAACTTGTGTATTTCCCCACGCCTCGTGACGCCATTCTCCCGCCGCGGGCTCCTCTTTGACATGGCCATTCTGGCGGAGATTCTGGTGCCGGGACCCTTCTCTCATCTATCAACCCTCGACCCGTTTCGGTCGTCGTCGCCGTTCGTTGTTGTGCTCTCTTCTGGACTCGCTTCCACTCGCCGACCCGCCCGTCGATAAAGGAAGGGCGACGAGGCAGCAAAGGTGTTTACTTTTGCTGCTTAGACCAGGGGAGGAGGACACAACAAAACGAGAGTTCGAATCTATCGTTTATATCTGCTTTCGTCTTCTCTTGGTTTGTTTTTCCGGGAGTGGTTGCTGCGTTTTAAACCCCCATCCGAATCTGCGAGCGAAGGACGCTTTTCTGGTCGGGCACCTGGGAGGATTTCTTGCTCGCTGGTGCTGACGGGCTAGCGCTGGAACGGAACATTTCCCTGAGGAGTCCCATTCTGCTGGAAGTGGAGGCTTCACTGCTGGCGATGGAGGCCGGCTTGTTGCCGGATTGCTTGTTGTCTGTATGGTTTTGTTGTGTTAGTATCTATCTGGTGTAATGGCGTGGATTATGTTTGGCGTGTTAAAAAGGGGGCAGCATACATGACTGAGACGAAGACATTTTGAACGTGAAGGGTGACTGTCTTTAATCTCTGTTGAGTTGGCAGTTGAGTCTTGGATATTGGTTTGCTAATAAGAGTTGTTTTGATAAAGATATTATTCAAAGTACTGGCTGGCTGTTTGGTTCGGGATCTAAATAAGTTGACTTGAATCTCTTGATGGATTTGAAGCTGTTGAACTTTGTAGTTGATGCCTCAGCACCGCAAACGGACTCTTTCCTATATATAAAAAACATCAACACCAAAGATGCCCAACACCCCCGCAATATTGTTTCGTGTGCAAAACCATCATCAACAATGCCCCTGGTTGACTGACGCCCGGCATGAGTCACGTATGTTTCCCAAATTTCCAGAAGCTTTGAGGTGCGGCTGCGCCATCATCAACCATCATAGGGCTAACTGATCACCATATCGGGAATAGTCGCATAGGTGACACGAATGAGGCTTGCGACGTTCACGGAGTATACGGAATACCAGCGGCCGCGTGGGCAGAATCCACGTAAGAAATGGGCGAATTCGCGAATGCGTCTCACTGAAGTGAGTACGGATATGTACAGTAGGTAGTGTCCTTTACCAATTTTGAAAGGCCGTGTCCGAATTTGGTTATGAGTTCCTTCCACCAAGGCGCCCAGGTATGAATTCCTTGTGGTAGCCCGCCTGAGTCACTCGACCGGGCACTTTTACAAAGCATTTCCGACCTCAGGTTACGGTCCGCGTATCAATGCCTTGTATTGCAGGCATTAGAGGTTCGTTGCGTAAGGCAGTGCGTACAGCCCCCACGTCAAGGCGGTGCCGGGCTGACGTTGCAGCGGGGTTTCCGGCGTTTTGGTGTGAGTGATGGCGACGACCTCCGGTGTCAACCGTGTCGACTGACCGTAATTAGGCAAGGTAGCTGTCTTCTTCAAATCTGGCCAGCCAGGTTGGATGATTTAGACCGTGAATACCATTCAGTTCTCCAATTATTAAGCCGGCCATCACCTGCGCATACTCGCCGCGGAGTGTGACCAGATGAATCCGAACCACACCGTCAACTTTAGATACAGCCGGGTTGAAGAGATGAGGTCTATGACCCAACGGCGGTTGGGTACCTATGTGATACCTGGCGGTCTTGGTAACAGTATGTATCAAGTTTGACCGAGAGGGTAGTGGAAGGCCGGGCAAACACCGTGATCATGACAAAAAGGCGACCAGTCGGACTCCTCACGTGACTCTTTTGTTGTTTCCAGCTGAAACTTTTTAGAGAGTGAATTTATCCCGTAGATTACCGAGCAGGATTCAAACTTAGAGTCAACAGACTAACAAATGAGGCTCAGAGGGACTTGATGTTGTGATATCTGAAAGTGTATACCTATGGCCAATGAAAGGTTGCAATCATTGAAAGTTCCTCGAAGCCCTTCAAGATGGAGGTTTCTTGGCTCTGGACACCACTTTCGTCCAATGTGACATTGTAGAGCAGTCGCAACTTTCTCAGATATCCGATCGTCTTCGATTGAGTGATAATTCGGACGTGTGCGTGGTATGCATTTGTACTCGGGACGTCTATAATTCGATCTGATTGGAAGTGCGCCGTTCTGCCAGTCTTCGACAATTAATTGAAGCTAAGATGATCCGGACACTGCCCGGCACGCCAGTGGCAGCACCTGGAGTGAAAGGCGGTGAGTTTCACAGGCACTCACAGGTACGGATTACCGTGCACGCCGTCGTTGTGAACCCCGCAACTCTTGATTTGCCATTGTCCAATCAGCAAGCAAACGTATCCGTATTCGTGCTCGCCATGAATGAGCAAGGGGGAGGTTGCGATCCGATTAGCCTGCACAACATTGAAGACAGGTACAGATACAGACCGACGATGCGATTTTTTAAGTTGTCGACTTCCACCAAAACTGCCATGAGTGTGTCACAGCCAATCGAGGTATTGTCGTCTTGAGGTTGAGCTGTGTGTATGATAGATAGCGGATTCAGTACGGGTTAGCCCGGCTTAAAAATGTAGCAAGACCCGGGACTGGAGGTATCGCGCAAGCTTCGCTTCGATCCAAGAAACCCATCTAGGTAACAAGAAGATGAAATGGTTGCTTGCCACTCGAGAATAATCGACCACAAGCAGGCATAGCTCAAAAAGAAGGGGGGAATCTGGACCTGACAGCCCTGGAACCGGCGGCCGCAGGCCCGTACCACCTGCAAGTTTCAACTTGAAGGTGGTGCGATTGGGGTCCGCTCTTTTCCTCAACAAAAAATCGCCAGGTCCGACAGAGCAATACCGACGGGAACTCATCACTTTCCTATATCTCCTTTCGGCCTTCCGTCTATAAGCGACTGGGAGAAAACAAGAACCCGGGGATTTTGGCGAGTAGATGTTATTTATACTCTTTATAACTCACAATCTCACATACCTGGTACCTACCCTTGCCGTCTTCTGTTGCGCTTCGCTTCGCTTCGGTGGTGAATCGATTTCGGTGTTAAATGGGCCAATGTCTCCTTATCGCCTTCCGATAGTTAACCTGCGCGCCCAGTAGTAATTTAATGAACCCCACCGGCCACTTCGTTCGCAAATCGCCAAACCACCAAATTTGCCAGGCGGCTCGAACTGGACCCTAAAATCTTCTCGTTTTCGTGTCATTGGCTTTGGGGGGATTTGCCTTGTGGTGCACCTCCTTTTTCCGCTTGACCCTTTCTACTTGTACCACCCAGGCAACAACATCATCCTCCCTCCACCACCGGCCTCGAGGTGTGCGCATTCCCGTCGCTGTCCGATATTTTGCTGCAAGATCCCCGGCCCATCGAAGCTCAACCTTCTTTTCTGGCGCCTCTACTCCTCCCACCGCTAGGCGTGATTATACCTAGGTACTCCGCGCCTCCCGAAAAGGCATGATGGCCACCAACGCGACGAGCTTCACGTCGCCCTTGGCCAACGTCAAGTATGGCGCCGTGAATGTGCCCCCGCAGCTCGAATATGTTTTCGAGACCATCTCCAATGCGAGCGGGTGGACCGTCTTCTTCACCATCCTCGGACTGCTTGTCGCCTATGATCAATGTGGGTGAACCTAGTCCTTTGCGCACCTCGTGTATCTTATATGAAAGTCTTACTAACCTGCCTTTCGCAGTCAGCTACATATGGAACAAAGGCCCAATCGTTGGCCCGGCGTTCAAGATGCCCTTCATTGGCCCCTTTTTGCAATCGGTGAACCCAAAGTTCGAGGAGTACTATGCGAAATGGTCGAGCGGAGAGCTCAGCTGTGTCTCGGTTTTCCACAAGTAGGTTGAAATGTGTTTGGAGGTGGTGGGGAGTTTGGAGCTGGGTGGGACTTGTCGCATGCTGACGCGCCGGTGTACAGGTTCGTTGTCATCGCCTCGACCCGTGACATGGCCCGCAAAGTATTCAATTCGCCCGCGTTTGTTAAGCCCTGTGTTGTTGATGTTGCTCATAAGCTGCTTGGCGCGGACAATTGGGTGTTCTTGGACGGCAAGGCCCATGTCGACTTCCGCAAGGGCTTGAACGGCCTCTTCACGCATAAGGCTCTCGAGATCTATCTTCCGGGACAGGAGGAGGTGTACAGACGGTATTTCAAGCGCTTTCTCGACGTTACTGCGCAAGCTGGTGGAAAGCCGGTACCTTTTATGGGGCAGTTCCGTGAGGTCATCACTGCCGTGTCTTGCCGGACCTTTGTCGGGCACTATATCTCGGATGAGGCCGTCAAGAAGATCGCCGACGACTATTATCTCATCACCGCTGCACTCGAGTTGGTCAACTTCCCCATTATCATCCCCTTCACCAAGACCTGGTATGGCAAGAAGGCGGCGGATATGGTCCTGGCCGAGTTTGCCAAGTGCGCAGCCAAGAGCAAGGTCCGCATGAACGCTGGAGGCGAGGTTAGCTGCATTATGGATGCTTGGATCAAGCAAATGGTCGACTCGAAGAGGTGGCGAGAGGCCGAGGCGTTGGGTGCTCCCATGGACAACAACCAGAAGCCCAGCCCTCTTCTGAGAGACTTCACCGACTACGAAATCTCCCAGACAATCTTCACGTTCTTGTTCGCCTCGCAGGATGCGACCAGCAGCGCCGCCACTTGGCTCTTCCAGATCATGGCCCAGCGCCCGGACGTTCTTGATCGTGTTCGGGAGGAGAACCTCAAGACCCGGAATGGTGATATCCACGCAGCACTTAATCTGGACCAGCTTGAATCCATGACATACACCCGTGCTGTTGTTCGCGAACTTCTGCGGTACCGCCCCCCGGTCATCATGACGCCCTACGTCGTGAAGAAGGCTTTCCCTATCACACCAGACTACACGGTTCCCAAGGGTGAGTAGATCCTCCAGTTTGATTGAAGGGTTCAAATCTAACGATGATGATTATTAGGCTCAATGGTGGTTGCGACGACTTACATGGCACTCCGAGACCCGGATGTCTATGAGAACCCGGACGCGTTCGACCCTGAACGGTATTACACTGGCGACGCCGAGACCAAGGGCGCGAAGAACTTCCTCGTCTTTGGCACCGGTCCCCACTATTGCCTTGGTCAGCACTATGCGCAACTCAATCTCGCACTTTTCATCGGAATGGCCTCGCTATTCTTGGACTGGAAGCATCATGCTACTCCCCTGTCGGAAGAGATCAAGGTGTTCGCCACCATTTTCCCCAAGGTAAGTCCGATGATGAAGAAAAAGATTCGCCTGTGCTAACGATATCCAGGACGATTGCCCGTTGACGTTCGAGGAGAGGAAATTGTAATGGTTTTACAGCTGTTTCGGTCTAAAGTCGTGAGCCGAGGGGTAGTAGGCAGAGAAGTCCGTAGAGCCGGTATAATGAAAGGAGGGCCTGCTAATGCTCTTAATAAGAGGGACCAGTCCACACACACGGCTTCTGCGAGAAATGATGTGTTGTTCGGGGACAAAGCAGCCGACGACAACGAATAAATCAGGCATGAAGCTGAACTCTAGTAGTCTTAATTAATGAACGCTGAATGGCGTATAAACAGTTGTAATACTTATTTAGTCTGTGCATAATCCCTTTTCTGAATCCTAACAAGGATTCTTTGAATAACCGACGTGCCGGGAGAGAGAGGGGCGGATGGAAACCCTGACATGAGTGAATGAGCTGAAGCATCGGCCAACTTGTCTGCCACAAGGAAAGAGACGATAGTTACTGAAGTTGGTAATATTTGTTGCTTCGAGATAACCGAGTTTGCCATTGCAAGACTGAAGTGACGTTGTAATTGAATTGAGGCTCCTCGTGGGAAGGATCTGGGATCTGACTTGGCTTCTTGGTCCCTGCGAAATCATTTTAAGCAAGCTCACCTTACCTATCATAGGTTGTATATAGTCAAGCTGAAGAACACGCCGCGAATCTAGCGAGCCATCCAGTAGGAACTCACGGGTTGGCTGGTACGGTGGAAAGCTGACAGCAGCTGCCCGGCTGAAGTGTAGGGGCCACTTAGAAAGTGCCAAGACTTGTCCACGGATTGTTTAGTGCCCGCCGCAGCCCATGACGTGGGGTCCTGAGGAGGGTGAGGGGAGAGGGGGCGGGAGCTCCCAGGATCACGGGCTATCGGCAGCTATCCGTACCCGCGAAGGTGCCTCCGTCGTCAGAAGCATCTTTCCGGACGAACCCATCATAAAGCAACGACCAAAGACCTAGCAGGCATACAGATCCACATATCAGGCCAAATAGAGGAACGGTACTTAAGCAACAATGAGTCCAACAAGTCGATCAATCGCACGCCTTGTCGTGCACAATGCGCCCCGGCGCGCGGTGGAAGCTATTCCGGCACCACTGCTGCAAACACGCTCCTACTACTTCCTAGCCGCACAAAGACCAACGACAGCTATTATATCAAGATCTTCTCAGAGGCAGTTGTTTGCCAACTCCGCGAAGTCTACGACGCTACCAGCCACAGTAGTCGGAACAACACGGAGGTGCTACTCGCAAGATGCTGCCCCGAGTGAGAGCAAGATCTGGAGCTTTGAAGAGGTAACTTGATACCAGAGGGATGGATGTTCATGGATGGTTCGCATTTGATTGACTGACATCTTACCAGATGAAAGAGTTAACCAGCAACAAAAAGAAATCCAAGGTCGTGATAGTTGGTATGTGAACCCCAAACAGCTACCTAAACAAGTACGACACGAGAATATGACAAAGACCATCTTGAAAGCTAATTGTGCATCGTTGCGTCCGTCCGTCTAGACTCCCGTGAGCCAGGCGAACTCCAACAGACCGGCCGCATCCCGGGCGCCGTCAACATACCCGTCACCACCCAGCCCGACAGCTTCCACATCAGCGAGGAAGAGTTCGAAGACCGGTTTGGGTATCCGCGCCCAGATAAAGACGCCGAGGTCGTCTTTTACTGCAAGGCCGGAGTACGCAGTCGTGGCGCGGCTGCACTGGCCCGAGACGCTGGCTGGTCAAAGGTGGGCGAGTATCCCGGGAGCTGGTTGGATTGGGTAGAGAAAGGGGGCAAGGTAGAGCGGTAATCAGCAGGTGGTAGTCATTAAATCATGAGAACGGACGGCTGCTTCAAGATGACTTCCGGGTCCAGATTCCAAAACAATACAAGTTTGCAGTGTTGATACACATATAACCACCGGTATAGGAAAAAAAACAATATTAAAGCCACCTAAAACGCCGCCGTGCTAAAACCTTGGCTCCTTCTTCCACCACAGACCTGCCCACAACGCCTAGAACATTTGCGGTGGTGTCTTGTCGGCACCCCCGTCCTTGCCGCCAT
This sequence comes from Apodospora peruviana, assembly GCA_033439685.1. Classification (NCBI taxonomy): domain Eukaryota; kingdom Fungi; phylum Ascomycota; class Sordariomycetes; order Sordariales; family Lasiosphaeriaceae; genus Apodospora; species Apodospora peruviana. Next base: position 1,399,850 of record JAUEDM010000004.1, on the reverse strand, counting down.
CCACCAGCGGGCTCCCATGCGCAAAGAACAAGACCTTGATGGCTATCGACAACCCAAAGTGTAGGCCCAACACGATGATCAACAGGACCTTGCTCGTCTGCCGGTCCGTCGCGCTCAGCACCGGGTACAGATTACGCAGGAGGAAGAATGCGGAGGCGCCGAACCCGACGGCCACAAAGGTCCAGTTGAGGATGGCGATGGGTGACCAGCTGATCAGCGCCACGGGAATCCATATGAGGTTCGCGTAGCCGTACAGAGCCCAGCACTCGAGCAGGTTGGCGCTCTCGGAGCCAAAGTATCGGAGGGCGAGGTACAGTATCACCGGGATAACGAAGGTGTAACCGTAGATGAGTCCGGCGGCGCCTTGTGTGTAAAATTAGCTTAATGTCATATGGTAACAGCCCGTATATGAGTCTCTCAAAGAAGAGAGCGAGAAAGAGAGCAGCTAGCTTACCGCTCAGCAGCCTAAAATCATAAGCGAACGCCTCTTTGCCCGTCGCCGCGAGGTAATCGCTGATGGTACCGCCCAGAAACAGGATCAGCACCACGGTGGTGGCAATCCAGAAGGGCCCGTACAGGTCCGGATTGCCCTCCAACACGTCAAGGAAGTTGGCGCGCGGATACAGCGCCGACCAGCAGCGCGAGAGCACGCTCGAGGTGTCGACGTCGAAGAACTGCGCGTAGTACGACAGTGTCCAGAGGAAGCGCTTGCCCGAGGTCGATGCCGTCGCCGGCAGGGGTAGACCCGAGGATGATGATGCGCCACCGGGCCTACCGGCGCCTGGGGTGCCTTTGCGGCCAAGCGCGGGAGTGGTTTCTGAAAAGTTGGAGTTGTGGAATTCGAGGCCCTCCTCTTGTAGGTCGGTGTGGCCGAGGTCGCCCTGTTGTTTCCGAAAATTCGTCAGCTATTGTTTGCAAGCAAAGCTGGTAATTAACCCAGCTGTAGAGTTGAGTTGGTCCAACCAAGCGATACTGACCTCGTCGTCCACGTCCACGACCGCGTCGTAGCCGGACCTTGACATCTTCTTTTTCGTTTGTCTGTCCTTTGAAATCTGGTGCTAGCTGCTTCGGTTCCCGTCACGACTAGGAATACGAGTTTTCTAATTCAGATCTGCTTCGATATGAGTTCCAGACCGCGCTGCGGGGTGAAGTGATGCTGGTGACGTTTAAAGAGAGCGTGGGTGTGGGATCGTTGGTGTTTGTTCGAAGCTCTGGTGTTGGGTCTGGAGCGAGCTCGTGACAGCTGGTTCGCAACAAGCTGCGGTACGTGGACAGCCTTACGTATCGCTTCCATGCGATGGAGCCACACCCCATTTGTGGCTTGAGCGACACTTGCTCTAGGTCACGTGTTTCACTCATTGTCAGTGCACACTACGGGGTAGCATCCAATTACGGTAATTTGTGGGACCGTGGGCCACTGAGATAACTTCAAAGATCCTCTTTTCGAGCTGGAACAATTGATGGGTATCAATGCGCATTTCCATCAACGTTGGTTCCGACATGGAAATATAACCATACCTAGGACATCAGTAGCAACCAGGTTTCGTCGGCTACGTCATCTTTACAGGCCCGCCGAGATGCCCCTTGCCCTTAATCCAACCCTTCAGAACCCAAATCATACAATCCCTCCCGCTGTTCCCTCTGTTCCTTCGCCTGCTGCTTAAGAAACATCTGCTCGAGCCTGAACACCGCGTGAACCAGGTCGTGAATCGAAAGCCCCGATATCTCGACCACCTTCTCGTAAAACCGCTTCGCCGGCCCGTTAAGGTCGTCGACAGACCTGAAGACCTGGTGGAACGAGCCGACCCCCTTGTTGGGCTTATTATCCCCGCCGCCACCGTGTGCGACAACAACTCGCTGGACTCTGCTCATCCGCCCCGCAGCTTGCTCCTTTGATAATGCCTGGGTAGTCGGAGGCTCAATTTGCAGCGTCTGCCGCCGCGTATCTTTGACGACAGGGAAAAGCTGCTCGATCTTGCTCGACGGCTCGTGATGTTCATCTCGATCCGATGGTTGAATTCGCGTTTCTTGGTACCGATTTAGGTATTCGTGAACCTCGGTTTTGCTGATGGACCAAATCTTTTCTGGGCCTAGGCTCCCGAATTTTAGACGGCTGAGAGCAGCCTTGCTAGTCGGCTCGGTGAACTCGGCTTCCCACGCCGCCCAGTCCATCTTGAGGGTCAAGCCATCTTCTGCTTCCGGGGGAAAACCTCCAGTGTTGTCAAATGGGTACATGTACTTGGTTACCAGCACAACCGACGCTGCCAGTAATGTATCCGGGATATCGAGGAGCGTGTGTTTCGTGGTAGTCGGTATTGCAAGCCCCTTGTTTTGTTGGCTCTTCCTTGTCGGGAATGAGAATTCCAGATTGAGCCTGGAACAGAGCTCCTGTGCTTCCTTGTGAACGTGAACTAGACGTTGAATTAAGCCAGTTAGGTGTGTCAACCGTAGGCGAAATCCGGGGTGGTCAACGTACGTGGTAGTGCCAGCTCCTTGACATAGCGAAGCAGCGATCGAGCAACAGGTATCTTCGGAAACACCACGTCGTAATTTTTCTGGTAACCTAATAGCAGAGTCATGAGCGCCCTGTGAAGCTCGCTCCCTTCGAATGTGGCGGATCTTGTGAGCAATGACCTATGGGCCCAGTCACCTAACCGTTCGCGGAGCTCAGTTGGCAACAAGTCAATCTAGAAAGAAAAAGAATATCAGCAAAAGCTATCTCATTGAGAGAAACAAAGCCAGAAAGAAAAGAAACTCACAGCTCCGAGATAGGGAAGCTGGTTGCTCTTGGCCCATCTGAATATATCCCCAACGCTGACTTCTTCTCTGCGCAGCAGGCAGCCCAGGTAGAGCACAGCAAGCGTGTCCACGGGTCCAGGAAGCGTCCAATTCTTGCTTGACCAGTCCTCAACCATCCTCGCCCGTCTTCTTTTGCCGCTGGAAGTACCGCTGCCCTCATCGCTGGAGACCCCAGTTTCCGTTTGCGAGCTGTGCATGGCCAGCTTACTGTCTGAACCACTTGGCTGCGACCCGGAGGACTGAGGGTCGCCAGAGGCATACCTTTTCTTGTTGCTGTCCTCTCCCTCGCCGGCGAATTTGCGAATTCGCAAGTCCCAGAGGTCGCGACACACAGTCCCGAGCTCTCTCTTGACACCTTTATTCTTGACCAGCCATGCGATCTGTTTCCCCAGTACAAATTGCAGACAGATTAGATAGAGCGAATTGAGTCTGATACCCGAGAGCTGCTTGGTCCTTTTCGCCTTGGCCTCTTTCTTCTTGCGGGTGACACTTGTCGCCTGGCCAAAGTTGTCGCCCTCTTCATCGCCGTCGAGTTGGACGTAACCCTGGTTTTGAAGTGTCAGCGGGCTCGAACTGGCTCCGTCAACTTGACGAGACAAAATAAAATATGTTTCACTCACCTCCACCCGGTGGCCGTTCTTGCAAAACCTTTGGCCGCTTTCTGTATAATACTGCCTCGCATTACAGTCGGCGCAAGTCTCCCCACGCGGAAACGGACGAAGCTGCCTCCTTGGCCCCATGCTGACACATAATATGTATCCTTGTGCAAATTCGATGCGTCGAGAATCGGCTTCTTGATACGTTATATCGTTTCGAAGGTGACCTCTAACTTCTCAGTTGCTAGACTAGGCGTGCAGAAACTTGGTGCGTGCGAGTTTCTGTGGCAAATGAGGTGGGGGATGAAAAGGGCAGCTTGGGAGAAAAAAAAAAGGGGGTCGATAATGACTGTCACCCAACTCGGTGCAGTTAAATCTTCAATGACAAAGGTGTCAGAGGCTTCCTGCTGGCGTTTTACAGGTTCGTAACAATTCCGATGTTATTTTTGTTCTCTAAATGGGCCTGAGAGAAGGCTCTATTTTAAACCGGGTCAGGCGTGAAGAAGTGAATACCTGATCAATCGAAGCAGCTGAACATCGCCAACGATGGTCAGTATAGTGGTGTTCATCAAGGTTGCATGGTATTCCATTGGTTGCAGGCAAGCATTTGATCCAATTCACAGTTGAAGCTAAAGTGGCTGTCCAACTACAGCTACATTATCCTCTTTCGGATGTCGTACCGAGTACCAGAATGAGACGTGCAGAATTGTACGTTCCTTTGTGATACCGATACCTGGCCTTTTAGCTGTCTCCTGAACACAACAGATTCTTTATCGGTCATTTCAACTTTCTCGTTACTCCTCCCTATGCCCGTTTACCGACACGACGTTCTGCTATGCTATACCTGACGATGATCTGGCTAGTGGATCGTCGATTGCTCTTGTTCTTAATTGAAACAGTTCCAACAGGAACTGGTGGCAACATCGCATAGGCATTAGTGACAACGTCAAACTGGTCAAGACTGGACAGGATATCACACGTTTGAAAGATTGTTTTGGGAAAACCCTCAGTTCTATCCGACATATTCGGTGCCCCTCGCGAGTGCTCAGTTTTCTCAATTCCCCAGCAGGAAGATCAAGGTCATGATGGAAGCAACGCGTGCAGAGACCAGAAAAACAAACAAACACATGTGTTCGTGCGAGTGTTTGAGAACGCGCGTCCTATACCCAGCAGAAAATATTGTCCAGATAGTGAATCACTAGACCGTGACCATTGGAGACCCGGTTGGTGGCCTGGCCCAAGAAACATCAACAGCAGATTTCCCCCCGATCCAACAGCTCCGCAACAGCCACTTGCAGGACTGCACCGCAGCAACAAGGATCGGTGTCCCGTTAAGACTACCCCAGAATCGAGTTATCTATTTGGGGGACTCCTTGGCATCGATGGCTGCCTCCTCACCCATGGCAGTCTGGACAGTGACGTCTGTAGCGAGAAAGTCAGAAACGGCCATACCAAGCGGATTTGTTGTAGAAATATAACTTACTGGTGTCCTTCTCCTCGGTCTTGAAGAGCTTGTTGATCTTGTCACCGACTTCACCATCGGGCATGCGAACATCGTTCTTCTCACGGCCCTCATCATCGATGAGGTTCAAGAATCCGTCGTCGGAGATGTCAATCTGCAGGACACGTTAGCATCTCAAATATGTGTGATGGAGATAGACGGAATACACACAAGCTGGTATTCGTGGCGCTTGACGACCGGGACGTCCATGTTGTGGGTCGAAGGGCACAGATCCTCCAACTTCTTGCCGGTGAAGATATCAATGGCGACCAGATGGACCTTGGCGTGACCGTGCTTGCCGGTCTTGGAGGTCGACATGTCGACGATCTTGCAAGGGCGGCCCTTAATCACGACGTGACCGTTCTTACGCAGAGCAGAGCACTGCATGGGGAAGGTGGTCGAAGCGCCGGCATCGGCAGAATCGAAGGTGTGCTCATGCTGTGAGAGATGGGGTTAGTATAAATGATGAATAGAGATGGATGGGTAGCTCGATGATGACAGGCGGCCAGAAAAGGCTGGAGACAACAAAAGCGCAGCATCGTCGGTCTCGCGAGAACATGTGCGCTTGGTGGTGTATCGTGGAGGCTTTGCGCGATGCGGGGTGGGATTTTTACCCAAGCGCACAACAAAAGACGACACAAGGGCTTCGAAACTTACATCGTCAGCCATTTTGAAGGATTGGCAAAGAAATACTTCGACTACCGGAGTGAGAAGAAAGATGGCTTCGTGGCAACGACCAAGAAGACGATCAGAGGCACCAAAAGGGGAGAGAAGATGCAGTTGGATGAGCAGAGAGGGGAGTCAGGTTCTGGAAGAAATTTGTGGTTGCGGTTTTGAGGGCGAGTCGAGTCGGGAGGGAAGGAAAAAAGCAGCCTCCCCCCGCCAATCGTTAAGTTAGCTAGCCCCTCCTTCCCACCAGCCGCAGTGACTTTGGTCGCGAGACCTCGCCGGGTCACTTGAAATTGAAAATTGTATTTCTGTTCCACCGTGGGCCACGGGTGGATCACAGCCGTCGCTAATCATTAAATGGTTCCTTCGCCTTGCTTCTGGTTCGAACTTTGTTTTCAGCGAAACGCCACTCGCAGCTTGCAACAAATTGAACATATCTGTATTATACAGTACCCTATTTGGATACTTCTCATACCCTTGTTTACACAGCGCCAGTAGGTAAGAGTGGTAAGGTTGGTATCCTGCCCTATAACGGAGTCAGGTTTCCCTGGTAAGAGCCCAAGCATTCGTTTGGGCCAATCCAAGATAGTTCATATAGCCACGCAAGGCTTATTAAAGGTATTAGAGGGTCTGCGGATGGCTTAGTGCTTTTAAGCAGGTCCTTTGTTTGACGGATTTTTTTTTTTCGAGTTTGCCCGTTAGGCCAGTGGCTACCCACGGACGATGCTTTACAGAAAATGTCCCAAAGGTACCTTCAGATTTGGTTCAACATCCATCCACTTCCTAAGGAACTCTTTCAGGTTGCCCCGCATCGAAACCAAGGCTCTACACCCGTTCTGGCAAAGCTCCAGACAACCTCCCGCAAACCCGCACGAGAGTGGTGGCGTGCATGATTCACCAATCATGAGCTGCCTAAGTACCGTCCGTCCAGGTTCTGCAGCGCAGCCTTGCTGCCAAGCCAGCTGTGAGAGAGCTGCAAGGACCCTACGGTAACGTGCGACCTGCGCCGCCCTGTCCCTACCTAGAAGTACAAATTCGAGGTCAGCCGAAGTTACCGATTCTAATAACATCGTGTCAACATCGCCAGAGCTTCGGAAGGAGAGAGCAAACCGGCATTGGGCCCTGTTTATGCTTGATCAGCATGCAAGCGCTCCCTTTTTGAACGGTCACTACCTGATCCACCATGTGGCTCGATCGACTTGCCGGCCAGCATCCTGGGAGCGCATCGTTGTCGCAATCCAACAACCGTCCCATATCGCCGCTCCCTCGCCGCACATCGAGCCGCGGTCCGGGGGGACCGGGCCCGTATCTGACATCGCAACGGCCCGGGAACACACCGAGAGGGTCGAACCTATCGCTTGTATCGAACGACTCCTCCTCCTCGCTTCTTAACTCATCGAAACGCGCGAACGGCTCATCCCTGAAGCAGTCCGCTAGTACGGACTACGCGCTGGACCCCAAGGAGGTTCTTGGCGAGATTCTAGGGGACCTTCCCGGCACACTCTCGGGCAGGACATCTTCTGGACCCGGAAACGAGGGGCCTATTACAGATGAGGACTTGGACTTTGATTTCGACTTTACTGGTCTCAGTCTGCGAGAGCTAGCTGGCAAAGGTGCTGCAGTAGATGCAAGTCCTACGTATAGACCACAAACAGTCCAAGATTGTAAGCTGTTCCGACCCTCGTCTTGTGCGTTTCTGCCATACTCATAGTGCCACGTAGATGAGCGAGACAAAGCCAAGTTCGAGGACTTACATCGGTCCATTCGCGCGTGCGACGATATCCTGTCCTCTGTCGAGTCGAACCTCACGAGCTTTCGGAACGACTTAGCTGCTGTTTCCGCCGATATTGAAAGTCTTCAGGCCAGGTCGACTGCTATGAATGTCAGGCTAGAAAACAGAAAGGCGGTCGAGCGGGGGCTGGGGCCTGTCGTGGAGGAGCTCAGCGTGTCTCCTCTTGTCGTATCCAAGATATCAGAAGGGCACATAGATGAGGGATGGGTTAAGGTGCTAGCCGAGGTGGACAGGAGAGCTATGGCCCATAAGAAGACCTCAAATCATGTCCAATGCAAAGCACTAGCCGACGTTGGGCCTCTCCTAGAGAAATTGACACTCAAGGTAGGTAAAAAGTGTCTTCCCTCTCCTGCAGATCATTCGCTGACCGGAAACCCAGGCTGTCGAGAGAATAAGAGACTTTTTGGTCGCTCAAATTAAGGCATTGCGATCACCTCACATTAACGCTCAAATCATCCAACAGCAGAACTTCCTAAAATTCAAGGATCTTTTCTCCTTCCTGCAACGCCACCAACCAGTACTTGCTGGGGAGATATGTCTTGCTTATATGAATACAATGCGGTGGTACTACCTGAACCAATTTACCCGGTATGAAAAAGCTCTCGAGAAGATCAAACTCCACGTCCTCGACAAGAACGATGTTCTCGGCCACGAAGACGTCTCAAGGAGAACCACCGTCCTGTCGGGCTCTAAGCTTGCTGGTGCCCCTCACGATGCTTTCAACCTGGGGAGGAGGATAGAAGTCCTCCGCACACATAACCAAACTGCCCTGTCCTCTTATCTCGCCGAGGAAGACCAATCGACGCACTACCTGGAGGCCCCGTTCCGCAACTTTAACCTAGCACTCATCGACAACGCAACAGCAGAATACACCTTTCTCGCTGCATTTTTTAGCCCGGCGCTCTCCTTCTCTCTCATATCACGCCACTTCAACTACATCTTTGAGCCAACCTTCACCATCGGTCAAGCGCTCACCAAGCAGCTCGTGGCCGACACGTTCGACGGGCTCGGCCTCTTGCTTTGCGTTCGTCTGAACCAGCACTTTGCTTTCGAGCTCCAGCGCCGTCGCGTTCCGGCGGTTGACAGCTACATCAACGGAACGGCGATGGTCCTCTGGCCGCGCCTGCAGGTCGTCATGGATGCGCATTGCGAGTCGGTCAAGGCGTTGACTGCCCGCGCCGCGTCGTCAAAGACTGCCTCGGCCGCTCCGCATGTCGTCACCCAGCGGTTTGGCCAGCTCCTTCACGGGATCCTGGCGCTCAGCGCCGAGGCTGGCGATGACGAGCCCGTCGTGGCCAGTCTGCGCAGGCTGAGGAACGAGATTCAGGTGTTTCTGACCAGGATCAGCACCGTCTCGTTCAATGGTGCGGATATAAGGAAGAGGGAACGGTTCCTGTATAATAATTATAGCTTGATGCTGACGATTATTAGCGATGTCTCGGGGAAACTGGCGGACGAGCAGCAGGCGCACTTTGAGGCACTGAAGGCGTCGTTTCAAGACGCTGCATGAGTGGGTTTGGTGTTGAAGTATCATCGAATGATACCATCCTCGCCCCCGTTCTTTACAGTTGCGAGTTCAATGCTTAAATTATGTGACAAAGGGATGTGTTATGATACCGATAGACAGGTACTTTTGGTTAGGATAGAGAAGTATGTTTTACGTCGGGCGCTCTGAAACTGTCTGTACCCAACACTGTAGGTATGTACCTTAGGTATCTTCACCAATGAGAGTCAGAATAGACCTTGGTCATGCTAAGCCGGCTAGAATAGAAATAAGTAATAATGACATTTCCCGAGCAATTTCCGCTTATCAACGTTAATCTCAAATCGCCATCTTTCCCTTTTGATACATCCCCAAAACGCCCCCAAAACATTGCCAACTTCTATCATTCTACGTCGAGTTCCGGAACGTAGAGCCTTGAGCATTCCGAGTCAGGTTTAGAGCCCTACCTTCCCAACCTGACCAACAGCGCCGACACATAGGCCAATGGGCCTCCTGCCCAGGCCGCACCCGGGCGACGGAGCAAGACAGCCACAACGCCGACCAGAACCGCAATGCCTACGGCCCCAGCAGGTCGCCTATACCGCCACAGCTCGGCGAGGATCTTATCCTGGCGTTCCAGCCACGCCAGCTCCCGCAACTGGCGGCGAAAGAACCTCTCGCCATCAGCCATGGACTGCGCCGTGCAGCGATCCGCGTCGCGCGCCGTCTTGAGCACGCTCGCTTTCGAGATGGACCGCCAAGACTGCAGCTTCTCGGGCGGGTGGGCGTCGATCAGCGCCATGGCGGCGGCGATGAGAGACTCCAGATCCAGGGGGCGAGGCAGCTTGCTCAGGATGCTGTGGAGCATTTCGGGTTCGTCGCGGGGTGTGTCGAAAAGCTCGTCGCGGCGGCTGCGCACGATAGCGGCGAACATGTACACGCTAAAGACCGGTTCGCGGGCCAGGAGCACGTCGAACAGGCGGGAGATTTCGCCGAGGGTGGTGATGTCGTGCGCGTACATGGTCAGGGTGCCCGAGAGGGCGAAGAACGGCTCGGTGGAGGAGAGGTGGCGGTAGAGGGCTGGATCTGCGGCGCGCAGGATGTCGGGGATCAGGCGGAGCTGGGAGATGGCGGGTGTTAAGGAGGGGAGCATGAAGTCCCGGATGCGCAGGGCGGAGAGACGGGCTACGGCTGGAGCCCGGAGGACTGGTGGGAGAACTAGTAGGAGGACCTGGCAGATGTCGTGGTAGCCTTGGAAGTAGCAGAGATAGGGGTAGCGCCGGAGGACTTCTAGGATGAGGGAGGAGAGTTCGTCTTTTTGTCGCTCGAGCTCGGCGTCATTTTGATCTAGGGGATTTCTTAGTTGATGTGGAACAGATGCTATATATATATATAGTGTTGCGGAAAGACATGCGATGGAAGGGAGCAAGGACATTAAGAGTGCATATGATAACTAAGGTAGGTAATCATTGGGAGAGCCTACGTTGTGGGTAGTAGATGAAGGCCCGGTTGACATCGAGCTTCACTTGGTCTTCGTCCCTATGACGAGGAAGCTCTTTCCACGTAGGGGCATCCAGTGAAGCCTCAGTGTCTGTTGGAAGTCCCAGCAACACAGGCCCTGTCAAGACGGCTCATTGTAAGCTTGTCTAGGACTGTTGTCTGACGGCCCTGGGAGGACTTACATGCCCGTTGACGGACACGGTCAGTCACGAAACCACCCGGCGTCTCGGCGAGCATCCTTAAGTCCCCTAGATTTTTCCGTCTGCACGCTTCGAGAACAGCACGTTCTCGAGCAGATATATCGGGTTCGCCATCGACCCTCTTCTCAATGAGGGCTGGGAATGGTTCGTCCTGGTACTCCATGACTGAATATTGGGGCGGCTCGCGCTGCCTACGAGGTTGCGGTGGTGATGACCATGCACATAATAAGGTAGGTACTTATACCGGCGTAATATAGCGGACGAGGCTGAGCAAAGGTTGAGCGATGTCGTACTGAAGACCCGACCTCGGAGTTGGGAATCTGGGACCGGGAGCAGTGGAGACGGAATTGAGGTCCTATTACTGTATTGTCATGCCCAAATTACTTCTTGTATATGTTTCCGGATTTCGCCTGCAGGCTAGACCTAAATATGGGCAATTTGATGGCTGCCCTTTCTTGTTGAGTTTGTACGGGTTAATACCTGACTGGGGTTACTGTTCGGGCAGTCAGTGCACTGGCAGGGGTGCCACGTACTCACGTACCTGGTACCTTGCTGGACTTTGTTGACGCGGAGTCGCGTGCTGATAGCCACTCCGGATTCAGGCCATGACGGTAAGGTACACGCAATACGGAATACCATACGGATTACAGTCCGGTTGTACCTTTTGCGGCTCTAATCTGAACTCGCAACAAAATTACGTCACCCGCGATAATTCGATAAATCGGAGGTGGCTTATACAGTAAGAAAAAGTGACGGCAGCGGCGCACGCGAAACACTGAACAGACCGCTACTGGCAGGAGCTATCTGCCCAATGGAGTGCTGCCAACCCAACCAATCCATGGATCTCCTTTGAGTCCTCCAGCCTACACGTTGTGATTGCTCCGGCCCTTTCAAGTTCTCCTGTTGGGTTGTGTCCCATTGACCTCCACAAGCCGTTATCTCCCCATATCTGCGCACACCCGGCCCAGGCATTGCCAGGTCTCTGGTGCCTCAGCCAGGAGGTTCTTCGCCCCGCCCGCCATGGCATTCCAAACCAACGTCTTTCGTGGAGGCGAATGGGTGACCGAGACAGTTGACTTGCAGTCTCTCCTCAAGGCAAACTCGGGCGCCAAAGGGCCCAAGAGACCGCGCCTGCTGAAGCCTCCGCAATGCGGCATTCTCACGGGAACCGTCCTGGAAAGCCCGCTTATCAACACCATCCTGCCCGTTCGCCTCAGGTCGACCCGTCATAACGATGTTGCCTTCATCGGCGTACGTTGCTCGCTCCTCCACCGCCGTCTCGCCTGCTAACCTCGTGCCTTGCTGGTAGAACCGCTCTGTCAGGATATTGGAGCTCCCAGAAGATGGCCACCTTGTGGAAATTGCTTCAAAGCAGGACTTTGGGTCCCGGATTCGCAATGCCTGTGTAATTGGATCCTTCCAAATCACGGCCAACCATGACGACAAGTCATCCATCCCGTTAGGAGTGCCAACCCAAGAGGGTGGCCTGCCGCCGTCTAGTTTCTCACCGCCGCCAACCACCCTTGGGTTGACATCATCCCAGTTACCGCCTCAACTACTGGTCGTAGTGTTGGAATGCGGCACTTGTGTTTTTCTATACCTTCATCAGACCACCGACAGCAGCTTCGAGTTTGTAACGTTGCATGCCACGAAGCCTAAACCGCGCTTTCTGTACACAGGCTTTCACCTCGCCGTAGATCCGAGCTCGCGCTACATGGCTTTGGCGAGCCACCAAGACCACTTTGCCGTCTACGAGCTCGAATCTCTTGAGAACCTCAACCGGGACCATAATTCCAACAGGCCCCTAAATCCCATACGGAGCTACCGCCCTCGCACCGTGCAAGGCGTGGTTCACAAGATTACTTTCTTACACCCACGTCCTGGTGACGACCGCCATATCATCCTCTTGCTCATCATCGTCAAAAATTCCAAGTCACGAATGGTCATATACGAGTGGGAACTGGGTGATAATTTGAAAGTTGTTTTTGGCGAAGAGAAGCACGGATACAGGATGCCAGTCGAGAACCAGATGCCTACTGTACTCATTCCCCTGACAGTGCGATCGGCTTTCATGGCTATATCTCAGGATCAAATTGCTGTGTGCACCCAAGGTTTACATGGACCGCCCGTCTTCGAGTCGTTTGAGTTACAACCTCCCCTTCCAACAGAAATCCATTTCGGTCGGGCTCCGCCGTTGTGGACGGCATGGGCAAGGCCACTGCGACTCCCGGGTTTCTTCCACCACCACGACATTATATATCTGGCCCGTGAAGATGGCGTGGTCATGTTCATCGAATTCGACGAGGATGGTACCATGCTCAAAAGCTATAAACTGGAAACGTTCGACTGTAATATATCCAGCGCTTTTGCGTGCGTATATGATCAATATGTCGATTCTCTCCTTTTTGGCGGGGACACAGGCCCTGGTGCTGTATGGAGAGTATGGATTACCCACTGCCACCTCTTCCTGGTTATATATCTTACTAACATACTCCCAGGTACCGCCTAGAGACACTCTCCAGCTACTGGGGACTCTCCCGACTATGGCTCCCACCGTAGACTTTGTGACCACTGATGAATTTTCGACGTGGAATCAAAGGATCAGTACCCGTGGAAACAAGACGATGTCTCTCCAGGAGCACACTCCCAAAAGACGACATCGGATATTCGCGGCGTCTGGACGAGGAAAGAAGGGCGCAATTGCGGAAATCAGATTTGGACTCGGGGCTGAAATTGACCTCGAGTTTGAATTTGGCCCTGGGATAAAGCAGACATGGCTGTTCCCTTCCCAACTCCATGATGGTCTCGGAGGCTTTGACCTCCTTGTTTCGATGCCTAACAGTTCTTCGGTTCTCCATTTTCCTGAAGACTTCTCTGAAGTCAGCGAGCTGGATCCGAGTGCTGTTCCATACGAGTTGTCATGCTCAACTCTGGCATTCAACTACTCGGATAACCACCTCGTGCATATCACCCAGCACTCTGTCCTGTTACTGGCCCAGAATAAGAGGTACGATAAACACATCGGTATACGGCCGACTCTGCCTCGAGAGTTCTTCCTTCTACCCTCTATTTTCATGATCACGATACTAATGGCGGATACCAGTGCTCGGTTTTACTTTGATCAGATCCTGCCAAACCACTCCGACAGCGCTGTTGCTGATGCCTGCATACTTGATAACCGCGTTGCGTGTTCAACATATACTGATTCTAAATATGCAATTCACACATTCGAGATTGACTTAGCGGAGTTTTCACTCCCGCATCTCCGTACCTTTGATGTCGATGGAGAGGTCACTTGCCTAATCACCACCTGTGATTCTGTGGTTGCAGGTATTTGGAAAGATGGAAAGCCGTTTCTTGCTACATATGCTCATAGCACTCCTTCTGTGGTGCAGATGATCGATTTACTTGATCGTGAGTACTGATCTGCTCCAGTTAGGGGTCAAATTCCATGCCTGGCTCGATGAACTGTTGCTGACAAGATGTAGTACTGCCATCTGGACTCATCTCTGGCCTCCAGAAAGAGAATCACACCGAGATGGAACCCATCGCAAGCATTGTCTGCGCTGATAACACGTTCCTTCTCGGTACGAGGAGCGGAGAAGTGTTGACCCTGGCGTATGTTGCGAATGACTTTGTCATCGACGTTCAGAAGTTTGGCATGACCACGGCCTATATCACCAGCAGCCGCGCCCATTATGCCAAAAGTATCGATCCCACTGTTTTTGTCTGTTGCGATACCAATTTGGTGATGATGCAACCAACACCATCTTACTCCTCTTCGCCAGGGTCTACCCCGTGTCCAGTCAATTTCCAGCCTTTTCAGGTATGGCCTGTTGACAATAACAACCTGGCAGCTCCAGCTCCACCCGTGGACTTTGGTGTAGCAGCGGATCTGCCTTCAGATGGCTGTAATTTCACGAAAATCCTCATGGTATCAGGGTCAAAGTTGCTCCTTGCACGATTACATCACAAACCCGGCGCTGTTCACCGGCAGATTCCGATAGAAGGCAGACCGACTAGACTCATTTATTCACCAACGCTACAATGTCTCGTTTCTGCGGTTACCAAGGACGACAGACCAACTCTGATGTTCATTGACCCGGACACTGGAGAGGATATTGGTCGGCCCACAGATAAAACCGGTAATCGCGTTGACCACATTGGTGGCTTGGGAAAGTTGGGTGACTCGATATTTGGACTGACAGAATGGAGATTCAGACGGGAAAGGGGGGTCTGGGACTTTTTACTCGTGGCGACTCGAGCAGGCCGCCTCGTTGTGCTATCTACTGAGAAGGGGGAGCCACGGAACGGTGGTTTACGACCGATCAGATACTGGACTACATTCCTCCACAAGGAACCTGGACTTCCGATCTACAGTGTGGTCGGTCACGATGACGGCCTGGTATACTGCGCTGGCAATACGATCCATTGGTACGTGCTCAATACCGAGACCAAGCGGCTTAATCGTCTGAAGTCTTTTGATCTATCTTGCCCTGTTACGAGTCTACAGGTTGTCAATGGCGAGGTCCTAGCGTTAACAATCCGCGACTCGCTTGTGACTGTCGAACACTCGCTGGAAGAGAGTGGCCCAACTGGGCTGAGTCACGCCGATCCCAAACCGAGGACCGCAGTTCATATGATTGAGGTAGCGGGCACACAACCTGAGGAGACACTGGGCGGCATCACTCTTGTATCAGACCAAGAAGGAGGAGTTGGAGGGCTCTGGGTGCCGTGGCAAACACCACAAAAGGACTGCGAACCTGTCTTCGAGGCAGAGCTGCCTTCCTCGATTCGCCGGTTCCGCCTGGGAAGAACTCGACCGACCTGGGGGAATGCATTACACACCCCAAGGTATGGCCGGCTGGTGAGCACGGTGGATGATTCCGACATACTGGGTATCTCCCTCGACGGATCGATGTACCACTTCACGTTGCTTAACATGGATATCTGGCGTGTCTTGCGCTTGATCCAGAATATCGCCTTGACAAGTCCAGATCTATATCCGTTTACCTACCAACGGGTTGCGGATATGGCCGAGTTCGATCCGGAGCCGAAGGCTGAGAAGGGGTTGGAGATGCAGGTGGACGGCGACATGCTGAAGCGATGCCTGGACCAGCGGGCGCTGCAAGGTCTGCTATCGCATCCATGTCACGCCGCGAGGTTTATGGAGCTCCTCGATCAGTTGGAGGAGGGGAAGCATACGGCCCAGTTGTCATCGGCCGGCAGCAGTAAAATGGAGGACTACGTTCTGCTGACGTATGAGATTATTGAATATTTCCTCCAGCGTCCTTTCTGATTTACCGGAAGGAAGCTCTGGATTTGATAGGCCTAGGAGGCCAAAGTTGTGGGAGTACTTATACTTTATCGTACGTACATAAGGTAGGTACGGATAATTAGCTGGGTGAGCAAGAGAATCTCAATCCGTACACGATGGACTCGAGATGCCCCGTCGGCCCCTTGATTCGTCGCGGACCGTCGCTGTTGTTGGAATGCCTGCCGGTGCTTGGGGAGCAGTTGGAGCAGGTCGAGACATTGAACCGATGCACAAAATAAATGGACCAAAGACCCCAAAAATTCCCACACACTTTGCAGTGCCAACCTTTAGGCACTCGTTAAGTTTATACACATTGTAGGTAGCCTAGATATATGCCCGTACAGGTAATGGCTAACATATCCTACTTGTCTACCCACTCACTGCGTCATCCATACTGCCCCCTCTGGGAATCCACCCTCACAACCCTCGCCCCGCAGCTTGCCGGCTAGAGCGTTCGACAAGGAGTGGCATCTTTAGACTTTTGGGCCCTTGACGCCTGCGTTTCCCCATATTATATATCTTTTTTTTTTTCTCGCCAGCTCAAAAGCCCATTGTTTCCCCCTGGCAAACTGGAAGCACATTCAACAGCCACCCAAGACGGCTTAAAGAAGGTGCGGAACCGAACACACTATCTGACTATAACGACGCAGAATCCCCATTCCATCCCACCCCGCGAATTGCCCCACCGAAAAGAAAGTCCCCTTTCCGGCCTTTCGCTTTCTGCCCCACGATCCGCTCACTCGCTCACTCGCTCACCACACCCAAACAGTGCGACCTTGAACATTCGACTTCATTCAAATTTCCGGCGTCTTCATATTGGACTATCGATTTCCGTCTCATTCGCAAAAAAACGACTAAGCATGGCGCCGAAAAAGAAGGGAGCCAACAAGAAGGGCAACGATGACTGGGAGGCCGACCTAGGCGAGAGCATCGCCCCTCCCGCGGCTTCCGATGCCGCCCCGGCTGCCGGAGAAGATGATGAGCTCGCCGGAGGCGGTGGCTTGATGGAACGGATGCGCAAGGCCAAGGAGAAGCGCAAGAAGAAGGGTCTGACCGACGACTTTGTCGAAGGCGAGAGCCCCGCCGGCGCTGTCGACTCCGAGCCCATACCCTACCTCGCAGAGAAAGCGCCCGAGGAAGCCAACCTGGACGACGAGTTTGCTCTTCCAGACAAGAAGGGAAAAGGTGCCAAGGGCAAGCAGGCGCAGGCGCAAAAGGGCCCCGCCGCCGCCGCACAAAAGGAAGAAGATGGGGAGAGGGGAGCGGATGGCAAGATGTTGACCAAGGCCGAGAAGGAGAAGCTGAAGAAGGAGAGGGAGAAGCAGCGTAAGAAGGAACAGGTAAGAGTTTCCGGCCCGTGTTTTTGAATGACTTTTTACTTGACGAATACTAACCCCTTTTACTGTAGGCCGCCAAAAAGAAGACGGCTGGTGGTGCTCAGCCGGCCAAGTCAGAGTCCCCGAAGCCGGTCGCCGAGGAGAAAAAGGCAGAGTCTCCGGCTGCTGCACCCACTACTGCCGATGCGGGTAGCAAGAAGAAGAAGCTGCCCGCCCATTTGCTCGCCATCCAGAAACAGCAGGAGGAGCTGCGACGCCGGCAAGAGGAAGCCGAGCGGCTGGCTGCTGAGGAAAAGGCCAGAATAGAGGAGGAAGAGCGCCGAGCTACTGAAGAGTTCAAGCGTAAGGAGGAAGAGAAGGCGCGAAAGAAACAGAAGGAGAAAGAGCGAATCGAGCAGCTCAAGAAGGAGGGCAAGTTCATGACCAAAGCTCAAAAAGAGGAGAAAGCTCGCAACGAGAGGAAGCTCCAGCAGATGTTGGCGGCTGGTATCAAAGTTGGCCCTGCTGCAGAGGGTGATGCAGAGCAAAAGAAGAAGCCTTCTTATGATAAGAAGCGAGGAGCTGGCCGGAAGCAAGAAAAGGCAAGTTCGACACCTGTGTTGCGAATAGACTATGCTATAGATGCTAACTATGTCTTCAGATTGATGAGGAGAAGGTTCTAGCTGAGGCTGCCGAGAGGGCGAGATTACAGGCCGAGACCGCTGCCAAGGAGGCGGAAGAAAAGGCGCGCCTTGAACGTGAGAAGGCTGAGGCTGAGGAGAAGGCAAAGAAGGCCGCCGCTGCTGAGGACAGCGTGGATGAAGATTGGGAAGCGGCCGCAGCCTCGGAAAACGAGGAGGTCAAGGACAGCTGGGATGCCAACTCCGATGAAGAAACCGAGAAGGCGAAATCGCCAGTAAATGGACAGGCACAGACGTTGCCCTCGAGGCCGAAGGCCGAAAAGCAGGAGGACTCTGAATCTGAATCTGAGGATGAGTCGTCTACGGAGGACGAACAGGAGACACAGGCGAAACTTGCAGAGGCCCAGCGAAAGAAGGAAGCCGCTGCACGCCGCGAGAAAGCACATCAGGCTGCCCTGGCTGCGCGGTCAAAGGACGATCTCCGTTCACCTATTTGTTGTATTCTTGGGCACGTCGATACCGGAAAGACCAAGCTGCTCGACAAAATCCGGCAGACCAACGTCCAGGAGGGCGAAGCTGGCGGTATCACCCAGCAGATCGGTGCCACTTATTTCCCTGTGGAAGCCATCCGGCAGAAGACCGCCGTCGTCAATCCCGACGGAAAATTCGAGTTCAAGGTTCCAGGTCTGTTGATCATTGACACGCCTGGTCACGAGTCTTTCTCCAACCTGCGCTCTCGAGGTTCCTCCCTCTGCAACATTGCCATCCTGGTTGTCGATATCATGCACGGTCTCGAACCCCAAACTCTGGAGTCTATGAAGCTCCTCCGCGACCGGAAGACCCCCTTCATTGTCGCGCTCAATAAGATCGATCGTCTTTACGGCTGGAAGAAGATTGACAACAATGGATTCCAGGAGAGTTTGGCGCTGCAGAACAAGGCTGTACAAAACGAGTTCAAGAACCGGTTGGAGCAGACCAAGGTCGCGTTTGCCGAGCAGGGTTTCAACTCGGAGCTCTTTTACGAGAACAAGTCGATGGCTAAATATGTGTCGCTGGTGCCCACGTCTGCTCACACCGGCGAAGGTATCCCCGACATGCTCAAGCTGATCGTACAGCTGACTCAGGAGAGGATGGTGGGCTCACTCATGTACCTTTCCGAGGTTCAGGCCACAGTTCTTGAAGTCAAGCAAATCGAAGGCTTTGGCATGACCATCGACGTCATTCTATCCAACGGAATCCTCAGGGAAGGCGACCGCATTGTGCTGTGCGGCGTTGAGGGGGTTATCAAGACCAATATCAGAGCACTCCTCACCCCGGCTCCGCTCAAGGAGCTTAGACTCAAGTCAGCCTATGTACACAACAAGGAAGTCAAGGCAGCTTTGGGTGTCAAGATCAGTGCGCCTGGTCTCGAGGGCGCCATTGCTGGTTCCCGGCTGCTCGTTGTTGGGCCCGATGACGATGAGTCGGATCTCGAAGACGAAGTCGAGTCCGATCTGGCCAGCCTCTTCAGCAGAGTCGAAAGGTCGGGCCGTGGTGTCAGTGTCCAGGCGTCGACGCTCGGTTCGCTCGAGGCGTTGCTCGATTTCCTCAAGGATTGCAAGATCCCCGTCGCCAACGTGGGTATTGGCCCCGTGTTCAAGCGCGATGTGATGCAGTGCGGTATCATGCTGGAGAAGGCGAAAGACTACGCCGTCATGCTGTGCTTCGACGTCAAGGTTGACAAGGAGGCGCAAGCGTACGCAGACGAGCAAGGCATCAAGATCTTTACTGCTGATATCATTTATCACCTTTTCGATCAGTTCACCAAGCACATGAGCGAGCTTACCGAGAAGAAGAAGGAAGAGTCCAAGCTGCTGGCCGTCTTCCCCTGCGTTCTGAGTCCCGTTGCGGTGTTCAACAAGACAGGCCCCATTGTTATTGGTGTGGACGTTGTTGAGGGCCAGCTGAAGCTTAACACGCCGATTGCGGCGGTCAAGACGGACCCGACGACTGGACTGAAACAGATTATTAACTTGGGCAGAGTGTAAGTTCAACCCCGTCGTCTATATGTTATAACTAATGAGCGGACTGACTGATTTTATTTGTAGGACTTCCATCGAGCGAGAGCACAAACAGATTCCCGTCTGTAAAAAGGGCCAGCCGTCAGTGGCCATTAAGATCGAGATGGGTGGCCACCAGCCGACATATGGTCGTCAGTTGGAGGACAAGGACATGCTGTACAGCCAAATTTCGCGGGCCAGCATCAACTGTCTCAAGGAGTTCTACAGAGACGATGTGTCCAAGGATGAGTGGCAGCTTATCATCAAGCTGAAGCCCATGTTTGACATTCCTTGATTCCGCTTAGACTGGAGACTGGGTGGAGAATCGATCCCGCGCGGTATTATTCTATAGGTGCGGTTCATGTGTATGGTAGACAAAGCCTTTCTGGAATGAATTTGCTGTTATGATTGGTAGTGTTACGAATAAAAAATAATCCGGTTAATGCTTATTTGCTATTTTTCGGTTGGTCGAGGATGAAAAATGGTTATTCGTTCAAAGATTATTATCAATGCATACCTCGTCATTGCTTGTATTTTAAGTCGTGTTGCCTCGAGAATCGACCTGCAAATGAACTGCTGATAATTCCTTTTACCCAAGATATTTACCACCCTATCTTGATTGCCTGACTACTTGGCTGCTGGCCATGGATAGTCACATAATAAAAGAATGACAGATAGGACGGTCAAAAAGCAATCCGCTCTAACACTACCTGAATCTTCGTTGGTACTTTAGGTCTCTTTCCCGCTTTTATGGTCATCCTCCAGTTCTGCGAGGTATGTCCAGTAATACATGCTCATGTTATGCTATTCTTTCACTTTCCCCTTCTTTTCCCACAGCCATTCCCATTTACTTTACTCTATCAAAAAGAAAAACCAGTTTGAACTACCACCATCCCATTTCATCATTTCCTACCCGCTCATCATCAACGAATCTGGACCGAGGGAGAGGAAAGGTCGTATCTTGTATGTATAATAGGAAGAAATCTTTTAAACAGAAATTCAAGGGTCCTCGGTCTCGACGACCTCCGGCTTGGGAGCATCAGCATCAGCCATCTCTTCGTCCTTAGATGCGCTTGCGCCTTCTTGTGAAGCCTTTTCTTGCTCAGCGGCCTTGCGGGCCTCCTGCTCAGCAGCCGCCTTGGCTGCCTTCTCTGCGTCAATCTTTGCTTGGATAGCTTGTCGCTCAGCCTCCACCTTTTCAAAGTGACGCTGCACGATAGGCCCAGCCATAGCCTTGATCTCGTCCATTTTGGCGATATACACGGCTTTTGTGGCGTCGTCTCCCTCGTCGTAGAGCCAATCCTATTGAATGCACCGTTAGTCTGTGTTTGGTATCCGACCGTGTCCAGGGGGATTTGAGGAGAAACGAACCTCGCTTGCTTCGAGCTTGGCCTTAATCTTTGTCTTCTCGTCATCGCTGGCAAACTCTGCGTACTGGTCGTCCAACTTGTTACGAAGTTCGTAGATCAGAGTCTCCAGCTCATTCTTCTTCTCGTCGGTGTCGGCTACCAGCTTGTCCTCCATCACCATGGACGCCTCCTTCTCGGCAGCAGCATTCTTGGCGTTAGCCTCGAGGGATTGTGTCGCACTAACGATCGGCAGCTCGCCCTTGCGGACTTGCTTCTTGACCTTTCGCGTCTTGGGCTTGGACTCGTCCTTATTGGTGTCCGTGTCCATGGCCTTGTTTGCAGATTCGTCAGCTGGTTCTTGTACATTCATGCCCGCAGTGGTTTGGTTCGAAGGGAGCGCATCAGGTGTCCCAGCCTTGGTCTTGCGACGCTTTGGGTCTCTGGTAGGCAACTCTTTCACTTTACCGGTTGCGACGTGCATAGTAGCCCCATCGGGCGGGACTTTTTTAGTGGAAGTACTCACATCCGCATCCTTATCGTCATCCTTGATCTCCTCCTCAATCTCTTGGTCCTCCACATAATAACCACTCTCGACGTTCAAGACTCCGTGGATGTTAACCCGTGCCTTGAGCTTGCAAATCATGAAATCCTCAGGTCCACCAGTTGCCTTGACGCCCTTGACCGAAAAGCGGCCGATGAAAGCCGGGATTTTGCCTGGGAGTTCCTCCGGCTTAGTATACCTAGCCTCCAGGTCGAACGGCTGCTTGCGGTAAAATGTGAGAATTTTGGTGGACGGGAGCACGTTGCCCTTGTTGAAGACGGTCAGACTCGTGTCTTCGTCAGGGATATCGGCATCCTTCTCCCAAGCGAACTCGATCGGGTAAGTGATGACGTCCTGGACGGCAAAATCGCGGACCTTGAAAACCGGGGAGAGGATGGCGCAGCTGAAAGCACAGCCGCGAGCGACCGCCTCATCCTGGTTCATTGTGAAAGAAAGAGGCTTTCCAAAGAAGGCCTGAATGCGCTCCTTGATGGCGGGAACACGGCTGCCGCCACCGACCACTTCGATAACATCAATATCGTCCTTGGTGAGCTTGGCATCTGCAAGAGCCTGCTCGAGAGGAATGTGGACGCGGTTAAGAACGGGTTCGACCATAGCCTCGAACTCCTGGCGTGTAATCATTGCGCGCACATCAACGTCGTTCATGAGCGACTCGATGTTCAAGGGAGCCTGTTGGTTGGCAGACAGGATCTTCTTGAGCTTCTCCGCGGCAGCCAGGACACGGGTCATGGCCTTTCCGTTGGTCGTGATGTCGATCTTGAACTTGCCGAGGAACTCCTTGTGGAGGTGGTCGACGAGAGCCTTGTCGAAATTCCGGCCACCAAGGTGGCGATCATAGGCCGTGGACTTGACGGCAAGCTCACCCTTCTTGAACTCCACGACGGAGCATGTAAAATTGCTGTGACCGACATCGATGAAGGCAACCCGACGCGGCTTCTCGTCGCCGGACGGAAGATCCAGCTTCGTGATACCGTAACCGAGAGCGGCAGCGGTAGTATCGTTCATCAGCCGCAGCAGCTTGAGACCGGCAATTTCAGCGGCGTCGATCAAGCTCCGGCGCTGGACATCGGTAAACCAGGCGGGTACGCTCATAACCAGGTCTGACACGGGGAGCTTGATCTCACTAGCGGTTATCTGTTTGATCTTGCCCAAGTACATTGCGACGAGCTGTGTAGCGGTAAACCGTTCCTTTTGACCGAGGTAGGTGACCTCGGCGCCAACTTGGCCATTGACGTCGACCAGCGGCGCCGAGATAAACTGCTGCTCGATCTGGATATCGGGATCGTTTAGGGCCCGCCCGGCAAGGCGCTTGAGAGAGCCGACAGTATTTTTCAGGTTCGAGATCTCCTGGGTCTTTGCCGCCTCTCCGAGATAACGAGACTTGGGTCCAAAGCCCACCAGGGAACTGCGCAAAGGGGAGAAAGACGTCAGCAGGGCAGTCCCGAGCACTGGTAACTAGAAGGCTTCCACCCTCGCAATCGAGAAGGAGAAGACTTACGGTGTGGCCCGGTTAGAGACTTCATTGGTTATCTAGATAGGTAGGATGATCAGTCAGCACTGCGCTCAACTACTCCTTCGTCGTGATCGTGATGGCCCGAAACGAGGGCCCTCTGGGTTGGGCCTGGTGGGGCAGGCTGAGTACATACAACGTCGACACCCCGATTTCTCGCAACGGCGATGACGGTGTTCAGAGTTCCGAAATCAACTCCTACAAGACGCGAATAGGGGTCAGTAATGCAGAGCTTCAGACAGGACGACGACCGCGAATGCGGCAGGTCGGGGCTGCTTACCGACGACACTCATGTTGGCGGTTTAGGTGAGGAGGGGCACTACAGCGTATTGGGCTGTTGTAAACTAGAATGTCCTTTGATAAGCGACACAGCGACGGTGTCTGGTGGAATGATTGTTCGCTAACCAACCGCAGGAGACTAAGATGTCTCTTTTGGGATCGTATATTGCGCCGTGTGGTGTTGAGATTCTGGTTACTGGCGTGCAGCAATCGGGTAAGGTCAAAGGATGGATGTATTTTGGGCGTTTTGTATGCGTGGGGAGGTATTGGTAAGAAAAAATTCAGAGTTGCCCGACACTGACAGCACTGCACAGGGCCCCTCCACAGCCCCACGATTTTCATAGCCCCGCCCAGGGGTCGTCCTATGCCAAGGCTTTCCACCCCGCCAGAATGAACGAGAATGTTCTCGTCCAGTCCATCCAGCAGGCTGAGATGAAAGCCCATTGACGGCGGCCCGCCAGCGGCCCAGGGCAGTGCTCTGCTGCAACTTACACATTACCTGCCACGTGCTTGCCTCATATCCTCTCCGTCGATGGTGGTCTAGTGTACGTGGTGGAAATGGTCTTTTATTATCGTTTTATTTACGTTTACGTATATGATGCTCTTATTTCTCTTTCAGGGATCGATCGGGCTTCCGTGAGGCTTGGGGGTCCGCAATCATAATCAGTTTTGCTTTGGGCCTCGGGCTCACAAAATGTTGGAAAATCCGCAAATTCAAGGTTGGGCAGCCCAGAGAGCCTTCTTCAGCCTTAAATAAAGCCACAACAGGCGTTGGGCTAACACTCTCAACGCAGACTCATGTTGGGCGAGTATCAATACCTAAAGCCTGCTAACCTGAAGTTACCTTACCGACGCCGACGCAGCCCGACTTGAGGAACAATTCTCTGATTCCGTCAAAGCAGCAGCACACACGTTTGCCAGGATTTAAAACTTCATTAAAATCGCGAAGTCGTTTTTTTACACTCGAGATATGAGCCCCTTTTAATAGTCTATTTTAGTTACCGTGCCGCTTCCCGCAACTCCAATACCAACGTTTTGTCCAGAAGGTGATGAGCATGATAGCAAGAGACGTTTCCCAAACCCTGGACATTGGTTGTCCTGCTTGCTGGTTTGCTTCGTGGTGCTCCATCAACTATCGATGGTGGGGGTGATCCCGAGAAAAATCATCCATCTCACTCTCTACCTCATCCATCGTCGAAGTTCGCATCCAACTCGCTCGACCCAGCGGACTCCTCCCGGTACGGGCCGTCGTCGTCGCGTTCGGCGGTGGAATCAGCTCCTGTTGCTGACGGGCCAGCCCGCGCGAGTCTGACGCGGCGGCGGATGCTTGTCCATGTTGTTGTTGATCATGATGCGAGGAACTTGCAGAGTCCATACTGTCGCTGCTTGCGATCCGCCGGTGTACCGGACGCCTGCCGGTGGAGTTGGCGGCCATGGAGAGCGAGTCGGCCGCATCCGTGAAGCCTGCGTTCCGGAGTTCAGACTCAGAAAACTCGTAGACCTGCCCAGGAGGCGGACCATACAACGGCCTTATTGCGCTGCTGTTGGTAAACTGGTTCAGCTGGCTCGCTTGAGCAAGTTCGTATTTGCGTCGATCCTCATCCCCCATTATGCTCTCGACCCTTCGCGGCATGTAGACAGAGAAGTTGCCGGTCTGCGCAGAAAAGGCGCTCTCAAACGAATCACGGTTGCGCAGCTGTCTCTTGCCCCCCAGGTGGGAGGACCCGGCAAGGACACTAACGCTTGCCATGGAATCGTCCGGGTGCTGATACCAGCCGCTGGGTGTCCTCTCAGGGGCCGCGAACTTGCCAACCACTTTGTCTGGAGGCTGTAGGAGGCTCTTGGATCTCGACACTCGGCTGCTTCTCCCCCTGTCCTCCTTGCTATCCATACCCATATCCTTCCTCTCTTTGGCCGCAGGTATGAAAGACTCGGGCACAATATTCAAATCATCCCCGGTCTTTTCAGCCTGTTCGATCGCCTCCTGAGCAGTCGTGTGCGAGTCTGCCGCCGCAGCGTCAGCCCGTGGGCCGCCCCACGTCCGCTGGCCCGCCGTGAAGATGCCGTAAACCATATAGTACCAGTTGAAGAATGGGTTCAGAACAAACATCACCGGGTAGAGCATGATCTTGAACCGTTTCAACTTGGCCCCAAAGTAGATCATCATCAGCCAGTTCAGACCGAGCGATATAGCAATGAAGCCCACGGGCAAATCTGCGATTCTCTTGGACGTGGTCATCAGAGCCAGCACCATAATGAAGAACAGCAGGGCCGTTGTCCGGATCGTATTCTGCATGAACCGGACCAGGACCAGAATCGGGTACCGCTTCCAGAGCCGCCAGTCCGTCAGCATGCAAACCTCGTTCGTGATGAATCCCAGAAACCACCGACGGCGTTGCTTGATGAGCGATGCCACAGTCTGGACGGCTTCGGTTTTGCAAAATGCCGAAGTGCACATTTGGATCTGATACCGCTTCTTGGCACCGATCATAAACAGGTGCGTTAGCCACCGGTCTTCTCCCAGATGGCCCTTGGCAAAGTCGAACAGGTCCTCACACTGCTCTGCCTTGTCAGCAAAGTAGTACTTGGCCATCCGCCGGAACGCCGAGAAGCGCAGCATCGTGAGAGCGCCTGGGAGACAAGTGACAGCCCCACAGCCAGATTCCACCGTGCGCTCGAAAAGCTGGCCATGGACGTATTCCATGTCCTGAAGCAGGGTGATGAGGCTGTGTTTCCTGGTCGTCGACGTGATGACGCCCGTCATGGCCAGCATGTCTCTCTTGTTGCCTGGGCTGAGTTCCATGTCGTAGACAAAGTTTTGCAGACAGACGCGGTCCAGAATGCAGTCCGAGTCGATGAAGAGAATAAAGAGATTGTCGTTCCTCTTGAGGTACTCATGGTACACCCTGTCGATGAGCCTGAACGTCTGCTTCTGGCAGTGCCTCTTCCCGCCGTGCGGGAACCGGGAGACGGTAACCCGGGCGCCTTTGTATGCGACATCAATGCTCTTAGGATATGATTCGAGGGTCAAAGGAACGCCGAGCCTCTCGATGGTGCTGAGATAAAGTTCGTCTTCCTGGTCGCCGTCAAAAGACAAAAAGACGTGAATGCACGACGGAGGGTAATCGCAATCCACAACCGAGTTGACAGCCGTTATGAGAATATCAGGCTCCTCCTTGTAGCAGGGCATGACGATGACGACTTTAGGAGCCGACACTTCGTCGAGTACTTGCTTGATTCGTTTCGTCCTTCCAAGCTGATGTGTGACGATCTGATAGACGCAGAAGAGCCAGGGGATAGTTAGGAGGCCAGCAAAACTGTAAAATGCGAACCATTGGAGGAAGTCAACCATATCCGGCGGCCAGACCCGGGTGATTTGACTGGGGAGCGGCAGAGTCACGATCATGATGGGCAAAAATATACACCTGATGGCATAAGACGATGCATGGTTAGTATACAGAGTATCAAAGGTGTGCATAGTGCGGAAAATACCTGAGCAGGAAAAAGGCAGTGCCCACAACCACTGCCAGAATCCTAACCGTCCAGTGTTCTGCTTTCTTGAATACCTTCCACAGACAGTACATGAAGGCAGCCAACCATAGGAACCATTCGAGCAAGGCCGCCAGCATCACCAAGCCCACGATGGCCGTGTAGACGATCTGTCATCGGTCTCGGGTCAGCAAATCGCGTCCGTCTCGACATGGTTTGGTCCGAGTGGGTGAGAGTCTCATACCTCCTTGACCGGCCATGGTTCTAATATGTCATCGGCCATCCTGAAATCAGGTGTTGGTGAAGCTCGAGGCTTCAAGAAGAGCAACG
Source organism: Apodospora peruviana (assembly GCA_033439685.1). Taxonomy (NCBI): domain Eukaryota; kingdom Fungi; phylum Ascomycota; class Sordariomycetes; order Sordariales; family Lasiosphaeriaceae; genus Apodospora; species Apodospora peruviana. The sequence continues at coordinate 1,372,478 of JAUEDM010000004.1, read as the reverse complement.
CGCCTAGACGCCAATGACACCCAGAGTTATGAACTCGTCTGGAGAAAGTCTACCCAAGCTTCCTGGCGCCAAGCAAGTGCCTGGGCGTGATTCGGGTACCGGTATTTATGAGCGTGGCCCAGGTGTGGGTTAGAGGAGGCGGTGGACGGAAAGTTGCAGCAAGCGAGTGTCAGGCAACGGCTGCAAGCAGATAGAACTAGCGACCAGGAAATTTTCCGAGTTTGGTACTCTTTGGATGTATGTGGCCTTCATACGAAGAGAATCATGTCAAACAAACCTCTTCACTCGTAAAAGGAATGCGCTCCGGCCAGGCCCGTTCGTGTGCGCAAAGCAACATGTATAGTTGTCTCGAACTGCTGCTGCTGCCGGTGCCGGGTTCATATAAGGTATGCAGTGGTAAAGGGGGAAAAGAGACCGGGGAAGAAAGCTGACGACCACTACTTCCACTTCCACGATGACGGTGTCCACGAAAGGGGGGGAAACACACACGCGACACTCTAATAAACTTAATGGAACAGGACTGGATTGTGTAGTGCAGGTCGGCAATGGTCCCGACGCGGAGAGACCAATATCTACAAATGAAGCACTTTAGCCGGCATCATTTGTAGTGGCTCACGAGGTCCCGCAAGAGTAGATCGTCGCTGGAACCGACCCCGGACGAAAGAGACCAAGGTACCTGAATAGGTATCGAAAAAGAAAAAAGAATTGAAATCAAAAAGAAAGAGAGAAGAGCCAGGCTTCCTTCGTATTTGTGTTGTGCGTGTGTGTGCGTGGTGTATCACGAAACGAAACGACGGCGGTGAGCAGAAAGACGAGTGAGAACGAGGGCGCACAAAGCATCTTCAATCCATAATCAGATTGAATGCCACCCCTCCAAATTTGAAGAGTAAAAAGAACATCAGATCGAGACATGGACTACCAGGTCCCGTCATGGTGACCGAATAGTAACATCGTTAGTACCAGGAAGGATGGAATAAACCACTTTCCTGGTCGAGACCAACCGTCCATCCTTTCCAAAATCATGGAGAAGAACCCGCGTACGCGAGCGAGCAATCGGTTCAAGTTCTGGAGCCATCCATCCCTACCTGCAGGGCAAAATATCGCCTCAACTTCCCAGTGTTGGTGTGATTTTGAACGGGACGGGGATCTGGCCCCGAGACTTCGGAACGTTCCTCGTGTGGTTTGGTAGAAGAGGATTGAAGTCCAATGCTGTGGTCCCTAACCTCAGGTACATATAAACACCAACCAACCAAAGAAAGGCGCAGGCGGAAAGGGCAACCGGTATGTCGTAGCACTTCGCTGTTGTACGCGCGTCTACGTAAGGTATCTATCTGCTGTAGTGCTGTGGGTAAAATCACTGGCGTGAGTGAGTCGCGTGAACTGGGTTATATAGTATCGAGAAATTAGGACCCTAACCCTAGCGGGAGATTGAATTCAGGCTCGATCATGGGTGTGAACACAATCGCTATTTTCGGATGCTGGAGAACATTTGCAAATCCTTTCGTACATTTTTTTACAATTTTCTCTCATTAGCGAACCTATGAACGGATGCCGTCTATCACCCCTGTGGTTCCCACCGTATCAGTGGTCTGTGACCCTTCTACCGAAGTATAGTTCTCGTGCTGTACTCTGGCTGTTATGGGATACCACCGACTGCCGATAGTCTCGACGGAGCTGAAGCAAGCATCGAGAAGCGCCTGATGGACAAACCATCACCGCTGCCGTCAACTATCGTGTTCCAAGGAAGCATCCACTCGGCTTCCATCTTCGCGCAGCCAATGATATCCGCTAAAGTCATGGCGCCCACTTTTGTTGCTATCCACTCGCAAGTGAATGCTTCTCCTCCATAAAGAGACATCACAATGTACCGGATGCTTAGCAGCATCACTTTGATGATACTTCAACCTATACTTTCCATCCCAGGCTGGTACTTGTCTGCCGGGTTGCTCATCGATTCACTTTGTTTGGCCATCATTCCAAGGCTGAGGATATTGACGGTTAAGGCTTCACGCGTGTTCTCGAGGCATCCCGACGACGGACTATCGATATCCATACCCGCGTCGATGAATTAAGCTGTCGATCGCCCAGGCAGGCCGATCACGCAAGCCGAAGCTAGAATTTCGACTGGATTATCAGACCGTAGTCCCCATTCTGTCAGGTGTGTAATCTGTATATGGTTCGCTGTGGTCGAAACAGACTGTCCAGTATCAAGTCCTATTTTGTATGCCGCAAAATGCGCATGGTCAGCGACATTACGAACGCACCAGCATGAGCTGCCCCAATTGCCGCCGTTCTCCTGCAAGCGGATCCGCTGACGAAAGCGTGAAGAGGAAATGCATGCGATGGTTGCTAGTCATGCCCCTCTTCTCCACTGGGTTCACCCCAGGGCGCTCTTCGTCGTCGTCTTTGCGATCCGTCTTCCATGATCACTGGCCCGACTTGGGCTGATACGAGCATTGAGCGAGCCCGTCGCTTGGGGGGATTTGCCATACCAGTCAACATCGCTGAGTTGGAGCTTGCGAACACGTTGTCCGCCTTTGACAGATCGACTGTCTAAACGATTGTGGTGATGGGCATTGGGCTTTTCGTGACCTGCAGAGGAACCATGATAAATATTGGGATTGTTTTGAAGGGGAGTTGAGTTAGCTTCACCATCATGATCCTCGCTTTCTCGTAGATCGTAGTTGAGAACGAGGTTCTTTATGCGCTGGTGTTCCTCTTTCTCGGCTTCCTGCTGAGTCTTTAAAGCGATCGCGAAATGCGAATCAGACGGCAATTCAACCGTCCGGGTCTAGTATAAATCAGCGAGTTGTTCGTACAAGTTATATCGCATGCATAATACGCACCTGTTGACGGTTTCCTTTTTTCGTAAGCAGGGAGAATGCCATTGTCCCTGCTAGACTTTCCGGTCCCGCGTCGACGACTTCGTTAACACCCGCAGGCTCGCGAGCTTTGGGTCTGACCGGCAACGGAAGATCGAATTGCTGCTTGCGCTCAAACTTTCGGGAATCTAAGCTCTCGGCCATCATCTTTGCGTACTCACGCTCAAAATCGGCCTCATCTTCCGGGTCAATTTCTTCTTCCTCCCTGGTGACAACTATCGCTTCCTCCTCGGACTCGCTGTCACGCGAAGATTGATTGTGGTCGATTTCCTGTTTGTTTCGAATACTGTTGGCCTGTGAAAATACGCGGGAAACCGGCGATGCGGTGCATACCTCTGGATCTCCTTCCTCGGAGCCTGAAACGTCGTCGTCATCCTGTTCACCGAGTGCATCGTCACCATTGTCTTCATCCGAAGATTCATCACTCGGTCTGTCGTCTTGGTCAACACCCTTGTCAAGCCCAGATGTCTTCTGGTCCTGAGCAACAGCCAGTTGGAAGACTTTCGAAGCTTCATCCAGGTTGGAGGCAAGCTTCCACTGAGGCCTCGTCAGGCCAAACATGTCCTGGACGATGAACTCGATGTCCATGGGTAGAGGATTCTTGGTGTGGATGTAGTACTGGAAGAACGACAGGAAATAATCGAGTTTCTTCCCCGCTGCTCCTTTGTTGAAAAACATCCCGCAGGTCTCCAACACCGTAGATATTAACCGGATGCGGAAGAAATCGTCGGGGAGGTCAAATGGGTTGATACGACCAGGAACTGGTGGGCCTCCTAAAGTCACTGTTAGAAAAACAAAACCTGACTGGTTCATAGTTCGCCGTGAACGTACCGTGGCCAAATGTCATGATCTTGTACATGGTATCAAAGATCACTGGATGTTCAAGCATCCTGTAATTGTAGAGCTCTCCAAGATATTTGACCTCGGCAATCCGGCGCTGGTTGAACTTGAAATCATTCTGTTCCAGGCCGAAGCATATCGACTCGATAACATGGTCTATGACTCCAATCACAAAGCTAGAGTGGTATCGGTAGAGAGCACTCAGTAGGATGGCCAGGAGATGGATGTTGCCATATTTGATCTTTCCAGGCTTGGAGAAAACCTTGTGGAGAATATCGACGACCTATAGTGTATTAATATAGAGGAAATGGATAGACGACCAACTTCAACATACCTCTTTCTCCTCCCAGTGCAGCCTGCGAATTTGCCTCAGAACCTTATTAGAGTTTCGCTTGGTCAGATCCCCATAGATAAGTTTACGGATAAACAGCTCCATGGGAGTTCTCTCTTTCTGCTGAATTGCAGGACGCTGCGGGGGGTCAACATAGTACACCGCGTTCTCAATAAGCATCCTCTCGGCCTGTCCAATGTGCTGGACCGACTTCTTGCGCTGTAGGGTCTCCAGGAAGGATGTCATGCGGGGCGATGTTTCTGGGTTCCGCAACAAGTACCGGCCGCAGTTTTCGAGGAGATTGCAGATGATCTCTATGTTCATACGCGAAAAATCATCGAGGCTGACTTTCAAGCAGTGAAACAGAACATGCTCAGGGACAATACCAAACTTGGTCAACTCGGCAAGATAACGGATATTACTAAGTCGCACTTGGCCGAGGAATTCCTTCTCTTTGCGTTTTTGAAGACTGCGGAATTCCGTATCGAGGTACTCAACAACTCCTTTTGGTATGTCTGGCATGTACTGTCCGAGGGTCGCAACCAATCTGGACCAACTTGGGAGCAGGTCACCGCGTCCCTTCGGGACATCTGTCAAGGCTTTGATAAGCCGGTTTCGGGAAGCCTTTGAGTTGAGGAAGCAGAAGTCAATGGCAGTTTGATCGATAATCTCCTTGTTCGTCAGCTCAGGCAGTCGAAGAAGCAGTGTATCAACCTGGGCACCGATTTTCTTGTTCGCAATCGCCGTTGATTGGTCGTCGGCAGTTGCATCTGTTGCCTTCGGCGTGTCTATGATTTCATTGACATCGATTTTCCTGCCAACTTGCTCGTCCGCGTCTGGTTTCTTCTTTTTGACCTCTTCCAGAAGGATTCCAGGCACCTTGCCCTTGAGATCTACCAGATTTTCGTAGAATCGGCGTTCCTCCTCATCCTCCCAAATTCCAGACCCATCTCCCTGGCCGCGTAGGTACTCGCCGGCTTTGACGATCCCGATGGAACCATTTGCACTCATGGTAGGATCCTCGCTGTCCTTCAAGTCTGGCATTTCCGCTCCGATAACATCGGCAATGACTTGCGCGTTGGCAACAAGCCGTTCTTGAGCCTTCACTTGCTTCTCGAAGTTGGTCTGGCGGTCCTCGAATACTTCGCCGGACTTGACATAAGCCTCGGCGTTCTTCCGGGACTGATTAAATATGGCCTTCTGATCCTTGACTAGATGGGTTTTGAGGTCTTCAAAGTACCGCTTTAGGATGTTCCCGAACCGTTCCTGCAGCTCAGGCGACGTGAAGGAGGCGTCTCCGGAAGTCGCCGAGTTACCATCGTCCGGCTCTTCATTTTCATTGGTACCCTTGGTAATTCCGTCTTCCTCGACGGTCTTGCGGCCTTCAGATCCGGCGGCCTTGACCCCCAAGACATCCCAGCTGAAAGCCTTGACAAATATGACAAGGAGGGGCAAGTTTGTGTGTTCCCGGTCATGACCTAGAAGATCTTTCAAAACTTCCAAAGGGAACGGCTCTGCACCGCCTCCTTTCGTCGAGCCGCGAGGCTTGAGCTCGGTTGTCTTTCCAGTTGCTCCCTTCGTAGCATCATCGGGACGAGACACATCGTCGAGAGTCCGCAGCACACCAACCAGCCACAACTCTGTGACTACACGGAGAAGCACACGCTGCCGGACCAAGCGAGTCTTCTCCTCCTTTTCCCGTGCTTCGGGGCTGAGGGTCTTGAGAATTGCCTTATCCGGTGTGGCCATGGACTTGCCTAGTAGCCATCCGAGGTATTCGGTAAACTCAGCGGGACCAAATCGTTGGTGCAGTGCGCTGACAATCTCGACGCCGGCTTCAATTTCGCCTGGGGACTTAAGCTTGCACAGCCCTTCATGGCAGGCTGAGATAATCTCTGAGAGGTATCTAGAGAGGCTGACGGTTCGAATCTCCTGGAGGAAGGTGTTGAGTGTAGCGGGGGAGATGGCAGTGCGCAAACGCTTGATAAAAGCCGTGTTTTTCTTGAGTGTCGAATCGAGGGATGTAGCAACAGGGAAAAGATCTGTCTCAGAGGTCAAAAATGAGCAAACTTGGGCAACCAACAAGGTGTAACGTGGTAGGAAGTTGGTTACCTGTCTCCCCGTTCCAAGCTCTCTCATTAAAGTCTCGCAGCTCGCCTAGACCAAGTTAGATAACGCGACATAGGGTATAAGAGACTAGACAACATACGCCTCCTTGCGCGATCCATGGTGGGCGGTTGGTTGATTGTGTCTTGTTGTGTGAGAGTCGGGCTTGACGGGGTCGTGGCATTCGTGATAGGTGACCGGAAGTCGAAATGCTACGGGTTAATGAATCGGAAGCGGCAATCCTCATCACTAATGGCAGGCATGGGTGACGTGATTCTTCGACAGGTTGCTTCTCCGGCCGTCTGACTCAGGGAATTCGCGCGAAGTCGGATGACCACAGCAGATGCGTTGTTCCGCTTGAATAGCGAGGGCGAGAGTGGTTTATCAATCACAACGCGAACGTGGTTGATGAAATCGATAACGATAAAGTCATGGTGGATTCCACTCCAAAAAAGTGCTAACCACATTTTGGTACGGGTACGTACACCTTCGTGCCCTTCCTTCCATCCAATGGGCGGCAAGAATCCACTCTATTGGGTCATTTCTAGCGCGGCTTAAGACCATTCACCAACTGCCCCGCAGAGTAAGAGAAGCTCTGGTTCCTGGCCTGCCCTGCCTGCTGCCAACGACCCCGCGATTTCAGATGGCCCGATACCTGTACCTTGGGGACTTCAGGTACGGAATCCTTGGCATATACCTGCCCTGAAGGTCTGCTTCGACGCCGGTAGGATAACACCTCGAAACTGAGTTTTTTTACACTTCACTTTTGATTTCAGCAAAACCAGGCGCGTGCCGTGATTGGTTTAAATTCTGCAGCCTCGAAAGGTCATACTACGGTTGCCAAGGCTAACCTTACGATGATGTACCTTCAGTGCTGAGAATATGCTCCACGCCTCGACAGGATGTAAGGTAAGGTATGTGAGTGTCCATCATTTAAATAGTAGGTTCCAGGCTATTCAATAATCAACAAAAGGCACTCTAGGACTGTTAGTATGTTTTTGATTTACTCCCGTGTTTGTCTCCAGGTTTTTGTGGAATCCGTGGCCGTCAAACCTGTGTCCCAACTGAACAACCCTGAGGAAATGCACCAACCACCGCTCAAGAGACACCTTCAAGGTGCGGTGCGTGGTAGGACGAACCAGTATTCCAAAAGAAACAGAATATATAATTTTCCGATCGGCGCATATTATTAGATGAAAGCAAAAAGGTCCTGAAATTAATATCAGGAGAACAGAAGCTCAGCCTGGCAGGTCGCTCCCGTGGCATCTGCACTCACAATCGAATAACCCCCCGGGCAGACGACATGTGTTGGCCAATGTGAGGATTAACCCGACTAGACTCTTCGAAACTTGAGGACATGCCCATAAACAGAAGTATTTTATCTCAGTGATTAGACAGTATTCCAGGTCGGCGTCTTAACTTATATACATACCAAAAAGGGGAGTGCAGGACGAGTGAGGTGAGGGACGCCCGGGATGAAGGGGAATAGGTTGTCATCGCCAAGGAAGGCCGGGAAACCCATCAGCGTGTTATGAAGACGCAACCACACGGCAACCACCAGATCGTGGTGTTCGTGCCTTCAACGAAATGTTGCTCAAAAAATGGGGGACATGGCGGCGTGGACTGTGGAGTGCGTGGGAAGAAGGGACCGAGGGAGATATTTCCCGACTTATTGACCCGCGGCTGCACTTCTGAAAGGAGTTCAATCGATGATGCATCTCCGACCTAGATTTTAGTGGGACTCCTTATCAACCACTCTGATTTGCTCTCATTTGCTCACGCAAATCCATCTTCTCAACAGCGAGATAAGAAACAGCCCAGCACCACGCTTCCGACTGGGCCATTGAAACGTATATCCGCGGAGGACACCCAGAGTCGCAGTTCCTGGCGTCGAAGTGGCCAAAATTGCCGTCGAAGATCTCGCCGAGCCCCTGGTGCTGCTGCATCATGACATACGCTGCCCGCATAGAGAGACGGGGGCTAGGCAACTCCTGATAAGTCCCAACGACATATGACAACCCGTTCCTAAAGTACCTGTAGACAGGTAGCATGGCACGCATGGTAGCCGGTACGGATAGTCACGGATGAGAGCTGGACTGGAGCGCCTTTTGGGTCCAGACCAGAAGGTACCTAGGTATTCAACATAACCTTTTCTAGGAGATCCGCGGTCGTCGCGACGGATAACGGCACCCCCCAACGAGCAGCTCGGCGAGCACTGGGCCTGGTGGTCTCCGTTGCGATCATTCAGCCCGCAGGCGCATGTGGATGCTATCGCAGCGCCTGCGAGATATATATACATATTATCTATGCTCTGATGAGGCAACGGACTGCCACCAACCCCCATTTCTGGTCGCTTCTCTCAACCAACAATAACACTCCGGGCTCTATTCGACCTGTCACCAGCTTTTGTCTCCTCTCTGGGCTTTAGTGAGGCGTCCCCGATACAATACGCCCTGTCGTACTTCCAAGCTATCTTCTTTATCTATAACTATCATCTCTGCACTACCTAAAAATCATGGAGGTCATGTCCCCATCACAACATATGGTCAAGGAGCCCATGTCCATGCTCCAACTGCCTCCTCGCCCAGTCACGAAACCCAACGGCTTTGGCAACAAACATGCAGATTACGAGACAGAACTCAACCTCGCCTCCCCTCAAGTTAACGGAACAGTCGCAGAAAAAGGTCGCCCATATCCCCTTCCACCAAGGGCGAGGCAAATCCATGTGCTACCCGAGGACCTCAAGACCCCCGATAACCATGTTGAACGAGATCCTAGGTTGATCAGATTGACTGGTATCCACCCTTTTAACGTCGAGGCCCCTCTGAGCGACCTATACGACGAAGGTTTCATCACGTCAAAGAACCTTCACTACGTGAGAAATCATGGGCCAGTGCCGCGGGTGGAGGACTCGGAAGTCCTCAACTGGGAGTTCACGATGGAGGGCATGGTCGAAAACCCTCGCTCCATGACAGTGAGGGACTTGATCAGGGATTATGATCAGGTCACCTACCCTGTCACCTTGGTTTGTGCCGGCAATCGGCGAAAGGAGCAGAATATGGTCCGGAAGAGCAAAGGCTTCTCTTGGGGCGCTGCCGGACTCTCTACCGCTCTGTGGACTGGTGTCAGCCTGGCAGACCTGTTAGTTCGTGCTGGTCCAAAGCGCGGGGCAAAGTATGTGTTGATGGAAGGCGCGGACAAGCTGCCCAATGGCTCCTACGAAACCTCAATCAGGCTTTCATGGGCCATGGATCCTGAGCGAGGTGTTTTGGCCGCCTACAAGATGAACGGTGAAGTCCTCCACCCTGATCATGGGAAGCCCTTGAGAATCGTCATCCCTGGTCAGATTGGGGGGCGTAGTATCAAGTGGCTGAAGCGTATTGTTGTCTCGTCTGAGCCGAGCGTCAACTGGTATCATCATAACGATAACCGCGTTTTGCCCACAATGATCACCCCGGAGGCAAGTGTCAATGTGCCGGAGATGTGGAAGGACGAGCGCTACGCTATCTACGACCTCAACGCCAACAGTGCCATCTGCTATCCTGCTCACGACGAAAAAGTCCCCTTATCCGATGGTCCTGATAATACTTACAAGTTCAGAGGATATGCGTATGCAGGCGGTGGCAGACGGGTGACAAGAATGGAGGTCACCCTTGACCAGGGGAAAACATGGAGATTGGCTAACATCACCTACCCCGAGGATCGATACCGCCTCGCTTCGGATAATGACACCCTATTTGGTGGTCGAGTTGATGTTTCAGGGCGCCTAGCCTGTTTCTGCTGGTGTTTTTGGGACCTGGACGTTCCGCTCGCACAACTGCAAGACGCAAAGGACGTTATGATCCGAGCGATGGACGACTCGATGAATGTGCAGCCCAGAGACATGTATTGGAGCGTGCTGGGCATGATGAACAACCCATGGTATCGAATTGTGATTCACAGGGAAGCCAACACTTTGCGGTTTGAGCATCCCACCCAACCTGCCCTCATTCCGGGAGGCTGGATGGAGAGGGTGAAGAAGGAGGGTGGCAATCTCACGAACGGATTTTGGGGCGAAAAGATGTCAAATGAGGACGAACCCGCGGTCGAAAAGGAGCCAGCGAAGGAGGTGTGCATGCTCAACAAGGAGGTCAATCGGCGGATAACGATTGAGGAGCTTCGGCAGCATGACGGGGAGGAGGCACCTTGGTTCGTCGTGAACGGCCAAGTCTACGATGGCACAAAATTTCTCGAAGGTCACCCTGGTGGTGCTATATCCATCTTCAGTGCTGCCGGGCAGGATGCCACTGAAGAGTTCCTCGCCATCCGTAAGCCGCACGCCTCTCACTCTGCAATTGGATCCAATTGTGTTCTAACATGGCATGACAGACAGCGAAACCGCGAGAGCTATGATGCCTGATTATCACATCGGCTCACTCGATGACAAAGCGCTAGCACAGCTTGCGGATGCCGATTCCAACGTTGACCAGAGCGAACAGCTTCCGAGACCAGTCTTCCTTCAATCCAAAGTCTGGGCAAAGGCTGTTCTTTCGAAAAAGAACAAAGTGTCGTCCGACACCAAGATATTTACTTTCAAGCTCGACCACACCGCCCAAACTATTGGTCTTCCCGTCGGCCAACACTTGATGATGCGCCTGCGCGACCCCGAATCGAAAGAGGCCATCATACGCGCGTATACTCCCATTTCGAAAGGCACGGACGAAGGAGAACTTCAGGTCTTGGTCAAGATCTACTATGACAGCGTCGACGGCAGAAAAGGCGGCAAGATGACCCAGGCGCTCGATAGTCTTCCAATCGGGCAGATGGTTGAGTTCAAAGGGCCGGTAGGGAAGTTTGAATACCTTGGCCGCGGACAGTGCTCGATTGGCGGGAAGCGACGCCAGGTTGGGCGATTCGTCATGATATGCGCCGGGTCCGGGATCACGCCTATATTCCAGGTGCTCAGGGCGGTTATGGCCGACCGGGATGATAAAACCAGGTGTTTGGTGCTGGATGGTAATAGAGTAGAGGAGGATATTCTTTGTAAAGCCGAGTTGGATAAGATGGTGGAGGAAGGGAATGACAAAGAGGACGGGAATGAATATAAGTGCAGGGTGTTGTATACCCTCACCCGGCCGGAGGCTTCCTGGAAGGGTCTCAAGGGAAGGATGGACAGAGCTCTTTTTGAAAAGGAGGTGGGCAAACCGAGCGCAGAAAGGGATGCGGTGATATTGGTTTGTGGCCCGGAGCCGATGGAGAAACTGGTTCATCAGGTGTTTACGAGTATGGGGTGGGACGAGCAGGATCTCATTTTCTTTTAGGGTGTGAACTGTGAGCTCCGAGCTGGGATTGAGAGATGGGATAGCAATCTCTGATTTATTTCTGGTTGATATTTGAGATTGTCCAGGACCTCCTTATGAGTTATGAGATGGAAATGGTGATGGGGTATAGATGCACATAGTCACGAATCGAACATTACCATGATATATTTTCATGTCATTAGGTACAATTTATGTCAACAAAAGGAAGAAAAAATAAGGGAAGTAGCGTTGCTCAGTTGAGGCTGTATAAGATGAAGATGATTAAGGGACGGTGCCTGATTAGGTAAGCAAGACCATGGTCAAGCAGAGAGGATTCACATGACAAATCACATGACTTGGTAGCTCCGTCCAATTGACCAATTGGTGATGGCATGGGGAAGCTCCAGCCGTAACCGAACTGACCCAAGCCGGTCCTCCGACATCTCGAACACCTGCGACTTTTCCTAACCGCAGAAGACACAGACCCCCCACCCACAAGATGCGCCGGACACTGCGCCTGCTCGCGAGCGTCAAGCCGCTGCGCTACCTCGAGGCGGGCACGCCGACGGGTCTGACGGGGCTGCGCACCCACGCGTCGCCGCGCGCCACTCTGCTCTACCTCTACTCGTCCACGCTCGACAAGCTGCAGGCGGCTCCCGAGCACTCGGTCTACCGCCAATCCGTCGAGGCGCTCACCAAGCACCGCATGTCGATCGTTGAGAGCATTGTCCCCGAGGGATACCCGGCGTGGCAGCAGAAGGCCGCCCAGCTGCTCCAAGACCACCCGGAGCTGTCGCAGGCCGCCCGCAACAGCGACGGTTCCCACCGCATGACTGTCGATATTGGCGGGAAGAAGTTTATCATCTCGCACAGCCCGAGGCAGAAGGATATGCGACTGCGCGAGTGGGATGGGGAGCGCAATATCGGCCCGTTGCTGCTGGGTGCGAGGAGCAAGGAGGAGATATTGGCCCATTTCCCGGGGTCTACGTTTGAGCCTGTTACGGCGGCGGAACCGAAAGCGGATGCCGGTCATAATGTGAAGGAGTCGACGGAGGAGAGGGAGAGCAAGATACAGGGGTTGCAGGCGGATGAAGCGTCGGAGGATATTCCTTGGGTGCCTGAGCCCAAGTTGACGGCTGATCAGTAGGTTTACATTACACTTTCTTGGGTTGTCACGACTGAGGCTGATGCGCTGACTTTTTTGTGTGTTTTCAGGGTCTCGGAGCTGGAGCACAAGATTGGCGCTGGTTTGATTGAGGAGGTCATTTCGGTCGCTGAGGGTGAGTTCAGGCTCGTGGATATCATGTTGCAGGCCAAGGTGTAAGTCTCGCTTCTCAACCAAGTTTCAGCTCGACATTTTTGTTCGGAAGATCATTTGCTGACCTAGAAAATCAATTGATTTTTGGAAACACAGTTGGGAGAGCCTAGAAGAAGTACCTGCCGAGGGCCAATGGGTCTATTTTGAGCGCAAGTCATCATAGAAACATATCTGAATATTAACGTCAACCCAACGTTGGGGTCTGAACACGTGTATCGCCGGATGTTTGTTGTATCATTACGGGCATAAGGACAGAATTAAGAGGCTGTACAGAGCTAACTACCTCAATGCCAATCTGACCTTGATGAGAGGGCATATGTATAAGTGATTGCGCCTCTCACCGTTGCGCTTTGAGTGTTGAGCGCTTCAGTGATTCCCGGCGGGACCCACAGGTGGGTCAGACCAATAACGGCAACGGGATTGATCCGTGAATGTTTTTGGCAATTAAGAACTACTAATATGGCGTAAACCCGACTTAAACCTGGATCGACGCGGTTTTGAACTATTTATCGTCTATTTTGGAGTGAATGAGACGAATCATATTCTGTTGTTGCTAGGTTTAGTGTAGAGGTAGGTGGGTAGGTACCTTGATTGTTGTTAGTTGTGGGGTGACTCGAGCTCCTAACCTGAAAGCCACTGCAGTCCCTGTATCACTTCCTGATCTAGACACAGTCTCCTTACCTTAGCACACTCACAACGCCACCACCTCATTGAATTTTCTAATCAACAATCAATTCTTTTAGTTTCCAGTTCTTTCGTTCATTCATCGCCTCATTCAAATTGCATAAGTCTCAGTTATGGTCCCGCCAAAAAATCGAAGAAAGCGGAAGCGCTTGTCTTTCTCAGACCCTCTTGAGGGGTCCTCCTCAGCCGGCGTCGGTGCTTTCTCAGCCACCGTTATCAACCCGCATTCCTACACACCCAGCACGTTAAAGAACTTCGCCGCAGCCGGGCTCGACGAAAATGCCCGGTTGCCATCCAAAGCATACCCTGGATTTCCTCATCGGCCGCTGCCGCCTCGCCGTCCAGATGCGCGGAGCGATGCAGGCCAAGGCCAGGATGATGAGTGGCTCAGTGATGATGACGAGAGGAGTTTGATCGTCGACGAGGATATCATTGAAGGAGACCACCAGGACGATGGTAGCGATGAGACGGCCACCGCGGCAACACTGGACGCCGAACAGGAAGCAAGACTGGCTGAAAAGAGAAAGCAGCACAAGACCGTAAGCGTGAGAACGCGCGACGGGTATGATGTGCACGTCGGCGGGCTGACGGCCACGATCGAGCGATGTCTGGCGGAGGGGGATATCGCGACGGCGAAGAGGGCTTTCGGTCTGCTGGTTCGCTCTAAGATATACGGCCGCGACAAGGTCGATCTTCGGTACAAGGGGTACTGGAAATTGGGAGCTGAGATTCTTGTTCGTGAAGGGGAGGGAGAGAGGAACAGTCAGAGGAAGAAAGGAAAGAAGAAGCGGCAGCAGCAGCAGCCGTATGAGAGAGGCTATGACGCTGATGATTTGTCTCTGCCGCTGAGCGGCGGAAGTGAGCAGACGGACGACGAGGAGCAAGAAGACGAATATGCAAACTACGAACGAGAGCGTGCCCACGCTGCAACAAATCTTGCCAAAATCAGAGCATATCTCGAGGCTCTCATCGAGTCATATCCTTGGGCTCCTTCGCATCCGAAAATGGCCAGCGCGCTCACATTTTATCCTGCCTTATTTCAACTCGAGGTTGACAGCGTCTATTCGGAGCATCAACGCGGGCTCGAAGTGCTGGAGAATCGCCGTCGGTTTGGTGGTGGTGGTGGTGTTGGTGAAGATGATGAAAACGAGCAGCAGCATAGCGATAACAACGGTCATCATCTCGGTATGATGGACGACATGGATATAGACCACGATGACGCCGACAAAAGCAGCGAGGGCCATTACAGCAGCAGAAGCAGACGCAGAAGCAGAATAGATCGCCCCAAGGACCGTCTCCGCCAACACGCCCTCACCCGCCTGAGCGACATAGCAGAAAGAATGGACTACGTAATGGAAGACCGGCCTTTTTCGTCAGATTACACCTTGCTCAGCCTGCGCGCTGCGGTAGCGCTTTGCGTGAGTGAGCTGCGCATGCCAAAAATTAAGCAGGAGGGTGTTGGACAACAACACGAAGAAGAGGACGACAGCCCGCTCCTTGCGGAGGCCAGACGGTTGCGGAAGGAGGACCGAGAGAGGGCGAAACGGATTCTTCTCCACATGAAGGAAGTGATTAGAACTGGAGACGGGCTGGACGTGGAAGATGAGGTAACTCTTGAGAGGTTGATGGATTCTGATGACGAGGATGCGGGCAGTGAGCGTAGTGGTGGCACTCATTCGGGGGAAGCATTGCCAATGTACTTATCCTTGCCCATGTTTTTGTCGTTGCCCCATCGATAGCTAGGTAAATGATAACAACAAGAGACGCAAACTCTACCCCATGACTCATCAACTTAGTTTCATCATGAAGTACAAAGTCATTAGGTTTGGTCAAGAGTATAACATAATAGGTGCCTATCTAGGCACCTTCTACAACCGATGCCGCCACAGACGCCGCCACAGACATCGCCGGCGTTGGATCCTTGATGCTCCTACTATCCTCCTTCTTCATATCCTTAGGCCACCGCTGATAGATAAGCACACGGTTGAAATTTCCCACCACAACACACCAGTCTCCTTCCGGGCTCCAAGCCACCTGTCTACCCACGAATGTCCCCTCCATAGCAGCGATCCTGTGAGGCTTGATGGGGCGGTGCGAGTTGGTGATGTCGTACAACTCGGCCCACTCGTCCAGCGTCCGCTTATTATACCCGCCCAAGCCAGCAACGCTATCCGGGTCGGGACTGGCCGACACCAAGGCCGCCGTCGAAACCTCCCTGTCGCCGCCGTCGTTACCGCCACCGCCGCCATTTACGGTGCTACCGAAGCGGAGACTACTTGATGTCCCTACGACTGTTGTTTTCTTGGGGGCCGGGTTCTTCTTGACCTGAAGCCAGGCCGGTTTATCCGGCGGCGGTAGTGCTTTTGGGTCAGGCGACTCCGCGTAGTCGCGGAGCTCTTCCATGAACCTGTCGTACGCCGAAAAGCGGGACATGTCCCAGAACAGGGTCTTGGATTTCGCGTTGTTGAAGCACAGGATCGGGTGCTTGCCCGGCGCGTGAAACATGCGGAAGCGCATAAAGAACTGCGATGTGCAGTCTGGCGTGGCAAACTGCAGGAGGCGCGTAAACTGCGCTGGATGCGTGCCCGGTAACGTGGACGCAAAGGCGGAGCGTGTCTGCTTGGTCGGATCGTACGTTGTTGGCGCCTGTAAAGGACCGAGCGGCTCGTTGTCCGAGTTGAAGCCCTCGATACGCCAGAGAACGATGGTGTCTTCGTGGCAGGCACGTGAGAGGATCAGGTCCCCGAAGAAGGCGACGCTTAGAAGGAGAGTCAGTGTGTAAAATGGGTTCTTGAAAAGGGATATCTGAACTTACCAGTCTACCAGGTTGTTGTGTATCTCAGTGGTGGAAAAGTGCGGATAATGGACCACTTTGGGACTATCGACGTGCTCGTTCGGGAGTTCTGGTATTGTCCACTTGTGAAGCTCATGTCAGTGAAATGTAAGAGAAGTCGACCTAATGCGAGAGTCGCTTACAAGGTTGATGACTTGGTCGTGACCGGCCGAGAGAACATGTCGTCCTGTGTCATGGAATGCCTCGAGAGAAGCTGATAAGCATATATGAACAAAAGTAGGTCGAGTGTGTCGACTGCGACTTACTACGCTCAACAAATCCCACATGTGACCTTCACCACCGAGGATACAAACACACGGCTGCTTGGCATGAACAGTCTCGAGACTCCATATCCTGACAGTGGTGTCATCTGAGGCGGAGGCTATGATCCAAGGATTGGCGGGCGAAGTAGTAAGGTCGTTAATGCCCTAGAATCTGGTTAAGTTTGGTGGTCTTGTGAGATATGGGAGTACCGTTTCAACATACACCACCGTGGCCCACCAGAGTCTGCAATACATAGTTAGTCAACCAGCGTTCCTTGAGCGGCAGTACATACCTGGGGCAGGAGAGGTATACGATACCGTAACTTTCGTCCCGTCCACTATATCGTAGACTTTGACCTTGGCATCGGTGCCTGCGATGCAGAGCCATGGCCGGTTGTTTTCGGGATTCTTTGTCCAGGTGCATGTGCAGTTGGCCGTTGTTTCCCCATCGTCATCTCTAATGACCTGGATGATCTCGCACGGGTTTTTGTCTTTTTCCTTCTCGTGAAGGCGGCAGACGACGACCTTTTTGGGTGAGAGGGATTAGATGTGATGTCACGCTCGGAGGATGGAGTCAAGACTCACATGCTTCTTACTGCAGGCTGCGAAGACGGCGCTTACGTCAATGGGATTGTAGGGGTAAAACTTGACGTCGAAGAATTCTATGAGAAAGTTAGCTTAATCTGTACGTGCTGCACGGCTTGGGGATGGGAGGTCAGCCACCTTGAGCTGCTTGGTCGTCCACGGGATTCTTCCAATCATCCTATCCAACGAACGAGCATCATCAGTCTTTCTAGTCTTCCTGGTCTTCCACGATAATAATAATCGGGCTCCACCACATACCTGCATTGAGAAGGATGCACGGAGTCGGGGGAGATCCCATTCGCTTGTGTCGGGAGCTGGTGTTTTCGCCATCATATATGAGCGATGGGCCGACCAAAGGATGCCCTGTATGAATTAGGGCCGTGGAGCCGAGAACCAATCCGTCGGCGATACCTTATTTCCTGCGTATAAATTCGGAGTGCAATGGCGGGAGTGCCCCGGGAAACGTGTACCTAAGGTAGTTCGACTCGGGGTGCACCTCGATGGTAGACTTCTTAGTGGGGCGATTTGGGTATTGCAGCTCAATAGATCCAGTACCTTGAAGGAGCAATCATTTTAAAGAAACGAAGGGAAGTACCTTTAGGGTTACCTTAAGGAGTTGTTCAAGTTCCAGGTTGTAAGACCATGAAGGTAGTGGGTGGTTCGCGAGTTTGGAGTGGATTTCTGGCGGACGACGGAACGCGACACGCGACAGGATAGTTTTAATGCTATGAGGTGGGCTTTATTTCCAGGTTGCTTCCAACCCTTTGGGTCACGCTTCTCAAGAACCTACGGTAACAACAAAAACCCATTGATTTATTAATAAAAAGGCACTTACACAGATCCTCAGCGCCTCGTCCTGCGAGTAAAGTTCTCCACAAGCCAACAGCCAAATGCTTCGTGTTCGCTTTGTTCACGACGACAAAGAAAGTGCCCTTTTCCCCTTTTTATTCCGCAGCCCTCGCATCGGCGACAGTAATTTGGTGAAAAGCGGCCCTGGTTTGCCGGTTCAGTTCCATAGCCTCGCGCCGACAAACAGGTACATTAGAGGAGCGCCGCCATCTTTCCGTTGGTACCGACATGCAGGGTGCTATGGAAGGCGCGGCCCTGGCCTTTTACATCTATTCCTCAGGCAGCTGAAGCTGAGGTTTTCTGGTCCAGAACTTGCAATCACGACGGGAACAGAACTTGGAAGGCTGGAAGCAGCGCAGCTACCCCACGACTCGGGATATATGTTTGAGCAGGTGGGGCGCAAAATACACTATCCCGCTGTGTATGGGTTACGTAAGGTACGCTTCAATACTGTTCCTTGTGGGTTTCCGTACTTGATCTGTACGGAATACCGGGGAGAGAGCTCGCAAGCACTATCCAGACCTGGAACACATTTTGCAAGCAGTCTCCGCGCATGTCTTTTAGAACATGAGAGCTAATAACCCGTAAGTCCTCTGGTTTACGACAAGGCTTGACGGACAGACGGCAGTTGTCCGGTATACGGTTCCGAGTGCCGCTTGCTCTCAACCAGTCCCAGTCCACACCTTCCCACACCATATCATCAGTGGCTGTCGTGGCCGCTGTCAACGACGGAAGGCTGACCCGAGCCAATGAACATCTCCCGATGATAAGGCGTTAGTCTCGAACGCGAGGATCGCTCTTTTCAAGAATGAGTCTTGCGACTTTTATACGCTGGCCAACAAGTTGGATGATGATTTCTCAAAACCGGTCTGAATTCAAAAGGTGGGAGAGGCGGTTTGTTTGCCTACCAATGAATCTGGAACCTATCGGTAGGATTTACCTACCTGGTACCTTGGGTATATACTCCAACGTCCATTCTCGTGTAACTATCCGTGCAAACAAGCGTCCAGGCCCTGGTCACCGAGCACGGCAGGTTTTACAGCCCAGAACGGACACGAAGATGTTGCAGCTACGCCCGTATCATAATGGGCATCTTGACAGGTTGTGTATACTCAATAGAGGAGGCGGTATGCACGCTGCATCTCTCCCAAATAGGTTGCTGCTGTGTGTCGCCAATGTTTGTGTACCAAAAGCTGCCCGTGTGCAATGTCTTCACGTCTGTGTTGGGAAAGACCGACAGCTAGGGCGATTATGCAGTAGTGTCTGTGAATGTCTCTGTGATTGGGTTGGGAAGGCAGTCCTAAGGTACCTGGTAAGTACCTACTGTACCTACCTACCTGGTACCTACCTAGCAAGGTAAAGGAAGGTAAAAGGTCCTCTGTGCAGCAAGCACAACCGATGAACCGACATCGTCCCTTGAATGGATATCATTCCGGGGAAGCGGCATGTTTCCATGCATCCACTCGGGCTAGATTTTATACAATGTCATACCGGCTAAGCGCGACCAACTGAAATGGCAAGTCCTGCATCAACTTTGACAGGCAGACAGGCCAAAGTCCCCTCTGGACTACGGGTTAGTGATCCGCTGGTTGAGTGGGAGGGACAATGAAGCCACTGTGCAGAAAACAGACAGGCAGCATACGGATCCGTACAGTATGTTCATACATACCTTACCAGAAGCTTTTGGCTGTGCCTGCACTAAGGCAACTTGCATGTACGGTACCTTATTACGGTAGGGACCTCACTGGGAAGGTTCCGTGCCTGCCCGGAGTGAACTGTGTAATGTTGGTGGGGTGGTGTCCTGCATGCAGGGCGGCTGTGAGTGGGTGGCACAGCTGTCAACTTTCTCAGTTCCTCTCCCGCAATCCCGCCTGTGATAATTCACTGTCAAGAGCAGCTCGAGTTCCATTCGACTCTGTTAATTTATTTTTCTAACGACAGCCCGTTTCAGCCTATCACTCAGCCAAAGTCCGACTTTATGTAGTCAAGTATTACGACAATAAATTCTTTTATATTTTTCTAAAAACCGTAGTTGGTGGTCCGGACAAGCTTGAGGACAACGTGTGCAAGTATACCTCAGCTGTAGCGCGCAGACTTTAACGTCCCCCCAATTCCCGACACCCAACCAGTACACAGTGCTCTTTATTAGCTCCCGAGTCAATCACGCGTCCCCGCAGATCCCCAAGTGGTCCTTTGCCGCAACCAGCACCCACCAGCAGCACCCATCAGCAGCACCATCACCCGACACCAACAACAGCACCATCAGATATAACCTACCGTCAACACTCTTCTACTCTACTATTCCCTCTACTGTACCAACCCGAAGACGTTGCCGGCCGTGGAACTCAGCGAGCACTCTTGTCGTGTCGGCGAGTGCTGCGCTCCGCCCTTTCCCTAACCGCCTTGACTGTCCTGTCCGTCTTGTCTCGCCAGCTACAGGACCGCTCCGTGGCAAGACGGGTGAGACCTGATATCCACTTCAAGGTGACGGCGGGATCTGTGTCATACCTCGTTCGCTTGACGAAGAAAGTTGGGAGACCGCGCAGAGAACGACCCAACTTTACCACTGGTGCCCAGCCCGCTGTTTTGTTGACGGGAGCAGACTTGCGAACGGCTTGCCGTCCTGTTTTGTCACCTCCTTCCGTCCGTCCCCTCTGATTTTGTCCGGTCCCGAGCGCCCGCCTGTCGTCCGGAACTTCCAATTTCACCGGCTTTGGCCAACGACCGAGCTAGCTTTGTGGCTCGTGAGATAACTGTCTCTGTGTCCCTCCTTTTGGCTTCCTTACCTTAGGTTTGTGGGCATCTGAAACTTGCTTCAACTAAGTCTTTGACCCTTATTCCATCATTGCTGCCGACGCATGGAGAGACTGTCGTGACCAATTCCTGCCACTTCAAGCCAGGCTCGTCGGAGCGGCTGGCGGCTCACCAGTTCCTATGGACCCGCGAGACCAGACGTTTATGACCATTCATAGTAAGTGGACTTGACTACTTCTGACGAGTTCGTGTCTGTTGTCCGGCGCCTGGCACGACAAGATATCGACACCGGTACCGACGATACTCCCTTGCCGGGCATCACCCGATTGACACTTGTTGCTTATACAGACCTCACCCCCGATGCAAATATCCTCTTCGCTTCTGACTCGATATTCGACATACTTGGCTACCAACCGCATGAGGTTCAGGGCAAGTCATGCTTTGACTATTTTCATCCCAAAGAGGTACCCTTCGCCCGCTCTGTCCATCGCAGGGGCGTCCTGCTGGACAAAGCCGCCGTGCTTCACTATGCTCGCATCCGAGCCCGGAATGGCCAGTGGGTGAGCTGTGAATGCTGTTTCACAGTCGTCCACGATGTCTTGGTGGCGTGCACGAGCATCTACTTGAGGGGGAAGAAGAGCGAGAGTACGTTATCAGTCGCTCATACCATCTTGAGCAGGCACAACTGACCCCGTACGCAGGGAGAGCGCTGGAGGCGCCGCAGATTAGGCGCATCTTCTCAAGTTCGCCGCGAGATCCTCGCTATCACATGCTCGAGCATCTGTCGCCCAAATTCAAGATGCCCCCAATGGAGCATGAACCGCGGGCAGCACTTATCCTGAACCGCTTCACGCGGAATCTGAGCATCATGTTTGCAACCAATGCCGTGACGTCAATATTAGGTTTGCAACCTGATGAGATCAAAGACAAAGCATTTTACGAGATAATTGAAGAGAATTGTCTGCAGAACGCCATTAAATGCCTGGAGAGTGCTAAAGCGAACGAGTCGATTGCTTATCTTCGTTTCAACTTTCGGGATCCGCGAGTGCAGAGGGCAAACCATCAGGACGAGGACGAAGACGACCAAGAGCGCGAGTGGGAAAGGGTCAGCAGTCACAGCGGTTCGGAAAGTGACAGTGCCCAAGTATCCGATACTCCTGGCATGGATGTTGATGGCGACGAGCCAAGTTTTGAGGGCAGTGACGCCGAATATCGAATCGAAGACAGGACCATGTCTTTAACAAGCGTCGCTTCCCTCTCCACACCGCGCTCCTCGGTCGTAGAACTCGATGCGTCACCATCGGACCGCCGTCGATATTTGCAGCAGCCAAGCCTGGAATTGGAGGCAGTTGTATCGTGCACCTCCGATGGGCTTGTTGTGGTGCTCCGCCGGGCAAGACCGCCAATTCCAAACCCTCATCTGCCCCTGGTACCTGCGCTCAATTTCGAGAATGGCCTTTGCGCTGCACCTTGGGGCCAACGGCCAATTGAGCCCTACGTCCCCCCTGAGGTTCTATACACCTTCCGGCCGCCATTACTCCCGCAGTATATGCCTCTGAGGGAAAATGTAAAGGCAGCAGGAGGGCCACCGATAGACCAGGCACTTCGATCGATACAGGAGGCTGCGGTTTTTGCCTGGCCGCTAACTGGCATCAACGGCAGCCTGGCGGACTATGGCCATGGTGAGCCCAAGAAGGGTGCCCAGCCACCAGACGGCCTTCCTATATGGGACCCGGACGCCGGTCCTACGGACTACCAAGGGCCAGAGAACCGAGCGTCAAATAGACCGTCTCTGGTTGAAGATGCCAGTGCAAAACAGGAATCTGCAACATCATACGAATCCCACACCGCGTATCGCGCCATTGGTGGATCGCCCCAGGAGTATGACCGAGTACGACAGCCCTCGCCTGGCAACTTCACCCATGTTGACCAGCGGAGAATATGGCCTTTGTCGGTTTCAGATCTTGGTTCTGGTGGCTGCGCAGCGCAGGAGCATCAGACGCCCAGACCGTCTACATATGGCGCTTCACAAGATCAACTACAACACTCTATGACCCGTCCGTCCTACCGCCTGGCAGCTCCAGCGGTATCTTCCTTCCATGTACGGTTGCCTGTGGAACCTTGGGCCGAAGTGGCAAGGTCGCAAACATATAATCCAAGTTACGCAACACCTAACCAAGGCGCACGAGGTTCCGGTGAATCACCGAAGGATCCCGGTTATCTGTGGTAGCCAAACCACCTTAGTTACGTCTGCGGCTCGACAACTTCTTACATTCGTCATGAAATTTTATCTCATGGCATCTTCTACTATTTTCTACCGGTACACGGATAATCTTGGGATTCTTTATCTCCTCATGGCCTATCCATTCATCCGAACCAGCTGGAAACATGCATCAGAGGAAAGAGGCGTTGCGGGACCAGGCTTTTTTTAACAGCTCGTCGTCCTTGGAAGGTGCATATATATGGAACGAGAACCCTGCTATGCATAAGCAGATTGACCGAAGCAAAATCTTGGAGTAAGGTTATTATTGGAAGGCCGAATGCATCATGACCATTACTTCACATCATTTTACTAGAAATGAATGTTTTCTGGGTTGGATCAGGAGGCAGGCTGCATTTGAACATAAAAATTGGCGAAGATACCCTTGTTGCGTAATGCCATGGCTAATTTGGATGGATTGGGAAATGTGATATATTCTTGTTATATTCTGGTTTAATTCTTTCATCTCGCGGTGAGAAGGGTTGGTTGATGCAGTTCATGTCATTTAATGTAGGGAGTTGCGATTAGAAGTTGTTCAACTTATGGGTCCGTACCTATACGCTACTGTATTCCGTACGGATTACCACCTATAGTAGGATCTGAAGGTCTCACCATACCAAATGCAGTTAGCGGGGTTGGTCAAAGAAGCTTGGGCCACAGACAACGTTAGCTCAGGAACTGGAAACCGTGGACAACCGGACACACCTTCGTGACTTCCACTTGTTAAAGAGCCCCCTTGTCTTGATTGAACACGACCAGTTCGGCGTTCAACAAACATCATCACCCAGGACTTTGGATCCTTTCGGACTGCACTATCACATACCCACAATTCTGCAGCCAGACTGGTCTGGATTTTCTCCCCCCTCCCTTACGGGGCACCATACACACGAGGCAAGAGCAAGAGCAAGAGCGTGCGAACGAACGAAACCACACCATGGCCGCGTCAGCAAGAGGTTATTCCCCAAATCCACCGCAACCGGCCTCGTTTGCGGAGGATGATGGCGATCTGATTGATCCAGATGATGGTAAATACAGTCCAGCTCATATTATTTTTAATGCATCGAGATTGTTCCCCCCTTTCCCTCTGCAGGGAGTTATATCTAGCTACTTTCAGAGAAACTAACCCGAACCTACCTACACATATATAGCCGACCTCGAAGACTTCGACGACCCACTCCAACACCACACACAAAGCTCCCGCGCCCCATTGACCGGCAACATCGGCAGTACCACCGCTTCCGGAGCCGGCGGCGCCCGTAACTCCTGGTCCTCGCGTATACCGGGCGAAGACCGTCGCGCACCGACCAACACGATCGACGAAACCGTCTGGGAGACGCTCCGGCGCGACCTGCTGGCAGTCTGGTCCAAGATGCGCGAGGTACTGTATCCCAAGTACCTTTTTGGCGGCACGATGTTTGAGAGCGAGGACGGCTTGCGGGGTGCGTACGCGAACCTGCGCGGTGCCGGGCTGAGCGGAGCGAGGGAGGAGCTTGCCGGTCTGGCGGGACGGGTCATGGACCCGGAGTCGCTGCTCAATCACAATAGCATGTCGCCTGGGCTGCGGGACTGGGATCTCTGGGGTCCGTTGATCTTTTGTCTGCTGTTGTCTGCGCTGTTGAGTTTCAAGAGTCGGCAGGCGCAGAAGGAGATCGTGTTTAGTGGGGTGTTTGCGATGGTTTGGATTGGCGAGGCGGTGGTTACTATGCAGATTAAATTGCTTGGAGGGAATATGTGAGTGTCTTGCTTTCAGTTGGTTGGGTTGCTGACTGACATTTCTTTAGTTCCTTTGCGCAGAGTGTTTGCATCATCGGCTATACACTCTTCCCGCTGGTTATTGCGGCTCTCCTGTCCGCTCTCTCGTTGTACTGGATTGCTAGGATTCCGGTGTATTTGCTGCTGGTCGGCTGGTCGATAGCCGCGGGAGTGAGCATTCTTGGTGGAAGCGGCGTGGTGAAGAACCGGGTTGGATTGGCGGTATATCCGCTATTTGTTTTCTACCTCGGCTTGGGGTGTCTGTGTTTTATCAGCTAGGTATTTGGTGTATTATTGATGGTTGCTTGCGCGGCGCAACAGATGGGACCTGTAGGGCTCATTGATGTCTGGTTGTCGGGAAAAGGGTTTTTATTACACTATCCCGGGGAATCGAGGGCGATTGAGCATGCCTCTCTTGACGGGGATCGTCGTTGTCCAGACAGGCTGTGTATGTTTATGTGTTTGTTGTAGGTCTATTTTATCATGGAACCATGATCAACTGGGTGCTCTTCCCGGGCACCCTTGCACCTCCGTTATGGGCTATAACTCCCGTCCGCTTCAGAGTGCCAACTTCAGCTTGCCACTGATGGGGGTCAACACTTGAATTGTCTACCATACGAATTTGGTGTACGAATATCCCACGTTTGTACGGTCCTGGTACCACCTGACAGGTGCCGTGACTGCACGTGATGTCCCGCCACTTTCGCGCTTCAGTACCGATGTACGGATTATTCTGTACTATCCACGATTGGCAAAGGACGGTTAGCGGCCAGCCGAGACGATCTGATCCTCACCCCCCCCCCCCCTTTTTTTTTTTTTCGATGTGTGCTGGCACCACCACGTCTTATTGCGGCGACCGCAATGCTATGCCAGACTAGAGATTGGTACCATGTTTGCGAATGCCCCCACAGACTGTGCAGCTCCCGAATCGGAGGCCGATGGCTACCGTCGCCATGCCATCGGTACGCCCAGGGCCTGTGATCCAGACAAAGAGGCTACACAGCGAAAGCGACAGAAAAAGGAATCTGTTTTCCAGGATCACACCATTGATAATGCAGTTGAGTGCGCCATCGAGTGGCCCGAGTGGTTCAAGACTCTGGACAAGACGCACCGTGCTCTTAATCTGGTCTTCACATTCTGCTCGACGCGGAAGCACCTCGCCACCACCTTCGACGCCATTCGATCGGCTGTCGAGTCTCATACAAAGCGCCCCTTGAGCGTCGAGGATGTCGCCGCCGTTGTTGCCCTCCGTCCCGATGGCATCAGGTTTGCTTACGTCGATGAGCTCATGCTGCAAATCGACATCAAAGGCGCCGAGAAGGACGACACGTTCCAGACGGGACGGTATGGTAGCAAGACTTCGCAGGCTTTTGCCCCTGATGCGTCTGTCGGAGGTGTGACGGGCTTGGACGAGCTCGAAGGTGGAGGATCCGGCAAGGAGGTCCTCTACTTTGAGTTTGTCGACGGAGACCTCAAACGACAGGCACAGGACAGAAAGACGGGCGAGCCGACAAAGCCGACACGCAAGCTCCGCGAGGAGGCTCTCAAGATACCTGTCTTTAGCCAGAAGCAAATGACCAACCTCATTGGGAAGAGGAACACCAAGTTTGTCCATGCCGTTAATCTCTTCCTGAACGAATGTACTGCCGAGAGTCTGGACCCAGAGATGGCACTCAAGAGCAAGGCAGGATCGTTTGTACCGCAACCCTCCGCGCCGCAAGAGCTCACCCCCAAGAACAGCTCCGACAGCACTCTGCCCCAGACCATACCAAAGGAGCGCAAGAGCATCCCGGAGATTGTCAAAGAGCTGAAAGACAGCCCCTGGTATACCGGCCAGATCGTTCCCGACGGGCATCGTGTATTTGACGCGCAGGAAGCAGTCTATGGGGACCTCAATTTTCTGCTTAGCCAAGACATGGTCAATGCCCTTTTCAACTCCAGGGGCATCACGCAATTCTACGCTCATCAGGCCGAAGCCATAAACAGTTTAGTGGATGGTCACAATGTTGTGGTATCTACATCGACGAGCTCAGGTAAATCCCTGATTTATCAGCTGCCTGTCTTACACACCCTCGAGCGCGACCATAACACACGCGCCATGTATATCTTTCCGACCAAGGCCCTGGCACAGGACCAGAAGCGAAGCTTGAAGGACATGATGAGATTCATACCCGGGTTGGAAGGAATGCTGGTCGAGACTTTTGATGGGGATACCCCAATGAGCGAGAGAAATCTAATACGAGATGAAGCACGAATCATTTTTACGAATCCTGATATGTTGCACATTACTATTTTGCCGCAGGAAGAGAGATGGAGGACGTTTCTCCAGAATCTCAAATACGTTGTTGTCGACGAGTTGCACTATTACAACGGGCTGATGGGGTCCCATGTTGCCTTCATCATGAGGCGGCTGAGGCGCATCTGTGCGGCAGTTGGAAATAGACACGTCAAGTTTATATCCTGCTCGGCAACCGTGGCAAATCCAAGAGAGCATTTCAAGACCATCTTCGGTATAGATGATGTGTGCTTGGTTGATTTTGACGGGTCTCCATCTGGACGCAAGGAGTTCCTCTGCTGGAATACTCCGTTCAAGGATCCCGGAGACCCGTCAAGCGGGCGAGGGAATGCACTGTTCGAATGTGCCCGCTTGTTCTGCCAGCTAATCCTCCGTGGTGTCCGCGTCATATCCTTCTGCAGGGTTCGTGAGCAGTGCGAGAAGCTGGTCGGGGCCGTGAAGCATGAGCTGGAGAACCTTGGGCGGGCGGAATGTATTTCCCGTGTGATGGGCTATCGCGGTGGCTACACGGCCCAAGACCGCCGGAGGATCGAGAGCGAGATGTTTGAGGGCAAGCTCATAGGTATCATCGCCACGTCCGCGCTCGAGCTCGGCGTCGATATTGGTACTCTTGATTGTGTCCTCACATGGGGATTCCCCTACACGATTTCCAATCTCAGACAGCAAAGTGGCCGAGCCGGCCGGAGAAACAAGGACTCGCTGTCCATTTTGGTGGGCGACTGCTTTGCGACCGATCAACACTACATGCAGAATCCGAACGAGCTTTTCACCAAGCCAAACTGCGAACTGCAGGTTGACTTAGATAACATGTTGGTTAAAGAGGGCCAAGTACAGTGTGCCGCATACGAGATGCCTATCCGGCCTGTCGAAGATGCGGTCTACTTTGGGGAGGACCTTGCCCTGTTATGTGCTGGCCGTCTCATCAGAGACAAGGATGGGTTCTTCCATTGTCACGACCGGTTCCGACCGCTGCCGTCACGATTCGTCTCGATTCGGGACACCGAGGAGGAGCACTTTGCCATCATCGACATCAGCCACGGCAACAACGTTGTCCTTGAGGAACTAGAGGCGTCGCGGGCCTCGTTTACCATCTACGACGGCGCAATCTTCCTACATCAGGGCAACAAGTATCTTGTACGAGACTTCAACCCGGATAAGAGAATGGCTCGGGTCGAGAAGGTCAAGGTGGACTGGACAACGTCACAGCGGGACTTCACCGACATCGACCCTGTCGAGATAGAAGCCATCAAGCGCATAACCGGCTCTCGGAGTCAGGCATACCACGGCGCTATCAGGATCACGCAGGTGGTCTTTGGCTACTTCAAGATGGACAAGAACAACCGGGTGCTCGACGCCGTGCAGGTGGACAACCCGCCCGTCGTCCGGCACAGCAAAGGCATGTGGCTCGACGTGCCGAAAAGCGCACTAGAGATGCTCGTGAGTCATAGGCTGCACGTGGCGGGAGCAATCCACGCCGCGGAGCACGCCATCATGAGCCTGATGCCCAACTTTGTCATCAGCATGCCCGGCGACGTGCGAACCGAGTGCAAGAACAGCCTCAAGGAGTTCGCGAAGCGCGAGACGCAGCGCAAGAGGCCGGCGCGGCTGACGTTTTACGACGCCAAGGGAGGAGCGGGAGGGTCTGGGATCAACACGAAGGCGTTTGAGTTTGTTGACTTGCTGCTCAAGCAGGCGTTGGACCGTGTCATAAAGTGCGGGTGTCAACAGGGCTGTGTCGAATGCGTGTGTTCGGAACTGTGTCACGAGGCAAATGAGGTGATGAGCAAAGCTGGGAGTGAGGTGATACTGAAGAGTCTGCTGAACGTGGAGATTGATATCGATGCGCTGCCGATGGGTCCGGAGGAGAATAGTCCGGCGGGTGTCGAGACGGTTGTCTTGGCGGATCCTGTGAGGGTGGGCAAGCGGGAGGTGTTGAACTTGATGGACAACGGCGGCGTTCATAAAGAAAAATGACGCAGCTCGCCAGGGTCGAAAGAGATGACCTTGGCATGTCGATAGGATCGCCAGCTTGGCATAAAAGCTTGTCCGAGGTCCCCTTCCTTGGGGCCAGTGCTTGTTTGTGTACTAGGTACGCTATCTTAACCCGTACCTGCTGCGTCTTTGAGAATTGAAATCAGTTGCAAAAACTCCACGCTCTACCGGACTTCTACCCAAGTTTTATTTGCACCGTTAGATTTGAGTAAAGAAGCACACCGATTGTTTTGTGTGGATGAACCGATTAAAGGCGCTCGCCTTCTCGGCTGAGGTAAAACCTGTCTGGAGGCCATCGCACCAACTGCACACACGACGAGGGAGTGAGTAAGAGTACCAAGTGGTTTCGGCGTCATGTTGGACGAGAGCATAGAGTAGTGTAAAAGCCCAAAAGGATGACGGAGGATTCATCAACAGGATTGGTTGGCTGTTTACAACAGTGGTCGAGACCAGTCAGTTTACCCACACACGTTATACGCTAGCACGGCTAGTATTTAAGCTTGTGTCGCTGGCTGCCAGGCTCCCTGTCCTGCTGAAAAGCATTGGCTTGCTCCCAGAGCGATGAAGAAGAAACGAATCTTGAGCGTGGAAAGTGTTAAAGCGAGCGGGACGGTGCCCAATCGACGGCTCGGGGCGTGCATTGTGGCTTAAATGGCACGAATGGGGGGTCTGGAAGTGTCTGAAAAAAAGTTGAAACATGGCATGCTGAGCCAAGCTGGCACAGGGCGCATGGACCCGACGACGAGATCGTTGGTTTGCTTCCCCAGCGCTCATTCTGCCCAGTCGGTTCTTGCTTCTTGGCTTCTTGGCGTTTCTTGGGCTTGCTGGCAGGCCCCGTGCGAAACTTTCTTATAATTATTCTGTCTGAGGTTGAGCCAAGCAATTTTACTTATCTCTTGCCGTCATTTCTTCCTCCGTACCTATCTTACTTGTTCCTCTCTTTTTTTTTTTTTTTTTTTTTTTTCCATCTGATACCTATGCTGCGTGCTGCCCGCAAGAGTGCGATATTCATGTTCTCTCTCCCCCACTGTTTGTGAGCGCAATTGAATACCCCAATTGCGACGCTTGGCTTGCTCTGGGCGTCAAGTGCAACTCCACCATCGCCGAGAGAAGATCATCGGTCGGTGTAAACGGGGATGGCCTTCCAGGACAACGGCCCGGCCCGAGGAGTGGGCGAGAAGAGCAGGTTTACCTCGTCAGGGAGGAGTGAAACCGGTCGTAGGTCCGGCGACATACTCCCGGTACATCAGGGCGATATGAACAACATCTCCACAGCGACAACACCCGATATCAACTCCAACGACGTCGACGGCAACCCAAATCGCGGTAGAGGCGGCCGCCTGGGCAGGCTGGCGGTCCGTCCCGAGGGTCAGAGCGGCCGCAATGGCTTCCACCCCTTCAAGTTCCTAGCTATCACCTTCCGGTCGGCGAGCTGGGCTTCCCGTGTGGTCAACATCCTATGGCCCCTCGTGCCTGCTGCCATCGTCGTGCGCTATACGCTTCCAGACAACTATCTTGCCATCTGGATCCTCTCTTACCTGGCCATGATACCCTGCGCTAACCTGGTCGGATTTGCCGGCCAGGAGTTGGCCAGGAAGGCACCACATGTGTTGGGCGTCTTGACCGAAATAACGTGAGTCCTCTCTCTCTCTCTGTCTCTCTCTCTCTGTCTCTCTCTCTCTTTCTCTCTCTCTAGCAAATGTGCTATGGTTAACATGTAAGATGCTAGTCTTGGCTCGATTGTCGAAATTGTCCTCTTCACCGTCATGATCACCCGAACCAACACTGACGATGTGGATTATATTCAAGTCATCCAGGCCGCCATCCTGGGTTCAGTACTGGCCACCATGCTATTGTGCTTGGGCTTATGCTTCATCGCTGCGGGTATCAAGCGGGACGAGACGCATTTCAGCGAGGTCGTCAGTGAGGCTGGCAACGGACTTTTGCTAACCGCGTAAGATTCCTCCTCTTCCTCCCCCAGCCCAAACTGGGGTCGAACCACCCCGTGTAGAACACCTCGACCTTTATACTGACGCCCCCGAAGCGGGTTTGGCCTGGCGATCCCCACAATTTTTAAACATTCGCTGTCATCCGCGATCGATAGCAAGATGTTAGAAGACAAGGTCGTCAGTATCTCACGTAGCACGGCTGTGCTGCTAATGGTAGCCTACTTCGTCTTCGTCTACTTCCAGGCTCGAACCCACCACGGCATCTACGACTCCGTCTTTGAAGAGGACACGGAGAGAGACGAGGACAAGCGGAGGGACCATCACCAACGCCGCCTCACCTTGACCGAGTGTATCGTCGGCCTCGCGATATCTATCGCGCTCGTCACCATAATCTCGATTAGCCTCGTCGATCAAATCCCGGTCTTGGTCCGGGAGAGACATATCTCGGACTCGTTTGTCGGGCTGATTCTTATCCCAGTCGTCGAAAAGGCGGCTGAGCACCTGACAGCCGTCGACGAGGCCTGGGACAACCAGATGAATTTCGCCCTGACGCATGTACTCGGCGCCACTTTGCAGACCGCCATGTTCAATGGCCCGCTTGTCGTGATTATTGGATGGGGTCTCGATAAAGACATGAACCTGGGCTTTGAGGTCTTTGACCTGGCCATGCTGATACTGGCCATCATCACGGTTGGCCAATTTCTCCGTGACCAAAAGAGCAACTATCTTGAGGGAATCTTGTGCGTTCTTGTTTATGTCGGTATAGCTGTGGCGGCGTCGTATTATCCGAGTCCTCATGAGAGGCTCGACCATGCCACGGCGGGGACAGGAAGCAGCGGAGGAGAGGGAGGCGGCCATTAAGAAAACAGAAAGAAAAGTGGTATTATCAAATACCTAGGGAGCATCTCGGACCGAATTGCCTGCTGTGGTATATGCTTATTAGCGTGGTTGGCGTTGATAATTATTTGTATTTATTAGCATTGCGAGGTCTTAGTTTAGCTTTTTCGTAACTTTTTACACCATCAAGTCTCGAGTTATTCAAGTAGCTACCAAGCCTGATACTTCCAGCAGTGAACAAAGGGTGGGTGGGTGCGCAGTACTGCTGTGATTTTGAGTGATACCGTACCTACTTATCCGTCCTTTCTACATAACAAATAACCACCCGTCCGTTCGTTGGTAATAATAGGGAGAAACACCAACCAAGCCCGTCCACCAGGAACCTGCAATGCTTAATTACAACATCTCAAAACCACCCCCCAGACAGCCACAACAAAGAGTCGTTCCTGTCCTTTGTTGTCACTCCTTTAGTACTACCCCATCTAAATGAAATGTCTTGTGTAAATAGGATTGCCAAGGGCCGAATACTGGTGGGTAATCAACCAAAGCGACCCAGAGAGAGAGAGCCAGCAAACCAACATAGTAAAGTAAGATGAAGAAAAAGAGAAAAGAAAAAAAGAAAGATGACAAATCTCTCAACGATGCCCCTGCGCTCATATGAATCATGTAATTCCCCTCTTTCACGTTCTTGTTAGGTTCTCCTTACAGAAAGTGAAAAAGCAAAGCCATCCGACGGGAATAACAAAAACACCTCTCAGCCCACCACCCATTAATGAACTCCATTTTATACGTTATGTTGACGTTTTCTTCCCCTATTCCTGCTTCGAACAAGCTAAGCCCCTTACACGTCCGCTAGTTGCTTCTTTATGAGGGCCATGAGATCAGTGAAAATCGTTGCGTTCGCGTCACTCATCTGAACACACAAAGCCGTTAGAAAACATAAATCTTAAACCAAAAAGAAAAAAAAGTAAACAGGAGGCTTACCTTAACCTGCACCGCCTTCGCCTCCCCATCCACAAACGCAGTGAACAGCACAGTGGCGGCCTTCAGCTTCCTAGTAAGAAGAAAAGACATGGCGGGTATGATGGGCGTGTTGAGGATAACCCTCAGAGTATGGTCCTGCCGTATGATCAGACGCACGTTCTTGCGCCCGCTGCTCGTCGTCTCGTCGTCGTCGTCGTCAAGCACCGAGGCATCAAACGAGCTCGGGTCCGGGTTGCCGGCGTCGTCCAGCTCGATGCTCACTTTGGGCACGTTCACCTTCAACATACCGGCTCCCCTCTCCTTCCATTCTCTGTTCTCCATTTGAAACATCTTGACGCGTACCGCCAGTAGTGTGACCTCGTCGCCTTCACCATCATCCACTACGACTGTAATGTAGAAAAAGACGGATTAGTTTCAGACTTCCAACATGAACCAATAATCCCATGTATGGTCTAGACTTACTCTTTTGCAGCTTGTGTTTCTTCTTTTCTTCAGCGGGTACCGACTTCTCTTTCTTATCCTCCTCCTTATCCGATCCAGCATCCTCTCCGCCGCTACCACTCTCCCGATCGTCGTTATCATCACTCTCGTCCTCGGCGTCGCTCTCAGGCGCGCCAAACGGCTTTGCCGGTTTATCGCTCCTAAGGACATTACCGGGTTGGCCAAACTTGCCGAGCCTATTGCCATCACCCAGAGCGCTACCACCAAATGCGGAACCGAACGCGCTGCCGCCGCTGCTGCTGCCTCCACCACTGCCTCTAAATAGAGACTTGCCGGCGTTGCCGTTGAGCACGCTGCCAAACGGAGAGGCTGCTCCTGTCGTCGAGCCGCCACCTGCTGCGCCAAAACTTAACTTCGGTGGTGCCGAGGGCAAAGTAGTAGTAGTACTGCTGGCCGTCGCTGAGCCCCCTCCTCCTCCGAAAGCACCAAATCCCGACGGTCCCGCTGTTGCTGTCGTTGATGATGTACCAAACAAGCTTGGCTTGGCTCCCGACGTAGTGCCACCCAGGGCACCAAAAGGCGAGGTCGACGAGGACGCAAGCTTCGCGAATCCCGAACTAGCAAAGGCAGATCCTGAAGTTGTCTTGGACTGCTCGACCGCAGGCGTCGTCGTCGTCTTGGTATCCCCTGCTGATGAGGTTGATGTGTCCCCGGCATCGGGCCGTTCCTGCTCCATACTAGATCTTGCGGAACCACTAGCCGATCTTGCTTCCTCATCTGCCTGGCGGTCGCGCGGACGCTTCTTCTCCGGCTCGGACCGTGCGGTCCTGGCTGGCTTCGTAGCAACAGCCTTATCCTCGAGCGAGACCTCCTCCCGCGGCTCGTCTAGCTCATCGTGGGCTCTCTTCTTCTTGGGGGAAGACACTTGCTCTTTCAACTCTTGGGGGGTGAGCTTTGGAATCTCGACCTCAGACGGGGTGGTTGACGTCCGAACAGGCGCCGTCTTATCTGCTGGTGCATCGTTGTTGTTGTTGTCGCCATCCTCCTGAGATGAAGACGATTGCTGGGTAACCCGCTCGGCTGCCTTTTCGGATATTGATGTTTGTTTTAACTCGCGCCGCGCGGCGGTGGTCTCGGCGTCTTCATTCGCACCGTTCTCGGCCGCGTCGACTGTGTCTGAGATATCGCTCAGGTTGTGTGGATCGTCGGCCATGATGTCAGAGAATCCAAGGCGGCGGTGGTCGAAGCGGAAGTTTGGGCAGGGAAATTGTAGAGCGAAAAATAAGGTCAACAGCGCAGCAAGCCTGCGGCAAGATGCTTGCTATTCTTGGAGCTTCGAGCATTAATATTGCAAGATAAATGTGTTGTAAGCAAGTCGAAGCACCGAGTGGATGCCGCGGCAGAAGCGATGTGGACGATGCGGATGATGCACGGGTCGAGTCGGGTCGAGTCGAGTTGAAAAGGAGATTTTGAGATACGCAAGTTGGGGCAGTTACCACGCTTTCAGGCCCGCAGTCGCGCTTTAGGTGCCGAGCCCAGACCAACGCAACAAGACTCTGGGATAGCGATAGGCGCCGCGTAGCTCGCACTTTGCCCAGCTGTGGAGTCAATTGGCTCAGAGACATGTCGCGCGTAATTCTCGGGCACCCGGCGCCAGGAAACTCGCTACCAAACGCAGCTGAGAGCTGAGGCCGGCACCACCGCATCGAATGCGGCCCGGCGGGGGTGTTTACCCCACCGTGACACCTGCCGCAGCTGAGTTCTGACACTTTGGCACTGTGCACATGATAAAGTACCTAGAAACCTCTGCGATCTCTCTTATCATTCGGCCTTCCATGCTTGTATTACACGTGTACCTATGGGCTCTCGTCAATTTAACAGAGCTTCAAGGGATGATTCGACAGCCCTGTTGGACAGCCGTGTTGGAACCAGTCACATATCCATCTCAAACCATCCCTCCATTCGCTGCTTCCTGGTGAAGTGAAATTCTTCAAGTATCAAGTGGTGCCGGCCGGCTAGGAATCCACATCATTGACCTTACTCAAAACGCTGGCGGCTGCTGTAGGACGACGACCTTCTTCAGCTGCCACCATGTCACTCACCATGTCAACGACCGACCGGAAAGACGCGATCTCTCTCGACATGGATAGCGTCTCTTCTTCGCGATTCATATCCTCACAATCCTTGGATTTCTCGTGACCATCCATGTCGTCCTTCTCTCCGAATTTTTCGCTGGATACTCGGTCGAATCGCATGGACTCCTCCTTCTTCTTCCCTTCCTCCAAGCAATACTGAGACCGCAGCAGTGCGGCGTTATCTCGCTGCTGCTCACCACGCCTGCGGTGGTGTAATAGTAGCAAACCGCCAAAACTCATCAGAAAATTGCGAAATCTGACAGCAGCGTGCCGGGAATAGGAAGGGAGGGAAGGAGAAGCGGAAACCACTTCCTCGCCACACTGAACGAACAGCCGCTGCCTTATTTTCGAAGCAGCCACGCATGTTTTCTGCAAAGTTCGCACGAGGATGAGAACCAGCGTTACAAGGACGAGTCCCGTGAGAGTCCCGGCATCGGTACCTAGAAGGTAAGGGTTATGATGTGGTGGATAAGGGCACTCGCAGAAATGTGGCGACGAGTGAGTGTGATTCCCGTGGGATTGGTTGCCACGAGTATGGCTCTGATGACGATCCAAGAACGCAACTTCATCGCCTATTAGTGATGTGATGAACCGGATCGCCGTGCGGGAGGTATATCTTAGAATACACCCAAAGCCGTCGCAGTTGTTGATGCTGTCCGGCTTTGCTTGCTTCAGGTTCCATCCAAGTCGATCTTCCCTCTCACTGATTTCCGCCTGGAGCTTGATGATCTGAAGTCTGAGATAGTCGAGCTCTGCGGATTGCTGATCAAAACTCTTATCTTGCTCGTCAACAGGGAACTCGGTCTCGACCACCCCCGGGATATTATTGGCGGCTGCTTCCATCCTTTCGCCAGGACTACTAGCCAATCGGAGTTGTGCTGAGGAGGTTGTCGGAGCTATGTTGATAGTATCACGTCAGTATAAGTAAAAGGTATTGGTATATTGCAAAGGATAAGGTAGACTACCCAAATACGGAATGAATGAATGAACGGCAGCTTTCACATACCACTTTCGTGAAGAAGGGAAGCAGAAGCTACTCCTAGCAGCAGCAACTGCCAGGCAGCTGAGAGGACACGCATGGTTGCTGACCACGATTGGTGAACCCCAAAGTAAAAAAAGGAAACAAGACAAGACAAAGGCAAGGCGACCTGGGACCGATAGCTGATATTCAATGGGTCCGCGGTCGGTCACGGTAGTGAAATGAAGTTCCAGGTAGATAGGCACCTATCTCCTATTATACTGTAGCTGCTACTTGAAGCAACGATGGGTTAGTGTGGGCAAGAAGATGGGCCCTGCATACCGGAAAGCAAGAGACGGACGAGAGAGAAAAGAGGAAAAGAAAGGAGAGGGTTGAACGAGGTGATGGGGCATGGTAGATAAGACATCCTCGGAGCTACCTACCTTACCTACCCCAACCCCAAAGAAGAAGAATACATCATATGCCTGTGCAAGTAACCATTCTCGACCACAAGAGAAGGCTTGCGCAATGATAGACACCGAAGGTAAGAAAACGGCGCGGGTCTCGTGGCCTGGACCAATAAGAACCGAGGAGCTGACGACGACCGACCATCCCCCAACAATGCCCCATCGTGGTGACCCCCAAAGCATCATCTTTACCAGTAAAGAAGCCAAGTACAGAGCTCGAGTGGGTGATTCATATTCACGAGAGATAGAGGCATCTTGTTTTGCCAGTGAGTATGTTTTAAGGTTGGCTTGACATTAGTATCCCACCAAATCTTGAAAGCAAAAAGGGTAACAACCCAGCCAACACAGTATCTAATTCTCGGATGGACTATAGACATAACACGTACATGATATATTCCTAAGGCTAGTTTAAACGGCATACAAAGAAATGGTGAATGGAAGAAGAGAGAAAAGAATGTGCTATAAAGCATCCTTTTGCAAGCCATAGAGAAAGGGAAACGCCCGTTAAAACAGACCAACTTCCCTGCCAATAAATGAAGACTTCCCACCCTCCAATGTTCTGCCACTCACTTGATACGCACATAAATGGACTTCCGTTTGCTGAATTTTACCTAATCGGCCGAGAACTGATCCCGTCTCGAGACGCAAGGCTCTTAGCCCGCGACATTTTCGGCACCATACGAAACTTTTTCAAGAAACGCCAGAGCCTCATCTCCGTTCCCTATCCGTGTTGCCATCACCGCTGCCAGAGTTCCGGCTACCACCAGGAAGATGTTCCCTAAGCCAACTGAACGGGTTATGGCTGCCGGAACTACTGCCACGGCCGCTCCGATTTTGGTTGGTGTTGTTATCGCGTCTGCTGCTAGAATCACCAAAGACGGAGCCCAGGACACTTCTTCTGCTGCCGCTGCTGCTCGCAGTGCTGGTCTGATCCCGTTCCCGATCATCTCTCGAATCTGACATGCTTTGGGCCGGGAACTCAGTCCGCCCAGAAGGAGGGGCCGGGTTGCCCGAGCCTGAACCGAAGCTGTAGAAATAGCTGCGATGAATCGTGTGTGAGTCTGGGCTCTGTCGTGTCTGCGGCACTGATTCTCCCGATGTCATAGGAAAATGGTGGACGTGTTGAGGTGTCCCTACCCCAAAACCGTCTGTCCCAAAACCGCCTCCCATTCGACCAAATGGTGAGCCATAGCTGCCGTTCCCGTCTGGCGGCGACGGCCGACCACGAAGCGGCGATTCCGAGGATGACGGTCCTGCAGCTGTTTGAGACTGCTCACCAGCAGACTGTTGTCCTCCGGCACTAAAATTTGGTCTCGTCTCGCCACGGCCTTCTCTTGCTTCGATCGCCCTGCGGCAGATGGGGCAAGTATTGTGCTCCTTAAGCCAAAGCGTCACACACTCTCCGTGGAACCAATGTGTACACGGCAGCACCGTAACGTCGTCGCCCCTATGCATTTCGTCGATGCAAATCGTGCACTCGGCCTTGCCCTCTGAGCCCATCATCTCATCCGTCAGCTTCTTTTTCTCCAGCTGGTCGATCGCGGTCTGCGAGGCGGGCGGTGCGGCATTCGACTGTGGGTGTTGCTCCATCAGCTGGCTAACGATCCGATCGAGGGCCTCCTCGTTATATACGACGTCGCCGTGAACTGCGTTTGCCGGGTTTATCGCCGCCCCGATGATCTCTTGGAGCATCGCGGCCAATCCAATGGCACCCGGTTGGGGTCGGTCGCCTACGCCGGGTTGGCGGTGCGGGTCGGTCCCATGAGGGGACGGGCCACCTCTCATGAGGTCACCGAATATCCTGTTGGCCGTTAGATCGTCTCTCATTTACACTAGAACATTGCATTGACACTAAAAAGAAGAGGAGCTAAGATGCCGTGACAGAAGCGGACATACGTATCGAAATTCGGTAGACCTGCGGGGCCTCCAGGGCTTCCCAAAACAGTACCTCCTGCCACACCAGTTGTGATAGTGAAACTAGCAGTTCCGCCAAACGGTCCCGACGAGAACGTCGTGCGTTGTATTCTAGGCTGCGAGAAGGTGTATTCGCCGGAGGCTCGGTCCGGGGGTGGCGGGAAGAGAAGTTCGCGGCTAGGCGGCACTGGGGGAGGCGAGCGTCCGCCCATTTGAGTAAGCATTTCGGCAAAACGGAACATGATATCATCTCGACCGTCCCCACCAAGCCGGTCTCGGTCACGCTCTCTACCGTCCGGTGAGCGGGAGTGTGAGTTGAAGATGGTCCGCGCCATAAACGGTTCCCCGGGGCCGGTGCCAAGATGGTCTTCAATATCACCTTCTTCGGGATCGGAGTCCGGGTCGCCAGTCGGGCTATGGGTGTGAGGGCGGCGGCCACCGAAGAGAAGGAGCGCGGGAAGGTCGTCGGGAGGTTCGCGTATGTCGTTGTTAGGGTCAACCTGGGGGGCCGTTAGCAGGGATAACTGGATGAGGATGATGTTAAAACATACTATCTCGGTAGCCTCGCTGTTGCACCGAGAACACTGCAGAGACTCGCGTTCGTCACGGTACCACTCGTAGCTGCAGACGTGACAGTAGACGACTTCTCTCCCGGAAGAGGCGTCGAGGCGGCTTCTTCCATCTGTGGAGGCCATAATGTCGGCTCGTCGGGCTTGTTGCTGCCTCTCTTGAAGGAGAGCAAGTGCGCCTAATCCAAGGCCGACGGCGAGGCCGGCGGCTCGAAGGGCTCGGAAAGCCAGTCTGACGAAATATGAGTGGGTTGATGTCGCAAGCAGTTGGCTCAAAATCGGCGATCGCTGTTTTCTAACGGTGCAAGCGCGGTCGCAAGCAAATGCGCGACTGCAGGAGCGTGAGTGACTCTCAAGAGAGTGATCTGGATGACGTTGGGGGGCAGGCCAAAGCTACCCCTACATACAGATCGGTAAGGTGCCGGTTTTATGGAGAAGACGGGAGTGGTGGAGCTTTCAAATTAACCCCACTGGTGGCGGGGTTTTATATGCTGTAAAGTGCTTTAAAAGTTTCGATGGGACCCTGGGACCTGACAGGTCGAGACTTAACAGCCTGCCTATCGCGAGAGACTGAGCTCAAGTAGGTTTGGTCAAGGTAAGTAAAGTCGATACACGGTGCTAGTGAACGTGAAATGGCTCTCCTGCCAAAGATCGAACAACCTAAGCAGATCAAAACATAAAATACGGTTGGAGGAAAC
The DNA here is from genome assembly GCA_033439685.1 of Apodospora peruviana. Classification (NCBI taxonomy): domain Eukaryota; kingdom Fungi; phylum Ascomycota; class Sordariomycetes; order Sordariales; family Lasiosphaeriaceae; genus Apodospora; species Apodospora peruviana. The sequence goes on along the minus strand of JAUEDM010000004.1, from coordinate 1,332,502 downwards.
CAAGGGAAGGATTTTGGGTTCTAGGGCTGATGTGACTGGGGAGGAAAGCGGCACGGTGGGGTTGATATTGGGCAGCCGCCTCGGGGGAAGTGAACGGGAGGCGGGCAGCCTGACCCATGCGCTGCTGTCAGCTGCAGCTTGCGCCAGGGACTTGAGTTTTGTACAGGGCCCACAGGGCCCACAGTGTTCACTGCAAGGAAAACCACCGAAGCATGTCACTTGTCGCGCGGTTCAGGTTCGATCTTGTCCCGTCACCTTAAATTAGGTTGGAAATTGTTGGTCCTTACCTTCTCTTGAACTTTCGTTCGATCTCACTAGCATAAAACGACTTCTAGTGATGGGTCAGTTGGTTACTCTTTGGGATAAAAATGTTGAGTAGATACCTCATCTTCTAGGGTACGGATGCCGGTCCGGAGTATTCAGTCCCGTCAGCCCTTCGGTCTGCCTAGGCCCTGCTGTACGCCATATCGGCCAGGATTACTGCAGCACCTCCACAGTCCACCATCAACCGGGGAGTACCGTTTGAGAGGTTAGATCGACAGGGCATACACGTGAAGTATCTGGCCGGCGAATTCCTTTGATTTGGACAACCGTACGGGCTAAATACATGTTTATGACACCACAAGCAGATACTTAGCCAGCGGCAAGTGCTGTCTGTTGGTGATTCATCAATGTCGGGGATACCAATTGTTCATTTGGCTATTATCCTTCTTCATATGTATCCTCTCTTCTCGATGGCCAACCAGCGTCACACGGGGCAGAGTTCCAACCCGTGTAAGAGAAAACGGCTTGATCAATGTCCCCCTGAGTGAACAACCAAGCTCGTGTCGTACATGTACGCAAATGCCGTCTTTCAGGCTTCCCGTGCGAGGCAGACAAACTAGAACAAACAACGCCGAAATTGAGTAGGGATGTACACTCGCCTACCTCCCATATCAATACAGAACTAGCCCGCTCCCGATGCAGACATCATTACCACGTACACATCCAAATCCAGACACCACGGAACCAAAACCAGTTGTTATCTCTTGCGGCCCAGGTTTCTCAACAAAATCCCTCCAATAACGCCGGCAGCGACAGCTACACCGCTAACGATGGCCACGCCCATCAGCCCTTCCTGAGCCACCTTATCGTCAATCAACGACCGCAGGTTCGCCGCTTGCAGGTTAGCGGGCTCCTTGTCGAGGAGTAAGTCGTTGTATTTCCGCGCCTCTCCAAAGTTTCCCAGCTTGTAGTTTCCTAGCGCGAGGTAGTAAAGGCATTCGCGACGCCTCTCGGGCGACGTCCGGAAGATTTCGGAGAGCAACATGACGCCGAGGTGTTGGTCGGTTCGCGTATTCGATTTTACCAAGCCCTACGTGTGGATGCATGAGTTGACCTGGACAGCTGGACGCGTGAAGTAAGAGAACGAAAGCGAGAAATGTGCCTACCCATGCGTAGTTGAACTTGGTCTGGACTCCGACCATATCGCCCTCCTTCTCATATTGCGCGCGCAGAACATTCAGTTCTGCTGAGTTGAGAGGTCTGTCATAGTTCAAGTTCCTCGTTTAGCCACTTGCCTCTCTGTGGTTCAAAACCGCAACTCACGTCTCAGCATCTATTGCGTATGGAAGCTGTGTCATGCTGGGCAACTGCTCAAAGTTCTTCCTTAAAAAAGCTCCTAGGTGGATATCGTATTTCGGGACGCAGGGTAGATCGGTGCGGTTCTAGGTATTCGACGTTGATGGATGTTCAAGGTAGACTGTTTCTTTCCCATAAACGGCGACAACGAAGTACGGAAATTCAAGTTGAACGTGATGCGGTCCGGCGATCTTGGTTCCTGTCACTGCCACCGAAGCTCGGACCACTTTTAACATGTGCCACCTATGACGACGCCGCGGCAGAACCCGGGAATTCGGGCAGGATTGGACGCCGATAAGATAAGGGAATTCCGGGGTACGAACGGATTACCCCTCACCAGAGAGGCTGTGAGCCCCCAACCCGTCGCCCAGGTGATGGTCAATGTTTTGTCCAATTGTACATCCGTGATCTGTCGCATCAAGAAATTTGTGGTCTGTCGCATCAAGCAATACTCCGTCATCACCGCTTTTCCCAGTACCCGCTGCACGACTAAACAACCGATTGTCGATCAAATTCGAAGATAACTAGCAAAGGAAAACCTCGGCAACAAAATCTCCAAAAAGTACACGCGACTAGCAAGCAGTATCGCGAAACAGTCAAGATGCTCCTCGAAGAAGATCCCTCCACGGTAAGAGGAGCCATTTTTCTCTCCACCCCGTCATCTGTCAAACCCAGCAAGCTCATTGTTCGTATTGTATAGCTCATCCGCCACACAATCGCAAACTTCAACATCAACCCGGACAAGCTCGCCGTCTCGCGGGTCAGCGAATCCCTCTCCACCCTCCAACAAGCACGCGACCTGCGCCTCCGCGACGCCGAAACCTCGCTCAAAAAGCTAGCCCGCAGCCTCAACACGCTGCACGCGCAACATGCCGAAGTAACAGCGAACCACTCTTCCGTCGCGCACGCGAGCGAGATCGCGCGGCTGGACACCCAGAAATTCCGCATCGCCAAGGGTGTGTCGGACCTAGAAATGGAGACGGAGAGACTCCAGACCCAGGCGGCGGACCTGGCGGCGCGGTTGCAGGAACTGGAGTTGCAGGGTGTTGACGGTGGGGATGGGTCGTCCCTCGGTAACGGGGCCGTTGAGGATGAAGTACTTTTGAGACTAAAGGTCTACAGGAGTTTAGGGATTGAAATATCGAGGGATGGCGATGGTGGCACTGGGGAGTTTACGAAGGCCGTGGTGCGGAATGATCGGAAAGGGGACGTGCATGTGGTTAATATTGACCGCAGGTTTTCGAGGTTCTTTTATGCCAATTACTTTTGGCAGACGCTTTGATATGTAAGATAACAAGGGGGGATTAAAGAGGAGTTCATTTGTTTTCCACAGGAGTAACGGGGATATACCATTTGGGCCTTTTTTCATGTTTACAGTCATATTGCCGCTACCGCATTTTTCTCAGCTAGCTACCTGAGATTTCAATCAAGGTCCAACAAATCTATACATTATGCAACTCCCCAAAGTCTGAGGTGTGAACCCATCAAATTCTAGTATATGCACCATTTTCCCACACGAGACCTCATTAATGAACAGTTCGAATAGCCAAAGATGCAGCTTTGCAAGTCGGACTTCTTTTCGCTCCTACCATACACAACATCAAATCCACCGTAGCCGAATCACGCAACCCAACGCCAAAAACAAAGAAACGCTCTGCATCAAGCATCTTGCAGCACCAGTTATACGCCAACAAAAATCAAAACATAGTGATTTCGGTAGGTCAAGTTAAAACGCAGGCTTCTTTGGTGTCATCGGTGACGCAAGAGAAGGAAAATAGTCATTTGAATGATGGTCTAGTGCATCAGGGCCGCCGGTATAGCGGATCTGTGACGGCTGCTGTTTGGTGAGACGGCCGCGGTCCTGATCGTATTATTATGGCTGTCTTCATGCGGTTAAATCTCGCTGCTGTTCTTCGGGGTGGTCGCCTTCATCATCAGCCATGTTACCGCCTCGCCCGGCGTCGTGGGCCCAGCGCTCTGAGACCGTTGGTGGTGCCAATTATGGGCCGACGACCGTTCAAGGGGCAGTTCCAGGCGCGAGTTGATATTCGCCCAGTCGCTGTCGTCGCGGTCGTCAAGCCTCCAGCCCCCGATGCCCTCGAAATCGCGATCGATTCCCACCGAAGGTGTCAGGCCGGACTCGGCGGCAATAGCGGGTGTCACGCGTCCCTCGTGGATCGGGCTTATCGTGCCAAGAGATGCCAAACTTGCCTGGCTCGAGCGGCGCGAGTGGTGTCGGACAGCAGCAGCAGCAGCAGCCGCCGCCCCAAAACCGTAGCTGGTCTTTCGACGATGTCCTGGGCTTCGGTGTCCTGGTATTATATATCCGGTCGTCGTGTTGTTGCCCGGGCCGGATGGAAAAGGCGATACCACCGGTGATGGTGTGCTGTAACCACTCCCGCTGCTACTGCTGCTTCCGTGTGCGGATATGGGCGTGACATTGCCGCCGCCTACTCGTCGATGCGTATGGAGCGCTGTGGTTGTGGTAGTGGTAGTTGTGGCGTGTACGCCGCGAGGTCTGCTCCGGGTTATGACGTACTGCGGGATCATGGCGAGAGCAATGTCGAGGTAGACCACGGCAACGCGGAACATTAGGACTGTGAATGCCAGAGTCGTTGTGATTCCGGCGAGTATGGCGAGTGGGATGGTGAAGAAGCATAGGAAGGGGACGACAAGGCCGTGGACAGGATTGAGGAGAGCCATTGTTTCAGTCGTGATATTGTTGGTGACTCGGAAACACCAAATCTCTGTCTAATGTGGATTGTCGCCAACTCACATAATTGAAGCAAAACACAAGCTATAATTGCGCCTCAACTCTCGTGAAGGATGTCAACGGAATGCGTGATGATGGACGTTGACGGTGACAGGAGAATAACCGCATGACCCGTCTGACGGCGAGCTGGCGGTTTTGTGACTGGCTCTGTCTTTGAGAGATCGTAAAGTAAGGGATATCGACTGTTTGTACAAAGAAGGCCCGAAGCCGGGCTTGATATCACGGGCGGGTTGGGTGAACAAAGGAGTTTCGGTCAGCTAAGGTAAAGTGTATAGAGACTGTTGCTGGTTCCGTCGAGCCGCTACAGTCCCACGGAAGGTTTAGTTCTAGAATTCGAGCGCTTCCTTCACTCGGACATGTGAAGACGCCAAGCAACACACACTGGGCTGCAGGGATTGAACAGCCCAGGACTCGGCGGGAGCTTCGAAGTGTGTTCAGGGGCGTGTTATTCGTGCGGGGTCCAGGCTATGGAGAACAGCGAGGCCTGGGCAATTTTTGCGGGGACGGCTGTTCGTGACTCGAGGCGGATCGATTTCGTGCCTGACATCATTCTTGATGACTACTTCCCATGGCGCCTTCTACGGAATAAGGTTTAAGCACAGCTCGACGATCTACGGACCCCTTCGACGCTCACTCACCCCCGACTCTTCCAGGTTCTCGTTTTAGTCCGGCCTGTCGAAGCTTTGGCCCGCTCCAGTAGTCCAGTTATTGATATCATTTCAGCGTCCTCATCTGAATTCATCGCTTGAGCGATGTGTCCTCCGACTCGCGACGAACCGGCCGAGGAGATGGGCTCGTCTGAGAAGAGCGTTCAGACGGAGTCTCAGGCTCCCTTCCCATGGCATGTGGGCGTGTGCGACGCACACTGCCATCCAACCGACACCATGCCCTCGATTGCTAGCATCGGCAACATGAAGGCCCGGGTCCTGACTATTATGGCAACACGCTCGCAAGACCAAACTCTTGTAGCTTCTGTCGCTGCAGATCACGCCATCCAGAGCCGTGACATTCTAAGTGATTCAGCTGGCCCCAGAGGCACCAAAGTTGTACCGGCCTATGGATGGCATCCGTGGTTCTCTCACCAGCTCTACAATGATAGCGCCGAGGCGCCCACTTACGCCCTAGACAACACGTCCGAGAGCCAAAAGCCAAGGCACTACGAGGCTGTGCTAACACCGGCACCAGATGCTGCTTTTGTCGCCTCCTTGCCGGAGCCGCAACCACTAAGCGAATTTCTGGCCGCGACCAGACAACGTCTCCTTGCTCTGCCTACGGCAATGGTTGGTGAGATCGGCGTGGACAGAGCTTTTCGTCTGCCCTCAGGCGACGTAGAGCAGTCATCGCGTGACGAGAACATCACGCCTGGCGGGAGGGAAGGGCGGATGTTGAGTCCGTACCATGTCAAAATGGAGCACCAGTTGCTGGTTCTGAAGGCCCAGTTACGGTTGGCTGGCGAAATTGGCCGCCCAGTCAGCGTCCACGGGGTGCAGGCCCACGGTGTGTTGTTCGATGCCCTCGCCTCGCTGTGGAAAGGTTACGAGAAAGAGGTAATATCGAGGCGCAAGAAGAGACTGGTTGCGCAGGGTGCCGAGGATTTCTCGTCGGACGATGAGGACGAGAACGAGGAGCCATATACCGCGAAACCATTTCCGCCAAGGATATGCTTGCACTCGTTCAGCGGACCGCCGCAGATGTTACGCCAGTACCTGAACCCTGAAATTCCGGCCACGCTCTTCTTTTCGTTTTCGATTGGCGTTAATCTTGGTGGTCCCAAGTCCGAAGCGAAGTTTGCAGAGGTGATCCAAGCATGCCCCGATGACAAGCTCCTCATTGAGAGTGACTTGCACACTGCCGGTGACCAGATGGACGAACAGCTGGAACAGATTGGTCGGAAGGTCTGCGAAATCAAAGGCTGGACCTTGGACGAGGGCCTGGTTCGGTTACGGAGGAATTATGAAGACTTCGTCTATGCCTGAAAGAGGCAGCATCCCTATCGTTCTCCATCCCCAACCGGGGTTGTTTGGTAAAGGCGGTCAACCAGCCTACGCAGATGTTGAGTCATCATCGCATGTCGAGACCCGCCTGAGAGGCTGGGACAACCATTGGTCGACCCCAACGGGATGTTGAACTGTTGGCCATCCACTCTGCGTGTTTGATGGCTCTGATAAGGCTGACAAACTTCGATATAGTCATGACCTGGTTCTGATGAAGCGCAGTTGTAGGATGGCCTGGACACAAGGGAACGGCGTGCTGCATCCACCGTATATAGAAATAGGGAGGTCGTACACGAATTCCCGACTAAATTTTAGTGTGCTCGGTCAGAGGTCAGTGTCGGTATGCAACCGTGATCCCGAGGCTCGCCCGAATCACTCACCGCGCGTTTTTGGTGTGATGAGATTCCCAAGATTCAACGGTGTCATCGGACTCTAGATATACAGCCCAACTCATTATGGGTGCTGACAGACTGCTACTACGCGTCTGCCGGATCCCAGTGGTCCGGTCAAGTGCTGACACACTGATGCGCCACGGATCTTGTGTTCGCCTCTAAATCAAACCCCTTGCATCGTGTAGCGATCAGTCATCGGGCATTGGGGGAGTCGGATTTAAGCCAGCGCGCGGTAAGTGGTTACTGACCTCGAGAACCTTTTCCAACCTTTTTTTTTTTTGCGTTGTCAGCCATGGAATAGGTACCCCGACGGGTTATCTTACGGATGGCAGAGCCATTCCACTGTTCCATGGCGCTTGCTGCGCGCGGATGGCTCTCCCGTCCTGCATGGCGCGCGTCCAAAGATGCATACCGTATGTCATCCCCCTTTCTGGGGTATCAAGCCGACATGGCAAAGTGCCTTTCACATCGGATTGCTTCCCGTGACGCTGGACGGGGAGCTAGCACCAATCACACGGCAGAGCCGCCACCGGCCGGGCTTCCAGTCCTCGTTCTTCCAGTGAAGCCATCCCAAGAACGGCACAAACTTCCGTGGTTCGACTTACCACTCAAATTCTGGGGGAATCGAGGTCCTGTGTTTGTGTAATCTGTAATCTGAAGGTGTGCTGGGGATGGTTAAGTAATAATGAATAAAGGAGGTTTCTCTGGTGAAAGTTCCCCCGGTTCCTTCCGGCGTGCCACTCTTGCTCCCAAGATAATCACAAACTCCAATTACGTCGACGAAGCGGGCTTATTCGACTAAGCTCAACGAGCTCTTTCCAGTCTTGCCTTGTTGAATGGGAGCTGCACCTCCACCTCCACCTCCTTGCAAGTTGCTCCCCGATCTCTGCCTCGTATCATGTCGCCGTGCATCCCATATTTGATATACTAGACCTCAGTCTCCATCACTCTGGATTACAGATTTAAAGTTGATCCCCGACTTTGGCAACGATCATGCTGTATTTATAGACTGCTTTCCGTACGTTTGTTTGAATTCCAAATAGCACTTTCAGCCACTTCAACAGGGGACTTGGATAACTACCTTACCTGGTACCTACCTACCTACGGAACGAATTCCGTACCTGCTAGCCCAAGGAGCCAGGTTCCCCTCAATTTTAGAGCAGGTACGCCGCGCGATCGGGAGGTACCAAGGACGGGACCTAAAAGACGACAGCAAGGACGACTCGTTGAAACGTCCTGGGGATCGATCATCGGACGGGATTCCATCTGGCTTCTTGTTTCCCCTTCCCCTCTTTCTCCCTTATTTCCAGTAGAATCGCACAGGTCGCCTTGCACCGACGTGCACAAGGAGTGCCACCAAAGCTGCCAGCCACACCCCGATCCCACGGGTTTTATTCCCGGAAGCCAAGACTTTTTTATCTCGTCTTGCACAGCATCGCATCCAGTTGTTCGGGACCTTTTGACAGTGCGACCGACGCCAAACTCTCGGCACGTACCTTAATTCCCCCGTCTGGGCATTGGCATTGCGCAATTGTCTTACTCGGGTACTCTGCACACGGCCAGATGGCCGACTCGGTCCACGTGGGCAGGCTGTATGGCCTCCAACCAGTCCTGGCGCCGCAGCGTTCGGTCTTCATGTCGCCCGGTCCAACGGTTTATCAAAACCACCACCAGCGCCCGCTCACGATCGATGCGATCAGCGACACGATCGAAGCCAAACACCCTTGTCACTCCCAGAGAACATTCCGCACGGACGGGGCCGATCAAAGCGATGTCGACCGGAAGCCGCTCGGGCTTGGCATCATCAATGGCTTCGACGGGTCCGGCGGTGGTCGGGGCCCCGGCGGTGGCGGCGCCCATCAGCGGAGCTTCAGTAGCGGCTACAGCAGCGCAATGGGCGACCGCCAAGACAGTAGCACCGCGTCACCGACAACCGAGCCGCACAAGAAGAAGCAGAAACGCAACAAGCCGACACTATCTTGCTTTGAATGCGTCGAGCGAAAAACCAAGGTACGTGTGCAAATCCCCATAGCAGTCAATCTCGCACTGGTCGGTACCTAAGGTAGTCCGTGCAACGCATCCCACAATTCATCGCAGCCCCGGGTGTTCCTTTTCGACACTCGTGCTGCCCTGGATCGAGACATCCGACCACACTGATGGCGACGATGACGTGAATTCAATTAACAGTTAATCTACATTATTCGCAATCGCTGTGTTGAATCCTTACTACCCATTCCACAGGAGGTATTCCGTCGACCAGAACTCAGAAGCGTGCCAAGCCCACCCCTTTTCTCGCCGCCTCGGTGTTTCTCCACTGACCCCCTCCTGTGTACTGTTGCTGTCCGAATGTTGGAAATGCTAACAATCTTGAAATCAAATGTAGTGTGATCGAGGACGACCTCATTGTCTTGCTTGTAAGCGTCGCAACCATCAAACCATTTCATCCGAAGTGCCTAACCTGCCCCAACCTTACCTTAGGTATCAAACGCCAAACCGAGTGTAAATACGCCCATGTCGCCAATTTACTCGAGTTAGTTTCCACTTCCCTTTCCGTCTCGTCTCGCCAACACTGCTCTGATGCCATTATCTATGAAGGGAAACTAGTCGAAATGCATCAAATGGCCGCAGGATGACCAAACCCCCAAAGAAAAAGCTAGGCGCTGTGAAGGCTTCCACCCCAAACGCAGCAGATCGGGGCTTCGCCACCGGGCGAACCAACGCTCTAGGTTCTGTCGCCACGTCCACCGGTTTATTCTCGAATGTCCCCTTTTCGACACCAGGGTCTTCAAACGTATTTGGCATTGGATCCGAGCACCCGTTCGCCAACTACTGGACCTGCGAAGGAGGCCTGCCCGAGGTCATCTCGGTTCTTCCGGACAAACTGCAAGCCGACATCCTGCTCGCTCGCTACTTCGAGTGCGTGGACCCAGTATACCCTATGCTTCACCGCCAGACCTTCTATGCCGACTACGAACATTTCTGGTCCCTGGATCAGTTTGAGAAGGACCGCGTCGATGCGGCGTTTGTAGCCCTCATATTTGTCATGCTGGCGCTCGGGACGCAGTTCGTCACGGCGACATCCACAAAAGAGAAGAAGCAGACGGCCGAGTTTTACGCATCTGCCAGCAACCAAGCTCTGCGGATGAGCTCGTACCTAAGTATCGCCTCGATCCGGTCTATTCAGGCTATGGTCTTGATCACCTATTTTCTGATAAATGACAATCACGCCTCGGACGGATGGGCGTTTGCTGGTATTTTGATGAGGCAGTCATATGCGATGGGCCTGCATCGGGATCCTAACATTGGTATAATTCCATTCCACTCTCACCGAACAAACCCAATCAATCTTTGACTGTCCTACTAACCTTGTGTGTAAAGTTGTCCCCGACGCGTCGTTATTCGAGAAGCAGCAGCGTCGGAAGCTTTGGCAGGCTGTTTTGCTCCAGGACACCTTCCTCACCGTCCTCCTCTCGCTTCCGCCAAACGCCACGCATACAGATGTCAACGTCGAAGACCTGATCGAGGATGATTCCTCCATCGCGAACGACGACCCGACGGATACCGCGTACATCCGCGGGTCCTGGACGCTGGCCAACCTGGTCCAGGAAACTATTTGTAGTCCGCGGTCGCTCGACATGCCCATCTGCACGACGGCTCGGCATCGGTCAAAGCTGATTGCAGACTTTCGGGCGGTCTATCGTTCGTTTCCAGACATTTTCAGGTCGTGGGACCCCGATGCGCTGGCTCAGCTGGCGCAGGACAAGAAGCGGATCGTGCGGCAGACACTGTTTCTGAGCAGTAACTACTTTCATAATCTGATGTTGGTGCATGCGTCTGAGAGCCTTGATGTTCCGGTGAATGTACGGGGCACGCTCGAAGCGGCGCATGATGCTATTACTTCTTTTTTTGTGCTGTTCCAGCTGTTTGAGGCCGAGGCGAGGGTGTGGTGGGTGTTCAATCATAGAGCCTTTCTAGAGGCGCTGTGTATTGGGAATGTGTTGAAGGAGGTGGCGAGGGAGCCGGGCGGGGAGGAGAGTATGAGTAAGGATCCGTTATTTGTGAGGGCTAAGGCTGATATTCGTAAGTGTTTTTGATTTGTGTTTTATCCGTTCCCCGATGGAAAGGGAGAAGAGTTCTTTGCTGATACCAGACTTTTGCTAATTGTCGAATATTAGATCGCATGATTGAGATTATGCAGCTTATGAGCCAGGGGGAACAGGCGTCCGAGACGGCGAGGACGAGGGTTCAAGTACTGAGCGACTTTTTGTGATTTGAAAAGGGGGTGGGGGATAAACTGATAGTTCATACTCTATAACAAGTGATGTTTAGTCGGTTCGGGTGCTGAAATCATCATGAATGAGTTTCTGTAATTTAAAAAGTTGACTTGACCAGTGCCAACTAGGTACCTACTAATAACCAAGTCATGTCTATTGCCAAGGCATTTTCGCTTCCAGATCGATTATCTGCCGTAGCCTAGGTCGTCGTATAAGGCCTGCTCTTGTCTACCAACCTCTTAACAGCAGCCATGCCTGCTGACTGGAAGGAGGTATGCGCAGCTAACATTCTTTTCTATAGAGTTTTGAAAAGTCTAAGCAAGTAAAATCATATTCGGGTTGAACTGGCTTGTTTCTGGCTCGGTTCAAGTTGATTGAGTTGCTTGTAATTGCTTTAGTTTGATTTGCTTTGCTTTGACTTTCATACTTTGAATTTCATGCTTTAAATACCATGCTTTGAATCCCAAGCTTTGAAATCCACGCTTTGAATTACTTTGATTGATAAACTTTGAATTAAACTTAGCCCTGTTACAATCATAATAGCCATCATGGTTACTTAGGATCATCTTCAACCTGATTTGCATTACGGCACCCCCCACCCGTGTCTGAGTTGTCCCCACTACTCGGGTTGCCAGTTAGTAAAGGTACGGTACTTAAGTTGCTTGATCTTCAGTTGGCACCCACATCTAAGCTGTCCCAGTCATCTAGCCATCTTTCCTGTGCCAAGGAGTCGATCGGTGATCCAGTGGAGGTACCGGACAGGCCGTCGTCGCGCCCACCTACACTGCCGAGCACACCATCCTCCGATGATAGCGGATGAGTCGTCAGGTACTGTATATCAGCCGCCGCCGGTGTCTGCTGTCTTGCAGGTGAGTGTTGATAGTACAGCCCTAAAAACCTCTTGCCGCAAAAAGCCTTTGTCGTTTCCCGCGTCTCCTTTCCGAGATGTATCTTTAGCGACGCCAGGGCCACGGAAGCAGTAAGAGGAGCCCAAGGGTCTCCGTAGAGACATCGCAGATACCTGCTCTCGCTAAAGGGGAGGCACTGCTCTAAGAGATCCGCGGTGGAAGTGGTATTGGCAATGGCGACGCTGCTTAGTGTACCTGTCGTCGGGTAGGTAGTTATTGTTAGCTCAACACTAACATCTGAGGTCAGAACTTGAGAAGCGTTTTATGTCTGACCTTTAGGCTGCTGGGTGGTGATCCGCGTGAGCGTTAGAGATGCTATTAGAAGATCTTCTCGAAGGAACGTCAGACTCTGGGTTCCTAGCACTTGCAGTTTCCTATTAAGGACAAGGATATCTCGCGATGCGTGGTAGCAGATCATTTCTGACAGGGAGTACAGCCCGCTTCCTTTAGAAAGATAGGGTCGGTGGATGGCCAGCAAGCACTCCTTGAGTTGGAACTGCAAGAAGGCCCAGGAAAGCATGCAGGACTTTCTATGAACGCCGCTCTCATTATTGATGTTGGTGTTTTCTCCGACGAGTCCGGACTCGGTAGTCCACGAGGGGAGAAACTCGAGCTCCTGTGTGATTTCGTGGGTGTAACGCAGGACTTCCCCAGGGGTAAGGATCTTGGGACGGCCTCCGGCACTATATAAGCGGCGGGATATGCCGAGACGTAGTTTCCAGCTATGTGCACTGAGAGATTGGTAAGATGTGCGGGTGTGCTGGCTGTGGGGTTTTGGGGTAGGGGTATCTTGGTCGAGGTCCTGGTCATCGACATTGAGAGGAGTAGACGCATCAGACTCGAGGCTGTGAAGGAGCGTGGGAAGTTGGAACTCAAAAGAGTTTTGGAGATCCAGTTCGCGCAGGACGGCCCACGTGCGTCGTTTCATTTCTCTCGTGTATGAGCTGTCCGTGGAAGGCGGTTTCATCAGGAGTTTGTCCAAAATGGCGTCTTGGATTAGAGAACCAGTCTCGTTCCAGAATCTCTTCCTTCCGATTGAGTTCATCCGCCTTGCGAGGTAGACGAGACTGGAGACCTGGTAGTATACGAGCTTGCGACCTTGGAAGCTTTCTGGTTGGCCAATAATCCACCTGTTGCAGGCGCATATCCACGAAGGGGCCACAGCTCGATATTCTGACGCGATGGAAGCTGTGTCTGAGGGGCCAGTTAAAGCGCAAGTGGCAACGGATATCATGGACAGTATGAGCGCTGTGGTGGCGGTATGTCGGGAACGGGGCTCCTGTTCCCAGAAGGCGGAATATTCCCTCATGAAGGTGGGAACATGGACTATGCGATGGATGTATTCGAAGTGATCGACATAAAAGGAAACCAGAGCGTCTGTGTCTTGTTTTGGCGGAAGCAGGTCTTGTAGCGAATTTATCGTGTCCATTCTGACAGCGTATGCTTCGGGTTTCAACTGTCTGAGACCGAGTCCTCGAGGTTTGAAGTACTCGTTGGCAATCTCTTCAATGAATGGGAACAGGTGAGGTATCTGTTATGAATCAAGAGCAACGCATGTGTCAGTACGGTTGATCACTGGGAACTGTCTCCCTAGGTAGGTAGTTGCAAGCACGTTTCCGAGACGGGCCGAGGAGAGAATCATTGGCCTCACCTCGACGAAGAATTGACAAATAGCGTGCCGATGACTGAAGACTCGCCTAGATGTTGAGTCTAGCGGCAGTATCTCGGCGTTGTGGAGATTTCCAGCAGAGGATAGTAGGGCGGGCCCGCTCTGCCGCTGAGCAGGCGAGGCGAGTTTATCTTCGGCGCTGGTGTTGTCGCGTTGTGGCACTTGGATGGCGGAGGCATGAATTGTTCCGCCGGTCTCAGCAACAGCATTTGAAAGCAAGGCTTTTAGTTGAGAAACCTCAGCCTGTAGCTCTCTGATCTGGTCGCTGTTGTCCTGTATCGCCTGGAGTTGCGTCTGGTCCAAGACGGGATTATTGGACGCCACCGAGACCGGTGCTTTTGTTCCTGTGCCGAACGAACACTGTTCTGGCCGCCCAGACCTAACACATCTTTGACAGGGTAGATTTCGGTCGCATGATAGCTATCATGTCATGTATGCGAGGGTTAGACGCCGGTTTTCACCAAAGCGGTGTTATCAAGCCAAATATAAAGATATGGGTCTTACCTTTTTGCTTCTACACTCTCCGCAGCTCAGTCGAAGGCGAGTTCTCCGCTGTTGTCTCCCACTGGCCACCGTGCTGGACTCCCGACTGGGTGTTCTGGGAATCCATTGGACTCAGGTTCGGACCAAGGGTTGGCAACATATCCGAGAATTCGCCTTCCATGTTTGAATAACCGTTGCAGCGTCCACGCCAGTTGAAGTTCTCTGAGTGCCGAAAGCTTTCAATATTGTGGTAAGTCGCCCAGCACTTGGCTCTCGGGATTTCTCCAAGTACCTAAGGTAATTTCATGTATAAATCACATACTCCCTGACCGGTCACTTCCTTTTAGTCAACCATCTGCGGATATCCGAACATGTCCGATGCCGAGTTCAAGGCTCCGCCGTTCATATCCGGTAGTTTATGTCCGACTTCAATCGAGGAGAGACACTCAACACAAGAACCATGCACAGTTGGCTTGCCGATGAAGATATTGATATATGCATCCTAGTACAAGGAAATATCAATTATCAACCAATCACACACCCGCAGTTGGTTTGGAAGGACGCTGCAAAGTATGTGACTTAGTTCACCATGAGCGGTTACCTATCGTACAAACATCTCGCAGTTTAAATATTCGTAGTATAACGGCCATCGCAAGATATTCGCGAGTGTTGAGAACCGTGGTTTCTATGTTGAGTCTAAGTTGGAGTTCGATATGCAAAGCATCATCTCCGATATCCATCGCCCCACCCCCATCACTTGGTTGTTGCTGCGGGGGAAAGTGGCTGCTGATGGTGAAATTATCAAAAGTGAACTATAACTAAACCCCTCTCAAACAATTCACGATGACGACTGACCAATTGCCTTTTTGATGATGCCAGCATACTCAAATCGGCCATTACTACAGGTTCACTCATAAAGAACACTGCCAAGTTATCATCATCCTCAACACCGTTCACCACTGGCATCATCTGCCCGCCAATTCACGCGAACCAACCTTCGCAAAATGAGCAATCACCAAGAGACACCCTGCACGCCGGCCCCTTGGCTAGACGAATTTGTCAAGCACATCTCATCCATGGCGATGCCAACATTTGTGCTGTCCACGCTTCACCCGGCAACGACGGGGGTCACCGGACCCTCCTTTACGGATACTCCCCGCGCGAGGACCTGTGTATACCGCGGATTATGGGCCACACCGCTCACAAACGACCGCAACCCCGCGCCTCGCAACCCGGCCATTTTCGAATCTGACTTGCCCGTCTTCACCACTGACGTACGGATGGAAAAGGTCAGCGAAATATTCGACACCGCTGTGGCGGCTGGTGTTGGAGCCAGCGGCAACGGCAGCCATAACACCGGATCCGGGGGCGGCGGCCCCGTCGAGGCAGTCTACTGGGCATCAGAGTACGGCACGCAGTGGCGCGTCCGAGGCACCGCGTGGATTCTCGGGCCAGATATCGACAATGAAGACGGTCCCGAAGGAGGGGCGCATAGAGTGAGAAGTGCATTACGTGGGAGAATGATGCGCAAAGCCGCCGAAAACATCACGGACGTTATTAAGGACGAGGTCGTGGCCGAGGCCGAAAAGGAGTGGAGCTGGAGCCGGGAAGTCGCGGCGCATTTCGGCAACCTAAGCCCCGGCATGCGGGGCACTTTTCGGCATCCGCCGCCGGGCCGGCCTGTGGCGGAACCGATTCCTCCCGGCTCGGGGCTCGGAGTAGGCCAAACGGTGGAAGATCTTGATGACCCTGTGGCCAGGAAGAACTTCAGGGTGGTGGTGATTATACCGACTGAGGTGGACCAGGCGGACGTGTCAGATCCCAAGAGGCCGCGGAGGTGGCTTTACACGTATAGAAGCAAGTCGTACAAGTCGACTATGTACGGTGGAGAGGTTATTGGGGAGTGGGGAAAGGTGGAAATTTGGCCTTGAGAGGTGTATCACTGACTTACGATACGAATTTTCTGGTTTCACTGGTACTCCCCCAGACAACGGACTTATTAGGTATATGGAGTCCTGCTGGGTAGCTCTGGTCCTGAGTACCTACCAGTCCTACCTACGCTTCGGCTTCCCATTTCGCGTGTTGTACTCCGTACATACAAACTGAGATCCTTTTGAGGAAAGGCAAAAGAAGGTGTGCAATCCTTTGGGATGGATGCATGGACGAGGACTGGGGAGTGTGGTCGATGGCTGGCGCGTTGAGGCCAGCTTCCTGATCCGGACGCAACTTCGGTTGGAGCTGGTTTTGATTTGCTAGTGCCACAGCACATCTCTCAACGATTCTTCACTTGGGGCTTCGTTGTCCCCCCATCCCCCCCGGGCTTGAAAGCGAGGAGGGTTGCCAATTCGTGGAGGGTTTAGACTTTAGGCGGGGGTCACCAATAGACCCTGAAAGTACGGGTACAAAACCCAAGGTACTTTAGAGAACAACTGGAAGGTACATAAGGTACAGAGCAGAGCGGCCACTGGGACTGGACCAACAGAGAGCCCAATTGGTATTGCCGTCGACGAGGAACCACGCTGGAACACACAAAGATTATGGGTTAGAGCTACCGCATCCGATAGGGACGAGCAACGTGTTTGCTCTTCAATTGATTGCGGTTGGTTCAGAGGTACCTTACGGATCTGTAATCGGCGTCGACGACTGACCGCCCTGTTCCGTCCTTCTTGAAACCGGCAGAATTTAGAGCCCCGCACCAAGCCCAGCCAAATTTCCCGTGCCACCCTTCATCAAACACCCCACCATAATGTTTGGGAACTCTGAGTCACCTCGTCAAGACTTATCGTGGTGCGTGACGGTCCCAGGAACATCTGTCCAACTTCAATATCCACTTGTATAGTCGCATCTCACGCTGCACTTTTGAACCAGTCCAAGCCAGCGCCCGCGTCGCGACCACCAGTCCGGTCGATTTTGGCAATTGCAAAAGTCCGGCGAATTTCGGATCCACCAAAATGGCCATCATCTACGTCGACGAAGTGAAGGGCAGCGATGGCCCTGAAACCCAAGGCACCGAGGCGTCCCCCTTTCAATCCGTCTCCGTGGCCTATGTTCAACATGGCCCCGACCAGGAGTATCGTGTCAAGAAAAAGGAGGACGAAGAGTACAAGCCGGCAGCTGCAGCAGCGCTAAAGAAGGCCGTCAAATATGCAGCCCAGCATAAGAAAAAGCTTGAAGCAGCGGCGGCTCGAGCTGAGAAAGAGGCACAGGACAAGGCAGCTCGCGAAGCAGTTCTTGAGAAGGCAAAGTCCCTCAAGATCTCTCAAGATCCGACGCTTCCAGCACCCGTCCGTATCAACCTCGACGAGACAGACGACAAAATTATTGGGGCCCTCCGCAAGAGTGATAGTGAGCCAGGCAGCGCTGTGCGCGTGTCTGTCCAGGGACGGGTGCAGCGCGTTGCCAAACAAGGAGGTCTTATCTTTGTCTGGCTGCGTCGTGGCATGGCTATCATGCAATGCGTCCTCACAGGGGATCTTTCCAAGACGTACGACGCCCTTACCCTCATCCGCGAAACCTCGCTTGAAATCATCGGTGAGCTATGGGAGCTTCCGCCTGGCACACATGCCCCTCTCGGTCGAGAGCTTCGCGCCGATTTCTTCCGTGTCATTGCTGCGGCTCCCGGCGGCGATGATGCCTTCCTTACCAGAGTGCCCGCCGACTTTGATACCACTAGCTCCCAGGCCTCTGAGGCGTTGCTCAACTTGCGTCACCTGACGCTCCGCCACGAGAAGCCCTCGGCTGTCATGTACGTTCGAGGCGTTGTCGAGGGAGCCTTTCATACGGCCTATCGCAAGCTGGGAGTTACCAAGGTCAGCCCTCCGGCTCTCGTTCAAACTCAGGTGGAGGGCGGGTCGACCCTTTTCAAACTAGATTACTATGGCCAGCCATCCTACCTCACGCAGTCGAGCCAGTTGTACCTGGAAACTTGCCTGCCCTCGTTAGGGGATGTCTATTGCATCGAGAAGTCGTTCCGTGCCGAGAAGTCGCTTACCCGCCGTCACCTCTCGGAATACACCCATGTGGAAGCCGAGCTTGACTTTATCACATTTGATCAGTTGCTCGACCATCTAGAAGAGCTTATCTGCAGCGTTGTCGACCTCACGTTGGAGGACCCTATTGCAGCAAAGGCTATCAAAGAGTACAACCCAGACTTCAAGAAGCCCTCTCGACCATTCAAGAGGATGCGGTACGCCGATGCTATCGACTGGCTCCGGGGCAAGGGCATCAAGAATGAGGAGGGCAACGACCATGTCTTCGGTGATGACATGTAAGTTGTTCTTTCTAAACATGACCAAGCCTTCGTCTTGGACCCACTTTACTGTTTTGCTAATCTTAACATGCTTTGATATTAGTGCCGAGGCTGCGGAACGTAAAATGACGGACGAGATCAACGAAACTATCATGCTGACTCATTTCCCCGCTGGAATCAAGGCCTTCTACATGCAGAGGGCGGCTGACGATGATCGTGTTACGGAGTCGGTGGATGTCCTGATGCCAGGCGTGGGCGAGATTGTCGGTGGGAGCATGAGAATTTGGGACTATGAACAGCTGCTCGCCGCCTATAAGCGTGAGGGTCTCGAACCGGCCCCTTACTTCTGGTACACGGACCAGCGCAAGTACGGAGGATCACCGCATGGCGGTTTTGGTTTGGGACTCGAACGGTAAGTTCGCGCTCCATTCCCCACCATTAATGACCTTATAACTAACAACTTGTTCAATTATGGCAGATTCTTGGCGTGGATGCTTAAGCTTTGGACCGTGAGGGAGGCGTGCCTGTACCCTCGGTACATGGGTAGATGCACACCGTAAGGTGAGGACTTGCACGGTCAGTTGGAGCGATGGAAGCACATTTTCCTTTCAAGTCGATGTTATAGATTCCCTACTTGTTAGAATTGATGAGCTCTACGGGTTGTAGACTATGACGAGCACAATTGTTAAGTTCTCATCTGTGGTGTTGATGATGAGTCTGTCTCACCATGAGGCAGCCAGGGCAAGAAGCAAAGGCGGTGAAGAGCCCGTTTTTTGACTCTTCTCACGTCTTAGTCATCCCTGCCGGCCGGGTTCTGGTGCGTGGGGGTTTGTCACTCATGTCACTGTACGGATTAATCCGTATAAGACACGCTAACCACCCGTTGATGGACGGGGTGGGGTGCAGTCAATGAAAGAGACTCCAGCCTTCCGAAGGGAGATGGACGCCACTGTTCCGAGACATGACCAACGTACTCCGTACTCCGTAAATGACTGCCTTCCAACATGTTAAATATATCCGACATAAAACGCCTCGTCTTTTGAAACGGGCAAGACCTCGTGGGATGGACTCGGTCGACAAATTGGCCAGCTTTGTTGTTTGAAGATGAAATCGCACAGTCATGAAAAACGGACTAGACGTAGGCCGCTGCTCCAGGCGGCCCCTGCTTGCATTCAAGTGTATGATTTTGGTCCGCTGATCTCGACGCAACAGTGCCACCCTCGGTTCTCGGACAAGGCCCTATGATACCCAGTGCTCCGTACCATGTGAGAAATCTCCCAAATCTATTTCTTCATAACATCCGTGCGAATATTGTCGATCCTGACAAGCCTCTTGCCGTGTCGATTCTGGACCAGCGACTGACACCGTTGGTAGCCAGATGTGGGAAAGAATATTCGCGGAAGGCCATTCATCCATGCATCGTCAACAGAAACGAACTGGACCCTTTGTGCCACCTTCGAATTCGGTCCAGCACGGAATCGCATGGATGGAGCGGGAGGCGCTGGGTCGGTCGACAAAGTGTGGCCAAGCTGTCGGGCTTGAAGGTGCCCCACAACCACCATCCCCGGACGGGAAATTTTTGAAAAACTCCTTATCTCTACCACCCTGGCCCCATCAAACACCCGCTCGTGCAGCCTCGACGACAGGCCGCGTCGGCTCCCAGGATGCCCGATGCCTTGGCCTCGAATTCTCAACTGATTGCAGGGAGGCCAAAGTGGACAAAGTATCGTCCGTTGGCTGGAACATCACGGTCCACGGCATCAGCCCACGCAATTGACTGGATGCGCAAGGATGCCGAAAATCATTGAGGGGGGTTCAGACTGGTAATGCGTATTTCGTATATTATCTGTACGAATTACTGGTACGGGTTACTTCGTCCGACCAGGAGGGGTTGACGATCGATCCGGTCAGACGGTGTGGCCCGGATTTTCACCCTGCAGTTCTATCGAGAGCCAGTCAGCCGGTCCCTTCCCATCCATCAATGACAGCTTCTCGGGATAGTTGGCATGGCCATTATATTGGATTTGCCAGCTCTCGCCGTGTCGGTGTGTCACGCAAGAAGGAGGGGGAGTTCCTTGTGCATGTCGCTGATGGGAAAGGCTGGAGCTGTATCTCATCAAAGTCGCCCATCCACTCGTCACAAGCGAGCCCCCGCCCCATTCACGCTGGCTGCTTGATTAGCTACCCCATCCAGCCTGGCCCTTGGCTTCAAGCATGATGCCAGAGATAACACCACAACCCGGCGTGTGTCCCTAGGGAGACTAGGCAGAGGCAGACGGTCCCCAGCGCACACCTTGCATGGCCACCGCCCACCGCATCCCGCCTCCTCCCACTAACCCGCCCGTACTTCGTTGCAGGCCCTGCCTCACCAGCCTGCCCGTGGTTGGGTCTCATGATGGGGGATAGTAGATGCAAGTGTACATGCATCCTGTACGTGCTGTAGCTATTATTATTTACTAGGTAGTCCGTCAGGTCGGTCTGGCTTTCCCGTCTCTGGCAAGCGTTTCCTTTTCTGTTGCGGCTGCCACCATCACTCTGACCACACCTCTCAGACTTTCTTCTTTCTTCATCTTGCACAACCTCACGAGCATGCCCTCCGAGTCTGTTTCGCCCTTCCGAAGCCGCGGTGCCGATGTGCCCTAAAAGTCGCATTGTATCCGTACATGCAAACAACACTACCAGCTACAGCCGACAGCCGAACCACAGAAGGCCCGACCGTCATAATAGCGCCGCCCCATAAGGACCCCGAATTGGCTCAACGGGCAACACGCGAGTATTGATGCCACACGGGCCTGGCAGTCCGACCGTTGTTGAACTGTAACAACACCAACCACAAAAGCCGTTGCGAATCATACATCGGCCTGCGCCAGTCTTTCTCGCTCGTCCCTCTGCGGAGGATGACGGGCACGGCGTGCCCGGAGTGCCGCCACAATGCCGCTCTACTCAGACCCCCCGCCACTGCGCAGTTTCAGTAACGACAAGCCGACGCTGTTAGTGTGCTGGTGGATCACCATCTTTTGCACGGTGATCATCTTGCTCCGCGTCACCGGGCGCTTCGTCCGGACGGAGAGGCTCTTCACCGAGGATAGGGTGGCCGCGCTTGCACTAATACCCCTCTTCATGCGAATGGGTTGCGTCCATTTTATTTTGCTCTACGGCACGAATAATGCACAGCTAGCCGACGCCGACCTCTCAGACGAGGACCTCCACAGAAAGTCAATTGCAAGCGGCTTGGTGCTCCTGAGTCGGATCCTATATGCCGCTACGTACGTGCCAGGTTGCGTTCCTCCGTTACGGAGACGGTTACGCTGACGTCCTTTTCCCACGCAGTTTATGGATCTTGAAAAACGCCATCTTGGAGTTCTTTCGGCGGCTCAATGTCAGCTGGGAGCGGTCTTACGAAGTGACCTTATTGCTCATCCGCTGCACCCTCCTAGCCACCTTTATCGCTGTTGTAATTAGTGACCTGGCCGAATGCCGCCCCTTTTCCCACTACTGGCAGGTACTTCCAGACCCCGGCGGACAATGCCGCCAGGGATATGCGCAGCTCTTGACCATGGCGGTCTGCAACGTCCTCACTGATCTGCTACTGGTCTTTTTCCCGATACCTTTGATCATCCG
Source organism: Apodospora peruviana (assembly GCA_033439685.1). Lineage (NCBI taxonomy): Eukaryota > Fungi > Ascomycota > Sordariomycetes > Sordariales > Lasiosphaeriaceae > Apodospora > Apodospora peruviana. The sequence continues at coordinate 1,310,519 of JAUEDM010000004.1, read as the reverse complement.
CAGCCAAATGACGACGAAACGAAAAGTGCAGCTTGTACTGCTCTTCTCCCTCAGCCTCGGCGTTGTTGGAGTTACCATCTATCGCGTTCCGCACATTATCGAGGACAACGGGAGTCAGCAAAGTCGATCCCTTTATGCGTCGGTGGAACTACTATTCGCGACTGCAGCATCGAACGCTCTTGTGCTAGGCTCGTTCGTTCGGGATAGGGGCGTTAAAAAGAACAAGTTCAAGTACGACTCGGTCGCGGCAGGTTCGATGGAGCGCTCTTCCGGATCGGGGTCCCGCAGACCGACTATGAACAGGCACTGGGGAAGCGATGAAGATCTTGTGCGGGATGTGGGTTTCGGGGTGAAGCCTGATTTGAGAGAAAACCCGACATCGCCGATGACGAGCGGATTTTATACACCCGCCCCCTTGGCCAAATTCCACGACGACATGAACCAGTGGCAGTTCCCTAAGCATGGGCAACGCGATAGCGCAATCAAAAGCGACGATTACCTCATGCCTGGCGATCAGGTACCGTCGCCAGGTCATAACATGGCCTTTACACCTAGGAGGGTCTCGTTTTTCGATTACGGCGGCTTGCTCGATGATCACGACGGCAGTACTCGACGAGGAAGCAACCTGTCCAACGGTCCAACGGCTGTCAACAATGTACCGGCGCCATCGATACCGGCAAGTGCCAGCGGTCTAAGGAGGGGTTCACAGGCGTTATTGCAGGACCTTGGGGGCTTTTTGAGCCCATTGAGCCCGCTGGGACAAAGGCCAGTCAGACCGAAAGCAAAGAGCGCCACCGAACTACAGCCTTTGCAGCAAACGGCGCCGAACGAAGCGGAACCTCCGCCACCGGCACGATCCGCTGCTGCTGTAGCACCAAAAGAACCAGTTCTGATGGATCTCGGCGGACTACTCTATGACCCGAACGACAAACGCGATGATGCTATTACATAGTCACGCGTTGCTGGCGGCAATGCCATGTAACGGTTTTTTCCCTCTTCGGGTTCCCTCCCTCAAGGATCGTATCATTTCGCCACCAAACCAAACACAGCATCGTTACTGTTAGGGGCTACGTTGAATTCGAGGCTAATGAAAAGGGAGGGGCGCTATGGAGTTAGTGGACATGGTTATTTATATTCAGGGATTTGGGCGAGGCGTTACCTTGGTCTGTTTCATGGCATATACACCTTGGCTACGAAACAATACGATGATAATAGAGCGCGTCGATTAGATGAATGAGGTTGGGAGTGGGACGAGGCTGGGCAAGCTGGCGAGGGATATCGCGCACGGGCGGATATTCTCTTTTCGATTTTTGGAAAACAATTTCTGCTTTTCTATTTTGCTCTTACACGCATATACCCCGGCAAACAATTAGCCATCCGTTTTGCTTTTTCGTTTTTGCTATTTACCCTCTGGAGTTGCTAGCTAGCTTAGGTAGCTCCCGAAACCACCGAAGTAATGATAGATGATATTACGGGAGCATTGTGTTCCACCAACACCAAGATACAATCTGTCGCCAATATCCTTGATACTTCACAGCTAAGACCATCATCGCAGATGTGAGGCACCCATGAAGACACAGGTGTTATGTATTCGTAATTGAATGCTAACTGAACCACTGCTTGACATCCTTGCATCATCGAAGCTGAGTGTACCAACTCTGCGGGATATGTCTGTGAAAACGGAATCAATCTCGTCCTAACATGACAACCTATCTACTAAATAGGTATCTGCCCCGATGATAAGGTTCACAACAAAAAGAAGAAACCCGACAAAACCATTCCCCACCCCGTGAACGCCTCGAAGTTGATAGAAAGTCCTTGAACCCATCCATTCTTTCCTTTGTCAATGCTTTGAACGCCTGCCATTCTCTCTGTCACTCCCACCACCCCTTTTGATTCAAACCACACAAGAAGGACTGCGCGTACAGCAACCCCTCGCCAGGTGTCATAATAATATACGGAAAAGGCCGCTATTAAACTCTACCTCTTTCCAATAAAAACCAGACAAGAACACCAGAACTCTTTCATACGCACAATCTGTAACTGGCATACCTCCCCGCCGTCTCACTGGTCCTGATAATCTTGACGACCTGGCCGCGTTTGAGACCGAGATAACGAGCAATCGGGTCCTTCTGCAGGATACGCGGGAGCTGGGTTTCCTTCAAACGGTACCGTTTGAGTAGGGCGGCCTTCTCTTCCCTGCTCAAGAGGATATGTTTCGGCACGAGCTTGTGGTGGGTGATGTTGACCAGCAGGTCGTCCTCGAGGAAGCACTCGATCTGGGTGTACTGCTGCGTGACGCCGATGACCTTGCGCGCCTGGGCGCTGAGGGCGGGTCCCGTGATCAGGATGCCGGCGCGGAAGTTGTTGGCGGCGCAGTGCTGGACGAACTTCTTCATCACGCTGATGCCGATGGACGACTTTTCAGGGCAGAACTCGACCCAGATGGTTCCGCATTCGGGCGACGGGTCGGGATTGGATGGGGTCGGGGGAGGGGTGAATTTCTTGATCATGGCTTCGCTTGGGCGGGCGGAAAACTGCATTTTGGCTCGGCTTTTGGGGTTGGGTGGGTTAGCAAGAAGGTTCCTATGTAAGGGGAGAGATAAGAGGCCTTCTTACTTGGGGCTTCCGTCTTCGTTGGTGTAATCCAGTCGAAACTTGTCCAGAGAGATCCTGACTTCCTCTTCTGCCAACTCGTAACCCTGTACGATAGAATACTTAGAATGTATTCAAACCTTGCGGGTAGTTCTCTTTGTGGTTGTGGAATGGCTTCTTACCCTATCCTGGACCATCTCGTGTACTGTTCGCCATGCTCGCCAGAGTCGCGACACCTCCTTGGCGAACACGCCTGCGTTCTGCTCGCCGTCCGACATGACGAGCTAGTTGGTGACTATATCGTTATCGGGCGCAAGAATGGTGATGGATTCCGCGACGAGGTTGTTTTAGGCGAAGCTTCGTGGCTCTGGTGTTTGGCGCGGCGGGTGCCTTTGAATGGATGCTTTTCGATGCCGTAGGCTGGAAGGTTGCACAAAAAATTGCGGTAAAGGAAATCGATAGGGGGGGTCGAGCGTAGCTGTAGGGGCGTGCACGGATTGATCGAGACCCGCCCCTGCTGCCACGGGTCTGCCACGGGAACGATAGCGGATTACCTAATCGTCTCCGCACGTGCCACGCTGCCATGAGAAAGGACACGATCGGTCGAGAAATTCGGGAAATTTTGTTGGAGCCCCTGGCATTGGGGATCCTGTGAAAGTGTGAAAGCTTCCCTGCTCTTCCACAAGGACCCTTTTTTTCCCACTCCTTCACATCTGCAATCTGGCAATAAAAAGAGGGCCCTAAAGGTCAATTGCTCGACTCTTTTGCCTTCCTCCCCCTCCTTTCTTTTTCTTACCGAAAACCACACCCAATTCGAACATGGCCGACACTTCTGCTGCCAATGCTGCCGCGGCAGCGCCCGTCAAGCCGACCAAGCCCGATGCCGACCTCTTTAATGAGCAGCTCGCCAAGGGCCAAAAGGAGTATGACGATGCTATGACCAGATATGTGAGTGATATCTGCATGAGGCCTACGGCGCGCATGCTGCACCTTGCCGTCCGGCCATCATAAGGCCGTTTGTCAACTGACGCCTCCGGGTCTGCGCAGAACGCCATCAAGGCCAAGATCGACCTCGCTACGCCGAACAAAAACAAGGAGACCCAGACACCCACCCAGAAGCGCCGGCAGGAACTGATCAGTCAAGCCAACGAGATCCGCCAGCAGCAGGCCGGCGGCAAGAATGCCCGTACCACCAAGTTGGACCAGATCAAGCGCCTCGATGAACAACTCCGCAGCCGCATCGCCGAGCAGAAGGCTGCCAAAGGCAAGGTTGCCTTCAAAAGTGTCGAGGATGTCGACCGCGAGATCGAGAAGTTGGATAAACAGGTTAACGGCGGCATGATGAAAATTGTGGACGAGAAGAAGGCGCTGGCCGAGATGTCCAACTTGCGCAAGCAGCGCAAGAACTTCGCCCAGTTTGATGACTCTCAGAAGCACATCGACACCCTCAAAGCCAAGATTAAAGAGATTAAGGACAGCATGGAAGACCCAGAGGCCAAGGCCCTCAGTGAGCGGTACAACAAGATCCAGGCCGAGCTGGATGCCATCAAGGCGGAGCAGGACGAGGCATATAAGAACCTGTCGAGCCTCCGTGACGAGCGCACCAAGCTGCAAGCCGAGCAAAACGAGAAATACCAGGCGCTCAAGAAGATCAAGGACGACTACTATCAGGCGAAGAAGGCATTTGGAAACTGGGAGAAGGAGCAGCGCGAGAAGTACCGGGAAAGACAGCAGGCCGAGCGGGAGCGCATCGCCAAGGAGCGCAAGATGGAGCGCGCCCAGAAGATGCTCGCCGAGGCCAGCGATCCGGCCTACCTCGAGGAGATCCGCCGCGCTAACAGCCTGCTGCACTTCTTCGACCCTACGCACGCCCCGGTCCAGAAGACTCCCCTCCTTGCCGACAAGGGTCTCGGCGCTCAAGCCCAGCGCAAAGTTGACGACTCCGGCCTCAAGGGTATGAAGATCGTACGGAAGGAGGACCGTGAGGAGGAGTTTATGCCCGCTGTTAAGAAGGGCAAGAAGGGCAAGAAATCCGCCCCTGCCTCGGAGGCCAAGGTCTACAGTTGCCCACCGTCTGTTATGGAGGACTGTGCCTTCGTGGGCATTGATCCTCCCATGAGCGCCACCGACGTTCCGGCCGCGATAGAGAAGGTCAAGGCGAAGCTTGAGCACTGGAAGACAGACCAAGCTGAGCAGACCCGCAAGGTAAGGACATTTATCCTCCAACCTCGTTCTTTTGTGCGCCACCCAATTACTAACATCGCCACAGAACATCGAGAAGGCCAAGAAGGATATTGAGCGGCTCGAGACCGAGGAGGCTAACGAGGGCTCTGGCACTAGCACCCCGAACGGCGTCAGTGGCAAGAAGAGTGAGGACAAGTCGGTCACTGATCTCGCGGATGGCGTTCAGAAGACCTCGATCGAGGGCAAGGAGAATGAGGCCCCTGTTGCGGCATAGTGTGTGGCCGACTTGCAACGAATATCGAACTTGGCATCATTCATATAACTTCAAACTTTGTAGCATCTTGGTTCTTTTCGTCCTCATTTCGCCTTATCATCTCCACATTTTTGGTTCCTTGTGGCTCAAGGAGCGCTAGGAGGGAAAAGCCTATTTATTGATATACCAAATGGAAAATATAGTTATAAATAATTTTGTCTGCCTGTTTAGTCTGGGGCCTACTTGGTTGGGCCTGGGCTCTTGTGGATTCTACGTACCAATCATTGGAATGCCTCCTATTACTGATGGATCAATTAAGACTATTTCACTTTTGTAGTTTCTTCCCCCTTTCCGTTCACTATTCAAGATATATCCTGTAGCATCGTCAATGCCTCGGCAGGCCCCAGTACTATGTGTTCAGGCTCTATTACCAAGCATGGTCCCTACTGCACGAAAATCACCTTAATAACGTGGGTCCTATCAAGCCGGCTCCTTAGAAGGCTTCGAGTTAGAGTATCGTGAAAAAATTAACTACCTGGTAGCACTGGTCCTCCGTAAGAGCTCAGCTCATGATATGATGCACGACATGTTGTCTCTGCCTGTGGACAACATCGAGATACCTCACAAGTTACGGGCGGTAGTTGGATGCTCTGTGTTCCGGGCGGTTGGTCCACCTACCCGTTACGTAGGTACCTTACTTTTTTTCATAGTTTTCTATATCGAAACGGCTGCGTTCGTAACTGATGCCGTGTTTACACGTTACAATTGTGTATGTGGCGGACCGTTTGATACTACTCACCGTTCGGGACGGTTGGACAACGAGAACACCTGGTAAGCTCCCTAATACTCACGGTTAGTCACATCTACAGTGTGTCATTGCACATGAATGATGCAGAATGGATGGATGGTTCGGGAATCGCATCAGAGTATTGAATAGACATTTCCTTCACTATATACACATGGGGAAACCCATTTTACTGCCAATTTCCCACCCCTTTGAAGGCCATTGACAAACATTGTCGGTATTCGGCCCCATGGCGGAGTTAAACACTCCCCTCCTTTCTTTTCGCTTCCAATCTTCATAGCGCGGGCCCTGCCTCCAAGCAAACGATCATCCAATCTCCAAAAAGCGTCAGTTGGTGGTGACACCATTACCAAAAGAAACCCCCCTCAAATATCAGCAAAAGCTCCATCCAACGCCAGGCAGGTTCGTTGCCAACCATAAAGTGGCGATCATAAATTTCGTCCGTCCGTCCGTCCCGTCGTCCGGTCCCAAGAAAAAGAAATTCGGTGGCAACTAGTAGATTGTCAAAAGGTCCTTTCTGAATAAAAAACAGGTTCACAAAAATACCGATGAACTAATGACATGAAAGAGACAAATATCGGCCCATGCTATGCAAATTCGTGACGTCGTCTGGATTATTCTCAAAAAACTCGCAAGTCATTATTTTCGTTGTCGTGGGCGTCGTGCAGTGACTACGCATAAATTCTTGCACACAATAACCGACATAGGGCTATAATCCACCTGACATAGGGTTCAGCGTCCAACACCAGGCCTCGGCAATGATATTTCAAGCAAGTCGCTGGAGTGATAAGAAACTCCGTCAGTACGGAGGGAAGTATGACGTCGGGGGTGGAGGAGGCGGCCTATACGCCCTCCGGTCCCGCGGTGGCCCAGGTGTCCTCCGCTGCTCTAGTGAGGGCGGCGTCCGGCCCCGGGGGAGGGCCTCTCTCTCGTGCGCATAGCTAGGACCGCTGGCCACTGTCGGGGTGCCGCCCCCGGGCCGCCGATTTGCTTTGCGTTGGCCGCTGAGGGCACTGAGAGGCGGGTCCTTGACGGCCGGTTCGTTGTCATCCGGTAATGTTAGTTCGACGAGACTGTAAAAGTACTCGAGTACTTCGGGATATCGCTGTACGGAAGCCTTCCAGTCTTCGTCGATGCCGTGCTTCAGCTGTGCTTGCGCCGCAGCGATCTCGTTCGGATGCGGTTGCGAGTGATAATATCGATATGCGTGAGCCGTGATGTTTTCCAGATGGGCCGCATGAGCCGTTTTGCGTCGCTCTGTTAGGAGCCGGAAATACTCGAGGATGTAGTCTTGAGCATGTGCCCGCACCCAAGAACTGCGATGGTGTCAGTATGTCGTGCCTGATAGGGAAAGTGGTCGATATATCATGAATGAGATTCAACATGGGACGAACTCTTACCGTATGTCGTTGTAGATGGACTGCATCATCCGGGCTTCGGCTTGCCGGACGGCCACCTCCAGGCCTTTGGCCTCGCAATCGCAGGCCAGTGTTGCCGGAGCCCGGCATATAGCACAGTCAGGGTCCATCCTGATGACCGACTTCCGCGGCTTGTAACGATAGTCCGATCTGGTATACATGATTTAGCATGTGATGTGAAAAACAGTATAGTGTTTATGAGGTCAAATAAAACTAGGCATGAGCTAATAATACAGCAGAAAAGTAGAGCCCCGCGTCCATAACGGTCACTCTTTTCGTCATAATTGATGCTAGGGTCCTGCCCAGGAGGTAAAAAGGACGAGGATGATGGGGAGGGAAGGGAAGGAATATGCCTGAGCGAAAGAGACAAAGGCCAGAAGATAAGAGACAGGCGTGTGCATCATGAGGTACAGCAGCTGAGAGCATGACAAGTGGGATGGACTGACCTGGTCTCTCGAGCACGCAACGAGCAGTGCGGACAGCTGGGAACAATGCGGCAACAACAGACGAGATGGAGGGCAGAGGGCACGAAACGGCAACCACGGGTAGCTCGACGCGGCGAACAAGATGGAGCGGACAGGTAGGGCAACAACACGGCCTGTACGTCTTAGGGAAGCAGAAAGTGAGGAGAGACTCGCGTCGGTAGAGAATGGCCTTTCGGTGGTCGAGTCAGGCGACAGCTTGTGATGGAGATTGACTCTCTTTGGTGGAGAGTTCCACAGATTGCAGCAGCAGGAGGAGAACAGGATGGGGGAAGCCCTCGTGGGAACTTGGGATGCTCGCACAAACCAAGGCGGGCTTAACCACGTTTAGTCTGGAAGCAATGTCGTGGCTCGAATGCGGGCCTCTGGCAGCAGTGGTCTGCAGTGTGCAGCGGCCCAATGCCTCCTCGACCAGTCCGAGACGAGCTGATCTTCCCCGGGCCCAATGAACCTCAATTGCCTCAGGTGCCGTTTGCACTATCCAGGCCTTGGGGTGGGAGGAGTGCAGTGGGAGAGGGCAGGTGGTGATGGTTGATTCGTTATATAAGACAGCGCACGCAGGAAATATGTTTCGAGGAGGGTGGCAGGCGACGAGCAAACCCAAAGTGTTGAATATGCAACAGCTGAGATGACAATGCAGGAGAGTAAATATGTAGTAGGTACTGTAGTAGTATCCTAGACGATAAAACGGGAGAGAGCAGGGTGGAGGAGGCGAGGATCTTTTTCTCGTCTCTCTCCCTATGGTTGGGGAAGGGAAGAAAAGAAAGACGAGAGAATTTCGTGGTCAAAGGCAGGTGATCCGTAGGTATCTTGCCCTATCAATCCCTTGCAATGGGTCCCGGAAACGGGCTGCATCAAGTCGACCGTGACCCTTTCTCCAAAGAAGCCGACAGGTGGCGGCTCAACTGTGCTTCATGCCCAGGAAGAACAGACGGAAGAGGATGGACTGAGGAGATGCATGGATTGGGAGGGGGAGGGCAGGGAGTGGCCGAGACTGACGGCGACGGATTGCAGTGGGAACTGGCTGAGTGTATTTGCAGTGGATTTCTTCCATGCAGAGCATCTCATTTGTGTTTGGACTCTCACCGCATATTTGAGAGCGGGCAGCGACGACCTTATGCGTCGGGTGTCGTGAGATGCAGCGGTAGTGCGGTACATGGCCGTCCACTGGGGCCACAAATATATGGATACAGGTATGCCAGTATCACGAGTGTCACGCCCTGATCAGGCACGGCCGGCTCTTTAAAGGCCGGCCCAACTTCCAAGATCCAACCCCACAGAAAGCGGTGCGAAGCAGGGAAGATGTGCTAACTCATCCCAAGCAAGCAAAGACATAAAGAGAAGCTCCACTGCATCACCATCACAAGTATGCCGGGCAATGCTTTGGGCGGCCGATGCTTGGAGCCAACCCGTCTTCTTGTCACTGGTGGTTCAGAGAAGGTTCCGTTCCATCATGGACAAGGTGGAAGACGAAAAAGTGCCTCAGCCCCACCCTACTCCAACGAACGGGGACGAACTTCCCCGCGTGATTACAACACCCCCTTGCCGTGTGCTTAGCGCTATCTTATCGGCCATAACATAAACCCCGGAGCCAAAAATTGACGACAGGACCCGACATCCCGAACGCGATTCATCCCTACCACGCGACCACGAATATCGATCCTTGAACGGCCAATATGCACCTGCAGGTCCTTCACAATGGCCTCTCGTTGCACTCCTAATCCCCGGGTGTTCCTCCCCTTTCTATATCCGTCTGTAGTTTTCGCCAATGGCACCGGTCTCGCTCGCGCTCGGTTTGCCCCGGCCGTGGCCGCGCCCGGGGCACGGCGCAGCACCAGCAACACCAGCACGACTGCCGATGCACCCGTCCCCGGCTCAACCTCCCGCCTAAACCCGGCTCCGGACGACTACTCGATGCCCTACTTTGCCGACCAAGCAAAGCTAACTGTCTATGCTGGGCCAGGTGGAAATGGCTGTATTTCCTTCTTACGGGAGGCATACGTGGAGGAAGGGCCAGCAAACGGTGGCGATGGTGGGCACGGCGGGAACGTGTACATCCAAGCTGTACACGGCGAGACATCACTTCACAAGCTATCCCGGAGGAGATTTATTCGTGCCGGCAGGGGCAAGCACGGCCAGGGCGGTGGTCGCGGTGGTCCGCGTGGTGAGGACGTCGTCATCACTGTGCCTGTCGGCACGGTCCTCACCGAGCTGGGCCGAAACGACCCAGGGGAGGACGACATCTTCAATGAAAAGGGCTTGAGGAACAGGCGAAGGAAGAGGAAGCAGGCTCCGGCGCCGACGACCGAGGTTGATGCAGATCAGGAGCCGGTCGAGAATCTCGACCTTCACAAATGGCTGCTCTATCCTGGAATATCCTCGTCCGAGCGCCGTAGGATTGAGCTTCCGCCCATGCCTTGCCGGGACAAGCTATTTGTACAACCTCGGCCGGGAATGCATATAGACCTCTCGCGGCCAACCCCCCGACCCATCCTCCTTGCAGCCGGAGGACTTGGCGGGCTGGGAAATCCCCATTTCGTTTCCAAGGAGCGGAAGAGACCGTTGTTTGCGACCAAGGGCGAGGATGCCATGTCTATGGAAATCCAACTTGAACTGAAGCTTCTTGCAGACGTTGGGCTTGTTGGGCTTCCAAACGCCGGCAAGAGCACCCTTCTTCGCTCGCTAAGCAATAGCCGAGCCCGTGTGGGCAGCTGGGCATTCACTACGTTGCAGCCCAATATTGGCACAGTTGTGCTCGACAACAACAAGGGTCGGCCAGCAGTAAAGAGCTTCCGTCGAGAGGTTAAACCTGCTGCGGAAGATTTTTTTGGCCCTATTGACTCCGAGACGGAGCCGGAACTCAGGCAAAGGACCCGATTTACCGTTGCCGATATCCCCGGCCTGATCGAAGGTGCACATCTCGATAAAGGGCTTGGTATTGCCTTCCTTCGTCATGTGGAACGTGCCGGTGTGCTCGCGTTTGTCATCGACCTAGGCGCCGGAAATGCGGTAAGCGCCTTGAAGGCGCTCTGGACGGAGGTTGGGTTATACGCCCAGATGCGAGAGGATGAGGAGCGCGATCGGGAGCGCGCCGGTCGCATTGATTGGAGTGCCTCAGCTGCTACAAGCACTGAGGACACGGACGAGTGGTGGCCAAGTACACAGGCGATGGCGGACTACACACTTCCCGAGCCGAACCCGACGGGCTTGCACATCGCCGCGAAACCGTGGTTCGTGGTGGCGACGAAAGGGGACTTGCCCAATACCCAAAACAACTTCGCCGAACTGCGAGATTATCTCGCCAGCATCACACGAGGGGACGAACGGCATCCCAGCGGTGTTGAGGGTGCGTGGACAGAGGATTGCACGGCTATTCCTGTCAGCGCGATCAACGGCCATGGCGTACAGAACATTATTCACTGGACTGTGGGCTTGCTAGATGGCTGAGAGCTAACGCCATCGACTATCCCTCCATGGCAATGCTGAGTACACTTCTATCCATCGCAACTTCATCCCCATTCTCAATACGAGCATCGGTGACTCGGTGACAGCGCATCTTCTCGATATCCCAACCGCAGTGCCTCTTGTTGAATCAGAATTTAGATTTGTGTGTGGACTTAGGATCCATGTATTGTACTGTCCAGGTGCTCGCTGAAGAAGTTATCTTCTGTGCAACACATGTTCTGTACAATGATTCTAAAACCAGCATGTAATAGTACTGTACATAAAATCGGTAGAATCCGAGAGAAGATACTAAGAATATTGCCTCTCTAATAAACCGCAAATAGCAAAATAATCATCACAGCCGTCCAAAATTCAAAATCACCTTGGTATCTTCCGAGCTCTTCTCAAGCTTCAATGACTTCCCGGAGAATCCTCGGTCTAGAATGACAGACTGGTTTTAAGACTTGGAGTGCCCCTCTTTTTACACTCCCCTCCCCCACATTGCATTGAAGCTTGGCTGCATCGCTAGGGATCTCTAGGTAGCTTGAGTCGCGCACACCCTTGAGTGTCGCATAACTTTTTTTTCCGTTATTGCTCAACTTGATGAATCTTGTTTGACAATCAACCACTTCCCTACCAAGACTCCGAATACTCATTGTTTTAGGCGCATCGCACTCAAAATAGTACTATTCCTGTCCCCAATTGCGCCAATTGCAAAGATGGGTCGCGGCGGCGGAAAATTCAAGGTATGTCTGGCATTTGCACATAGCGAGATTCAATCGCATTTCGCTCCTTTTATACGCGGTGCTTCGACCTGGCTCTCGGACAGATCAGCTAACATGCCCATAGAGAAATGGTCGTGGAGGAGGCCGTGGAGGAGGTCGTGGAGGAGGTCGAGACAATCACAGCGGAGGACATCGCCCGTATCAGACATACCCCGAAGTGAAGAAAGAGAACGAGAGGTTCGAGAAATACTACAACGACATGCTTGACCTTCCCGAGGAGGAGAAGCAGGAGTTCTGGGCCGCTTTGAGGAGAGAGCTCCCCAATAGCTTCAGATTCTGTGGTTCAAAAGGGTATGGACCCGTCTTTTGTTCTTATGCTGCTGGTCGTCACTTATTCTACGCCGACTAACACTACAATCACAGACACGCGTTAGCCGTAAAGAGACTGCTCCAGACTAGATACATCCCCCAGATCACTTCCATTACCCACGACGGCGTTATGGTTGAAACCCCCAAGGCGGTGCCATGGTATCCGGACGACCTCGCCTGGTCAATGACCACCCCGAAGAACGTGATCCGAAAGTTCCCTCCTTTCGCCGACTTTCAAAAGTTTCTGGTGTCGGAGACCAGCGTCGGTAACATTAGCAGACAGGAGGTTGTCAGCATGATCCCACCCTTGCTCATGGACCTTCACCCCGGCATGACTGTCCTGGATCTTTGCGCAGCCCCGGGCAGCAAAGCCGCCCAGTTGTTGGAGATGATCCACCGTGGGGAGGAGGCAAGGATTCGGCAAGTCATTGGGTCCTTTGGTGCAAATGCCAATGGAGTGGTGAAGACTGAGACCGAGCAAGACGATGAGACTGCAAAACTCGAAGCGGATCCCAGCGACGATGGTAGAGCCACTGGCATGTTGATTGCAAACGATGCCGACTATAAGCGGAGCCACATGCTTATCCATCAACTCAAGCGCCTGTCTTCGCCTAACATGATTGTCACCAACCACGACGCCACAATGTACCCGTCCCTCAGGATACCCAACCCTCAAGACCCCTCCAAGCCCAACTATCTGAAGTTCGATCGCATCCTAGCCGATGTTCCATGCTCTGGAGACGGCACGCTGAGAAAGAACGTCAACCTGTGGAAGGACTGGAACCCTGGTAGTGCCTTGGGACTCCATCTCACACAGGTACGCATTCTTGTCCGCGCTTTGCAGATGCTCAAGCCTGGTGGCCGCGTGGTCTACTCAACTTGCAGCATGAACCCGGTGGAGAATGAGTCTGTTGTAGCAGCGGCGATCGAGAGGTGTGGTGGACCCGAGAAGATCGAGATTGTCGATTGCAGCGACCAGCTCCCGGCTTTGAAGAGAAAGCCGGGCCTCAAGAAATGGCAGATCATGGACAAGAGTGGCCGTACCTGGAACACATGGCAGGAAGTTGAGGAGTACACAAAATCTACAGAGGATGGTGTCACGCCAGGCCGCCTTATAGACACCATGTTTCCAAGACCGGAAGACAGCGACAGCTTTGACCTTCCCCTAGAGCGGTGCATGAGGGTCTATGCCAATCAACAAGATACAGGCGGCTTCTTCATCACCGTCTTACACAAGAAGGCCGAATTCAAGGCGAAGCCGGAGGATATAAGAAAGCAGCCATCTAATGGAGTTAAGCGGCCACTCGAGGAGAGCGCCGCCGATGAGGCTGCAGCCAAGAAGCCAAAGGTGGAACAAGAGGCCAATTCCCCGGAAACCACGCTCGATGCTAAGCCAACAGTGGCTGAGGAGCCGAGCAGTAACGAGGCTATACCCGATACCAAACCAGCTGTAGTTGAGACCACTGTCCCTGAACCGGTGGTGGAAGCACCAGCCGATGCTGCGGTCGAATCGAAGCCTGATACGACGATGGCTAGAGTCGAGTCCACAGAGTCAGCGGCCGCCCCTCCCAAGGTCGAGACCCCAAGTTCGGTCCCTTCTCAGCCCGAGAGGAGGAAGAAACAAGAAGGTCCTTATGAAGAGCCCTTCAAGTACCTCCAACCGGACCATGAAGTCATCAAGAGCGTCGGCGACTTTTACAAGATTTCCCCGCGCTTCCCATCCGACCGGTATATGGTGCGTAACGCGCTTGGCGAGCCCGCCAAGGCCATTTACTACACCAGTGGTCTCGTGCGCGACATCATGGTGCTCAACGAAGGCCGCGGCGTTAAATTCGTCCACGGCGGCGTAAAAATGTTTGTGAAGCAAGATGCCCCCTCGGCCGACGTGTGCCGCTGGCGCATTCAGTCCGAGGGCATGCCCATCCTGCACGGCTACGTGGGCGAGGACCGGGTGGTTGTCCTGAAGAACAAGGAAACACTCAAGAAGTTGCTCATCGAGATGTTTCCAAAGATTGCCAATGGCGAATGGGAGAGGCTCGACGAGATTGGCGAACGTGTCCGCGACCTCGCCCTCGGCTGCTGCGTGCTGCGCGTGGAGCCTGAGGGTGATGATGAGGCGTTCAGCGAGCACATGGCACTGCCGTTGTGGAAGAGCTTCCACTCGCTGAACCTCATGTTGCCCAAGGAGGACAGGAGCGCTATGCTCCTTCGTATTTACAACGACAAGACTCCACTAATCAACATGGGTATCAGTAAGGATAAGAAGCCTCAGGAAAAGAAGGAAGAGACAGAGGTCAAGGAGGAGGAAGAGGAGGTAGCATCCCATCCTGCCGGTGAGGATGGTGACGTGGAGATGAAAGATGAAGATGATATCAAGGTTGAGGGCGGAGTGGATGAATCTACTGCACAAGATGCCGAGATTGTGAAGGACGCAAATGGTGACGGTGCAGATCTCAAGACGGAGGAGACCAAGGCTTAGGAATGCCCATGGGACGGTTGTCTGCCAGGTCTGCCCCGTCATTAGTTTCACGCACGGTCGGAGATTTATTAGTAGTCTGTTTTGCGGAACACCTTTCGTCTGTTCAAATACCTAACAAGAGACGATTCAGATATAGAGAATATAGGCCTGGGTTGGCGGTTACAAGCGCAGACTCGCCTCCTTGATTTCCTTGTTGAAGTATGTCTATTCCTATCGTAGTAACCCGTCTTCCATCATGCATGGGGGTGTTGTAAGTACCGTAGGTACCTTACCTACTGGTAGGTAAGGTAGGTACTAGGTACCTAAGGTAGGTAGCGAAAAGATTACTGGGGGCCATTACCAACCTAAGCTACGGGCACTGCACCCGACCACGCTCAATCAAAATTCAGTGATTTTCCATTCAAACCCAACCGCGACAATTCGTTTTGGGCCGTTGGATAATAATAGGGCCCGTTAACCAGGCACTCAAAGAAGTTCTAAAATGGTACGACAGGTCACATGCACCTAACGTAGCGCTTATATTACCACTGCAGCCCCCGTCTGAATACGAAGTGCAGTCCATTCGGATAAACCGCGACAAACAAAAGCTCGTGTCCATGTCACGTAGGTCTTTGCCGTGTTTGGCACAGCAGAGGATTCGGTTTTGGAGAGTTATAATCAAAACATGGACCATGAGGGGATCAAAAATTTCCCCTCTGAAATCAATGATCTCTCTGGCAGGTTCCCGTCTTGGCAAGTTGAATCGACAGGGGAAATAGGGCGGATTTGCCAGCCAGACCCGCCGCCACTTGCGGGGGAAGTAGCCCTAGCGCCAGGTACCCCGTCGTGCCCGTCACGCCGTCCCGGGGAAGCGATCGTTGGGTCCAGCTGTCACGCTGTTGTTGACTGATTGTTCTTCTGGCCGCCTCCCATTCGTGTGGTGTGTTGCAGGTGCATTCGGGCCTCCCTCCCCCTGCGCCCACACCATCCAGGGGTAGTCGGAAGCACGCATGGCGCGGGAACTCGCACGTAAAGGGTAGGAATCACAATGGATCCAGTCGATTCGCGATCCAATGATGATATGATGGATGGTTGGTCTCGGCTGTGTGTGTGCAGACATTTCAAGTTCGTATAATCCGTATTGCTATTGGGGTATTATCTCCAGACCTCTTCCTTCCGAATTCTCTTCCGTGATCTTTTCCTTCACTCGTTTATTTATTAGCATCGCTCGATCTATGACAGCATCCATCACTCGCTCACACCTTCTTTGCGCCCGTGGTGCAGTCCAACAGCCAAACAACAGAGAAGGAGTCCAACAAAGATCGTTCGTTCCTGCGTGTTATAAACCGTACCTGGCCCTTCCTGCCCGATCCCGGTTTGCTTCCATTGCCATTGCTTTGTCTCGAATAACCAAAAAAAAAAAGACCAAACGGTTAAAATATTTCTTACCTACAGCCGAACCCATTCTTCTCTCCAACATCTTCCTCATCTCACCGTTGCTCATCTTTTGGACTGTTTACTGCAACCACTTTTGGCCGTCCTTTTGGAATCGACCTTGGTTTCTCAGCGAGCTACATAGTCTGATTTAGATACATTCGCGTTTTTGACCTTTTTTGGCTTGTCAACATACCTACTATTCTCATTATGCGTTCCCTCTCCGGGCTGGTAGCTCTGGCTGCCACCTTCTCCTCGACCCTGGCTGCCTACCAGGGCTTCAACTACGGCTCAACCTTCACCAGCGGCGCTGCTAAAACCCAGTCGGACTTCGAGGCCGAATTTAAGGCCGCCGCAGGTCTTGTCGGGGCTCCTGCCGGTGGCTTCACCAGTGCCCGTCTCTACACGATGGTGGTAAGTGACACTCCCAACTCTCGGTGGTCTTGGCAGGTCTAACGGCGTTTTTATGAACAGCAAGGTGGCACTGCTAGTGAGCCCATCTCGGCCATCCCCGCCGCCATCAACACCAAGACATCGTTGCTTCTCGGAATGTGGGCTTCAGCTGGCGACGCCGTCTTCGCCAACGAGCTGCAGGCCCTCAAGGCTACCATCAGCAAGTACGGAAGCAACTTGGGCGGTCTCGTTGCCGGCATTTCGGTTGGCAGCGAGGATCTATATCGCATCTCACCCACCGGCATTCTAAACGGCGAGAACCCCGGAGCCAGCCCTGAAACTATTGCCCGTTACATGAAGCAGGTCCGTGACGCCATCTCAGGCACGCCCCTATCCGGTGCCCCCATCGGTCATGTCGACACTTGGACCGCCTGGGTAAACGGCTCGAACCAGGCAGTCATCGATTCCTGCGACTGGATTGGGGTCGATGCCTATCCCTATTTCCAATCGACTCAGTCCAACGCCATCGAGAACAGCAAGTCGTTGTTTGAAGCTGCCATTGGCGCTACCAAGGGTGCTGTTAATGGCAAGCCTGTCTGGGTAACCGAGACCGGCTTTCCGGTTAGCGGCAAGACTGTCGGTCAGGCTGTCCCTGGACTGAAAAATGCCCAGGCGTACTGGAATGATGTCGGATGTCCCATGTTCGGGAGCGTCAATGTTTGGTGGTACACCTTTCAAGATGCGGCTCCCGCCACTCCGAATCCAAGCTTCGGTGTCATTGGAAGCCAGCTTACAACGACTCCTCTCTTTGACCTCTCCTGCAAGAAGGTGGTCATCGAGCCGTAAGTGATCGCAAACGAATACCGCCCTTTCGGCCAGACAGCCAGCTAATGCCTGTCTCAGTAGTTCTTCGTCGTCCTCTTTGGTTGTTTCGTCTCCCTCAAGCCAGGCAGGCGCCTCTAGCAGTGGCACTACCTCGAGCCCCGCCGGCAACCCGACGGATGTTAGCGGCGGCAGCCCTGGTGCCGGTGGTGGTGCCGGCGGTGGTGTGCCGAGCTCTCAGCTCTCTCTTGAAACCTCGACGGTGTCCAGTACGGCCAGTGTACCTTCTGGGACTGGCAGCGGCAGCGGTGGCAGTGGTTCCGGCTCAGGAATCACCAACACCGGCTCCGGAACAGCTTCATCAACGCCTACCAACCCAACACCGGTTAATCAGAACGGGGCCGGCGCCAATTCCGGGTCGATGGGCGCAGCATTTGCTGCGATGATGGCCATCCTTGTACTCTAAACAAAGCTTTCTATTCTGTGTGACTTGGGTCCATTGTCGTTTTCGAATACTGCACGGGGCTTGGTTGGCGGTTTTCAGTTGTGAACACAAGTGTCTGGTGTATTTTGATGTGCTCAAGCGGGCATTTCCCTACGTGTTATCGATTTGTGATTTCTAGGGCAACATTTAGGGGTAGAAAAAAGCAAGGGCGCATATCTCGGTGTCTATTCCAAGGGTGGTTGGGGTTTTGTTCTGGCTGGATGCCCGGTGAACAGCTGCGATACACTTTCAAGTAGTCTGTATCCCCTTTTTAGGGCAAGTGCGGTGTTTCAGTAAGCTTCAGATATAAAGTAATGACATAAAAGTTCTTGGCTAGTGCAAGTTGTCATTTCCCATTTATCTTTGCATGCCATGAGAACATCTGCCTCCCCCGAAATCGTGTTATGGTGGTTTCTAGGGCCTGTTCGTCGGCAACATATTCCCTAGGGGTCCACGTTGGGAAACGCGGCGTCGTCAAACTGCTCAAAGCGATAATAGCGACGAGGCCCCTGCCATGGCGGCCGGTTCCAAGAGCAAGGCCACAGATGCTCCGTGAGGAAGACTGCCAATAAGGAAACGGCGATACCGACGACAGGAACCTCACGCAGTGACGGCCAGAGCCAGAATCTCAGGTTCTATGTCCGCGTGAAGAGCGTCGTCCGCAAAGGGGTCGAAGAGAACGGAGAAGACGAGATTATCGACAATCGTGGAGAAGGGAGTCATCGAGTTTAGCGTTGGCAGTAGTGGAGGCAACAAGGGCAAGGACGAAGCCAAAAGCAAGAAGAGTGGCGGTGATAGGGGTATGAACCCGTTCAGCAGCTTCATCGGCAAAATTGACCTCCCAAAGATCGGCTCTACCATCGCTTTAAAAAAAGAAAACTCGTTATAGGTAGCAACAAATCCCGTCAAGTCAACACTCTCGGCCCAGGCTCCGCCGGAGCGATCGATGGGGCCAAGGTTGTACATGTTCAAAGCCGCCAAGACAGAACCTTTGACTTTGGGCTGATCTCCCGACCCCTTTGGTATGAAAAGGGACGAGAAGTCACAGGACAAGCTTCTAAAGGACCGCATCGAGGCCGTCAGGACTAGTGGTTGCCTCAACATCTCCATGATGGGTTTGAAGTAGATTCCCTCTTTGCGGGGTTACCGGAAACGATACTGGACTGCAAGGTGCCGATCCAGGAACATCACCCGTAATGAGAGGTCCAGACGGAAGTGTCTGCCGGTTTACCTTGGATGTCGAAACGTCGGTGATGTACTTGGCGCCGGCGACGTTCAGCAGCTCGAATGTAGCTTCGATCCTGATAATGTCTCTAGAGCTTTGGTCCCGGCGTGCTGTAGATAGTTAGATGTGTTTGATTTGCTTTTCGGGATGTAGAAGTTTTAAGATTAGTTGCGATAGCAGCGAGGCTAAATACATCGAGTATCGTTAGAAGAGTTTGTCCATAGTACATGACTTTGTGATGACGCCTCCTGGTATTTCAATTTGCAATTGGAAAATGTAATATTAGACTGGGATTAAATGGATTTAAAGGGATGAAATTTAGGATGTTATTAATATTTTCGCAAACCTTTATAGCCGCTTTTTGCAATCCTGTTTAATCTTCATAACCTTATAACTTTACGGACGGCCTTCTAATATAGGACATCTAGTCGATTCTAGGCAGCGTCGAAAAACACAGAGTTTGTACTTCGTCGACTCAGCTGTCGGGCCTGGCTCTAGCAACCCCGGGCCACTAGCCACGGTTGGAAGCATTGTTTTGGCGGTGGTGATTCGACAGAAGATCGTCGTGCCCGGGACTTGGTGGTCGCCTCGGCCATTCATGGATGAGTGAAGCACCTGCGCAACTTTTGGGAGCTGAGTTATGTGTGGTTGGCACCAAAGTCTTAAAAATTCGCTTCTATCAGACGCGCTACGAGATCATTGTCCTCGGGCAGCTCAGGATAGTCAAGATTCACTATCCCCAGTCTATATTCCCCTCTGTTCCACCTTTTCCCGCTTCCTGCATCTTGATTATGCTGCTGTTGTTGCTGGACAAACTCCCTCGTGATCCTGTTTATGCCCTCCACCCACTGGCCGCCGTACCACCCGGAGTGCGCGCCAACAGCGATCCACTTCGCCTGGGCCACCTCTCCGTGCTCGACGGGGTCGCCAACAGCAGAGCAGAAATTGATGTACCAAGCATCATCGTCTTCCTCGTCGACTATGTACCAAGCGTCATCTTCCTCAACTTCCGCAGGAGTTGAAGCTCCTGTCCCTGCTGCTCGTATCATCAAGTTTCTGACGAATTCGTGCTTGGTAGCAATCAGGTTCTCCAGGGACATCCTCTCTGTGAAGTTCCACTTGTCCTGTATGTGGCAGCGCACGTTTGTAGGCGTCGTGATGGTGAATTCAGGGCTGTCATTGATCCACGCGCTCAAGTCCAGGCCTTGTCGTGCTGTAGGTTTGATGCCGGGATCGCCTGCGTACCTCCGCAAAAGCACGGCACGACCGCGGACATCGTCCAGGCGAGGCGTCACCGGTTCAACGGACCAGCGGTGTCGGCCATCTGACCACGGCGGTGTAGCGGCGATGGCAGCTTCGACGGCATCGTAGAACATGGCCGGGTTTGCTTGTTGCTCAGGTGATATATTGTCGTTGTTTATGGAAACAAGCACTGCCTCGGTCCGACTGCCGCGGAGAAAGGTCCAGATCTCGTCCATGACTGCTGCGAAGGATAGGCGGCGCCGGAGGCCTATTGGCACGCCGCCGTGATAGACGTAGAGCTGGCCATCGTCGTGAACGCGAAGCCGCAGATCAAGGAAGCGAATTCCGAGTGCTAACTGCTGTGTGATGCTGAGGTACTGTGTACGGACGAAAGGGATATTGCTCCGGGCGCACGAGTCGTGGGTCCCTGGGATGGTAATTCGCGAGAGCAGAGTGTCTCCGGCGATGTTGGCCATCCACGACGACAGGCTATAGTCAAGCACTGGACGCGAATACCAGCGAAGATCCTTGGTCGAGGTGTTGTCGTTGAAGATGCAGTGAATCCTGCCGTTGAGGATAGCGATCTGGGGAGGATCTGCAGCACTCCGTCCTGCCACAGCCTCGTGTTGCTGCCACCGGCCGTTGGTAAACGAGGTTATGTAGACGTCGTGGGTCTGATTTCCTGGGCCGTTCTCAATGAAGCCTAGGTAGGCACTGTCGCCGTAGCTTGTTGCGCTGACACCCCTGGCTGCCCGTCCCTCGCTGACATCGTCACACCGTGCCCAGTGCAAGTCGGCGTTGCCATAGGAATAACTGAGAATCTCATGAGCGTCCGAGTGTGTGGCGCAAAGGAGGTGCAAGATGTCTTTTATGACGAATAAGGCGGGTATGCCGTCGAATTCTTCGCCAATTTCAGTGACCGGCATCGGAACTGACCAGGTTCCGCTTGCTTGGTCGCCTGTGGATGATTCGTGATTCCATATAGTCCAGTACAGCGCCCCGGCATTGATAAATGCAAGCACAAGCTTGCTGTGAAAAGCAACAAGAGAAGGGCTGGCGTGCGCGTTGGCGCCCTCTGAAGCACCAACCAGCCCAAGGCAGATCCAATCCGGCTTTGTCTCGCTCTCGTCCTCTGTCAGGAGATAATGGGCGATACCGCCCGTGTTGAGGACGATTATAGCATGGAGGTGACCGTTCAAATTGGCCAGGACAGGCAATCCGGGTTGCGGAAACCGGATGCGAGGGAGAAACTCTGCGTCGTTGTTGAGGGCGGTGTAGGTGTACCAGATGTTGCCATTCAGGTCGGGCCACATACACCAGAGGCGACCTCGGTATGAAGTCACAGCCGGTACGGTTTGTGACTGGCCATGGCTGCTGGTCTGCACGAAGCCCAAATCCGACGTGCCGTGCGGAGTCCAGGACATGTTTCCTTGGGCACCTTCGTGAAGCGCCTCGGGCGGCTGTTGCCTGTAGTTGGCAATTGTTGGCGTGAGCCGAGCCGTAAGACGGTGACGAAGGTGCGTCTCTGTCAAACGGGCTTCCGTGTAATGGCAATGCACAACGGCTTGGGAGGACCACACGGCGTGGCGAGTCTCGGTCAGATTTGGCCCAGGGTGGATTGATTGGGATTCCAAGGTGAGCCTTTTGAGAGCAGGTGAGAAGTCATGACTGGTGCTCTCCAAATGCTTTGAATTTCCGACGGGACGTCAATCTGGCGAGGCTGAGAGGGCGAACAAACATTTCGGACTCAATAAGACCACGGCGTTGGTTGCTGTTTCAAGACCGAAACTGCAGCCTGCCTGAATACGGATCCATAAGGAATTCAATATGGAGCTTACCCCACTATCCGTAATTATCTCCAACAACCCAGGTTACAGCTCCAGCGGGTCATCACATCATCATTAATACAAGGGTTAATCAATTGGAGTTATCAGTCTCATCTTCAAGTCGTCGAAGCCTCGTTTTGTTGTATCGACAGGAAGGTTCTCAGCCCTATGGCAAACTCAGCCCGCCCTGCAAGGCCCCCATGACATCGCCTTGGCACGCTGACAGAAGTGGAGCTGCCTCCCCTGGCCTGGGCCTGGGAATCGCTGGAATGGGAGAGTCTCCTCGTGACACCGTGCAGACGTGCCTGTCTCCGCTAGGCTCCATCCCATCACCATCTCAACTCAAGCTCAGTCGTCGCGCGGCCGCTACCAGACCCGCTCTTGTTTCTCCCATCGTCAACATGGTGGTTTCCAGGACTTGTGTCAGCTGTCTGTTGATGGTCCTGATTTCAATTGGTGTTCTTCAGGTCTGGGCGCGCAGCGAAAAGGTGGTCGATGGAAAGGGGCTAAACTTGGCCGCCCTGAATCTGGACGAGCTCGACGAGCAGCTGCAGGTATGTAAATGCGCATACACTGACGCCGATAACCTTTTTGTGATCCAGTCAAACTGACAGACGTGACCCGAGTGATCAGCAATGCGCCATCGTCCGGGATCTGAACGCGGCCAAGGCTGCCCACCACGGAGACGCGAGCTCGTCGTCCCTCTCGCGTCTGTTCGCCATCCTCTTCCCGGGCAGCCCCGCGGTCAACGCCCTTCTCGCGACATTGTACATCTCCGGCCCCCCTAATTTCCTCTTAGCGCTGTGCCCAACCAACATCAACCCCTCCTCGCTCTCCGTCATGGTTGCCTTTGCCGTGGGCGGCCTGTTGGGCGACACCCTGTTCCACCTACTGCCTGAGATTTTTCTGGGTGAGGATAGCCCCGACAGCGTCCGGTTCGTGCTCGTCGAACCGAATCGTAACCTGTTGTTGGGCGTGGCCATCATGGTCGGCTTCATGACTTTTGTTGCCATGGACAAGGGCCTGCGGATTGCCACTGGTGGTCAGGGGGGCCACGACCACGGGCATGGGCATGCTGCTACTCACGGGCACGATTCCTCCACTGAAGATGGCGGCGCATCCAGCACCGCCATTGACGTGTCTGGATCCGTCGCCAGTCGGAAGAAGGAGGACAAAGCGGCCGCGGGAGGGGAGAAGAGTGCCGCGCTGCCTGCGCAGGCTGACAACAAGCATGATTCCAAAGAGATGAATCCCTCCGCGAAGCTCGGTGGCTACTTGAATCTAATGTGGGTGCAAGAAACTACTCTGACTGACTGACAATTTGGTGAGACGGCCAATGACCACGTCCATTTCACGCTGACCTGTGCGAATTAATCCACACCTAGTGCCGACTTCACACATAATATCACGGACGGGCTTGCCATGTCGGCGTCATTCTATGCGTCGCCGACCATCGGAGCGACCACGGCAGTGGCCGTTTTCTTCCACGAGATTCCCCACGAAGTGGGCGACTTTGCCCTGCTCGTGCAGTCGGGCTTCTCCAAGCGGGCGGCCATGGGCGCCCAGTTCGTCACGGCCCTCGGTGCCCTTCTAGGGACGCTGATCGGCATTGCGGTCCAGGAGTTTGGCGGTGCTAGTGCCGATAACGAAACCATGACCATCACAGGTGGGCTCTGGGGCACTAGCCTCACCTGGGGGGATATGCTGCTGCCCTTCACGGCGGGCACCTTCCTCTACGTCGGTACGGTCGCCGTCATTCCTGAGCTGCTCGAGACAGGCCCGAACAAGGCTGCCGAGCTCAGGAAGACCCTGGTGCAGTTTGCAGCGATTGCGCTTGGCGCCGGCATAATGCTGTACATTTCTTGGCACGAATGATTGATAAATCACGTAAAAAAAAGCACAATGAATGGGTGGACTGCCGTGATCCCACCATCAGATATCACCAAGTTGATGTATAGGTACGAAGCGATGGGTGGCTGCTATGTCACAGATTATAGAAGCATAGAAAGTCGTAAAGGAGCAATTAGATAAGGAGGAAGGAACTCTGGTTGAGTCACGCCGCCAGTGTCTGGCAGAAATATGCAAGTAGCGGGAACCGGATTCAAAATTATTAATGATCGAGATATTGACTGGATTACTTCAGCAAGCCACACACAGCCCGCCTGTCTGGTCTTGGTGACTCAGGCACAGCTTCTGAAGCTTGGAAATCTCGATATTACTAAGAGTGAGCTGTGACACACAAGCTTTTTTATATGCTTGTTCGTAAGACAGGGGGCTCAACGGAAGAATATTACCGGTAGCATCAATCTTGTACGAACCGTATGTATTCCGTAGAGGGTGTGGAGAAGTTAAGGTAAGGTAGTTTAGTTTCACTTTCGTTAGTCTCAGTCCCATCCCGTCATCTGCTACCGGTATTTGGACGACGACCGCGAGATCGGCGTTCGCTCTTTGGTGGCCCAGCCGCTCGGGTTTGTGGCTCGCTGTTAAGATATTCCTGGGCGGGACTGGGGCCCGGATCCGACAACTGTTGCGACCCGCCGCGGATGTCGAGCGAAAGGCGCAACCTCTTCTGAATGAAATGATGAGGTGAGTCCGACAATGACATCCAGCCTGCTAGGGCAGTTGATGAGATGGATGCTGATCCGCTTGATATCATCACTCCTACTACCTATTCTTTCACAGATCATTTTCAATTCAATTGGTGAGTGCTCATGGCAGGGTACTCGTTCTGCAAAGAAACCCATTATTAATCAACCGTTTTGGTCTTTGAGGTGGTATCGTATCCTACCGTGACTGTGTTAAAGAAAAGAAACAGCTTTAACTCTCTTGGACTCATCACTCCTCAAAACGAATTGAGAAAATTTTCCTGTCCCACGCACAAGACGGCGTGTGCATCTATTGCCTTGGCTAAGTCTCTTTCGTCTCGGCGTGCTTGTTGGTCGGTCTCGGAGATGTTTGGTGTGTGAGGAGGTTCCAAACTTCCTTTCCCCATGCGGACCGGCGCGCGATATGACTCTTCACATCCCAGGACCTGAAATGTAACTGCACTCCAATCACGTCTCCCACAGCCGCTCCGCCATGTACTTGCTTACTTACACTAGCGGTAAAGACATGGGAAACGTACTGTAGTACGTACCGTAATTGCAAGGCTTTCAGTCTGACACTGGCCATTGCCATGGTAGCAATGAATTGGTACTGTTGCGAATAACGCCAGGTCACAGACAGAGACGGAAATATGCTTCAAACAAGCTGTTTGCCAGTTAAGTCCAATTGGTACGGGGGGTCGCGGAGTAATAAGTGGCATCATCGACACTACTGCAATGTCCTTCAAAGAACCTGGACAGAACCGCGCGTATGATAAATGATAATCCTAACAAAATCAAAAATACAAGGCTGACCATACTGGGGCCAAATACAGTTCCCTTAGCGATCCTTGCTTATTTGAGGAACAATACGATCTCTTTACGGGCTAGAGTTTGGTCGAGTACGCGATGACTGACGACGAGTTGTCATCCGAGACCGGTGGAACTCCAACCGATGACTGTGTTAGACCTGAATAAATAAGCGGAATGGTTAGTATCTGGTCTGCAGCACGCAATTGGCACGCCCTTGAGGAAGACGAACTGATGTCAGGTCCGTAAACGGCGACGGGGTTGTCCTGATGATCAGCAAGACGCGCTAAAACCCGGCGAGCACCCTTGCACGTTACAAAATACTTCCATGTTAACGCCCTGGCTGACAGGTTGAGGTACACGTTGTGGCCTGTGCGTCTAGTGTTCAAATGCTCCTAATTCCCCCTCAAGTCCCCATCTGCCTCGTGGCTCTGACACGGGCAAGTTGACAACCAACTGACATGATGCCCAGCCCCCGAGACCCCCAATTGCAATTCGGGCACTCCCTCGCCAATTCGGGTCTCGACAAGACAGAATTAGTGAAGCTGTGCAGAAAGAGTGGCGAGCCCAGGCCTCGGCGAGTGTGACACTGCAAACCAACGTCGTGCGTGTCCATCTGCGCCCTGTGTCGTTGTCTTGGAACATGTTGGATAAGACAGCCGGCTAACAATAGCCCCACCTCCCACCGTCGCAGTGTTCCCTTCCGGGAGACCACGGGCCACTTCCAGCAATCCCCACTACACCCTCTGTTATCCTCGACAGACATACGCCAATCACCTCGAGCCAGGCCAGTCCCCTGACCGGCCAGGGAACGTCGAGGTAGACATGGTCGTTGTGCCCATCCATGATGGAACACGCAAATTTAACCCATCAGCCTGGGCGCGCGGCAGGCTATGCCTCCCCTCTGCTTCTGCTCTTGTTTTCTTTGTTATGAGTCAGAAAACCGATGTGGTTCTTTGTCGTCGACTACTCAGACCATCGTTTACACGGTAACATGCTTGCAAGAGGTCTTGGTATTTAGACCAACACCTTCCCCTGCCTGAGGCTGTTTGGTTTCCCATATCATCCGTATAGTTCCGTCTTGTAAGGCAACATCCCAGCACAAAGACCCAAAACTTCCCGTCTTATTAGCCATTGCTTCTCATCCGTTGGATCGCTACTGTTCGCGATACCCTCTCCGCAATGGCTTACACCAACCGCAATCCCTACAGCGGGCCGTATGCCAGCATTGTTGCTCCCCATCGGCCAAGCCTAGCTGCCACTATGTCTTCCAATGCGTCGACCTCACGCAGCGAAGCCAGCGATCCCAACGATGCCTTGCTGGTCAACGCCAACAAGAAGCTGCCCTACCCCAAGTCTGATATCAAAGTGAACCTGGAGAATCACTTTCGCTCCAAGGTTTACACCTCTGGCTCTCCCATAACCGGAAACCTGACCATCACCACTAAGCGAGATGTCAGGTTTGACACCATCCAGATTCTTCTCGTCGGCTCTTCCAGGACGAGAGTCGAGAGCGGACTGCATGCGCCCCAAGATGTCACACACACCCTGCTCAAGGTCGCCATGCCCATTCCCGAATCATCATATCCAGTCCCGCGCGTGCTGGAAACTGGACACACCTACACCTTCCCCTTTAACTTCGTCATACCAAACCACCTGACCATCAACGCCTGCAACCACCCAACGTTGGGTGGCCGCCTCCAGGACCAGCACGTCTTGTTGCCGCCGACCATGGGCCGCTGGGAAAAGGATGACATGTCTCCGCAGATGGCTCAGATCGAGTACTCTATCAAGGGCAGAGTACTCCACCAGCCAGACCTGGGCCGAACCAAGCTCCGGATCATGGAGGCTACGCAGACGATACACGTGCTACCCGCGTCCGTAGAGGAACCGCCGCTGAACGTCACGGATAATGACAGACTGTACCACATGTCGGGGTCCAAGTCGATTCGGAAGACTGTCCTATCAACAAAGGTCGGCCGTCTCACGGCAGAGGGGAGCCAGCCACCACCGGCCCTTCTCCGATTCGACGGGGTCGGCATGTTATCTCCCGCGACGGCACAGATCAATCTCAAGTTTGAGCCCACATCGGTCGACGTTGCGCCGCCAAAGGTCACGGGCATATCCGGGAAGGTCACAGCGCACACGTTCTTCAGCTCCGGGGCCATCGGCAGCTTCCCCAACTTGGGCGACTGGAGCGAGCAGTTTATTTCGGACAAGAGGGGCATCTACTCGACCTCGGCGGCGCTACCGCCCATCTCGGTCAGCCACGCGCGGTGGCAGCAGCACATCACGGCCAGTGCGAGGCGTGATTCGGGCTACTCGAGCGACCACAACACGGCTGACACAGACTCTGGAACACCACCGGCCGCCGCGCCCAGCAACAGCAGCAGGAGTAGTCGAAGGCGAACCACCCAGCAACAGAACGGGAAGAGCAAGAAGAAGCAGAATGGCTCGCCCATCTTTCAGACCACAACACAGCAGCTCTCGTTCAGTCTCCCGATGGACAAGAAGACGTTCATCCCGACCTTCCACTCGTGCATCATCTCACGGGTCTACACGCTGCAGCTCGCGCTCACGGTGGCGGTCGGTTCGGCCACCCGCACCATCACGCTCGTGCTGCCGCTGCAGGTGATGGTGGACTCGAACTTGCAGCACGATCTAGGCACCGCGGGCCTGCCGAGTTTCGAGACGGCCGTACAGGAGGCCGAGGCGGACGAGCATCTGCGACCGAGGGTGCTGCAGGTGCCTGACCAGCAGTTCAGGGAGACGGCCATGCTGCCTGGGTATAGTGGCTAGGAGACAGACTTGCTTGATTATGCAAGGGGAATGTGATAAAAAGGAGTGTTTACTGTTTAAAAAGTATAACAAGGCTGAGGCTTTTTCTGTTTTTCTTTTCTTTTTTCTTTTTTTTTTAAAAAAAAAAAACTGGGTGTTCTTTTCTTCACACTCTGGGTTTGGAATCAAGCGGTTGCGGCGTTGATATTCTGGGAGCCGATTAGTTTTACAATTCTTTTGGCAATGATATTAGAGGAGGAGATACCAAAATGCGATACCGAAAATAGTTGGATATAAGGAAGCAGGAAAGTTAAAAGGGGCTTAATCAATGGGGTACATACCAAAACGGAATTTTGCTAAGAACAAACAACATGGATATCATATTATTATCAACGTGACAAAGTGCCTACCTAGTTGGATTGGCATGAGATGAGCCTGGTCCTGTGACAACGCGTCTGTAGGTTTGTCGTGTTAGAAGGCAAGCCACATCAGATCATGGTCACTTATATCCACCTGGTGGCGCAATCAGGTTACCCCTATTTGTCAGTGGTCGCTGTACGGAGAATGGGCACTTTGCTTCGAGATCAAGGTAGGTTTAGTCTCCGGAGCGCAAAGAATAGCAGAGGAAAGTATTCAACTTGTTTTATTAGTTACGTTATGTCTTCGTCTTCTGCTTTTCTGCAGATATATAATCAACCTTCTGGAAGGAGGTTATCGGGTCGAAAATACCTACCAAACCCGCTTTTGCAAATAGCGGCAGGGGCTACAATGTGAGAGAAGATCTCACACTTACAAGACAGTTGATGGAGTTCGCGATTTTGAAGTGGAATGGAACGGAATCATCAGAAGTCTTGGTAAATCCAGTTTGTTTTAAGATTTTCAGGATGAACCTGGAAAGGGTACAAGTACCGAGCGGTCCCTGTCAGCATCTTACAGCTGGCAACTGCCCGGCTATCGGCTGGACGATCGCGCGGGATCGCGAGCGTGTGGGGGGAGCACTCTGGCTAAACTTAGCGTGCCTTGGCGGGCATTCCGCCGGGGGTATCTCTTCAAATTTCCCACATCGAGACATGTGGAAGATACGGGGTAACGCATCGTTTAGATAACAACCTGGAAGTTCGACACCTTCTGCTTCATATCTTGAACCAAACCCGACCGCCCACAGGATAAATCGCGACACGGGCTACCTACGACCAACAAAACCGGCCAGGCCTGCCACGTACTTTACAACAACCCACACGAGCAACGAGATAACGGGTTTTACCAATTAACTGAGCAGCAAACAACCTGTTGTTCCCTTGGACGCCCGCCGCATTCGTCTCTCCTCCCCTTTTTGGCATTACACCACATAACGCGTCCTGCTCTGGTACTCGGTGCCAATTTCACTCGTTACTTCTCCCCAGACGTTACCACCTCCGCTTCCGCCCCGTACGTACGTCCACGATCCGAAACACTGAATTTGAAGCCGGGGCGACCCATACGGATTACACAAGATATACCAAAAACGAAAAACCCAAGCCCCGGGAAGCCGCGATACATCCCTTACCTCGCCCCCGGGACCTCCCCCACGTGAATCAGACTCCCGTCTCACCTTGTTGAATGCATCAAGTTGAATTGCGACGCACATCTTTGGACACAGGGATAGTTGCGGCTGTTTGGAAAAGAGACGTGGGACCACGACACAACCATGGACGGGGCCATCAGGACAGGACTGCGGTGGATTGGGTTCTGCCTGGTGCTTTGCCAAGTCAACGCTTTCTACATTCCGGGTAAGAAGCTTCCATGACGATATTCTGCCCGCCACAATTGCGTTTTGTCGCCCGGCTAACCCGCAGCTTTGCCCCATCTACAGGCTGGTCGATCAAGAGCTACAAGGAGCACGAGTCGATCCCTTTGCTGGTCAACAAGGTCTACTCGGACAACACCCAGCTTCAATATGCTTACTACGACCTACCTTTTGTCTGCCCGCCGACCAGCCAGCGTCGGCTCGGCGGCGGTCTCCTCAGCGGGCAGAGCATCCCGCTCAACCTCGGCGAGGTCCTGCGCGGTGACCGCATCACGGCGTCTGACATGGACCTGACAATGAAGCGCGACACGCAGTGCAACTATCTGTGCAGCCGTGAAATCACCCGGAAGGACCTGCGGCGGGCGCGACAGATGGTTCAGGACGGTTACGTGGTCGAGTGGATCGTGGACAATCTGCCCGGTGCCACCAGCTTCGTGACGGTGGACAAGTCGCGCAAGTACTACGCTGCGGGCTTCAAGCTGGGCTACACGGACCACTCCTCCGGGGGGCGGCCCCGCTACTTCCTGAACAACCACCACACCATCGTGATCCGCTACCGCCGCGCGCCCGGCAAGGCCGGCGACAGGGGTGGCCAGGTCATTGTCGGCTTCGAGGTCTACCCAAAGAGCATCGGCCCCGGCAACAAGCGAGACGCAGAGGGCTGCCCGGTCGACCTCCACGACGTCCAGCAGAGCTTCGAGCTCTACATGCCGCCCAACAAGACGTCCGACCTGGCCATCCAGTACCCGCATTCGTCATACTATCCGGAGGAGTACGAAGACGACAACAGCAATGAGGACGACAACGCCAAGCTCACCATCCCATATACGTACTCGGTCTACTTTCGCGAGGATAACTCGGTCGAGTGGAACAGGCGGTGGGATCTGTACTTTGTGAACCAGGAGGAAGGGTCGAGGATCCATTGGTTGGCCATCGTCAACTCGCTCATCATCTGCGGCCTGCTCACGGGCATCGTGCTTATGATTGTGGCCAGGACGGTCCGGAGCGACATCAAGGGATATAACAGGGAATCGTCCGTGGAGGAGGCCAAGGCGGTGGCGCGCGCGTTGATGAAGCAACGGAAGACTAAACCGGGCAGCAGCAGTAGCGGCTCGCGAACACCGTTGCGGGAAAAGCCCTCCGCCGGATTTCTGGACCAAGGCGACGCCACCGCCGATATTAACGAGGCCGACGACTACTTAACCGACGACGAGGCGTTGGAGGACGTCACGGGCTGGAAGCTGTTGCACGGCGACGTGTTCCGCACGCCGCGGAACGGCCACCTCCTCGCGCCGCTCGTGGGCTCGGGCATGCAGCTGTTCTTCATGGCGGTCGGGCTCGTGCTGCTGAGCGCGCTGGGGATTCTGAATCCTAGCTTTCGCGGCGGCTTTATCAGTTTCGGCGTCGGGTTATTTGTCTTCGCCGGCGTCTTCTCGGGCTACTTCTCTGCGCGCGTGTACAGGACTTTTGGCGGGCAGGACTGGCGCCGCAACACGGTGGTGACGGCGCTGCTGTTTCCTGGGTTGCTGTTCGGGTTCGTGTTTGTGCTGAACCTGTTTGTCTGGGCGCAGGCGTCGAGCACGGCGATCCCGTTCGGCACGCTGATTGCTATCATCGCGCTGTGGTTGTGCATCCAGGTGCCGCTGGTGTATGTGGGTTCGTGGTACGGTTTCGTGCGCCATGGCGCTGGGTGGGAGCACCCGACCAAGACGAGCAGCGTGCCGCGGCAGATCCCCAGCCAGGCGTGGTACATCCGCGGCCTTAGGACGGCGCTCCTGGCGGGCCTAATTCCATTTGCGGTTATTTTTATCGAGCTGTTGTTTGTGTTTCAGTCCATGTGGCAGGATAAGAGCGGGTACTATTACGTGTTTGGGTTCCTGGCGGTGGTGTCAGCGATTTTGGTCTTGACTATTGCCGAGGTGACGGTCGTGACGATTTATATTCAGCTGTGCGCCGAGAACTATCATTGGTGGTGGCAGAGTTTTATGGTGGGCGGCGGGAGTGCCGTGTGGGTGTTTGCGTATTGCGTGTGGTATTATTTCATGAAGCTGCACATCACGGGATTCCTGAGCAGTCTGTTGTTCTTTAGTTATAGCTTTATGGCCTGCTGTGTGTATGGCTTGCTTACGGGGACGATTGGGTTCTTGACGGCGTATGCGTTTGTCAGGAGGATATATGGGTAAGTTTTCTTTCCCTACCAAAATTCATAGGAGCTAACTTTGCCTCGTACAGGGCCATCAAGGCTGATTAGGGACCGACCGGAACGACAGAACATCCCTCACATTGGGTTTTCATTAGCATAGTATCTCAAAGGCCGGAAAGGGGCGCAATGGAGCATTTGTGGTTTATCTGGTTTGTTAGTCTTCTTCTTCAGTATGTATTTGGTGAAAAATGTGATGACGTCTCCTTTGGTTCGTTCGGAATAGCGAGACTGGGTATTTTTGGTGTATAGGGATGGGTTTCGGCAACAAAAGGGACCTGATTCTTGCCCGTGAGCGACGGGCGAGGAGAACTGAATGTTGATGTTTTGGTGCGCAGCTCCTGAGCTGATATGTATATAAATTTTAATTAACCCGTAAGGCACTTGGGGTACCCTCTGAACAAGAACAATGGCGTCATAATTTCTCATGTTGAACGATCGATCCATTGGGACCTGAACTGCTGCACACTAATTCTAGCGCAGTATACTTGGAGCGCAGCGTCGTGGTGAGCCCTTGACGCAGGAGAAAGAGACGCTGCGAGCTCACGTCCACGGATTGGGGTAGATAATTGCAGGATGCTGCTTAAAGGTTACCCATCCAGCGATCGGAGCTTTGCACCTCATCAGCCACTCACCTACCTCACTTTTTATTCTCTGTTTTCGCCTTCGGTGAGAGAACCCAGATGGGCGGACAATGAATGGACTTTTGTTTATGTCTGAGGTGTGCTCTTTGCCGCAACACCAGCAGTATCGCTTTGAACCCCCCACTCGCCCGTGCCAAGGTCCCTAACACCTGTCTACCTAAGGAACACCACATGATATCATCGCCATCGTCGCCGGACATCGACTCACCTCATCTCACCACAACAACAATTATTTTACGCAACAACTACCAACATTACAATGGGTCTCCTGAAATGGCTCGGCCTCCGCCGGCCCAACACCTGGGAGCCGCCAACCATCATCGACAAGCTCTTATTTGACTCCCCGCTGCGCTGGCTCATGGCCAGCCTTTACAGTCTCATCCTCTTTCTCCGGGGCAGGCCGTTCCACGTGCCCACCGACAAGCCGCCCATCCGCGTGGTCTGCCTGTCAGACACGCACGACACCATCCTGCCACCCCACAAAATCCCGAACGGCGACCTCCTGATCCACTGCGGCGACCTCACCGTCGACGGGAGCAGGCGAGCCATCCAGCGCCAGCTGGACTGGCTCGCGAGCCTGCCGCACCGCCACAAGGTGTTTGTGTGCGGCAACCACGACTCGTGGTTTGACCCCAACGTCAGGGCGAAGGATGACGAGCAGAGTCTAGATTTCAAAGGGATGGTCTACCTAGAGAACAGCGCGGTGACGCTCGAGTTCAAGGGCGGCAGGAAGCTTAATCTGTACGGGTCGGGCGCGGTGCCCGATTGTGGCGAGGGGCCGGACTCCAACTTTGCGTTCCAGTACGACCGTCGTCTGCACCCGTGGGCCGGGACCGTGCCGGATGAGACCGACGTGCTGGTCACGCACACGCCGCCGGCGTACCACCGCGATCTGGGGGGAGTCGGGTGCACCGGTTTGCTGGAGGAGGTTTGGAGGATCAAACCCAAGCTGCACGTTTTTGGACACGTACACTGGGGCCACGGCCGTGAGCCTGTGTATTTTGACGAGTGCCAGCGCGCATACGAGTCGCTCATGGCCCGGCCGAGGAAAGGTGGTCCGCTCCGTGACCTGCTGCTACCGCTGAGCAGCGGCGCTGCTGGCGCCTGGAGGGATGCGTTTGCCGTTTTGTGGTATGGGCTGAATAGCGTGATATGGAAGTGGGTGATGCTGGGTCCTGGGTCGAACAATGGCGGTTTGTTTGTCAACGCTGCTGTTATGTATGGTAATACGGGCAGGGCGACTCATCCGGTGACTGTTGTGGATTTGTAAACGGAGGGATGTAGCATGTGGGATTATTGTGTGTGTTGGTTTGGAAGTGGGAGTTATAGAGAGCAGCCAGGGCGGCGGTTTCGACCCCCTTTTCGACTGGCGAACTCAGGGGCAGAGATAAAAAGATGTCAAATATATTGCCGATCTCTGCCATGTGTGCGTGCCGTGATCTCTTCGCTGTTGATGATTGGATGCTTGGTCTCGATGGAACGGCAGCCGCGGATCATATTCTGTTCTCTGACATGTCATTCTCGTCAACCATCCTGCTGAGAACCTTGAAATCAGATTTGGTAGCCCATTGCCTGGCTTCCCTACCAGCTTTCTTACCGTATTTCTTATCATGATCTAGGATAGCGGCGTCTCCGGTTAGCATCTGTCGATATGGCCTTGCTGTGTTGAGCAGAGTACGTACCATCCTAGACCCCGATACTTTTGATACGATCCGGTCTAGAACGCTTAGGATGACGGTAAGGAAGCCGATAAGGAAGACGACCAAGACCAGCGTGTCCTCGACTCTGGCGAAGACAACGGTCAGATCCAAGGCTATCTTTCTCGTAACAGCGGTGGCACACCTCTTCCACAAGGCGGATCGAGTAGGGTTGTGAGAACGGCTTAAAAGGCGTTCAGGTTAGGTAGACCTGTAAAGGCAGCTACTAAAGTCCGCTAAAGTCTTTATAGCATTCATTTCCATCTTTTTTAATATTACATGTGACGAGCCAGTGCAATAACCCAAACCATTACACCAAACCCTCCTCAATCGCAAAAGGATGCCAGAATACCAAAAGTGCCAGCCAACCTTCGGAATTCTAACGGGTTATATACCGTTGACGGTCACAATCAATTCAATCAAGGCTCAATGGCACCGACCGTCACATTACATTACTTTAAATCCATTCAGCTTTGTATTAATACCTAGGGGAGTAGTATGATTTCCAGTTGCAAAGTGAACCTTGGTTAAAATTCCAATAGCGAAAATTACACTTTCCCTCCGTTATGATTAATTACCGGAGACATTCGACCAGAAGAGTTATATATCATTAGAGCGTACCTACGTTAATATAATAAATAGAAAAAGAAAGAAAAAGATAGATTGAAGCACTACCTCGCTAGCCCTAATGGTTTACCTAAAACCCAGATCTGTAAATACATCCCCCTTTTGTTAGTTAGACACTTCTCTTATTCGTCGGAATCCAGCTCATTCTGGTCCCGATGCGCCCGACCCCCGACATGAAGTTCATAATATAAGCTCTCTTCGTTAGGATTCGGTTCATTTGCCATTGCTTCTTCTGCGAGAGCATCGTACCGAATCCTTGCCTCTTCCATTTCCTGTGCATGTTCTTCATCGTATTGCACCTCCCATGGCAATCTATCATCTATTACTTCCTCCTCAAAGTCGTCATCATCAGGGTCGCTCTCTTCGTCGTAGTTAAACTGCACTCCTGGAAGTTAAATTAGAAATATTAAACAGCGAGAAAAAAAACTCGAACAGTCAGCAGCCAGCAAGCACTCACCAACATGCCGGAAATCATGAATCAAAATTTCATGCTCAACGTCCCCTGACTTATCTTTAGGACCGATCTCCGAGATCTTCCAGTAAGCCATCGGTCCACAAGGGCCATGGGGGTCAAAATCTCTTTTTAGAAAGCTGCCAGTTAGCAAAATAGCCCAAACACTTGGAAATATGGGTGTGAAAGTTCATTCATACTTCTCAAACCAGGTGCCAACCACCCCCCTGGCGGACTGGATCCCTCCAATCTGGATCCCTTCGCTCTTCCACCTCTCTTCACCATCAAAAAGGGAATAGGTCGTCCAGCGGACCTCGCCTTCGAGCGTCACGCGGACACTCCCCCTGATGTCGGAATCGGCGTTATCGTCCCACGACCCGTCGAACGAACGCGAGAGCCCTTCGAAAAACACAACCGGATGGTCCTTGTGATCGTCCTCTCCGGGCTCCACAATCTTGGTCACGTTGAGCTTCATCATGATCAGCCGGGTCGCTTCGCCGACATCCAGGACTGGGCGCGGAACATTCCCGGGTAGCTGGTCGTCGGTGGGGAAGTTGTAGTAGAAAAAGTCATTGTAATCTTTTGGTAAGAAATGTCAGTAAAACGGAACTGCGCGGTTGCTTGGGCAACAACAACAATTTGGTAGGTAACCTTACCTAAGAAGCACACGATCCTCAACCAGGTCCCCGTAACACCGTAAGGATCCTTCAGCCGGAGAGCGTTTTCATCCGCAGTCTCACTCTCCCCGTCTTCATCTTCATCTGCACTTCCCCCACTGGCCTGATCATCCCCCTCTTCCTCTTCAAAAATCCCACCACACGTCGTGACGTCGTTATTCGGCGGCCAGGGCAGATAGCTTCCCGACCACGACCCCCCAAACGGCGTATTCCACAGATTCGAAAACAGCGGAAACGCGTCGAAACCTTTACCTCTGATATTTTCCCTCAAGACCAACGAAATGGCCTCAATCTTCTCCCAGTCCACATGAAAAGTCCCATCGTTCATAAAAGGTCCCCACCCGGAATTTCCTGTCGTGTACTGGCGCAGATCGTAGACCTTGGAACAAGCAAATGGATACAGCCTCGACGAGCGCAGCGTGCGGCCGTTGCCCCCCTTTATCAGCAGCGGCATGCCGTACAGACTATGCAGCTTGGCGCTCTGCTGGTGTCCTGTCTTGGGCGGGTCCTGGAACCGCTTCGTCTCGTTGCGGGCGCGCTCAAACAGGAACGACTGCGACATGAAGGCCTCCCGCGTTTCTTCATTATCAAAAATGCGCGCGAGGATCGAGGCGTTGCGCGATGGTGGGAACGTGAGCCCGAACGTGGACTGTCCCGGGCCTCGGCCTCGGTCCTTCCTTTCCCTGTCTTTTTCGTCTCGACATGATGCGTTTTCGAGGAGCCTGGTTACGGTCTTGAAGACGAAGGGTAGTTCGGCACGTTTCTGTACAGTTCAAAGAAGAGGCCGAGCCAAGCCAGCCCCCCCTGGAAAGGGGTTGGTTGGGCACGGGCGGGCGTTGCGGTCAGCATAGATTCCATCCACATACACAAAAGCATCGGTATCACGAAGCTGCTGCCAACATGGTGTCTGTCTGTGTTCGTTTATTCTCCATCTACTATGGCCTCTTAACCCCGTCCCGCCTAATACGGAGATCGGTAGTGATGCCGTGCATGCCCCGGGCAGGTAGGTACCTCGACGGAAAGAGAGGGATCTGTCTGTCGGTGCTCACCTTGTCGGGTGTCTGGCTTTTGCAAACGAGCTGCAAGCGCACCAAATCGTGCAGTTCTTGCTCCCAATCGAGCTTCTTGGAGGGTGGTTCATCCTGAGGCGGGAAGGCGGTCATTAGTCCATGGTCAGGGTCTTTTGGATAATGGCCGAGCAGCCAGCCCCCTGCCCGTTGGACGGGAAGGAGCTATGATATATACGAGTATTCAAAGATATGTGTTGGCTTACCAGCGTCCGGTAGTAGATATCCCTGCATAGCGTCGTGTTGCCCTTGATGACGCTATACAGAAAGCGACAGGTTTGGGATACTGGCACGAGATCCTCGGGCCCGACGAAGCTCAGGATATTATGGACGATTTCGGGTGGTAGCTGTACGATGTGGGACACCATTGTGGAAGTGGAAGGAATAGTTGCGCCTGCCTGGCCGGTTGTGTTGCTGACTCTTGCCCGTGCAGTACAAATGCGACGACGTGGGGCTGTTGGGGCTTCACAGGGGTAGGTGTGGTGGTGATGCAATAGTGGGAACTGGGGAAGCTCGAGTCAGACTAGAGACGAATTGACCAGTAGTTATAACGAACTAGAGTGAAAAACCATCCCAGGGAGACAGACAAGCCTGGATACTAATTTGAATTTGTGATTATGAATTGAACACCGAGGGGCCTTCAATCATGGAATCAGAAGCTTTTAGGGAAGCTGAGTCCGGCCTGAGGTGGTCGGAGTTAGACTTTAAAATAGCACCGAAGTGCAGAAGATGGGGTTAGGGAGCGAACGGAGGTCTCAGGACTGGATGTCGAGATGAAATGTCGACCTGCGGCGGGTGTAAGGTACCGGTAACGGAAGATGCGGGGAAAGACGGGCGGCGATACGGGCGTCCCACCTTGCTTCCATCGTTGTAGGTATATGGCATGTAGGACGGACACGACAGAAGCGCATGTGTGCTGCCCATCCCGTGTCCAACTCCGGAATTCCGACAACACCAACACACTCCTCACGCAAAACCTCTCGCTTGCGGGGTACTCACCACCCAAACTAAGAATCGCCTGCTTCACTTCAGTTATCGTAGTTGTTTTCAACCTGGTAATTACCTACCTCAGACAATCTGTAGGTACTTACGGTATGTGGATTGGCTGCCAAGTCCCGACGAGTTGCGAGTCTGCGAGCTCCTTGCCTGTTTCCTGCCCGGCTAAGCACCATGGCTGTTAGCTCCGTGCAAACGACGCGCATCGACAACCTCTCGCTTCGCTGGATTCGCCTGCCTACCAACCTCGGGCTTGACCACGACCAGTGTTATCCATATCAGGTATCAAGTTTATGACTGGGAGGCGCAGAGCTGCGGGAGTCCCAACCCATGAAAGACGTACCCACCGCACCTACCCTGGAGGTCCGGCGTTAAGAGAGTTCGGGCTTTGCCCGCACTCACACGCTCCAGTGCGGCTGGAGACCAAGTCCGCGGTCCGGCCGCCGCCGTTTCCCAGCCTTTTGTCATCACAAATACTCCGTACCGCAACGCTACGCTACAGCGTACACACTCGCCTAATACGAAGTATCCATACGAACAAGCCCATCTGCGTGTCGTTATTGCCGGCCGCTAGGCCAGAGGATCGCAGAATCGCTCAAGCAATACTTTGATTTTGTACTACATAACAGCTCAAAGGACGGGCTTTGCTCAAATCAAGTAACCACCAAAACAAACGTAATAATAAGAGAAGAGCAACAGGGGTATAGGTAACTGACAAAGAAAGGTGCAGAGTAAATGCATCGCAGCTGCTGGTGGGCCAACTTTCTGCAAGCCCACCTAGACAAGATAAGGCAGTCCATCAATATCATCAAACCTCCGTCCTCTCTCCCTTCATGCACCCCTTTTTAAAAGATCAAAGCAATCTGCTTTTCAAGTACAATCCCAAGGTCGTGTATTCCAAGATTCCGCGTAGCACGCTGCACTCGGTTAGCATTTTTAGAAAGCACATAATCCTCCCATGGCATGTTGAATCAAATTAAAACATTATGACACGCTGTGCCCGGCGTTGAGGTGAATGCAGTTGTTAAGCAGCGTAGCTCCTTCGTGAAGAAGCTCCCATCTGGTCACCTCGAATGTGTCCTTAAGGACCCTCAGCAATGGGGTGTTGTGGTTGATCCCCTTCATTGACTTGAGTTCCTCGGGCGACGACACATTGCCGTATTTGATGAGGTAGTCCCGCATATGCATGATCCTCTCCCCCTGTGATTCCGGCACCGGCACGTTCGGGCAAGGGCCCTCGAGCGCAAACCCGTAGCACCAGACCACAAGCGCCGCAAAGTACAAAACCCAAGGTCGGTTGAGAAGAACATCGTCCCGCGCCGAGTACGGTTCCTCCACACCGCCATAACCGTTAGACTTGGGAGTCCCAGAGCCGTCCGAGAGCATGACGGAATGCAAGAACTTCAAGGCGTAGTATGTGGCATCACGAGCTTTGGCCGAAGGAGCCCAGATGTCCTTCATTCTCCGCTGCGCGCTATTAAGATCTTGCGATCCAATCGCCCGGCCCAAAAGCCTCTTGGCCCTTGCAAAAATCTGGCAGTCCACAATATCCACATGCATTGCCATATGCGCAAGGTGATGCAACACTATCCGGCTTTCAAACACCACATTCGCTTCGAGACGGTTCGGCGAATCGTATTGGTAAGGGTCCGACATATCGTGCCCACCCAGCAGCGTCTTATCGAAGTCGCTCTTCCATGAATCAAAAGCCCGCGTCAGCGTTCCTCGCCATTTGTCGCGGCCTCCAAGCGCCTGCGAAACACCGCCGCCAAGTGAGTTGACTTGGAGGTCTCTCTGATTCATGTGCCAGCTGACGCTGAGCAGGCCTGCCATGAGAATCGTACGCCCGAATGAGTTTGTCTGCACTTCTTGGCCGCTGAGAGTCCGTTTGAGCCCCTCGAGAAATGAGATGGGCTTGTTGCCGACTGACAGGAGCTGAGCCTCGATTCTACCAACCTCGGAACCGCTCATAGCTTTCCAAAGCTTGTCGTCACAAGGCAATGGCAGGCGCATCTCGTGCGCCACCATAACGGTAGAATGACCAAACATGGTAGCGTGGATGGAATCGATCACAAAGGCTGCAAAGGCTGCACGGCGCGTCGCTTCGTTCGTAATCCAGTGGTTCCACCACTCGTCTGGAGTGTGGGCCGCGCCTGACGTTGACGATTGCCTCGAGCCATTGGTCCTGTCATCCCGATGGTTGGGCGGCGAGTCCATGGCCGACTTCCCAATTAGAGCTCTTCCGCGACGCATCAGCGTTATCGTTGTCGCATGGTGAATATGGGCTCGTTCGTGCAACTCCCTGGTCGAATACATTTTTTCATACAGCTCGAGAAGCAAGAGCGTCTGGAAAACCCACAACTTAGCAGGTGGGCGGCAGTTAGGGTCCTGGAACATTTCCCATCTCAGGTGCCAAGCCAGGAAGTTGGAGAGCTGTGCCCCAGCCTTGGTCATTTTCTGACCCTGTGCTTTGTCTAAGCACGCTGCGCCAATGGTCATCATGGCAATTAACTGTAAGTTCGGCGTCTTGTCGGGGGAGAATGTAGCCTTGTGGAGGATTGGGACCTGGTCACTGAAGTGCAGCCAGTAGGAGGAAATGTATCCCTGCATCATCTTACGACTCAGCATATGGTTATCGTCATTGCGATCTCCCTCGAGAATGCTCTCCCGTTGCCTCTCAATGGGCGCATAGCCATTTTCGTGGAACCTATCTTTGATAAGTTCATATATATTAAGAGCTTTGTCGTCTGAAATGACCGATTCAGGAAAATTTTGATCAAGAAGGCTGGTAACCGACATGACCTGCTGTGGCCCGGTCGAGGGGGGGAAGTAGCCCATCTGGTTCGGGTCGTTGTAGTATGGCATGTTATAATGGTTTGCGGAGAATTCCCCATAACTATGTCTAGTTAGCACACGGATAGACAGAACGGTTCACTGGGACTTACTTATAGCTCTGCATTGGCAGCCCGTGGATAGGAGAGCTTTCGCCAGGAGTGTTAAACAAGTATGCCATGAAGTCTTCAGGCATCCCGACATAGGGTGATTTATTGAGAGTTCCCTCCGTTCCAAACACCGGCATCGTCTGCTGCATGCTCATTTGATCGAGAATAACCATCTCGCCAGAGGCCTGGGGATGGTGATCGGAGTATTCGCCAGACGTAGAAGGCACATACACCTGCTGATCATCCCGTGGAATGGTTGCAGAAGTCTGTGCGGCGAAATCTGACGGAGGAAGAGTGAACGGGGGAAAGTTCTGCGGAGGAACATAGGGCATCATGTTGGAAGACTGAGGCGTGTTAGTGGGCTGGCTGTGATATCCCTGCTGCGTAGAAACAGGAGATAACACCCCATAAGACCTGACGTTGGTCTGGACTGATGGTCGCTGAGGACCGGGTGGTGAATGATGCGGAGGTCTGTGGTTTGACATGTGGTGATAACTCGAATCGTGGTGCACATAATCGACACCGTTTTGAAACCCGGCGGGAGACGTGTTTGTAATGGGTGTGTACGGACTTCCCATCGCGTCTTTGGGAGACTGGTACTGCATGGTCAGCGACCGCTTGTAGCCACCCCCTGTGCCCGGCCGGTTGACTTCCGGCGAGGTGGAGCCCGCTGGGGCAAAAGGGGGACGGTTTTCGGCAATGGGGGAGACCTGGCCCAGCATCGTATCTTTACGATTGAGCGCCGAACCCTTCGCAGTATGGCGGTCTTTGTGACGGTTACATAGATCTAGCCGCACAAATGTTCGTTGGCAATCACCAATCCCACACTTGTACACTTGCTTAGGGTTGTGGTTCAGCTGGTGTCGATAGCTTTCGCGGCAGTTAGCATCCTTGGGTCCAGCAGGCATGTTGGGACGACTTACAGATGCTCTGCCCTCGAGTAGCTCTTCCCACATCCCTTTTCCGGGCATTCGAACTTCTTGTCTAGACCTTTTCGGCTCCTGCGACGCTTCCGGGCAGGCCCGTCGGAGTTGGACGAATGCGCATGGTTACCGTCCAGGTCGCCATCATCAGGATCGTCGATGTCGAGTCCATCCACATCGTTGTCGTCAGATCGACTGCGAGGGCGGCCTCTCTCCTGTTCGTCCTCCTGCTTGACGTTGTGGGGTGGGGTTGGCTCCTGAAGTTGTGTCATGGTGTGCTTCGACCTAGGGATGGACAGCGAAGTCTTGATATCGGCCGGCTGAGATATGAGAACCTGTGTCATGGTTCGTCAATTTCGGAGTCGGCAATCCACAGGCTAGGTCTGTCACACGCTCGAATGAATAAGGTGTGATGACAGGATCAGGGACGAGGATGTGCTCCAGCGAGGTTGCGATATCTCCTTCTGGAGCCCCAGTTTCAGAGTAACAACCGCAACTCAAAGAAAACTGTCGGCAAAGCACTGACTACACGATTTTGCAGATGCGAAGAGCCCTTCCACGATTGAGATGACCGTAATGATGGTGAGGACTGCCGATGCGATCGACAGGGTGAACTGTTTGCGTAGTGCTCCACTAGCCAGTCCGAAGCGGATGGTTATGTTGGAGCCGCACGCGACCTCACCGAGACTCATTCGCTCAAGGCTCACGATATCATGGCAGGCAGATTTGTGCGAGTGCGCGGCAACGGTCGGAGATACGGGAGCAAAGGTGGCGATGACACCCCACTGCTTACGAACAAGCGCTATTAACACGGAATGCGAGCAGTCAACCAGTCAACAGACACCGGCAACGATGGCGTTTGGGCTCTTCACTTTGCTTCTCCCTTTTCAGAATTTCCTGGAAAGTAGCGATCAGCGATAAAAATCTTCAGGGAGGCAAAAGGCGTGTGCCTGCCGCCCGTTGCGGGAAAAGTGGTCCAAACAAGTCGCATCGAGCGCATTTGATGGCGTCTGGGTGGACGACGGGGAGGGGGTGACCGGGATTTGAAGAGCACCGGCCGGGGGAAGACTAGGGGAACTGGGGCGTGTGGCTCAAGCAACTCGCAACTGCAAGCAAGCTGATGGACCAAGCGCTCGGGTGGAGCTCGAAGCGACCGACATGTCGAGAAAAACGAGGGATAAAAAACTGCGGCCTTGGAGCGAATCGAAGACGGATAGGGAATGGGGGTGACCATCCAAACAAGCGCATTGTTGGACCGGTCATTGGAAAGCCACTTGTAAGACGCCAACCGGCAACGACCGGCCCAGCCGCAAGGGTCCCAGCATCATCCTTTCTTTCTTTGACGTTGATGGCTGGCTTGTCCAACTGCAACTGGCAGTCTTTGCCATGTCTCTCGTCAAGCCCATGACTTTGCAAGGACTGGCGATTGAGGTGTTTGCCTTACCGGACCGCGTGTGACGGACCGGATAGGTCCATCCTTGACATAACACGTCGAGATGCAGAAGAAAGTGTTCTAGAATGATTGAAGGGCAGAGAAGTGATGGGCGGAGATGGAGGAAGGCGTCGGGTTAAGTCAGACAGAGATACAAGAAAAGCGTACCTGGCAACTTGAAAGAAGCGCGCGTGGGTTCAAACTTGGGATCGGTCGCCGCTTCGAGGTTTCGA
Organism: Apodospora peruviana; assembly: GCA_033439685.1. Lineage (NCBI taxonomy): Eukaryota > Fungi > Ascomycota > Sordariomycetes > Sordariales > Lasiosphaeriaceae > Apodospora > Apodospora peruviana. The sequence goes on along the minus strand of JAUEDM010000004.1, from coordinate 1,266,515 downwards.
CGGCAGAACTGACGGCAGAACTGACGACGACTTGAGCAGCGTCAATACGTCGATGCGTCAAAGGGGAGGTGGTCCAGGCGGAGGATGGCTTTCTGCGAGGGGCGACGCGTGAATACGTGCCCGGTGGGTGAAGCGTGCGGCGATGCGCTGGAACTGGCACAATTGAGGATTGCACAAGGTTTGCTTGTGGTGCAAAACTTCCCCAGATGTGAGGGCTGTCTTGTCCGACCTTGGCCTCCCGCGGGTTAGGATGGTGTTTCTGGGGAAGTGGGAGGAGGAGAATCTGAGGGGCGGGATGGGAGTGTGGGGGTCTTATGGCCCATTGAGCTTATAAGGGCGACGGGCAGTCACGGCCAAGGAGAAGCCGCGCACCCGGGGGCCTTATAATTTACTGCACGGAATATGGTACGTACATCCTCTAAGGTACGGGTTTTATTCCAGGCCTCCCCCAATCCCTTACTGTCAAGTAAGAGTTGGGGGGTGTGCAGTGCTCAAGGTGCTGTACTTTTAGTCTAGCTTCACATTAGGGCAGCCAAGCCGTCAGTCTGGTTCAGTGTCGGGTGTTCTCCGTCGTGCACCCCGCCATTAGCGTCTAAAGGCATTCCGGACAGGCAGTACGGTAATCTGTCCATGGCCAAGTCTTACCGGCTCAAGGCACTTCAGTTAATGATCGTAGGTGAAGAACTGAAAGGCGATGTGGAGTTTAACAAGCATCGTCTTACATTACCGATACTGCGCTGCATCTGATAAACTGCGGGCGATTGGGGGCGAGAGGCTCTAGGAACAGGGTTGACGATTCGATGCTCTCCACCACTATTATGGAATTGAAAGGCCTCGACCCCATCCCCATCAGACAAGTACGCTGGATCCACCCGCCCCGGACTGATCTCACTTTATTTCTATCGGATCGGAGCGGAGCGACGATTACATATAACGTGAACACCAGTCTTGGACACGAGCGCTCTACATGAGCCGACATCCAGACGTCGACCTGAGTCGTGCTCAAAGAATAATATTGAGTCTGGTGAGACCGGCAAAGGATGAGCCCCTTTAGTTGGAAGCCGGTGCTACACACAACACAGGCGTGGACAGCCCGTTTGGATTTGGCGATTTGGTGCGCGCCGGCGCGGGCCCATGGATCGTGGTTGATCATCGGGAGGGGAGCTTTCAAGCTTGGTCCGAACAATTTAACACTCGGTTACGGATTCTTTATATAAACTAGTGCATCTTCTCTCACAGTTCTTTCCCCACCGCTTCCCACCCACACGTTCTCGCCCAGTCAGCGACCCGAGGAGCTACTTAGCTTGGCACGCGAGGCTGCCAGGCTCCCAACCAACGACCCGAACTGGCCCCAGCAGATGATGAGGCTGCCACCAATCTCCATGTGGGGTTCCGATGCCAGGAACTACTCCGCAGCCTTAAGCTACCCAGCGTGCCAGCTTTTTTGGCAATTTAGCCACCAAACGTCCACGCACCATGACGGGTGAAGGCGGGCAGTTCCAGATCACTTCGACAAGGTGTACAGTTGTCTGTCCACGACATGTTGGCCCCTGCGTTCACGAGAATCGCTCGGTGCCGTGCCAGAGCACGCGTCGATGCGTCTGCAGGACCCTCCCCCTTCGGCATCTTTCACATTTCGTCCCATTTTCCAGGATATCATGGCTCATGGGTTCCTGCGTTGCGGTAAGAATACCATCAGACCAGTCGAATCAGGTAGTACATCTCGAATGATGAGTCTGTCCAGAATCAGATTGAATAAGCAGTGTTTGCGATGTAACGGTATTTTAGTGATGCCCATGACCGTTTCCCCAGAACTTTTGATCGAGACCAAAAAAAAGGCGACGGGGAGTGGGGATGTGGACTCATTCTGCTCCGACAGGGAAGGCCGGCCGCAGCCTGCACTGCATCGACCGAAGAGATCAAGAGAGAAATGTGGAGACTGGGGAAATACGGTCAGAGAATCTGATTGGCTGATACTTCTCCCCCCTGGGTCTGTAGGGTCTGGCCTCCCCACCCCTCCTGTCTTCGACCTGCTTATTTTGCGCAGAGGCGGATTCCTCTGAAGGCAGCTACAGATGAACTGCCCGTCTTCTGAACATCGAGAGATTTCAGGGCAGGTCTCTGAGTAATAATAGTAGGCAAATTGTAACAGCTCTCTCTCTGGTTGGTCGTTTCAGTCTCAGACAATGCAGAGCCTTTCTCCTTAACTTTTTGACACAAGGGCACACAGATTACACTAAACGTCTGAAGAGCCCCGCCACACTGCAACACTAGGCTGATAGTGTATCCCCCTCAACGCGTGCGGTCCGAGACAGAGCGTCCGGAAAGCCGGGTGAGAGCAAATTGACAGAGCGGTGACACAGAATGTTCCCCGAGAAGACAATTCCAGGAGCCTAAGCACTTTACCTTAATGAGCTGGGTAAGGGAAAGGAGACTCCAAGTACAACAGAAATACTCAACGAGACAGGAGCTTCGACAGTAGCATAAGAACAAAATGGAGCTCAACAACAGCCTCCTGCACTAAGCTTCTTCTTGCAGGGCCTGCATGAGGTCAAGCACGGACGGCAAGACCTCCTCGAAAGTCCACAACGCCACCCCCGTTCCAGGAGGCACGCGATCCCTTGTCACGGAGCTTGAGAGCCGGAGCCAGGCTGGACCCAAGGAAGGGCCACCCCAAGGATCGGGACAAGAGATGTGTCACTCCATACAAGCTCGGTGAACCAGTCTACTGGCATCACCATAAGCATCTATCAAAAGGCTCGATTTCGTGCTGCTTTATGTACAATATCCCGTCTCCACGGATGTATGTCAGTCAGTCAGGTAGTGATGACGATCGACAACTCTCGACAGGCCAGAGATGCACTCTACAAACCCCAAAATATAGAACTACTCTTGTACGGATTATGCAGGTGGCTTACCACGTACGTTCCCACGACATCCAACATCCAATACGTTTTCTGTTCACCGATTCTGGACGACCTACATCGGTGTTAGCCACGGGCATAAGACATTAGGGCTACCACCCTGCAAGATCCTCAAACAGAGTTGAGTTCAGACAGCGCGGGATGGACGCGTCCTTGACCACCACAACAAAACTTGTTTGCGGCATCATGATGACTACCACTGGCCCTCTGCAGCCTTGTTCGAGACTTAGTCCCAAGCCTTTGGTTACCCGCAAAAGTGCACTGTCGAGATCGCCTATCGCCGCCGCCGTCAACGAAGGGGACGGGGATGAGGTTGGTTCGATGAGATGCACGGAATTCTCTGTCGATTCCTAAATTTTCGCACTTGACCAGCATGACGGGCCCTGATTTGCAAGAGCTGCCTCACAGGAGATGCGGCAAAAACGCCCCATGTCGCGCCACCGGTGTCCTGGTTGCAGCTCTCTATTATGCACGTCGACGAAAAGGTTTCGATTTCTGCATCTTTGGGGAGTGTGGAGAGTTTTTTCTGCATTCTCCAACGACCAAGCCCAAACTCCGTTCTGTTTCTGAGGTTGACAACCCTCCGCTGAACATCATGACACCCGAAGCCGGTTCTAGGTACATCGTACATACGAATTAGTGCCTCACCTCCTAGCCAGTGCCTTGGAAGCGCTGTGAGCAAAGATCCATTCTTGCTTCTCGAAACACTTGCTCCGACGAGAGATCAAGGCCTGACTGGATCCTTCGTGCCCCCGTTCACAGTCAGCTGGACCCCCGATTGTCGTGTAGTCACTACCGTATATTGCCGCATTTTCACTTCACACGTTATAGAACAGATTCATTGGGTTCGTTGAATGAGCTGTGGAACCCTCGGAGCACTGCGACCGTAGAACCGCTCTGTCGAGCACCGGCATGCCATGCGGAGTCTGTATGTCAGGCACAACCCAAGAGGGAAAAGGGTCCAGCATGCCTCTTGTTTAGTATCACCAAAGGCTTTCCAGACAGAACCATCAACGTGGCAGAAAAGGTGGTAAAAGGGAAGCCGGGACTTTGCCTTCAAAACCCCTGCCCCTCTAATCTTTCAAGACCTATGCTGCGCAAAACCTGTAGCATGGAAAAGAACAACTGAGCCCGGAAAGTTGAATGTTCGTGTACTATCCGAGTAGGCTGGTAAGGTAGCGAGTATTTTGAAGTGCTTTTGATGTCTTTGGATTTCAGATCTTTTCATTCGAAAATCAGTTCAAAGGCAACTGGTGTCACAGACAGAAGCCCACCTGACGTTTTCCATAACGCGGGGCCGACGGAGCGCGCTCGGAATTGCGGCACACTGCCTTCACTACCTAATTAAACCCCCGGCAGCCCAGCCACAAATTGATAAATCCGACCAACAATTGTGTGCGCAGCTGTCGTCAGAGCTTCAGGGGTCCACAGAAGGCGCTTCGCAACACGTTCGGCGCGCAATCTCTTCGAGCAACCCCCCCCTCTCCAACACAATGCCACTCTTCCACCAGCGCAACACAACTGCTCCCGGGGCTCTCCAGTATAGCCTCGATATTTACAATGTAACGGGATTTTAAGATCGCCAAACAAGTCTCTACCACACACCACTTAAACTTACCTCGGCGGCCCTTTTCGTTGTCTCGCAATGGCGCCGGCAAAGTCGGCGCGAAGCGGTCAAGACGACCACCCCAAGTCGGAAACACTCAACTCAAAAGACAAAAACGGGCATTCTGTTGGCCATCAGTCCAATGGAAAGCTACGTCGGGTCGCCAGTCAAAATGGTTCAAACTTGCGTGAGGTCACGAGTGCCGGTGCTGCCACCGCGGCCTCGGCTGCGGTCCCGTCTACCTCAGCTGGCGTCGCGGGCGCACAAGAAGCGAACAGCCCAGGAGTATGTGTCCCTCATCCCTCCTTTTTTCTATGTCGACTTTCCACTGACGTTTATCGGTGTGCGAAGCTACAATGGCCAGCCTTCGAAAGAAACGTCCTCCATGCCTACCGCCGCGCCTACCGCCTCAACACCCCGACAGCCTTCGCCAGCGACTACCACCAGTGGGTTCTCACCCAGCGAGGTAGCGTCGGTCTCTACTCCCCAACCATTGCGAGACGCAAAGAGTTCCGAAGACAGGCCAAGGACCAGCTCACGGGCACGGTGCGGAAGCACTTCAACGGGCTTGGCGTCCAGGAAAACGACATCATCGTCGATTTTCTCCACAAGGTCAGGGGCCAGGGCGTGTCCAAAGCTAGGACGACTCGGCGGCCGGAATACATGATCAACGAGGCCGACAGATGATTACAGAATAACAGTCGAAATACTCCTTTCGTCACTTTTGGCGGCAGCCTGGTACAAACTCAAAGTGCTTGGGTCAATCGCGCTTGCAGGATTTAGTTCATAAGGATAATGAAGCTGCGTGAATGCAGGGGTTTAAGGGCATTTCGGGCACGACTGGCGTTTAGAAGGCCCATTTAAGGGTTTGCGTTGCCTTTGTATATATAAAAGACACGGCATCGGAGTATCGTGGCATCTCTCCTTTTATTTCACATATTCTTTAATCCAAGACATCGCGGCTCACGCGCTTTTGTGCTGTGGCGCGCAAGTGGGGCAGAGCGAAAGTGGTGGTTTGTTCTAGCAAGGTTCTTGAGTGGTTCTCCACACCTTCCAGGTTAAGCCGAGCATTTTGATGCCTGAGGCGCCAATACATAAGGAAGGTACCTGTGCAATCGGCGTCAGCGGAAAAAAAAAAGTTGAATGGCATCCAGAAAGACTTCTACGAGTTTCCCCTGATCGCTACAGACGCATTATAGCTCGGAAAGCAACTCCACATACCGCTCCCTTGTTATCAGGCAGTCTGATGTCGCTAGAACACCGTTGTCGGTAAGCTGCGCGCTTTCACATCGAGATGAATTCGAGCATTTTACCAAAAGCTGCTGCCCTGCCAGCCCGCCAATTCTCCACGGCGCGGCAGCATATATGCCGTCGCCAGCGAGCAGCGAGAGGATGCGCCGCAACAAACATGAGGACATGTAGCTTCACGGTGGTCGCCAGGCCGGGCGCCCGGTTATCTTCCAGGGCTTCGGCTGAGTCTATTGCCCATTCAAAAGTATGTGCGCCAGTCGGGTTTGCTTCTTCCGTAGTGCTGTTTGGTTTTGCCCACCGTACTGATCCATAACTTCTTTTTTTTTTTTACTGAAATAGACATTTCACACGACACGAAGGCTACTATCGACGCCCAAGGACCCATACGGCGCGTTGGGCGTGAGCAAGAGCGCATCGGCGTCCGAGATCAAGAAGGCCTACTACGGGCTGGCCAAGAAATTCCACCCCGACACGAACAAGGACCCGAACGCCAAGGATAAGTTTGCCGAGATCCAATCCGCCTACGAGATTCTTTCCGACCCCAAGAAGAAGGAGCAGTTCGACCAGTTCGGAGCAGCAGGGTTCGATCCGAGTGCCGGCGGTGATCCCGGCGGGCCGGGCGGGCATCCCTTCGGGGGTGGCCACCCTTTCGGTGGCGGCTTCGGAGGCGGCTTTGGAGGCCAGGGCGGGTTCGGCGCAAACATCAATTTTGAAGACCTGTTTTCGGCTTTTACCGGCCAGCGGGGCGGGTTTGCTGGCTCAGGCGGCCGGGGGGGAGGTCCGTTCCAACCGGAGATGTTTGAAGGCGACCACATCGAGGTCCAGTGCAATCTGTCATTTATGGAGGCCGCAAAGGGCACGAAGAAGAAGATCACCATCTTGCCGCTGGTGCAGTGCAAGACGTGTACGGGCAGCGGGCTTAAAGCCGGCACGAAGCGGTCGAGCTGCAAGGCCTGCGGCGGCACGGGGACGAGGGTCCATTTCATGTCGGGTGGCTTCCAGATGGCGAGTACTTGTAGCACTTGCGAGGGTAGCGGAGTGGCGGTGCCCAAGGGCTCCGAGTGCAGGACGTGTTCCGGAGATGGTGTAGTCAGGGAACGTAAGACCATCACGGTGGATATCCCGGCCGGAATTGAGGACGGGATGCGGCTGAGGGTGACCGGGGAGGGCGACGCGCCTGCGACTGGCCGAGCGGCGAACCCGAACGCGCCGTCTCACAATGGCGACCTTTTTGTTATTGTTAAGGTCGCGCCGGACGCCAAATTCACCCGCACCGGGGCGAATATACGGTACAAGGCGACGATACCGCTCACAACGGCTATTCTGGGTGGAGAGATTCCCATCCCGACGCTGGACGCTGATGTCAAGATTAAGGTCGCGACGGGGACTAACACGGGCGACAAGATGACGCTGTCTGGCAAAGGCATGCCGAAGATCGGCACGCGCCGGGGTGGCTATGGCGACCTGGAGGTCGAGTTCAAGGTGGCGATGCCAAAATATCTGACGGCCAACCAGAGGACGATAGTCGAGATGCTGGCGGACGAGCTCGGGGACCAGACGGCGAAGCGGATCATGAATCTCAAGTCAAAGTGAGGACCAACAGATATGCTCTCCCATTTCATTGTGGAAATGGGTCAAGTTCTGGTCTTTCTTGCTAACTAGGGGAATCAATCACAGGTCCGCGGGTGGTGCGAGTTCGACAGGGCAGACAGAAGACAGCCATAAGCACGAGGGCTTTCTGAAATCGATTTGGCATAATCTTACGAACCATACCGGCCATAAGTCTGGCGAGGATGGATCATCTTCCGAAAAGAGCTCCAACAGCAGCGACAAGAAGAGCGATGACGAACCAGCGAAGAAGTCGGGTGCTGGGTCGGGTTGAGCAAGTGTATCTGTACGATGTAACAGGTTTCAGGGGACGTCATGTTTAAAAAGGTACATATATATATATATATATATATATATATATATCTTTATGTAATCTATCTTGGTTTAGTTTATAAAATGGCAGGGGGGAATTGGGTGTGGAGCATCTGGGCGGTGTCTTTCTCTTTTATTGACATTGAGGATAGGAGGCATTTGAGGAGAAGTCAGAAAGACGAGGCGGAACAACACTTGCATTGTATATTATGATGCGAGGTCGAGGGCATACCGGCCGGTGCGGTACTGGGTCTGATTGTGTATATATTGGGGATTAGAAAAATAGGAGAAGAGAAACCCACTCGGCTATTACACTAGAACATATTTCTGTCAAGTTGTTGAAGCATGTGATATTTGATAGTGACTCGGTCAATTTCTCGGACGCTCCTGGGGTCGGTTGCGGTCTTATGTTTTGGAGAGTGAGACCGAAGCGGTAAACTACTAGAACTAGGTACCTGTGCATGTATTGATAGTAAAACAACTTACAACTACTACGGTAACATCGAACCTCGGGAACAGCTCCACTGCTGCTGCGATGAATCGGTCCGCGATTGAAGAAAATAGAACTAGACGTGTCAACCGCGGTGAGAATCTGCAAAAGAATCTATGGATCAGCTAGCTGCCCTTGTGTGACTTGCCTCTTCACGATCTTTTATCCATCTGGAAGATGTGGAGAGAGGGAGGCTCAACGGAAACGGGTACCGGTAAGGTAAGATAGGGGAGAGCAGATGACGAATGATGCGGAGAAATCGCCGAGCCCGAGCGGCCTTTTATGATGTTTACCCGAGCGTGACTTGGGCGTACCATCACGTTGAACGAACCCAGGGGCGTTAGGTGGGTTCCTGACCTTGCTCACCTGGGTTATTTCACCGCTGCCATGCGGCCGGTGGGTGGCATTGTTTGATGATGCGCGTGCGCGTGGCCAAGTAGGGTTAAGCCAGCCAGGCATATGTGATGATGATGCTGATATTCAAGATGAATTGTGGTGATGGTACTTGATTTTTGGCACGCGAGAACGGGGCTATTCGCTTCGTCTCGCTTCGAAGAGGCAGATATATATAAATATATATGACTTGTACATCTCCATGTCTCACCAGACCCGGTTACTGGGTCGGTTGTGTGTTCCCTCTTTCTCGTGTCCCGGGCCAGACCTCATTTCTCCCCATCTTACCTCGAGGAATCAGCTGCCCATCACCATGATGCTTCACGTCTCTTCTCCTTTCTCGGCTGCCGCGCTGCTACTTCTGGCTTCGACCGTTGCTGCCGGAACGATCGATTCCTTTATTAGCACAGGTATGTGTACCTATACTCTTTTCTCCATGCCTTTGATTTAGCGTTGAAACATCTCAAACAGAGCGAGATATCGCACTGAAAGGCGTCCTGGCCAATATCGGGCCCAACGGCACCAAAGTCGCTGGCGCAGGCCCTGGTATCGTCATTGCGAGCCCGTCCAAGTCTAATCCGAACTGTAAGTACACGGACATAGCTTAGATCTATCCTTTACGGAATGTTAATATCTGGAACCACACAAAGACTTTTACACATGGACACGAGATGCCGCCCTGACGCTCAAGGCGCTCGTCGACGATTTCATGTTTGGCAACACGGCTCTCCAGGTGTACATCGAGGACTACATCCACGCGCAAGCCGTGGTGCAGACCGTTACGAATCCCTCTGGTGGTTTATTACCGGCCGGCACCGGCCTGGGAGAACCAAAGTTCAACGCCGACGGGTCGCGGTTCAACGGCAACTGGGGGAGGCCACAACGGGACGGGCCTCCCTTGAGAGCGATAGCTCTAATACAGTATAGCCACTATCTGATTCAGCACGGCGAACAGGAGAGAGTCAAGAAGGCGATTTGGCCCGTCATTTCCAATGACTTGTCCTATGTCGGGCAGTACTGGTTCGTTTTGTTGACATCCGCCCACCCCCTTTTTTCAACCTTCTGACTCAAATAGGAACTCAACTGGCTTCGACCTCTGGGAAGAAGTGTCGGGCTCGAGCTTCTTCACAACCCAGGCCCAGTACCGCTCCCTCGTCGAGGGCGCGGCTTTGGCAAAAAGCCTGGGTGTTGTATCCTGCACAGGCTGCGGTCAGGCGCCTCAGATCCTCTGCTTTCTGCAGACGTACTGGAACGGCCGGTACTTTACCGCCACCATCAACGGCAACACCGGCCGGGGCGGCGTCGACGCGAATACCGTTCTAGGTGCCATCGGCGCCTTTGATATCAACGCACCATGCGATAGCCTGACGCTGCAGCCGTGCCACAGCCGCATGCTTGCCAACTTCAAGGTGTTTGTCGATACCTTCCGCAACCCGAACCTGTACCCCATCAACAGCGGCATCTCACCGAGAAGCGGCGTCGCGCTCGGCCGGTACCCCGAAGATGTTTACTACAGTGGCAACCCGTGGTACCTTATCACCCTCGGAGCCGCCGAGTTTTTGTATGATGCGGCAGCGCAGTGGTCCAAGCAGGGCGCCATCACGGTCGACATCACCTCGCTCGCCTTCTTCCAGGACCTTTATCCAGGGGTCGAGGCCAACAGGACGTACAAACGCTGCAAGAAGACGGGGGCGTTCCGGCAGATCGTCGACGCGGCCATTGCCTATGCCGACAGTTTTGTTGAAGTCGTGCAGAAGTACACGCCCACGGACGGGTCGCTGGCCGAGCAGTTTCTCAAGATCGCGCCGGGGACGCCGCTGTCGGCAGCGGATCTGACGTGGTCGTACGCCTCGTTTGTGAGCATGGCCCATCGACGCGGCGGCGAGTTTCCTCCCAGCTGGGTTTTTGGTGAAAGTACTACTCTGCCTGAGACATGCGCCCCTGGCTCGGTGGCAAGTACCTACGCTCCGGCAACAGCAGCGGGCGCTCCCAACGTGACGATCGGGTGCACGTCCACCGTGTTGTTCGTTTTGAATGCCACCACCTACTACGGGGAGAACATATATCTGGCCGGCAACTCGACCGATTTGGGGGGCTGGGACCTGGGTAGCGCCGTGCCGATGCAGTCGTCCAACTATACGGCCGAGCGGCCGCTGTGGTTCGAACAGATCCCGCTCGTGGCCGGCACGACGGTCAATTACAAGTATGCGAGGGAGGAAGATTGCGGGCAGCCGTGGATCTGGGAGACGGTGAACCGGACGCTGGTGGTGCCTGCGTGCGTCGAGAATTCGACGGCCGTGCTGCTGGAGACGGACGAGGCGTGGACGGGGCTGCTTGGGACGGGGGGCGGTTGTTAATTAGCCTTCTATAATTCTATCTAGGGAAGGGAGTGAGTGGCTCTTGGGGGGTTGAAGTAAAGATAGGAGTTGGTTCTTGTTCGGTAAAAACATGACATTGTAAATATCAATACGTATTCTATGCACATAAATACCAGGTCTATATATATCTGGCTTGCCTTATAATTTGGCAGCAGCAAAACCATTCTTGATCCACCCTTCCGGATCGGTGTTGACCTTCCCATGGTCGCACACAGCCATCAGCGCGTCGTCGCTCTCGCGCCGCATCGTGCCCCGAATCGAACACAACTTCTTGCCGATCTGGAGGACCTTGCACTCGATGAGCACGTCGGTACCGATGGGGACCGGGCGGAAATACTGCGTCGTCAGCGACCGCGTGATGCCCAGGTTGAACCAGAAGCCGGGCGAGTTAATTAGCAACAGCGCAAAGCTGGTGCAGGTGTCGAAGAGCGTAGCGATGAAGCCGCCATGCAGCGTCTGCTTGGGGTTTGTGTGCTCGGCTCGCGCGGTGTATCGGAAGGTGACGCTTGGTAGCGGCTGTTTTCCTTCCGGGAGGGTGAAAGATACAAGGTGGAAGTAGGGGATAAGGCGCGTATCCCAGCCTCTTTGATCAGTCTAGAAGGTGTGTTTTAGCAAGTTTGTTTACATCACAAACAAGTACAAAGGGGGGGAGGGGTTGTACGCTTTTGGACCACACGTTTGCTCTCCTCAGGACTTCTTGCAGTCGGTCTGTGCCTTTGTATTCTAGAAGACTCATGTCTAGTACATTCTTCCAGGGTGATTCAGAAGGGCTCTTGTTAGGTGGGTTGGCCATGGTGTTTGTGTTGGCGAGAAGGATTGGAGACGGGCCAGATATTGAGACGGGAGCACGACTAGGCAGGATTCTCGAAAAGATTCTCAAACATAAACAGCCTCATTGGCTGATGAGCGAGATGCGAGCTGTATTCTGTATTCTGTACAACTGTATGACAACTGGCATGTCGTGTTCACTGTTCAATGGGTCTGGCTTCATGTTCCAGTCCCTTACACGGTTTACTGCTTCCATAATCTCACTCAGTTCCAAGAAAGGACCTTGATGGAGGGGTTTCAGGGGCTGCCTCGGCAAGTAACACTGGGGCACGCCAGGAAGATCATTATCGATACGGAGCATGGGGCCAAAGGAAATTCACCTCCGCGCTTAGTCATCACACCCCAACACAATATAAATCCCTTTTTCTACCACTTTTCAAATACGGTAATTCCACCACTAAAAACACCACCTGCAGCCACTATAACTATACTAAAAAGCTTTATTTTTCAACCTTTTTTTATAACGCATATCATATTTGTTAAGCTGAACTACTTCTACAGGGCTACCTTTGGCTCTATAGAAGGTGGTGCAAGTTGTAGTACGGCCTGCAGCCTACACAGTGGAAGAATGCGGAAGCGACAGCGGTACGGAAGCTGTAAGGGGGGAACAATAGAACAAGAATACAGTGAACTATGCACTGTAACAGCAAGGGTAAGTGAAAGCTAGGGAGGAGGGCAATACAATCATGGAATAAAAATCTTATGAAAACATCAACGAGTCCAGTGTGCATCGCTTCTGACATGGCCCCATGCTCCGTAAACCGGCAAGGAACGCCAAGAGATGAGTGGGGGTTCCCACAATCCCCAGGAAGTTGAACGTTGAACCCGACACGTGCGCCGGCAGAGCTCTGTATCCACTGCTGTGCCGCGGTCAATCAGCAGCAACCCAACCCTGCGGCGCCGAGTCCCGTCCACACTAGCTTTCTACAGTGTAGTCGGGCCTGACGACATCACTCCATCGCCGGCGAACGGCAAAAAAGATGCGCCTCCAACACCATAACCCTCACCCCGCACCACAGCAGCAGCATGGAGTTCGTCACAGCCCTGCGCGGCACCTTTGACGATGGAAAGCCGTCCCTCTTCGAACTGCTCTCAGAGCAACAACTGGCCGCGCTCCTCCCACCAACGCTCCGCTACCTCCTGACGGTCGCAACCCGCCGCTACCCCCGCCACCTCCTCCGCGTCCTCAACTCCTTCGAGGAGCTCTACGCGCTCGCCGCCTTAGTCGTCGAGCGCCACTACCTGCGCACCCGCGGCGGCTCCTTCACCGAGCACTTTTATGGGTTGAAGCGCGAGAAGGCGCTGACCGCCGAGATCCCGCGCGCCGCCCACTCCGCGCCCGCCGTCGTCCGCGATGCCCTCAAACTCACCTCCGCCGACGTCTGGCGCAACCTTGCCGTGATGGTCGGCATCCCCTACCTGAAACGAAAGCTCGATGAGGCCTACGAGATCAACGCGCCCCGCGCCCTGCTGGGGTCCGCCTACACCCGGCTTCCGGCCAACGCGACCTGGAAAGACAAGGTATTGCACTACTACCGCTGGTTTTTGAGGAATATATACCCCAGCGTGAACACAACCTACTACTTTGCTCTGCTGGCGTTTAATCTCGCCTACCTGTTCGATAACTCCCAGTACCACAGCCCCTTCCTCTGGCTCATCGGCACGCGCATGAGGCGGATGAACGCTGCCGACTTTCACGCCATCGAGGCGTTGGAAAAAGCCGCCACCACCAGTGCGACGAACGCGACTGTCCCCGCCGCCGGGACTTCCACTTCTCTCTTCTCCCCGCGCAACATCAGCGCCCGCATGATGGGCGGCCTGTCGCTGGTGTTGCCGACCAGCATATTCGCGCTCAAGTTTCTGGAGTGGTGGTACGCGTCCGACTTTGCCAAGCAGCTGTCGCGCAAGGCCGCCGAGAGCCTTGACCTGCCCCCACCGGTAGTAACGGGAATACCGCCATCGACAACTACTTCTTCTTCTGAAAATAGAGATACAGTTGAAAAACATTCCGATGAAAAGTTGCGGGAACAAGCTCCCATCGCCGCATCCTCATTATTACCCATCTTCACCGTACCTCCCCCCAAACACTCGGAACTGTGTCCTATCTGCGAAGACGACATCACCACGCCTACCGCCTGCCAGACCGGCGTCGTCTACTGCTACACCTGCATCCACAAGTGGATCACGGGGACCCATCCGCGCCAGGGGCGATTCATGACAGACGACGCAAACAGGGCCGGAAAGTGGGAGAGTGGCGAAGGGAGGTGTGCCGTCACGGGACGGAAGGTGTTGGGAGGAACGGAAGGGTTGAGGAGGATTATGGTGTGAAAACAACTGCGCTTCTGTTTTGGTGGGATTTTGCTAGATAATGTATATATATTCAACTGGAGAAGAAGTAAATCTGGCTGGCAGCCAGTGGGTACCTAGCATTAGTATTGGGGCGTTACTTATTTTATTGTCAAGGGTTCAAAACATCAGTGGTAGTCTGGTTCAAGTTACTCGTCAGGGGCAGGACGGCTTACTCCTGGTCAGCTGGCAATTTCTGCCCTGACGAGTATAATGTAGTTCATAGATGACCGAATGGAGTTTGGTCGATTAAGCCTAACTCGATAGCTTGACTGCTAATCACATTATAAGCGTTTAAAGAGGAGGTTTTGGTAGTCTGGCGGATTCCAGGTACCCATATCGTCGAAAGATTTATGGCTTGGTGACATGGGAGATCAGACAGCGATGGGGTGTGCCGTGTAAAAACTCTGGATAGGAAGCAACAATAACTGAATTACAAAATCGATATCGTGTGGGCGCCTATGTATGTATCTAGACACCATCATAACCCATAGTCACACCACCACGTATCTATGGTACCTAAATAGAGCTCGACGACTAAATGTCGGCCTGTTCCATTCGCCCAACTCCATCAATAACTAAGGCATGCTTCTCATCTTCTGTTCGTATCATTACATAGCCATGAAGAATGCAATGGTCCAACAAGAAATAAAACCGATGAAGCCAGAACCAAAGCTTTTGACGCAGCCTGTCATGATTCCTCCCCAACGCTACCTGACGCCGTAGTTAATGAGATCTAGTGGATATGATGTGCAGAGAAGAAAGTTGCAAGTTCCCGTAAGATATGTTCTCCCGAAAGACCCACTAGGCCTTCGAGATCTGGCTGCCCCGCTTCTCTTTGAAGCTTGAACCGGAGCTCGACATATCCTCGGCCTCAAAGAACGGTTTTCGGAGCGCGCCCTGGTAGTTGGACCGGACGCTGGAGCGGTTGCTCTTACTAGAGCTGCCCTCTGTCGGAGCAGGCTTCGTCAACACTCGCAGCTTCTGGCCCTCGAGGACGCCGTTTCCCGCTGCTTGATCTTCTATGGTCGACATCTCTGTTGCCGGTGCCGCGCTTGACTCAGGAACTCCGGGCCCGCCCGCGCCAACAGTAGCCGGGGGAATACCGGGACCCGGAGGACCGCCGACAGGTGGACCTTGCCCATTCTTTCCCTTCTTGATGCTCCGCCATTCCATACCGAATGCGCAGAGAAGAGCCGCAAATGCTAGACCCATAGCGGCCATGAAAATGCGTTGACATGCATAATTGTAGGCGTCAATCACCAGATCCTTGAATTGTGGTGGAACTTTGTCAAACAACTTGGTTGCACCCTCCTTAACGATATCTTCCGGGGTAATACCGGGGACTCCGGAGAGTTGCGAAGCGAGGAGATTGGTGAGAATACTCTGCCCAACGGACGTAAACACAGCACCGCCAAGTTGTTGGACAAAGAAGTTGATGGCAATGCCGGCGCTAATATCCTCCTTGGGCAGGACTGTCTGGATTGCAAGACCCGACGTCTGCATGCCGAATCCGAGGCCAAAACCGGTTAGAAACTGGAATGCAATCCAATGAGACGATGGAGTATCGCGGTTGAGTGTGGTCATGAGACCCTCGCCTATGCTCATGATGGAGGGAGCTAGCAGCATGGACGGGACATAGTAGCCTATCTTGGTTGTGGCAATTCCAGCAATAATGCTCGAGATGACGAGGCTGAGCACAAGAGGGAGAGTGTAGATACCCGACTTGATGGGATCTGCCAGCTTGACGGTTTGGACTGAAAGGAGGCGGTCAGCATGTCGCATCACGGAGCACAAGTCAGGGTGTGGTACTTACACCAAATGGGCACGTAGTACACCATCATAAGCATGGACCCCGCCAGAAAGAAGGTAAATGAGGTTCCGAAAGCAACACTCCTCTGTGTGATGACCCTCGGAGGTACCATAGCGGTCTCGGGTTTCAGCATCTGTGTCGCAATAAAGGCAACCGTGCAAGTCGAAAATATGCCGAGTAGCATGACAATCTGCCAATTGCCCCAGGCGTACGTCGAACCACCCCACTGCAGCGCAAGCAGAAGACAGACGGTTCCGGGAAGGAAGAAGAGCATTCCGATAGGATCCAAGCGCTTCACATGGGCTTTGAAGGGGACGGATGGCCGGTGCTCCTTGGGGGGGTTCCAAAAGAGGCACATGAAGAAGAGCGAGACGGCGCCGATGGGGAGGTTGATGTAGAAACACCAACGCCATGTCGCACCGCTGGTGAAGCCTCCACCGATCAGAGGACCCATGACCGAGGCAATGCCAAACACCATGCCGAATAAGCTCTGAAAAGCAGGTCGTTTGTGCAGGGGGACCATGGGGATCATAATCAACATGCAACCGGAGAAAATACCGGCGGATGCCATACCGGCAATGGCACGACCAACAATGAAGACCTCAGAGTTTGGAGCGGCACCACAGATGGCCGACCCAGCCTCGAAGACGATAATGCTGATGATGAAGGTCCTACGGTGCATGTTTCAGCAAACGGGAAAGGTTCACGGAACAGAGCAGGGCAAGGCGCGAGGAGTGACCCACCATTTCATGTCGTAGAACTTGTAGATACGGCCGTAGACGAGTTGGGCGCAGGAGGTTGTCAACATGTAGGCAGCGCCATACCAGCCAATATCGCCCAGCCTTTGGAACTCGTCCGTGATGCGCGGGACGGCAGTGGCGATGATGGTTCGGTCAAGGGCGACAAGAAACAGAGCCAAAAAATTACACACCAACGTCAGCCAAAAGCGGACGCTCTTGGGCTGGAAAAGGTCATTCTCGGGTGGGGGCATCGGCGGGCCCGGAGCGGGCGATAGCTTCTCGACATCGTTGTTTGCTTCTGCTTCGGGGACCGCGCGGGAGATCTGGTCCGACGGACGACTGGCAAGGGAGGTCGTGGACCGCGACACGGCGGCGGCGGCGGCGCCAGACATGCTTCGGGTTCGGACTCGGGCGTTGGGCTAGGCCCTAGACCGGCGGGACGGGACCAAGTGGGAAAACGATGTGTGAGGTTAAAGTGACAGCTTCGAAATCGGAGTCGGCGGGCGTAGGTTCCAGGTTCTCTAGGGAAAGCTAAACAACGGTTGCCAACGTTGTCGGATAGACAATTTAAAGAGGAGAAAGGAAGGAAACGATGGACTGGCGGAGAAGGAGAGAAAAGCGGTGGTACTGAAATAGAGCACCAGACTCAGAGTGAAACAGTAATACTGACGTCGGACGAAAAACAAAAAAACATCCAGACTCCCTAGGTACGAAGATAGGTAATGTCTTGGACCTTGTGGTGGTTGAGATGAAGGTCTTGGGCTCCAGTGCTCGAGGTTGGGTCAGGACCTTCCTGCGAAATCAAAAATGATCACAAATTGACCAGACGAAATGGGCTACCTGTGGGAAGCCGGACCTGGACCTAAACCTGGACTTGGAGAACGCAAAGAACCCAACATAACTCAACGACCAGACAATCACCGCCCGAAGTCAGGTCGTGCGGTAGCTATATAAAATGGACATGGAAAAGGGAAAGCCGGCGACGGCGTTTGCCCTGTGCCGGCGCTCTGCCCTGTGGCAGGACATGATGGGCAATCTATCCGGCCCGCGTCAAATTTAGTATGCGTCGGGGTTTGTCAACTCGCAAAGCAATGAAGCAATGGCGTTCGCAGCTCCCTTTTTCATTCGATCGATAGTACTCCTGCCATGAGGACGAGGATATTGTGATGTGAGATGTTATTTGGAGGGTGGAGTCTCCGGTTTCCCCATCGGATCCGGTGGCAGCCCCCTGCACGTCTTCCACGCCTAAAAGGCAGTCGCAGTTGAGCTGGTCTAAATGCGTGTAAGTCGTACAGAAAAATCGGCCTTGGCAACCACCGACAAGCGACGAACGTGGCGAGTGGACATGCCATGACGACATTTTTTGTGTTGCGCTTACGGACGTTTGTCCATCATCCAATCGGGGTCTAGCGTCGAAAACACCCCTGCCCGTTCTGTGGCTTTGGAGAGATCGATGGCCGCTGACAGTCCGGGGAGGGGAAGGCGCCGCTCGGTCCCGAAGTCGATCAGTTGAACCCCCCCACCGAGTGACAGTGCGAGAAAGAGCCTAGAACTGGCAAGAACAAGAGAAGACGACCTTTCCCGGTTTGGCGGTCGTGGCCAGTGTCAAACCCATGCCTTCCTCTCGTCTCATTCGACTGCGCCTCAGTAGAGCCTCTCCTTCCAGCAGCTTTCTTTGTACCCTTCCAGGCTAGCCGCTTGATCCGTTGTAGCGGGCAAGAACGACAGGATTTGTGTGTCCCGTGTCTCTCGAGTGTCTCCGCTGACCACGGCTGTGCCCCTCTGATTCTCCTGTGCGCTGCCCTGTGTCGCCGAGCCTCCACTGCCTGTAGCCAGAAGCCTGTGCTCTGCTTTGATTCTTGGCTGGGATGCGTAGGTCGTCTCTGCTATTTGTTGGAAGCAGATGTCGGCCTTGTCTACCCCCTCGCAGAACCTCGAATCGCAGCGCCCACTGGTGATTGCGTCCTTTTCTCCTCACCCCATCACCTTGGGTGCGCTGTCCGCTGTCTTGGTGTCGCACCCCGTCGGTCGCTTCTTGCGCGCCATCTCCAATCATCCACGACCCAAACTCTGAGACCCGCATCGCATCGCATCAGATCTTTGTTGGCTGCTGCTGGTTGCTAGCTGCTGCCCATCAGACTGTCGCAAAGCCACGCCTCGTTCTGGCGGCCGTTCCTCACCTTAGGTGGCGGGTATCGTCTCAACATCACCGTCACTCAAGCGTCGGCGCAGTCTATCGCCGTTCGCCGACTCGTGCAGATCATATACCTTGGCACTACTACAGATTACCTACCGGCTACTTCATGGACCTTAATCTGCGGATACTACTACGTGCAGTACTTTGTCTGCCCACTGGGCCGTTCCGTACTGGCTGTGTCCCGGTTTAGCCTCGTACCCCGTTGCCCCAGACGCTACTCCTACGGCCTCTAGCTTTAACGTAGCGCTGATCAACTTATTCAATACGACGGGGCCGGTAATCAATTACCCTGGACCTGGTCCCTCTTGCGGCTCTTCCCACGCTCTGGAGAGCGTCCACAGTGCTGGCTCTGGCTGGCCCCTCCTGCCTACGCCAGGTCCACCTAGCCCAGGAGTGCCTCGTTCGGACCCGAGCTGCTCGCCCAGGTCCCCGGCAGTGTCTCTACCTTCCAGTATACGACCTACACAGCATACATAGCTTACATATTTACCATGGCTTCCGAGCAGCCCCTTGAGCAGCCCCCGTCGCCGCAGAGGCTGTCCGTCTCTGAGCAATCGGTGATGAAGCTGACACGGGGCCACTCATGTGTCCTGTGTCAGCAACGAAAGGTTCGTTGCGACAAGCAGAAGCCCTGCGCCAACTGCGTCAAGGCCAACGTCGAGTGTCGTGTCGTTCCTCCGCAGCCGCCTCGCCGGAGAAAGAAGAAGCCGCATGAGAGGGACCTGATAGACCGCCTTCGGAAATATGAGAACCTGTTGTCCCAGCATGGCGTCAACTTTGAGCCCATCGCCCACGAACTCAAGCACGCCGACAACGGTGACGATGTCACTGAGTTGGAGCAGGATCTCAGTGGATTAAAGACATCCCCGTCAAGTGCCGCCGACCATGTCTCGCCAGACCAAGGCCATGAGAAGTTAGTTCTTTCTGACTATTTTCTTTTCTTTTGTCTTATCATATCCTGTTCAGCAACGGCTCCGGCTGACTGTTTTTGCTTAGACAAAAGTGGTTTCCCTACTACAAGGAGGTGAGTTTTCGTGCCAGACCCTACCCGTGGCGGCTTTCCCCCCATTCCCACGCTGTTATGGTCGCGATGACACTTCCTTGCATATTATGATGCCATCGTGGTACCATGTCGAGGCCTGCAGTCTGACGTTAACCTGCAAATAGTACCGAACAACAGATGACACGGTCCCTGATTCTTCAGATGAGGACTACGAAGGCCCAACACTTCATCATGCCTTCGATACCATGTTTGACAACAATGACGGTTTCCCATTCATCGTTGGTGGGTCTATGGCCAGTGTGACCAACGTACATCCATCGGCGATACAGATCTTCCAACTATGGCAGATTTATATCACGAATGTCAACCCACTACTGAAGATCAGCCATGGTGCAACCCTACAGACACAAATCATCAGCGCTAGCGCCAACCCGACCAAAATCGCAAGGCCCCTGGAAGCCCTCATGTTTGCCATCTACCTTTCTGCCGTCACTTCTCTCACCGACGACGAGGTTCAAAGCACATTTGCTGAAGACAAGAACATTCTGTTGGCCAAATACCACAGTGCCACTCAGCAATCCCTAGTCAACGCCGGTTTCATGCGGTCCACCGACCTGATGATTCTGCAAGCTTTGCTTCTGTACCTGGTAGGCTCCCGTTCTTGACTAGCTTCCTTATATCAGTCGAGCTAATAACACCTTGTAGCTCTGTATTCGGCCCTATGTCGACCCCCGATCTCTTTTCTGTCTAATAGGAATAGCAGTAAGGATCGCTACTCGACTGGGTATTCATCGGGATGGGGTTCAGTTTGGGCTCCCCCCTTTCGAAATAGAGCAGCGGAGACGACTATGGTGGCAGATTGTCATTCTCGACAAGCGCGTTGCTGAAATAACGGGCTCTTCTATCACGGCACTGTCAACATCCGGTGGTGACTGCAAGTTTCCTCTCAACGTCAACGACACGGATTTGAATGTTCAAGCCAAAGACCTCCCCCACCCTTATACGGGCCCGACAGAAATGTTATTCTGTCTGACACGTATGGAGCTCACAGTCGCTGCGGCACCAGGCAGTGGTGTCCGGGCTGCCGCGTCTCCTTCTGGGGGACTCAATAAACCGCGTGTACAGTATAGCCCATCGCCATCTTCGCCTGACGTCGTTACACATGTGGCCAACCAGAATTTACCGCGCGATCTGGAATCGTTTTGCGCATATATCGAGAACGTGTACCTCAGACACTGCGACCCTAAGATTCCTTTGCACTTGTTCGCATTGTTGATGACACGACAAGCTCTCAGCAAGCTCCGCGTCATAGATTTTCTTTGTCGGGGGGTCTCGACAGACTCGCTTGACCAACGTGAGCGAGACACCCTCTTCATCGAAGCCATCCGGATGGTGGAGATCGACAACGAGATACAAGCCGGGGAGACGCTCCAAGGCTTCCGCTGGTATACCTATCAACATTTCCCTTTCCCAGCCTATATATTCCTAGTGTCGGAGCTTCGGCAGCGCACCACGGGCGAGCTGTGTGATCGTGCATGGAATGCTATGATCGAGAACCATGAGCGCCGGGGTTTTACGCGTAACACTCGTACCCCGCTGCACATCGCGTTCGGCGCCTTTCTTGTCAAGGCATGGGACGCCCACGAGGCCGGGGAATTGCAGCTTGGCCGTCAGATACCTACCCCAAAGATGGTCACTATGCTCCGTGGCACAGTGTCCAAGGTGAAGCGGCCAATACCGGCAGCACCGACTAATGGTCGGCCAGGCGGCCATGCACACCCGACTGCACAAGCGGCGCCGGCACATCCACCAGGAGTGAGTGTTGGTGCAAACGCCGCTATGGGGGCAGTAGACGCCGCCATGTACGGTTCACCGCCCGACAAGCCACAGATGCACGATACGCAGATGGGCAATAATTCGGGCATGGCAATGGATGATACCATGATGTTTACAGGGTTCGACGGCGCTGCGAACAATGCGTTTCAATCATCCATGTCGGATGTGGATTTCGGACAAATGGATTGGAATTATCTGGTGCAATACAGTTCTTTTGGTGGGTTTAACCCGAATATCTACTCGCAGGCACCGGTGTCCCATCCCCATGGGCAGTAAGGGCGGTGGCACAATACCAACAGCTATGGGCCGGAATTGCTTGGAATGTGGCCAGAACAGGTTCAACGGGGAATGGTTAGGATTTAATGAGTTAATGATATGCGGACGGTATGAAAGCACAGCACTTGGTTGTTTCGATCTTCTCGTCTGATAGTAAGGGGAGACGCGGTGTGAAATGGCCCAATGGAAAGGAGTGAGAGAATATCCGGGCATATATCCAGCCCGCAGCTCTACCCGTCTTTATGGACTCGCCGGTTTGCAACATTCGGGCATGTCGGAGGGAACTGGTGCTGCTGTGTGGTTATTTGTTGGCCGCCGTTCGTCGGTAGAAGCGAGCGAGAAAAGCAAGGTCTGTTGTTCATGAGAGAAGATACCACCCACTCTGTTGTACTACCAATATGAGGTTATTTTGAGATAGGTAGTTTCAATTTAGGGCACGTTTTTTTGCTTGTTTGGTAGATGTGGCATCTTGCTCCTTGCCTGCCTGATGTTTCTGTGGTGGCATGCTAGCTGGACGAATATTATCTTATACTACGTGGTGATGAAAAAACAGGAAGATGAAAAACATATACCGTGGGAGAAAAGAATACCAGGCCATCGGCACGCTGATGAGGGGGAAAAAAATGTCTAGCTTCATTTGTACCTTAACAAATCACCGTCCCTAACTTGGGTTTGGTGTGGGAGCCTTTGAACCTGAGATACTTTCTTCGCCCTGTCCCATCTTGGAGCTTTTAGTTATGCTCCGGTCGTGGCAACGGTTGTATTATCTCTCTTTCTAATATTGTATGCTGTTCGTACAAGGTAAAGCAGAGAGATCACTGTCACCTGGTAGGTAAGCACAGTGTGCCGGCAGATAAGCATTCCACACCCGCATCCAGCCACTCAGTCCCGGGCATCTGGTTCGGTTCCGGACCGGAAACTTTGTATCTGAGACCTACCTTAGCTGATTGAGGACGGAAGAAGCACAAAGAAAGACATCGGGTTATCGGAGTCATGGAGACGCCGTGAGTGAGACAAAGATCAGGTACTATGTACCTTGAGTAACGCCTTGAGTTTTCTATTCAAGGGGCGTTCCATTATTCTATTCAGTCATCATGGTGCGACTTCCGCTCGGGTATATAACGTACGACGTTCCGGTGAAATGGTATACTTTTGCACAACTCCCAAAATAGGTGGTGAGTATGGGACGGAGGTCAGAGGTTGAGTTACCTTTTCTCCATCTCTAATTCTCCCTCTTTCTCTTGTTAAGATGCCGTCCATTATCGTTATTGGATCTCTGTCTATAAAGAGGTGTCATCTCTCAAATGCCGGCTCCGTTTCTAGAAGTCTATTCGCGTTTCCCCGCCCTCATGGTGGTGAACAACATGGATGGTACATATGTTCGATGCTGATATCGATGTCGACGATGGATGGATGATGATATTTTGGAGTTAAAAGGGAAGACCACCTCTCCATACCTCATGCACACCGTCACTCACTCATTCTCACAAGAAATCTTACCCACTCACCCAACCACTCCGTGCGGCGACCCAGCCAGCTTCCCGCCCGTCGATGACCCGTAGCCTGTGACTCGGGTCCGGCTTCCTTTTTGCGAACCAATCGGGTATTTTTATCCCTTTTTATCTTTGGCCCTGGCCACTATCAAAGGCAATGCAAATGTCGATAAGCACCTTCCATATTCTCTGGCAGCCTCTTTGTCCTTTTATCCCTCCAAGACAGGCGGGACGGAATGGAGATTGATTTGATTATGGTTCACTCAGGGTTTGTCATATCCAGAAACTGCCCGAACGAGCGAGCAAACTGAGCACTCACTCACTCTCCTCTTCCTCCTTTAACCTTTCAATGGCGAGAGAAACCACATCCTCAAATATACTATCCCAAGCACCGACATCAATGATATATCAAACTGTACGTCAAAACAGGAGAGAAAGTGCGGGAAGGACATTCATTATGTCAGTCATATACCGACCCTGCCGCCTTCACGCATATCCATCAACCATCATAAGCCCACTTTTACGGGTTGAACCCTTCGAATCTGGCTTCCCGTTCTGGCCATCTCGTTAAGTTTGGCATAAAAGTACATCATACACACGCACACACACGTACGCGAGAAGAACGAGCAACGAGTTCGACTATCTGTCTGTCGACCAAGTGGCCTCGCTCCATCCCTCATACGACAAAACAGAATTCGTACATTTCAAGAGTGGCTTTCAGCTGCATGTCGCTTCGGCTTCCGACAAGCCGATCGCTAGATGAATTGAATAAAGATGGGTAATGGTGAGGAAATAAAAATAAAATAGTAAAGCCCCCCTGAAAAAAGAGAAAAAGAAACTCGGCCGGTATAGCTATAGCTTCCGAGCGCTCGAGCCCCAAGGGAAATAACTCCCAGTTTTGCCAAACAAAACAAGACAAAAGACGAACAGTGCTCATCATGGGCGTTTAATAAATCGCCTTTACACCTTCCCATCCCACACATATCCCAGAGAATGGCCTCCGTTCCGTCTGAATTCCACTAAAAAAGAAGCCACCTTTGGAGGTCCTCCCGAACGCCGCATTAAATGATATATATGGCCGACCGTCCCGTTTTATGTGAAAAGGATATCAATAAGCTTCATACCGCTTTTGAAGAAACCAGAAACCCAAGAAAGACCAACGCCGAGCACCCATCCGTCGCGTGCACCGACAGCAGCGAGCTAGGCG
Organism: Apodospora peruviana; assembly: GCA_033439685.1. Classification (NCBI taxonomy): domain Eukaryota; kingdom Fungi; phylum Ascomycota; class Sordariomycetes; order Sordariales; family Lasiosphaeriaceae; genus Apodospora; species Apodospora peruviana. Next base: position 1,241,814 of record JAUEDM010000004.1, on the reverse strand, counting down.
AGTGAAATAGCGGCACCAAATTAACAAAACGTCATTCATCTGCAATTAAAACGTGCAGAAGATCCCTCTATACATGTTACACAGGTCCAGTGATCGATGCGATCGGAGTCGTCGCCGTTTCCACTGACTTCTCCGTCGTTGGCGACTCAAATGCCGCTCCATTCTCGACACTCGCGGCGGACTTGGGCTCGTCTGAACCAGTCAGCGGTTTCAACATCGTAGTCCCGACCGACGGCCTAGCAGCAGCCTTATTCATCCTGCTTTTGGTGTAGTCGCTAAGACTCAGTTTCTTCTTGACTGGACTCGGATTCGCCGCTATACCATTCACAGACGTTGGGCCAAACGGACTTGGTAGACCATTGGCAGAAAATGGTGATTGGAAAGCTGAACCACCTGCTGACAATGGTGTTGTAGCCGTTGACGGGGCGGAGCTAGCACTTCCAAACGCTGGGACAGGAGGCATCTGTACTCGTAGTTCAGGCGATTTGTTCTTGACAGGACTGGCTGTCGACAGTCCCTCGATGGCTTTCACAAGGCCTAGTGACACTGCTGGCGCATCGGGCATATGGAGATCCGGGGAATGGCTTGCGGTCGGGGCGCCTGTCGTGCTGACCTTTTCTGGTTCCTTGCCTAAGGATGGCGATGTGAGAGGCGTCCCGTTGTGGGTTTCCTTGTCGACATCCATCGGATCTGAAACACCCACATTTGCCAACTGTTCCTTGTGGTGCTCACTCTCGTCAACCCGAAGACGATAGCGACTGTCGAGTAGCCGCTTCGATAAAGACACGATTCTTCGTTTTGGCGTCGCCGTCGAACTTGGCTCATCATACCATGGCCTCTCCTCAGGGTCTGTTTGTACGGCCGCATCGGTGTAGTTTGAGGGTGGCGGAACGGAGGACGGCCGCAAGGCCACCGGCATCGACCCGTACATAAAACTAGGCTTTTTGGGGTGAATGACATTGTGTGTTAAGGCAGCGCCGGTTGGCGATCCTGTTTTGCTCCTCGATGTCCCAGCATCGACGTACTGCCGTTCAGAAAATGTTCCATTCGGAAGTGTGGGGGTATGTGCCGCCGAGTTGGCTTTCGTCGACTTCGCCTTTGAGGATGTAGTACCGTCGGATAGGCGTTTCCTCTTCTTCACTGGTTGGTGCTGCTCCATGCGACGGAAGGAGTCCTCGACCATTGCCACTTTTCGCTTGTCCCTGTCGGTGGGCTCGGTGAGAATGCCGAGTTGGTCAAAGGAGCCCTGACGTGCAGTAGGGGTCAGGTCGCGACTGGGCGGCTTGCTGCGAGATGAACCGGAGACAGACCTCCCATCATGCTCGGGAACATCGTCTGCGTGGCCTTCACTGGCGGCCCGACTGTTTGTCGCATGACCCGTGCTGGTCGGAGAGATGGCCTGTTGCAGTTTTGGCTTGCGTCTCTTGGTCTTTTCTTTGGGAGGATGCGATCGCATTTGCGATTTACTGGAATAGTTCTTTCGAAACCGGGCAAATGCACACTCAGACCCAAGGTTGCAAGCGCAGCCGCCGTGTTCTGACAAGACCAGATAAACCCACTGGGCGATTCTTTGATACTCCATCTCATCAACGCTTGGATCAGGTTCCGCGTTTGATTCCTCATCACCGAGTCCAATAATGCGCAGCATCCGTCGAGCTTCAGTCTTGGGAAACCGAAAGTCCCACGGAATTGTGATTTGCTCTTGTGCAGCGATCTGCCGGTCGCTAACCAACCAGAAGTGATATTCGCGTCCATCCGAAATGAAAGCTTCGAGCGTAGCGTTTGGTCGACAACTCCGCCGGACAAATCGGGCTTCGGAGCCTTCCTTCCTTGTGTCGATGTACAATGGGAGCATAGGATGGAAAAAGACGAAGGGGAGTGGTGATGTAAACTCACTCCAGCGGTTTATCGGGTCCGCAGAGTAACTGGCTTGGAAACCGATCTCGCCATTTAATTCCATCAAGGGCACATCCTTGCCGATGGATGATGGTGTCTTGAGACACTGCCAGCGGATGACAAGGTTAGGAGAAAGCACCCTTTTGGAGTGATCCATTTCCAACGCCTGTTTCCGAGTATCAATGTCGGATCGGAGCTTTTGGAAGACGTCATTGTAAGAAAGACCCGTCTCCTTCTGCATTTTTTCAGGATCGCGCAGCCATGAAGTCATGGTGTTTGATACCTGAAGACCAGCAAAGCTGTTTGTCCGCACTATCTGAACATCGGGATTGTTATAATTTGATAGAAACGCGGCTGAGTAGCTGTGTAGTTCCGACTCGTCTAAAAGGTCTGGAGGTGTAGTGGCAGGGCTCGGAGGGCGGCCATGGTTGATCTTGGGATTTCCGGAGGACGGACTCCGTTTCGGCGCTTGTGAGCTGATCGACTGGCTCGGTTTGTGGGAGTTCTTCGCTTTCTTGGGAGGGTGCGGAGGGTGGTGGTCGTGAGGGCTAACATGTTTTTCGGTGGCAGGAGGGTGGCCGTTTATTTGGAGATCGGTCGGCTTTGGCTTTTTCTTGTGGCTCTTGGAGGGCGGACGTTTTGGCTTTTTGTCTGTTGCCTCCTCGACTACCGGCACAGCTGTGCGAGCTGATTGTCGCTGAATCGCCAACTGACGATTCAGCGATCGTGGGTGGCAATCGGCGCAAGAATGGGAGAAGTCTTCGCGAAGAGCGTCCTCGACATTGTCGGGATAGTAGCACTCTATATGCTGCCATGTGTCGCATTTTTCGCAGTAGATCGTGTTTCCATCATCGTCAGTGAAGCCGCAGATACACTTGATAGTGTACGGCTCTTCCTCTACAATCTCCTGCTTCCGTGTGGCGTCTTGCACAGTCACAACAGTCGGCAGGGAGAAGAGAGTCTGACTAGGAGGCACGATCGGCGTGGACAGCGGCGGCAGCTTGTCAGTCATAATCTAAGAAAGAAACTCGCGATGCGTGTATTGTGTCGGAGGGATGGTGCGAGTGGTTTATCTTTCCGGTCTGAAGGGCATGCTGGCGCGCTGTCGGACGCGATTGATTTCGAGTGGAGGACGTCGTAGAGAACAGCGACGACGCCGCGGGTGTCATCCGTCAGATCCGGTGAGGTGCGCTGGTCGCGATCGTGCTGTCGGGTCGAATTGTCGTTGTCGGTGCGGAAGGCTCGACGTGCGAGAAGGACACGTCGTGGCAACGATCTCGCGGCGAAAGCGAAAGCCAAACGAAGGGCGCCAATGACTTTCCGCAGCCTATTTTGCAGGTGTATCGTCGTAGCGAAAAGGCTAGTGTTGGTGGAAAACGAAGACAGCGTGTTCACGTCGTGGTGGTTGTCACGACAGTCAGTCGAGATCGAAGCCGGTGCACAATGGGAGATGAGGCGAGACGAGATGCGCCTGGAGGACAAAGGGTCTGGTCTGGGGGGATCGATCGGACTAAATCGTCAAGGGCGAGAGGGAGGAGTCCAACGACAATCCTGGCGGTGTCGTGATGAAGAGATGAATGGGTAGCACGGAAAAGTGGATTGAATAAAGAGAAGAGTTTGAAGGGGAGGAAAGAGAGAGCGAAGAGTGAGAGGGGGGCCCACACCACGAGGAAGTGAGAGCGCTGCTGGCTGCGCTTCCAGCTGCACTGCACTGCGCTCTCTGTAAGGAGCGCCGCCGCTGTGTGCAGAGCGTGCAGCACCTCACCCCAAAAGGCCTGTGTGCCAAAAAGGATGGGACCGGGGGGAAAGCAGTGCAGGATGAGCACGAGCCAATCAAGCCAAGGCGAGGGAGTTTGAAAGGCAGACGGGAGTGGCTCGAGTGGCTCGTTCTCGGGGAGCGGGCGGGCTGACGGCGAGTGGGACTGTTGTTCGCCATGGTACAAACCCACGCTGCGGTACCTTTGCTTCTCCTCGCAGAGCATCTCGCCCCGCGCAGTGACTGTTGCAGCGCATTTCTTACCTAGACGGAAAAAAGAGAGGTGGGAATTGAGACAGAGAGTGCGACACCTCAGGCCGACCTCACCCTTCAGCACTGAATTTGGAAGTATCCGAGTGAAGTCGAGGGATCCCTCCATCTGGTTAGATGCAGTCATTCCTGAGTCACTAAACTCAGACCGGACCTTTGGGTGGGAGAGGCGGTGGGCGTCGGTGTTGGAAAGCGGCTTTGGGATTGGAGGAAGAGCCGGGCGGGGTAGGGACGTCGGTTGGCACCATCTGCGCAGGAAACTCGTCGCTAGACTGGGAGCCAGAAAAAATGAGGGGAGTCCTTTTTGTTGGAGCCGAGTCGCGCAACCCCAAGCCGACGCGAAATGATGGCGAGCCACTGCAAAACTTGAAAGGACCCGGAAGCGGGAAAACTCGAGGAGTCGTTGCTCACACACAATGTTGACCGTCAGCATATCTGCACATACCGTGCATGAGATATCTCTTCTCAGCGTAGCAGTGTTGTGGCCTTGCGTTCAGTTGCGGACGTGGGAGAGAGATACAAACCGAAATCTGAATCCTAATCCGGGCAACCGGCCGCAGCTGGCACTCGGATTTCTCTTCTTGGGAGCGTCAAGAGTTGCAGTGTGTATCTGTCGATGCAGAGAGCTGAGGGTCAGAGAGAACTTGAAGCGTCAACGAAAAGAGTTTGAATCCAGTTGGGGTGGTGTAAATCGTCGGGCGGCTTGGGGTGAAAAGGGCCATCAAAAACGGTGGTTGGAAAATGAGGGACGGGAGGGGCGGGTTTCCGCCCTGACAGGGACTCGAACCCGAGCAGAAAACTGAAGGCCAAGGACGGGACCCAGCTGGACGGGAGTCGGGAGTCCAGGGCAGCAGGAAGGAACTGTAATGAAATCTGGGAGAAAATGTTTTGGAGAGACCGAGTGCCCTGGCTTTTGATGGTTGTCCAAACGGCCCATTTTTCCTGGAGCTCGCCTGAAGCCTGCCTGGAGCCAGTGAGCGGCGTGACGGAGACGGTGAGACGGATGCCTTCCATGTTGGATGGGATGTGCACAGGACAGCGGCTGGCTGGTGGCTCACCTGATTGTCTCTTCATCAGGGGGGTGCTGTCCCCTGATGCTACCGTTTTAAGAACCCGCACGATGGTGTCGGCATCCACCCAGTGCAAGGCTGAATGAGACACAGATCTTGGCAGAGTCATAACTCTTGAGAGCCTCAATCTCAATATGAGTTGCTTGGAATCTTGCGACTTGGTCGAGTTGCACTTCACCAGTCGGAGTTGCGAAAGTCTGAATGGCAAGCTTGGTTTCACAAGGATTAGCAATAGGTGGTACATTGTTCCGGTAGCCTCAGTAAGGTAGCTGTCATAGGTCCACATTGGGGCCGTGCGGCTCCACGATTCCAGGTTGTTTGCCTGGAAGCTCACGAGGCTCCAGCTACCGGACGGGAACCCAAAGCCGGTCCAGCTTGGTCACTGTACAAGTTACGGACTACATCAACATATCCAGCAGATGTTTCCTTTACTCCTGAAAACCCAACAGCCGCATCGTTTTGCGTAGACGCATCTTGAAGCGCCCAAGCCGGCAACGGTCAGATTCTCTCATCTGCTCAGGCGTGACGACATCCGTTGGATTTTCCCAACTGCTGGCCCTAATATCATACTCTGTAGGTACCTTAGGTTCCTATGGTCCTCAAAGGCGACAGGAGAGGACTAGCCGGCGCCATGGCAGTGAAGTGTTTATTCTCTTAACGGGTATCCGTAATGCGTTCTTGAGAGTCCGATGGTACTGTAGCGAGTCAAGAACGTCCGATGTCGAAATCTGCGAGGCGTTTTCTGCTTGCAAAGCCGTTCGCGGTGTCTGTTGCGCAAGGTTTCCCCTCTCTTCCAACGCCACGGTGTAAAAAACAACGAGACAACAAAAGTGGCGAGCGACGAGGATAAATAAAGCTTCCTGCAAGATCATGAATGGCGGTTCAGGAGGTGACAGTCCACGGATTACAGATCCATAACCTGGAACTGGCTAAATGCGCCGTCATGATTGGTGGATCAACCCCTACTACGGCTCACATGATAAAGCAGGAGCCGAGACAGGTGTTCCAGGTTCCTGCCTGCCACTCCTGCTCCGGGCTGGTGGAAGGCTGGACGCTGTGCTGGCCGGTGCAGCAAATCAGAGCCACTCACTCCCGTCGCCCCATGACGTGTGGGTTGGAGGTCGCCTGCCACGGCCAACCAACCAGTTGAAAGCATGAACGACGAGACACAGCCGCCACCACTCACGGCGCAGTTATCGGCCATTGGTATCAATCTCCCCATCTCGACTGTTCGACTAACTGCTTGCCTTCAGTCATCAAACCGTCTACGATAGAACCGACATTTCTCTCCGAAGATATACCGAATTAGAGAGTATCGATATCTCGACACTGCCAACGACGAAAGGAGATCGCTCGCCCGGTTCCCTTCTTCCCCAAATTAGCGCGATGAAGCTCTCCGCGACCGTCATCGCTCTCCTCTCAACGGGCGCCAGCGCCTTGAGCGTTTTCCGCGGCGATGACCAGACCGTCATCATCAACGACGAGCTGGACGTGCCCGGCGAGTCTCCTCTGAAGTTTTGCGAGGCCGACCGCGAGAAGGATCTCATCACAATCGACAGCGTCGACCTCTCGCCTAATCCCCCGGAGGCGTAGGTTCAATCGCCGGAATGCCTTTACAACTCGATAAAGGTGCTAATACATGACGTTTCAGTGGCACCACGCTTGAAATCGCGGCATCTGGTACGGTAAAGGAGACTATCGAGGATGGAGCATACGTGAACCTGTCGGTCAAATATGGCTATATCCGCCTGATCAATACCAAGGCGGACCTGTGCGAGGAAATCAAGAACGTCGATCTCGAGTGCCCTATCGAGGAGGGCAAGATTTCCATCACCAAGTCTGTCGAGTTGCCAAAGGAGATTCCACCCGTAAGTAACTGCACTCGAACTTGCCAACTATGCAGCCCCATCTGACCAGAATGTCTAGGGAAAATATACTGTCAACGCCGATGTCTATACCAAGGACAACGTGCACATCACATGCTTGACAGCCCAAGTCACTTTCGGGGCCAAGTCCAAGCTTGGCTTCATTGATCTTTAAGGCAGCTTTCTAGGCAAGGACGGGAGGGAAGTGGTGAGCAGCCGATAGTTCGAGAGAGATTGCACCTGGTACATAGTATTGGACGAAAGCTCTGACATACAGTAGCGGGCTTTGCTTAATAGGATTATCGGAGTGGGATGCGTTTGATTTTAGCCCCCATTCCTCTTCCCGAGCATATCGAAGGCGTATACAGTTCTGAGGATTGCCATATTTGAATATACGTGTTGCATCCCTTATATCGCTCCAAAGCGTAAAACTGTGAAGGACGCCACGACATTCTTCGCACCCACAAAGCTACCACAGACCCCGTGGTTTCTGACATCTTGAACCTACTCGCCAAACAGCCGACGGACTCTCCGCAACACGCTGTCCTTCTCGGGATCGTAGGGGTGGTCTTTGCTTGGTATCTCGAGGATGGTGGGAAATGCCGCGGTGTAGGTGTCGACTCGGTGCCGAATTCGGTCGGCAATCTGTTGTTGGATTCTTGTCAGCGAAGTGGACATGCAAACGGACCTGGCTTGCACTTTAAAGCCAGAAAGGGGGTGGCGACAAACATGCTGGTTTATCAGGACAATCCCGATATCTTTCCTTTCCGTCGTGAACCGCTCAAACGCCGATTCAATGGCGGCGTTGTCTGTCTTGTTGTCCACCACCAGGAAGTTCTTCTGGGCGTCTGGAGGTGCCGTGACATGCTAGAAGGCCGGGCAGCGAGCACATTGTATTAGTACAGGTGCGTGCCCCAGACAGACTGTGGCGGTGCTCTCGTCTGAACTCACGCCAATACCCGCAAGAAGCAATCCAGTGACGGAGTCCTGTTATCATAGTCGTCAGCGCAACTGCTTTCCATGGCATGGCTATCCGCACGCATTCTTCGTTGCCCTCACCTCATCTCCAATCACGGCTAGGAATTGCCTGTCTTTGTAGTCTTGTTGCGAAGTCATGTTCGCAGTGCTGTGCTGTGCTGTACTTAGGAAATAGTAATAAGGTGCTGGATCGTTTTGCGGCTCGTTTAAAGGGATCGCAGGATATGCGCGTCTCTTGGAAATAGTGATGTTGCTGGCGCTGTTTGCTGAGTGCCTCGCTCTCTCCGTCACGGGCCCTCGGTCAATCCCCGACCAACTGCGGCTTGGGCAGCTCTGACCAACGAGCGATTGCAAGTTACAGGCCCCACTCCAGTTGTTGACCCCCACCAGCAGTGGAACTTCAAGCGCTGGGAAGTGGGAACACCCGCTAGCACGAGCTTCTAGGAAGCTGCGGGCATCCTTGTCGATTCAAGCTACAATTTTCCGCGCGCAGTCTCCAAACCACACTTCAACAAAGCTTTCCAATCTGGCGTCCGCAAACGTAAACAACCTTCACAACCGACGACTACAAACGGAATCGTGCCTGTCCTTGTCCAACGGATCAAAGCCCAGCTTTTGAAGTACCACGACGCGTTCGTGTCTGGAACAGGAGCCTGGTGGCATCCTGTCTGGCCTCTGGCGTCCCTTTGCAAGGGATGAATCGCGTCCGCTGAGCGATACATAAAATTCGAGTCGAGCGCGCAAGTCGATCGCGATGCCTCCTCGACCTCCACGCCTCGTACGGCGACGGCCATGGTCCGAACGGATACAAGCGATGCTGAATCCCCTAGACCTATACCTGTCACTCTCCGAAGAAGTCCAGACCCTCGACTGGGACTCCAAGAAATTCGGAACGCAATTCGGACTCGCTGCGAACTTTATTTTCCTCCTTGCGAGGGCGAACTCTGGCGACCGGGAGGCTGTTGATGATGTGTTTTCAGACAGCCCGTCTAATGGCTGGGTTACGGTGCTGGTGCAGTTCCTCGTCTGGACTCTCATCCCCATCTCCATCATGAACGCATTCTACACCATGACGCGCTCGCGCCATTATAGACTCTTTGAGGAAAATGTTGAAGCTCCCGGGCCCTCGACACCCTCTGCACACCGCGTTCGAGTCGATTCTTTGCCTGCATCCTCGTCCCCTCTACGACTCGTCCGAGACATCCTCCAGTCGGAATCGGCGGAAGCTCGAGCCCACCCGGATAAGACGCGTGACGTGTGGGAAATCACTGTCTGGGATCCATACCCAGCGACATTGCGCATTCTCTGCCTATTCAGCCCTGGGCATGTCCTTATTTACACTCTGTTCCTGCCGCTGACATCCCTCGAATCGCGACCAAGCGTTACTGTTGTGAAATGTCTGCTCCTCCAAATTATTCTTTCGGCGCAGCTCTTGCTCATGCACTCTCGCTTCTCTCAGCAAGCACGAGACACGGCCATCATCCAGAAGGAGGTCATGCGCGAATACGACATCAAATATGTCCACCCGAGGCTCCACCCCGTGGTCCGCGAGATTGCAACGCAAGTCTCGATTGGGAATGAGGGCATCGAAGAAGAGAGTGTCAGCGTTGGAACACCCACGACGATAATCCGTCGTGGCTTCCAAACCCATCCGAACGCAAACTACGTCAAGCATATCGATCTCAATGCTGGGCGTCCACAGTCGCAGCCGCAGCTACAGCCTCAACTACCCAGAAACGTTATGTCTCCGGGTCTGTTTACTCCTTCGGCCAAGCCCCGGATGTCCGACGTCTCCATGTCTACGCAAGTGAGCCGCCCATCCGGTCTTCGGCAGAGTCTACCACCACAATCACAACAACCGCCACCTGGATTTGGTGGTAGCCTTGGCGTTTATTCTCACATGAACTCACCGCTTAAGAAGGCTACGAGCATGGGGGATATGAACAGCTCGTTTTCTCCGCGGAATTCCCGCGAGATGGCGGCCATAGAGCAGCGGGACATTGCGGAGAGGATGGTTCGACAAAGCAGCCCGCTGAAAGATCCGGCGGGAAGCAGCCGGAGAGCTACGACACAGTTTGATACCAACTATCTGCACTCGCCCAATACGCTGGCGAATGCTAGAGCCACTCGCTGGACGCAAGAACGGTTCCCCACACGGCGCTGATTCTGATTCTTTGTTGTTCTCACCACCCGGCAGATGGCCTATGAAAGTAAGACGGGATGTCGTCATGCCAAATACACCTGAATAAATGGGGGAGAGCATGGCTGTGAGAGATTTCCAGCAACACACGGCGCGATTGGTTTTAGGAAGTACGGGAAGAGTTTCAGTCTTTTAGGTGACTTTTAATCTATGCATACCAGAGGTATCAATCATATCATGTTTTTGGCGTTCAGTTGGGCTTTTACGCAGGGAAAGGGGCGAAAAGCAACATATTACACTTATTTTTAAAACATTGCATTGCCTTATCAGATAGGTATTGATGAGGTTGTTATTCATGGTCTGGTGCTATCTTGGTAATGGGAGATCAAATCCGATCCATTTCTTAAGTTTCGCTGTGTACCAACATGTTTGTTCGTAGATCTTCCCGTCTCTTCTCCGTCTATTGCGATTACCTTGGTCCTTATTTAGGGCTAAGTAAGGCGAATGGCCTGAACTGGTGATGTAGAATAATGCAGATTTATCACCAACATGGGAAGGGCGAGTCATTTGGGACTTGGTTGTACACGGTATAATGGAAACAGGGTCCAGGTAGTGACCAAGAGGTGCTTGCCCCTTCGCAGGGTACCGAGCCACATACCTTCGCGCCTGTCAGGAATTGATAGACAGATAGGGGAGGAGAGAGGGAAAGAGAGACACGTAGAGCCCAGAATCGACAAGAATGAAAAGCCTGCCGCACCTGCATCCCCAACTTTAGTATATGCCGTAACGTAGACCATGTCGTCGTCCTAACTGCCTACCTAACCCACCGCTCGCGGAGAGCGCCTCGTTGCGGGCCTGACATCAACTTTTCAGAATATAAGCAATTGATAAAAGCAGCATTTACTCGCCCAACGTATCGTTACGTTGCCAGAGATTGGCAGCTTAAAAGAAAAAAACATGTCGTATCCTTCTCACCGGGGTCATTGGACCCCCCGGTCATCATCTTCGGCTGTCCTGTCAGGAGGGGATGATGATACCAACGACCACGGCGAGAAGGACACCGCCTCGCCCCGCAAGACTAAGAAGGATATCAGACATTTTGCTCCAGAAGACAAAACCAAAGAAGCATATCCTCCTGTTGACCGAAATACAGCTCTCGCCAATTCGGTCACGGCCTTCTTCTCGAGGCTGCGGCCGAGCAAGCGCCCTGAGCGGGGCTTCACGACCCGTACCCGTCGTCACGCCAGCATCTGGGAGGAGGAAGAGGAGCACGATGGCAAAGTCTTTACGACGAGGCACTCCCAAGGCACCACAACGACAAAACGGAGGTTGAGCACCGGCGGGCAGTCGGAGATTGACGATCCAGACACAATCCCAGCTAGCCTCTGGAATACGGCGATTTCGATCCCACAGCGGTGCCACAGCATCAATAACAAGACGACAACAAAGATACCTATCTCGACGACCAGATTTGCTCGACAGAACAAAACACTGCTGCGTGTCGTATCTCCCGGCCGAGAGAGGCTCCCGCCCGACGCTGATGCTGATGCCGGACCCAGGCTAGACGGCGCTGAGATATGCCCACCTCGAAAACCAGTGCCCACCAAGGCAGCAGCAGAACCTCCGCAGCATATTCCAGCCCGGAGCACATCCAGCAACAGATCGTCTGATCAGACAACGACGAGAGAAATCTTCCTCGCGAAGCAGGAGGCCCGACGCCAACGGCGGACTTTGAAAGACAGCGGCGATTTTCTGGGTGTCACCGGCGTCAACCCTTGGACGGGGGAGATGGACGTGATCACGCCAACGACAAGCTCGGGCGAGGAAGCGGTTTCGCCGCCCAATTCTTACCTGACCGGGCTTGCCCAACAAGCTCGCGATGCCCGCGATGCGTACGAGCAGGCAAAGAACGCGGTTGGGTCCAAGGACCAAGATAAGATGGATAAGAAGGAGAGGCACAGGGAAGCTATTCGTCTGGCTCAGCGGCGAACTGTCAAGTGGAACCGCAGGGAGGGCCAGGGCCAGTGGTCGTCGGTCGCGGAGCCGAAACTGAGTCCCATACAGCAGTCCAGGAAGAACAGTTTGACGGGGACTCAGTCGACCGACTTGACTACGATCCGGCGTACCCTGGCGGATTCTTTTTTAGGGATGGCGGCGGCGCTGCCGGCGGTTGCAACAACCGCGATATCAGAAGCAATGCAGTGCCGCCAGGACAACGAGACAATGACAACAGAGACGCGGATTATCCAAAGCCAAAACCAGCCGCAGCAGCCACTGGAGCAACATCTTTGGGACATCAGAGACCCCCCTCCATCAACCGGAAGCTCAGCTACATCGATCTCATCTCTGTCGAGGGCGAAGACCGTCCGGCTGCTTACCCCCCCACGAATCTCAAGCCAGGGGACTTCGTGCTCAGATGCCACAGACAGCCCGCCACCACCGCTCGGTTTGATGAAGAAGTTGGGCAAGGTCTCCTACATGTCTCTCAGGAGGCCAGCCCTAAGTGGGTGCAGAACGGCACCACCGGCTTGCACGCTGCCCAGAATACCAAGTGGGCGGATCTTAGAGCTGGATCTAGAGAAGCTGAACCCGGCAGACAGATGGGCGAGCACACTGATGCAGGACCTCGACGGGCTGGAGCGGAGCATCGAGGCGAACAGCCAGGAAATGAGGGCGTGGGCGGGCTCGGTCAGGCAAGACCTCGGTGGGCTGGGGAAGGCAGTCCTCCAATCTGCCTTCATACCCACCACCACCACTACTGGCTCCGTGCCGACTCGTCAACATCAGCACGACGGCTGCGAAGGCGAGATGGACGAGATGTTAGACGATGCTCTGCTAACAGCGGCCTTAACATGGTGGCCATCACCCCCGTCAGAGGAAGCGATGCCCAGCAGCAGTTGTTTGGAGAGGCTGGCTTTCCCGCCCCGTATGCAACGGAATGTTTGGCGGAGTCCTCCCGACGGACGGTGTCTGCAGACGGCGACGGCGACGAGAAGCGGTCGCGAGGTGGAAAAGCCCGACGAGCCTACCCGCCCATCACCACCAGACAGCGATACTACATCGGCTCACCAACAGACGCCCACAACAAGGTGGTCCGAGAGGAGATTTCAGAACGTGTGGAGTATGAGCAGCAATTGCCTGCAGAAGGACATGCGCAAGACGATGAAGACCAACGACAAGGACCAGCCCCTGGGGGGCAGCAACATATTGTCACCCACATCCACGTCTACGTGCCCGCCAAGCCCACCGAGCAGCAACTCGAAGGCGACAGTAGCGACGACCGCAACAACGAAGCGAAGCAGCAAGAGCTCTCAAGGGGCAGAAAGCGAGCTGCTGCCTCTGCTGAACCAGGCGATAGCGCAGGGGGCAGCGCGGCAGGCCTTCGCGCAGCACGTGCTACTACCACAAACGACGAGCCTGAGCTCCGGGACAGCAGCGATATCGGACCGGCGGAAGGACGACGACAGCCGCCTCGGTCACGGAACAAAGGCTGGAACAGGGGCGGCGGCCCACAGGCAGATCGATGGAGCCGCCAGAGCAGCAGCCAAGACCGCGACGGAAGGGAAAGCGGGCCATCACCACGGGAAGCCGGACTTGGCAGGAACTCTAGCTTCACGGGGATTGCTAACAGCACGGCGACTGGGGTTGCTGAAAGAAGGAGGAGGAGTCACGTCAACCCAACCAGCTATAGACAACACGAACGACGTCGGCAAAGCTGCCCAGCGAGGGAAGGATGATGAACCGCCCCCACCAGAATCACCATCACCACCACTGATTAGCGATCAGACGCTGATGGGCCGCGATGAGATGGTGTTGGTCCGGCTCCGGTTGGGTGCGGTTTGGGTTCGGCGGCTCGTTTGCGCATACTGGCGGCTTGTAAGCCCCGCGTTTGACGCTGGCTCGCCACTGCGGAAGCGTTTTGGGGAGGGACGAGCAACCGGTCAGGACTACGGCATTGGTTTGATGGCGGTTGTGTTTCTGGTATTGGCCGGTTCGGCCGGGGTGTGGGCCATCAGGACCGTGGTGGGCATGGTGCGTTTGGTGTCGGCTGTTGTGAAGGGGGTGAAGGTGCTGGCGGGTTTCTGAGTTCTGGATAGAAGTTGATAAGGCTTTTCGAGATTGTCAGGTGTAGCGAATCATGCCATATGGAACAAGGCGACGTATGTACGTCGTACTGGAGTAGGCAGGGAAGCACGGCAGATAGTGTTGTCGTCCGCAGCACACGCAGAAGATCGTGTGGTTCTTGTTATTGCTACGAGATGTCGTCAATGTCGTTGGTTGCCGCATTTCGATAACGTCTCCCTACTAGGCTTAGGGTCGCAGCCAGCCCAGATCTTGTGCCACTGCTTGGCTGCGAAGGCGCTGACCCGCCTGCCTCTCTCGCAAAACCAGGCCTGAGCAACCCCGCAGGGCCCGCCCGCCATTGGCCTGGCCAATCCCTTGCGACCCTTTAGCAATGAGAGTGGCCAACCCCGCATTCCGTGAACCGGAGCTCGATGCCGCCCTCCGAGTTCGGCCGTATTTGTCGACCTTTGTCGATTACGGAGCTGCCTTCAAATGTACCTCAGTACTGGATACCTGCCGTGTATAAGAGGTACAAGCGATCGAATCTTAGGGACGGGAGCTGTGAGCGGTGCTATCGAGATTGGGACCTGCCTCTTCCTGTTCAACCTCGGTTCTCTTACCACAAATCGCATCAACTGGAAGATTGAATCCTTCCTTTGTCGTGTCATTCAAGGCCGATTCGCTCCGAGACACACGCCCCCACGTCGACGCATTCCAGACTCCTCCTCGTCCTCCGTGCCACCTCCGGTGCTGAGCCCGGAATTTTCTGTTTTTATTTTCTTGGAACCCCTTAGAACACCCTCCTTTCTCCTCTCCCAAATCCAATTAATACCCCATTCTTGGACCGGGGAAAGTCGCACACGCACACGCACACACACACCAATACACGCAGCACAGTGACATTGAATTTCAGTTGTACAAGATGCCCGTGGCCGACAGTACCCCCCAGACTCTGTACGATAAGGTCTTCCAGGCCCATATCGTCGACGAGAAGCTCGACGGTACCATCCTGCTGTACATTGATCGCCATCTCGTCCATGAAGTCACCTCACCGGTGCGTGTCTTCGCTGCGAGGAGCAGACCAATATCAGCGGCGCATTAGACTAACTGCATTGGTAGCAAGCATTTGAGGGATTGAAGACTGCCGGCCGCAAGGTTCGGAGGCCAGACTGCACACTAGCAACCACCGACCATGTGAGAAGCTCTCCTAGAACTGGCAAATATAGCGACAAGACTCTTGGCAGGTTTTGCTTACACTACCGCTTTTGCAGAATGTGCCGACCACCTCCCGAAAGGCTCTCAAGGATATTGCGAGCTTCATCCAAGAAGACGATTCGCGGACGCAGTGCGTGACCCTTGAGGAGAATGTCAAGGATTTTGGCATCACATATTTCGGTCTGAGTGACAAGCGGCAAGGAATCGTCCATGTCATTGGCCCGGAGCAGGGTTTTACGCTGCCTGGCACCACCGTTGTTTGCGGCGACAGCCACACGTCGACCCATGGCGCTTTTGGTGCGCTTGCCTTTGGCATTGGCACCAGCGAGGTCGAGCACGTGCTCGCCACGCAATGCCTTATCACCAAGCGGAGCAAGAACATGAGAATACAGGTCGACGGCGAGCTAGCGCCGGGTGTTAGCTCCAAGGATGTGGTCCTGCATGTCATTGGCAAGATAGGGACGGCTGGCGGTACCGGTGCCGTCATCGAGTTCTGCGGATCGGTCATCCGGACCCTCAGCATGGAAGCGCGCATGTCCATCTGCAACATGTCTATCGAGGCCGGTGCCAGAGCCGGCATGGTGGCACCGGACGAGATTACCTTCGAGTACCTCAAGGGCAGGCCCCTTGCTCCTAAGTATGGTTCGGACGAGTGGAACAAGGCGGTCTCCTACTGGAAGTCGCTCTCATCCGACCTCAATGCCAAGTACGATGTCGATGTCTTTATTGATGGCAAGGACATCAATCCTACCGTCACATGGGGCACCAGCCCGGAGGATGTAGTACCAATTACCGGCACGGTCCCGGACCCGGAAACATTTGCCACTGAGTCGAAGAAGGCTGCCGGCCGTCGTATGCTAGACTACATGGGCTTGACCCCGGGAACTCCCATGCAAGATATTGTTGTCGACAAGGTCTTTATTGGCTCCTGCACGAACTCCCGCATCGAAGATCTGCGAGCCGCAGCACATGTGGTCAAGGGCAAGAAGATTGCCTCCAATATCAAGCGGGCTTTGATTGTTCCTGGATCCGGTCTGGTCAAAGAGCAGGCAGAGGCAGAGGGTCTGAATAAGATCTTCACCGAGGCAGGATTTGAATGGCGTGAGGCCGGGTGCAGCATGTGCCTCGGTATGAACCCTGACATTCTGTCGCCCAAGGAGAGATGTGCCAGCACCAGTAACCGAAACTTCGAGGGCCGCCAAGGTGCTCAGGGCCGGACGCACCTCATGTCACCTGTGATGGCCGCCGCGGCAGCTATTGTCGGCAAGCTGGCTGACGTGCGACAGCTGTCAGAATACACAGCAAGCCCACACGTTGAGGCAGCGGTAAATCCCGAGCAGGTTCCCGCTCAAAAGGCTCACGCCGACGAGCGGATTGAATCAGACGACACAGAGAAGGAGATGCTCACCGATCAGCCCGAAGACTCGTCGCCGCAAGTCAATACATCCGTCCCTCACTCTGCAGGAGAGAGTGCAGGTCTCCCCAAGTACACCGTCCTCAAGGGTATTGCGGCACCCATGGAGAAGGCCAATATCGACACCGATGCCATCATCCCCAAGCAATTCCTCAAGACAATCAAGCGCACCGGTCTTGGTAGCGCCCTCTTCTACGAGATGCGCTACAATGCGGATGGACAAGAAAACCCCGACTTTGTCCTAAACAAAAAGCCCTATCGACATGCCAAGATCATCATCTGCACTGGCGAGAACTTTGGCTGTGGCAGCTCGCGCGAGCATGCTCCCTGGGCGCTAAACGACTTTGGTGTTAAGACTGTCATTGCCCCATCGTTCGCCGACATTTTCTTCAATAATTCATTCAAGAATGGTATGCTCCCGATTGCCATCAAGAACAAGACGGATCTCGACAAGGTCCACGCCGTGGCTGTTGCAGGCAAGGAGATCGAGGTTGACCTGCCCAACCAGCTGATCAAGGATGCGGATGGCAACACAATTTGCGCGTTCGAGGTGGAAGAGTTCAGAAAGCACTGCCTGGTCAATGGTTTGGATGATATTGGCTTGACAATGCAGCTGGAGGAGAAGATCAAGGAGTTTGAGAAGAAGATGACTCGCGAGACACCGTGGCTGGACGGAAAAGGGTATCTCAAGAGGAAGGGCCAGGGCGGCAAGCTGGCGGTCAAGCCGGTGCCGGTGCCGAGGACGAATAGAGGCAAAGAGAAGAAGGAGCCATTGGAGTGGTAATGATTTTGATGGTGGTCCATTTTGCTTTTGTTTCTTGGCGGGAATCTACGGCGGGAAAAGAATGGTGTTAACGGGTTGTTTTTCTCCTTGTTTATGAATGGGTTGTCTCAGATGATTTCCAGACGAATTTCCTTTTGGTTCACAATGTTAGTTACAACGGACCACTGACTGTCCTGGTTGTACATGATCATTTGATGAGGTCTTGGTATCAAATGGAGTCTTTTCCTGTATTTAGGTCCATCCCTCAGGTATAATAGTCTTACCGACAAATGTCGTTGGCAAGGTAGTTTCGTTACAAGTTGTTGGTATTCTTGATATATTGTATTCTGAACGGCAGGTGACTTGTAAGTCAAGGACTGCTTGACTGGATATACTATTTTGTTCCAAGGTTATGGATGATCTTGGGTTACTTTCAGTGCGGGCTTACTGATAATGACTGATCAGCACTCTTGACCACTGGACTGCTTTATGTTGGAACAACATGTATACCATGACATATGTTGGATGATGAAGGTCGCGAGTTTTGGGTGCAGCATCTACGAACTCCCTACCTAACGTACCTGCTGGGTATGCAGACCTAGCTTACCGAGGTTGATGATTCCCGAATAGCACAGCACTGGATACCTACCTGAGGTAGGTAGTTAAGTCAATAGGTAGGAATGGGTTCCGGTATCGGCTGGAGACAGCCATTTTACGGTTGCGTCGGATCACGAGAGATTTATGATGCCGGGATGGTGGTTTGGAGTTTGAGTCGGCGGCCGGTATCGGTCTGTCGGTACTCTTTCCACGAAGTCTTCTTGAATGGATATCCGGATGGGTGGATGGATGTAGGTATGGTAGATGTGATCGGTAATATGTTTTGGGGTTTCCTTTGAAGAACACATTTGATCAGATGAAGATGTGAATGTAAGTGGGTGAAGTATCTGAGTTTGAGATGTAAGTATTCCGTATTTGAGGAGGGAGGAAAATTTCAAATAATGATTATTTCTGTTTTTCTCTCGAGATCATGTTCGAAAAGGGGTTTGGCTGGTGACAATTCACCGCAACTCTCCCATTACCCCCCTGGTCTTTGAAGAGGACTTACTGTAGCAACGGGGTCACCTGCGTCACTCAGCCAGATTATCCCGGGCTTGTTTAAAATTGCAAAGTACAGGTCTGTAATTCGTGTCTCGTGTCTCGTATCGCCCAAGTTGATGAGTGACGGAATATTTCCGAAAACATTTCTGGGCATACCTAGGCACGTGCTAGGCTTGTCGATGTCGTTTTCTTTCTTTCTTGGTTTTGTAGGTGATCTGCTCAGATTACGTCTACCTGTTGTATTAGTGCTGATTAAGATTGCCGTTGGATATAACCCGTATGGGAGGGTGCACTAAGGCTCCTCCGCTTGTCTGTCTGTGGTGGCACCGATGATGGAGGGTTGCAACAACGATCTCTCCGATGCGGCCGGTGGTCGTGAGAGGAGATGAGCCCAAGCGGCTCACATGTTGAGTGATACAGTACATTTTAGTCGCACGGCAACCCATCCTGCCGGTGACCAAGTGCTGACTGTGTCTTGAAGGTGTGAGACTCGGAGACCTACTCGGAGATACCCATGAAGCAAGCAAACGTCGTGATAAATAAAGTATTGCTGTGGATCTGTAGATGCTTTGATAAGCCAAAGAATCTTTAGATACTGTAGGAAGACTTGGCGTGGGTACGGACGGGAGTATTCCGTACTGCTGTGTGTAACCAAATAATGCCAATACGAGTCGATCCCGTCACTCGGTCGCTTCTGCCACAACCCGGCCCCGAGGGTTTTGGAGTACGGAGTATTCCGTACTTTGAGTTCCGCTGCGTGTTTGACAGGAGACCCACCACCTCACCTTATGTCAACTGTCAAAGCTCCCCCCAGGGCGGCGGCCCGTCCTGGTCCTGACATCCGTTTAATGAGGTACCCAGATACCTCACCTTACAGCACACCTTTGACCTTCCTAAATTCTTCTGTGATACCTAATACGGGTGTACCATTTGTGCTTCGTTTTTTGCCATTCGCTCTTCGCTATTAATCGTCGGTTTTGCCCCCTCAACGAATGACACGAGGCTTACTGCCCTTCGACCGTCCGCCACACTATGGAATACTCCAAATTTGAAATGTCAGATGCCAATAAATGCTGATACGGACTAAGCTCCCAAAATTAAGAATCGCCAACTGGTTATCCCACAAACGTATTCCATATACTCGTCTCGGCCTGAATTTGGAAGCTTTCCCGGCCGCACTGGACACGCGCGGAGCGATAGGCCAGTTTGATCGAGCTGAAGAAGCTACACTACCTACGGTCTACAGATGTACGGATCTCCGTGGTGCGTTGGTAGCTGCAGACTGGAGGCGTGTGTGCACTTTAATCGTCGTCAGATCTGTTAGCCCTTCTCCTCTAACGTTAGCAGCCGCATGGCAGCAGGGGCTCCCGCATCGCATCCCAAGGCAACCGCATTTCGTCCGCATCTGTGTCCCCATTTCCAGATCACCAGGCGGCCGATGCACTCGACAAGACGACGCTGACGAGCCGCCGCACATGATGCTTAAATTTCCATGTTCCGGAGTGCTTACCCTACGGCACTCGGGGACATGCACGGATCCTCGCTATCGGCGTGCCTTTCTGTCTTGTCGTTGCCTCCTCCGTGACTGCGGTCATCACGATCCGAGTCGGTGGTGATAAGTCGAATTCGAAGGTACACCAACCTCACCCTATCATTTAGTCCGCTGACCCGGCACCGGCACCCTGGGATAATTGACATGACAGATATACTGCATAGCATGCGAGTGGCGGTCAGGGACCAGGGCTGATGAGAAGTGCTATCCGCTGCGTGCTGAGAACTGGGTAGTGTGTGGTGACCAGGCAGTCATTTACCAATTTACCCTATCCCCGGAGGGTGAGCAACTTCCACTTCCACTTCCAGCGGGTGCCCCCCGGGCGAAACAAAAGCCACAGTCGAGAAAACAGATGGAGCTTTACGCAAGAGGCAAAGCTCCCGAACCCAAAATCGAAACCTCGAACCTGTTGAGCTGGAGAATCCCCCCTTCCCTCCCCCGTCTGCTCTCCAATGACTTACACCCATTGCACACACACGTACGCACTACGAGCGGCGAGCAAAAGAGCCTCCCTCTTCTTCTATCAACCTTGGCCGCCACGCTAATATGTATACATGCTCACAGAGTGGAAGGGAGAGCAAGCCCGGAGAAACACTGCGGCGGCATGTATGTGTAGCGTACAATCAGACATCACGCACGCCCGCCATGTCCATCACCACAGACCGGGACCATGATGAGCCCAGTCATGCATACGGCCATCTGCCCACAGGAGGCCAAGCCAGCCAGCAGGACCGGCATGATACTATGCAGTATCCGTACATACATCAACAACGTCGCTTTGCGGGGTTGGAACTCCAGGCACCGAGATTTCGTCGACTATTATTAGTTAGTCAGTCGTTACCGATCGCTGCCCATTGTGCTCGGCGCCACACTCACCTTCCTGGGCGTCCTTATTAGTCAGAAGTCACACCAGACATTGTGCCCCTGGGACTCTCTACCCAACCTGGCCGCTCTCCTGATTCGTCCCGCGTTTCTGTCCGGGGGGCGGCCGAGATGTCCTCCAGAGCATGTACAGACTAGCCCGGGTAGTCGATGTATGCAGTTGCTCTGGTGAGTTGCTAAACACGTCTCTCGGGGTACCTTCGTTGTGCATCGACTGGGCGAGTACAGAATGTATTGCACCTGCAACATGGGCTTGGGCCCCATCCCATACCTAATCTCCTCGTCTGCCTCCGAAATGGCGCGAAGCGCGAGAACGCTTCTCACCCCTCGAGCAAGTCCACCAGGTCCCAGGGGCAAGTGGAAGCCACTTTCCGCGGCATGTGGGCACTACTCTTGAAGGGAGCAGCAGCAGCAGCAGCAGCCATATGGAGCCAGGGCGGCCCAGCCAGTCCCCCCGGGACGGACAGAGTGCCTTCTACTAGTGTGCTAGCTGGGTTCACGATATGGATTATGGAGCGAGCCCGCTGCTATATCGAGGGCGTGCCGCTGCTGCGCTGGTGAGACAGCACAGGCGAGAATAAGAAAAGGCGTATATCCCTCCCCACGTCATTGAATATATTTCCCTCGCTCCATTGTGATCAGTAAACGAGCTCCATCACGCTTTGTAGTAGCACGTCTGTGGTCTCACCGCGGCTCGACCCCCTGTTAGCCCGCGCCCAGTCCCAGAGAACTATCCCAAGCCTTGAGGACGAGATGGCTGAGAGCAGCACCACTAGCTCCAGGGCACACACCAGCAGTCCATCGCCCTCTGCTTCCGTCTCCGCGCAACAAGAGAACCGGCCAAAGAAACGCACGAGGGCCAGCAAGCCGAAGGTCAGGACTGGCTGCATCACTTGGTAAGCCATATCCCCACACCTCTCTCTGCTCGTCAGCCCATCTTTCTCCGTTCTTGGTCAGATTGCCCTTTGACTGACGCGACTACCATCAGCAAGTGAGTTAGTCCCCACGAGACAGACCCAATGGGGGCGCCGGTGCCCTTCAGATATGACCAAAGACCAGGTTCCGTACCCCGAGGTTCACCTCAACTGACTTTTGAACTCGTTCTTTTTCTTCCTGTCTAGGATCCGACGCGTTAAATGCGGCGAAGAGAAACCGGCCTGCTACCGGTGCACATCGACAGGCCGCACCTGTGATGGCTACGACAATGGGGTACCTCTACGAAACCGAACACCGCAGGACTCGCAGCAGGAGGTCGAGCTCGCCAGGGCCGAGTTCCTGAGGACATACCGATGGAACGAGTCGCTCCGATCCGCCGGCATGCGCCCCATCGTGGCCGACATCGACGGGACCGACATGGAGAAGAGGTTCTTCCACCGGTTCCGCGCCACCACCGAGGAGGACAGCTTGTCGATGCACCACATGTTGTGCACCTTCCATCCCTTTTGGACGCGCCTGACGCCCCGGATTAATTATCATGACGAGGCTGTCAAGCACGCCGCCATCGCGCTGGGGGCAGCCCACCAGCTCTACCGTCCTCTGGCGTCGTCCTCGAACGAGCAGCCCAGCACAACCGACGGCCTGTCTCCTGAGAGCATCGAGATGTTTATCATCCACCAGTACAACAAGTCCATCTCGAAGCTGCAGCGCCACGTCGGATCATCGAGCCCCGAGAGCATTCAGGTCACGCTGGTCTGCTGTCTCGCGTACATTTGCCTCGAGACGTTCCGGTCCAACCACCACGCCGTCCTCACGCACCTCTTGAATGGACTGAAAATCCTCGAGTCCCTCCCGCCGGTGACGTTCGAGCTGCTCGCCGATTCGAGAAGCGCCTACGCTCCGGTCCCGCGGGACTACACTACTACGGCCGCCGCCGCCGATAACAACATCTCGTCGTTCGATATGGCTGACATCATCCGGCTCTTTGGCCGGCTGGAATATTCGGCCAGCTTTTTTGTCACGGGACTGAGGCCGGTCGTGGCCGAGCGCGGCTACAGCTACCGGAGGCTTGACGATGGCGCGCGTGAGACGCCTTTCGTCGATATTCATGATGCACAGCGCGCCATGTGCTGCTTCACGCGTGACGTCTTGGCGCAGGTCTACGAGGTTGTTGTTGGACGACAACAACAGCTGCAAGCAGATACAGACAACACAAACAATGCTATGATCTTCTGGGCTGCTGCTGACGACGACGACGACAACGACGACCCGTCACACGCACAACGAAAACGGCAGCAGCAGACATGCCTCCGCGCGCGCAGCAGGCGGCTTGAGACATTGCTGGTCAATGATTTCCTGACGCGGCCCGGCGCGCTGCCTGGGACGGGAGCACCTGACACGCCTGACGTGCTGTACTTTTACCTTGACCTGCTACACTTTCGTAACGCGCAGCTGCTGCTGAGCGGAATCGATGAGCAGCAGCAGATCTTCTCCGCTACTGTTGTGACGTCTTCGCTGCAGCAGCGAACAAGTGTCTTTCCTCCTCCTGCTCCTCCTCCTCCCATTTGGCAGCAGCAGCAGCAACACACGGAGGTGGCGGACAGTGATTTGATGCTTGACGGGAACCTGGACCCGCGCCTGGCGGCCCAGACCCTGATGCAGATTCACCAGCAGGAGCAGGAGCAGGAGCAACTACCCTTTCCGTTTCTTCCCTTCACACAAGACAAAGGAAATGGAAACAGCAGCGGCTCTAAAGTTACTACGACGTATGAGCCTCGACTGCGCGAAATCATCCAACTCGCCGAGATTCTGCATTCCTCCGGCCCGGCCAGGCAACTCAGGGCGATACTTAACAGTACTAATGTTACGGATGGCGGCAGCAGGTCGCCGTATCCGTACTCCTACATGTTCACCAGCGACACGGGATTGATGGGACCGCTTTCGATGGTGGCACTGGTGGCGGCGGCTAAGGGACAGCATGACGATGATGGTGATGATGACTACATGAGAGGGAAGGCGCTTCGGATGTTGAGGGAGTATGTAGGTTTCGGGAAGAGGCATCACGGTGAAAGAGATGATGATGGGGAGGAGGAGGACGGTGGGTTCTGGGAGGAGTATTTTCGGCGGTTAGGGTTTATGACGACTGATCCTCCGCAGACGGCGTCGGTGGATTTGAATCTGGATTTGGAAATGGATATAGAGTATGGGTTGGGATCGCCGATGCTTATGTGATAGGATAACTTGCGGACGAGTTATGTACGCTGGGATGGGGGGGGGGGAACGGGGATGAGGCTGTCTGAGCTGAATTATAGCAACGGCTAACCGAATAGAACGGATGGCGTTCATGTAGGTAAGGAAGGTACCATACTTTAGGTGTTAGGGACTTATCGATGACTGGATGACTGGATTTGGCTGAGCCAATAACTGCTATGTTTTTATGAGTTGAGATTTTATACCAGAAGCATTCTTGTTACCGTAGATTAGAAGTACGGATATGCAGACATATAAAAACTGCACTACAACTACATACTGCCTCCAAGCCCCTATTTGTTTGTTTGGAAGGATTGGAAACCCGGCCGACGATTAGGTCTGGCAGGTATTAAGTGCCCGCCGAGTCGGGCCGGGACTGCTCGGCCTCTCTAATTCTAAAACAACCTTCACTCATTTCCGAGTCCCGTCAGTCGGGTCCCCGAATTCCATAGCGGCCCGAAACCCGGTCTACTTGCGCAGTTTCACTCAATCATCTGCAACCTCATCATCTCTCTTCAGACCTCTTGTTCCTCATGTAATCCGCCCACCGTCCTACAAAGGGAAATTTCAAAACAAAAATAATTCCAATCATCATACAATTAAATACAAATCTGGGTTGGCTCGCTGTAAATCCCATTTTCCTCCGTTTCCGTTCCCGCTTTACCATTCCGCTCTTCCCCGTCTTCCACTTCCAAAGGCAGTGTATCTTGTCTGGCTGTCTGCCTCTCCATCCATCAAATTGGTATATCGCTCGTGCTATCGTGTACAACAAAAAATATCAACAAAACAGGATCGACACATACACACAAACAAATAAACACACAAAACACAGGGGCCGGCCTCCTTTACATAAAAATCTTTTTTCTCCCAACCAGAAAAACCAACATTTTCGCTTGCTTCCCGGAGAAAAGAAACTTCACCACCCCTCTGTCTTACCATCCGTCCGTTCCCCTCTCAACGCTCACACAAACCCTCAGAAGGAAAAGACCCACCTCAGAGCCGCCCATAAACAGACTCCTTCTTGAAGATCCTCACCCCCCAAACGTCATAGAAATGAACATTCTCCAACGTCTCAATCTTCATCTCGTGCAGATCCTCGTCGTCCTCGTCACTATCGCTGCTGTGCCCACTATTCTCCCAACTGTCCGGCGGCGGGAGCAGTGGAAACATGTCGTTGTTGCCACCACCACCACCACCAGGACCAGCGCTAGAAGCCTTTTGCTTGCCCTTGGACTTCTTGGACTTCTTGTCTTTACTCTTGGTCACGCTCGCCGACGGCCGGATCAGCCGTTCCACCCGGTCTTCGTCGTCGACCGAGACCCACTCGAGCTTGAGATGCGGGTGATGCGATACATTGTCAATCAAGAATTTCTTCGTCTCCCGCATCACCCAGACGCACGTGTCGTCATTCCGAAGACGCACAATGTGCAGCGCGCGCAGGCTAACCAACCCCGAGAGGTGCTGCATGAAGATATGCTGCAACAAAAAAAAATCAGTACAGAGCAAAATGTTGGTGGGTAGAGAGCAAAAACTCACGATAGCCCGTATTCCCATGCTGCACGCCAGCTCCTCAAGGTTCCTCCCGCGCTTACACATCAGCATAATAGCCTTCTCATTAAAGTCCCACGTTGTGTCCGACATGTTCTTGATCATCAGCCGCTTTAGGGTGGGCATGTGCTTTTTCAACACAGTCCGCCGAATCTGATCCATCGACACGTTCGTCTTGGGCGCGAAGCTCTCGGGCTTGTACTTGTTGTCCCTCTCCATCATGAAGAGCTCGTGCAGCTCCTCGAGTTGCGCGACGAAATCCAAAAACACCTTCGACACGTTATCCGTAAAGATCTTGCGCAGGGGCAGAGGCGACTCCTTATTCTCTTTCTGCAAATGCGCCCAAATGGGCGCCTGCGGCCCGACGTTAAGGAGCGTGATGCGCCTGAGAACGCGCAGGTCGATGGCGCGGGACAACACCGACGTCTTCACCGGGATAAGATAGATTGCCAGCGACTGAAGTGCTATCCCCCTGGTAGTGCGCAAATAATCGAGTTGCCGACTCGAGGTCTCTGCAGCAGTGGTGCTGCTTTTACCGGAGAGCTGTCGTTCCAGATCTGCAATCTCAGCCTGGACGGCGCTCATCTCCTTCTGAACGTCTTTGATATCCCGACCAAGACCCTGAAGCTCCTCTATAAACACCCCTTCGGGTTCGTCGTTCTCTCGGGCGGTCAGCTGGGCTTGAGACTCGAACTTGTCAAGCTTCTCGGTCAAGGCCTTGAGGTTGAGCTTCTGCGCAGCTAGGTTGGCTACCGCCTTTCCAACACTCGACGACACGGAGGAGCTGCTATTCGCTACAGACGCTTCCTTGGAGGACGGCTCCGGGGTGGGTGCTGGTATGGACTCGCTTGTCGCCACATCCTTAATGGGCGGGTCTTGCGGTTCAATGACAAGTTGCTCTTCGGGCTCCTCAATATCAATATCGTCTGGATTCGCATCTTTCTGCGTCTCTTTCGATTTTGAGTTTGAAGGCTGGTCGAAAAGACCTCCTGGAAGGTCATCCGACGCAGCCGTCTCATCGGCAGGCTTTGTCTCTGGCTTGTCTTCGCTTGCACTCGAAGCTGGGGTTGGGGCGGAGGAAGTGGACCCCTCAGCCTTATCATCCTCCTTGCCACTGCTAGTCTTTGCCTCTTCGCTAGCAACGTACTTCCGCGCGGCGCTCTCTATCGTATCCAGGATCTCTTGCTGCGAAGCTGATATATCGTCAACGTCATGCACCTCTTTCATAAGTTTAGCAGAGACCGCTTTGATGGCGTTGATAAAATCACGGCCAGGATTGGGTGACTCGTCCTTAGCCTTGGGCCCCTTTTCCTTGTCCCTGGTCTTTTTCTGAGTCTTCTTCCCCACAGGAGGTTCTACGTCGAAGATTCTCCCCAGCACAGATTCCTGGCTTTTTTTTTCTTCTTGTGCTCGATATGCCTTCGCGGGGCCGCTCACATCGTCATGATACCCTTGTCCAGGAGGTGGGGCCGGTATAGCCTGGAACTCGTCATCTTGATCCGAATCGTCTGGGTCGATGTCGGGTGGAGGCTTTCTGGCAAGGAGGCCCAATGCGTCGGAGAAGGAAAGCTTGACCTTGGAAAGAGTCCCAGCCGAGTTCTGGATGCACGTTTTGAGCTCTGTGACTACATCGAGCGTATCGATGTCGAGTACGGCAAGCGTCTTGAGCTTTTTAAAGCCCGATAAAGTCGGCGGCTCTTTGGTCAGAGGCGACTTCTTGATAGCTTTCACCCTCGCTATCGGCTTTGGTAAGGGAGGCGGGGGTGCGCTTGTAGTAGGAACGTAGAAAACGGAGGGCGGCGGAGGGAGGTTGGCGAAAACGGGCGGTGGGGCAGGGGTGTAAACACCGCCTCCCGACATGTGAAGCGACGCGGGAGAAGTACCCGACTGATAGCTAAAGGGTAGCGGCGGTGGTGTCTCGTATAGAGAAGGGCCCGACTGCAGTCTGATATGGACATTTGTGAGCGTGTTGATGTCGTGGAGCGCCTTGTAGACAGGACGACTAAGCTCGACTCGAATATTCCACCTAATAGACGAAAAAGATCAGCATGATGAGCGAATGGCCTTATCGGGGCGTGGCCAAGTGTAACAGATATGACGGTTGCTTGCGTCCCACTCGGTTACGCAAAACAACCCATGGCTTCCAATCCACAGCCGCCGTCCTGGGCAGCAGACGGCGGACGGAGATTGTCGTCCCGGGAACGAGGGTGGTGTAACGGGCGACGCACCGGAAAGACTCGAGTGACGTTGCCTTGCGCAACGTCAGGAGCAGAAGCGTATTCATAAATTTTCCACAGCTGACATTGTAGAGATATGGTTTGTAAGCGATCTCAGCCTTGTCGCCGGCGCTGTGGGTATCGAGGGAGAGATCTCGGAGATGCTTGGCATAGTCATAAGGGCTGGTGACGAAGGTATCAAGGCCACCGGCGAGCCCGTCGATGGGGGTTTCGTAGGAAGGGTCGTCCTCGTCAGGAAAGACAATGTGGAAGTTGCGGTAGAGCTGGGCGGCGGCCAGCTCTCGGAAGTAGCGCGACACGAGCGAGAGGCAGATGAGGTCGTTCTGCTGGCAATGGCTGAAGATATCATTCTGGACCTCTCTGGGCAAGCGCATGAAGGTGAGGGCCGGCTCGGTGGCATCGGCGTGCGCCATGGCTGCGCTGCGCGTCAGGATGGGCTGGAGAGAGGTATCAAGAGGCGCGTTGGAGTTGTGTCTGATCGGGGTCGAGCGATGGGCAATGTGGTACCGGGGAGGTGGGGGATAGAGATGTGCCATGCAAGTCAAGAGTTGACCTGATTGTCCGCCAGATCCTATAAACGGCTCGTGGGCATTGGGTGGACAAAGGGTAAGAAATGGAGTCGCCTGTTCTTTTGGGTCCTCTCTGCTTTTCAAGGATGTTCGATGTGTTGTGGCGTGAGTTGTGAGGTGGTGGGGGAAAACTTGTGATGCGGTTCAGGAG
Source organism: Apodospora peruviana (assembly GCA_033439685.1). Taxonomy (NCBI): domain Eukaryota; kingdom Fungi; phylum Ascomycota; class Sordariomycetes; order Sordariales; family Lasiosphaeriaceae; genus Apodospora; species Apodospora peruviana. The sequence continues at coordinate 1,213,159 of JAUEDM010000004.1, read as the reverse complement.
TGCCCCTGCCAGTGTCTTGATTGCGCTGTAAGGTTGTACTGTACTGTGACAAGGTGGGCATCCAGCAGTGGAATGGAGGGTGCGGTTACGCGGACTTCCAGGTTGTGGGCGGTGAGGAAGGCTGCGCGAGCACTACGGACGGCATTAGTAGGCGGCCTACCGTAAAGAATTCCAGGTACGGCCCTTGAACCGTCCGCCAGCTTGCCGGGCGTGCTGGGATGGAAGTCATGGCTCTCTCCACGCTCGGTCCACCACAGTTGCAGCACAGGGAGCCTGGAGCCTGGAGCCTGGAGGGAGAAGGCTGAGATTGACCCACTTTCCATTCTGTTTGATGAAGCACAATTGGCCGATTTTCTTAACAGACTTTGTCAGGTTGCAGCTTTGGTCAGGATCCCCAGTTCCCTTTTTCCGCCCTCTTTATGGATCAAGCTTCAAGATACCACCAATAAGTGCCGTTCTTTCTTCCTGTGCCCTGTATTTGAAGCGAACGTCATTCAAACCTCGGGTCAATGACTGCCTCATCCGTACTTCTATTACCAGGAAAAAGGACGCGGAAATTTGAGGGCCGTACATACCAGATGCCTCCCAAGACAGAGCTAAAGGCTCAACCGAGTTTAGGGCCTCACCTACCTGGTGTGCTGGTATGGGATGCGGACGAGAGAGGTATTAGCGATGGAGACCGAGAAGGCGAGGCTGTGCTTCTCTGTTGTACTTGGCAGCATCAGGCCCATCTTCCATCCTTCGATGTCTTGCAATAAAATAAATTTGGCTCTGCATTGCTACGCCACCCGCCCCCCCTTGTTCTGTACGGGTTAAATCCAGACTCTGTTGGTGGAACGTCCCAGGCACCAAGGCACCACTTATCCGAACTCTAAACCGTACAAGTTGCTTGATAACCCGTCAGCCAGCACCTCATCCACAGGTCCCCAAGCTTCCATTCCTACAGATCAGTTCCTCACTTCAAGATGGCCGACGATGACGAGCCGCAGTTCAACACGCTGGCCGAGCGCATTGCGGCTCTGAACAAGCAGAAGAACTTCAAGGCCCCGCCGCCAAGCGCAGCCACCAGACGAGCCCCGCCCCCTCCACCTCCCAATCGCGCCGTGACCGACTCGGCGATACCATCACCGAACCACAATGACCCGCCGAACCCTTCGATCCCGCCCCGGCCGGCGCGTGCCATCGTCACCGCCGAGAGGACGCCCCAAGTGCCCCGGCGAAACACCGAGCAGGTAACTGGGCCTGGGGCTGGGGGCATACTGCCACCTCCAACCCCCGGCCGGACAGCGACGCTCCCCCCTCCGCTGCCGACCCGCAACTCGTCTCAGCAGCAAACCTCACCTGCGCTCCCGTCACGGCGTCCGTCGGGCCAATTCGCGCAGCCCGGCCGCAGAAACTCCAACTCGTCCGACGTCTCCTACTTGTCGACCATATCCAACCTGTCCCTGGGCCAGACAACAACATCCTCCGACACCACCACCAACAGCCAGCCCACGAGGAGATTGCCGCCCACCCTCGACCAGGCCAACCTTCCACCGCTCCCGCCAACGAAGCGTGAACGCGAAGCACAACGCGCCAGGGAATTCGCCGAGCGAAATGCAGCTGCTACCACCACCACCACCACCACCACCACGTCGCCGCCGTCCCTCCCGTCCAGGCCTGCCTCCTCTCGCATTGCCGAACCACCAAGACCGTCCCTCCCCCCACGCCTCCCCTCCAGACCGGGCACTACTACGCATGCTCAAGACGAGTCTTCCCCAGCTCTTCCGTCTCGGCGCCTGCCACCCCCTCCAGCGAGCTACCGATCGCCCAATTCCGCGCTGGAAAGCGGGTTTGGTGGCGGCAGCAGACCCTCCTCTACTGGTCCCGCCCCGCCGCCCATTCCGCTGAGCTCCCGACCAACCATCGCCCAGATCGAAGCCGTGGCATCACGGCCTTCTGCCCCTTCTCCGCTCGCCACGGGGAACCAATGCCTTATATGCCGCGACTTCTCCCTGCCCGACGCGGCCGCCGCGCAGCACCCGCTTTCCTCTCTCCCGCGCCACGACCCCGTCGGCTACCTCGCCCACGTGCTCTGCGACCCCTTCCCATCACTAACCGACAAAGCCCGCGCGATCTTTACCTGGGCGCACCACAACATCGTCTACGACGTGCACGGCTTATTCACCGACACGATCCCGTTTGGCATGACTCCCGCCGAGCAGATCTTTTCGGGCAAAGCCGTGTGCGAGGGGTTCGCCAAGATATTTCATGCTGTCGCCGAGCGCGCCGGACTCGAGGTTCTGGTCGTCTGCGGCCACGGCAAGGGCTACGGCTTCAAGCCTGTGCAGCCCGGTCAGCCGCCGCCGCCGGCCGACCCGACCGGCCACGCCTGGAACGCCGTCCGTATCGATGGCGGGCAGTGGAAGCTCGTTGATCCGTGCTGGGGCGCGGGCGCGCTGGGGGATGATAGGCAGTACAAGCAGCGCTTTGCGCCCGAGATGTTTTACTTGAGTAACGAGATTATTGGACTCAGACACTTTCCTGAGGATCCGAACCATTTTTTCCGGGCGGATGGACGGAGACCGACGTGGGAGGAGTACGTGGTCGGGCCGGTGCCCGGGGGCGAGCAGCCGGCGATGTGGTACGGAAGCGCGACGGAGGAGGGGCTGAATGAGTTTACGTTTGAGCCGAGGGCGAGGAGGATTCCGGTTTATAGTGGAGAATTTGTTAGGTTTCAGTTTGAGAAGATTTGTGAGCACTGGATCCCCGAAAAGCACGGGAAGGGGAAGCAGTTTCTTTTCTTGATTGCTATTAAAGGGTTGGATGGACGGAAGGACGATATGGTTGCTCTGGAGACGGACGGGCACTGGTTCTGGGCGGATATCAGGGCTAGAGATCTGGGCGTGCCAGGGCAGACGATCACGATGTATGCGCTTGATACTTTGGATGGGAAGAGTGCGCGCGGGGTGACGAGGGAGTATTGGTTGACGAGGAAGGGACGGTGCGGGTATAGTTTAAAGGGTCTGGCTATGTGGGAATTGATTTGAACTATCCTTGTGGGAAGAGAGGGATGTGGAGGGTAATATGGAATCAGTTGATATATGATATGTTTAGGGTGGCTTGTTCTGGATTTGTTTTTGGGTCAACCCAGATTTAGAAATCTCGTTTTACATTGGGCATGTTTGGGATGGGTTGTTTGGTTTTTAGTTGTTCCTGGTCAAGTCCAGGTAATGAGATGTTTAATGAGTAAACCTCGTAATTTAAGAGCAAATCATGACAGTCACACAAACAGACCGCAATGTGATACTTTTGGCCAAGTACTAGGTTTTTACTTACCTGGATACCGGCTCTTGTGTGAACTAACTGTCCAAGTGTCACTCATCTCACCCCAGCCGACTCAACCCCTTCAAAACACCAATATGAACAACAAACCCAGAGTTGGACCGCAAACCCTCGGTGAGCAGCGAATCCGGGATCCGCCACACGCGGAACGATTCAGCAAAACATGCCAACCAGGCTTCAAATACGGTCGGGTCGCGCAGCTGCTGGGCTACCACGCAGACACACGGTTTGTCTTCGTCTCTGTTATCTGCTGCTCTCAGCCTACATATATCCGCGCACGTCGAGACAAGCGGTTCGACGAGCGCCTCGTTGTATATGCAGTCACAGGCTATGATGGCGTCAAAACTTTCCCTGGTGGCGGTGGCAGTGGCGGTCTTGCTGTTGTTTGATACTGCTGTGCTGCTGCTCAACAGTTCTGGTGTTGCTCCGTCGGTTTCCCAGTCTAGCGGGGTGAAGTGGATATTTTGTTGTTGGCCCTGCTGTCCTCCTGGTTGAGAGGAAGAGCCTCCTGTGGACTTGGAGGACCGAGAAGATGTCTCCCGTTGTTGTTTTTTGTGGCTAGTCTTGTGATAATGGTTGTGGTGACCTTTATAAGACGGTTTGGTTGTGGCTGTGGCTGTAGTGGTGTTATCGGCAATGTTCTGCTCTATGAATTTGGAGACATATGCCTGGTCTGTGAGGACGTAGTGGGCAATCCGGGGCGCGAGAAGCAGGCCCACGATGCCGGCGATGCCGCAGCCGAGTTCTATGACGCAGGAACTGCTGGACAAGACGTCATGGGCGAAAAGGGGGTTGCTGGGCGAACTGATCCATTCTGCGAATAGGGGCGTGATTTTCCAGACAACTTTTTGGGGTGAGTTGGCGGTTAGAAGCCAAGAGTAAAATATAAGTTATGGTAGGGGTAGTGGATGGTAAGTAACGCACCAGCTCCGGTGGTGCCGCCGGCGCGGTCGGAGGAGAGGATACCGGGCGACTGGTGGATGGTCAGATCGCGGCCCGCAACCGTCAGCTCGATGACTGAAGCCTTGGCATCGATGAAGCCGAGATTCTGAGACGGGATCTGTTGAGCAAACAGGTCGAAAGTCTCTGTGTGTCCGGTCCAATCGTGTTCGTGTCAGCGGGCGTCGAACGACGGACTACCACAAAGAAAAAGGGGTAAAAACAGCAACGGGCAGCAATGCTGGTCCGACAGACAGACCTTCATCAGGGGTCTCAATTTCGTCGCCAAGAAGTTGCAACAGGTTCTCCAAATCCATTTTTTCTTGGGGTTCTGACAAGGCACCGAATGGGTGAATTTGGCCTGTCAAGTCGCTGATATGCCGGCCCCGAATATTTCCAATATTCCCCACCGCGTGGTCAAGTGGAGGAGAAGGAAGCTATCGCCACTCTAGGGAGTCTGCCTACTCCGTATTAGCTTTTAGTTCGAGATCCTTCGTTTTTCCTGCAGATAGTGCAGAATCTGGAGAACAAAGGGCTAATGAAATGCGGAGACGAAAATGACTGGGGTTGGCGTCTTGGTATTTTTTTTATCTCTTTGCTTTTGCTTCCATTGTTAAAATGCGAACGAGCCAACAACCTCGGGTTCAAACTTGATGAAAGCTGGCGTCGTCGGTGCGATTTCCAACAGTGAATTCCTCCTCTTGCTCGCTATTCTCAATGCAAGATCCGATGCACAGGTTATAAGGAGGTGTCCATCAAACGCACTCCTTACCTCACTCTTGAAAGATCACACGCGGGGAACGGTCCACCACTCCCCTCTCTCGCCAAGATCCCAAGGAAAGTCAACTTCTGGGCGGTTGGTATGAATTGTCACCAACCAACTGCCCGGTGCCAATGCTTTACCAAGACCCAAGCAGTCGGGGCTGAGAACGATATGTGGTGTCCAAATATGTTTGTTGGACACGAGGGTATCACGGGCATTCCACCTCGAGATCTTTCTTCAGTGGCCGAGGCCTGGGTCCGGATTAATGCTGAATAACCCGACAGTGCCGTCGCAATGTTGACCGAACAGGCCCTGATCAACTAGCCCGATCGGGTCCTGAGGGGTTCTTCACTCGCAGGCCCTCGGCATACAAGCTACTTGGGAGTTTAGGATGACAGCTATTATTGACCCACCGGCTTTGCAAATAAACTTACGACAACTTGCCATACCTAGCACGACTTGTTCGTGGGCTCTTGCATGGGACGGTTCCACGTTCGCAATGTCAGACGAGGCGCCTGCTCGGTTGACGTTGTCCGCGTTTGGTATTCTTGGAGTGTTCTGTAGTCGAAAAGGACAGTGGAGAAAGCTACCTAGTGCATTTAACAAAAGGAGAGGCAAAGAGAGGTCAGACCATCGTGACCAGTGCCACATTTCTTGACAGTGGAGCTGCCCAGCCTGCGCTAGTCCCGGGATGGGGCTAGGCGAGGGGACTGGCGGCGAGTGCGCCAGGTTGACTTGCACCGGTCTGCATCTCGTCATGGGCGGGAAGGCTGGTCCTAAGGCAGGGGAAGCTCGGGCCAGTGAGCTCCCTGCCTGCAGCGGGCACTGCTTGGCCAGCAGTTTCCCCAAATGAAATGCATGCACTCGCGCCTTGTTGAGAGGTTGAAGCCTTCCTCTCTACGTCTCCCCTCCGACTCTCGACCGACTCTCAATCGCCTCTCGATCGCCTCACCTCAGCTTTACCTTCCTCCACCCTCTCTTCCTATTACCCGTTATCTCTTCTAATCGCCTTCTTTTGAGCAAAGTGATTTTTCTCTGCGACGTTTGCCTCTGCACAACTTCGTCCAGTTCTGCCTCCGGCGTCCACGGCGCAAACCGGAACGACAGTTTGTTTCTCATCTTGACAACCGCGCGTCCTTAAGCTCTCCCTAACCACGACAGCTACTGCCCAGCCCATCACTGAGCAAAAATTACGACCGCTCATCATGTCGAAAGGGCCAATCCTACAGCCCCGGCTCGTGGCCAAGCCTCCCTTCTCTGTCGAAGCTCCCAACCAGAAGCCTGTCGAAGGAGAGACGCTTGCTCGCCGTCACCCAATTTCGAAAGACGAGATTCTTGCCACTCCTCACGATGCCAAGGACATCACCACAGTTTACGAACTCGTTAGGGCTGCTTCGGCCAAATATGGCAACGCCAAATGCATGGGTTCCCGCAAGCTCGTACACACTCACGTGGAGACCAAGAAAGTTAAAAAGGTGGTCGACGGCGAGGAGCGTGAGGTGGACAAGCAATGGACCTTCTTTGAGCTCAGCCCCTACGAATACATCACCTTTACCGAATACGAGCAACTCATTCTCCAAATAGGATCTGGTCTGCGCAAACTGGGCCTGGAGAAAAATGACCGCGTCCACATCTTTGCCGCAACAAGCCAGCAATGGCTGGCCATGTCTCACGGTGCCGGGTCGCAGACCATGCCTATCGTTACCGCCTATGACACGCTGGGCGAGGTGGGCTTGAGGCATTCTATGGTTGCGACGAAGGCCAAGTGTATCTTCCTCGATCCCCATCTGCTGCCCACCCTGACAAATGTCTTGGAGCATGCCACAGAGGTCAAGTACATCGTGTGGAACAACGTACACCAGGCCAACCCGGCCCATATCGAAAAGCTCAAGTCTGCCTACCCGCATATCAATATTCTTAACTTTGAGGAGCTGCGGAAGCTCGGTGAAGAGAACCCGGTTGATCCAGTTCCCCCGACCCCCGAGGATCTCTTCGGCATAATGTACACTTCTGGCTCTACCGGAACACCAAAGGGTGTACCACTGAAGCACAGAAACGTTGTTGCGGCAGGTGAGCATATTTGAAAACGTTTTTGCAGTTTGAAACCAGTAACTAACCATGCCCTGCAGTTGCCGGTGTCACCGTTGTAGTCGGGCCGTTCATCGGCCCTGGTGACGGTCTCTTGACTTATTTGCCACTGGCCCACATCCTCGAATTTGTTTTCGAGAACGCCTCTCTCCACTGGGGATCAACCATGGGTTACGGCAACCCAAAGACCCTGTCTGACAACTCGGTGCGTAACTGCAACGGTGACATCAAGGAGTTCAAGCCCAGTGTCCTGGTTGGTGTCCCCGCAGTGTGGGAGACGGTCAAGAAGGGCATCATCGCCAAGGCCAATGCCGGTAGCCCGGTGGTCCGCGCGATGTTCTGGGGCGCGCTGGCTCTCAAGGAGAAGCTTCTTGCCAACGGTCTCCCTGGTGTCAGCGTCTTGGATGCTGTTGTGTTCAAAAAGATCAAGGAGGCTACCGGTGGTCGCTTGAAGCTGTGCATGAATGGTGGCGGTCCGATTGCCAAAGATACCCAGAAGTTCATTAGCATGGCCATTTGCCCCATGATCCACGGCTACGGTCTTACGGAAAGCACCGCCATGGGATGCCTACAGAACCCTCTGGAGTGGACCACAGAGTCGCTCGGGTGCATGCCGGCGTCGGTGGAGATCAAGCTGGTCGACTTTGCGGACGCAGGCTACCACGCCACGAACAAACCTAACCCGCAGGGCGAGATCTGGCTCCGTGGCCCCTCTATCATGGAGGAGTACTACGAGAACCCTAAGGAAACCGCCGAGGCCGTAACGGCGGACGGTTGGTTCAAGACTGGAGACATTGGCGAGTGGGACAAGAACGGCCATCTCAAGATCATTGATCGCAAGAAGAATCTTGTTAAGACGCTGAACGGTGAATATATTGCGCTCGAGAAGCTCGAGTCGATCTACCGCGCTGCAGACGTTGTCGCCAACATCTGCGTCTACGCGGATCAGCAAAAGAACAAGCCGATCGCCATTATCGTCCCTGCCGAGCCGGCGCTGAAGAAGTTGGCCAAGTCGATTGGCTCCAAGGGCGAGACTATTGAGGAACTTGTGCACGACAAGAAGCTTCAGCATGCCGTCCTGGGCGAGCTTCAGGCTGCCGGCCGCGCCGGCGGTCTGTCTGGCATTGAGATCATCGAGGGTGTTGTGATGTCTGATGAGGAATGGACGCCCCAGAACGTGAGTAACCCATATGATATACCCCGAGATCAAGAAGCAGGCACTGACATTATATCATGCAGAACTTGGTGACGGCGGCACAGAAGTTGAACCGCAAGGGTATTCTCGAGAAGTTCAAGAAGGAGGTAAACGAAGCCTATGGCGCCAACTAAACAGATACGGAAAAAGAAAAGGAGGAGATGAGGGGATATTCATACCACTTTGCTGTACTATTTTGGGTTTCCCTTTTTTTGTGGATCATCCGTGTTGATTCCCAACCGCAGCCTTGGTATTATATTTTTTATCCCAGACCGTTCTTGAAGCGGTTGGTTCAGTCTCGCTTTGCGTTTGATATTTCAATATGTTTGATGGCTTGAGCTCTGTATGTTCCGTCTCTTCTCTATGTATCTTATGTATGTATCCGATGCCTTGTTGTCGTTGATACAAAACGAGATCGGTACTTCTCTATAATGCATGCTCTTGCAGCGTTGTCTTTACCTGCCATTTACTCACTGCTCTGTGCTGTTGCGCCTGTTATTCATATGGTCGGAGGGAGTTTAGGCGGTTTATGGCATGAGCAATGTATCCGGCTGAGAAAGAAGGGAATGATAATGTTGAATAAGAAAAAAGAACATATCCCGTATTCTGATTCGAATAAGCTAGTGTAAACATAAAGTTAAAAAAAAAAAGAGTATAAACAGGTAAACAGCAACCCACAACGCAGCGCAAAGTTACAAAAAGCGGGTGGTGGATTCCTCGCCCGTCCCATTCCATCCCATCATCCGATTCATTTCAGTCCCATTTCGTCTTTCGTCCTTCATCTCAGCTCTCCTCTCCATCCTCAACCCCAAAGAACGGTCTGCGGTTTACCCAAAATCGCCCATGATCCGAAGAATCTTTCACGAAAACCACCTTCGTTCCCTGGGCCGCCGGCAAAAGTCAGCCTAGCCCATGTGCAGCAGCCACCCCTCTTCCCAGTATCTCATTACGTATTTCCCCCGTTCTTTTGTACGATCCCGTCCGTCCCTTCTTTCTTTCCTTGATTCGCCCCAAAAACGAAATCAAATCCCAGAGCCCCTGTTTCTGGGCTTCTGCCCGGGAAAGAAAGAGGAAGGAAGTGAGTCCCTGCAGGTGCAGTTGCTTGTGATCCTTGCCTTCACGGGTTGGTCATGGAAAGGGACCTCCTCGACGGAATGGTGCGCCGTGCGCAGTCAAATTGAAAACTCCCCCGTAGATTTCACAGACACAACGTACACCTACACACAACACGAGACAACGCTGACACCGCGACGCGCAAGCGCGCGATCTAATCAGACCAGACCGTCGTAGAGAGACAGGGCGGAGACGATCGTCTCGTCGCGTTGGCTACCCTCCTTGAACTCCTGCATGTCGAGGCTGCCGTTCTCGTCCTTGTCCATCATGCGGAAGATTTTGCTCACGCGCTTTTCCGGGGTATCTTCGTCTTCAGGGAGCTTCACCATGGAACCAACCTACCCGCCGACGCAACTAAACATCAGCATACCACACAGACACACACACTCAAAGCGGGAAGGTTCATACCATCTTGTAAATCGCCTCAACGATTTTGAGCATCTCGTCGTAGCTGATCTTGCCGTCACCGTCGATATCGTACAGCTGGAAGGCCCAGTCGAGCTTGTCCTCCATCTTGCCACGGCTGGTAACGCTCAGGGCGCAGATGAATTCCTTGAAGTCGATCGTGCCCGACTTGTCGGTGTCAAATACGTTGAACACGTAGTCGGCGAAGGAGGACGGGTCGCCAAAGGGAAAGAACTGCCTATAGATCTTTTGGAACTCCTCTTTGGTGAGCATGCCCGAAGGGCAATCCTTGAGGAAGCCTGTTTGTGGGGTAACCGAGCACGTTAGAACTTGTGTGTGATTCTGTGGATTCGATCGAAACCTTTCAAGTTGGATTAAGAGAGTGTAAGAGAAACAAACGCACCCTTGTACCATTGCTGCAACTCCTTCTTGTCAAAGTGCGTAGACTTCTGCAGCTCTGCCAGCTGCTCTTGCGAGAGCTTGGACTGCCTGGTTTCCGAAACAACAAATATGTTAGCAACGATGGGACAGCCACATACAAACGTCGTTTTAAAACGCTATAGTTTTAAATCACGACGGTTGGGATCTTTATCCCCACGCGCCGGAGGGACGAGAACTCCATCTGGACCAGGCCGGCGCTTGACGATGATCCACGAGAGCAACAAACGTGCGGCGCTACATCTGCAGCAGCCTTTCCGGGCAACGAGTCGTCGTAGCACTCGCGCACGAGAGAGGTAAGATAAATGAAGTGCGCGAACTCACGATTTGCCCATATCAACAACTACTGTAGCTAGCCCAGATTACTGGTTTTTTTTTCTGTCGATCGGCGCGCGCGTTCAGAGCAGGGAGAGGACGAGGAGGTGGAGGAGAAGTGTGGTTTGGTCGCTGCGCTTCGTGGCGTGAAGAGGAGGGGGAGGGGCTTTCGTGACCGGGGTTTGAGTTGATGTTGTTTCGCCTGAGCCCCGAGACGTTTGCTGCTGTACTGTACGGATAGGTACTGCTTGCCTGCCCTGCCTGTCACGAAAGCGGAGTGGATATTTCTTTGTTCGGCGGGATCGGCCGTGTGTCTCTTTGAACGTGCCTTCTCTTTGCGTTCAATAATCGTCGGCGGCGAACAAACTGTTGCCGCAAATATTATTTGGTGGTAAGCAGCGCGCGTGTCTTTAGATTGTTAAATATGGTGTAGGATGTTTTTGGGGAGAAGGCGCGCAAGGCTTAGGGGGGCTGTTGTATTTATTAGAGTGGTGAAAATAAATCGACGGGATGGATGGATGGATGGATGGCCCAACAATTTGGAGTGACCACGGACGGCAGCTCTAAAAGCGGTACCTGGCTGCAGACTACAGTGCAGTTTCCAGTTCTGTCTCCCAATATCATCCAGGGCAGTTACGCATCCCACCTGCGGCCGCGGCCCCGTGGGTTGTCACTTCCCGCCCGAGATTGTATGGGCAAGATACATGTGTAGGTATTTTTGCAGGTCTTGTTACGGATAGCGCAGAAAGATTTCTTAAAAAAGACCCAGTGCTCGAGCGTCCATTCCCAACTCCGTCCCTACCACCAACTGCCTCGGAGTTCAGACGACCTCCAGCCCGCTCGGCGGCAATCGATGGGATAGATTGACTTTTGTCGGACGATTGCCCGGTCAAGGTATACGAGTATTTGGATTTGGCATCAATTGGGATTGTGTTTCATGAAACATACAACCTTCAGTCGGTGTCTTGCCGCCTGCTGACGAATTGTTTGCAATGCAGATGCTACGGAGGGGACCTGGCTGTCTGGATACAGCCAACCGAACAAGCTGAAGCACGGGCTGTCAGGTCCTTCAGATGAGTGGCGCATGTTCGTCTTTGCTTCCATGACCCATCCATCGCCTCTGGACCGAAAGGAGGACTGCACTGCTTCAGAGGGCAGTAGGGCTGGCTCCGCTGTTAGTTGTTGAGCGGCTTTCCGCCGCCAAAGGACGCTCAGTTGGCCCAAATCAACGAGGTTGGGAGGCCACCGGTTCCCATCTTTCCCGCTCGGTGTCTTCAATGTCGCCGGCAACAAAAAGCCATATCGAGGCGCTTCTGCCTGGATTCGATATCTGCCCGACCCAGTTTGTGGTCCATCGTTACACACAGGACGAGTCTACCGGCCTACCCAATAAGGTAACTGGCAAGCCTCTTTCAATCTCCGCTGCGCGTGGCAATGAAATCAACGCACGGGATGGTGGTGTAAACTTGATTCCCATGACTTACACCAGCCACGACTGCTCAAGAAATAGAAACGCAGAATAAAGTCAACACTCCACAGGCCAGACGGCCGCCAAGGAGTCCAACAAGATGTAAGGTAAAATCCATCCCATCCTACCATCTTTCTCCGACCGAAAACCTAGGATGAATATCTCTTGTTTCATGGTCCATGACGCGCCGAGGGGACGCAGCCAACAATGACATCTGCCCCCTCTCTTGAATCCCCATATCAGAGCTCCAAAAGGGGGCTGTGCAAACATGCCAAGACTTTCCCATCATCCATTATCGAGCCACTCAGACCTCGATTCTCCACTTGCTTTCATCACCAGCCTCAAAGGACATCTTGGACGCATGACACCCGGTACCTTTGCCATCCTGGCTCATCGGGGCCACAGCCTACAGCTGTCAACTCTCTGGGATATTGGAGTTGTTGACAGACAGCCAAGCTTGGAAATTTCGAACACACAGACAACTCATGGACATCAGAGTTGCCTCTATTTCCATCGTCCCGGTAGATACTTGGGTAGTCACTTCACTACTACAATCAATAACTTAGGTATTATCTGCAATGCGAGTAATCGTGATAAAGACAATGAGAGTGGTAAAGATGACGAAAATGACGAACCTTCCCATTCCCTGCCAAATGCACACCTCCCTGACTGGACACATGCCCTACTTACCTACCTGACTACCCTTATAAAATGAAACCAAAATGATTCCGTGAGGTAGGTAGATACCATAGCCTTAGCAAAAAACAATATATATGCCTTTCATCTCATACGCATCCACCCTCATCTCATCATGATGAACTGAATAAACCCACGCCATTCAACGGACAAGAACAAGAAAAAAAAGCATGAAAACAGCCGGCCCATAGTATGGCATAGCATCAAATACTAAGAGAGAAAAAACCGAGAACAGGAAACGGGGGGGAAAAGACCTCATCACTCTCTACCAGCCATCCGTTCACCCAACAACAGCCTTCATACTCAAACTCTCCAGAAACCCGCTCAGATCTTCCTTCTTGACCTCCACAACGCAGTGCTCAAAGCTGTCAATACGCACGCGCGCACTCGTCTCCGAGACAACATCCTGGAATGC